>CP106728.1:1428775-3828775 GCA_025506655.1 Gossypium rotundifolium | reverse complement strand
AACTATTCGATTTTTTCTTTTTTTGATTACTTAACTGTCGGAACCATTTTTTGTTTGAAAAACGAATTGACTTTTAAAATACAAAAAACGAGTCGCCACCAATCATTTTTGAAGTGTGATTGGGTCACTTTAGAAAATATTTTGGTCTCTTAATTTTAAGAAAACGGGCTCGAGTCGATTACGCACGAGGAAGGATTAGCACCCTCGCAATGCCCAAAATTGGTACCGTGTTGATTGATTAATGTCCTTAATATCAAAAATTAGAAAATATTTTAAAATACGAATCGTTAAAAATGTTTGGATAACTCGAATCGGATATCGAAACTCTCTTGTTCCGAAGGGATGAAATATCACATCCTGCACGATAAGACACGATGTTTCAAGCCCTCAATACCAAGATCGTTCTATGATCTCCAAAATCCATGCATCAGATTAAAGAAGGGTATTCCGCTATTTGGTCAAACTAAAAATCGAAACCCAGCACGATTGGGCACGATCCCTCGAATTTCCAAACATGAAATATTGCCTTTATTTAAGAAACCCCGGTCAAAACCTCCGAAGGATATTTGGTCATTTGGACGAAAAGAAAATCGAGACCCAGCACGATTGGGCCCGAATCTCTCAAACTCCCAAATGCGAAACATTGCCTTATTTTAAAAACGATCAAAATCTTTCGAGGATATTTAGCGATTTAGACGAGTGAAAAAATCGAAACCCAGTACGATTGGGCACGATTTCTCGGACTCCCAAATCTAAATATTACCCTTTTGTGAAAACCTTTTATGAGTCGTTGAAACAAAGCAAAAATAAAATGGGGAAATGTAAACGGATTAATAAGAAATAATAATGAACCCCAAAAGGAAAAATAAACAATAATATTATAATAACAAAAAATAATATGTGACCAATAAAACAAACAATAATAATAATAATACTAATGAAACTAATGAATATAGTAAAAGGTAATAATACTAAAATATAAACATGATAATAAAATAATAACAACAACAAGCAAAAACATATATCAATAAGAAAACAATAGCAATAATATTAGAGTAAAATAAAAAGTAATAGTAAAAAATATTGATAATCAAAATAAAATAGAAAGACAAATGTAATAATAACACTATTTATAAAATAGTGGGGGGAAAAAAATACTAACGAATGTAATAATGATAACAAAGTATATTATAAATAAAATACCTAACAAAAAAAGTAGTAAATAATATATTAAAGAATAATTACAAATGAAAATAATAAAAAATGGTAAAACAACCATGTCCATAATAAAATAACAGTACCACATTAAAAATAACAAGAATAAAATAAAACAATAGAAAGATATAGGATATATACAAAGAAGTATTAATAAAACATAATAGTAATAAAACTAAACTTTAATAAAGAATGGTAAAATTAAAATAATAGTTATAACAATAAAATGATGAAATAATATGATTATGATAAAAATATTAAAAATAATTGATTTAATGGTAAAATGGCCAAAATAAACGAAAAGGAACTAAATCGGATCAAAAACAGAAGCGTGGGGCCAAATTTAAAACAAAAAAAAAATAAAAGGGCTAAATTATAAGGCACGCGCAACCTAGAGGGACTAAAATCGAAAATATCCCACTCTTTGAAATGGTGCATTTGAACGTGGGCCAAATTGAAGTGACATATTAGATTCAGGGGAGAAATTAAAATAAAAAAAAACTAAAATGTGATGCAATGAAGACAAAGGCCCAAATGGAAAGGACTGAATGCGCAATTTACCCATTCAGGGTAAATTTGCGCGGACCCACCCCTTTTCTTTACACAACGCCGTTCATTAATGCTTTAAAGCATAAAAACAAAATTCCCTTTCATTTTTTTACCCTTCTGCTTCAAGAACCAAAGTCCCCCTTTTTTTATTCTCTAGGGTTCAAGCCCCTTAACCCTTCATTTGTCGCCGTATCTCTTTCGGTCAGGCAACCGATCCCACACCAGAACGAAGGCCTGGTAAGCCCCTGACCTTTTCCTCTGTTTTCGGATATTTCTTTGGAAAAAAAATATAAAAAAGAAACTATATAGAAAAAATAGAATATGCTAAAACCACCTTTGAAAACTGTTTCTTGCTCAAATGTCTGCTTATTTTCACAAAAAATTTGCTTTAATCAACTGATATTATGTATGGTATTTCTGGAAATTGTGAGTGTATTGCTCTCTTGTAAAAACCGTGTGTATTCCTTTCTATTTCCTCCTCTTTTTACACTGTTTATTTCGGCTTTTATAGCCTACAAATGGAATCGATAGTGGAAAAAAATAAAAATAAAAATAAAAATCGAATCAAATCAAATCTCCTTGTGCTGCTTCGTTGCCTTTCTGTTTGCAGGTGAACGTCGTGGGGGCGCACGTTGCTGGATAGTGAGTGTGGCGCGCGAGAGAACCGGCCTTGCTGGCGAAGAGCATGCGGCGCGGGGCTTCTGCCTGGGCTTCTGTTTGCTTCTTTGTTGTTTTCTGTTTTGGGCTAGTTGGGTTTTGATTTTTTGGACAGTTTTTGGTCTTTTGATTTGGGCCCCGGTCTTGAAATTGGGCCTTACAGCTGCCCCTCTTTACTCATTGTTATGTAACAAAAGTGGAGCAAAGACTTGAAGAGGCCCAATTTTGCCCCATCTTGTTGAGTATTGATTTCTTAATGCTTCCTTTTTCCAGGTAGCTTTATTCCACCCACTGCATTCTCATGGGTATAGGGATTTTGTTTCGATCCGCTCTACTCTGCTCGGTGGAGATAGGATCTGCTATCTTCATCGCTCCATTGCCGATACATGGAAATAAGACTTGCTACTTTTCGATCCGCTCCACCTCGCCGGTGGAGATAAGATCAGATTATTCACCGCTTCCATTGCCGATACATGGAGATAAGATTTGCCATTTTATCCGCCCCACCTCGCTTTCGGTTGGGGTTAAGATCTGTAATTTTCGATCCGCCCACTCCTACTCGGTGAAGATAAGGTGGAATCTTCGATCCGCTCCACTCCTACTCGGTGGAGATAAGATCTGCTACTTTCGATCCGCTTCTACTCCGCGGTAGAGATAAGATCTGTTGTCTTCAATCCGCTCCACTCTCGCCGGTGGAGATAGGATCTACTATCTTTAGCCTGCTCCACTCCTCGGTAGAGATAAAGCTTCAATCTTCGATCTGCTCCACTCCCGCCGGTGGAGATAAGATCTCTGCTTTCGATCTACTCTACTCCTCGCCGAGAGATAAGATCTGTTGTCTTCAATCCGCCTGTTCTGCTTTCGGTGGAGATAGGATTCACGATCTTTAGCTCGCTCCACCTCGCCGGTAGAGATAAGGCTTGATCTTTTGATCTGCTCTACCCCGCCAAGAGAAATAAGATCTGTTATCTTCAATCCGCTCCACTCCTTTCGGTGGAGATAGGATCTACTATCTTTAGCTCGCTCCACTCCTACTCAAGAGAGATAAGGCTTCAATCTTTCGATCCGCTCTACTCCCGCCAAGAGAGATAAGATCCGCTTTTTAACTGTTACCCTATTGCTTAGGGAATTAAGGATCATCGTCTTCGATCTGCTCCACTCCGCGCCAGTGGGATAAGATCGATATTTTCGGCCCATTACCCTACTGCTTAGGGAATTAAGGCTCAATGTTTTCGATTGCTCCACTCCTACCGGTGGGATAAGGTCTCAGAATCGACCTGCCACCCTACTACTTAGAAAATTGAGGCTCGTCATTTTGATCTGCTCCACCTCGCCGGTGGAATAAGATCTGCTTTTAACCTGTTACCCTACCGCTTAGGAATTAAGGCTCATCGTCTTCGAATTGCTCCACTCCTCGCCGGTGGGATAAGGTCTATAGTCTTCACCTGCTACCCTACCGCTTAGGGAATTAAGGCTCGTCGTTCCGATCTGCTCCACTCTCGCTTTCGGTGGGATAAGGTCCGATATTTTTACCCGTTACCCTACCGCTAGGGAATTAAGGCTCAATATTTTGACTGCTCCACTCCCGCTCGATGGAATAAGGTCCGATATTTTCGACAGTTACCCTACCGCTTAGGAATTAAGGCTCAATGTTTTCGACTGTTCCACTCCCTTTCGATGGGATAAGGTCCGATATTTTTGGCTGTTACCCTACCGCTTAGGAATTAAGGCTCAATGTTCTCACTGTTCCACTCCACCTTTCGATGGGACAAGGTCGTAATCTTCAGAACTCCCATCAATTTTGCTACATTGTCCTATGGGGAACCCACTGTAGAATTGATTTCATGGGGTATATGTTTATGCCAAATGATTAGGATGTCATGAAAATGCTCCTAACCATATGTATTATGAATGTTATGAATGAGTGCAAAATGAGAATGATCTATTTTTAACACTTGAGGTCATCATTGCTTGTTGTTTATTAAGGTGATATCCCCGACGATATCTTCTTTGTTCATTGATACCTCTAACAGAGAGTCCAAGATGTTGTCACCGCTAATCCTTTTCGCAAGTGCTCGAGCCCTTTAAGCTGGTTAGTTCTAAATAATTATCCTGTTTGATTCTTGTATTATTTAGAGACTTTAGAGTAATATGCAAAACTTTTTTGTGAAAGCATTATTAGTTCAATAATCATTATTTCAATGAAAAATACTTGGAAAAGATCATAATAATGGACAAGAAAGAAATTAATTAGGAGCATAGCTCGAAACAAATAAGATAGCAAATGCAATCAAGAAGGAAATTTATTGGTAGTGTATTTTGAAACGAGCAAGTTAAGAATGGGTAAGATGGCAATTAGGTGCCCTAGATATCGCCGACTGAGCTTCTCTGATCAAACTTTTTGAGGACCATTTAGGCTCAATATGTGCTTTAGGGGATCCGGAATACTTTGTCAATGCCCCAAGATGAAACATACTTCATCATTGTTAATTCAAGCATAGCAAAACCATCAGATGCCCCATCACGATTTGATCATAATTTGAGCCGCCTTTTTGGGTTTTCGACTCAAAGCCCTTTGGTCTCAAAGTGCCCTTTGCAGGTTTTCACTTTGGCCTCTCCTTTTTTTTCTTCTTTTTTTTTTTTGCGAAAAACTTCAAAGCGCCCTTTATGGGTTTTTGCCTTGGCCTATTTCCATCATAAGCGAAGCGTTTCTTGACTGGGTCCGTATTAATTGGGTTTGATTGACTTTTACTGTCTATCTCGGCTAATATCCATGCTTCTTCAAAAACCTTCTTTTCACCATAATGTCCTTCCCAATTAGGCATCCACTTTCCCCTGAAGCCCTTTTGCATAGGGAGGATCTTTTCAATACCAAGCCTCTTTCATGAACCTCTCTAGGGTGGACTTTTTATTGTAAGCCCGCATCATTCGCTTCTGATACATTCGACTATGACGGATGGCTCTTAATCTTTTTCCCCGATCAGATTCAGTTGATCATACCGAGATTGAACCTATTCCACTTTATCTAACTTCAGCTCTGACAGCATCTGAAGAAAAAGAATCTCAACTTCGATAGACAAGACTGCATCCATCCCATAGATCAATAAGAAAGGCGTTGCCCCGGTGGAGGTCCTAACCAATACTCGAGAAGCAAAGAGGGTAAATGGTAACTTCTCTATGCCAATATTTACAAGTCTCAAAAAAAAAATCTTTTGGATGTTCCCTTCTCTCTTTCTTTTTTTTTCTTTTTTTTTCTCTTTTTTTTGCCCTGATATGGCGTCTGATCTTCAAACAGTCTGTTAACTTTGACATTATATTTAGACATGTAACTTTTGGCATATGAAGCGACCTTCACCCTCTTAATGAAGTAATTAACAACCAGAAAGATGACGATGTCTATTAGAAGCTTCTGACTAGATTGTCCCCGTAACATCTACGCCCCACGTATATGGAGGAAGTATATAAGTCTTGTCTTCCTCTATTTGGCATTTATGGCATAACTGACGCAATCTCCTTTTCATGGTAGACCAATAGTACTTGAAACTTATAATCGACCTGGATATCGAAAAACTCTTAACATGTGCCTTTTTGAACACTCCATAGTTTCCTTGTGCCTAGGAATATCTTGATGCGATCATGCAAAAACATCTTTGAATTCTTGGAATAACTCAATGACATCTCGCTTTGTTTCTGTGGTAAGCAAGGCTTCGATCTTCACTCATTTCCCAAACTCACAATGTCTATTGACCCATTTGTATAGCAAAGTCTATTTTCATTTTGTTCTACCATCTTTAACAAATCAAAAGATAAGTTACAATCTTAACATTTTCAAAATCCTCAGATTCCTTTAGCCCCATATTTCACTTAAAAGGGAGTCTGTAACAGCGTTGCTCATGTCTTGATATCTGGGTACCTATCGTAGGTACGAAGGTAAATTCCAAAGAATAAGCGATTCTTAGATGATGAAGAATGGAAGACATCCCCAAAAAACAAAAGAATGTATAGTATGACATGAAAAAAATGAAAAATATTTGCTCGGCATGAAACACAAGAATGCATTTTTATTGAAAATAAAGATGTTTGAACATGAGCCTTTTTCACAAAAGATTATTATTGTTTCTAGGCTTAAAACAACAAGTGTGTTTTGAACATTACTCTGTGTTAGCTCTAAAAACTACAGGAGTTTCCTTCACGATCCAGCTTATTCAAAACACTTTCAGCTCGTAGGGCGAATGCCTCCTAGGTTTCCTTCATTCGATCCTCTTCAATCTGGCGTTGATGCTCAAGGTTTTCATTATATCCTTAGCCGCTTCTATATTCGTGTGTAGTAATGATGTTCCAGGTCACTATAATACAACCTTTAATTAAAAGGGTTGTCTTATGATATTTAATGCAAATGATGTGATGTAATGCAAATGCATGAAATGCAATGCAAATGAATGAATGCAAAAAATAAGAGGCATTGACTCAATTTGATTACATTAGAAAAACTTTACTAGAAAATAAATTTCTTTACACAAAGCGGATCGCATACACGGCCTTATCCTCATAGTCCAAGTGAAAACATGAATCCCTTCTTCGCAAAAGTCAAGTCTTGCAAAACTCTAATAGATACTTCCTCTAACTTCTTTTGCTTGATCTGGACCGCTACTCCTGTTCACTTGTTAGCTTCTTCAAGAATGCCGAGATGTAGTAATCTTCGAATAGTCTTGTCAACTTGAATCCCTGGGTGATAAGGTCTTGTATTCCTTCACGGACTATCAGTCTTCTCTCGTTGTATTCACTTGAACTATATTTGGATGACCTTATTATAATCCATTTTATCAAAAAATCTATTTTCTTATGACCAACTTTTCTATTTAGTAATCGAATTTGAAATCAACACCTCTTTTCTATGATGTGAATGCAATGCAATAAAAACAGAATAAAACCCATTAGTACAAGAAAAAATAATAACATAGAACCTATCAGGGTGACCACTAGGGTTTGACATGGTTCTACCTAGGTTAGGCCCTTAGGTTTTCTACATGTGGTTTAGTTCTAAAGAAAGGGTACCTGAACCAGCAGATTCCTCAATCCTCACCCATTATAGGCTTATACTGATTGAGTTCAGTTCAGGGGAATATATTTCCCTATGGCCATACGGAGGTGAAAACCTCACGGAACCATAGGTACGGATGTATCCCAAGCGATCCCTAGCCCATACGGAGGTGAAAACCTCATGAAGGCATAGATTTTGCTCCCACTTAAGGGTGTGACCACAACGGTCATGCAATATGAATGCAAAAATATTCTATGTGTCTCAAACCAAAAGCAGTATATATGACGACACGACTCATGCAAATGAAAATGAAATCAAAAATTTATTTTCGATAAAAGGACATTAATCAACTAATTTTACGTCTTGACTCTCTTATTAGTCTCCAGTGGAGTCGTCAAGCTGTCGGAACCATTTTTTTGTTTGGAAAACGGGCCGACTTTAAAATACAAAAAACGGAGTCGCCACCAATCATTTTTGAAGTGTGATTGGGTCACTTTAGAAAATATTTTGGTCTACGAATTTTAAGAAAACGGGCTCGGGAGTCGGTTACGTACGAGGAAGGATTAGCACCCTCGCAACGCCCAAAATTGGTACCGTGTTGATTGATTAATGTCCTTAATATCAAAAATTAGAAAATATTTTAAAATACAAATCGTTAAAAATGTTTGGATAACTCGAATCGGATATCGAAACTCTTTTGTTCCCAAGGGATGAAATATCACATCCTGCACGATAGGACACGATGTTTCAAGCCCTCAATACCAAGATCGTTCCATGATCTCCAAAATCCATGCATCAGATTAAAGAAGGGTATTCCGCTATTTGGTCAAACTAAAAATCGAAACCCAGCACGATTGGGCACGATCCCTCGAATTTCCAAACATGAAATATTGCCTTTATTTAAGAAACCCCGGTCAAAACCTCCGAAGGATATTTGGTCATTTGGACGAATAGAAAATCGAGACCCAGCACGATTGGGCCCGAATCTCTCAAACTCCCAAATGCGAAACATTGCCTTATTTTAAAAACGATCAAAATCTTTCGAGGATATTTAGTGATTTAGACGAGCGAAAAAATTAAAACCCAGCACGATTGGGCACGATTTCTCGGACTCCCAAATACGAAATATTACCCTTTTGTGAAAACCTTTTATGAGTCGTTGAAACAAAGCAAAAATAAAAATGGGGAAATGTAAACGGGATTAATAAGAAATAATAATGAACCCCAAAAGGAAAAATAAATAATAATATTATAATAACAAAAAATAATATGTGACCAATAAAACAAACAATAATAATAATAATACTAATGAAACTAATGAATATAGTAAAAGGTAATAATACTAAAATATAAACATGATAATAAAATAATAACAACAACAAGCAAAAACATATATCAATAAGAAAACAATAGCAATAATATTAGAGTAAAATAAAAAGTAATAGTAAAAAATATTGATAATCAAAATAAAATAGAAAGACAAATGTAATAATAACACTATTTATAAAATAGTGGCGGGGAAAAAAATACTAACGAATGTAATAATGATAACAAAGTATATTATAAATAAAATACCTAACAAAAAAAGTAGTAAATAATATATTAAAGAATAATTACAAATGAAAATAATAAAAAAAATGGTAAAACAACCATGTCCATAATAAAATAACAGTACCACATTAAAAATAACAAGTAATAAAATAAAACAATAGAAAGATATAGGATATATACAAAGAAGTATTAATAAAACATAATAGTAATAAAACTAAACTTTAAAAGAATGGTAAAATTAAAATAATAGTTATAACAATAAAATGATGAAATAATATGATTATGATAAAAATATTAAAAATAATTGATTTAATGGTAAAATGGCCAAAATAAATGAAAAGGAACTAAATCGGATAAAAAACAGAAGCGTGGGGCCAAATTTAAAACAAAAAAAATAAAAGGGCTAAATTATAAGGCACGCTCAACCTAGAGGGACTAAAATCAAAAATATCCCACTCTCTGAAATGGTGCATTTGAACGAGGGCCAAATTGAAGTGACATATTAGATTCAGGGGAGAAATTAAAATAAAAAAAAATGAAATGTGATGCAATGAAGACAAAGGCCCAAAAGGAAAGGACTGAATGCGAAATTTACCCATTCAGGGTAAATTTGCGCGGACCCACCCCTTTTCTTTACACAACGCCGTTCATTAATGCTTTAAAGCATAAAAACAAAATTCCCTTTCATTTTTTTACCCTTCTGCTTCAAGAACCAAAGTCCCCCTTTTATTATTCTCTAGGGTTCAAGCCCCTTAACCCTTCATTTGTCGCCGTATCTCTTCCGGTCCAGCAAAGATCCCGCACTTGTAAGCGAAGGCTGGTAAGCCCCGACCTTTTCTCTCTTTTGAGATATTTCTTTGGAAAAAATATAAAAAGAAACTATATAGAAAAAATAGAATATGCTAAAATCACCTTTGAAAACTGTTTCTTGCTCAAATGTCTACTTATTTTCACAAAAAATTGCTTTAATCAAGCGATATTGTGTATGGTATTTCTGGAAATTGTGAGTGTATTGCTCTCTTGTAAAAACCGTGTATTCCTTTCTATTTCCTCCCTTTTACATTGTTTATTTCGGCTTTTATAGCCTACAAATGGAATCGATAGTGGAAAAAAATAAAATAAAAATAAAATCAATCAAATCTCCTTGTCGCTTGCCGTTGCCTTTACGCTTGCAGTGAACGTCATGGGGTGCGTTCTTTGGATAGTGAGTGTGGCGTCGAGAGAACCGGCCTTCTTGGCGAAGAGCATGCGCTGTGGCTCACCGGCTTCGCATTTGCTTCTTTGTTGTTTTCTGTTTGGGGCTAGTTGGGTTTTGATTTTTTGGACAATTTTTGGTCTTTTGATTTGGGCCCCGGTCTTGAAATTGGGCCTTACATTAGCTATTTGAAATTTTCTTTTTTTCTCACCAAGCGTTAAATTACTAACAGAAAGATAACTTGGCAGCTTTTAAATTTGACATAATAACCGTTTTAATGCTCAACTTGTATATATTGTGTCAGTTTAGTCTTGATTCCAAAAAAATAGTTCTCAATATTTACACATTGTGTAATATGGTCATCTTTTATAAGTTCACTTTTATTTGTGACGTGGAAGTTAATCTTAAAAGAATGAGAAAAAATGAAAATTGTTATGTTTGATTTTAGGTGTTTTCATTTTGGTATGTTTCTAATCAATTTTATTAATTTAATTGATAGATATAATTTTTTAAGTGAAAGGGTCAAAAAAAAAAAATAAATTTGAAAAACAAATAAAGACCAAACTACACAAGATAATGAAACCTTCTTATCTTCCAAGGAATCTCATGGAGTTCTATAGAAGTCATCAAAGTCTCAATAAGTTAGGCAAAATAGTATAATGAAATTAGTTGCAGTGAATCACCTAGAAGTAGGAATTTAGATCTTTTAAACTTGGCTAAGAGAATACTAGTTGATGTAAACAAACTTTAGGCTTTATTCTTTACACCAAAAAAGAAAAAAACTACACAAGATAATAATACCCTTATAATAATAATATTATTTGCCTTTAAAAAATTGTATTTTAAGAATTTTACAACCGAGTTTGTAAATCTAATCGTAATGAGTGGTTTGAGATCATTTAACCGAGTCAAAATATTTATTTTATTATTCTATTAGTATTTTCAGCATGATAGTATTATAGTATAAAAGTTTCATAAACAAATTTTATTGATTAAATAGTTAATTCGATAAAAGACTAAATCGCATAAAGCGATAATTATGAGTTCTATTACATAAATTACTTAAATGCCATTGGTTTTGAATGGACGGTAGTGGGCTTAAGTTTGCATGTCTTTATGTTTTATTAATAAGGTTAAATTTGTAAATTGGTTAATATATGTTATATTAGTAAAATAAAATAGAAAAATGTCTTTATATTCTTCTTGCATGGCCGATTATAAGAAATAAAAGAATTCTTCTTCACATTTTTAAGGTTCGGCTGCTTGATTAAGGTATGTATTGAATTCAATTTTTGATAATTTTTACGTTTTTGAGATCGTTGCTTAGTAATCTACAAAGCCAATGCCCTAATTTCTGAAATTGGTGATGTTTTTAAAATGTGCCATTGTTGAATACTTATGTATTTTGATGTTTCTTGATAAATTATTGATGGTTGTTTATAGATATACAAGTTTTATAAAGTGATTTTTGACAAAATTAAGTATTTAAGATTAAATTGAAAAAGATAGAATTTTTGTGGTTAGAAATGTGAATAAAATAAAAATATGGGCTGTTTTGATGCTATAAAAATTCGGTTATGAATGGTTATATGAAAATTTTGTGTAATTTTGCATATTTATGTATTTTGGACTAAAGTGTTAAAATGTGATAGTATAAGGGTTATTTTATAAATAGGTCAAATTACATGTTTATGGATTAAATTGAATGTGTTGGTGATTAAATGGGTTGAATTTGAATTAATATAGATCAAGAGAAACAATTATCGGGATTAGATTAAGGAAAATGGAAAGTAGACGAATAGTCGACGGATTACGAGGTAAGTTCGTATAGCTAAAAATCGAAATGTTAGATATGTGGAATTATTTATATTGAATATATATATGTGTAATGTTAGATATGTGTAATTATTTATATTGTATATATATATATATATGTAATGAATAATTTACTAGAATTATCATTTGTATGAATATATTTCGCCAATTAATTATATGATTACTTGATACAAAATTATATGTTACAAGTATTTGAATACAAGTTTCCTGATACATGATTATATGATTAAATATATTATATGGTACAAGAACTATATGGGTAAATGAGATATGGGATGAATTGGTACTTCAATAAAAAAAAAGTTATAGATATTATATATGTACAGAATTAAATTGAATAATAAACATGGTTTATGCAAACCGAGCATTTGAATATATATGTTTTAATTGAATTGAAAATAAATGAATTGAGAAATTGTTATATTAAATATCGTTAATTTTGAATTTTAAATTAGTTTAATATCTTTGTTTTGAATTTTATAAAGTTATAATTGAGGTAGTTGAATATGATTATGCATGGAAATAATATATTTGAGTTTAATTCAACTGAAGTTATTATATTTGAAAGTCTGTATGAACTTTATGGAATAGCTAGAACTTTTAATATGTGAATTATGTATAAGATGACTTTATAACGTGATATTAAGCTTTGAGCCTAGCAAGACTTATACTGGTGAATTAAATCAGCTTTGTGCCTAGCGTGCTTTATGCCTGTATTAAATCGAGCTTTGAGCCTAAGCGTGTCTTGTGCTTGGTGTGTGATCTGAGACTTGTGCCTAGCGAGCTTTATGCCGTGAATTATTATAAGCTTTATGCCTAGCAGACTTTATGCCGATATGGCATCGATATGTGATTGCATGTAAGACTACCTATAGGACGTTGGCATTGTACGATATGTGTGATTATCCGTGTATCCTATCCAATTCCGAATGGATCAAAGGGTAATTTATTGATTTGTAATATATAAAGTAAATGTTATAAAAAATATAAGAAATACATGATATATGTGACATAATTTATATGAGATTATATGCTAAATGAAATATAAGTTACATGGATTTTATGTTATAAATATATGTGTACATGATACATAATACTTGGTATACATAATTTATATGTTACAGAATTACATGATTTATATAAATACATGCTATACTGAATTACATGAATTACATGGATATTATATTGCTACAAGAGTTATATGATTTACATGAATATATGTTATCTGAGTTACATGATTTACATGAATTGACTGCTACGAGTAGATGAATTATAAAGATGATGTGTTACATGAATTATATAAGTTACAAGATGAAATCTTATATGAAATATGTGAAAAATATAAAGTCGGTAATGACAATATATATCGCAAAGAAAAGAAAAGAGAATAAAGAACACATGATTTTACGTGAAACCCTTTCGGGAAAAAAACCACGGGCAGAGGAGAAGAAAATTCACTATGTCAAATTCGAATCATTACAAGAGGAATAGACTATGTCTATTTATAGGCTTATAAAACCCAATTCTAATCAAAGTAAAAATATATTATGCTAATAAATGCTAAATATATTATACTCATAAATACTAAATCTTCTAGAAAGAAGATATATTTTGTTTAACTTGACTTGCAAGCAATATCTTAGAATTTGGGTCACACAACTCTAACAATCTCCACCTTGACACGAATTCTCAACAAACAAGTTCTTTATCGCGAACTCTTAACGAGCAAGTTCTCCACCTCTTCCATAAAACCCCTTAAGGGTTTAACTTCAACAATAAACACCAACCAAGTCTAAGCAATGCTCAAACTTGGTTATAGGAAGTGACTTAGTCATCATATCTGCAGGATTTTCATGAGTACTAATTTTGCTCACAACTATATCACCATGAGCAATAATATCACGAACAAAATGATATCGAACATCAATGTGTTTTGTTCTCTCATGAAACATTTGATCTTTTGTAAGGAAGATGGCACTTTGACTGTCACAAAATACTATGCTGATTTGAAGGTCTTCATTGAGCTCACTAAAGAGTCCCTTCAACCAAATAGCTTATTTACAAGCTTCAAGAATCGCCATATACTCGACTTTGGTAGACAAAGCGATGTAGTTTGCAAAGTAGCTTTCAACCGATTGCACAACCTCCTATTGTAAAGACATAACCGGTGAGAGATCTTTTTCTATCAAGGTCTCCAAGAAAATCAACATCGACATACCCAATGACTCCATCTCTAGTTCTTCCAAACTGTAAGCAAACATCGTAGTACCTCATAAGTATCTTAAAATCCACCAATCGCTTCCAATGTTTTTACCAGATTCGCCATGTATCGCTTAATCTGACCGATCGTGATATGATAAATCGGACGTGAACAAACCACAAGATACATGAGAGATCCCATCGCACTCAGTATGGAACATGTGACATGTACTCAATCTCATCATTTGATTGTGGAGACAAAGCCGATGAAAGTCTGAAATGGGCTGCTAAAGGAGTACTAACAGGCTTAGCACTCTGCATATTGAACCTGCAAAGAACTTTCTCAATGTACCCCTTCTGACTTAGGTACAACTTACTTGTTTTTCTATCTCTGAGAATCTCCATACCAAGTATCTTCTTTCTTTGGTCCCAAGTCTTTCATCTCAAATTCTTCACTTAGTTGGGCTTTGACCTTTCTTATCTCTACTTTATCTTTTGCTGCTATCAACATGTCATCAACATAAAGAAGTAGATACACAAAAGAACCATCACTATTTTTCTTAAAGTAAACACAGCTATCAAAGCTACTTCTTTTAAAATTATGAGAAGTCATAAAGGAATCAAACCTCTTGTACCAATTGTCTTGGTGATCTGCTTTCAAACCATAAAGAGACTTTTTCAACAAGCAAACATAGTCCTCTTTTTCGAGATCATAAAACCCTCGGTTGTTGCATGTAAATATCTTCCTCAAGCTCCCCATGTAAAAATACGGTTTTACATCTAAGCGCTCAAGCTCCAAATCTTGCATGGCTACAATACCAAGCAAAGCTCGAATCGAACTATGCTTCACAACCTGGGAAGAACACATCTGTAAAGTCCACTCGGAATTTGATCAACCTTTTGCAACAAGCCTTGCTTTATATCCGGTTCTTCAACTCCACGAGTCCTTCTTTCTTTTAAACACCCATTTACAAATGAACAACCTTTTTACCTTTAGGAAGTTTCACAAGATCCCATGTTTTGTTTTTGTGGAGTGATTCTATTTCCTCTTGCATAGCAAACATCCACCTTCTCGAGTCTTCACACTAACCGCCTTAGAATAATTAGGCGGCTCTTGGTTTGCATCTATATCTTTAGCCACATTTAAAGCATAAGCAACTAGGTCACCTCAAAGATACTTCTTTGGAGGTTTAATTTCTCTTCTAGTTCTTTTTGGCGATAGAGTATTGTGGTGAAGAAGCAACTCTATTCTCAATTTTTGTCTTGGCTTGAGGAGTTGACTCTGATTGTCTGATGCTCCACCGCTTTTTATTTTCTTTATTGGAAGAGTCTTTAAGAGATAAGTTAGGTAGCATAGCGGTTTCATCAAAAACAACATCTCTGCTAATCACAACTTTTCTATTTTCAGACACCATAACTTATACCCTTTTACACCAACTTTATAACCAAGAAAACACATTTAATGGATCTTGGTTCTAATTTTCCATTATTAACATGAGCATACGCAGGACACCCAAAGATCTTTAAATTAGAATAATTAGCAGGATTACCAGACCATACCTCTTGTGGAGTCTTTTTCTCAATGGCAATGGATGGAGATCGGTTGATTAAAAAACATGCACTAGAGGCTGCTTCGGCCCAAAACGACTTTGGTAAGTTGGCATTTGACAATGTACATCGAACCTTTTCCATGATCGTTCGTTCATTCGTTCGCAACGCCGCTTTGTTGTGGAGTATGACTAATCGTCAAGTGTCTCACGATCTCTTCGACTTGCACGCTTTATTAAACTCATCGTAACAAAAATCTAAGCCGTTGTCTGCATGCGGAGGTATTTTATTTGTTTTCCGTATGTTTTTCAATTATAGTTTTCAAGACTTAAATGCGAAAACACATCGCTTCGCTTCGGGAAGAATGCCCAAACTTTTGGAAAAATCATCAATAAAAGTTAGCATATAATTAGCTCTACCTCTCAAGGCACCTGATGGCCCCACAGATCGAATGAATATACTCCAACGTTCCTTTCGTGTTATGGATTCCTCTGGTGAATCGAACTCTTTTGCTTCCCAAAACACAAGACTACACGAACTTGGTTTGCAAATTCCTTGCCCATCAAGAAGTCCTCTTTGTTCAATTCCGCCATGCCATTCTCACTCATATGCCCTAGGCGATATGCCAAAGTTTAGTAATATCATCATCGACAAAGAAGAGGAAGCGACTACATCACCAATAAAAGAGAACCCCGCAAAACATATAACTTGGTAGTCATTCTCTTCCTTTCATCACAATGAGGGAACCTTTGAAATATTCAACATCCCACTTTCATTGTGTATTTGTACCTTTTGAATCAAGAGTACTCAACAAAATTAAGTTTCTCTTCAATTCGAACATGCCAGACGTCACTAAGTGTTCGACAACTCCATCAAACATCTTAACTTTAATTGTTCCAACACTTGCGATTTTACACGAAGCATTATTTCCCATCAAAATAACACCTTCGCATAATCTTTGTTTCGTAATTTTAAACCAATCCGATTGGGACTCATGGAAGGTGCAACCCGAATCAAGTATCCACTCGCTCACTTTTGAATTGTTGATCAAGGCGACTAGAAGTTCACCATCATCGTAGTCTTCTACAACATCGCCTTCACCAAATTTTCCGTTGCTTTCCTTTTGATTCGCAACCTCCCTTTAATCTTGTTCGTAGCTTATAGCTTTCAGATTTAATGTGCCCTTTCTTCTTGCGAAGTTACAAGTTTTACCTCTGCTTGAAGACTTTGATCTACCCTTAGTTTTACCGCGAGGATTTCGATCCTGTGTCCTCTCACGATCATCATCAAGATTCCGATCTTGTCTCCCACTTAACAATAAGACCCTCTCCCTAGAAGTCGGGTTTAACCACGAATGCTCCATCTTATCATACGAGGTCAAAGAATCATAAACTTCATCAAGCTGTGAGAGACTCGGCTATATAAAATCGTGTCTCTAAAGGTTGAATAAGACGGGCAACGAACAAAGTAGAATCAACCCTAGATCTTCCTTATCATCTCGAACCTCCATGGCCTCCAAGTTTGAGAGAATTTCTTCAAACATCATTAAGTGTTCGTGCACAGACGCACCTTCCTCCAAACGATGAGCATAAAGGCGTTGCTTCATATGCAACTTGCTAGTTAAAGTTTTCGACATACATATTTGTTCTAGCCTCTTCCATAATGCTACGGCAGTCTTCTCCTTCATCACATCCTGCAAAATTTCATTAGACAAATGCAGATGTAACTGTGTTAGTGCCTTTCGATCCTTGCGCTTCTTATCTTCCTCCGTCAATGTCGAAGGCATCTTATCTACCCCTAGCAGGGCTTCCTCTAAATCCATCTGTGCAAGAACTGCCTGCATCTTTATCTGCCACAACGCGAATCTGGTGTTACGATCCAACAGCAGAATTTCATACTTCAATGACGCCATTACCGTGATCGAGATGAAAACCCGGAAGCTCTGATACCAATTTGTGAAAAATATAAAGTCGGTAATGACAATATATATCGCAAAGAAAAGAAAAAGAGAATAAAGAACACCTGATTTTACGTGAAAACCCTTTCGGAAAAAACCACCGCAGAGGAGAAGAAAATTCACTATGTCAAATTCGAATCATTACAAGAGGAATAGACTATGTCTATTTATAGGCTTATAAAACCCAATTCTAATCAAACTAAAATATATTATGCTAATAAATTCTAAATATATTATACTCATAAATACTAAATCTTCTAGAAAGAAGATATATTTTGTTTAACTTGACTTGCAAGCAATATCTTAGAATTTGGGTCACACAACTCTAACAAAATATTTGATGGGTATAAATGAAATGAGAGATGAATTAGATATTAAATAGACATTATAAGTTTGGTTTTTACTTGTGAATGGATGAACTATTGTTTTTCTTGATGAATTGATGTTATACGGTATAATTCTGCTATCGGTTATATGAATGTGTTACAGGTCATTTGAATGGAAATAAATTGATATGAGTATTATGTGAATTTAAATGCTTATTATTTTTACTCATGATGTTTTGATGAAATATGAATAGGTAATACTAAGTCAACCCTCCATCCGCTACACACCATCGAAGGTAGTCGCTGCAGTCGACGTGCTCATCGCCCATATACGTTGTGTCATTTAGACACTATATTCAAATAATGTAACCGGAGTTACCAAATTCAGATAATGTAACCGAAGTTACCATATTCAAATAATGTGACCGTAGTCACCATATTTCGTTGGTGAGACCAAAGTCAACACCTTCGTTGGTGAGACCGAAGTCAACACCTACTCTTCCCCTTTCACATAAATCCCGAATGCCCTAAAAATTTATATATTATGCATAGCTTACTTAATTTCATGTTCATATACATATATTCGCATGTTATGAAATAACATATTTCACAATCCTATCAGAAGTAGGAAACGTACCTGGGTACTTTTTACCACATTTGTGGTACTTAGCCACATTCACATTCTTATACATATTCATATATTAAAATAATAGCCATATGAAATATCGAAGGTTAGTAAGGGTACACACCGATTTGCTTAATAAGGTTCCTTGAGATCTCGAAAACCCCGATCTAACTTTAGATCATTAACTCCTATATTAAGCCATCATATAAGTCACATTAATAAACCTATTTGGCTTAAAACAAAACCAAATCCTAGTAGGATTTGTAAAAGACTCACCTTTGCCGATTTGGTGTTTATACAATTCACGAAAACTTGGTTTTCCTTTACGATATTGACCAATCTTAAATCTCAATATGGGTTAGTTTTTGGCTTTTTAATAATTAAAGAATTGATCAAAGTAATTACACAAGCCTTGGCGAATGTGTCTCACCTTAATTTCCTTGAATCCAAAATCCCAAAACTCTTCCTTTGATATTCGGCCAAGAGACATAAAAGGGATATTTTCTTAAATCTTGATTAAGCAATTAAAAGAACAAGAATTAATTGTTCTTACCTTAGATCCTTGATCTTTATATTCGTAATTGTGGAAACCCGAGATCCCTTGTATATTCTACCATGATCAAGAATAGGATTAGGCCTTTTACTTTAAGCAACTAGAAAAGAAAGAGAGAAAATTGAATGGCTTAACCTTACCTTGATGCCTTTAATCAATTGCTTCCTTGTCTTGAGTTACGTTGATCCGCTATAGAGATTTAACAGAGATCAAAAGAGAAGGGTTTTGACTTAACAATGACAAAGGAGAGGAGAAGAAAAGATGGAGTCCTTGCTTAGGAGAAATTTGGCAAAGAGAATAGGGCTAGGAATTTTCGCACACAAATGAAAAGATGAGAGAAAAGTCTCCAACTCTCCTCCTTTAACTAAAATTGCTATGCCAAAAGTCCTTGACTTGGCCACTACTTCCCACAAGTGATAATATTATCATTTAATTATCACAAGTATTTAATTCATCCTATATCTCCTCAATTATCTTATTAAAAGAAATTTCTTATTTATCACTCATTAATCAAGTTTTAACCAAATAAAACTCCTCCCTTACTAGGATTAGGTGTCGTCCACCTTAGCCTTGGAGGCCAAAATAAAACCTTCAATATTTGCTTTCCAAGTGACTCGAATTTAGGTCATTTCCATAAACCTTAAGTGACACCTTCAGGCCACTTTTCCAAGCTCGATTGTGTGTCAAATTTCACTAACTTTTTCTTTTAAGGCCCTCCCGCCTTATTTCCTATTTTGGGCTTCAAAATTTGTCATTCCTACCTTATTTCTAAGTTTCCTAAAATTTTCGATCGGCTCAGAATTTGCCATTTTTCTTACATCTTGTGTTTCCAAAATGTTCAAGTTTCCAAAATGTTCAGTTTCCAAATGTTCAGTTTCCAAAATGTTCGGGTTTCCCAAAATGTTTAAGTTTCCAAAATGTTTAGGTTTCCAAAATGTTCAGGTTTCCCAAAATGTTTAAGTTTCCAAAATGTTTAGGTTTCCATTTTCATGCATTTCCAGGTTTCCAAAAATATCAAAAATTTATTCTTAGTGCTTAAACTTGTCATTTCATACAATCAAACTAAAATGCATATGCCCTATTCAGATGTTACGCTTCTACCCCCTTAAACAAAATTTCGTCCCCAAAATTTCCTAACTAAAATAGTTGAGGGTATTACTGTCTCATCGTCTCTTCACAGCTCCCCATAAGTCTCTTCTGATCCATGATTGTGCCATAACACTTTGACTAGAGGTACAGACTTCCTTCATAATATTTTCACATCACGATCCAAGATCTGAATCGGTTCTTCCTCGTAGGTTAAGTCTAGTCTTAGCTCTACTTCTTCAATAGATACCACATGCGACGGATCCGATCGATAGCGACGTAACATAGACACATGAAATACGTCGTGCATCTGCTACAATTCTGGTGGCAACTCTAATTGGTATGCCACTGGCCCAACTTGCTTCAGTACTTGATAGGGCCCTACAAACCTTGGGCTTAACTTTCCTTTGCACCAACCTCATAACCTTCTTCCAAGGCGAGACTTTTAGGAATACTTGGTCTCCCACTTCAAACTCTATTTCCTTTCATTTAAGGTCCCGTCGACTTACGCCTATCGAGGCTTCCTTCAACCGTGCTCGAATTAACTCAACCTTCTTTTGGTTTCGCCACCAACTCGACCTAAAACTCTGCTGTTCTCCTAACTCGGTCCAACAAGTAGGTGTTCTACACTTTCTTCCATACAATGCTTCAGATGGTGCCATCCGAATCGTTGGCTTGATAGTTGTTGTAGGCGAATTCAACTAAAGGTAAGTAATCTTCCCAACTTCCTCGAAAATCCATTACACAACCTCTCAACATATCCTCCAACACTTAGATAACCTGCTCAGATCGCCATGTCGATTGTGGATGAAAAGTAGTGAAGTCTAGCTTAGTGCCTAAAGCTTGATGAAGTGCCTTCCAAAATCGAGATGTAAACCTTGGGTCTCTATCGAGATGATCGACATTGGTACTCCATATAATCTCACAATTTCCGCCACATACAACTTAGCCAACTTCCAAGAGAATAATCCATTATTTGGGATAAAGTGTGCGGACTTGGTCAAACGGTCCACTATCACCCATACCGAGTCCTTCTTAGTAGGCGTGGGGAAGCCCACTAACGAAGTCCATGGTAATTCTCTCCCACTTCCATTGGGGAATCTCAATTGGTTGAAGTAATCTGATGGGACTTGGTGTTCAAACCTTAACTGTCGACACGCCAAACATTTCCCCACAAATTCACCACCTCTCGCTTTGTGTCGACCACCAAAATTGTTCCTTAGATCTCTATACGACTTGATGCCTCCGGATGCATAGCATAAGGGCTACCATGCGCTTCCAAGAATCCTTTGTCTCAACTCCTTATTCCCAAGATACGACTTTTCCCTTGTAGCACAATACTCCTTCATTATTGACACCATAATCCTCTAATCCCCTTTTGCACTTGTCAGTAACTTAGTACTTAAGTCATTATCACCAACCGTCCCTCTTTCACTTCCTTTAGCCATGTGGGCACGACTTGTAATTCCGCCTAATAGACTTCCATCATCATATAGACTTAGATGGGCGAACAAAGCCGTAGATCGATACAACCTTCCGACTTAGGGTATCGGCTACCACATTCGCCTTGCCGGATGATATTCTATCGAGCAGTCGTAGTCCTTCAAAGAATTCCACCCACCTTCGTTGCCTCAAGTTTAACTCCTTCGAGTCAATAAATACTTAAGGCTCTTGTGGTGCGTGTAGATAATCGACCTTTCTCCATAAAGGTAGTGCCTCCAAACCTTAAGGCGAAAACCACTTGCTAGCTCTAAGTCATGAGTTGGGTAGTTAAGCTCATGAGGCCTTAGCGCATGACGACATAGTTTACTACTTTGCCATCTTGCATTAGTACCACGTTTTAACCCGTGTCTGAAGCATCACAAGACACCACAAAATCTTTTCCGCCTCCATCAATTAACACCGAGCTTCCACAAGACCTTCTTAAGCTTTCCAAAGCTCTCCTGCTGCTTATTAGTCCATTCGAAGGGTACTTCCTTCCTTAGTAACTTGGTTAAAGGCGCGGTTGTCAACGAGAATCCTTCCACAAACCTTCTGTAATAGCCTGTCAAGCCTAAGAAACTTTGGATTTCAGTCACGGACTTAGGTGGTTTCCAATCCAACACTGTTTCGATCTTCCTAGGATCCACTCTGATTCTTTCTGCGGATACCACATGTCCTAGGAATGCCACCTCCTTAAGCCAAAATTCGCACTTGCTGAATTTGGCATAGAGCTTCTTCTCCCTTAACACTTCTAACACGACTCGAAGATGCTCATCATGCTCTTCCTCCGATTTTGAGTACACCAAAATATCGTCGATGAACACTACAACGAATCTGTCCAAGTAGGGTTGGAAAACCCGATTCATCATATCCATGAACGCGGCTGGAGCGTTCATCAACCCAAACGGCATCACCAAAAACTCGAAGTGACCATATCTTGTTCTAAACGCGGTCTTATAGATGTCAGCCTCCTTCACCTTCAACTGATGATAACCCGACCTTAAATCGATCTTTGAGAATCATGGGGCCTTTGGTGATCGAACAAGTCGTCGATCCTTGGCAAGGATACTTGTTTTAATAGTCGGTTTATTCAATCGACAATAATATATGCACATACGCATAGTTCCGCCTTCTTCTTCACAAATAAGATCGGTGCTTCCACGGAGACACACTGGCCGGATGAACCCACGATCCAACAATTTTTGTATCTGAGCCTTGAGCTCCACTAACTCCTTTGGTGCCATTCGGTATGGAGCGATTGACACAAGAGCTGTCGCCGGTAGCAAGTCAATCCCAAATTTCACTTCCCTGTCTGGGGGTATTCCCGGTAATTCTTTTGAAAACACATCCACGAAGTCCCTTACCGCCCTAACTCCATTAATACCTTCCTCCTTTCCACCTATCGCACTTACTTAAAGCTAAAACGCCTCGCAACCTTTCTTAACCATCTTCTAGGTCAAAGGTCTTGAGACTACATTAGATAAGTAGTTCTTCCTTTCTCCGATCATTACTACCACTTCATCCTCCGGGTTCTTAGTTCCATACGCTTAGTCAGACAATTCAACACGGCTTTGTTCTACTAACCAATCCATTCCAGTATAAGCTCAAACTCTCCAAAGGGTAACTCCATTAAGTCCGCTCGAAAGTTCACTCCCCGAATCTCTAGGGGTACATTCCAAAGATCTTGTCTACCACTATAGTTTGGCCTAATGGGCTTACTACGGTCATCACCTATCGAAAGTTCGTAGTCTAGGCCTAGTGTTTCCACTACACTACTTGCAACATAGGAATGGGTCGAGCCCACATCAATCAAAGCAAAGTAGGTTTGTCAAAATAAAGAACGTCTGGTTATTACGCCCAACAGATCTCCATCTTCCTTCTACGAACCGCATAAACCAAACTCGGTTGTCTTGCATCAAGATTAGTATTACCTCTACTTGTGTTCCACGGCCTCGTCTGCATCTGCATTACCACGGTTACTCGAACCACGACCTGCTGAGGTCATTCCGCTTCTGCAAGTCTGCTAGCATTCGAACTGTCTTCGGTCGACTCTCATCCGATTGTTTGGGACAATCCTTAAACATATGGTCCTTGGACCCACACTTAAGACATGCTCCCTGTCTTTCTCCAACACTCACCTAAATGCTTCTTTCCACAATGCTCACAAGGACGAATCGCCAAATTGCATCAAATTTGTTGATTTCGTGGCCCATCAACCCTAGGCCTTTTGTAACCCTTTCCGGATGGCCCAAATCCTCTTTGGCCCTATTCTTATCCACGATTCCTTAGTAGCATCCTTAATCCCCTACCACCTTGGCCTTTTCCACCAAAGCCGAGAATTCTCGCCCATTAGCTCGGAGCCGCTCAGTACCGACTTTGGTTCTTGAATTTCCACCTATACCGCCATTAATTCCAAAACTTCAAAGACAAACTGCGACACAACATCTTCCCCAATATGTGAAAAGCCGTGAATATCCCGATCAGCTTGAAAATGATAAGAAAATATTGAGAAGACTTGCGCTGACTATGTCCTAGATGGAGAGATCACATATAAAGAGGAGGGATCAAGTGTTGCTTCAGATGTGTGGATCTTTGTTGAAGCTAGGAAAATCTGGAAGAAGTCCATGATGAGATCTGTGGAACACATGCCAATGGGTTTCGATGGCCGGGCAAATCATGAGATTCGGTATTCTTGGTCCACGATGGAAGGAGCTGCATTCGTTATGCCAAGAAGTGCCATAAGTGCTGGTTTATGGAGACAAGATCCATGTGCCTCATTCACCTCTTCATGTTATGACTTCTCCATGGCCTTTCTCAATGTGGGGCATGGATGTCATTAGCGATCTCACAAAGCTTCTAATGGACATCGTTTCATCTTCGTGGTCATTGATTACTTCACCAAATGGGTAGAAGCACTTATGCTAATATCACGAAGGCGGCGTTAGTAAGTTTTGAAGAAGGAGATCATATGTCGCTACGGTATGCCAAAAAGGATCGTGTCTCGACAATGCACTAAACTTGAACAATAAAGCGATAGTGGAAAGTCTGCGGATCGATTCAACATTAAGCACCATAACTCGTCGCCATATCGCCTAGAAGATGAATGGAAGCGATTGAGGCGGCTAATAAAAATATCAAAGAATTGTGGGAAAATGGTTGAGACCTACAAGGACTGGCATGAAAAGTTATCGCTTGCCCTCTACGCCTATCAAACTTGGTTAGAACCTCTACCGGGGCAACTTCTTTCTCGTTGGTTTATGAGATGGAAGCAGTTTTGCCTATTGAAGTTGAGATCCTTTCACTCCGGGTTTTGTCAGAGCTGAAGTTGGACGAAGCAGAATGGGTTCAATCTCGATATGATCAACTGAATCTAATTGAAAAAAAGAGGCTAAGAGCTATTCGCCATGGTCAATTGTACCGAAGCGGATGATGCGAGCTTACAATGAGAAAGTCCGTCGAGTATTCCATGAAGGAGACTTGGTGTTGAACAGATTCTCCCTATGCAAAAGGACTTGAGGGAAAGTGGATGCCTAATTGGGAAGGACCCATGTTGTAAAGAAGGCCTTTTCGGAGGAGCTTTGATACTAGCCGAAATGGACGGTAAAAGTCGCCATAATCCGATTAAGCAGACTCGGTCAAGAAGTACTGCTGAAAGTGGACCAAGATGAAAACCCACAAAGGGCATCTTGAGTTCAAAAAACACGGAGAGGCCAAAGCGAAAACCCTGAAAGGCGACTTTGAGACCAAAGGGCTTTGAGTTGAAAACCCAAGAAGGCGGCTCAAATTATGATCAACTCGTGAGGCGTATAGTGGTTTCATTTATACGAATTAGCAATGAAGAGATACGTTACGTCTTGGGGCATCTACAAAGTACCATGGATCTTTTAGACACATGTTGAACTCAGTGGTCTTAAGTACATCTGAAAAGCTCGAGATTGTGATATTCGGGCATCAATACCATTCTTATTCATATTGCACCTAATAGAATTTATTTTCCTTGTTCAACCCATTTTTCACGGGTTTTTATCCCGAATAAATTTCAGTTTTATTCATTTCTAGAGTCTTGTTTCAAGCATTTTTCTTTGAAATAATGATTATTGAACCAATAATACTTTCACAAAGAAGTTTTATGCACTACTCGAAAGTTTCTAAAAATACAAGAATTGAAAGCAGACAATTGTTTAGAACTAACCAGCTTAAAAGGGCTGGAGACTTGAGATAAGGGTTTAGCATGGCGTACATCTTGATTAGAAGTATCATGAGCAGAGAAGACATCGTCGGGGTCACCTTAATAAGCGATAGCAATACTTATTGAAGTGTTAAAAATGAATTATTCTCGTGACATTTTACATCCATTCATAACATTCATGATACATATGGTTAGGAACATCTTTCATGACATCCTAATCATTTGACATATGCATAGACCCATGAAATCACTTCTACGGTAGGTTCCCAGGAGGACAATGTAGCAAAGTTGATGGGAGTTACTAGAAGAGTGCGATCTTATCTCTTGGCGGAGTAGAGCGGATCGAAGATTGAAGCCTTATCTCCGCGAAGTGGAGCGAGGCTAAGAATAGTAGATCCTATCTCCCAGGCGGAGTGGAGCGGATTGAAGCAGATCTTATCTCTCTGGCGAGTAGGCAGATCAAAGATTGAAGCCTTATCTCCTACGAGCAGAGTGGGCAGAGTTAAGATAGTAGATCCTATCTCCACCGAGGCGAGTGGAGCGGATTGAAGCAAGAGATCTTATCTCTCTGGCGGGAGTAAGCGGATCGAAAATTGAAGCCTTATCTCTTGGCGAGGGTGGAGCAGGCTAAAGATAGTAGATCCTATCTCCACCGGCGAGGTGGGTGGATTGAAGCAGACAAATCTTATCTCTCTTGAGCGAGAGTAGAGCGGATCGAATTGAAGCCTTATCTCCATGGCGAGAGTGAGCAGCTAAAATAGTAGATCCTATCTCCACTGGCGAGAGTGGAGCGGATTGAAGCAGCAGATCTTATTCTCTACGAGCAGGTGGAAGCGATCTAAGATTGCGACCTTATCTCACCTGACGAGGAGTGGAGCGAGCTAAAGATAGTAGATCCTATCTCCACTGGCGAGGTGGGCGGATTGAAGACAAGCAGATTTTATCTCTTGGCGAGAGTAGAGCGGATCGAATAGTGATCTTGTCTCCAGGCGAAGTGGAGCAAATCAAGATTTTAGCCTTATCTTCACGAGCGAGTGGAGTAGGCTAAACATAGTAAATCCTATCTCCACCTGGCGAGAGTGGAGCGGATTGAAGATAACGATCTTATCTCTCTGGCGAGAGTAAGCGGATCAAGTAGCAGATCTTATCTCCACTGCGGAGGTGGAGCGGATCGAAGATTCGACCTTATCTTCACTGAGCGAGTGGAGCGGGCTAAAGATAGTAAATCCTATCTCCACTGGCGGAGTGGAGTGAATTGAAGATAACAGATCTTATCTCTCTGAGGAGTAGAGCGAGATCAGTAAATGATATTATCTCCTGAGGAGTGGAGCGATCAAGATTCGACCTTATCTTCACTGAACAAGAGTAAGCAAAGGTAAAGATAGTAAATCCTATCTCCATTTGGTAGGAGTGGAGCGGATTGAAGATACAGATCTTATCTCTACTGAAGCGAGGTAGAAGCGATTGAAAGTAGCAGATCTTATCTCCACTGGCGAGAGTGGAGCAGATCGAAGATTCCACTTATCTTCACGCGAGGAGTGGCAGGCTAAAGATAGTAAATCCTATCTCCGCGGAAGGAGTGGAGCGGATTGAAGATAATGATCTTATCTCTCCGGGAGTAGAGCGGATCGAAGTGAGATCTTATCTCCACCGAGGGAGTGGAGCAGATCGAAGATTGAAGCCTTATCTTCACCGGCGGAGTGGAGTAGGCTAAAGATAGTAGATCCTATCTCCACCGGAGGGAGTGGAGCATTGAAGATAACAGATCTTATCTCTCCGAGCGAGGTAGAGCGAGATCGAAGCAGCAGATCCTATCTCTACGGCGAGGAGTGGAGCGGATTGAAGATAACAAATCTTATCTCTTGAGCGAGGTAGAGCGGATCGAAGATCAAGCCTTATCTTCACTGAGCGGGAGTGAAGCGAGCTAAGGATAATGATCTTATCTCTCTTGGGTAGGAGTGGGCAGATCATAGCGGATCCTATCTCCACTGGCGAGAGTGGAGCGGATCAAAAATTACAGATCCGAGTAGATCGAAAACTACAGATCTTGTATCCACTAAGCAAGAGTGGAGTAGATCGAACGAAATTCCTATACCCATGAGGCGTGGTAGAACGAGGTTACTCGAAAAAGAATGCATCAGAAGCAAGAGACTCGGCGGTCCGGCAAAATTGGTCCTTTAAAGTCTTTGCTCTATTCTCATTACACGACAACGAGCAAATAGGGGCAGCTGTAAAGCCCAATTGCTTGCCCGGGCCCAATAAAACATGAGGCCCAATAAGCAAAAAAAACAAAACAGGGTTTGAAAACCCTAGCAGTCAGCACCGTATGCCCCAGCAGCCCTCTCCATGTTGTGCGCGACAACCCAAGCCGCACGTTTCTGAATAGTTCCGTGTTTGGTGCCTCCACGTCGTTGTACCTGCAAAAGAAAGGGAAAAGCAGCAGCAACAAATAGGGAGAGTTCAAATCTTTGAGGGGGCTTCGGGATAAGGCTATAAAAGCCTTTGAGAATCATTGTAAAGGGGGAGGATTTTCTGTTGGGTTTTTTTTGTTTTTAAAAATACAAAGAGAAAAAACACTTGTAACAGCAAAAAGTTCAAAGAAATACAGAAAAAAAGAGCAAATGTTCCCTTTTTTTCTTTTTCGTGTTGTTTATTTTTTTTTCTCCTTTTTCGAATCTTTTTTTTGAGGTTTTCTGTTTTAAAAAGTATCGTACTTTTTCAAAAAAAAAGAAAAAACTTACTTTTTGGATTTTCACACCGTGTACGATGGCGTGGCTGACGATTCGGTCCGGCCGTGACGACGTTAAGGCGTCCCATCGGTGGGAGAGAGGATTTGAGAGAGTTTTCTGAATTTTTTTTTTGAGAAAGAAGGAAAATGATTTTTTTTGAGGAAAATTTTGTTTTATAGAAGAACTAAAGCAGCTGTTTTGAGCTTGGTCGAGGCCAAACGACGTCGTTTTGGGCCTCGACCATGACATCCCATGGGCTAAGATCCGCGTGTTTTGCTTTGAGGGCTAATTGCGTTTAGCCCTCTGCTTTCTGGTCTAAAATCGTGTTTTCTTATTCGATTCGACCTAAAATTCACTTCGATTTCAATTAAGTCCTCAATTTAAACGCCCCGTTTCAGTAGGAGGATTTATTGCCCTTTTGGTCCCTCTAAGTTGCGCGCGCATTACAATTTACTCCTTTATCATTATTTGTTTTTAAATCAACCCCAGATATTCAGTTTTTAACCCAATTTAGTCCCTTTTGGTTATTTTGTTATTTTATCGTTAAATTAATTTTTTTTATCATCAGTATACATGTATGTATCCTTGTTTACTTTAATTTTTTTTTATATTCTGGTTATACCCACTATCTTATTGTTATCAAATGTTTTTTTACTATTTTATTAATACTATTATTTTCTTATTTTCTTATTATTATTTATTTATTGTTATTATTATTCTTATTATATACATATTCTTGTTTGCTTTAATTCTTTTAATTATATATTATTATTATAGTTATCGTTAATATCACTTTTATTTTGTTTTTTAATGCTATCATTACGATATTATTATTATTTTCTCATTGGTTTTTTTTACTTATTGTTGTTACTATCCTATTATCACATTTATATTGTAGTGTTGTATTTATTTATTTTACTATATTTATTAGTTTCATTAGTAGTATTATTATTACTAGTTGTTTTATTTATCACATATGTTTTTCACCATAATATTCTTTGTTTTAGCTTTTTGCATCTCTATTCCTTATTATCATCGTGTTCATATTTCAAGATTTTTGTTTTGTTTTTTAAAATTCATAAAAATGGGCTTTCTGAAGGTAATATTTATATTTAAATCGAGAAATCGTGCCCAATCGTCTTTGAGTTTAGATTTTTGTAATCGTAGATCACTAAATATCCTTTAAAGATCTTGATCATATTTGTGAAAATGAGGCAATGTTTCGTGTTTAAGTTCAAGAAATTACGTACCCAATCGTCTTTGAGGTTCGATTTTACATTCATCTAAACAACGAGATATCCTTCATAGATTTTTTATCGTATTTCTTAAATAAGGGCAATATTTCATGATTGAAATCAAAAATCGTACGATAAATCTTTGGGTTTGGTTTTAGTTTTAGCCAAATAGTGAAATACCCTTTTCAAATTGCACTCCATGTATTTTGGAAATCATAAAATGATCTTGGGATCGAGAGTTTGAAGCATCGTGTCTATCGTCTTGGACATGATATTTCGACTTTTGAACAAGAGTTTTGATATCAATCTGAGTCGTCAAACATTTTTCCATACTTTAAAATATCTTCTAATTCTTGATATTAAGGACATTAATCAATCAATCTTGTACCAATTTTGGGCGTTGCGGTGCTAATCCTTCCATGCGTAAGCGAGCTCAGAGCGTTTTCTAAAATTCATAGACCAAAACGTTTTCAAAAGTGGCCCATCACACTTCAAAAAAGATTGGTGGCGACTCAGTTTTTTCTTTTAAAGTCCGTTTTCCAAACAAAAAATGGTTTCGACAACATGGATATTATATTGCTACAAGAGTTATATGATTTACATGAATATATGTTATCTGAGTTACATGATTTATATGAATTGGTCCTACGAGTAGATGAATTATAAAGATGATGTGTTACATGAATTATATAAGTTACAAGATGAAATCTTATATGAAATATTTGATGGGTATAAATGAAATGAGAGATGAATTAGATATTAAATAGACATTATAAGTTTGGTTTTTACTTGTGAATGGATGAACTATTGTTCTTCTTGATGAATTGATGTTATCTGGTATAATTACGCTATGGTTATATGAATGTATTTCATATAAGTCACATTAATAAACCTATTTGGCTTAAAACAAAACCAAATCCTAGTAGGATTTGTAAAAGACTCACCTTTGCCGATTTGGTGTTTATACAATTCAAAACTTGGTTTTTCCTTTACACGATATTCGCCAATCTTAAATCTCAATATGGGTTAGTTTTCGCTTTTTAATAATTAAAGAATTGATCAAAGTAATTACACAAGCCTTGGCGAATGTGTCTCACCTTAATTTCCTTGAATCCAAAATCCCGAAAACTCTTCCTTTGATATTCGTCCAAGAGACATAAAAGGGGTTATTTTTCTTAAATCTTGATTAAAAGAATTAAAATAACAAGAATTAATTGTTCTTACCTTAGATCCTTGATCTTTATATTCGATAATTGTGGAAACACGAGATCCCTTGTATATTCGGCCATGATCAAGAATAGGATTAGGCCTTTTACTTTTAAGCAACTAGAAAAGAAAGAGAGAAAATTGAATGGCTTAACCTTACCTTGATGCCTTTAATCAATTGCTTCCTTGTCTTGAGTTACGAGATCCGGCTATGGAGATTTATCGGAGATCAAAGAGAAGGGTTTTGACTTAACAATGACAAAGGAGAGGAGAAGAAAAGATGGAGTCCTTGCTTAGGAGAAATTTCGCAAAGAGAATAGGGCTAGGGAATTTTCGGCACACAAATGAAAAGATGAGAAAAAGTCTCCAACTCTCCTCCTTTAAGCGAAATTGCTATGCCAAGAGTCCTTGACTTGGCCACTACTTCCCACAAGTGATAATATTATCATTTAATTATCACAAGTATTTAATTCATCCTATATCTCCTCAATTATCTTATTAAAAGAAAATTCTTATTTATCACCCATTAATCAAGTTTTAACCGAAATAAAACTCCTCCCTTACTAGGATTAGGTGCCGTCCACCCTTAGCCTTGGAGGCCAAAATAAAACCTTCAATATTTGCTTTCTAAGTGACTCGAACTCAGGTCATTTCCATAAACCTTAAGTGACACCTTCAGCCACTTTTCCAAGCTTGGATTGTGTCAAATTTCACCAACTTTTTCTTTTAAGGCCCTCTCGCCTTATTTCCTATTTTGGGCTTCAAAATTTGTCATTAGGCCTTATTTCTAAGTTTCCTAAAATTTTCGATCGGCTCAGTAACTTGCCATTTTTCTTACATCTTCAGGTTTCCAAAATGTTCAAGTTTCCAAAATGTTCAAGTTTCCAAAATGTTCAGGTTTCCAAAATGTTCAGGTTTCCAAAATGTTCAGGTTTCCCAAAATGTTTAAGTTTCCAAAATGTTTAGGTTTCCAAAATGTTCAGGTTTCCCAAAATGTTTAAGTTTCCAAAATGTTTAGGTTTCCATTTTCATGCATTTCCAGGTTTCCAAAAATATCAAAAATTTATTCTTAGTGCTTAAACTTGTCATTTCATACAATCAAACTGAAAATGCATAGGCCCTATTCAGGATGTTACATAAATATTGAATTAAATAAGGCTGGTTCAAAAGCAATCAAATTCCTTAAAATGACAAGCTAATTGTTAAATCTTTTATATAGTGCTGTTAATTATACGAGCTTATTAAGCTTATTAGCTTACTCTGTTTATTCTCTGTATTTTACAGTGGTTCAAATGCTCGCTCGGATTGGAACTCATCGAAGATTTCATCACACTATCTAAGGGGTAATTGGTATTTCTAAACTCTTTGTAATATGGCATGTATAGGCTAGTTAATAAGTTGAATTATATGGTCACTTGTGTATATGAATGAGATATGATCTGTTGTATTTTGATCAAGCTATGTGATATGGCTTGAGTGAAAATGGTTGATTTAATATAGAAGTATTATATGATATATTCATCTTGTGATAGTTTTGTTAATTGGCATTTTGGTATAGATGATATATATACTTGAACATGTTATGCAAATGATGCTTGTAGGTACATGTCATAAGAGTTGTGAAAATGGCTTAAACCAAGCCTGTTTTGTGCCACACGGTCAGAGTACACGAGCGTGTGACTTAACCGTGTGACCTTATTTCGTAAGTTTTCCTATATCTTTTATATGTTATTAAATTATTTCCCGTTGTGTAATTAGAATTTTATATGCTAATTTTAAGCATGCTATGAATATGAATGCTTGATATTATTGAATCGAAATGATGTTTGATAAAAGTTAAAATTTTACAGTTCCAAACTGTGTTACAAGTTCGGTAATGCCCCTTACCTATTCCGGCGACGGTTACGTGATAGGGGTGTTACAAAGTTGGTGTCATGAGTCAACTCGACACCAACTCAGTCAATCATCATGACACCAACTCAGTCAATCATTTTATATATAGTACATAAGTATGGGATTTGAACCTAAAATACCATGACATTCACTCCCTCAACTTCATTAATTCAATTAAACCCACATTTGTTTTTATGTTATTCTTTTATAAACTTGTTATATAATTATTTTCACCCATTTCACGACGTGTCATAATTTAATATGTTTTATTTTTATTAAAAATTAATCTACTATTTTAAAATGGAATGACCACGCACTTTTAAGCCTTGTATGAAGTTATTCCATTTGTAGCTATAATAAGCTTTCATCCTACATGGAAGCTAAAACGCTTCTTATCATGCATGCTTTTAAAAAAACTTTTTAATTAAAAATATTTTGGTCATTGTTGATACAATAATACAATAAGGAGGATCTATGAAGAAGAGATTCGTGCTTGTCACGGAGGCTAGTTCGCCTATTCAAGGCAGAAAGTCAAAGGTTATAAGGAATGAAGAAGAGGAGAGTAAGAAGATTGATTGTTGAATGTCAAAGTTAAGTTGACAGAGTGTGGGCTTAGTATCTTTGGAGAGTCAATCCTATCTTCATTGTTCCTAGAAGTATTTACAAGCAAGGGTCCTATGTAAGATGGTGTTAACGTGTCAAACTTGTCATCCAATTATCATTATCGAATGAGTGGGGTGGATGTTGTCGATGGGGCGAGTATATCTACGACGGGATAAATCTTGTCATTCATTCTAGCTTAATGATATAGTGTAATTGAACTCATATAGCATTTGGTGACCAACGAAAGCTTAAAGGTTTGGCTATTAGATGTTTTGCACTTGTCTGGATGTTTGTGCCAGAAAGCAGAATTTGTGGGTGACGTCCTGATTCACTGTTGGTTATCTTGTCGTTCAGATGTCCTTTTGACTTGCCACATGTATTTATATGGATGGGGTACAACAATATTCCCCTTTCCCTCATTCAAGTCGAGAGGAAGGGTTATAAAGTGGCCCTTTTGGCAACACATTGTCTTACTGTTCCCTTCCTTTAAAGGTTTTTCAATGGATGGTGATTGGGTTTGACAATGAAACTTGTGACAAAACTTTTGAGATTTTGTCATAAATATACTTTAAGACTTTGTTTCTGGGGAGTCGTGATAATGATGAATAACAACATTTCCAAATAGGTGGTGAGTCATCATTGGATATCATTTTTTTCAAAATGATGTGTTTCGGGAGATAGATCTATATATTCTATAGGTTTTCTTATTCGAAGAACTTAGTTTTGTCTTATTTCATTTTGAAATTCCTATAACTATTTTTTGTCGGTTTTCTGGTTTTGGTTGATTTCTGCAATGATTTCTAGTTTTGATGAGTATTTATAATTTGATTTATCTTGTAGCTCTTATTGTTATTAGAGTCATTTTGTCATCTTTGTTAAAGAAATGGTTAGAGGGAATGAAAGATTTGGTCGAACTCAAGGCTGAGGTGGTGGTCATTTTGGAAATGCTCCGCCAAGAGAGGTGGTGAGGGAGGGGAAGATTATTGTGAAGAAGTCTAAAAGGAAAAATGATGAATCCACTGTTAGCCTTAGTTATCTATATTCCACAACCCATCGAGAGATTAAAAACTTGTTGATGTGTAGTGGGTTACTTGTGGAACACCACAAGTATGAATTCAGCATTCCTGAAGGGTCGCATCATCTTAGCGAATTGTTTGGCCCTGACTCCACTAACGGGAGGCTTGGGTTATTCCTTCCATTGTTTCTTCTTGAGGCGAGTTTTACTCTCCCCCTTTTAAACTTCATTCAGGAATGTCCTTTATGATTTCAATGTAGTACCGAAATAGTTGACAGGCCTTTCCCAGTAGTTATTGGTTAGGTAATTTATGATGTGTCGTATGAGAGGCATATACCCTTCCAATAGGATGTTTCGTTATATGTATTCCCTGCAGGAAGTGGATAAGGAATGATCTCATAGGTTGTTTGAATGCCATACTTGGACAACTGCTCCCTAGATAGAGAATTTGTTTTACAGTTGGGAGGTAGGAATGAATGTTGACCATAACAAGTACATTCTCGTGAAGTTGAAGTTTTGTGGGAGGTTCGATTTTTCTATCGAGTGGACGTGTCCTTTTATTGAGAAATGTTACTACTGCTCGTGTCTATCGGATGTACCTGAAGGTTCTCGCAAGCATAAAATGATGATAAAAAGGGAATGTTAGTGGTCTCTCTTGAGATTACATTGAGGAATGTTTTCAAGTATTGTACTGGAGAGGAAGACGTTTGTGGGGACACTCCCAAGGATATAAGGGATGGTTTTTGAAACAACGGGAGTTGTCCATTAACCTCGTATGCTTTTTCGTTTTTCGTTAGGTCTGAAGTGGCAAAGTCTTGAAGACGTCTAGGGAAAGCACTGGGTAGTCTGGAAAGAAACGACCACGAGAGGGGTTAATTGGGAGGGGAACTTCTACGAGGTCCGAGGAGGTAGCTAGCCATGATTTTACGAATTTTGACGATTCCTCTTGGTGTTCAATTTCCTCAAATTGCCAGTCTCGTTCTTCTTTTAAAGTTTGGCCTAAGGTTTCTTTTCCTAAACCTGTGATAAAGGTCTCGACTCTAACAACGGGAACTGTTGTTACTCAACCCGAAAGTTGCACCTCCCTTTGTTCGGGTCAAGCCTCCACGGAAGGTGCGCTACAAAAGAAGAGAGAGAAATGAAAGAAGGAAAAAAAGAATTTATTGCACGAATTCATGAGCAAAAGGGTCTTTATTAAAATTAATCTTAAAAATTAAACTTAATATAATTTAAAACTCATAATTTCGTAATAATTCTGCCTAAAAATTTTACTTGCATAGTGTTTATTAAAATACTCATAACTTCAGTTTTCAAACTTAAAATTAAGTAATTTAAAATACGTTTTAAAGTTAAGAGATAAATTTTAAATACTATAAAAATATTTTTTAGATCCCATCTAAAAAGTCATCGCCGATTGATTTTTTAAACTTAAAAATTAACAATTCTGATGAATAAATTTTAATAAATTTTACCCTATTCAGATTGACTTCAATTTCCCCGCCAAGTGGCTTCTACCTCCCAAGGAAGTTTGCAATTTTAGGCGTTCACTAATTAGAGACCTCAATTCTCGAGAACAATTTAAACTTATTAACCGAGAGGGTCTGCTTGTTATCCCCTGAGACATGAAGATGTTAAATTCTATCTTTTGGATAAAGAGGGTTACGCGTATATAGAGGTAGATCTTGCAAAAAGGTTTAACTTCGCAGGACGCTGGAAACCTCGAGCTGAGTCATATCCATTTGATTGTGTCTCTCCTATAACCTAAATGTTAACGAGGAGGACTCTGTAACCTTGGAACCATTTAGTGAATATAAGAGCTTATTCTGATCAAAAGTGGCCAGTATTAAGGGGTACAGTGGTTAATCCCTTACCTCTCATACCTATGATTGGAGGTTCTTACGGAATGATCCGAGATTGGACCGAATAGTTCATGAAGGGTACAAATTTCATTATTTCTCCCTTTAGCTCGGGGAAAAGGAAATGTTGTAAGATACAATATTGTTTTATGGTTTTTTTTATGTTACTAATGTGTTTCTGACCTGTCTGTGTAGGATCAACCATGGAAGGTGAAGATATCATGGAGAAAGCAAACTCCATAATAAAAGACCTATTGAAAGAGTTGTCTATCTCTCTTCCTGCCTCGAGGAAACAGGTAAACAAAAAGAGGAAGGCAACCCTTTTCGAACTCTCAACAGGTGGGGAGCAACATCGAGAGGGTGCCACTTTTAGTGCCAAAGATTTGACCACTGAAGTCAATCCTCCTAGTGGTACTTTTGACCACGTCTCCACCCCTTTTACTGTTGTTGCTGCTAACAACTCTAATCCTTCCATTACGATTGCTTCTTCAATTCAACCTATTGCAGCTATGATAGGTTCTTCTTTCGTCGGAAGAGCTTCTCCCTCGATGCTTAATGTTGTCCTCCCATCCAATTTTGCAGCTGCCTTGGTTAGTTCTTATAATCTTGCTAATTTTGTTAAGCTTTTTGTTTTCCTTCTTGATGGTGTTTGTTTATGCAGATTCTATGGCGCCCATGTTGACTTTGAAGTTAGCATGTGACCAAGTGGCCTGAGAAATAACAACTTTTTAAATAGCTCGGAACAAGGAAAAGATGAGGCTAAACTTCCAAGGAAGAGAATAAGAAAGCTACATTTTAAGCCAACAAAAAAGCATCTACTTTTGAGGGGAAAATAAAAAGGTTACATGAGGAACTGCAGGCTTTAAAGGGTCAATTAGGAGAGAAAGATAAGAAAGTGGAGGAGAAAAACAATAAGCTGAAGAATTTGAAGGCTAAATTCTCCAAGGAGAAGGAATCTCGTGCTAGTGATAAGGCTTCGTTTACCTTGGCACAAGTGAAATTATTAGACTCCTTCCGAGACCTTGCTCTCGGCTTTATAAGTTATCTATGGTCTCGAATTAGGCCCGACCTGGGCCATGAGTAACTCTAGGGCTAAGGCTAGAATTTCCAAAGAAGCGGTCTTTTGTTTTTGGGTTTCAAGCCGTCAGTAGTTTTGATTTTCCGCTTCTCATTTAATTGCCCACTTCCATCCTTCATTCAGTTTCCAATATCCTTCGATGCTCAAAATCTCAGACTGATTTGGGGATCGTGGAGTGCACGTGTTCTCTTCTTCTTCTTCAACTGTTTTTCTTCTTTCAGATTAAGGTTAAGATTGAATACCCAGTCAACTCACTGCTTTTGTTTTGTTTTGGTACGGGTCTTACTTAACTAGCTTTATTTCCTCTAGAAATTTTTCAAATATTTGGAAAACATCATTGGATGACAGAAATGTGTAAAACCTTTTTAATTTTGTGTTTCTGTAATGTTAATTTGATTTTAATTTTTCCCCAGACATAAAATCCAAGCAACGACATGGAGGCAGTGCCTATTCAGAGTGAAAACTTCAAGCTAGGGTTCATCGGAGCAGGGAAAATGGCGGAGAGCATTGCCAGAGGAGTGATACAATCTGGTGTTTTGCCTCCCCAACGTATTTCTACAGCAATCCACTCAAATCCCACTCGTGGTATTGCCTTCCAGTCACTCGGCATCTCTGTTTATAGTCTCAATACCGACGTATGGTGCTTTCTTTCCCCCTTGTTTTTGTTACATTTTGTACTGTGTTGAATTATTAAAGATAAGATATTTACTCCCAGGTGCAAAGAAATTTAGTTAGTTCTTTTTTTCTTCGGTTATTGGACAATTATGTTTATATAGATATTTATGTTTAATACTTTTAAAGATTTTTGATAAGAATAAATAAATAGCTTTATATATATCCGTGATGTCAAGGTGAGCACCTAGATGCACCTAGGCGCTAAGGCGCAGCGCAAATGGCCATTCTCGCCCAGCCACCTCAAGGCGAGGTGACATCAATCAGGCTTTCGGGTGCCTTTGTTGCGAAGCCAGGCGCAAAAAAGCCCGCCTCACTAAAGAGCCGTTCCATTCTCCTGTTTATTTTTTATTTTTTAATTTTGACTTTTAAAATAAAAACATAATAAAATATAATAAATGACTTTTTTAATTAATTATTGATCTAATTTTATTATATAAAAACATAGTTAACTCTTAAAAGTTAAAACTTCTCAAGAGAAGATGAACGAAATTTAGAGCTAGTTTCTGATGATGATATTTAATTTCGTTCTTATGGTGTTTTATTTTACAATACATTAAGAAAATTATTACACTTAAAACCATTGAACAATGTTTTGAATTTAGAAATTGAACTATATTAAAATTTATCTTTCTTTTACTAATTAATTAATACTTATTGATTATATGTATTAGTTACCTATGCTTTTATATACATTTTACATATATATTTATATTTATATGCTTGCTCCTCAGACGGGTGAGCGTTTTTTTTGTGCCTCAGGCTATATAAAGGTCCTAGCGCTTCGAGTGCGCCTGGCGCCCTTGACAACATTGAGATATATATATAAGGGATAAAAAAACAAACAAAGAACCAAGTTGGTTTTGACTATTTGACTTACTTTTATTTTGCTTTTCACCATTTGCATATACATATTTTAGTTCTTTACAGAGTAGAAAACAAATAGCAAAAACAACATATGTGTTCTGTTAGTTTTGTTTGTATGTGGAATTGGAAGGAAGTGAAAAGATGTCACTGAAGACTTAATTAAAGAAAAAAAGAGAATAGAAATATTATCCTTTAAGCTTGTTATGCTGTTAAGTTTTAATAATATGGTGTTCTTATTTTTATTTTGTTTCTGATCCAAGTTATGGATATATGGAAGCAGGTTGTGGATGCTAGTGATGTGATAATTTTTTCTGTGAAACCCCAAGTAGGTAATGCTATTAGCCTGAGTGCTTCCTCTTTCATTGCCTCTGCGTGCTTTCCTTTTTGTTTTTGAAGTTCTAGATCTGGCAATACCATTCTTGCAGTAGGTACCTTTTTCTCATGCTTCCTCTTTCATTGCCTCTGTGCGCTTCCCTTTTTGTTTTTGAAGTTCTAGAGTTGGTGATACCATTCTTGCAGCAGGTACTTTTTTTCTCAATTATTATAATGAAATGCTAGAAACTTCTGCTTCCCCTGGCAGAGTGGTTAGAAATGTGTAAAGATGAAATTCTTTTAGGGGAGAAACATGTAAAGATAGAAAGCATATTAATTTTCCGTAGATGTGTTTGGTAGGAAAGAAGGTATTTCCTTCCCTCTAGTAGAGTTGAAAAACAAAAGGAAAGAAGATAAAAGTAATGCAATTTTACCATTATATATTTTGCAAGTTAAGATGTGAAATGTATGATCTAAATAGGATGGATATTCTTGTAACTATGTAATGCTTGACTCACACCTCTACCATTTTCTCTCTAGTTTTCTTTCTAGTTTGTAGTATTTTATTTATTTATTTTTTTTTGTTGTGAGCAAGAGTGGAAAATGATTAACTTTTCTACTTTTCTTTTCCGTCTCACTTTTCTTTCCTACTAAAAGGAACCTTCCTACTTTTTCACTATTTATTCGTTCTTCCACCTTTTAACCTACCAAACATATACCAGCTGTGGTACATCTTTTCTCCTTTAGAGAAGCTTGAAAATTATGTTAGGAGATTTACAATGAATTTTTTTAAATGTTTAGAAAATGAACTGTGAATGAGGCTCTAAAGTCTCTGTTATTTTACCTTAATATAGAAAATACAATATAGTATTGTAGTTTAACAACTGCAGTAAAACATAATCCGGTTTGTTTTGTTTTTATCTCAAATATGTTTATACATGGACCACATAATTTCTTGTAAAGACATCACACATTGAGCGCTATGGTTTTGCAAGTTTGCATTTATTAATTTGGTCATGATATCGAACTTAAATGAAGAGAGATATCACCAAGAGAAACAGAAAGCAAAAAGTATGCGCGCAGAACATCTTCAGGATGATTTCCAAACTTCTGTTTTTAGTCTAAACCTCTTCCTTGGTGGTTTGCAGTTAAAAATGTGGTCTTGCAGCTGAGGCCGTTACTTTCAAAGAAAAAGCTCTTGGTCTCAATTGCTGCAGGAGTAAAACTGAAGGATCTGGAAGTATGTCCTTTTGAGCTCTTTGCCTTTACAAAAGCCTAAACCACATGGTGCTAGTATAAATTATGCGTTATCATGCTATTCACTGAAGAGTAGCATAATATGATTTAAAAGAATCCCCTTTCATTCCAGAAATAGTTTTTCACGACCTTATGAAATCTTGACATCAGCATTTCAGTTTTATGAGCTTTGGTGAAAAAAAAAGAAGATAAAAGAGAGATACAACTTCCCTTTATAGTGCCACTGTGAGAGTATTGAACCTTCTAAGTAGCATAATGCCAATTTGGAGTGTTATTGTCTTTTGAGTTCTTTTATCTTTTCTACTCTTAATGTTAATTTAAACTGTGAAGAGTTTTTTTTTTTGAATAAATCTGTGAAGAGATTAGGTTAATTCTTTATGGGAAAATATCTGATTTTAAGTAGAACTTGTATTTTCAAGGTGTCATTCGTATGATAGAATGCATGAGAAAAATATAATAGACTCTTCTAGCTCTACTGTTAATAAAATACCTTTTAGTGTGCGAGTTCTTTCTAGAACATTAAGATTTATAAAAGTATTAGGCTAACTTCCATCTAAGATATTAAGCTCTTCAAGAAGTGGGTTGCATCAACTTAAAAATCTGAGCTTATGGTGGATAGCCTTTCTTGACCATGTGATACATGATGGTTCTTAAGTTTTGTTTGTTGGTTTAGAAATGAATAGATTTAATTTTGAAGTGTGGAAACAAACACAGACAAATATTTAGCTTTTTCTCGTTCCTAATGTGATAATTTTGGTGGTTCATAGTTATTAATATATTCATCTTAGTTTTTGCTTGAGTATTATTTACTAACACTTGCAGTTCTTAATAGAACTTAATAGTAAGAATACAGAAAACAAAAGGACATAAAGATGTTCTGGCTTTTGGTTCTTTGTGCACTGGTAAATGCAGATGATTTTTGTAAGTAATTTCATTAAGCTGGATTAGAAGTTCCTACTTCCCAGTTTGGTTGGATCCTTGCTCATAGAATGAAAGTTTTAAACCATTGACAATGTATAAAGTTACCTGCTACCAGAGATCTTGGTCAGTTAAAAGCATTTGGTTTCATGATTATCAGTACTGGAGTACGGATTTAAATTATTGGTTTTAGTTGAGGGTATTAGTTTAAGATTTATGGATAAGTTCTAAAATGAATGGGCTAGTTGTGGCTAAAAGGTATGTAGAGTGTTTGCACAAAGAAATACGGAGAGAAGGAACATAATAAAAGGAAGGGATAGAAACCGTAATATTTTTCTGGTGCATTCTAGGGGACTCAACTAGAAAGTTTTCTATTGATATCTGCGACCAAATTAAATCCTAGGGTTTTGCTAACTTAAATATGAATAAAAGGTTTGTGCTCAAGTGCATACATTTATGCTATAGAACTCATTAAAACATCTTATTATATTCATTATTACACTTAAATCCATGATTTTGATGAAGTAGTGAATCAGAAATACTTGGATGACAAATGAAATTTAGCTACCCCTCATGTTTTCTCAAATGCATTGGTAGTTTTAATCTCTTGTAATTTATATGTGATGTGTACATTCATTCTGACATTTTGTATATAAACAAATTCCAAATTTTCAGTCTGAAATTCATGTTTTCAGATGAAGCACCAGTGAATTCTTTTAAACCAGTCTTGTTTTTCCTTTTCTATGCAAAATAGTCCTTACTCACTGTCTTCATGTGCCATTGTAATGTCAGATATCAATAAAATCATAATTTTATTTTGTTCAGGAATGGGCTGGCCATGGCCGATTTATCCGGGTGATGCCCAACACACCATCTGCTGTTGGTATGGGAGCTTCAGGTATAACTTTTTTTCCCATTAAATGCTTATGAGCAAAGCAATTTTTGAAGTTATCATGTCCAATGTAGCATTTTGTTGTGTTCTAAACTATTGAATTGCTGGCATTTTTTTTTCAAATAATGGACCATTTATGGAAACTATATCTACTCGAAAGATTTTGATCTTATTGATGTATCACCCTTGTCTTCAGATTGTCAGATTCAAGCCAAAATTTCTCTCTATAAGTTACTGTAGAAGCTATGCACATAACATGGCAATTCAGCACAATTATTTCTGTAGAGTAATATGGTGTTAGTTGAAAGGATTTCCCGGTGTTGAGAGCTTTTCATTAAGTTGTTGTGGGAGTACCATCATCATTTGTTTGATTTTGAGTTTTTCTGAAATAGCAAAGTATATTTGTGTAGAACAATGTGGTCAGAAATATTGTTGGAGTCGATATGTGAAGTAAAAGGTCAGATATACTATCTACTATAGAGGTCATAGCAGTTGTTTGCTTTAGGTTCGTCTACAATATGGGGCTAGAATACCTGTGGTCTTGCCTCATACTCCTGGAGATAGTTACTTTTGGCGTTTTCATATTAGCTTGTTGTAATTAAAGGGTGTCATTAGATTCTAGAGGATTGTGGTCTGGTAACTGGGATCTTCCTCTTCTTCTTCAGTCTATGGATTCTATGTCATGTTGGGTACAAATGGTAGCAGTAGAGATCCATAAGTTTATCATTTCTTATTCTTCTATAGAATTTGACCAAGTATTAATATGTAATAATACAAATTAAAAAATGAGCCATAAGAGAAATCATCATCTTTTTTTCGTATGTTTTTGTAAAATATGATTCTTCTAGTCTCACAAGTTTGTTTTGCAATTTTTTATTATATAGCAATGCATGGCAATACAAATGTCTGATCTTTTTCCATACAGTTATGAGCTTGGGAGGAGCTGCAACAGAACAGGATGGGGAATTAGTTGGTAAATTATTTGGAGCAGTTGGCAAGACATGGAAAGCTGATGAGAAACTGTTTGATGCTGTCACTGGCCTTAGGTATTCTGTTGTTTTAATAGCAGAATAAACAGACTGATTACCTATAGTGTGCCTCAATAGTCACTGCATTTTGCAGCGGTTGGTGAGGCTGATTGGTTGGGTTGAATTCTTTCTCTTAAGAGTTACCTCATCCATTGAATAAGGTTGAAAATGAATTATCATGTTTTGTCTTTGATTATCCTACAAAAGTTAGATTAACAAGATATATGTCTCCTGAAAATATTCAGTGGCAGTGGTCCCGCTTATATATATTTAGCAATTGAAGCTTTGGCTGATGGGGGAGTGGCTGCTGGTCTTCCGCGAGAACTAGCATTGGGACTTGCTTCTCAGACTGTAAGTCAGTTATACATCATGCATCATGTTATGTTTACTACAAATAAATCATGCATTTTAGTGATTCTTTAATATTCTTAGAAAGATCCTTGACCTCTCCACAACTCTTGACACAATTTTTCCTTGAATTTCCATGTAAGGCTAAAGGTGAGAATTTGCCCTTTGGTTTATACGTAAAATTTGCTGATCAATGTGGTAAGAACCAAATTGGTGGGACTGGTCAGACTATCGGTTTCCAGTTCAAAAATAATTAAATAAAAAAATTATAAAAAATAATAATATAAAAAATCATAACCGTTTAACCATCGTTTACTTGTCCTGGTTTTCTGTGTTTGTTTTTACCAGTTTACATTGGTTTATCCATTTCTGGTTATGTACCACCAGTCGGACCACTGCTTTTGGTTCAATCGATTAAACCAGTCAGTCAAGTCTGGTTCTGACAACTTTGGAAAATACGTTCATTGTGTAAGCTTACCAGAAATCCATTTTTAATGGGTATTATGATGGAAGTGCTTGATCACGTGGTTGAAATAAATTGCTTTACTTTGATTGTGGAGCACTTGGAAGTTGTGGGCTCATAAAGGAGAAACAAAACAAGGGGAAAAAGTAGATGCTACTCCCATAAGCAAAGTTGACTTGATTATGCGATTTTCTCATTATCCTTAAATTCTCCCATAATAAATTGCTTTACCTTGATTGCAGAGCGCTTGGTTCTCGAGTAGAGGATTGCGTTTTAATCAGTGATTTTAATACTAGCAATTACTAGTTGATGGCAGTTTTCTCAAGGGATCTCTTAGTTTCTAGCTCTTTGCCTCTATTTATTTGTTAAGATGATAATTAGGTTCATTCTTTTGCAGGTTTTGGGAGCAGCTTCTATGGCTGTTCAATCTGGGAAGCACCCTGGTCAGCTGAAAGATTATGTTACATCACCTGGTGGGACTACAATCGCAGGCATTCACGAGTTAGAGAAGAATGGTTTCCGGGGAACATTGATGAATGCAGTTGTGGCAGCTGCTAAGCGTAGCCAAGAACTTTCCAAGAATTAGAAGAGTCAGTCCACTTGATTCTCTTGAAATCTTGGACCAGATGATTGCTGGACAATCATTTTATTTAACAATGAGAGAGCGACCAATAAGTTTAGCTTTGCTTTTATATGTATTTGCAGGGTTTAAGATTTACATACAAATTTGTTTTGTATTGGCTTTTTTTAAAAATAAACTAAACTAAGAGGTTGGTTATTCAATTATTCTTAAGTTTTCGTTTTGTTCAGTCAATCTTGTTATGGTGACACCATTGAAAGGGTGATGGTCGGAATTGACTGGTCCGAAGGAGGTAGATGATGTTGGGATAGGGAGACCGAGGAAGCACTGATGGTCAGGTGGTGGTGCTTGGGTTAAGCTTCTTGGGGTTAAAGAACATGTTAGTGGCAGCGGCAGATGGTTGGTGCGTGTCAAGAGTAGGGAACGTAGTTGGGGTTCTTGAGATAGAGCGTTTGCATCCCATCAGCTGAAGCAGCTTGGAATTCTGAGCTTCAATGAAAGTATCGACGTCTCAAACTAGGGATTGAGATGGTTGATTTAATCTTTAAAATTCATTTTAAATTAAGAAAAGAAAACCGAAGGAAAACATTAGTTTCTGATAAAAAAAATAAAATTAAGGTTTTTGATTTAATATAATTTGTCTTGTATATTTATAACTTTTATGTATTTTATACTTTTTTAATAATAGGATTAAGTTGACATACATATGTAAGTGTTGAGGATTAATATTTTTAAGAACTATAGTTAAATTGAGATAATTTGTAAATGTTGAGGTTAAATTTACTATTATAATAATTAAAAATTGGCCACTTCATCCCTATGTTAGCCATTAATGGTTGGGTGATTAAAAAAACATAATCTTGAATAATTGATTGACTTAATTGTAATTTTTGAAGTTGAGTGATCAAAATAAAATTTAATTTATACATAGTTGAGTGACCAATAGTGTAGTTCCAAGTATTCATGTAACAAATTCATAAAAAAAAAGATAAAATGAAATGGGATTTTAATTAAAATGGTAAATTTGAAATAATAAATACTAATGTTATGAGTTCAAATCTATAAATTTTTTAAAATAATATATAAAAAACAAAAATACTCGCAATATAATTTGTTGCTTTGTGAAAATACATGCTTTTGGTAATTGAATTTGGATGTTTTTGAGTGTATGTCCTGCACTCGCTTGATAAGCCCTTGGATATTTGAGATTTCATCGTTGCTGGAGTATTTTCGTCTGGCATTACTCAATTTTTTATATTTCTTTATATTTTCATATATATATATATATATATATATTAAATTTTAATAGTTTTAATTTTTTTCAAGTTTTTGAGGATTTTAATAAATTTATGTATTTTCATTTTTTTAATTTTTAAAATTCGTATCAAATTAAGAAAGTATAAAGTTTAAGGGTTAAAAATTTTATTATGCCAATAAAAATATAAGCATTCTGTTTAAGGAAGGGGTTAAAATATTTACATCATGTTTGGTTCATTGTAGAGGTGCATGGGCGGGCCCAATTAAAAATTTAGGCTCGTTTATTGGGGTTGGGTTGGGTGGGCCCAAAAATAGGCCTAAAATTTTGTCTAAGCTCGCCTATATAAAAATGCTAAAACCGGGCTCGGCCTAGCCGGCCGTATTAATTTTTATAATATTTTATATAATTTTAAATATATATAATATATCAAAATACAAAAAATCAAAATAAATATTTTTCAACAAATTGAAAATAAATTTTAAAACTATGTAGACTTAAATAACACTAAAATAGATGCAACTTAACAAGCAAATGCCTCTAAAATAATAACAAAATTAACAAATGTCTTTAAAAATAACAAGATTAACAATCAAATAAGTTTTATATAACATCTAAACAATAACAACAAAATAATAGAAACATAATAGTAAAATGAGGAGAAAAACAATAAGAAAATATTATTAAAAAATAGTTTTTTTTCATTTAATGAATTCGGGTTGGGCCCGGGCCAAAAATGTCTTACCCGAGCCTGGCCCATTTTTTAAACGGTTTTTATTTTTTATCCAAGCCCATTTTTCAGGCGGGCCTTCAGGTCGGGCCAGGTCGCCCGGCCCATGCACACCTCTAGTTCACTGTAATATAATAGAGTCGTAAAGAAATAGAGCTGTAATGAAATAAAGTTATAATCAGTAATTCAATTGTTTGATTGAATGGAATGAAATAGAACTGTAATAGTATTTGTATGTTTGATTGAATGGAATTGAGTTGTAATAGCATAAGAAAAAAAAGATGAAATCACCAGAGTACCATTAGCAAAATATTTTTAGATAAATGGCTATTGTTATTGTTATTAAATTTTAATAGGATTATTATTAAATATAATTTAATAAAAAATCATATTTTAATAAAATTATTATTAAATATAATTTAACAATAATAATATGTATAAATAAATAATTTAATCATAATTTTTAGATAGATATGCTAAACTATCGTTAGCAAAGCAGATAGTTTAATTATCCTCTAAACAAAAGAATAAAATATTAAAAGTAATAAATAGCTTGAGAATTATATTTTATATATAAACATAATATTCATACATTAACAAAAGTTAGTTGATATGTCATAATCTATATGTTACTTAAAGAATAATTTAAAAAATAGAAAATACATGTCTTTCTCTTGTCTCAAATATTTCTACTAAAGATAGATGTTGAAGTACAACAAAAGAATTAATGAAATTGTTATGTTGTATATAATTTTTTGACGTACTTTCATTAATTTACAAATTGTTTTATGTTGCTAGGCGTGTATAATAAAAGATATCATGTAAAAGTAAAAATGAATAATATAGATTTAATGTAATTTATTTATATTTAAAATTTTAATATATTTAATAAGTTTCAAACCCTTCACAGTCCATTCCATTTTGACCCGAAACCTACGCAATGCAACATAAAGATACTGTAAATCACTGACTAAGGAGTCATCAAATCTTTGTGTTGTTGCTTTTCCACCTAAAACACCGGAAAAAGAAAAGAACCACTCGAATTTCAACAAGTTCCTGTCAGTGAAAAGAACACAAAAAGCTATTGACCATTGTAGGCAAATACTTTACAAGGAACCTTACATGTAATAAGACCTTAAACAGTAACCAACAAACCCTCTTGGAAAATACTCGCTCAACAAGTTAGAAAACTCGATATGTGAGACCCTATACTCGCATTATCATTCACAACATAGTACATTCCCAAGCAGTCAGATCATCAATAAATGAAAAAGTTTACCAAGTAAATCACAATTGAAGAATAGATTTTAAAAATGCAAATGAAACAGCTTCCTACTAGCGAAATACACAAGCAGAGAAGCAAAGAGATGAAATTCTCACAATCGAAGTGAGATTGAGGGGAACAATAACCTTATTCGTCTCAACTTTGGGGAAGCTTTTTACAATGTCAAGATTGTAATAGGCCAATTTAGCCCGGGCCCATACAAAAAAATAATAAACCCAAAATAATAAAACAAAGTCTAAGTCCAGTCCAAAATATGTCATTTGGCCCGGTCGGAATGACCCATTAAAAGATTGAAGGTACATCTACAAGCTTGACGTATATGGGAACACAACCTTCAAGGATATGCAATCTTAGATATGATATGCAATCCTAGAAGATATGGTATGCAACCTTAGATATGATATGTGTAGGCACCCAAAATTGCCCGGCCCACTACACCTTAAATCAGACAAACAAAAATAAAATAGGGCAGCAATCCAATACAAATAAGCCCAATTTACAAGTGGCCCAGAAGGCCCAAAAAATTAAAAAAAAAATTTTAGAATGCTAGGGTTTCTGAAAACCCTAGCTACTGCATTCAAATGCACGACTTGTCCCATCCACCATAACCCCCACACGCTTCACCGCCACCGTCCCATCACCATCTGCTCCCATAACTCGCAAAGAAGAAACAACAACAGACAACAATGGCGGAAAAATAGGAAATATTGTGTTTTTCTTCCAATTTTGGTTATAAAACCGAATGAAACAATGTAAAGGGGGCTTTTTTTTTTTCTCTTGAATCAATATAAAAAATAAAATTTTAGTGACAAAAATCGCAAACAAGGATTGATCTGAAGCACAACAAATGAATCGAAGAGAAAAGGAGATAAAGTTTTAAGGTTTTCTTCTATTTTTATTTTACCTATTCTTCAAATCAGATAAGCATATTTCCCTTATTTTCCTTTTAAAGCAGTTAATATAATATCAAAATACATATATACAAATAAAAGGAGAAAAAAATAAAAATTTTACCCTTCCGCCACTGGTGTGTGGTGGAATGTATGACAACGACAATGAAGTCAGTGTGGCTCTCATGGATTCTAGACCCATCGAGAGAAATCCTCCCTTCCCTTTTTTTTTCTAAAACACGGACCAAATGACATCCTGGGCAAAAAAAAATCGCTTTTATAGGTCGGTGAACGGCGCGTTTTGGTGAATGCCCTTAAGCCCCAAACGACGTCGTTTTGCCCTCTACAAACCGATCCGACCGACCCGCCTTAAGATCCGCGTGTTTTGCGAAGGGTCTATTTGCGCGTTGACCTTACGCATTTTTAACCTTTCCAATCCGGTTTCATTATTTTCATATTTGACCCTATAATTTATTCCGGTTCTTAATTTGGTCCTGTGTCTTCTGCTGCGTTTTGGTCGGAGGGTTATTTACCTCTATGTCCCTTCGCTTCATCAGCGCATACAAATAGGTTCTTTCCTTTTTTTATTTTTATAATCCGCCCCAAAACTTCCATTTTACTTAATTTAGCCCATTTTTAATTATTTTACAATTTTATCATTACTATTGTTATTTAATATTTTATTTTCTACTATTGATTATTTATTATTATTTTATTATTTCTATTACTATACCGCTATTTTGTATATCTATATATTTTTATTACTACTACCTATTATTATTATCGTTATTTTATTATCATCACCATCTTTGTGTTTATATTATCACCATATTGTACATTTTATTATTATTATCACTATGTATTATTATTACTATTATTATTAGCATTTTACTATTATTATTATTATACTATTATTATAGTTACTATTAATGTATTATTTTATTTTCATTATTATTGCTATTACTATTATTTGATATTATCATCATTATTAGTAGTATTTTTCACATGTTCATCATCAAACAAAATACATTTAAGTAAAATCATCATATTTCATTTAAAGGTCTTAAAATAAAGGCAATATTTTTTTATTTAGAAATTCGGAAAATAGTGCCCTAACGTGCTGGGTTTCGATTTTCTGTTTGACTAAATAACTAAACATCCTTTTGACAAACTTCATAAATCATGAGATGACTTTGATTACGAAAGATTAAAATATCGTGTCCTAACGTACTGGACGTGATATTTATATCCTTTCGGAATAAAGAAATCTCAATTTTAACTCAAATATCTATATTTATTTTATGAGTTTAACACTGTTAACAAAAATACATTTTGCAAAATCACTATATTTCATCCCAAAGGTCTTTAAATAAGGCAATGTTTGTGTTTAAAAATTTGGGAAATAGTGCCCTAACGTGCTGGGTTGCAATTTTCCGTTTGACTAAATAACTAAACATCCTTTTGATAAATTTCGTAAAATAATGAGATAGCTTCGATTACGAAGGTTTAGAATATCATGTCATAACGTGCTGGATGTGATGTTTGTACCCTCTCGGAATAAAGAAATCTCAAATATCCTAATACCTTTCAAAGGATCCGTATTTTAAAACCTTTTCAAACTTCCGACATTAAGACACTAATTAATCATTTTGGTACCAATTTTGGGCGTATCGAGGGTGCTAACCCTTTCTCGTGTGTAACCGACTCCCGAACCCGATTTTTGAAATTTCGCAGACCATCAACATTGTTTTAGTAAACCCAAATGTTTTATTAAAATAGAGGTGATCCGGTCACACCAAATAAAGATCGGTGGCGACTCCCATTTTTTTATCTTCATTTTCAAAAACAAAAGTCGAACCCCTTTTTTGTTTTCCAAAAAAATGGATACGACAACTTGGCGACTCCACTGGGGAAATATTTAGAAAGTCAAGCCATAAATTGATTATTTTCTGTCTTTTGTCGGAAATTTGAAAGTTCGATTTGAAAATTACGATCCTTTTATTGCATGTTGTTTTAATTTCGGCATTGCATTGCATGATCGTTGTGGTCGCACCTTTAAGTGGGAGTGAGAAGCTACTCCTTCGTGAGGTTTTCACCTCCGTGCAGGATAGTGGATCGCTTTCGGGATACATCCGTACCTATGTCTTCGTGAGATTTTTATCTCCGTGCAGCCATAGGGAAATGTATTCCCCTGAACTGAACTCGGTCCATATGAGCCTATAATGGGTGAGGATCGAGGAATCGCTAGTTCGGGTACCTTACCTTAGAACCAAACCACATGTAGTGAACTTTAAGAGCCGCCTTAGGTAGAACTATGTTAAACCCTAGTGGTCACTGGATAGGTACTCTATTTTGTTTATTTCTCCGTGCTAACGTGTTTGGTTTTGTTTGTGATTGCATTGCATTACATCACACCGCATCATCTTAGAAAGGAGGTGTTGATTCATATTCGATTGCTAAATAGAAGAGTTTATCATAAGGAAATGTGTTACTTGATAAAGTGGATTATAATATGGTCGTTCGAACATAGTCCAGGTAAACAACGAGAGAGGGCTGATAGCCCACAGAAGAATACAAGACTTTGCCCGAGGATTCAAGCCGACAAAGATTATTCGAGAGTCATCATGTCTCTATTTTCTAAAAGAAGCTTATGAACATCACGAAAGATAAGTGAGCGAAGAGGTACGGCCTGGATCAAGCAACAAGGAGCTAGAAGAGGTATCTATTGAGAAAGTTCACGGGGCACGACCATAACATCCGGATACGAAGAAGAGGATTAGTGTTTTCACCTGGACTATGAGGATAAAGCCGTATATACAATCTATTTTATGTAAAGAAATGTATTTTCTGGAAAAATTCTTCTAATGAAATTGAATTCATAATCAACGCCTCTCTTTCTTTGTGCATTCATTTCATGCATTTGCATTGCATTTCATGTATTTGCATTGCATCATATCACATGCATTAAAATTTGTAGAAAGACCCTAATTAGGTGAAGTTATTTCAGTAACCTAGAAGCCATGGACCGAAGGTTGGAGAGATTAGAGCAAAGGCAAATACTGATGCAAGAGCAATTGGCTAAAATTCAACAAGATATGCGAGATCAAATGAATATGATAGGCCAGTTAACCAAGATACTAACCGGAGGACTTGAAAAAAGGAGTAGTTCAATGGTTAACGGTATGGATGATGATGAAGAAATCGTTTACTCCACGATAAATATTTCGACTCAACTAGACGCGCAGTCGCATGGGGTACATGCCATTATCGAACCCCAATGTCAGACTAATACCTCGGCCTTGTTGAACTTCCCGATGGGCTCGTGTTTTAACCCTGAAGATGATCGTGCCAAACCGATTGTTCAAGCAGAGATAAAGGAAAGGAGAGAGTAGACTTTGAAGGCCCCGAAGAAAAAGGAAAAGGAAGCAGGTAATTTGGAGCCGGTGACAGTAAGCTAGCTAAGGATGGTGACTACCAGCCATTGAGGGCCCCTTAGGCAGGATTTCAACTCAAAGCCTAACACCGGAAGGCTCCAGTTCACGCCTATCCCGATGACATACAAGGAGCTCTATCAAAATTTATTTGATGCGCATGTGGTGTCTCTTTACTACTTAAAACCAATGCAGCCTCCATACCCCAAATGGTATGACGCAAAAGCTCAATGTGAGTATCATGTGGGGATTATAGGACATTCAATAGAAAACTACCTTACTTTCAAAAAGTTGGTCGAAAAGCTCATTGAAATGGGAATTGTGAAGTTCGACGATTCTTCAGAACCTAATCGCTCTGACAAAATAGTAAATGCGATCGTTAGAGGTAGAGCAAGAGAGTTGCAATGCCTTGAATAAGACAAGAGCCCGAAAGAAATATCGAGGAGCCTGAATAACATATCCGAAGAGGGAATTTGGGGAATAAAGTTTTCAAGCCCTTATATGCTTGGGAGAGTTTTGAGTAATGGGACTGTGGAACAGATCCCTGTGTTTTTAGAACTTATTCAGAGTAATACTCGGAACACACTTGTTGCTTTAAGTCTAGAAGCAATAAGTGTCCCTTTTGTGAAGCATTATTTTGTATAAAACGTCGTTATTTTTAATGAAATGCATCTCCGCCATCTCTTGAGCAAATCTTCTTCTATTTTCACTTCATTCATCATCATTATTCTTTTATTCTTCTAAATATTTCTATTCTTCATACATCATGCCAATAAATATGCTTAGATTCTTTTGTTCTATGAGCCTTTATTCATCTCCATAACAGGTCCCCAAATATCAATGATTTGAGTAACGCTACCGATGACTCAGAATGTCCCTTTGAGCAAGATATGAGTGAGGAAGATTTTTAGGATTTTGAAGATGACCAAGGCTGTGACTTATCTCCTGAACTATTAAGGATGGTAGAACAATAGGAGAAACAAATCGTACCTCACAAAGAGTCAGTGGAAATAGTGAACCTAGGAGATGAACAAGAAAAGAAAGAAGTGAAGATTGGAATTGGCATTACCGCAGAGACAAAGCGAGACCTCATTGAGTTACTCCAAGAATTCAAAGATGTCTTCGCGTGGTCGTATCAAGACATGTCTGGGCTAAGCACTGATATTGTGGTACGCCGTTGGCCCATAAAGGAAGAGTACAAATCGGTCCAATAGAAACTTCGGAGGATGAGGCCAGATGTTTTGCTGAAAATAAAAAAGGATGTCAAGAAGTAATTTGACGCAGGTTTCTTGCAAGTGGATAAGTACTCAGAATGGGTAGCCAATATCGTCCCCGTCCCTAAGAAAGATGAGAAAGTACGAATGTGTGTAGACTACAGGGATCTAAACAAGGCTAGCCCGAAAGATAATTTTTTATCTCATATCGACACCTTAGTGGATAATCTGATGGGTTATTCATTGTTCTCATTCATGGATGGCTTCCGGGATACAACCGGATAAAGATGCTTCCGAAGACATGGATAAAACCACGTTCATAACCATATGGGGAATCTTTTGCTATAAGGTAATGCCATTTGGGCTGAAGAATGCGGGAGTAACATATCAGAGAGCCATGGCAACCCTATTCCATGACATGATGCACAAAGAAATTGAGGTTTATGTCAATGATATGATCGCCAAGCCTTAAACTGAAAAGGAGCATGTCCAAGTCTTAAGGAAATTATTTTTGAGGTTGAGGAAAGTCCAACTAAAGCTTAACCCGGCAAAGTGTACCTTTGGAGCCAGGACAGGAAAACTGCTAGGATTTATAGTCAGCGAAAAGAGGATCGAGGTTGACCCAGACAAAGTCAAGGCTATACAAGAATTACCTCCGCCTCGCATGCAAAAAGAAGTTCGAGGTTTCTTAGGAGGATTAAATTACATTGCTCGGTTCATTTCACAGTTGATTGAGAAATGTGACCCCATATTTTGTCTTCTTAAAAAACACAATCTAGGTGTGTGGGACGAGGAATGTCAGAAGACCTTCGACAAAGTGAAGCAATACCTGTCCAATCCAGTTTTGACGCCGCCTAATCCAGATAAGCCTTTAATCCTCTATTTGACGGTACTTGATAATTCAATGGGATGTGTGCTTGGCCAACACGATGAGTCAAGAAAGAAAGAAAAGGTAATATACTACCTTAGTAAAAAAGTTCACTGAATGAGAAACGAGGTACTCGCCAATTGAGAAACTTTGTTGCGCCTTGATCTGGATAACTCAGAGATTGAGGCAGTATAGGTTGTATCATACGACTTGGCTCATCTCGAAGCAAGACCCTCTGAAATACATGATGGAATCGACTGCCTTGAATGGTTGGATGGCCTGATGGAAAATCCTGCTTTCTGAGTTCGATATAGTTTATGTAAACCAAAAGGCGGTGAAAGGGAGTGCAATAGCGGATTTTCTAGCTAGTAGAACTCTGCCAGATTACGAGCCTTTGGACTTTAATTTCCCTAATAAAGATCTAATGTATGTGGCAACCACTGAAGAAGGTACCCCAGAAGATCGTCCTTGGGCACTGAACTTCGACGGGGCATCAAATGCTGTGGGCGATGGAATTGGGGCAGTTCTGGTATTCCCAAACGGAGATCATTACCCATGTACTTGTAGGTTGGATTTTGATTGTACAAACAATATGGCAGAGTACGAAGCTTGTATCATGGGTATCCGTGCCGTTATGGAACGCAAGATCAGGTACTGAAAGTATACGGAGACTCTGCACTAGTGATTTATCAACTTAAAGGAGAATGGGAAACGAGAGATCCCAAGTTGGTCGAATACAAAAGATTGGCCCAAGATTTGATCAGAGAGTTCGACGACGTCACTTTTCGTTATTTACCCGAGAGCGAAAACCGGATGGGCGATCTCGCCACCTTAGCCTCTCGGTCCAAATAAGCGAGAATGAGGATATGAAGCCTATCTGAATGAGCATTCTTCAAGACCCGACCCATTGCTACAATATTGAGGAAAAGAGAAAGCGGCCTACCATGGTACCACGATATCTTTGCGATGCGTGAAAAATCGTGAATACCGGACCAAATGGCGAGAGCGATAAAGGGCGTTGAGAAGACTAGCTTGTGAATCGTCACGAATGGAAGATCATATACAAGAAAAGGAAAGATCAAGTGCTGCTGAGATGTGTGGATGCCGCCGAGGCTAAGTTAATCCTGGAAGAGGTCCATGAAGGCATTTGCGGAACTCACGCCAATGGTTTCACAATAGCCAGACAAATAATGAGGTTTGGATATTATTGGTCCACCATGGAAGGAGACTGCATCAACTATGCCAAAAATGTCATAAATGCCAGATTTATGGAGACAAAATTCATGTACCTCCCTCACCTTTACATGTTATGACCTCCCCATGGCATTTTTCTATATGGGGCATGGACGTCATTGGACTAATCTCTCCAAAAGCTTCCAATAGACATCGGTTCATCTTCGTGGTAATTGATTACTTCACTAAATGAGTGGAGGCCACTTCATATGCTAATATGACAAAATCAACAGTCAGCAAATTCCTAAAAAAGGAAATCATATGTCGATATGGAATGCCTGAGAGGATCATATCTGATAATGCGTTAAATTTGACAACAGCATGATCGCAGAAGTCTGTAGGCAATTCAAGATCAGACATCACAATTCGTCACCATATCGCCCAAAGATGAACGGTGCAGTAGAAGCAGCTAATAAGAATATCAAGAAGATAGTAGGGAAGATGACTGAGACTTATAAAGACTGGCACGAGAAGCTATCATTTGCCCTTTTCGCCTATCGAACTTCGATCAGAACCTCCACCGGGACAACTCCTTTCTCATTGGTCTATGGGATGGAGGTAGTTCTACTTATTGAAGTGGAAATACCTTCTCTTCGAGTATTGTTAGAAGTGAAGCTGGATGAAGCTGAATGGATCCAGGCTAGATATGATCAGTTGAACATAATTGTAGAAAAGAGATTGAAAGCTATCCGTCATAGTCAGATGTACCAAAAGCGAATGATGCGAGCGTACAACAAGAAGGTGCACCCAAGAGAATTTCACGAGGGAGACTTGGTTTTGAAAAAGATCCTCCCCATACAAAAGAATTTTAGAGGGAAATGGATGCCAAATTGGGAAGGACCTTATGTGGTAAAAAAGGCTTTCTTTATAGGAGCACCGATCTTGGCCGAGACGGATGGAAAGAATTTATCCAATCCTATAAATTTGGATTCAGTCAAGAAGTATTATGCTTGAAGAAGGAAAAGGCTAAAGTGAAAACCCGCAAATGGCTCTTTAAGACCTAAAAAAAAAGAAAAAATAATAAAAGAAAAAACGGAGAGGCCAAAGCGAAAACCCGCAAAGGGCGCTTTGAGACCAAAGGGGTTTTGAGTCGAAAACCCGACAAGGGCGACTCAAATTCTGACAAAAGGAAGGGTATGTGATGATTTTGTTCTCCCAGAATTAGCAAAAAGGGAGGAACACCTCGAACATCTACAAAATCATCGCAGATCTTCCAACATCTATTCAATTTCAAAATGATCTTGAAAGGATTGATAGTAAAGCTCAGTTTGTGATATCCTGGGCACCTACTTTTTCTTTTTACCCATTTTTTGTATTCCAATAATGTTTACTTAATCCAATTCCATTCTTCATAAATTCCATTGTTATTTTAAATCTTTAAGCTGCTTGCAATTGAAATAACGACCCATGGACCCATAATGCTTCCATAAAAGGAGTCCCGCCTATTACTCTAGAAGCCTCTAGCAATGCAGAACACAAAGCAGATTGTTGTCAGAACCACCACGCTTAGGGGTCAGAAACGTTCGAGGAAGAGAAGTCTAAAATCATGACTATTTTCCCAGATTCTCTGTCATAGATATCAGACGAGATATTGCATCCGTGCCGTGACCTTGACAAGCGAACGAACAATTACGGCCCTAAGCTTGTAAAAAGAGATCATTCCCATGACATCCCGCGCTCATGCAAATGTCCTCCATAATATCATTCAGTTAGGAGCGTTCGATTTATTACGGTCATTGCATCTTAATTATCATAAAAAATTATCATTCTCATGACATTCTGCGTTCATGTAAGTGTCATCCATATCACACATAGTTAGGAGCATTTGAGTCATTCCGACCATAGCATCCGCATCTTTTGGCATAAACACAAGCATATAAAATCGAGTCTACAAGATAAGTCCCTAGAGGACAGTGTAGCAACACTAGTGAAGCCACAATCCTATTGCCACTGACCAGCGGTGGAATAGGTTGAAGACCATCCTATTGCCACTGACCGGTAGTGGAATAGGTTGAGGATTACCCTATTGCCATCGACTAGCGATGGAATGGGTTATCCTATTGTCATCGACCAGCGGTGGAATAGGTTGAAGATTGTCCTATTGCCATTGACCAGCAGTGAAATAGGTTGAAGATTGTCCTATTACCACTGACCAGCAGTGGAATAGGTTGAAGATTATCCTATTGCCATTGACCAGCAGCGAAATAGGTTGAAGATTGTCCTATTGCCACTGACTAGCAGTGGAATAGGTGAAAGATTTTCTTATTGCCACTGACCAGCAGTGGAATAGCTTGAAGATTGCTCTATTGCCACTGACCAGCAGTGGAATAGGTAGAAGATTGTCTTATTGCCACCGACCAAGAGTGGAATAAGTTAAAGATTACCTATTGCCACCGACGGTGATGGAATAGGTGAAAGATTTTCTTATTGCCACCGACCGATGAGTGGAATAAGTTGAAGATCGTCCTATTGCCAGCGACTAGCGAGAGAATAGGTTGAAGATTGCCTATTGCCACCGACGACGGCGATGGAATAGGTGGAAGATTGTCTTATTGCCACTGACCAGTAATGGAATAAGTTGAAGATTACCCTATTGCCATTGACCAGTAGTGGAATAGGTGGAAGATTATCTTATTGCCACTGACCAGCAATGGAATAAGTTGAAGATTACCCTATTGCCATTGACCAGTAGTGAAATAGGTGGAATACCGTCCTATGTCCCTGACCAGCAGTGGAATAGGTCAAAAATTGTAGGTCTTGTCGCCCTAGCCAGTAGTGGGGCAAGATCGAAGGTAAATCTTGGCTCCCTAACCAGTAGGGAACATGATTTAGGCCACCGTCCTATTGCCATTGACCAGCAGTGGAATGGGCAAAAAATTGTAGATCTTGTCGCCCTAACCAGTAGTGGGGCAAAACTGAAGGCGAATTTTGGCTCCCTAACCAGTAGGAAACATGATTTAGGCCATGTCCTATTGCCACCGACCAACAATGGAATGGGTCAAAATTGTAGATCTTGTCGCCTAACCAAGAGTGGGCGGGATCAAAGGCAAATCTTGGCTCCCTAACAGGTAGGGAACATGATTTAGGCCACGTCTTATGTCTTGACCAGCAAAGTGGAATGGGTCAAAATTGTAGGTCTTGTCGCCTAGCCAGTGAGTGGGCAAGATCGAAGGCAAATCTTGACTCAACCAACGAGGGAAACATGATTTAGGCCACTGTCCTATTGCCCTTGACCAATGATGGAATGGGTTAAAATTGTAGGTCTTGTCGCCTCAGCCAGAGTAGGGCAAGATCGAAGGCAAATCTTGGCTCCCAACCAAGAGGGAACATGATTTAGGCCACTGTTCTATTGCCTTGACCAGTGGAATAGGCCAAAATTGTAAATCTTGTCGCCTAGCCAAGAGTGGGGCAAGATCGAAGGCAAATCTTGGCTCCCAACCAAGAGGGAACATGATTTAGGCCACTGAATCTATTGCCCTTGACCAGCGGTGGAATGGGCCAAAATTGTAGATATTGTCGCCTCAACCAAGTGGGGCAAGACCGAAGGTGAATCTTGGTTCCCAACCAAGAGGGAACATGATTTAGGCCACCATCCTATTACCCACCGACCAGGCAGTGGAATGGGTCAAAATTGTAGATCTTGTCGCCTCGAGCAGTGAGTGGGGGGGGGATCGAAGGCAAATCTTGGCTCCCAACCAGTAGGGAACATGATTTAGGCCACAATCTATGTCACCGACCGGCAGTGGAATGGGTCAAAATTGTAGATCTTGTCACCCTAACCAAGAGTGGGGCAAGGCCAAGGCGAATCTTGGCTCCCTAACCAGAGGGAACATGATTTAGGCCACCAATCCTATTGCCACCGACCAAGCAGTGGAATGGGTCAAAATTGTAGATCTTGTTGCCTTAACCAAAGAGGGGGGAGGATCAAGGTGAATCTTGGCTCCCTAACCAAAGAGGAACATGATTTAGGCCACCGTTCTATTGCCACTTGACCAGCGGTGGAATAGGTCAAAATTGTAAATCTTGTCATACGACCAATAGTGGGGCAAGACCAAAAGCAATTCTTGGCTCCCCAACCAGAGAGGGAGCATGGTTAAGCTTTAGTCCTATTGCCTTTACTAGCAGTGGAATGGGTGAAGGCCAAAGACCTCATCTCTCTAGAGATGCAGTGGAGCAATCTAAAATAAACAAGTCACATCCCATTGAAGTCGCAGCAAGAGCAAATTGAAACCACAGATCCTATCTCTGTGAAGTAGCGGTGGAGTGGATCGAAGGGACAAGATGCGGTGGACTGGAATGAGGCTACATGAAGAAGAGAAGCACCAAAGATGTCAGGACTCAGTAAGACCGGGCAAATTTGGTCCCTCTTTATGTCTTTGCTCTATTCCCGTTACACGACAATGAGCAAAGAGGGGCAGCTGTAGGCACCCAAAATTGCCCGGCCCACTACACCTTAAATCAGACAAACAAAATTAAAATAGGGCAGCAATCCAATACAAATAAGCCCAATTTACAAGTGGCCCAGAAGGCCCAAAAAATTAAAAAAAAAATTTTAGAATGCTAGGGTTTTTGAAAACCCTAGCACCTCAGCCACCGAACCTGACTTCTGTCCCATCCACCGCAACCCCCACTTGCTTTACCGGCCACCGTCCCATCACCACCGCCTCCCCATAACTCGCAAAGAAGACACAACAATGACAACAATGGTAGAAAAATAGGAAATATTGTATTTTTTCTTCCAATTTTGGTTATAAAAACCAAATGAAACAATGTAAAGGGCTTTTTTTTTTCTCTTGAATCAATATAAAAAATAAAATTTTAGTGACAAAATCTGCAAACAAGGATTGATACTGAAGCGCAACAAATGAATCAAGAGAAAAGGAGATAAAGTTTTAAGGTTTTCTTCTATTTTTCATTTTACCCTATTCTTCGAAACTGTATAAGCATATTTCCCTTATTTTCCTTTTAAAACAGTTAATATAATATCAAAATACATATATACAAATAAAAGGAGAAAAAAATTAAAAATTTTACCTTTTCGGCCACCGTGTGTGGTGATGGTGTAATGGCATGACAATGAAGTCGTGATGGCTCTCACGGATTCTCGACCCACCAGAGAAATCCTCCCCTTCCCCCTTCTTTTTTTTCTGAAACACGGACCAAATGACATCTTGGGCAAAAAAATCTCTTTTATAGGTCGGTGAAACGGTGCCGTTTTGGTGAATGCCCTTAAGCCCAAAACAACGTCGTTTGCCCTTCACCGACCCGATCCGACCCGACCCGCCTCAGGATCCGCGTGTTTTTGCAGAAGGGTCTATTTGCGCGTTTGACCCTTCCGCATTTTTTAACCTTTCCAATCCAGTTTCTGTTATTTTCATATTTGACCCTATAATTTATTTCGGTTCGCAATTTGGTCCCTGGTGCTGCTACGCGTTTTGGCCGGAGGGGTTATTTACCTCTATAGTCCCTTCGCTCGTCATGCATACAAATAGGTCATTTCCTTTTTTATTTTTTATAATCCGCCTAAAACTTCCGCTTTTACTTAATTTAGCCCATTTTTAATTATTTTACAATTTTTATCATTACTATTGTTATTTAATATTTTTATTTTTACTATTGATTATTTATTATTATTATTTTATTATTTCTATTACTATACCGCTATTTTGGTATATCTATATATTTTATTACTACTACCTATTATTATTATCGTTATTTTATTATCATCACCATCTTTGTGTTTATATTATTACCATATTGTACATTTTATTATTATTATCACTATGTATTATTATTACTATTATTATTAGTATTTTACTATTATTATTATACTATTATTATAGTTAGTATTAATGTATTATTTTATTTTCATTATTATTGCTATTACTATTTTTGATATTATCATCATTATTAGTAGTATTTTTCACATGTTCATCATCAAACAAAATACATTTCGTTAAATCATCATATTTCATTTAAAGGTCTTAAAATAAAGGCAATGTTTTTTATTTAGAAATTCGAAGAATAGTGCCCTAACGTGCTGGGTTTCGATTTTCTATTTGACTAAATAATTAAACATCCTTTTGACAAACTTCATAAATCATGAGATGACTTTGATTACGAAAGATTAAAATATCGTGTCCTAACGTACTGGACGTGATATTTATATCCTTTCGGAATAAAGAAATCTCAATTTAACTCAAATATCTATATTTATTTTATGAGTTTAACACTTTGTTAACAAAAATACATTTTGCAAAATCACTATATTTCATCCCAAAGGTCTTTAAATAAGGCAATGTTTGTGTTTAGAAATTTGGGAAATAGTGCCCTAACGTCTTTGGGTTGCGATTTTTCGTTTGACTAAATAACTAAACATCCTTTTGATAAACTTCGTAAAATCATGAGACAACCGATTACGAAGGTTTAGAATATCATGTCATAACGTCATACTGGATGTGATGTTTGTACCCTCTCGAATAAAGAAATCTCAAATATCCTAATACCTTTCAAAGGATCCGTATTTTAAAACCTTTTCAAACTTCCGACATTAAGACACTAATTAATCATTTTGGTACCAATTTTGGGCGATCGAGGGTGCTAACCTTCCTCGTCATGTAATCGACTCCCAAACCCGATTTTCAAATTTCAGACCATCAACATTGTTTTAGTAAACCCAAACGTTTTATTAAAACAGAGGTGATCCGATCACACCAAATAAAGATCGGTGGCGACTCCCATTTTTTTATCTTCATTTTCAAAAACAAAAGTCGAACCCCTTTTTTGTTTTCCAAAAAAATGGTTACGACAATATGCAAATCTTAGATATGATATGCAATCTTAGAAGATATGGTATGCAATCTTAGAAGATATGATTTTGTAATCTTAGAAATTTAATTTGTCGATACCTTTTAATCTTAGCCGTTGATGTAATTGATTTGTACCGTTGGATTTGGGGAGGCTCAACTATAAATAGAGGCATCTCCCTTCATTGTAAAATACACTTGAGTTTTGAGTAATAAAAATTCTTGAGAGTATTCACTCAAATTTCTCTCTCTTTTGCGTTCTTATTTTCTGTGGCTTGTTTTTATTTTGTTCTTCACTCATCTTCTTTTCTTTTTTAGTTGCTTCTATTTGAGTTAGTTTTTGGTGGAGGAATTTTGTCGAATCCTCATATTGCGGGAGTTAGGTTGACTTATGCATTTTTTAACTTTTTTTTATTTATCCATTTAATTGCTTAATCATTATTTATTCATTTATTTTAATTATTTTAAATTTATTTTAATTGCCACTTTTATCCAAAACTTTATTTCTTAAAATAAGGCAATATTTGACATTTGGAGTTTTGATGGAATTGTGCCCAACTTACTAGGTTTCGATTTTTCTCATTAAGTCTAAATGATCAAATACCTTTTTTGGAATTAAAATATATGATTTTCAAATAAAAAAACTTATCTCGGGAATTTAAGATATGGTGTCCTAACTCATTGGATGCAACGTTTTGTCATCTCGAGGCAAGGATTTATAAAAAGCAAAGGATATTCGGTGTTTGAAAAATTCGAAAGATTGTGCTCTAACTTACTAAGTTTCGATTTTTCTTTTAAAATCCAAATAATTGAATGTCCATTTAAAATTAAAGGACATAAGTTTTAAAAATAAAAAGGATCGTGTTTTAAAATCTTTTCAAATTTTTGACATTAGTACATTAATTAATCAATTAGGTACCAATTTTTGGGCGTTACGAGGGCGCTAATCCTTCCTCGTTCGTAACTGACTCCCGAGCCTGTTTTCTCGAATTTTGTAGACCAAAATCATTATTTTAATAAATCAAAATGTTTTATTAAAATGATTAATCTCAAGGTGACCCGATCACACCTCGAAAAAAAGATTGGTGGCAATTCTATTTTCATTTTAAAGTCAACCCCGTTTTTATAACAAAAGCTTAAAAAATGGTTTCGATAGAGATCTTTGTCAATGATGGTTGTGGGATGAGAATAACTGAACGGGAACGAGGAGACAGGGCGGGGGTGTGGTGCTTGAGGTGTTTGCTTCGGGAGAGTGGTAAAAGGCAATAATGGAAGGTTATTTTTTTATTTTTATTTTTTATTTAGTGGAGGCTTTGTAATGTTATTCTTTAGATCACGAGGGCAATGACTATTATGGGAGAAGGTGGAATGAGAGATGAATGAAATTCCGTCGAAGAAAGATTAAGTGAACTAAATTAATGAATAACTTTTTATCACCGAAATATAAAAATTCTAATATTCTACTATTATTCACTTTTTTAGTTTTAAATTCATCAAATCACCTTAATTAATATTATTAAAAATATAAAAATATTTTTAATTTTAAAAATAATTAATTATTAATGTCACATACATTTACATTAAATTTTGCTGAAAAATTAAATGGGTCAAATAAATTTTTTTATTAGAGGGAAAGTAAGTGATTATGGTTAGATTTAAATAGTAGGATGCATGAAATAGTAGTCCCACAGTCCATACCAATCAATTGATAAACGCTCTGAAAGTAAAAATAGAACGCTCTGTTCAAAGTTGGAAAAGAAGGAATGGCGACTTCACCACCTCAGCAGGTTGATCATCACTCTCTTCCTCCGCCTGTGGCTGAGGAACCTGAATCTCTCCTCTCTTCTCTCGTTTTTGGTTATTTCTCTCCCTCTGTTTATTTTTCTCCCTTTCTCCAATAATTACTTTCATTTCGCTTAACGTTTCAAATTACATTTAGTATTCTCTTTTGTTACGTGATTTCTCCTTTAACCGATCGCATGATCTAAAGTTCACGTGTAACAAATGCATTTTGTTATTATTACCAGCGTAATTCAAATTGTCTATGAAACACTGTGAAACATGAGGGTCTAGGCTAGAATCAGTTTTAAATTCCATAATTCATAGTTAATTTCTTGAGATCGCCTGTTTTCCTCGTAATTTTTGTGGATTCGGGACACTTTTGAGTACGATAAGTTGAAACAGACAAATTTCACTTTTATGAATAGGTACTTGTAAAGCTTTTACAATTTTATTTTCTTAGATCGTGTTATTTTCCGTATCTTTATTTATCTCACAATATTAGTTGGTAATTTTGATTTAATTAATGCAGATTTGTCACAACATGTTCAGATGGCAATGGAGAATATGCTTAAGATGATAAAGTAAGTGAATTACTTCATCCGGTGATTAATGGCGATGTGGAACTTATCTTGGAATAGTTGTTAATTAGTTTTTTACTCATGCATATCCACTTTCTTCTTTTTCTCTTAAGCTCTTATGAAAATTACACAAAGATGATAAAGAATGCATAACTTGCTGTTTTTTTTCCTCTCAAGTGTTCTCTCTTTTTTAATTACTCTGTGTTGCTAACAAATTCAGCAATCATGAATTTTATATCACTCTTCCCTTGCTTTTTATTCACTCATGATGCTGGAATAAGTTTGGAGCAAGCAAAATGAACTTGTTAAACATAGACAGGCGATGTTGTCCTCCAAGACTGCCCATTCTTTATTTTTGGGATCCAATATTTGTTTATTGCCTCGCTCTTTCCATAGACGTTCTTTTAAGAGGGGAGACAAGTTTAATAAATCATTAAATTGTTGCAAACACCGTATTTCTCTCAAAAATTATGTTCTGTTTACCTTTTAAATAAAATTCTGCAGCGAAATTGATCAAAACTCCTTGGGAATAATGGAAGAGGTAGAGAAGTGCAAAGAATCTGCTCTTGAAAGGAAGAAAAGTTTGGAGGAAGAGAAGGAAAAGTTTCAGAAAGCTGCATACACTGTTTTGGACATGCTGAATAGCAGAGAATGAAAATCGTAAGCCCTGTCCACAAACGGGTAAATTTTTGGGTTTATATTGGGGCATAAATAAATACTACTCTACCATAATCATTGAAGCTAAAGCACAATGGGTAAATTTTTCATTGCCTCTGTCCACAAACGGTGGATACGCACATATCCATTCACATACATATGCAGCTATATTGCAGATATTTCTTTCTTTAGAAATGCATCATAACTTCTTAGACATTTAGAATGATCATCACTTAACCAGATCAACATATTGATAACTGATAAATATTATTTTAACATTTAAACAATGAATAAATGATCATTCTCTCTTAGAGCACTAAGATCTTCAACTTCTGAGCCATTTGCCATTAGAATAGTGCTCCCCCTCTTTCCAAGTTTCTTTTCTGCATTAACCAGATATAACGAAATTCAGGATCTTGTATTGATACACAATTATCACCTGTGTTTTTTCTTTAAGTGTATATTAGCATAGCCATGAACATGCTGTTTTCCTCTCAAGTAAGTTTACAAGCTTCTCAAATCATATATTAATGAAATTAATTTGGCTAGAAGTATTATCTTATACACTAAGTGTTCTAAGTCTATATTGTTGTGATACAAAATGAAATTGTCTCTTCTACTGGTTTAATATGGTAAGCTTCATGTTTGAAATCTCAAGATAAAAATTTTCAACATGCCGTCATGCACTTGGACACCTGTTAGATATTGACCCAAAATCTGGTTGTCAATATTCAATTGGGATTCTAATGTAATTCTATTGGTTAGACATTATTTGACAATTAAGTTTATTAATGAAGTAGATGTTCTCAATTGGTAGGAAATCTTAGTGAATGAGATTTCTTGCTGTTCAAGTAATAGGCTTATAAACAGCCATTAAGTTTAGATTTTAAAATTATCGAGTAGAGGAGGGATGAAATCTATGTTAGTGGAGTGATTTTTTTATTCTTTTTTTGGATTGTGGATGTAGACTAGAAGGTTGAATCACGTTAAATATTGTCTCCTATGAGTATGGTTGATTTTTTCTGATCTCATAACTTAGGAACGAGTTTTAGTTGGGTTATATCTTTCTGTTGTTTGGTTGGTTGGCAGTTTTATGCGTTCCTTCTGTCTTTAGCTTGCTATGCAGAAGTTAAAGACAAATATTTGCTTTTTGAGAAGCTTCTAGAGCTCTGTACCTGCTAGATTGAACAGGTCTGCGATTGAGTTAGGCAAATATATAAGCTTCCCGAATCTGTCACCAGACATTGTTTTCTTGGATGGATGATACCCATATATTATCACCCAGATGGTACCTGCACTTAGTGAAGGATCGGAAGTGTTTGACGTTCCTGCAAGATGGTTGAATCAATAATATGCAATTATCAAGAGAATATTATGCACTTTATTATAAGAACTTATATTTGGATTTATTTGACAAATTGGTTAGTATAGGGCTATAGGCATATCATTAATATTGTGTAATCCGTGCATTAGAAAACTAATGTCATCATCACTATAAGACATCATTTTTGGATATAGAGTTTCTATCATTCAAGATAGATGATAGATTCACTTTTTCCTCCATAAAAAAAGGATTGACTCATATGCTCAAATGTGTTACATGTCAAAACAAAAAATAGATGCTAGTCAAGAGTTGACATGATATAAAGAAAATAAGTCAATGTTTCTATTAAAATAGTTTATTTTATGATAATAACTTGTTGCTGCTACTGTAAGTTTCAGCAATAATCCTTAAATGCTTAAGGGTGCATTTGGTTCATGGAATATTAGATCTCCTTCGGTAATAGATTATTGTAAGCTAAGATTACTTACCACATTACTAGGTATGCTACATTATGCTGTTTGGTAATAGAATGTAAGGTTTTGTTGTTTGGTTAACGTAATGTAATATTATTTAAAAGCAGATTTTACTAAATTGTCATTGTTATATAAAGAAGGATGAGGATTACCTCAAAATCATACATTACTTAAGGAAGAGTTGGAATTTAGATTACCTTATATTTCAAAATTTTAGTACTATTGGGGATGTATTACCAGGTTAAGGTAATCTTTGCAAACCAAACGTCAGAATATTATGTGGATATGTATGATTATCCCTGTGAATTTAAGATGATTTAAACCAAATGCCCTTAAAAGTGATTATGTCCATTTGATACGATTAATGAAGAAGCAATTATTTACCTGTAGGATTTCCATCCGTGGAATCCATTGTTTCTCTGTTTTGTTTCTCCTCATTTTGTGCCGTAGGCTGCAAAGAAACATAATAGAACCTAATCTGCTTATCACACAATGATGGTCTAGATTTTCATAAATGTGATCTTTGTTCTTTGTTTTATAAGCACAATTCTGGCTCACGTTTCTCTAGTCTAGTTAGTTCAACTTTAGGATGGAAACATACCTGTACATTCTGGTCTGCCAGCAATTCTGTTAGGAAAGGTAGTTCCTGTAGCATGTCTTTTTGTAAGCCTCTCAAGTACTGAGAATAGAGGAGACGGAGTAAAGAAGGCTCTTAAATTTTTGGTTAAACTATTAAAACTTTTATGGATGAAGATTTCTATTGTCCATGAATTGATGGTGAGCTTTCATTGTTTATTTTTCTCCAAACCATTGATGGAACTGCTTATTCAAATTTAAATCTCTGTTATGTGCTCTGATCTAAAATATTTTCAACAGCTTTAGGTTCCATGTGGATGATGTCACATTAAAGGAATGCTTTTAATCGCAATTAATGTCTTTTCATTCCTTTATTATTTTTCTTTCCTTCCTTTATAGCGTAGAACTGTCTATAGATTGCCTATTTCCCTAGATGATAAAGTTTACGTACCTCCATGAAGTTAGCAATAATTATCTTTCCGTCTCCACTCTCTGATTGCACTATTTGTTTGAACTGGTGATGACTTATTCGGATAACTTGAGAGAGCCTTTTAGTTCTCACTGTGAAAGGTTGGGGAATATTGAAAATTACTCCAATTTCTCCTGCCATATCTGCAGATTCTAGATTTGACAAAAACTTGAAAAAGGAAAGACTGGAACTTTAGTAATAAGACCAATTGCAAAGAAAGATGTTTTAGTTTAAATTACTGGTATGGTATATGTTTTGGCTTTTTAACTCTTATAATCCTAATAATATAACTCTCATGTTACTAACATTCATCTGGGTCTCTTGATCAATGCAGCAATCTTCATGTTCTTTTTGCAGACTGGAAATCTCTATTTCCTGGTTTAAGTATACCTTTGTTAAATTAATAATTTCTTACTTACTGCAGCATTTTTGAAGGTATAAAATGTGAAGATTCAAATTGTAGTGTTGCCACGGAGCCGTTTACTTCTGAACCTATCAGCAGTCCGAGACATTATCTTTTAAACTATTTGTTTGATATATATACTGTGTTTTTAGTATACTCTCCCATCATATCTAGTTTCAGCTTGAGCTTTCCCCATTCCAAGCTCCCAAAATTTTAGGAAATCTACAGGCAAAAATAAAACTTATATACTCTTCAAATCTGTTGTTGTAGTTCGTAAGACCTTTTTTCGGAGTCAGTAGGAATATTATGCTCTGAGTCTACAAATGTTCCACCTACTTGTGCATTTGTTATTAGGTTCTCTGATCATTCTGAATTATACTTTTAGAAAAAGATAATACCTGCTCCGTCCCATTCTTGTATGTGACCACATCCTGCAGTTTCATTGAGTTTAGAATTTGCTTCCAAGGTTAAATAAAACGGAAAAAAACTTTTAATAATGAATGATGCTATACCACTGCTCCTGATACCAGAATGTAGAAGTCTGTGGGTATCTCATTTTGTAAAATAATTTCAATCCTTGGAGGAAAGTATTCTGCTTTCATCTCTGATACCTGCAAGAAGAAATCCCCATAGAAATCTAATGGCTGATAAACTAGTTATAGCTATTAAAGTTCTGTTCTAACATAGTAATTCTTTAGTAAGATGGTCAGCTTTGATTACCATTTCATGACTGGAAATTCAATGATATGTTGGAATGTAATTTTGTTTAGGGTGAACCATTTTTTATTTTTATTATTTTTTCCATAATGCACTAGGGACCTGCACTGCAGCTTAAATGAGAAGTTCGAAATTTGAATCTCCCATGTAACTACACATAAAAAATTGGAAATATACTTACCAATTGAGAAAGAAAGTCGTCGGAGACTCCTTGGAATAGGTAGGTCTTTTCTACGGTTTTCCAGAATAGGTGTTGGGCAATGCTGGATCTTATTGCCTTGGGCAGGTCTTTTAGCACTTCTTCTTGCTGTAACTTAGCTGTATTGAACTTGAGTTGCATGTGTGCCAACATTTGTTCTCTCATCCCTTCCGGGAGTTGGTTCTTGCTTGCATAACGCATTACCTCATTGATGCTCTCTCTCTGTCAAGACATGATCCGGATATGGTATATTCAATATATTTGAATTAAAATGTAATGCTGAAGTAGCAGCGTTGCAATGTACAAATATGAAATATAGGAATGAAAATTTGACCATCATAGAGCTACCTTATTCAAAATAGGATCATTTCAATCTAAACAACATTAGTATGATAGTCTTGTATGCTATTGTTGTTGCCGATAAATGAAAATAGAGAAGAGAGAATCACCATGGCAAAGGTTTTGACCACAGATTGGACAACGAGATTTGTTATGTTACCAATTATATAGGCAATGAGGCCCATGTTGAATAGCATATAGATACAGTTAAATATCTTCTCTCCTTCATTCATTGAATAAAACTCTCCATAGCCGACTGAGGTGAGAGTGACGATTGACCAGTAAATGGAACAGATGTAACCATGCCAGACACTTTTTTGCTTAAAATCTCCAATCAATCTTCCAATCCATGTATGTTCTGATGGTTTGTGGCGTGCAGCGAGCCAGTAATAGAAGCAACCAGCTGAGTGCACTGCAAATAAGGTAACCTGCCATTTGAGTAACAATGAAGCTTAATTCTAAATGTTTGGTTAAAGATAGGAGACTGTATAAGTAAAAAAGCATGAGTAGAAAATAATACTCACACATATTAGTTTAAGAAGCCTTGTCCAGAAGTAACTAAAGCGAATGTCCTTTTCTAACCTATCAAAAAAGAGTTCAAATTTGATAAGAAAATTGTCGTGATAATCCGTGTATTTATTTCTCGTTTGTGATATTTTTACGTGTCATAATCGTGTATGAGATATTATATGTTTAATATTTCTATTATATAGCCTACGAGGCTATGGTAATTGGTGAAGGTTAAGTTATGGATGTACAGCATTCAGATTTGAATTTTATCATATGTAAATGTCATGTATAAATTTTTAAATTATTTTAGGTTTAAGTTCTACTATATGTAGTTTCTGTTTAGACTTATTTTTGTCTAATTTATTCTAATTTTAACTTGTTGTGCTTCGTACTGAATTGATTTTAGTTTTAATTGATTGAATATGTAGTATTTATGGTTTGTATTGTTCTTATAAACTCTTTTGAAAATAAGAGCAGCTAAAAAAACAAATTCAAAAAATTGTCAAACTAGAAATAATTTACCTTTTGAAAAGTTCACCAACACGATGGAGACGCCAAAGACGAAGCAAGTTGAGGAGGCCAAAGACTTGGCCGGTATGCCATTCACTGATAAGGATTTTTTTTATTAATCGAAAAGGTATTGTAGATGCTACATCCATAAATAACCAGAATCTTGTCACGTATCTGAAAATTTACATTTTAAAAAAATATTAGAATGTCTTTATTTATTTATAATCAATCATCACAAGTTAAAATTAATATATATTCCAACATAGATGGATTAAAATTTAAAAATTAAAATTTATCCATTATCAAGCAATTAACTTAGAATCATGAATTAATATCAATTTCATTGATAATATTAATAAAAAGTAAATAAAAGCATCAATGAAAATACAAAATCAATTTGTTTTTAATCGCGTTTAAGGAAACTAAGATTTTAGAAAAAATACTTATAGGTTATTATTTTATATAATGGAGTTTTAACTCTACAAATTAAGTTGAATAAATGACATGTGTTGATTTTAATTTATTTTTAGTTTTTTTAAATTAAAAACACATGGCAATATATCATTTTTTAATACACTATATAATTATTATTCAGTGAAGGTTGAATAAATAATTTTTTTAAATACGTTAATCCACAAGTTTATCTAAAATTTTTCTTCACATTACAAGTTCTTTTTCCAGCAGTAAATTAACTAAATTAGTACATAAACCTTAAAACGCATGCATAAGTAATTGTATTCTACACAAACTTAGAATTTATTTATATTTTTATTTTTCAGAATTTAATTTTACTTTTTAGATTTTAAAATTTAGATATATTTTTTTAAATTCGTTGATATGACATTTTAAAACTAAAAATAAACTTTCTTGATAGTAATGTAACTAAAAGATAATGTAATTAGGGGTGTAGCTAGAGCTAGCATGAACCCCAACTCCTTTAAAATGAAGATTTTTCCTTTTAGCTCTTTACAATTTATAAAGTTTTAAAATAATATTAGTAAAATTACACTTTGGCCTCCGAATAATGATAAAATTTTGATTTAATATTTTAAAATTATAAAGATATAAGCTATTAAAATGGTGAGATTACTTTTTATTATAGTAAAAATATACAGCTTAATTTCGTCTCAAAAAATTTTCTAGCTTCTCTTCAAATTATAATAAATTTAAATTTAACAAAATAATTATAAAAGTGTTAATAGTTAAACTTGAATTTTAAAATTGAAAAATAAAAGTACAAAGGATAAATTTTAAATTTACGAAGAATAAAAGTTATTATAGCATATTCTAACTAAAAAAAACAGTCTAGGCATTCATTAATGGAGAAATGAGTAAAAAAAGTACATACCGAAACGCAATTTTCAAGTGATCATCAACCAGGACAAAATTTGAAGTATCGAAATAAGCAACGAAGAAAGTTAAGATGATATCAATGGCGAAGAAGAAGTCAACGACCAAATCAATAAACAAGAGCACCCCATTTGCTGCCTTATCGAAAGTTAACATAAAAAAAGATGCCCAGGCCGAGTATATCACCAGCCCTACCAAAAAAGTTTGCCACCATCTGCATCTCTTTCCCAATAATATATAAATATCATCAAATCCTTCTCTCTTTTTAAACCTTAATTATAACATTATAAGAGCATCATCCAAATTGTTTTTTTTTCCTTAGATTTGAAAATGAATTACTCACCGGTACCTACGATCATAAGGAGCAATAACATTTCTCTTGAGGTGCAGGTCTCCATCATTAACAACGGTTCCAAATGCCGGTAATAAGCTACTCGAAACGGAGGCTGACTTGTTCTTCATTTCACTGCTCGATCGTCTCCGAAAAAGTAACGGTTGCGGTGCAGTTGACGACCCTTTTTCTGCCATTGCATATCTCTGATTGGATCAGATCACTAGCAGCTACTTTGTTTTGGAAAAGAGATATTCGGAGGAAGAAAAGTAACGAGGGACAATAATATGTTAATAATGGCAAGCAAGCCGGCAATTGGATACTACAAAATATCACCTACACAAGCCCAAGTGGAGGAGGATCCCAATGAAAACTACCTAGAGATTTTCAATCCCAAAATGAGAACTCCTAGTCATATTTTGATCTAGAAGCTTAGTCTATCATCTTAGCCGAATAATCGTCTTGAAGCTTGTTCTATTTTATTACATATTTAATATGGTTTTTTCCTATATATTTTATGTATAAAATGGACACTCTTTTCTAGCTATGGAAACTACTTTAATTGCACCATATATGTATATATGCTAAGCCTGTTGTTGGATAAGATGATCTAGAAATGCAAAATACATATAAAAAGAAAGCAGAAACCCTGTTTTCCCCTTGTTTTTATATCTAGTGGGGGTACCTTGATTACATTATTTCAGATTATTATGGGTTAAGTTTCCCTTCATCATTATTTAATACAAATTTAATCATATGATTTACATAATTCATAAGTGTATCAAACACATGGATAATGATAACCAATATGCTAAAAAGTAATGGATGAAGAATTAATTGATAAGATTTGATCTGCTTTTAAGTTACAACTGTACATGAAGATGCATATATCTCATTGGAGTTTATACTAAAGTTTTATATATTTTTGGTGAGTCATTTTTTATCTTGTCAGGATGGCCGAGTGGTCTAAGGCGCCAGACTCAAGTTCTGGTCCTCGTGAGAGGGCGTGGGTTCAAATCCCACTTCTGACATCATTTTTTAATTTTTGAAGTCCATTCTTTCAGAAGCCCAAACTGAGACAATCCAGTAAACAAAAGCCCAAGGTTTGACCCAAATGTTCCAAATCAAAGCAAAGCGGAAATCGTCATTTTGTGGTCTTCTCGCTTAAGTTTGCTCCAGTAAATTTCAACCGACAACAGCCGTGTTTTTCTGGAACGAAAGATTTCAGTCTCAAACATGGCAACCAGCGCCAGAGAAAGTCGGCGTAGGAAAATCCTCGAAAGAGGATCCGATCGTTTGGCTTTTATTACGGGTCAGCTCCAAAACCTGCCTACTCCTCCTCCTCACTCTCATGAACAACTCCACGCCAACCCTCCTCCGCCGCAAGATCCACCTACTGATTTTTCGACTCAACCCGACGGTACCCTTTTTCCCCCTCCCTCTATTCTCGGTTTTGTGTATCTTGAACTCAAGGGTCGTTTCCGTTTATTATGTATTGTTAATTGGATGGGTCTGTTAAAGATCTAGGTTTAGTTGAATCTTAGCAAATGGAAATTTGGATTTACAATAGTAGTTAAATTTTGCATTTGGTGAAGCTTTGGACTTGCTTCTCATAAGCCCCCATCAAATGTCCTCCATTGATATTATCAAGTTACTAGAATACTGAAGGACTGTCTGAAACGAAATTAATAAAAATGGTTTTCTTGATGGATTCCATGTTCTTGTGATTGATTACTTTTGGGTTTTTTTTGGCATGCAGTTTCTCCTGATGTGGACGATGAAGCCTCCAGTCCTGTGTTGCTAAAACATCACCCTGTTTCTGATGCTGATCAGGGTCAGACCAGTGCTTATAATGGTGGAATTGATGAAGGATCAGCATCCAGCCGACGGGATAGAAGCATTGAGCCTTCAAATGGTTCTGCTTTTGATACAAGTGGTGAACCGAATTCATTTCTGGTTTCTTCAAATGATCGAAGTTCACCAATTTCCACGTCAGGGACTGTACAGGGTTCAGAAACATCGGGTCGGAAACATAACTTCTTCACCCCTAAACAAATAAGTTCTGCCATTAGTGCATCTGAGAAAGCACGCCTTTTATGTTCAGTAATTGTGGGTGTTTTAGTTGTACTGTTGCATTTGGGGTTTCCTCTTCCAGGAAACAAGTTCTTAGGGAGCATTCTTAACTTTAGGCCACTTTACTTGGTTTTGTTGACCAATGTAACATTGGTGATGGGGCGGCTTCTTTATGGTGAACATGGAAGTTCACAGAGAACCATTGGAGAAGAGCACAAAGCCACTTCCACAGATGACTATAATTGGGCTGAGCAATTAAGCAAGACTTTGGATGTAGGATTGGTAGCAAAGAAGGTGGTTGATGCAGTGTTCATGGATTGTAGTGTATATGCAATAATTGTCATATGTGGCCTCTCCTTCTCATAGCATATATTTGTTTTGATTGTTTTTTGATGTGTTAGGGATTATGATGTATCTTTTTAGGCACTCCTGCTGAACTTTTCAAGTTGAATGGATCGAGAATGGTATTCTTTGGGTTACTTGCAAGTTATACTTTTGTATTTCAAAACTATCTTCAATGAAGTATTGGGTTGCATTTTATTATTCTCACATTGCATTACTGCAAATTATGGTATGAATCTGAACTAAACGTACTTTGTTCGTGTTTAATAAACGAGTTTCAAAAATATGTTTTTGTTTATTTAACATTGATAAACGAATAGCGGAATGGGAATAAAATCCAATTGCTCATAAATTTTTCATCCAAACTCTCGATTCATATGCAATTTTACTTATAATACATATTGGTTAGATGCAATGAAAATTACTCGCTTAGGTCCCAAATCCATGCAAATGAAGGTGTATCATGGAGGTTTTCTTCGTTTTAGGTGAAAATTAAATATTACATTAATCTCTCAAATCTTTAACATAGTCCAACTCGATTAAGGGTGGGTTTGGATGGAAGATTGAGTGCGGTGCGGTGCGGTGTGTTTAGTTTACTTTTTGTCTCACGCTACAGTATTTAATCTCACCGCCACCGCTATTTTTACACTAAATGCAGTTAAATGCACCGCTCATCTAAACTTACCCTAAATCTCAATCGGACTGTAGAGGTTCACCAAACTATTGAACACCAGTGAAATTTGTTCCCATAAACTTAGTCATATGATCAACAACTATATTATGTGATTTCAAAATGTGACAAATAAGAACATTTCAAACATGGCTTAACAGATTATGAATAAGAGGCAGTTCCACCATATTACTAAAATTAGGTAAAATGTTAAATTTTCATCCATTTATATTATTAAAATTGATGTTGTTAACAGAATACTAATCATGTGTACATCATGCTTTTTTTTTTTTTTTTTTTTTTTTCCGTAAAGGGGCAAAATGGGTTACTTTTACCTATATGGAATATACCCAGAGAATGAAGAGTTACTCGAAGAACATGCTTTTATTACAAAAACCAACACTTCGTCTCCAAGAATTCACTCTTCGAAATATGGGCATAGGTTTCCCTCATAGCTCTCGTAATTATGCTATATGGTTACATATGTTATTCGCTGAATAACAGTCTTAAACTGAGACGCAGTTTTGCAAGATAATCAATGATTCGGTTGTTGTTTCCGATTTGGAGTGGCAGGCAGAGATTAGCCAATCTCTTAAGATATTGCTCAAAAAACTCGTTGCTTGATCAAGGGATTCAGGTTCATGCAGCTAGTTTGAGGATGGGATTTGATTTTGACTTGATGTTGAGCAATGATCTTATAGATATGTATTCAAAATGTGGTGTAATGGACACTGCTTCTCTTGTATTCGACAGAATGACTGAGAGAAATGTGGTTTCTTGGACGGCGCTCATGTGTGGCCATTTACAAAATGGAAATGCCAGAGCAACATTATCACTCTTCTTTCAGATGGTATTTTCATGTTTGAAACCAAATGAGTACACTTTTTCCACGAATATCAAAGCTTGTGGGATTTTGAATGTTCCTGAGATTGGAATGAAGATTCATGGTATGTGTGTATTAACTGGCTTTGAAACTGTCCCTGTGGTGGGGAATTCAATAGTTGATATGTATTCAAAATGTGGAAGAATCAACGAAGCAGTAATGATGTTTAATGTTTTGCCAGTTAAGAATCTAATAAGTTGGAACACAATGCTAGCAGGTTATACACTTGCAGGCCAGGGTGAGAAAGCTTTACTTTGGTTCCATAGAATGCTAGAAAATGGAGAGATACCTGATGAATATACATTAACAACCGTGTTGAAAGCATGTAGTCGTCTTGGGAAGATTCGGGAAGGATCAATGATTCATGGTTTTTTGATCACTAGTGGATTTCCGTGTTCTGGAAGAGCAGCCATTGCAGGTTCTCTTATTGATTTGTATGTGAAATGCGGGAACTTGGCTGAGGCTCAAAGGGTGTTTAATCAGATTGGAGAGAAGAATGTAATATCTTGGAGTGCATTAATTCTGGGGTATGCTCAAGAAGGGAATTTGGCAGAAGCCATTGAGTTGTTTAAGCAGCTTCAAAACAACAGCAAGCAAGTGGATGGCTTCGTTCTATCAAGTATGATGGGTGTATTTGCTGATTTTGCACTTGTGGAGCAAGGCAAGCAAATGCATGCATATGCTGTTAAGGTTCCTTCTGGTTCGGAGATATCAGTGTCCAATTCAATCGTTGATATGTATCTGAAGTGTGGACTTCTAGATGAGGCTGAAAGACTTTTCAACGAAATGCCAGCAAGAAATGTGGTTTCTTGGACAGTAATGATCACCGGGTATGGAAAACATGGCATTGGCAAAGAGGCAATTTGTTTATTTAACCAAATGCAGTCGAATAATATCGAGCCCGATGGGGTGACTTATTTGGCTACACTATCAGCATGTAGTCATTCAGGACTCATCAAGGAAGGTGAAGAATATTTCTCACAGTTATGTCATAATCGATGGGTTAAACCTGGGATAGAGCATTATGCTTGCATGGTTGATCTTCTTGGTAGAGATGGACGCTTGAAAGAAGCCAAAGACCTGATAGAAAACATGCCATTAAAGCCAAATGTAGGGATATGGCAAACGCTGCTGAGTGCATGTAGGGTGCATGGGAACTTGCAACTCGGGAAAGAAGTAGGCCAAAATCTTTTGACATTGGATGGCGAAAACCCTGTCAACTATGTGATGGTTTCAAACATTTACGCCGAGGCTGGATACTGGAAGGAGTACGAGCAAGTAAGAGAAATGGCTAAAGCAAAGGGGTTAAGGAAAGAGGCAGGGCGTAGTTGGGTGGAGATTGACAAGGTGGTCCACTTTTTCTATGGCGGAGACGATACTCACCCAATGATAGACAAGATTCATCAAGTGTTGAAGGAGATGGAGAAAAGGATGACAGAAAAAATGGGGTATGTTCATGGGGTGAAATTTGCATTGCGGGATATAGACGAAGAGTCGAAGGTGGAGAGCTTGAGAGTTCACAGTGAGAAGCTGGCAATCGGATTGGCACTTTGCCATGGAGGGTGGGATGAAGCAAGAGTGATAAGGGTGTTCAAGAACTTGAGAATTTGTGGGGATTGTCATGATTTCATAAAATGCTTGTCGAAGATTGTGAAGGTTGTTTTCGTGGTGAGAGATGCTAACAGGTTTCATCAGTTCAAGGATGGCCTTTGTTCTTGCAGAGATTATTGGTAAAGTGCTAATGCTGTTTTGGCTTACCTATTCTTGCGCACAGAATGAAATAACGATGGACCATACACAATGATATTTTAACCTCATTAGACAGGTTAAATTGGAAACTGATCGAGATATCGGTTCGAAGAATTACTTTAAACTTAGATTGGGAATCAGTATAAACAAGTTGAATTGAATTTATTTATTTTATTTATTTTAATTTTAATAGTTTTAATTGAACTAGTTAAACCATACTTAAGTTGTTCAACCATTGATCTAGTTCTAAAAACAATGCTATTAGAGTTACATTTTGATGGGATAGTGATATTAAAAATAATGGTGATGGAAAAATTAAATATAGTAGTAGTGAAATTAAAAATAACTATGAAATTGTATATGTGATAGTGAAATTAAAATAAAAAATGTTAAAATATTTTATTAATAAAATTTTAATTAAAATTAAAATTAAAATTATATATTTAATTAAGGACTATTAAAATTATTAAATTATTTTATGTAAAATCAATTAGTGATCATGAGCCGGGTCAAGCTCAACTAAAAATTTAGGCCGATTTATTGGGCTTGGGCTTAGCCCTGTTCGAAAAATGGGCCTAAAATTTTACTTGAGCCCAACTCGAAGAAAATGCTAAAACCCGGACCCGACTTGGCCCGCTCGTATTAACTTTTTATATTATTTTTATATAATTTGTTAATACATATAATACATCAAAAATACTAAAAACATCAAAATAAATATTTCCCAACAAATTAAAAATAAATTTTAAAAAATATGTAGACTTAAATAACTGTAATGACCCAAAAATTTACTGGTATTGAAAAAGTGTATTTTCAAGTCATTGTTTTGTAAAACAGGTTGTGTGGTTAATTTGGTTTTGGTCAGGTGAATTTGTCTAAATTAAGAGTAATTAGGTAAAAAGACTAAATTACAAATAGAGTGAAAGTTAAATTGTAGATTAAAGAAACATGAAGAGACTAAATTAGTAATTAAACCATAAGTGACAAGTGTATGGAAAATATAATTCTATGTTTGTAAATATATATATATATATTAAATAATAATAAATTTGCTTATTATATAAGTAATTATTATTATATTATACTAAACATAACATAAAATAAAAGAAAGAAAAAGAAATTAAAAGAAGCAAAACAAACTAAACAGAGAAGGGAAAAAGAAAGAAAAGAAAAATTAGGGTTTAAGGTTCAAAGCTTGATTGGTAAGTTAATTTTATTCCTTTTCTTGTAAGTTTTATGTTTTAGAATCCTAGAACAAAATACTACTTGATTTATGTTGAAATTTAAGAAGTTAGTGGATTTATAGATGTTGTTGATGTTGAATAATTGAAGAATTAGGGGTTAAATTGATAGAATTTCAAGTTAGAAGTGAAAAAGGATTGAATTGTAAAATAAATTTTAAGTTTTGAAGTAATAGGGACTAAATTTTAAAATTTTGAAATTAAAATTTTATGGTGAAATTAGAGAGTTGAAATTAGATTAAAGTGGAAATTGGAATTAGTTTTGTAAGAAAAAGAGTTAGTTTGATTTAAGGACTAAATTGAAATTTAGGTAAAAGTTGTGTATAAATTGAAATATTCAATGTTAAATTGTGTTGTATTGATGATTTTCAATTATTTTAATTCTATAGCAAACGTTGAGCCGGAGATCTCGGCTAGGAAAGGAAAAGACAAAGTCAACGAAAATTAGCTCGGAAACTACGGTTTGTATTTCTATATTCCGAATCTAGTAATTATTATTTGTTGTATTTTGATTAAATGTTATGGTAAGTAAATGAGGTGAGTAATTATCATTATGACATCGAATTGAAAGTATGTGATTTTGTGATATTTGAATATTGGATGAACGTGACTTTGAAAAGTGAAATTGAAACCCTATTAATTGTATTGGGCTAAGTCGGATATAGTTGGCATGCCATAAGATTGAAAGATTTCAGGAATACTTCGACTTCGAGTCGATGAGACACTGGGTGTCAAACTATTGCTTTGGATAAATTCAATGAGGTACTGGGTACCAATTTACTTCGGCAAGCCTAATGAGACACTAGGTGTCAACTTATTACTTCAAATAATCCAATGAGACACTGGGTGCCATACTGGTGTGTTTTGATTGGATCCGTGTATCCGCCAAAGTCTGAGTCCTGTTAATAGGGATAAATAAATGAATTAGCATAAAATTGATATTGAATGTGAATTTGAAATTGGACATTGAATTGAATTGTATAAGTGAAATACATAAACCAAATATTAATGAAAAGAGTATTGTTATTGCCAAATGATATGTGAATTCAAAGTGAGAAAAGCTACTTGAAATAGCTATTGATGAGAATTAAATGTGCGATAAATGATTTATATGTGAATTGATTAATTGAATGGATTTGGAATTGTATGAATTAAATGTGCATGTCTAATTATTTTGTTTAAAAGTATTCGGATTATAGAAATATCACTGAGTTTATACTCAGCGTATGGTTTGTTTCCGTGCGCAAGTTAGGCTAAAGTTCAATCGTTGAATCAGCATCCAAGGCCGATCGAAAGGCCGATCCCATTTCCTTTTGATAAACTTATTGTTGTTATTTTGAGTAATGTTTGTAGTGATGTTGTAAAATGATAATGGTGGGTTTTAGTAGTAAGTTTTAGTAGTAAATTTGTATGAAATTAGAATTAGTTTGAATGAGTTTTAATTGGATTGATTTAGTTAGTATATGTGAAATACCTATAAGTGTATATTGGTTAGGTACTTAGGATGATTAATTAAATATGTTTTAAATGTATTTAATTGTGTTTTGGATTGGTTGAACGATTGATATTTGAATTGCTTGGTGCTCAAGGTTTGCAGGGTTGGTATACTTGATTTATAAGGCTCACTTTGAGTCCACACGGCCTGGCACACGGGCGTGTGACCAGACCATGTGAGACAAATAGCTTATGTACGGGCATGTGGTTAGGTCGTGTGTCCCCTGCATCTTAAAAATTCAAAATAGAATGCTCAGGTATTACCACACGGGCAGAGACACGAGCGTATGTCTCATCCGTGTGAGGAATACAGCCTAGTACACAGGCGTGTGACTTGGCCGTGTGAGGTAAGTCAGGGAGTTACACGGGGTAGGACACGGCTTAAGACACAGGCATGTATCAGAACCACACGGGTGTGTATGTTGATCACACAGGCGTGTGACCCTTGCACTTAGAAAAAATTTGAAATTTCACGAAAAATTTTCAAAGCACACAATTAAGTCTCGATTTGTTTCTAACACGTGTTTTGAGCCTCGAAGGTTCATAATGGGACTATATGATTGAATTATTATATTCATGTTTGAGTAATTTATTAATTGTTCATATTTGATCTATAATGTCTAGTAATACTCCGTAACTTTGTTCCGACAATGAATAAGAGTTAGGGGGTGTTACAATAACACTAAGATAAATACAACTTAACAAACAAATGCCTCTAAAATAATAATAAAATTAACAATTAATAAAATAAGTTTTATACAATATCCAAACAATAACAATAAAATAGTAGCAAAATAGGAAGAAAATAACAAGAAAATAACATTCAAAAACAAAAGAAAAAAGAGTAGATTTTTGTCTTTTAGTGAATTCGGGCCAGGCTCGGGCCAAAAATACCTTACCTAAGGCCCGACCCATTTTTAAATGGAATTTATTTTTTTGTCCAAGCCCATTTTTCTGGCCTATATTTTTTCTCAAACCCTCGTACATTTCGGGCGGGCCTTCGGGTCGAGCCAGGTGGCCCAACCCATTATCAGGTCTAGTCATTATTATTTAGAAAATTCTAATGGAAACAAAATTGATGAAAGTATATAAGCATTTCAAACAAAAGAAGATAAAATAAAAATAAAATATAATTATCATGGATAAATTTGAGACCGAGGTGAATAATGTCATCCATCATTCCTCTCATAATTCCCTCAATTTTTTTAATAATTTTATTATAGATTTTGATTATATCTATTTTTTACACAAGGTCTAAAATTATTTATAATCTCTCTCCAACTTATCAATAAAAAAATAATGCACTTTAACAAACTCGAATCTATGACATCTTACGTTAACAATAATAATCATGTGAACTAAAACTCGTTAATTTTGAAAGGGTCAAACACTTTTAATTTCTATTTAAATAGACCTTAGTGATAGATTTCAAGGTGATAATTACAAAACCTATTTTGATAATCAATATCAAAATATTCTTATCTTGAAAATAAAAAATGTTTTAAAAAATGTGCAATAATAAAATAAAAAAAAAGTCTACTATAGCTTGATTGACTTTTAAAGCAATAAATTTTTTTGAGATAACTTAAAGCAATAATTTAATGGCTGACAAGGGGGTTGAAGGGGATAATCATGATGGCTGGCTTGGCGGTGCCAATTTCACATAGTTTTGAACTTCAACTGCTTCTTCATCTTCTTACTTCTCTTGGCTATTTTCATTTTCCTTCAGCCAAAGGAACTCTGAGACAGTTGAAATTGACTTAAAACAGACTTAGCTATTTGAGAATGACTGACTACATTCATTAAAATATGAGCAAAACAAACAGTAAATACTGCAAGATTCTCTATGCTTTTTATTCAATGTGACTTCCACTAGTGAAAACCTGTAAAAAAAAAAAAAAAAAAAAAGAGGAAGCTCAAAAGCATCTTCATTTGCTTGTGAATAAAGCAAAGAGCGATTAAAAGTTGCAACATCCCATGCTTTTCTTTGTCTTGGGTTGTGATCTTCAAAAAGACCCAGAAAACACATCCAAACAATTCTTTGAAACATAAATATTTCTGGGTTTAACAAGTTTGCTTGAGTTTTTTTCACCATTAAGTCCAACCAGTTAACATGAACTATATACAAATGGCAATGCAGCGAAAAAATAACTCAAAAAAGAGGAGAAAATGGTATGCAAAAACCATGAGTTTGGATTCTTATAAAAGATATATTAAAAATGGTAACACTTTTCTATTTCAACTTCGTAATTACATGAATGCAAACAACTCATAATTTGGCTCTCGAGATCCTCGACGGATCGGCAAACCGAGCTGAAAAAGATCGAGAAAGATTATCAGGCTCCGCCCATCCCGTTCCTTGATCAAAATTTTGGGAGTAAGCATCTGGTTCATAAGAAGCTTGGAATATTGTACCACCAGAACTGAACAGTTTCTTCCTTTCTCTTCTGAGTTTCCTCCAAAAGTTTGTCCACTTCGGTTTAGAACGATCATCTTTGATGCCACGCTGCGTGTAGCTACGGCCTAAAGTGATGGTTTCTCTGCCGGAGCTCTGTCTGTGCCACATTTTGATTTCCATGGCTAGAAATGGTGAATAATAGGATGAGGTTTATATAAATGCATGTAAAGTGACTAACCCTATCATACAAACCTATATATATATATACAAGAGAGAGGAAATTTTATTGCTCAAGTCAGCATTAAGCATGTATGAAGTCAAATAGCTTGGCTGCATATACAGCTTGGCTATCAATATTTTGTATGAAAAATAAAAGGGTATGCTCTATGACCAACTCAACAACTCATTCCAATGGGTCAATAAAACATAAATCATAGTAAGAATTTTTTTTTCACCTAAAACGTTTGTTGAAATTGATATCATAATAATAATAATAATAATAAGGAATAGGGATCTCAAAATAATAAAGGTAAATTATATAAATAGTCATTCAATTATTAAAATTTTTCATTTTAGGTACTCAAATTAAAAAGTTTTCAATTTAAACACTCACGTTACATAGTTCGGTCATTTTGATCACTTCCGTTAAAATCATAAACAACAAGATGATGTGGTAATTAAAAAATTAGTAGAATAACAAATTTACCCCTCAACATTTGTAATCATATCAATTTAATCATAATTTTAAAAGTTGACTTTCTAAAATTACAAATAGTCTCAATTTGACCCTAATTCTAAAAATTCAAAGAAATATATAAAATACATAAATATTTTCAAAAATATAATAAATTTAAATTTTACATTAATATTAATATTAAGAAAAATAAAAAGCCCGTCCTCACCCAGTCCCTCCCCCTCTTCCCCATCTAGGGGTGATATCGGTTTGGTTCAGTTGGGTTTTTTAAATTTTTTAAACTATCCATCATAATTCAATTCGGCTCGGTCTAGTTCTTGATTTTTCATATTAATTTTTTGTTTTGTTTTTATGAGACTTATTTTGATAAAATGAGTTTTGTTTTATGGCTTTGGAATATTATTTGATAAAATTTCAAAGTTTTTTCATAAATATTTCTAAAAAAAAATTTTTTCAAGAACTTTTACATCATTTTCACTAATTCAGATATAAAATATTTTTTATATCATAAAAATTAAAATTAATTATATATTAAATAAATAAAAGAATTTTATTCGATTTCGGGTAACTACAATTTTTGAACTTACATTTCATAAATAGTCCAAATACCTCGACTCAAGTCGATTTTCGATTTGATCGGGTTTTTTTCTCAACCCTACCCCAATCTCTCTCCCAACCCCTTTCCCAAACTAAACCAACAAGGCTGTAAATAAATGAAAATTTTCAGTTTTGATTCGATTTGGACTTTGTGAATCATTAATAAAAATATTGATATTAATATTAATACTAATATAAAATATAAATTTATTATTATATTTTTAAAAATATTTATGGATTTTTATATATTTTTTGAAATTTTTAGAATTAGTATTAAATTGAAAATATTTGTAATTTTGAAGGTCAAATTTTTAAAATTTGATTCAATTGATGTAATATATAAAAGTTGAGAGTTAAATTTATTATTATACCAATTTTTAATTGCCATATCAGCTTTACGCTTGTGATTTTAACAGATTAGTGACCAAAATGACAAAACTATATAATATGAGTGCTTAAATTGTAAACTTTTTATTTTGGGTGTCTAAAATAAAATTTTTTATAGTTGAGTGACTATCTGTAATTTACCTAGATAATAAAGACATAATGTCAAATTTAGCTCTTAATCTTTATATCTTGTCAACTTAGTCCTTATTCTTTCTTGTTCTTTTTTTAAAGTTAAATTTGACCATCAATTTTTGAAAAAAATTGAAATAATTTTTAACGAAAATACTAATTAAAATGTTAAATTTTTAAATGTGTCTAACTTGTATGACAATGTATGAGTTTTCATGTTTTTCTTTTTATGAGCTTTTTAATATTTTTTGAATTTTATAAATTTTAAATTATTTGTTAATATGATATATAGATAAATAATATCACAAGTATGAAGAAAACATAAATTACCATATAATGTCATACTAACAACATTAAAAATTAATATTTTAATTAACATTTCTATTAAAAAATATTTGAAATCTAAAAATAATTTAAGAATTAAACTTATCATTATCTCAATAATAAACAAATGAAAATGGATAAATTAGTAGAAAAGAAGTTAGGCTAAGCTCCTCCAGCCAGCCAAACGAGTAGTCTAACTAGAAAGAGGGGCCCCACATTTTCCAGCTTTAACGTCCCCAAATTTAAATCCGCCGAAAGTCTTACCTTGTTGCGTGACTGTTACATTTATTAGATTATATATATTAAAATGGATGTTATGATTACTGAACTCATCAAGTTTTGTTTCCGTACTCTTTATTAATTCTTAAAAAGAATAATCAATTGAATGATAATTTATTAATGTAGAAGAATATAGACGTGGGTATATTGAAAAGTATTATCCTTTTATTCATGAGTTAGGAAAAATTGAGGATATGTAACTTCTATTTTTATTTTAAAGTTTGAAAAAAATGGGAATCGACTTTAAAATAGGGAGTCGTCACCGATCCTTTTTGTTTAGGTATGATCAAGTCACCAATAAAAATATCTTGGTCTGCGAAATTTGAGAAAACGGGTTCGAGAGTCGGTTATGTGCAAGGAAGGGTTAGCACCCTTGCAACGCCCAAAGTTAGTACCAAATTGATTAACATTGTCTTAATGTCGAAAACTTGAAAATATTTAGGGTAAAAAAAATTTAAAAGAAAGTTAATTAAATCGGAATTAAATCTCAAGATTAACTCGTTTCAAAGGGATAAAAATATTATACCCAGCACGTTAGGATATAACACATTTATACTCTGACAATGAGATCATCTTTGATCTTCAAAACATGTAAAAAAAAGGTATTTGGGTATTTAGTTGAACGAAAAATCGACACCCAGCACGTTAGGATGTAATTTTTCGTACTTCTAAACACACAAATATTGCCTTGTTTTTTCAAATATGCAATCTTGAAATTGGTTCAATGTATGCTTTTAACGAAAGAAAACCTTTAGAAAGAATTCGAATCTATTTAAAACTTGAAAATATTTAGGGTAAAAATTTTGGAAGAAAGTTAATTAAATCGGAATTGAATCTCAAGATTAACTCGTTTCAAAGGGATAAAAGTATCATACCCAGCACGTTAGGATTTAACACATTTATACTTTGACACCGAGATCATCTTTGATCTTCAAAACATGTAAAAAAGGGGTATTTGGATATTTAGCTGAACGAAAAATCGACACCCAGCACGTTAGGATGTGGTTTTCCGTACTTCTAAACACACAAATATTGCCTTGTTTTTCAAATATGAAATCTTAGAATTGGCTCAATATTCATTTTTAACGTAATAAAATATTTAGAAAATGTTTAAATATGTTGAAATTTGAAATACAATACAAGGATAAGATGCGTAACATTAATCATGAAATACAAGAATTAATCATCATGTTAATAAGAGGATATAATTCTACCAAAATTGACAATAGCATATTCACATAAAATAAAATTTTGATGTTAACAAATATATTTTAAATAAATAAAATAAATTAATTTTTGATTAACACTTTATGGGGCCGTTAAAATGAAATAATTTGAACATAAAACAAATTAATATTTTGTAAAATTAATATTTCATAAGTTATCAAGGAAATATATAGTGTATAGTGTAGTATTAAATACTTTTATAATAATTATAAGAAAATAAATGTGAGTGACAATAAAGCAAATTTGAACATTATAAAATAAATTTTGAAACTATTTGATTAACGTAACTTGAATAATGAATAAATTTAAAACTAAAAATATATGGATTAAAAAGGCTATTACATAAATAAACCTAATAATTCAGACAAAAATTAAGGACTACATTGCACATGCACATATAAAATAAGGGGTCAGCCTAGCAAATATCCTAATATCCAAACGCAGCGCATAATCAGGACTAAATTAAAGTAACGCATAAATTACTGAGACCAATTAAACAATAAAAACGTGTAACAGAACCGATTAAAAACAATATAGAAATAGAAGGGACTAAACGCACAAATTCTCCATTAATTGCAGAAACACGCGGATCCTGTGTATATGGATTGGGTCGTCGGGCAATAGTCAAAACGATGTCGTTTCGGGTTATTAACTCGAACCCAAACGACGCCGTTTCCATAATAGGTTAAAACAGATTTAAGAAGGATTAAACCTCATTTAGCCCGAACCCTAGCCTCTCTGTTTTCATGTTCAGCCGCAAAGAAAAGAAAGTAATTGGGCCACTTCGATGCCATTGTAATCGGTGATCAGTGGCCGATTTAGTCACGACTAACTGTCTCCTCTCAGGCTAGACTCGAATCTTTACCCCGGCGACCACCTCTCTTCCGATTTCAACGGAAAAGGCAGACCGTCGGTTCGATCTTCAAAGGTAAGTTCCCCTCTTTTTTTTACTTTCGCATATAGAAAGAAAAGGAAAGGAAAATGTAGAAATAGATTCGCATATAAAAGAGATGAAATTGAAAACTCAACCTTTTTTAATCTGATTTTTCTATTGCTGTATTATCTTTGTGACTCAAAAATTGTGAAGAAGCCTTACAGATATTTTGCTTAGGTTTTTATAACCGAAAATAAAAATAAAAGAAAAATAAAAATACAATATTCTATTTTCTTATCTGTTTTGCTGTTGTTTTGTTCTCTTTGTAACATCCCGAAATAGGGCCTAAACAGAATAGTGGTTGCGAAACCATGAATCCAAGCTATAAAAGTTTATTATGATTAATTATTATGATTTATTGAGTGATTAAATAAATGTGTTAGAGTATTGATAAGAAATTTTATTAATTTCATGCTTAAATTGCCTATTAGGACTTGTTTGCAAAAGTTGCTAAATAGGGTTCTAATTTATAGAGTACTTGATTGAAATGGGGTTTGAAGTAGGAGTCCTTAAATGGTAATTAGACCATTATATTTTCATGGACAAAATGGACATATATAGGTGGAAAGAACCAAAGTTTTTAATGAAGGGTAATTTAGTCATTTGGTAATAAAAAGGAATTAAAAGGGAAAAAGATGGCAAAATATGCTCATATTCTTGGTTAGGCCGAATTTTCAAGTGGCCACCATATCTAGGGTTTGTTTCAAGCTTCCAAGCTCCATAGTAAGTGATTCCAAGCCCCGTTTTTAATGTTCTTTACATTTTTGAAGCCCCGGTAGCTCGATTTAGCTTATTCTATCAATAATTCATGCTAGGGTTCATATTTGGAAAAATACCCATATGTGAAATGTGTTTATTTTGATGTCTTATGATAGAATATGAAGTCTGAAATTATGTTAAACAACTTTTGCTAAGTGATTTTAAGTGAAAACGAGTAAAACGGCTTAATCGATAAAAATACCTAATGTTCATAAGTACAAGTTAGAGTGAGAATTTGATGTTTCCATAGAAGGTAAAAATGATAAGCATGTCATAAAACATAAGAATAAGGGATAAATTTTAATTTTCGAGCTTTGGGGCAAATGTATAAATATGTAAAATTTTAGGGGCAAAATTCTAATTTTGCCAAAATTAAGAGTTAAGGACTGTTTTGATGAATGTGAGTATTAAATAAGCTAAATTTTTTATTATAGATCAAGAAGAATGAAATCCAGAGTTAGATCAAGGAAAGAAAAAGATAAAGGACTAAATCGATATAGTTGATCGTATTTTGTTTCGAGATAAGTTTACGGTAAATAAATGCAATATTCTATTATTTTACATTTAATACTGTTAAATTCCAGTATTTACATATTTATTCTATAAATTTATTATTTAAAGACTCAAGTATGAATTGACGAAAAAGTTATCTCAGAAAGCTATCTCAGAAAGTTCCGGTTGAACCTTAGGAATGTGTAGGATACAAATGTCATGACATTAGGGTTTAAGGAAATCATGTAAGACCATGTCAAGACATGGCATTTATATGTTACTATAAGGCAAAGGTCCCATGTAAGACCATGCCAAGGTATGGCATTGGTGAGTTCATAAGGCAAGGATACCACGTAAGACCATGTCAAGACATGGCAATGGTTAAGTTTCATAAGGAAAGGTACCCGCGTATCCTTAGTATTCCATGTGGTTCAACGGGAAAATTCAAAGAGTATACCAAAGTAAAAGTAAGACAAGTTCAAGCTAAAAAGGTAAGGTAAGGCAAATTCATGTTTAAAGGTACAAATAAGAATACAAGTTTAAGTATAATGAGTTAAAAGCTTAAGTGATCTTGATAAGAAAAGAATAAGATAATTGATTAAGAATGTTGTTATTTATTTACATGTAAACTTACTAAGCTTTATGCTTATGCCCATTTTTTTATTTTATTTTTTTATAGTATTACAAGCCAATTCGAGGAATCAAAAGGACGTCGGAGATCGTTACGCACTATCAAAGGATTATATTGGTATTATGTGACTCGAACGTTTTAAGTTATGGCATGTATAGGGACTTAACCATTTTGTGTGTATGTCCTTATGATATGGCTTAAGATTGGCTTGTAAATGTTTGGTAATGATTAGCCATTAAAATGGTTAATTAAGAACATGTTTTGGATGCTATGAAATGCCTAGTTGATAGTTATTTTAAAGAAATTATGTAATTATATGCAGGGGAACAGTTTGGACAGCAGCAGTGATGTGATTTTGAAAAATCACCAAAACTAGTAGAAATGTAATTATGTTGGCTATGAGATATAGAATTAAAGATTATTGAGTCTATTTTTATAAAAAAAAACGGTGTAGGAAAAAGAGTTGTATATTATGAGATAATTGATTTTTAGTACATAGGGGTCAGAACTGTCAGTCTGTGTAACAGGGGAGACTTTAACTAATAAACTGTACTAATTGGCCACACTAAAAATTCTGGAAAAATTATAGTAAGAATATATATGAGTCTAGTTTCAGGAAAAATTTACAGATCTAGATTTCGAGTTTTGTAACTCAAGTTATAATTGATTTACTTAACATGACGCAAATGGACAGTTTCAATTTTTATGCCCCGAATCAGTAAGTTAAGTTTAGTAATGCCTCGTGCTTGACTCCGGAAACGGTCTCGGGTAAGGGGTGTTACATTTATTGGTATCAGAGCAAGGTTTAGTCGGTTTTTGGAATATTTAGTATGAGTAAGAGTCTATCTATACATGCCATACTTATATTTTGATAGTGTGACGGCTCTTGACGATTTAAAAATATTTTTCTTTTATAGTTATGGATCCCGAACGAGCTGGTGCAGATGATGTAGAGAGTAGTGCACCCACTCCCGCTGAAGGGACAGTGCCACAAGATAGTCGTGAAAGGCCCGTTACAGTTAGTCAGGGAGGAGGGGCTCGAGAAGCCTTCTTCCAAGCTATGAATGAATGGTTTGCTGAGTTTGTTCGTACGAACCCGGCCGTTAGACCTACACCCCCTCATAATCCACAGACCACCCATGTAGCTTCTCCAGTCACAGATACAGTCAGAAGAGAGAAGCCACCTGTTGATAAGATCAGAAAACAAGGGGCTGAAGAGTTTCGGGCTACCAAAGATGATGATGTAGAGAAAGCTGAATTTTGGCTCGAAAATACTATCGAGTTTTTGACGAGTTATCCCGCACACCGAAGAGTGTATTAAATGTAGTGTCACTTTAGAGATTCACCTACCAAAGGTGGAAGACACTTGTATCAGTAGTACCGAAAGAAAGAGTTACCTAGAATTTTTTCAGGAGGAGTTTCGTAAGAAGTACATCAGTCAGAGGTTTATTGACAGAAAAGAAAAGATTTCCTTGAATTAAAACAGGGTAAGATGACTGTGATCGACTATGAACGTGAATTTGTCTGACTCAGTAATTATGCTCAAGAGTGTGTGTCTATAGAGGCTATCATGTGCAAAAGATTTGAGGATGGGCTCAATGATGATATCCGACATCAGTAGGTGTTCTAGAGATAAAAGAGTTTGTTGTTTTAGTTGACAGAGCCTGTAAGGCAGAGGAGTTGTTGAAAAGAAAGGGTAAAGCTGAAATTGAGATGCAAGATACGAAGAAAAGACAGATGAGCAAGTCATTTCAGTCTACATCCAAGAAGCCTAGAGAGTTCTCTACGAGATCTAATTTTTCACCGTATTCTAACCAAAAGAGGTGGAAGATTTATGGATTCAAAAGCTCAAACCACTTCAATTGAAGTGTTGGTAGTATTCACCTAATAGACCGAGTGTCCTCAATGTGGTCGACGTCATCCGTGTCAATGTCGAGCGATCGAGGTTGGTTGTTTCGATGTGGTGCACCGGATCATTTCATTCGGAGTGTCCCGAGATGGTAAAAAAGAAGTAATACTGAGTGCAAGATCGTAATGCCCCGTTAGAGGCAAACCTCGAGAAACCGGAGTAAAGGTGTAGAGGTACATTTAGAGATATAGCAATGAGATCGATGTTAGATCACCGCAAGGACTTATTCTATCCGTATCGTGAAGAGGCATCCTCCCCGATGTAATTACCGTACATTTTCTCTTCATGATGTTAATGTTATTGCTTTGATTGATCCGGTTCAACCCATTCCTATGTTTGCATGAAATTAATGCCTAGTATGAACATGCCCATAAAGTTTACGAAATTTGTGATTAAAGTATCGAATCCATTTGGTCAGCATGTGTTAGTAAACAAAGTATGTAAAAAAATAACCTTTGATGATTAGAGGTTACTGTTTTTCGGCTGATCTCATGCTATTGCCATTTGATGAGATTGATGTGATTCTTGGTATGGATTGGTTAACTACACATGATGTGATAGTGAATTGTGGAAAGAAATTCATTGAGTTGAAATGTGAAAATGGTGAGATCCTTCGGGTTAATTCAGATGAGTCAAGTAGTTCAATTTCCATGATTTTGCTATGTCCGCCGTAAATGTTTAAGGAAAGGATGTGAAGCTTATCTTGCTTTTGTGTTGAATACTAAAGACCCAGAGTTGAAAATTGAATCAATGCATATGGTAAATGAGTTTCCTGATGTGTTTCCAAAAGAACTACCAGGTTTGCCTCCTATTAGAGAAGTTGAGTTTGGTATTGAATTAATTCGTGTACCACACCTATTTCTATTGCTCCTTATAGAATGGCTTCAATAGAATTAAAAGAATTGAAAGCTCAGCTACAGGAATTAACTGATAAAGGCTTTGTAAGACCTAGTTATTCACCATAGGGTGTACCAGTGTTATTTGTGAAAAAGAAGGACGGTTCCATGAGATTGTGCATAGACTATCGGTAGCTTAACAGGGTAACCATCAAGAATAGATGATTTTTTTGATCAACTGAAGGGAGCCACTGTGTTTTCTAAGATAGATTTGAGATCTGGATACTATCAGTTACGAGTTAAAGAGTCAGATGTTTCGAAAACTACTTTTCGAACTAGGTATGGTCACTATGAGTTTCTTGTGATGCCATTTGGCTTAACCAATGCTCCTGCCATCTTCATGGATTTAATGAACCAAATTTTTAGACCTTACTTGGACAAGTTTGTAGTTGTGTTTATTGATGACATCTTGATTTATTCTCATGATGAGACTGAGCATGCAGAGCATTTGAGAACAGTTTTACAGATTTTGAGAGATAATCAGCTTTATGCCAAGTTTAGCAAAAGTGAGTTCTGATTACGGGAAGTTTTTTTTTCTTGGACATATTGTTTCAGGTGAAGGTATTAAAGTTGATCCGAATAAGATTTCAGCCATTATCGATTGGAAGCCTCCCAGGAATGTATCAGAGATTAGAAGTTTTCTTGGTCTTGCCGGTTATTATAGACGATTTGTAGAGGGATTTTCCATGATAGCTACTCCATTGACAAGATTGTTACAGAAAGATGTCAAGTATGAATGGACTGAGAAGTGTCAGCAGAGTTTCGTTAAAGGTATTGTTGACTAAAGCTCCTATTTTAGTACAACCAGAATCGGGTAAAGAGTTTGTAATTTACAGTGATGCATCCTTGAATGGACTAGGCTGTGTACTTATGCAGGAAGGAAGGGTAATTGCTTATGCCTCTAGACAGTTAAAACCACATGAGAAAAATTATCCGGCACATGATTTAGAGTTAGCTGATATTGTATTTGCATTGAAAATCTGGAGACATCATTTGTATGATGAGAAATGCCGAATATTCCCTGATCATAAAAGTTTGAAATACTTGATGACTCAGAAAGATCTAAACTTGAGGCAAAGAAGATGGCTAGAGTTGATTAAAGATTATGAACTAGTGATCGATTATCACCCGGGTAAGGCAAACATTGTTGCTGATGCTTTGAGTAGAAAATCGTTATTTGCATTGAGAGCTTTGCACACTAGTTTGGCCTTGTCAGATGATGATTCTATTTTAGCTGAGTTGAGAGCTAAACCGATGTTTCTTGAAGAAATTTGTGAAGCTCAGAAGGATGACAGTGAGTTGCAAGCCAAAAGGTTCAAGTATGAGTCGTGTGTAGAGTCCGATTTTCAGATCGATCCGACGGTTGTTTGATGTTTAGAGATGTGGTATGTGTACCAAAGAATGATGATCTTATTCAAAAGTTTTACTGAAGCACATAACAGCTTCTTGGTCTATTCACCTGTAGTACAAAGATGTATAATGATTTGAAGAAAATGTATTAGTAGAGAGGAATGAAAGAGATATATCAGAGTTTGTTTCTAGATGTTTGATTTGTCAGCAGGTAAAGGCCGAACATCAGGTACCTTCAGGTTTATTGCAGCCTGTATTAGTTCCTGAGTGGAAATGGGACCGAGTTACTATGGATTTTGTGACAGGATTGCCTTCGACATCGAGAAAGAAAGATACAGTATGGGTTGTGATTGATAAGTTAACGAAGTCAGCTCATTTTATTCCAGTTCGTATCGATTATTCACTTGAAAAGTTGGCCGAGTTATATATTTCAGAGATAGTTAGACTACATGGAGTACCATTATCGATTATCTCAGATAGAGATCCGAGATTTACTTCACGGTTTTGGAAGAAATTGCAGGAAGCTTTAGGTACAAAGTTGAGTTTTAGTACAGCTTTCCATCCTTAAACTGATGGTCAATCAGAAAGAGTTATTCAGGTACTTGAAGATATGCATAGATGTTGCGTTTTGGAATTTCAAGGTAGTTGGGAGAAATATTTGCCATTAATAGAGTTTGCCTACAATAATAGTTATCAATCCAGTCTGAAGATGGCACCTTATGAAGCTTTGTATGGACGTAAATGTCGCACGCCTTTGTATTGGATAGAGCTTAAGAAAAATCAGATTTACGGGGTTGATCTAGTCAAAGAAAAGAAGAGAAAGTAAAAGTCATCGAGATTGCTTGAAAGCGACTTCAGACAGATGAAATCCTATGCAGATTTGAAAAGAAAAGAAATTGAATTTCAAGTTGGTGACAGGTATTCTTGAAAGTATCCCTTGGAAGAAAGTTCTCGATTTGGCAAGAAAGGCAAATTAAGTCCCCGCTTTATTGGATCGCTTTGAAGTGATCGAGAGTTGGGCCATTGGCATATTGGTTAGCATTGCCGATCGAGTTAGAGAAGATTCATAATGTCTTTCATGTGTCTATGCTACTCATTATCGCTCGGATCCATCGCATGTAATTTCGCAAACAGAGGTTGAGATTCACCAGATATGACTTACGGTGAGGAACCCAGAAAATTCTAGCTTGGGAGGTTAAGCAATTAAGGAACAAAAGTATTGCACTTGTGAAAGTATTATGGAATAGGCATGGGATAAAAGAAGCTACATGGGAGCCCAAAGAGATTATGCGAAAACAGTACCCAAACCTCTTTACAGGTAAGATTTTCGGGGACAAAAATCCCTAAAGGGGGGAGAAATGTAACATCCCAAAATAGGGCCTAAACGGAATAGTGGTTTGAAACCATGAATCCAAGCTATAAAAGTTTATTATGATTAATTATTATGATTTATCGAGTGATTAAATACATGTGTTAGAGTATTGATAAGAAATTTTATTAATTTCATGCTTAAATTGCCTATTAGGACTTGTTTGCAAAAGTTGCTAAATAGGGTTCTAATTTATAGAGTACTTGATTGAAATGGGGTTTGAAGTAGGAGTCCTTAAATGGTAGTTAGACCATTATATTTTCATGGACAAAATGGACATATATAGGTGGAAAGAACCAAAGTTTTTAATGAAGGGTAATTTAGTCATTTGGTAATAAAAGGAATTAAAAGGGAAAATATGGCAAAATATGCTCATCTTCTTCATTAGGCCGAATTTTCAAGTGGTCACCATAGCTAGGGTTTGTTTCAAGCTTCCAAGCTCCATAGTAAGTGATTTCAAGCCCCGTTTTTAATGTTCTTTACATTTTTGAAGCCCCGGTAGCTCGATTTAGCTTATTTTATCAATAATTCATGCTAGGGTTCATATTTAGAAAAATAACCATAGGTGAAATGTGTTTATTTTGATGTTTTATGATAGAATATGAAGTCTTAAATTATTTTAAACAACTTTTGCTAAGTGATTTTAAGTGAAAACGAGTAAAACGGCTTAATCGATAAAAATACCTAATGTTCATAAGTACAAGTTAGAGTGAGAATTTGATGTTGCCATAGAAGGGAAAAATGATCAGCATGTCATAAAACATAAGAATAAGGGATAAATTTTAATTTTCGAGCTTTGGGGCAAATGTGTAAATATGTAAAAGTTTAGGGGCAAAATTGTAATTTTGCCAAAGTTAAGAGTTAAGGACTGTTTTGATGAATGTGAGTATTAAATAAGCTAAATTTTTTATTATAGATCAAGAAGAATGAAATCCAAAGTTAGATCAAGGAAAGAAAAAAATAGAGGACTAAATCGATATAGTTGATCGTATTTTGTTCGAGGTAAGTTTACGATAAATAAATGCAATATTCTATTATTTTACATTTAATACTGTTAAATTCCAGTATTTACATATTTATTCTGTAAATTTATTATTTAAAGACTCAAGTATGAATTGACGAAAAAGTTATCTCAGAAAGTTCCGATTGAACCTTAGGAATGTGTAGGATACAAATGTCATGACATTAGGGTTTAAGGAAATCATGTAAGACCATGTCAAGACATGGCATTGATATGTTACTATAAGGCAAAGGTCCCATGTAAGACCATGCCAAGGTATGGCATTGGTGAGTACATAAGGCAAGGATACCACGTAAGACCATGTCAAAACATGGCAATGGTTAAGTTTCATAAGGAAAGGTACCCGCGTATCCTTAGTATTCCAAGTGGTTCAACGGGAAAATTCAAAGAGTATACCAAAGTAAAGGTAAGGCAAGTTCAAGCTAAAAAGGTAAGGTAAGGCAAATTCATGTTTAAATGTACAGGTAAGAATACAAGTTTAAGTATAATGAGTTAAAAGCTTAAGTGATCTTGATAAGAAAAGAATAAGATAATTGATTAAGAATGTTGTTATTTATTTACATGTAAACTTACTAAGCTTTATGCTTACGCCCATTTTTTTATTTTATTTTTTTATAGTATTACAAGCCAATTCGGGGAATCGAAAGGACGTCGGAGATCGTTACGCACTATCAAAGGATTATATTGGTATTATGTGACTCGAACGTTTTAAGTTATGACATGTATAGGGACTTAGCCATTTTGTGTGTATGTCCTTATGATATGGCTTAAGATTGGCTTGTAAATGTTTGGTAATGATTAGCCATTAAAATGGTTAATTAAGAACATGTTTTGGATGCTATGAAATGCCTAGTTGATAGTTATTTTAAAGAAATTATGTAATTATATGCAGGGAACAGTTTGGACAAGAAGAAGGACGTGATTTTGAAAAATCACCAAAACTAGTAGAAATGGAATTATGTTGGCCATGAGATATAGAATTAAATCTTATTGAGTCTATTTTTTAAAAAAAACAGTGTAGGAAAAAGAGTTGTATATTATAAGATAATTGATTTTTAGTACAGGGGTCGAACTGTCACCGTGTAACAGGGAGACTTTAACTAATAAACTGTACTAATTGGCCACACTAAAAATTCTGAAAAAATTATAGTAAGAATATATATGAGTCTAGTTTCAGGAAAAATTTACGGATCTAGATTTCGAGTTTCGTAACTCAAGTTATAATTGATTTACGTAACATGACGCAGATGGATAGTTTCAATTTTTATGCCCCGAATCAATAAGTTAAGTTTAGTAATGCCTCGTGCTCGACTCTGGAAACGGTCTTGGGTAAGGGGTGTTACACTCTTGCGCAGGTACGAGGCAATGTAGAGACAAGAGGATGGCATACGAAGGCTATACGGTGGCGACGTGGCGCGGAGTGGCTTGCAGCACTGCTTGGCTAGCAAGGTCTTAGGGTTTCAATTCTGAAACCAAAATTTGGGCCAATTGGGCTGTTCCAAACATTGGGCCATGTATTGGGTTGAATTTTTGGGTTTGTATTTGGGCCTGTAAAAACGGACTGTTTAAAAGACTTTGGTTTTGGTTTTATTGTTTGGTTAATGTTTTGTTTGGCTAATGTTTTATTTGGCTAATAGGCCCGGGCAAATTTTGGGCCCTACAGCTGCCTCTCTTTGCTCATTGTCGTGTAACAGGAATGAAACAAAGACTTTAAAGAGTGTTAAATTTGCCTGGTCTTGTAAGATCTTGACTTCTTGGCACTTCTTTTCTTCAAGTAGCTCCGTTCTATCCCACTACATCTTCAAGGGCATAGGAACTAGCGCTTCGATATGCTCCAATATAATTTCAGGGAGAAGAGATTTGTAGCTTCGATCTTCTCCACTAAAACTTTGAGGATATGAGAATTCAGAGAGAAGAGATTCGTAGCTTCGATCTTCCTACTGAAACTTCTCGAAAATGAAAGTTGATCCTCAATACACTTAGGGAGGAGGGATTTGTAGCTTCGACCTGCTTCACTAGGATTTCGAGGTGATAAGAATCCAGAGAGAATAGATTTTTAGTTTTGATCTTCTCACTGAAACTTCTCGAAAATAAAGGTTGATCCTCAATACACTTAGGGATGAGAGATTTGTAGCTTCAACCTGCTCCGCTGGGACTTCGAGGTGATAGAAATTCAGAGAGAAGAGATTCGTAGTTTCAAGCTTCTCTACTAAAACTTCAAAGAAATACGGACTGATCCTCATTGTAAACTCAGGGAGGAGGGATTTGTAGCCTCAACCTACTCTACTAGAACTTTGAGGAGACAAAAATTCAGAGAGAAGAGATTCGTAGTTTCAATCTTCTCTACTGAAACTTCAAAGAAATACGGACCGACCCTCATTGTAAACTCAGGGAGGAGGGATTTGTAGCATCAACCTACTCCACTGGAAATTTGAGGAGACTGAAATTCAGAGAGAAGAGATTCGTAGTTTTAATCTTCTCTGCTGAAATGATAAACCGTAAAAGTAACATATTTTAATCCCACATTTAGTATGCTTTTGGATGAATTATCCATGATTTATGTAAAAATGTGCTCTTAATCCTTTCTTTTCATGTTTTATACTCAGGAAAGCAACTAAGGATAAAAAGAACATAAAAATGGGCTTAAAACGGACTAAATTGGGCCAACCCAAGAATTCGACACGGCCTGGCCCAAAGCCCACACGACTGTGCCTCGTCGATTATCTAGAGCACAGCCCCAACTCTGCCACACACAGCTGTTCATCATCCATTTACCACACACGGACGTGCCTGATGATCTACACTGTCGTGCCCAAAACGACAGAATCGAGACACGGCCCAACCACGATTTACATGGGCGTGTGCAATGGCCGTGCCCCTGCCGCGGGAATGAGCAATTTCACTCAGAATTGGATGCTTGAAGCCAAAGAAACATACTCCTAAGTCTACTTAAACACCCTAATAGTAATTTTACTTGAAAGAGGTACTTAGAGCCAAGTAAAGCATCTCAAAAGCCTATATAAACAACCCAAGGCAGACATTGAAAGGAAGCTTTTTTGGTAGAGGCATTTGCCGAAGCTTTCATCTTTTAGGGAAATACTTGAAGATAGCCAATTGATCCATCTCAAGAAGCCGGAGTTCTACTCAAGACGGAGGATCTCCTCTTCAATTCCTTCAGGGGGTTTTAGGGATTTCTTATGTTTTGTTTTATCTTTTCTCTTGAGATGTTTTCCTACTTTGTTATGAACTAAACCCTTCAGATACCTGAAGGGGATGAAACCTATGTTATTTGATTTCTAAATTATATGAGAAGTACTTAGTTTGTTCTTAATTGTGTTGCTTAATTTAATCTGATGTGCTTAGGTGGAGGAGGAATATACCCTACCTAAGAGTAGATCTAGCATAATTGAGCGGAGTTGATCGGGTGCCTAGAGATAGGGTTACGAGATTTTATCGAATTAAGGTGAAACCTAATATGGGAATCCATTGATCGATTTACTGCTTCCTTAGGGGTTATTATAAGAGAATGAGAGTTCCATTAATTAACCTAAGGTTAGACGTTATTCACCTCGAGAGAGGGTTTAATATAGGTTAGGGAGTCTCACGGATCAAGCTAAGTAAAGAAATTATATAGTTTGGAGAATAAATAATAAGTGAAGTCATAGGTGGATTCTTCTTGAGGGTATCGTCTTCATCAACTGAGTTTTCCTAAAGTCTTTTTCCAATTCATTCTTTTGTCTTTGCATTTAGTTTAAGTATTTCATTTAGTATTATATAAATCAACCAATCACTCCATATTTTAGGCTAAATAATAGAAAGAAAGTGAGTAGTAGTACTTTTAGGTTCCTTTGGGTTCGATAAGATATTCTTGCCGATAGGTGCACTTGCCTCTATCGTTGTCATAGTTAGTCTACAGGTTCGATCATTCTTTTTATAAATATTAAAACTCGACTGTTTTACACGATTATGAAACTTCAAAGAAATACGGACTGATCTTTATTGTAAACTCAGGGAGGAGGGATTTGTAATTTCAACCTACTCCGCTGGAACTTTCGAGGAAATAAGACTTGTATGGATTTGATCTACTCCTGCAACTTCAGGATTGCCAGATCTGCTATCTTCGATTCGCTTCACTCAGGAAGGCAAGATCTTCGAATTCACCGATGTTGCGGCGACGTCCTCTAGGGGACTTGTCCTGTAAAATCAGTTTGTGTTTATATTTATGCAAAATGGTTAGGATGTAATGATCAGAATGAATCTAATGCTCCTAACTAAATGTATTATGGACGACATTTGCATGAATGCATAATGTCATGAGAATGGTCCTTTTCCAAATATTAGGATGCAATGATGGGAATAAATCAAATGCCCCTAAATAGATGTGTCTTATGAATGACATTTGTATGACTGTAGAATGTCATGAGAATGATTTCTTTCAAAGATTAGGATGCAATGATCGGAATGAATCTAATGCCCCTAACTAAATGTGTCTTATGGATGACATTTGTATGAATGCAGAATGTCATGAGAATGATTTCCTACAATGATTAGGATGTAATGATCGGAATGAATCTAATGCTCCTAACTAAATGTGTTTTGTATGAATGCAGAATTTCATGAGAATGATCCCCTTTTTTTTTAAAGTTTAAGGTGGTCATCGCTCATTGTTTATCAGGGCTATATCACTGATGTATTATGCTGCGATCTTGTTCGCCTGGTATTCTCGACAAAAAACCCGAGAAAACAAATATCTTGCTCAACAGATTTGCCCCACTGTAACTTCAGGGTTCATCTCATTGTAACTTAGCGGTATAGGATCTGAATCTCTTCCCATCTATCCCACTGCGACCTCAAAATATAGGATTTGTTTCTTTTCAATCCATCACATTGATATTCAAAGGTATAAGATCTATATTATCTTCCATCTATCCCACTGTAACTCGAGCGTATAGGGCCTGTAGCTTGTTCCATCAACTGATCACTCATTGGGTGACCCAACCAGATGTGTATGCATGATGCTCGCGTGAATGCAAAATATCAATTTTTCTCCGGAGAATGATTTCCCTTTTACACCTAGTTTAACATCGCCCATTTCCCGTCAATATTGTATTACTGACGCAATATCTTGTCATTTGGTTCAACCACAATTTTGGCAAAAAAATCAGAGAGATAGTCTCAGTTTGGACTCTTCCTCCACCAATATTTCCATCCCTCACACTTAGTGAGTTTTAAACAATAGTCCTATTTCAGTTTCTTATATTATTCAGAAGCTTCCAGAGTAATATACGAAACTCCTTTTATGAAAATATTATTAATCCACTAACCGTTATTTCAATGCAAAAATGCTTGAAAAAAATCATAACAATGGACAAGCAGGAAATTACTTAGGAACATAGCTCGAAACAAATAAGCTAAGCAAAGATAGCAATTGCAATAAAAAAGGAAATTTATTGTGAACATATTTTGAAAAGAATAATATAATCACAAATAACAATTTTAAAATGGGCAAAATGGAAACTGTGCCCCAAATATCGCAGTCTAAGCTTCTCTGTTCCAACTTCTTGAGGACCATTTTAAGCTCAATATGTGTTTAGGGGATCCAAAGTACTTTGTCGATGCCCCAAGACGTAGCATACTTTTTCATTGTTAATTTAGGCATAGCAAGACTGCTGTATGCCCCCTTTGATCAAAATTTGAGCCACCCTTTTCGGGTTTTCAACTCAAATCCCCTTTGGTCTCAAAGCGCCATTTACGGGTTTTTGCCTTGGTCTCTCCTTTTCTTTCTTCTTTTTGCTTTTTTTTTAATTCACTGGATTGGGCAGGTCCTTGCTATCCATCTCGATCGATATTCATACTTCCAGAACAGGCCTTCTTCGCTGCATAAGGTCCTTCCTAGTTTGGCATCCACTTTCTTCTGAAGCCCATTTTGTATGGGAAAAATCTTCTTCAAAGCCTTATCATGAAATTTTCTAGGGTGAATCATTTTTGTTGTGAGCTCGCATCACCTGAATGTGACAGATAGCTTTTAACATCAACTGATCATATTGAGATTGGATCTATTCTGCCTCATCCAATTTCAGCTCTGACAGAATTTTGACTCTAGTGGGCAAAACTAATGACAAATGTGTTGCCCCCATGACAGTCTTGGCCAAAGTTCGATAAGCATAGAGGATAAATAGTAACTTCTGTATGCCAATCCTTACAAGTCTCGGTCTTTTTATGATCTTTTGTTTTTCTTTTTGGCTGCTTTTGCTGCACTAATATGTGGCACCTGATCTTTGAACAGACTGTAAACTTTTGACATTGTGTGGTCAAATATGATTTTTTTGACATTTTTGATATTCTTTCTTTTTTTGGTATTTTTTGTTTTGTTTTGATGACTATCGACTTTGTAATATTGACACATGAATCAACTTTTACCATCTTGGTGAAGTAACCGACATCCACAAAAATGAATCAATATTGACTAGAAGCTTTTGATGAGACTGGCTTGGTAACATCCATGCCTCACATATAGGAAATCTTATTTTGCATTGATCTTTATCTCTTTCCTTGGCTTGTGACGTAAGATCTGCTTTTTCATCCAGTATTAACAAATCAGAAGATATGTTACAATTTCTGTCATCTTCAAAGTTCTGAGATCCCTTAGACCCATATCTCATTCAAAAAGGGAGTCAGTAACAGCGTCGCCCACGTCATTGATATCTAGGGACCCATTGTGGATACGAAGGTAAATTTCAAGAATAATTATTTGTATGGTATGATCATGAATAAAGAATGAAAGAATATCCAAATAATAATCCAAAGTATGAAAGAAGAATGGAAAAATGTTTGCTCAAAATGATGCATTTTATTGAAATAAGGATTCTGGACACAAGCCTATTTCACAAGAGGACTCTTATTTCCCCTAGGCTGAAAGTAATAAGTGCGTTTCGAATATTATTCTAGATTAGCCTTAAAAATACATGTCTCTTCCACAGTCCTATTGCTCAAAACACTCCTAGGTTCATATTTATGCATTTGGTGTGTCATCTAATTTCACAATACCCTTACTGATGAACTTTTCCACCAATTTCTTGAAAGCAAGGCAATTTTCTATTGAATGCCCTGTGACCCTCGCGTGGTACTCACACTGGGCATTTGGGTCATACCATTTTGGATATGGAGGTTGCATCGGTTTCGGGTAGTGAGGAGCTACCTCATGTGCATCAAATAGGCTTTGGTATAACTCCCATATTTCATCAGAATTGGTGTGAACTGGAGTTGCTTTGCACTGGATTCTCGTCTTGATGAGCCTTGATGACTAGTTGTCACGGCCCTCGGTTGACCTATAGTGACTAATTTGGGACGCTTGCTCAAGCTGTTCACTTTATTTTCTCTATTTCTCGGGGCTGATATCTATCTTTCCACTCTTTATGGTATTCTCAATTATTTCTCCAGTCATTACGACATCTGAGAAGCTTTTTGTAGCACTCCCTAGCATATGAGTGATAAACGGGGCTTCAGTGTATTGATAAAGAGCATTGTGGTCTCCTTCTCCAGAAGTGGTGGCTGGACTTGGATGGCAACCTCCCTCCACCTTTATGCATATTGCCGAAAACTTTCGCTTGGTTTCTTCTCTATGTTTTGCAATGTAATTCTGTCAGGGGTTATATCTGTTACGTGACTGTACTGCTTCATAAAGGACTATGCTAAATCCCTCCAAAAACCAATTTCGGTACGGCTCAAGTGATTGTACCATTTAGATGCTGCTCCCGCCAGACTGTCCTGGAAGCAATGAATTAGCAGTTGGTCATTGTTAACGTACCCAGTCATTCTCCTGCAAAACATAGTTATGTGAGCTTCTGGGCAAGTAGTCCCATTGTATTTTTCAAATTCTGGCATCTTGAATTTGTAGGGAAGTAGTAGATCTGGCACCAAACTCAGATCTTTAGCGTCAATTCCATATTGCCTATCAACGCTTTCCATGGCTCTAAATTTGTCTTCCAACCATTTGCATCGCTCCTCTAACTATTTTGGCAATTCAGCCCTTACCCTTTTTCTCTCTATTGCCTCATTAAGGTTGGGAACAACAGCATTAATCGGATGGTCTACTAAGTTAGAACCTGATCCAGCTTGGAAGTTTGGTGGTATCGAGACACCTTCTTGAAATTGTTAAGGTTTAATTATGACGGATGTCTTTCGTGGATGCACTTCAGGATGTGTCAGGGTAAAACCCGAGGAATATAGTCGCTTTTCACTATCTTCAACAGTGTTAACCATGGAGGTTTTCCTCTTATTGATTCCTCCCACCAGTAATTGATTCATTTGGGACATCATATTCTTTTGTGATTCCATCATCCGATCCATCATATCCTGTTAGATCTTAGCTAGCTGCTCCTGCATTTGTAGCTGAAGTTTTTCTTGCATCTCCCTTTGGAGTTGTTCAAGCTTCTCTATTCTCTGATCCATATCTTTCGTCATAGTTCGGTACCATAGGGGTGTTTGGTTTTACCGGTGTCTAGGTTAATGCTAAAATAATTTCAACCAATCAGGGTCTTCTCATGAAATCTAATGCATATGATGTAATGCAATGGAAATGCATGGAATGAATGCAATGCAATGCAATCAAAACAAAAGGAAAACATATTAGAGAAAGAGAAATAAACAATCATAGAACACCTAACCGGGTGACCACTAGGGATTGGCGTGGCTCTATCTAGGGTAGGCGCCTAGGCTGCTATATGTGGCTTGTGTAATAGCCCAATTTTCAGTAATATCAAAAATAGTGGTTCAAGACCACCAAATCTGACAAATGAACTCAAAGATTATATTATTTAATATTTACGAGCTAATTGTAGCTTTCAAAAGATTTTTGAAATAGTAAATTGTGTTTTATAAAGATTTATTTGGTCAAGAACTCGAGAAAAAGTGGTATCGAGATCTCGACATTATAAAACGAGTCATAAATATTTTTATGAATATTTACGGAATGTCAATAAGGTAGTATTAAAATTTCGTTAGAAAATTTTGACATTTGGGTGGTTAATTAAATAAAAAGGATTAAATTGAAAAAGGTGTAAAAGTTGCTAGAAGGATTAAATAGCTTAATTGTCAAATGAGGAAGGACATAAAGGGAAAATAAGCCCAAAGGAGATATTTTGGGCGGCAATAGCTGAGAAAAATCAGGAAATGGGTGAAATAAGGGTAAAATTGGAAAATTGCCAAAATTAGTTAAATAAAAATGAGACCAAATTGGAATATCTAGAATTCTCTTCATTTCTCTTCATTTTCATCAGCTGAAAAACAGCCATGGAAGAGGGTTAAAGTTGGTTTTCATACTCTGGCTTCATGTAAGTTAAATTCTTGCTTTCTCCTTGAAATTTCTATGTTTTTGAACTTTTACAATTGGGTCCAACTTACTATGTCATTAGTTTTTGATTCTATGGCTAATTTTTAAAGTTTCTATGGATGAGTGCTGGAATAATATGATGAATAAATATATAATTGAAGCTTTAATTTTGATAAATGATGATTTTATCAAGTAAAATTGATGGAAATTAGTTTTAGGACCTAATTATGAAAGAGTTGAAATTAAGGCCTAGTGTTAAAATTCTGATTTTCAAAGGTTATGAAGTAGTTTAAAATGATATATAAAAGTATTAAATGAGGAAATTAGCTCAATTGAGGGGTTAATTGAGCAAGGACTGAATTGTATGAATTGTGGAATTTGGGACAAAATAGAAATCAACATGTTACACTAAAGCAGTTTTGGACAGCAGCAGTTGTCTAACTTTGAAAAATCCCCAAAATGGTATAAATTGAATTATAAGTTGAGTGAGATATGGAATTAAATCTTGTTGAGTCTATTTTCATATAAAAGAAACAGAGAAAGCAAAGGAAGTCTACTTATTGAGATATTTAAATTTTTGTACGACTGGTTTAGAATAACTTCGTGATCCCCTGTTCTTATTTTAGAAATTCACTAAAAATTGTATAAAAATAATTATGGGTTATAATTTATATTTTTGTATTCCTTAGTGAGTCTATTTTCATTAGAAATAATTGGAAACACTATATGAAAATCTCACTATGAGATAATTGATTTTTAGTGAAGAGAGGTCAGAGCCCTCAGACTGTGTAATAGGGGAGAACTTAACTAATAAACTGTACTAATTGGCCACACCAAAAATTCTGGAAAAATTATAGTAAGAAGATATGTGAGTCTAGTTTCAAATAAAATTAACGGATCTTAATTTGGAGTTTTGTAGCTTAATATAAAAATAATTTAGTGACTATGAAACGGATGGACAGCTTGAGTATTCACATAAGTAAATAGTGAAAATTATAGATAATGTTACTTACAAGTGTGTTGTTTATACTAAGGATGTGGATGGAGAGGAGGAGGAGGAAAAAGAATATATGAATGAATTGTGTATAAATCGATCACATGCAGGATTATAATTGATAAATGTTGAATTAGAAATGATATGATGTTTTATTTGGAATGTTTATTATGAAATTATGATTATCGTTATAATACAAAAATTGAACTTGTGAGTTTATACGGCTAAATTTTAGTGATCATTTGTTAATTTTATGAACTTCATAATGTGTTATTTCATATGTAATGATGATAAAATCGTGAATTGTAGCACCCCCTACCCGTATTCGTTGCCGGAATAGGGTATGAGGCATTACCTAAGTTTAACGAGTTAATATTATTTTTATTATGAATTCAATATAGTCCTTTTATAAATATCCAGTCTTCCCTGCAATTTTAAAACCAAACAATCCAGTCCAATTCAAACCAAATCATACTTCTACTATAATTATATTATTTAGCATATTTATCACTATTTACTTTAAGACATACTCATTAAACAAGTTTTAGTATTTATATAATCATCAAACATGTACATGCCATATAAATCAAAAAGAAATTTTCAAAAGCTACCGGAGATAATCTTGATAGTGTGATCCTCAGTGTTGATCCGATCCTCCGTATATTTATATGTCAATCTACACGAGACATTTAATACACTCAAGTAAGTTTATAGAAACTTAGTAAGTTTATAGGCATAAAATATAAATCTTACCAACATTCATACACTTATACATTATGTACAATTATTAAGTTCACCTGTCAACCACAATTTGGTGGATGCTTTTGTATAATCTCACTACCATTTATCCATTTACTTTAACTCTTTTGGGTCCTTTTTGTCACTTACCATCCTTAATCAAATTAGGAAACGGTTACGGAAAATTGAGTACTTCACTTCCGCTTTGCCATAGTATAACTATGGTTTTACGTATGATCACTTATCACTGATCAGATAAGTGTAGCTAAAGCTACCACTTATCACTTGTCACTTGTAGCCGAAGCTAGCATTATTCACTGATCAGGTAGCCGGAGCTACCGCTTTTCACTTATCAGGTAGCCGAAGCTACCACTTTTCACTGATCAGGTAGCCGAAGCTACCACTTTTCACTTTCACTTGCCACTGATCAGAAGTACTCAAATCCGATGTTCCGCTCAATTTGATCATTTAATCACTTTTCGCATTGTCATTTTATTCTCAATTCATCAACAAATATATCTCATCATACATGATATAATTCATAAAATTAACATTTAATCATTAAACTTCAGCCATATGAACTTACCTGAGTCGATTTGCAGAATTTGAGAAAATTTAGGGACTAATCAGCTACTTTTTCTTTTCCTCGACTTGCTTTGGGTTCTTGATCTATCATTGTAAAATCATTCACTTATCAGTATTGATTTCACCTTTACTCTATTTCACATCCTTAATGATTACAACCCACATATAAGTAACATTATCTATAATTTCACTATTTACTTATATAGATATTCAAGCTGTCCATCTGTATTAGAGTCACTAAATTATTTTTATCTTGAGCTACAGAACTGCAAATTAAGATCCATTAATTTTCCTTGAAACTAGACTCACATATATTTTTACCATAAAATTTTTAGAATTTTTGGTTTAGCCAATAAGTACAGTTTATTCTTTAAAGTCACCCCTGTTCTGCTGTCTGACAGTTCCGACCCATCTTCACTAAAAATTAATTATATCCTTTTTCAGGATTCGGATGATTTCAACGTTTGTTTCTATTGAAAATAGACTCACTCATAATTTTAATGATATAAATTTAACACCCCAATTATTTTAATACAATTTTTGATGATTTTTCAAAGTCAGAACAGGGGAACCCGAAATCATTCTGACCTTATCTCATAAAACCTATTATATCTCATTATTTACAATTCTATTGTTAAATCGTTTCTTCTATAAGAAACTAGACTCAATAAGCTTTAATTTCATATTTTATTCATCCTATAATTCAATTTCTACAATTTTTTTTGATTTTTCAAAGTTAGACTACTGCTGCTGTCCAAAACTGTTTCAGTGCAAAGTGTTGATTTCCATTTTGCCCCAAATTTCAGAGTTCATACAATTCAGTCCTTGATCAATTACCCCTCAATTAAGATAATTTTGTAAATTAATACTTTACCTAATCATTATGAGTTATTTCAAACCTATTGAATTCAGAATTTCCACATAAAACCCTAACTTCAAATTCTTTTCAAATTAGGTCTCAAACATTCACTTTCTATTCAATTCTTTCAATAAAATCAGCATATAAACCATTTAAAGTTATAATTCCATGCTATCATCATATACTTCCAGAACATATTCATAGCAACTTCCAACTTCATTCATAAAATCTAAAACTAATGAATTCAACAGGTGGGCCTAGTTGTAAAAGTCACAAAAATACATACATTTCAAGAAATAATCAAGAATTGAACTTACTTGCAGTAAAAATATGAAAAACCAGCTTAGGGAAAACCCTTCTATGGTGTTTTGCTGATGAGAATGCAGAAAAATAAAGAGAAATCTAGATAATTTCACTTTAGTCCTAGCTTTATTAAGTAAATTTTGCAATATTCCAATTTTACCCTTATTTCTCCTTATTTTCTGTCTGATTTCATGCCCTTGCCGTCCAGCCCAAATAGACCTTAGGTATATTTGCCTTTTAAGCCCTCCTTCTTTTATTATTTAAGCTATTTAATCATTTCTCATAACTTTGCATTTGTTACAACTTAGTCCTTTTTGTTCAATTAACTATCGAAACTTTAAAATTTCTTGACAAAACTTTAATACTAACCTATTAACACTTCATAAATATTTATAAAACATTTATGGCTAGATTAAAAATCTCCGAGGTCTCGATACCTCGTTTTCGATTCTAATTAATTTTTTTTTAACTTCACATTTAACTTATACTCACTAAATTAATAATATTTTCTACTCACTTATCGGATTTAGTGACCTCGAATCACCATTCCGACACCACTGAAAATTTAGGCTATTACATGAATAATGTAAAAGCATGAAAAATTAACGATCAAATTGAGCACTTTAGTTCAGAGACAAGACGAATTGACGAAAAAGACCATGGTTGAACCATGGCAACAAGTGATAAGCGATAGCTTCAGCTACACTTATCTGATCAAGGAAAAGTAAAAGTGATAAGTGATAGCTTCGGCTACACTTATCTGATCAAGGACAAGTGAAAGTGAAAAGTGGCACTCGACACCGATCGGTGAAAATGGTAGCTCCGGCCACCGATCGATGAAAAGTGGTAGCTCGCCACCGATCGGTGAAAATGGTAGCTCCGGCTACCTGATCAGTGAAAAGTGGTAGCTCTGGCTACCTGATCAGTGAAAAGTGGTAGCTCCGGCTACCTGATCTGTGAAAAGTGGTAGCTCCGGCTACCTGATCAGTGAATAGTGCTAGCTTCGGCTACAAGTGACAAATGATTTCTGTGTAAGACCATATTTTGGGATATGGCATCGGTGTGATATGTGTTTAAGATGTAAGACCATAGCTGGGCTATGGCATTCTAGTGAAAGTTGATGAATTGACGGATAAGTCCATGGTTTCACCATGGCATAATGATAGTGAAAAAGTAAGATCATGGCTAAGCTATGGCATTCTAGTGAAAAGACCATAGCTATGTTGGCATCAGTGATTATTAGTGAAATTCAATGCATACCGGAGCAGACCAATTCCGTAAGACGTTCACTGATTTGACAAATTTTGGTAAGTGTTACATAGAATTATGTGATATAAGGAAATACGAGTTGATGACTTGTATATGTTATTTGAGTTCATAATGTGGAAAGTAAATGCATGTGGAAATTGAGATGATAATATCGGTACATGGAATCTATTGGTGGATACGTACATCCAAATTTAAATGATAGATTTTAGTGAACAATGAAATTAGACTCAATAAGTGATTTGTCAATTTAAATTGTGATTGGCAGGAAGAGATAATAAGTTGTGTGTCTATGAATTGTTACACGTATTTGTCTGAAATACGAGGAAATGATGGTACTTGATACATGGAAACATGAGATTGTGATATATAAAAAAAAAAAAAAAAATGGAATATGTTTGATAAATGTGTTTATTCAGAATTATAGAACTGCACACCTCAAGTGTACTATTTGTGTAAAGATAATGATTTCAAATTATCTATAAGTGTCCTGTACTCTTTGGTAATGCCTCGTAACCTTGTTTCAATGACGGATACGGGTTGGGGTTATTACAGCTTGGTTCTAAAGAGAGGGTACCTGAACCAGCAGATTCCTCAATCCTCACCCATTATAGGCTCATATGGATCGAGTTCGATTCAGGGGAATACATTTCCCTATGGCCATGCGGAGATGAAAATCTCACGAAACACATAGGTACAGATGTATCCCAGAAACAGTCCACTAGCCCATGCGAAGGTGAAAACCTCACGAAGGCATAGTTTCTCACTCCCACTTACAGGTGTAACCACAACGGTTATACAATGCAATGCCAGAGTATTCTACGAGATTTTATTCATAACATCAATAAATGCATTAAAAGAAACGTGATTTTTCAAAACGATTTTCCAAGTTTACAATCAAAAGGACAAAAATTAATCAATATAATGGCCTGACCCTCAACCAATCCCCAGTGGAGTCGCCAACCTGTAACTTCCATTTTTATTTTAAAGTTTGGAAAAAAGTGGGGATCGACTTTTTAAAATAGGGAGTCGCCATCGATCCTTTTTGTTTAGGTGTGATCAGGTCACCTATAAAAATATCTTGGTCTGCGAAATTTGAGAAAACGGTTTCGGGAGTCGGTTACGTGCAAGGAAGGGTTAGCACCCTTGCAACACCCAAAGTTGGTACCAAATTGATTAATGTTGTCCTAATGTCGAAAACTTGAAAATATTTAGGGTAAAAAAAATTTAAAAGAAAGTTAATTAAACCGAAATTGAATCTCAAGATTAACTCGTTTTAAAGGGATAAAAGTATTATACCCAGCACGTTAGGATATAACACATTTATACTCTGACAGTGAAATCATCTTTGATCTTCAAAACATGTAAAAAAGGGTATTTGGGTATTTAGTTGAACGAAAAATCGACACCTAGCACGTTAGGATGTAATTTTTCGTACTTCTAAACACACAAATATTGCCTTGTTTTTTCAATTATGCAATCTTGAAATCGGTTCAATGTATGCTTTTAACGAAAGAAAACCTTTAGAAAGAATTCGAATATATCTAAAACTTGAAAATATTTAGGGTAAAAATTTTGGAAGAAAGTTAATTAAATCGGAATTGGATCTCAAGATTAACTCGTTTCAAAGGGATAAAAGTATCATACCCATCATGTTAGGATATAACTGTAACACCCAAACTCGGCCCAAACACTATAATCGGATCTGGTATGTCACTAAAGAGATGTTGTGAAACATGTCGCATTTTGGAAAACAGTTATCAGGTTTAAACATTTATACCGAAAAACTTAATAATTTATTAATTCTTATAAAATATAAAGTTATAAAATGCAGAATGAATTTTAAATAAAATCGAAATCTTATACATGCCTTAACTTAATTTAAACATAAACTGTAAAAACCAAGTAATAAAAGCCCAACATAAACCCAAAACATCAGTAATAGTCTAGTGGCCCATGGCCTTATTACAACGAAATTTAAAACCCATTAATTAAAAATATAAAATAGTAATCTAGAGTCTTTTCGCGAATCCAAATGATCTTTTGCATGGCCACCTTGCGCCCTATCCAGCCGGTCCGTTGTAACTAGGTGCTACCGAATTGTTAAAATAATTGGTTGAGTCACGAGACTCAAGCAGCAACCCTCATGCGCTTATTAGACTTGGGCCTCATTTCACGTAAATCGAATAATAGATTAATATATATACATAACCAAAAATATATGCAAGCCCAACCCAAATCCTAGGTTTCCATCTGCTACACGCCACCCTTACCTGCCATGCACACCATTGGGGATTTCTACAATCAACCCACACCGCTACATACCATCGATAGCAGTCATGCTGCAGTTAGTTGCTCATCGTCAGAGTTGTGATAGAGTCACCAGGCTGAAATGACATAAGCCACCAGAAACAGAGTTGTGACAGAGTCACCAGGCTGAAATGGCATAAACCACCAGAACAGATCACTTCCCCTTTTCATCAATTTCCCAACCCCAGGCATATAGTGAGATCGTCATACAAAGCATATCGTTTTAACAGGAATAATCACCGAAATAGGACAGAAGTCACTAACCTGTGGTTAGCCGTTACCCTTCAAGGGTTTTCACTTGTTATGCCGAGATTTTGGCATTTAGCAGAGTATAGTAGATTTATACAAATATATATAATAGCAAACAATCTAACAGTGAGAAAGGTTACACACCTGATTAGTATCAATACCCTTGCTAAATCGATCTACTACTTTTCTTAAAAAGCCGGAAAGATGTGAAAATCGGGCCTCTCCTATAATCGGCCAAGGGTTAATAAATACCCGAATTTTGCATGTAAAAGAATTAGTAAATCTCCATACCTTAAAATCCCAGAGGTAACACGATTCGAGTGTTATCGAACTATATCTTGGAGATCTATGCGATTGTCCCTACTTCATATCTCGAAATGCTGAAAATAAGAGAACATAAGGGATTAGTTTCTAAATAGCCATTCGGCTAGGGTCTTTAAAAAGCTGAAAAAGATTTGGAAACTCAAAATCAACACTTACCCATTGCTTCCTTCAAGATTCGGCACAAGCAGTCTCCACTGAAGAAAATTCGGTAACTTCAGGAGGTGAGATCTAAGAATTTTGCTTTTAGAAGATTTAAGAATTGAAGAGATGGCTAAGAGAGATTCGGCCAATGAATATTAAGGAGAAGAATAGAATAATAGAGATGTGATTTCGGCTTTTAGGGATTAGAAGAAGAATAACAATAGAGGTTAAAAGATTCGGCCAACCAGGAAATTTTAGAGAGGAAGAAAGGGTGAAGTAGATATTCGGCTTTTGAGAGGAAGAAGATGAGAAAAGAGAGGCTTCAAAATTTTGGCACACCCTCTCTTTATATAGAAAACCGATTCCTCCCTTTAGCAGAGATTGATTTTCGGCCAACACTGCCACACATGATAGCTCTTATCCCTTTTCCTTATCTTAATCATATCTCCTCAAAATAGCCTTTATCTTCTTATTATCCTTAAAGACTAAATCCCTAAATAATAGCCTTTATCTGCTTATTATCCACATAGAATAAATATAATAAAATTCCAAAAAAAATAGCCTTGTGGCGTCCCCCCTTACTTAATTAAGTGCCGAAATTTAGCCCTATAACTTGGGCTTCAAGCAACCACAATTTGGGCCCTCCTCCTGCACTAGTGACGTCACTTATAGCTCACCTTTACTGTGCCCCTAGTTGTTGGGCCACAAGCCCAATATGTCAATTAATCTACTACAACTTTAATTTAAGCCCCTAGACTGTCTATACAAAATATTTAATTAAAGCCTCAGCCTAAACCTGAAGCCCATTTGCACCTCAAATCCTTAAATTAATATTTTAAGCCTACACTACACAAAATGCACAAGCCCATAAATTCAGGATGTTACAATAACACATTTATACTTTGACACCGAGATCATCTTTGATCTTCAAAACATGTAAAAAGGGGGTATTTGGGTATTTAGTTGAACGAAAAATCGACACCCAGCACGTTAAGATGTGGTTTTCCGTACTTCTAAACACACAAATATTGCATTGTTTTTCAAATATGAAATCTTAAAATTGGCTCAATATTCATTTTTAACGTAATAAAATATTTAGAAAAGGTTTGAATATGTTGAAATTTGAAATACAATACAAGGATAAGATGCATAACATTAATGATGAAATACAATAATTAATCATCATGTTAATAGTAGGATATAATTCTACCAAAATTGACAATGGCGATTCACATAAAATAAAATTTTGGATGTTAACAAATATATCTTAAATAAATAAAGTATGATTAACACTTTATGGGGCCGTTTAAAATGAAATAATTTGAACATAAAACAAATTAATATTTTGTAAAATTAATATTTCATAAGTTATCAAGGAAATATACAAGGTATGGTGTAATATTAAATACTTTTATAATAATTATAAGAAAATAAATGTGAGTGACAATAAAACAAATTTGAACATTATAAAATAAATTTTGAAACTATTTGATTAACGTAACTTGAATAATGAATAAATTTAAAACTAAAAATATATGGATTAAAAAAGGCTATTACATAAATAAACCTAATTATTCAGACAAAAATTAAGGACTACATTGCACATGCGCATATAAAATAAGGGGTCAGACTAGCAAATATCCTAATATCCAAACGCAGCGCATAATCAGGACTAAATTAAAGTAACGCATAAATGATTGAGACCAATTAAACAATAAAAACAACGTGTAACAGAACTGATTAAAAACAATATAGAAATAGAAGGGACTAAACGCGCAAATTCTCCATTAATTACAGAAACACGCGGATCTTGTGTATATAGATTGGGTCGTCGGGCAATAGTCAAAACGGTGTCGTTTCGGGTTTTTAACTCAAACCCAAATGACTCCGTTTCCATAATAGGTTAAAATAGATTTAAGAAGGATTAAACCTCATATAGCCCGAACCTTAGCTTCTCTGTTTTCATGTTCAGCAGCAAAGAAGAGAAAGCAATTGGGCCACTTCGACGCCATTGTAACCGACGATCAGTGGCCGATTCAGTCACGACTAACTGTCTCCTCTCAGGCTAGACTCGAATCTTTACCCCGGCGACCACCTCTCTTCCGATTTCAATGGAAAAGGCAGACCGTCGGTTCGATCTTCAAAGGTAAGTTCCCCTCTTTTTTTTACTTTCGCGTATAGAAAGAAAAGGAAAGGAAAATGTAGAAATAGATTCGCAAATAAAAGAGATGAAATTGAAAACGCAACCTTTTTTAATCTGATTTTTCTATTACTGTATTATCTTTGTGACTCAAAAATCGTGAAGAAGCCTTACAGATATTTTGTTTCGGTTTTTATAACCAAAAAGAAAAATAAAAGAAAAAATAAAAATACAATATTCTCTTTTTTTCTCTGCTTTGCTGTTTTTTGTTCTCTTGCACAGGTACGAGGCGACGTGGAGGCAAGAGGATGGCGTACGAAGGCTGTACGGTGGCAATGTGGTGCGGAGTGGCTTGCAGCGCTGCTTGGTTAGCAAGGTCTTAGGGTTTCAAATTTCGAAACCAAAATTTGGGCCAATTGGGCTGTTCCAAACATTGGGCCATGTATTGGGTTGAATTTTTGGGTTTGTATTTGGGCCTGTAAAAACGGACTGTTTATAAGACTCTGGTTTTGGTTTTATTGTTTGGTTAATGTTTTATTTGTCTAATGGGCCCGGGCAAATTTTGGGCCCTACAGGATAATTTTAGATATTGTGTTAAAAAGAATAGATATGACCAGAACTTATAATAAAATTTTTTAAAAAAAAAAACTCCCAAAATAACCCTTTTTACATGTGACTAAAGGCACGTATTAGACTATCCTCGAAGCTAGAGGATAGAATTCTAAAAGTAGGATGACATTCAATTCCTAGATTGTGTCATGATTTGTTCAATCCTTTCTTTATTGTAAATTTGGATTGTATATTCTCACTTCAGTAGCTATGAAAAATTAAGGCTGGCTTCCAAGTCAAGGTTATCACATTCTATTTATAAAGAATACATTGAAAAATGGACTTACTACATTGATTGTGTATGTACATCATGAAGAAATATGTGCTTTGAAAGCTAAAGCCTGCAAAAGAAATTGAAATCAAAGACTTACTTGAGATATTTTTTAGGGTTTGAAGTAGCTAGGCCATAGCATTTCACAATAGAAACATATTCAAGCAGTGGATGAAAGAGAATATCATAGAATGATAGGGAAATATATTCTAATTAGTGTTGTGAGTCAATTCATACATGATCCTACAAAAATCCCATCTTCAAGTTGTATTAAGAACATTGAATTGGATTCAGGGTTTTGAAAAACTTAAACTTGGATATTCAAAATCTAAATTTGTAACACCACCCCTTGAAGACCCAAGAGTGCTCTCCATAGAGTCCTAGAGAGAGTGATATCTGCCGCAGCTTAGGATGGAGGAGAGTGGTGGTGATGAGGGGGGCGGCAGGGAGGAGATCTCACTGTTAACAGAAGAGCTTGTTCACCTTTCCATTAAAAATCCACGGTGGTGCCGTCTGCAAAACCAACCTTGATTTGTTCTGTTTGGACTAAGAAGTATTTTAATCCAGACAGCTTGAAGGCGCAGTTGAAAAGTATCTGGAAAACAAAAAGGAAATTCGATATTCAAATAGCAGGTCAGAATCTTTTTTTAATTATTTTTTATTTGAATGAAGATTTGGATTTAATTATGGAGGGGCGTCCTTGGTTATTCAGGAAATATTTAATTCTGTTTGAAAGATTAAGTAGTCCAATTGAAAGAGATCAAATCAAACTTATTTCTTCACCGTATTGGATTAAACTGGGGCTAATTTTACCAGAATTTGATAAGAAAGATATTTTGCATGTAATTGGGTGCACATTCAGTGGTGTAATCAGATCAGAAATAAGAGATGATACGTGCAGACCTAGGGTACATTTAGATATACAAAATCCACTCAGACGAGGAATTTTTGTATCCAGCAAAAATTGTGTTAAATCCTGGATTTCTTTCAAATACGAGAAACTGCCAATATTTTACTTTGGGTGTTGTAGAATGGATCATAGTCTTGATGACTGTTCGCATATAGATCTTGAAGAAAGAGGAAAAATTAGGAAGGATCCTCCTTTTTCTATTGCATTAAGAGTTGAATCAAAAGCAATGGGAAAAGAGAGTCTGAAATTTAATGCCTTTGCAAAACGGATGGGCAAACAGAAATTTTACGCGGGGAGTTCTGAACAGCATTTTGGGTTGAATATGGAGCACAAGGGTGTGGTGGTTAAAGGAATTTTTTCAGGGGGAAAGAGACTGGAGCACTGGGAGGAAGGGTTAAATGAGCTGGGTGGAAGTTTGAAACCTATGGAAGTATGGGAATCAATTGGGGCAGAGGAGAATTTAAAGAAAGATACAGAATACTCCAAAAAGGCAACCTGGAAACGGCTAGTTACAGAAGGACAGAAAGAGCAGTGGCAGTATACAAGTGGGTTGGGGAAGAAGAAATTATCTGATGAAAGTGCTAACACAGCCAACTTGGATATGACAATTAAGGACGGAAAAAGATTAAAATTTGGAGGGAGAGAGGGCTATAATGAGGATAGTATAGAGGTTACAGTTGGGGGTGAGGGACAATCTGTTGATACAAATAAAATAGGACCGGCGGCTGCCAATTGGCAAGCCGACCGAACGCAATGAAAAGCATATGTTAGAATGTTCGTGGGTTGGAAAGTTTACGGGCTGTACGTAGGCTGCGGTCTTTACTTAAGCAGCGAAATCCCCAACTGGTCTTCCTAATGGAGACTAAATTAGATCAGAAGAGGATAGAGAAAGTTCGTAAGAGTTGTGGTTTTTTTAATGGAATTGATTTAGAAGCTGAAGGGACTAGGGGAGGACTTTGTTTGGCATGGAAAGATGGAATTGTTGTTTCTTTAAGGAGTTTCTCTAATTGGCACATTGATGCATTTATTGAAGAAGAGGGGGTTCATGAGAAGTGGCGATTTACGGGATTTTTTGGCTCACCATATTTGAAAGAAAAAAGCGTAGCATGGAATTTACTTGAAAACTTAATCAAGAGAGTAATTATCCATGGTTGGTTGTAGGAGACTTCAACGAAATAATGTATGGGTTCGAGAAGAAGGGCGGAGTACAAAGGGATCATAAGATAATGAAGGCATTCAGAGAGACTCTCGAGGATTGTCAATTGCAAGATTTAGAGTATTCAGGGACCTGGTTTACGTGGGAAAGAGGAAATCTCCCAGAGACAAACATTAGAGAAAGGCTTGACAGAGGAGTGGCGAATGAAAAATTGATAAATTTATTTCCTACGGGTGAGATTATTCATCTTTCCTGTTCAATGTCAGATCATTGTCCTCTTCTTCTATGTACAGACAAAGTATCTCAACACTTAGGGTACCAGCGTTTTCATTTTGAAGCTTGTAGACTTTAGAGGAGACGACGGAACAAGTCATCAAGGAGTTTTGGGAGTCAAATGTAGAACCGTTGATGGTGAAAGTAGAAAAGCTACAAGAGGAATTGAGGGTGTGGGCTCGTCAAAATAAGGGCAAGAATGAGGGCAAAAAGAAGATGTTAATGAAGGAACTTCAGGTCCTGTTGAATCAGGAAACAGATGATGAAACAATGGCAAAAATAATTGACAACAAAATTTAGTTAAACATGGAGATCGATAAAGAAGAAATGTATTGGGAGCAGAGAGCAAGAGCAAATTGGCTTCAACTTGGAGATAAAAGTTCAGCTTTCTTTCATAGATGTGCAACAGTACGTAGGCGAATGAATTTAATATCCAAGTTAGTCATGGATGATGGGCAAGAAATCCCTGAAGGAGATAGAATAAATGAGGTTACAATGGGATTTTTTCAAGAACTTTTCAAAACAAAAGGTACAGCAAACCCACATAATGTGCTGGTAGGTATCGAAGAATGTATTACTGAAGAGATGAATTCGAAGTTACTATCGTCGTTCAAAGAGGATGAAATTTAGAATGCACTAAAAGAGATGAGGCCCACAAAAGCACCAGGACCTGATGGTTTTCCAGCAATGTTTTTTCAGAAGTATTGGCATATTGTTGGTAAGGAGGTTTCATAATTTTGTCTAGAAGTCTTGAATGGAAATAAGGGGGCAGAAGCTATTAATAGTACAGATATAATCCTAATTCCAAAAGTTTCAAATCCTTCAACGTTGGCCAATTTTAGGCCAATTAGCTTATGTTCAGTCATTTACAAAATCATTGCAAAATCTATAGCTAACATATTGCAATGAGTAATTGGTAATTGTATAGATGAGGTGCAAAGTGCTTTTGTCCCAGGAAGATTGATTTCAGATAATGTTCTTTTAGCGTACGAAATCCTACATATTTTCAAGCAAAAGAGATTAGGGAAAAAAGGGTATATGGCTGTAAAACTCGATATGAGTAAGGAGTATGATAGGGTGGAATGGGATTTTGTTAAGGAGGTTATGCTTAAGATGGGGTTTACCAAGAAATGGGTGGAGTTGATTTTGGGGTGTATTACATCAGTTTCATATACGGTTATCACAAATGGAAGGAGGGGTAATTCTTTTAAACCTACAAGAGGCCTATGACAAGGAGACCCCTTAAGTCCGTTTCTCTTTTTTATATGTAGTGAAGGGCTTTCATCTTTAATGAGAATAGCATAACAGAAGGGTCAGATTAGAGGAGCGAAGGCAAGTAGAAGGGGACCTGAGATTTCACACTTACTTTTTGTAGATGACTGTATTTTGTTCAATGAAGCTACTGAAAAAGGAGCTACGACAATGAAGGGCATTTTAAAAGAATACGAGAGTTGTTCAGGTCAATGTGTTAATTTTAACAAGTTTACGATTTTTTACAGTTCAAACACAAGCAGAAAGAATAGAGAAGCAGTGTCGAATATTCTTGGCGTAAGGAGTTCTTCAAGCCCAAAGAAGTATTTAGGCCTTCCAAACGTAGTGGGAAGACAAAAAAAGAAGCCTTTCATAGTATTGTAGATAAGATAGATCAGCGGATTGATGCATGGAGTACCAGGATTCTATCTCAAGGGGGAAAAGAAGTTTTCATTAAAGTAGTGTTATAGGCAATTCCAACTTATGCTATGTCTTGTTTTCTTATCCCAAAAGTGTTATGCGAATTGATTGAAAGTAAGCTGGCTCGGTATTGGTGGAAAAAAGGAGTAGGAAAACGTGGAATACACTGGTGTCAATGGAAATTTCTTTGTCAGCCAAAAGAAGAATGTGGGTTGGGGTTTAGAAGTATGGCTCAGTTTAACATTGCTTTGCTGGCAAAACAAGGGCGGGGATTATCTAATTTTCCGGATTCATTAGTAGCAAAAGTGTTCAAAGCAAAATATTTTCCCAATTGCAATTTTCTTAATTCAAATTTGGGGAATCCTTGTTCTTATGTTTGGAGTAGTATATGGGCGAGTAAAGATGTTCTAGCGAAGGGTCAGGTGTGGAGAGTGGGTTCGGGCACAAATATCTCAGTTTTCGAGGATGTGTGGATTCCGAATTATGCCAATTTTAGATTAAGCTCTGAAGGTGATTTTTTTCAATTTGATAAAGTGTCTGAGCTAATTAGTAGCGATAATAGAAACTGGAATAGAGAGCTGATAATGAATACCTTTCCAGAAGAGGTAGCAGAACTGATTTTCAGGATCCCTTTGGCGCTGGAACCTCACAAGGACATTCTTGCATAGAGCGGTGAATCATCGGGTGAGTTTTCTGTTCGCAGTGCCTATAAACTATTACAAAACAGAGGTCCTACAGCTTATGCTTTGCAAAACAACTATAAGGTTTTTTACAGAAAACTGTGGTAGCTTGATCTACCATCAAAGATAAAGATACTAATATGGAAGATCTCTTGGAACTATCTTTCAACTAGGGTAAATTTATCAACTAGGGACTTGTCAAATACCATAGTTTGCCCTCGGTGTAATGGGAACAGTGAAACATTGAATCACATTTTCCGTGAATGTCCTGCAACACAAAAAGTTTGGGAGGACTCGTCAGATCTAGCTTTTCTTTTGTTCCCAAATGACGACCTGTTAGAGTGGCTTACCGGGGTTTTTACTTTCGTCTCAAGGGAAAGATGTAGGTTTTTTTGTGGAGTCCTTTGGGCCATTTGGGGGGACAAAAATTCTCGTATTCATGAAAAGAAAGGTAGATCAAGTCAGGAAATCATTCATTTTGTGAGGGGATATCTCAAAGAACTCGATGGGGTTAAAAAGGCTGATAGAAGATGACCAGCAGTTGAGACTGTATGGGTTCCTCCTCCTGGACAGACAATAAAGATCAACTTTGATGGGGCGTTTGATGAAGGGGGCAAACAGGCAGCACCAAGGGTTGTGGCCAGAGACGAGATGGGTCGTGTTCTCATTTCAGATGTTAATATTCATGAGGGGGTGAGATCTGCGTTTGAGGCTGAAGCCATCGCTTGTAGACGAGCAGTCCAGATCGCCCTCGAAATGAACAGAGAAGAAACTATTATTGAAGGAGATTCGTTGTCTATAATAAAGAAATGTAATACTGTGGAGTCTGATAAATCTGTGATAGGACCGTATATATACGATATAAAGGAAATCAGCATAAAAGCTAAAAAACTACGGTTCATTTTCATCCCAAGATCAGGAAATCAACTAGCCCATGTTCTTGCAAAAGAGTCTTTAAGAATGAGGGAGAAGTCTTACCTTGTTGATGGAGTACCCAGATATACGAGCGAAAGAATGCGAGTTGAAAGCATCAGAGAACCGGATTAGAGGAGCAGTTGAACTGAAACGTTGGAAGGGAGTTCTTTCAAAAATGAAATGTAAAGGATGACAAAAGGGTCTTTACTCCCATCGGTAACCGAAAGCGCCATTAATGGAGGATTAGATTGGTGTGACTTTTCACTGAAAGCGTGATGATGATCTGATTGGGTTTCAAATCGATGGCAGCTTTTAATTTTTTGATTTTTTAATTCATTTATTTTTTCAATTCTCTAGAAGTTTTCTTATGGTTTTAGGGCTGGTTCTATTTTTACTTCTTCTAGTGATGGGCCAATAAAGGCGCAGTTGTTTTATAATTCCTATCTATTTCCTATTATTGTAATTTTAGGCCGATTAATAAAAGCCCAATCTGATATTTTTTCAAAAAAAAAAAAAAAGACAGAAGAGGCAAAGATCAACTACTAGAAGCCAATACAGATGCAGACTGGGCAAGTTCCAAAACAGACAGAAGAGGCAAAGATCAACTACTAGGTATCGTACCATCCTGAGAAAGAATTGAATCACTTCGAGAAGCATTGAAGGTCTGGTGCTACTGTATTGGTGTTAAGGCTGCAATAACTAAAGCTAACAATCCTTTTCAACATTATAGGACCAAGCTCACAATCTTTAATGCACATTAGAACTCCATGTTGCAAGGGATAAACAAAAGGAAAGGAAAGAAGGAGATGACTCCAGAACACCAATTTCAAAATTAGGTCTACTAATAACTTCCAATGCTTTGTCATCAGTTTTGATGATATCATTTGAAGGCCATGTAGAAGACTCGTTCGGCAACTTGCAAGTAGGTTTTGTGAGTTCGTCATCCCCCAACTTCAGCTTCGTGGAAGAGTTTGATGTCCCATTAGTATTTGTAGCACATCTGGGTTCGTCTTCAGAAGCAATGATATTTGGTATAAGCACATCAATCTTGTTCTTGCAGTCAGAGACTTTCCCAAAACTATCTAGCTTTGCTTTCTTATATGGCCTCTCATCTAACTCACCGAAATCCTCAATGGACTTTAATTTCTCATCAACTTTCAACTCTTTGTTTTCTTCAGCTTTAAGGCTTGAAGCAGATTTGTAGTTAAAGACATTCTCTTGTCGATCATCAGTAGCAAAGGTTTCTTCAACAACGGGTTTCTGTTCCCCTTGTCTATCTTCAAAATTTTGAGTCTCAAACGAGTTCAACTTATTTGACAAAATCACCTTTTTATTTACTGTCATTCCAGTCTCACTAGTATGTTTATCATCCACATCAGTGTTATGACTAGAAGAGGGCTTTAGAGAACCGATTCGGTTAAAAATAAATTTAACTGCAACAATTCCAGAAACAAATATCAACAATTTATACAACCAGCACAGAACAGGAAATCACAATGAAGCAACATTAAATGATAAAAGAATAAATCGTAATACCATCAATTCCAGCAATTTTTTCATCCATTTCATCCACAATAATGCGGCGCTTAACATTGAACGTACGACAAAATACAAATTCAGCCTTTTGGAGCTCTTGATCTGAGGGTTGTGGATTTCTGCTATCCTTTGAAATGCAAACTACATTGCATTTTCCTACAATTGCTTCCTGAATTAAAGTAGAGAAATTAGTAGCTAGCCAGATAAATGCCTGCTAAACACTTAAATAGAACACATATCTGAATGCTACATGCTTAAAAACAGGCATCAAAATGATTGGCAAAATTACATTTTAAAACTGAGTGCCGGCAAAACTTAAATACAAACCCCTTTTAGCAAGATAGTTATCCTCAAGGCTGAAGTGAATGGGACACAAATTACCATTTTCAAGAATAAGTAACAAGATTTGTAAACCAAATTTCTGTACTTGAGACTACTATGAATCCAACATGTATGTCCAAACTCGAAAGTATTAGGAGAGATGAAAACTCTTAGACCATTGAAACTTGTGATCTACCCACTTCATGCAAGAAATTTAACAGGATGTAAACAGAGTAGCTAAAAGAAGATATTAGCACTATGAATGGAAAGCTCTTGAACTTGTCCTCTTCAAAGTCTTTCCCTATAGTAAAAAGCAAAAAATGAAATTAATAAACTCGATAGCTACCAAAACTCAAATACTGGACTGCAAATACCACAAGTAACCACAAATATAAACTACAATTGTCAAATTTCAGATAATGAAAGAAATATGGAGTACTGAAACAAGTTAATGAATTCCAATTACCAAGGGATTAATGTTAAATAGGCCAACTCCGTCACCAGATGCCAAGAACACTTCATTAGGATGATTCAATTCAACTTTAAGATATTTTGATATCTCAGAAGGTTGGAAAAACCATAAAATCTTCACTTTCTTTGATTTATCGGGATTTTCCCATATTTTTATAAGTTTCCCTAGAAAAGGTAAAGATTGGCCTCCTTTGTGAAGATAAACATTGTCATAAAGAGTGTAATAGAGGCCATCATAAGTGAATGATTCATAAAACTGAACATCTCTATTTCTCGCACCAATTCCTCTCTTTTTACCCCACTTAAATTCAATGTTCTCAACTTCTGCCATACTTGAATAGCACAACCTGAAACCAAGAAAAATAACGGAATGATTCAACATGCAAATACATCATATTAATTCTTAGGGAATATTCACATGTTTTGTTGAAGATACAATCTACCCCAAATTATCAAATAGGACAAGATATATGATGAGAAATTAAACATAAATAAACTTTGATTTACGGGAACCATCAAAGTATTTTAAAGGAACTACATTCCAAGGGACACCAAAAGCAGCAATAAACCCTAATTCTTTTTTCTTCCATAAGAAGCAATGCCGCCAATAATGGCTACTCAAATCTTCAAATAAAGATGGCGGGAAATTGACTTACGATTTGTGAAGAGGCAAGAGAGTGGAAGCGAATGCTTAGCTCTTATATATAAAATAATAAAGAAAACATATAATAATAAAATAGAGAAGAGCAGCCTTAAATCTTCCCCCTTCGTCACCTTTTGTTATCTCTGCTGCGGCTTTAATCTTCCTCGTTGCACAATAATCGTGCGTCTTAAATTTATATTATTAGGTTTAAATATGTCAGAAGTCCTTATGCACATCTGAAATTTAAAATTTAGTCCTTGTAGTTCCGGCCTTTTTTATTTAAAAATATCGGTCCCCCCAATTTTTCTATTAAAGTTGTTGAAGTGGTAATTATAAAAAAATAAAATAATTATTTTAACCCTTAATATTTATAATTTTATTAACTTGGTCCTTACTCTTTAAAAATACATAAAATGAAAATTTTAATTTTAAAATTAAATTTTAAAAGTTCATAAAAACTTTTAATATTTAATATTTTCTTTTTATAATTTAAAAATAATTTATGATTTTATTGAAAAAAACAACAAACAAGTTTCAAGGAGATAAACAAATTCAAGTGAATAACTTGAAAAAGAAGAAAGATGTTAAAATATGTAATAAGTTTCTATACTCTTCACAATTTTGAAATTTAATTTTATACTTTTAATTTTTAGAATTTAGTCATTTTAATTTTTAAATTTTGAGATCCAAGTTTAATTATTAATATTGATAAATTTAATTTGTTAAATTTAAGTTCATTATAATATTATTTTTTAATTACATTCTTGTCAATTAAGTTTTTTTTTAATTTCAAAATATCAAATCAACAAATGTAACAAAATATTAACTATGTTGATAACTAGATTTGAATTTTGAAATCGAAAAGTAGGAGACTAAACTCCTAAAAAATATAGCGACTAAATGACAACCATTTGTCCATGTTCATTCTCTATGTATAATGATTTTATAATTTTTTATAAATTTGTGTATCTTTTAAAAAATTAAGTTTTATTAAGGCTTGCCACATGCCATGATATGAGGTTACCACTTGTTATCATATTATTAGTTGATAGTGTCATATTATCAAATTCTATAGAGGTTATTGTAGGAGTACCAAAGTGTATGGCAAAATCCAAGTTCAAAACTTCTCTTTTATTTATTATTTATCTCATTAATTTAATTAATTAGAAAAATAGTAATATATTTATTTATTATTTATCGCAATATTTAAATTAATTAAGAGATAAGTAATAATTATGACATGGTATGCGATGTATTCATTGTTACTCACACTAATTTTAATTTGACCATGATAATTTTGGTTTGACACGTGACACTTTGTAATTAATTCAAAATTTTCTTTAGGGTTACATATATAACTCTCTGCATGTATTTTAACAAACTAACTATTTAATTTATCATCATAGTTATACTCGTCATGCACATAAAGTTTCAAATCAATTTGATATATTTTCATACCAATCAAGAATATTGTCTTTGTAATATATATTCGATGGTTGAAAAGTTTTTATATTAAACAAATTGTTAGACATTTTAATTTATTCGATGAACGATCTATGTAAAGAAAACATGAAATTTAACAATCAAATTGTTAAAATATTAATCGTATAAAGAATTACAAATGTGTGTATCTGTTTTTGTTTTTAAGTAAATCCTCTTTTAGATAATATAATAATATTATATAATTATTACCATAACTGTAATGCATATATAGCTATTAATATATTATAAGATATAGATAAATTATTACATAATATAATTTTATATTATATAACTATTAATATAACTCCATATAGATATAATATTAAAATTGTTACCTAAATTCAGTTAAATTGTTAATAATACTAGTAATGTTAATATATATTTTATAAAGTTGATAGAATGATATATATTATTAAATATAAATAATACATATATGATAAATTATAGTATGCACTATAGTATTACATAATATATTAATACATATTATAGTATCAATAACTATGTGTAATTTAATATATTACAATACATATATATAATTTGTAATACATAAAATATTATTAAAATTTTAATATTTTAATAAAAATATTATTTTATAAATTAGATTTTGAGTTGGGTTTTAACTTTATAATTTGTATTTGAGTATTGAGTTTGATTTCTTTTTATTTTGGACTTGAGATTTGGGATATAATTAATTTATTTTGAGTTTGGATAATAATGAGTATATTATTTAGGTTTGGACTTTGGATAATATATTTGAGTATTAGAATAAATATTTTATTTTTAAAGCTTGAAATTAATTATTTAGAATATGAGTATTAGATTTATAAATTTAATGAAAAAGATAAAATTTATTCAATATAATTATATAATAAACAATAAAAGCTATTTTCATCAATTAAAACTTTTTCAAACCTGCACTTTTATATATATTATTATAATAATTCAAATATACAAAATTTAGGTAAATATCTTAAATATACTAAAAATTACTTTATTTACGAAATGTGCGGTTTGAAGAATATTTACGGAAAGTACGTTTCCCCAAAAACGCGTCCACGTCGGTAGCGTTTTTGGGGATCTGAAACTAAGGCGCCGAGAGCGCTTTTGTCCACCTCAGCAAAAGTGCATACGTGGAGTGCGCTTTTTTTGAGTGAACAAAAGCATCCTCGGGCGCTTGCTTAGCTTTTTTAAAAAAAAACTATTCTCGAATACTTTAAAATTCTGAGAATAAACCTTTATAAAGGCTCAAAATGACAACAATATTTTTTTAAGGTATCATCAATTAATAAGGAAATATAACTTACAAAAGAAATCTTTATATAGACTCAAAGTTTTATTTCCCTTGTTTTCTTGGGTAAAGTAGGATATGAGATATATGTATTTATAGACTCATGAATAGTTTTGCAGCTTGTTCCTAAATAATGTGGGATTCCTTCCTCTTTTAACTAACAACATGAGATGACATGCTACACTATATTTGATTTTTTTTACAAAACAATTTCTCTTTTTTTTATATTTTGTTAACATTTTCTTATATTATAAAAAACAAGAAACAAAACAACTCAAATTTTAAGTAAATGATACTTTAAAGATTATAGCAAAATTTAAGTATATATTACTATTATTTTTAAAAACAATGACTTACGTTAATTCACAATTTATCTATTATTATTGCATAAAAAAGTTACCTACTATTATTATTTTTGAATTAAACTTTGTAAACCTTAACATAATCACAATTGTTAAGTATCATTAAACCTTTTAAAATATTTGAAGTTACAAGTATGATTACAGGCACACAATTACAATAACAAATATTAAACATTCAAATAACAATTACATCGAACTAATTATTACAAAGTAAGATCAAATTGATAAATGGACTATTTTCTATCCCAAGTTCACACATAATATAATTGTTTTAAAATATACAAATTCATAATTGAACTGATCAATTTAACTAACTTTATTTATTATATCTAATTATATATATATATATATATATATATATATATCTAAAGTAGTTGTCTTATAAAAGTAGCTTTTCCTCCTATTTCACAAGCACATTATCAATGAACGTTAATGAAAGGCGGTTCATAAAAACTATCCTCATATAATGACACTCTGAGAAAGGAATAATACATGATTCCTTTTAAAAAAAATTGTTGCAATAACGCTTGAATATGCAGTCCTCCACAATCGTGTAAAGGTCAACCCTGCAATTGAGAAATGATGAAATTATATCATGAATATTACTTCCTTTTAAACTTACATGTATACTGCAAACACTCATGCCTCTTTTGTTACTCATTTGGCCTCAACCGCATCTGCTCATATTATAACAACGCCGTGTTCGATTGTGAAACACCATCTGTGGAGTTACTTTCACTCAACAGTCGCTCCTCCACCTCCTCAAGTCTTTGCAACCATTTTGTTTCTTATTTTTTATAATATAAGAAAATGTTAACAAAATATAAAAAAAAAGAGAAATTGTTTTGTAAAAAAAATCAAATATAGTGTAGCATGTCATCTCATGTTGTTAGTTAAAGAGGAAGGAATCCACATTGTTTAGGAACAAGTGCAAAACTATTCATGAGTATATAAATACACATATCTCATATCCCACTTTACTCAAGAAAACAAGGAAATGAGACTTTGGGTCTATATAAAGATTTCTTTTGTAAGTTATATTTTCTTATTAATTGATGACACTTTACAAAAAAAAGGTGTTGTCACTTTGAGCCTTTATAAAGGTTTATTCTTGTAAATTTTAAAATATTCGAGAATAATTTTTTTAAAAAACACGGGCTAAAGCGCCCTCTTTTGTCCACTCAAAAAAGCGGCATACGTAAGCTTTTCTTTGAGGTGGACAAAAGCGCGTCCTCGGGGCACGCTTTAGCCTCAGATCCCCAAAACGCGTTGATGTGGACGCGTTTTAGGAAAACAGTACTTTCCGTAAATATTTTTCAAACCGACACATTTTCGTAAATAAAGTATTTTTTAGTATATTTAGGATATTTACCCCAAAATTTATGCATATAATATGGTATATGTTTATAAAATAAAATAAATAATTATTTGAATCATCAAAGTCCACTCAACTTGAACCAATCTGAATAAAAAAAAGTGTTTTGTTTTTTTGAGTAATTTTACAATCATATTTGTTCTTTTTGACACAATGTTTAGAATTACCTATAGCCCTTCTCAATTCATAAATAGGAGGATAATGCGCTTCAACGCACTCGAACCCATATCCTCGATCTTACTTTAATAACAATATCCATACCAATCGAATTAAAAACTTAATCGTTAACTTTCCAAAAGAGTTATGACAAAAGAAAGTGAAAAAAAATAATGGTAAGCTAAAGAACAAGGTTCATGAACTAAATCGGATGGCAAATGATAATATATAGTAAATGGAAAAGGGAATCTCCCAACTCCCATTTTTTGAAACGATAACGAGAAAAGAAAACTTTTTAGAGTTATATATGTCCAAAGATGAATTAATGATTAGAGTTATATATATATATATATATATATATATTGCTAAGGTTCCATACATAATATACTTATATTATCTTTGAGCTAACAATTACTTGGACAGTGAATTTTGGTTAAATTTTAATACTAGTCCTTATATTTTTGTTATAATTTCTAAATTTTGAAATTTTAATCTTGACTGAAATAGTAATAATTAAATTCATTTGGTTAAATTCAACTGTTAGTCTTGCATACAATTACAAATTTAGTTTATATTCTGTAATTGAGTCATTCTAAGTTCTTATACTTTAATTTTGACACAAACAACAGTTCCTAATCAATTAACTAAATGCTTAGTGAATAATATATGAAAATAATAAGTTAACATCTCATTATACATATGATAATATATATTGCTTGACAGGCTTTAAAAATAATATAACTTAATGAATTTAACAATCATCATGTCGTGAGGATTAAAATTTTAATTAAAAAATACATTAACCAAAAATAATTAAATTAAAATTTCATAAAATATAAAAAAATAACAGTATATAACCTAAAACTTTTGTACGTGACAAACTAAACTTTAATATCTTATCAAGAAAAGAAAAACTTAAGACTTTAATATGGTATAAAATATATGCAATGTATAGGAAGGAAATGCAAGTTGAGGTCGAGACAAAGTAGACTTTAAATCATGGAGAAAAGCCAAGTTTCCACGACGGTCTAATCAAGCTTTGAGAAGTGATTTAAAAAATAAAAACAGAATGAAGGTTTGAAAGAGTGGAGAATATGACCCACCTCTTGATTCTGTGTCCAATATAGTAATATATTATACGGTTGATATATTGGGAGTGGAAGATCATATTTTACTTAAAGTTGAGATTTTTCTTAATTGGAATTGTCTTTATCAAATAGATACATCAAATGTGGCACAATCATTTTTGTTCCAACCCAAAGTGTTCCTTTGTGTTTTGTTTTAAATAATAATAATAAAAGCACATTTTTGAACTCATATATAATATGGAGATTCATGCAATCATTTGAGGTGTGAAGGAACGCCTAAAAATATAATTAAAAAATATTTGAGTTTAGGTATAGTTACTAATGTAGTAGGATGTAAGTTTAAATGTGCTGAACTACATTGTCTTTTTAATTATGAGTTGAGGAAGGATTAAGAGTAAATATTTTATTTTTCTAAAATATATTTATAAATATATTTAATTATGATTTTTTTAAAATTTACGGAAAAATGTCGTTTCTCCACAAAACGCGTCCACGTCAGCGCGTTTTGTGGGGAAAAACGGGAAAGCGCACCCCTGAGGACACGCTTTAGGCCTGCAATAAAATTACAAATATTAAACTTTTATTTTTAGAATTAAATTTCAAAAAAAATTAAACAAATTCTATTTTATTAAATATATTAAAACTAAATTACAAAAACATATAAGAAACTATTATTTTATTAAATATATTAAAATAAATTGCAAAAATAAAAAATAAAAAACTTCTTATTTTATTAAATATATTAAAACTAAATTACAAAAAATAAAAAAAGACTTATTATTTTATTAAATATATTAAAACTAAATTACAAAAAAATAAAAATAAAAAAACTTCTTATTTATTAAATATATTAAAACTAAATTACAAAAAATAAAAATAAAAAACAACTTCTTATTTTATTAAATATATTAAAACTAAATTACAAAAATAAAAATAAAAAACAACTTCTTATTTTATTACATATAGTAAAATTAAATTACAATAAAAAATTAAACAATTTCTATTTTATAAAAAGATATTAAAATTAAATTACAATAAAAATTAAACAACTATTATTTTATTAAATATATTAAAACTAAATTACAAAAATAAAAAATAACTTCTTATTTCATTACATATATTAAAATTAAATTACAATAAAAATTAAACAATTTCTATTTTATTAAAGATATTAAAATTAAATTACAATAAAAAATTAAACAACCATTATTTTATTAAATATATGAAAACTAAATTACAAAAATAAAAATAGCTTTTATTTTATTAAAAATCAAATTAAATTACATACAAAAAAAATAAACAACTTCTATTTTAGTGAAGATATTAAAATTAAATTACAAACACAAATAAAAAATAACTTTTATTTTATTAAAAAATAAAAAAATTATTACAATTTAAAAAATAAAAAAGCCCATCCGAATCAATGTTGATGTCGGTCGGAATCAGTGCCACACGGGGTGGTGGTGATTCTGTATTGGATTCCTCCTTCTTCTAGCTTCCGGCGGGGGTTGTGGAACATTGGGTGGGGATTCTGGTTCCTCCGGCAGTGGGTCTAGTTGTGGGTGTTGCGAGGATGACCCACCTTGATAAAATAACGACCCCGGAGGTGTTTGCATAAACCACGGCGGGGGTGTCTGAATCCCGTATGGCAAAGGAGATAGGTAAAAAGAAGTACTCCCCGACGGCGCCTCCTGTGATTCCTCACGCGACGGCGGCCTCAAGATCGGCTGGCCAGTCGGAGTAGTCGGGAACAGACTCGAACCCGACCATACATTTCAACCTAGGTTGGGACTGGGAAAGGGAAACATATATGGGTTAGGATACATATAAAGGGTAGGGTACGCACCTGGCATAAAGGGTAAAGGCTGTGATGTCAGTGTCGTTGGCTGAACTGATGGGCTCGGTGACTGTGTGGGAGCTGTTGATGGGCCCGGTGACTGTGTCGGCACTGTTGATGGCCCATCTCATCACCCATTCTCATTGGATTTAAAGGGCCCCGATGTTCTCTTTGTTGACGAAGTTGTCGTTGCCTTTCTTCTTCCGACAATAAATACGGCTTACCATGGATCCTAAACCATAGCATGTATTATGGCATGCACGCTAACTTAGGTACGATGATCGGTTCCCGAATAGGTAAATAGTCATACCGGTTCTCCCACATCTCGATATATGCTGACCAAAATCTTGGCCAATCCATTTGCAACTGCCGTAAGTCCACTTTGTGCTCATCATCGAGCACCTCAGGTGGCACAGAAATCGGTTGCCGGGATCCAAATTATCGCAGAACCCGATCTGACTGGTGTATCTCCACGGTCGCATAGTTGATCAATAGGACCTTCGCGTGCCAAAAGTTTGGATTTTGCAAGAACTCCTTGAAATTCTTGCCTGAATTGCGGATCCTCGTCACGGTGTCCATTGAAACTATATTAACATTACCAAAATATTAGTTATATACATAATACTAAACACTAAATACTGAAATACTAAATTATAAATATGAAATTGAAACTTACTTGTGTTTTCGAGCAGTTGGTCCAATAAATAGTATATCTTCAAGTGAGGTATGTATTCCGGCATAACTCATTGAATGGTTCCACCTAATTAAATAAATTTTTAGCATACAATTATACGATAAATCTACGTAATAATTGTAAAATATAACATTAAATTTACCTCGTTATCAGTGAGAATTAATATGGGTGGTCGAGTCGAAGACGTAAAAATGGAAATCAAAACCGTGCCCATGACTGCAGTAGTGATAGGCAACCTCCGATTTTTGCTTTACTCGGCCGTGTCGGCCCGCACAGCTCCCGATACAACTTCAATAGCACGACAGACCCCTAACTCATTTCACCGGCTGCTCTAAAATCAACAAGTTTCAATAGCCATCTCAAGTGTACGAGGTTTCTAGACAGGTCCGACATCAGATAACCTCCAATTATCTGAAGAATGTATGCCTAAGCATACCGTATTCTTTTTATTTCAGTCGAATCATCATTTGGCTCCGGGAATGTGTCCCGTAACTAGGTCATCTCGATCCGACCTCCATGAATGTTATCCAGAATGGCACCTAGAAGCTCGTAACATACGGCCATCCAATCGGTAGAAGTTTGATAGAAAATTGAGAGAAAGATGATAGAGGACTAATGTGTAAAAAAAAATAAAAGTGTTGGGGTTATTTATAGGGTTTTAATTTTTGACTTTTTGTAAATAGTAAAGGACGTTGGCCTCAAGGACGGTGATAGAAAAAAAAACCGTTGGATAGAGGACTAATGTGTAAAAAAAATGTTAGTTAAAGCGCTCCCACAGGGACGCTTTGTGCCACATCAACAAAGCGCATCCACGTCAGTGCTTTTTGCCGATTTGGCACAAAGCGCGTCCCCAGGGGCGCGCTTTCCTGTTTTTCCTCACAAAACACGCTGACGTGGACGCGTTTTGTGGGAAAGCGGCCCTTTTTCGTAAATTTTCAAAAAACCGGCCCTTTTCTGTATTTTTTTTGTATATTTGGGTATTTTACCCAGAATGCCAACTATTAGAAATAAAGTTAGGTACTAGTGATTTTTTAATTAAAATTAGGACATAATTGGTCATTCAATTATTAGAAATTTTTTTATTCAGTCACTCGACTTTAAAAATTACAAAATAATCACTCGACTTACCTTTTTTACTTTTTTTAAGTGGTTGATAACTTGGTGACTTGTATTTTCGACAAATTATTTTTAATGCATATCATTTCTATGTCATATAATAATTTAATAACCCAAATCACACCAGAATCCCACAAATAAATTTCTACACATAAAATCAAAATCAAATATCCAATCATCATCACTACCTGAACCCAAATTTTCAGTTCATCAAAAGAAAAAACTCTAAAATTAACTCTAAAATGCAAATGAATGAAGATATGAGAATAATGAAGAATTTGAACTAATTTGGGTGGATTTAAATTAAATTTAGTACATTTGATTGTATGCATCAAAACAAGACTTTTTCTACTTTAAACTCTTTCTAATTAAATTTCCCATTTCTTATTGTCAAAAATGAAGAAACTAAATGAAATTTAGAGGACCAAATAGGCTTGAAAGCATACATATACCCAAAATTAGTGTCTGCTGTGAAAAGAAAGGAAGCTGCAAGGTGCAGATATAAAAATAATTTGTCAAAAATATAAGTCATCAAGTTAACAGCCACATCAACCAGCGGTTAACGTTTTTGAACTTAAGAAAAATTTAAAAAAAGTAAGCTAAATGATGACTTTATAATTTTTTAAAGTCGGAATATTTAAACTGCCTCATCCACGTGTCCTAGTGCTTTAAAGAAAACAATCAGCCTATAAATGTTCAAAGCGAAGACATCGACCCTTTTCTTCATATCTAGGTGTGCCAAGATCAAATCTCGCAAACTATTCCAAGGGATGCATTTACCATCTCCCTATTGCTTGATCCGGGCTTCAAGCTATTGCTCACTCATCCCCGTGATGTTCATTAGTTTCTTTAGGAATGTTGAGACATTGGCGGCTCTGGAATAAACCTTGTTGGGTTGAATTTTCGGGGAATGAAGTAGGGTCGTGTATTCTTCCACAATAAGTACTAAATCCACTTTTCCAAAAGTAAAGCAGCTGTAGGCGGGGTTCCAAAATTGAGCTAGAGCTCGAAACAAATGCTTGTCCACTTTGATATCTAGTAGATATGGCAAATCACCATAATTATAGTAAAATAACTGCTTGATTTCTTCATCTCATTGGACCTATATCTCTTTCAATTCTTGGAGATTGTTCTGGGTCACTCTGATACGAGTGAAGTCCCACAATTTTGATACGTACCCCTCCTTCAAACTATCAACTTTCTCTAGTGGCGTTTTCTCAGACCATATTCGGACAGCCGCATTATCTTTCATTTTATCGAAAATCCGTTCTCTATGGCAAGCTCTCTATTTAGTAATTGAATGTAAATCAACACCTTTTTTTTGATGAAAATGTCATGCAATCACAATCAAAGTAAAAAAAAATAAGTCAGTACATTTTATACAAAGCTAAAAATTAAAACAAGCAATAAATAATAAATAAAGTACCTATTTGAGTAACCACTAGGGGTTCGGTGCGGTTCTACCTAGGGTAGGCTCTTAGGGCTCACGATATGCGATTCGATTCTAAAGTAAGGGTACCTAAACTGGCAGATTCCTCGATCCTCACCCATTATAGGCTCATACGGACCGAGTTCAGTTCAAGGGAATACATTTCCCTATGACTATATGGAGATGAAAATCTCACGAAGACATAGGTATGGATGTATCCCGAAAGCGATTCGCTATCCTATACGGAGGTGAAGACCTATGAAGGAATAGTTTCTGACTCCCACTTAAAAGGGTAAAATCAACGGTTATGCGATGCAATATGTGGAGATACATTAAAAGACTCGAACCAATAAAGTAATCATATCAAAATGATGCAGACCACAAAAATAAAATGCAACGAAAGGATCGTAAAATTTAAACCAAATTATCAATTTTTACAAAAAGATAAGAAATAATCAAATTGTAGCTTGACTCTCTTATTTTGTCCCGAGTGGAGTTGCCCAAGTTGTCGAAACTATTTTTTGAAAAGGTCGACTTTTTATTTAAAAAACGAAAAAGGGAGTCGCCATCGATCATTTTTATGAGGTGTGTAACAGTCCGGTTTATACCCTAGTCGAAACAGTGGTTTTGAGACCACAAATTTGAGTTCGTATAATATTTTAATATTATATTTTGTGCCGTTGATATGTGAATTAGCATGTGGTTAATTTTCGTAAGCGAATTTGTCTGTTTGCGTGTTTAATTTGACAAAAGGACTGAAATGCATTGAATGTGAAAGTTGCATGATAATTGTAAGTATCAAGATGTTATGGCTTTTAAAAGAGAATGCCTTATGAGGCAATAAGACCATTATTTAGATAGTGGATGGATAAAGGTCAAATGTGCCCTTGTTATATATGTTTTCTTATATTAAGTGAAAAGGGTATTTTAGTAAATGGAATAATAATATAAGTATAATAAAACAAACAAAGAAAAGATGATAGATATCATCCTTTGTTAGCCAAAAATCACCAAAGAAAGAAAAGAAAATACAAGCTAGGGCATTAGGCACTCTTTAAGCTTGATTAAGATCAAGAACCGAGGAAAACGGACTTAGATCGCGGGAAAACGAAAGTTAACGAGTAACTATTATCATCCCGATAAATCGAATCTGAAGTAAGTCTTTATGCAAATAAACTTATCTATATTGAATTGAATATATGTATTCATATATTTATCGATGAAAATGAATAAGTATGAAATGCTAAGTGCGTGAATTTTAAAATAAGTTCAATAAAGTGATAAGGCCGAGAAGTCCGCATTGAACCTAAAAATAGATAGGATTAGCTATGTCATGACATAGATATCATTACATTTATCATGTAAGACCACGTTTGAGGCGTTGGCGTTGATTTGAAATTTTATGTAAGACCAAATGCGGGACGTGAGGCATCGATATGAATTTTATGTAAAAGACCTAAATGCGGGACGTAGGCACCAATATGAACTTTATGAGTAAGACTATATGCGGGACATCGCATCATATTGACTCGTGTAAGACCACGTCCGGGGCGTTGGCCTCGTTATGATGCATGCGTGTAAGACCACATGCGGGACGATGGCATCGATATACTAGTGCATGTAAGACCTCGTCTCGGACGTTGGCATTGTACTACTATTCTGAGCTTTCTGAGTATCCTACTAGGTTTCTAAGGGTTCAACGGGCAAGTCTACAATATGAATAGTATATCCGAGCTATTATTCATTAAGTGGATGAATATCCGATTCAAGTACGTTGAATGTGCATTAAGTATGCATGAACGGTAAGTATGCATACGACTTTGATTTGAAGAAAGGGATGTTCAAATATGATGAGTTGAATGAGATGCAAGGAAGATTATGAATGAGTTATGTGCTTCAAATGAGTTTTGAATAGATAAATGTGACCAATGTAGTCATAAGTATGAATCAAGCATATACATGATAAATTGTTAAGTGTATGAGATATGCAAACGTATCCTTTTTATGTCAAGTTTATTTGTATATGACTTACTAAGCTTTTGGAAAGCTTACTTTGTGTGTGTATTTTTTCTGTTTTATAGGTCATCGAAGCTACTGAAGGCTCGAGATTGTCAATGATCATCATCATACTACAAAAACTTATTTTGGTACCCTTTTGTAAATGTATATAGCTAAATATGGCATGTATAGGCTAGATAGGTATACATGTTTATGAAGTGAGCATGGCCATATGTATTGGCAAGCTTTTGAGTTGATAAATGTTTGAATGAATGAGTTATGAAGAATATATATTTAGTATGTCTTGATGCATATGGAATTGGTATTGAATGTATGGGTGAAGTGAACCATTTGATATGTTTTAGTTGCCATATATGCATACTATGTTTTGGTATGTATTGCTTGTAGGTGAGACCCAAAATGGGTGGCAGATTGTCCTTGTAAATGGCCTATAATGTCACACGATTGAGGCACACGAGCATGCCTAAAACCGTGGGTAAATTGGCAGAATGTGCCTTATATTGTACACGGCCTCAACACGGGTGTGCTTGGTGGCCGTGTGGGAAATGGCAGTATGTGAACTATTATACACGGCCTTAGCACACGGGCGTGCTTGGTGACCATATTGGTTTTGGCAGTATATAGCTACGGGGAAGACACGCGGGTGTGTCAAGAAATCGTGGGAGAGGCACGGCCTACCCCTACGGCCGTGTGTCCCCTGTATTTTAGAAAAGTTTTAAATTTTTATGAAATCTCGTATGTGTTTAGGTTTGGTCTCGACTCGGTTTACAAGCATGTTTAAGGTCTCGATGACCTTCTTAAGGGACTTTATGTTTGAGATTGATAAATGACTATGTGATAATTCTGTAAATGTTTTCGATCTGTCCGGTAAAGCTTTTAACCCTAATTCGGTGATCGAAAACGGGATAGAGGTGTTACAAGGTATGATCGGGTCACTTCATAACGGTTAATTTATTAAAGCAACAATTTTGGTCTACGAAATTCAAAAAAATGGGTTTGGGAGTTGGTTACATACGAAGAAGGATTAGTACTCTCGTAACGCCCAAAATTGGTACCTAATTGATTAATTAATGTCTTAATGTCGAAAGTTGAAAACTTGAAAAGAATTTAAAATACGATCCTTGTAACGCCCCAGTTTTTTTTTTGCTTAATTTCGACTTTTGTATTTTTGGCATGAATGAGTGTCTGCTTCAGTGGTTATGTGTGTAAGTAATTTTGGTATTTTTATGAATAAAGCCCAAACGCTGGTTAGTAGGCTTATAAGTTAAAGTGTGTAAGTAATTAACAGAATAGGCTTGCTGGTTTGGTGGTTAAGTGAAGTGTTGGAGATGTTGGTGGTCTTGAATTCGAATCACTACGTAAGCATTATTTTTGCTGTCATGTCCAGAGTGTTTGTGTTGGACTGAAAATCTGATAGTAAGGTGAGAATTAAGGGGAGAGATTAGGGGTTAGCAGGTTTTTTTTTGAAATTCTAGGCTATCACCGTTCCAAAAATTTCTTGAAGCCATTCTTCTTCTCCTCCCCGCCTTCCTGCCGATTTTTCCCCCTTTATTTAACTCTTTCCTGCCAAAATTTTACCCTTACTTCCCCACTCTCTCGTTTTCTTTTACAAATCATCCCGTTGTGTGCAACAATCTTTTCACTTGTTCGGTAAGTTTTGTTTAAGTTTTATCTTGAATATGATCGTGGATATGTGACTTAAGAAAAGTGGTTATTTTGATTGTTAGAAGTCAATCAAGCGACTGAATATCGTTCTCAATCGATGAGTTAAAACGCGTGAAATTCTCGTTTCGATCAAATGTAAGGTTTCGTTAATTAGGGATGGACGTCTTGTTTCAATTCTGTTTAAATCTCGATTATGTTACTAAAATTTGGGCTTTGATTTGTCAAAAATAGGTTTTGGAGTGCTTGGGAGTTGTTTTAGCTTCAATCGAAACCAGATGTGTACCCGAAAGTGCAGAAAACAAGGTTTCAGCAAAAGCCAAAAACCATTCTGTCGACGCCACACGGGCGTGTGGTCACCCGTGTGGTAGGTTGCGTGTAGGACTGTAAGTTACCACACGGCCGTGTAATCGACGAGCCAGGTCGTGCGCGAGCAACACGGCCGTGTGATGGCTGGGCAAGGCTGTGTGTGACACACAGGCTCGACCAATTAGGCCGTGTGGGCCCACACGGGTAGGCCCAAAATCTTACATACTCGTGTAGGCCCACACGTCCCATGGGCGTGTGAGCCCATTTTTCTGGAAACTCTGTAAGGTTGCACAGGTCGCTGTGAACCTACTGTAGGGTCGGTAAGCAATACTTAGACCCCTAACTGAATGCTCTGTCTGTCTAGTTTCTGTACTAAGCATGTATACTGATTGAATATATGAGTTTTATTTGCATAATAGCATGTCATTCCTGTATGTTGCATTACATCGGGGTTAGTTGATTATGATTGGAGGAAGTATCTGAAAGGCTCTTAAGCCTGTTATTTGGTAGTTCAGCTGCAAATATCTAATTATGTGCCACATTCGGTACAACTTGGTGTGTAGGGCTGGGTGGGTTGATTTTATCCCTACATGGTGTGTAGGGTTGGACGGAGTTGGTGGGTAGGACTCTATTATCTGCATATTCTGTCTGAAATGGGCCAAGGCCCAGTAATATATCTGAATCTGTATCTGAGTGGGCTAAGGTCCACACCGTTTCTGTAATGGGCTCAGACCCGAACTGTGAATTTATGACTGAATTCTGATATTGTACTATGTGTATGTTTTCTGTGGGGATTACACACTGAGTTTGTGAAAACTCACCATTTTCTGTTTAATCTATACAGGTAATCCTCAGCAATAGACGGATCGGTGCTGCGGAGGACTTGGCGGTGACCACTGTTCTGGATACTCATTTACGATTTATTTTTAATAATGATTTGGTTATATTTGGGGTAAATTTTATGTAATAAGGCCATTCGGATTTTTGTTTAAAACTTGAGATTATTGTTTTATAAACTGCTAGCAGTAGGACAAATTGCGAGTTTTCAAAATAAACAAAGTTGTATCAAAATACGTAGGACCTTGCAAATCGTTTTAAAAGCTTCTGCAACGTGTAAAGTTTTGAAAATGGATAATGAATAAATACACGACACGTTTTGACGATAATCGAAGATACCTAAAAATGGTTTTAACGCAGTTACGATTTCTAAAAACATTATCATATGACACCGTCAGATTCGACCATAACGTCTAGTCCGGGTTTGGGGTGTTACAATCCCACTTTATTAATGTTATTTTTAGTTAAAATCGATTGGATAAATCAAAACGTGCGTTTAAGACTTTCTCGTCCTAAAGTAGCAAAATATCACGTTCCGTAAGTTAGGACGCAACATCTCGAACCTTTGAGAATGAGCTTGCCTTTATTTTTTTATTTTCAATCTTATGAATTTTTATTTTAATAGGATATTCAGTTATTTGAGTTCAACGAGGGAATCGAAACCCCGTGAGTTAGGTTACAATTTCTCGAAGCTCTAAACACGGAATATTGCCTTTATTTCCAAAAGATTTTGAATAAATACACACGTAAGGTTTAAAGCTATGCATATTTATTTTATTTGTATTATAGTGTAAAGAATGAATATTTAAACACGGATCATAATACGATTGGAACAATAATAGAATGATAACGCGAATAAGCGAAATGACGATATATCTATAATAATGAGACAATAAATAAGCAATGGTAATAATCAATTAAATCTAATGCTAATTAAACAATAAAAATAATAAAAAAAAAGTGAAATATGCATGATAAAAATAATCGATATGAAAGTATAAGAAAAGGGAATAAATAAGTGACAAAGAAGAATTAAAATAATATAATGATGACAATAGTAAAATTTAGCGTAATTAAGAGATTATAAACAATTATATAATAATAAACAAGTAAGTGAATAAATAATAGATAAAATAGAATAATAAAAAATATGTATATAAATATATATATATATATATATATATATATATAAACAATACACCATGAAGGAGAAAACGAGCCAATTTGAAATATTAAAAATAATAATAAAAGAAATGATAGGAACGTAAGTAAATAAAAAATGAATCATTAATAAAAATTGATTAAAGATTGAAATTATACAAATAAATAAATTAGACAGTTTGAAATAATACAAAATTTGAAGATAAATAGATTAAGGGTGGAATTGAAATTAAAAGGAGGTTTTGGGACTAAATTATAATAAAATAAATGCCTAAAGGACTAAATTGAAGTTTAAACGAAATTTTGGGCAAAAATTGAGAATGAAAATGAGGTAGAGGACCAAGTTGTAACGCGTGAATAACAGGGAGGGACCAAATGGGGAAATATCCCTGTCCTCCAAAACGCACAGTTCCAGTAGGGACTAAAATGAAATAAAAGTGAAATTATCAGGCCAAATTAAAAAAAACAAAAGGATCCAATTGAAATGAGTAGAAAAAGTGGAAGGGGCGAATGAGTAAATATCCCTTCCGTAAAAAAAACACGTTAATCCTCAATCTTGAGCAGGTTGGGTCTCGGGCCCCCTCTTCTAAACGACGTCGTTTGGTATTTTAAAGGGCTAAGCAAAATGGTGCGTTTTGCTAGCCTATATAAGTCATATTTAAAAAAAAAAACCCTTCATTTCCTCCTTTTCTAAAATAAAAAACAAAAAAAAGGCTTCTCCTTTTATCTGAAGTGAGCCTTAGGCCAGCCAGGCTCCGGCAAGCCTATGCCATGGCTTCGTGCACAACTCCACCGTGGCCAAGGAAGACCTTTCGAATTATTTTTTATTTTTATTTTTAAATCTAGATCTAGGATATATTTCGAAAATAAACAAAAAACGAAAAAAGAAAGAGGCAAATCACAAGGGAAAGAACCTCCGTCTTCGCCGCGCCCCCAACCCTCGTTGGAACTCTAATGGGTTTTGTGATGTTTGGGTTACCGGAAGTTCTCAACCGTGACGGAGAATAGACCGAAGGTGATTTTTTTATTATTATTTATGTTTTTATTTCGAATAAAATAAAAATGAATAAAAGATGCACCATTGAACTGTTTGCTTATGATTGTTTTCTTTTTTTTGTATTCAAAAATCCGTGTCTACATAGAAATCTAGCAATGCTTTTATAGCCAATCTATTGTTCACTATTTGCTATTGTTTCTATTGTTTCTTGCTGCTGTCTTTTGCTTTTCTGTCTTTTTTTTTCTCTCTGTTTGCAGGTTAGGGCGATGTGCACGCGATTGGAAAGGGCGTCTTTCGCTCTGATGAGGTGATGGCAACAGTGTTAGGGCTAATTAGGGTTTCAACTTTTTGTGAAACCTTATTTTGACCATTAGGTCTGTTGGGTTTGAGAAATTTTGGCCTATTCGATTTGGTTTTGTAAAATTGGGCAGTGGGTTTTAAGTTTAGACTTGTAATTTAAGTATTTGGGCCTGTAACCTGTTTTGTAGTTTTGGACTGTTTAATTTATTATTATTATTGCTTGTCTAATTTGGGCCTGGGTTGGGAAAAATAGGCCTATTACAACGAAAATATAAAATTTGACTTGTTAATAACTTATATTTTATTATGTTCACTTTTAATATTATAGTTATGTCCAAAAGAGATAGGATTGTATGAATATGTAATTCTACATCATTCTTATCCCTTTTAATAAGAGAATGACAAATTAGATTTTTTTTCCTCCTAAACTTTAGCATTTTTAGTTGGATTTGATTTTTTAGGAGAAAAAAAAGCTAAAAATCAACAGAAAAAATCTAATTTGTCATTCTCTTATTGAAAAAGAATAAGAATAACGTGAAATCACAGTTTCATTTAAACCTTTCTGAAAATAATCAACTATACGTAGGGGCGAAATTTATATATGTAATTCATTATTGCTTTCATAAAAGAAAGACATGGGCTGCCTTTGGTGTTTTTTAACCTTCCAATTTCCATTCCAATAAAGTTAACGTACAAAAATTGGAGTGCTTAGCTAAAGTAGGCATTTTCTATTAAATAGAATAAAGATGGATAGTGTGTATGAGAACCATCGATTTTTTCTAACATTAATACCATCGTGTCTGCGTCTTTTTTCTTTTCTTTTCTAATAATCACATGAAAATTTAAATTAACATTTCTTATAAAAATAATGGTAAAACACATTAAGCTCTTAAGAGAAGAACGTAAATTTAAATATTAAAAAAATCTAAATATAAATAATAAAACGAATATACATAATATAAAAAAAGTTATATAATAGAATGCATAATTCACATTATTTTATTGTCGGTTCACATGGTAGGTCTAAGCCCATATTATTGGCAGGTTTGGGCTTTAGGAACTACCGCTCAAGGGGACATATAATATATAATATTTTGTCTTTACTTTTATTTTGTCTTTACTTTTTAGGGTAAATTTCACCTAAAGTCATTAAATTATTACTAAATTTAAATTTGGTCACTCAGCTTCAAAAAGATACAAAATGATCGTTACACTATTCAAATATTTTCATTTAAGTCATTGAACTATTCAAAAGTTTTTTATTTAAGTCATTGGGCTATTAAGTTTTTTCTTTCTTAATAAAGTTTGGCTAGTGAGCTCTAAGCGACAATTCAATGATTGGTACGGTGGATCGGTACCGATCGACACGTAGCAGAACATACCTCAGATCCAAGTCGATCTGACTTTCAGTCTTAGAGATCAAAGAAAAAGTTGATTGAATTTTAGTTCGTAGATTCATGACATTCAAAGCTATTTAATTAAAAAAAAAAAAGAACTATAGAAGAGAAGGAGAAGAAGAAGAGCTTTTGATTGGTACAAGTGGTGCGAAAAAAAGGTCATATATTAGTAAATTTAACAAACCAGTAACTTAAATAAAAGCTTTCAAATAGTTCAGTGACCATTTCGTAACATTTTAAAATTGAGTGATCAAAACATAAATTTATTAATAATTTAATGACCTTGACTGAAGTTTACCCTATTTTTTTACTAACTTAAAGTGCTTGATTGAGTTGCTGCCCCTATCAATAAAACATCGGTTCAATTTAGAAATAACAAAAAGTTCATTCTATTTAAAAAGTAATCAATATTATTATCACATTTTTTTATATAGAATCTTTAAAAAAATAATTTAAACCCGAAATAAATTCAAACCTATCCCTTTAAATTTTTTTTTAAATTTGTATAAATACATTGTACCATTAATCTAATAATTATAATATATATGTATGGGTTGGGTTGGGTTGGGTATGGAAAGTGGAAACTGCAAAGGCTAAAGCCATGGGCATATGAAAATTAAGTAATGGAATAATACTATATATAGTATCAACTTTTTTTATTCAGAGTTCTCAAACTGGTATTGTTTTTTAGGTGTAAATAAGATTCCTTCCCTCTTCCTTATATATTGGAGACTAGTATTGGTAGGTCATTAGACCATAGGCCTCCCTTTCTTCATTTTATATCTAATAATAATGTGTAACTTTCGGCTCTTAAGCCTTCCGCCATTATAAATAAAAGGATAAACCCACCAACTTTTTTAGCTTGTCTTGTTTCATATTTTGGCAGCATTCTTTTTTCTTCAGCTTTTATAGCAATATCTAAAGCAATTTATTACTTTATTCTAATTTTCTATGGTTCTTAATGCTTTCATTAAAAGGTGTGTTTGAGGATTACTTACATGTGTATGGTAATCCATAAAACCAATATATATTTCTTAAAAGTCTCTTTTTGGAACCCTAATCCTACTATAACATTCATTAAATTAACAAAATTATCATAATCTATTTCATTCATAATTATGTGATAAATACATTATTTTAAACCATATAAATAGGCGTGAAGGAGGAGTAGGCAGTCGCTTTAACCTCCTCAAAATGAATAATTGTTTATATAATTCCTTTAGTTTTTAAGAAATTATATGTTAATATCATGATTAAATTATTCTTTACCCTTTTTAAAAAAATTATTGACCTCGCTTCAAATTGAAATGATATTCACTTTACTTCTTTTGGCCACTTATTAGCGACAAAAATACAGTGAAAATCCCAATCTTAAAACCCATTTTAGAACCGACCAAAACAAAGAAATGATGGGTTTTGCCCTTTACTGCTGATTCAATGTAAAGGAAGACTGTGTGTGATTTCTTTCATCTTTTTTTCAACCTGAGGGGCTTAACTTCCCAATACAATAAGTGACACATCAAACAGGAGAAACAGCAAGGATCTCAACTTTATAACAATTAAAGGTGTGAAGATGTCACAATAGAGATGTTAGGGACAAAAAAGAAGAAGAAGAAAAAGGGGTCACCTACTCACCTTACAATATATAAATCTTCTCTCTCTAAGGAACATATGGTTGATGCTTACCAAATTATTTGGCACAGGCTTTCATTTAAGACATTGATTTATGTTGTTACTGTTTTCAACTGTCAAGGACTCCATACATTTGTCCTTAGCCCCCCTTAGTGGCTTACAAAATTTCACAAGCTTCTTTCAAGACTGAGACGTTGGTCCAACTCAATCATCAAAATCTACCCAAACTAATTTTATATATATTAAAGGACGGTCATCATGTCAGAATTTAGAAAAAAAATTGTAAATTATTTATGAACCATTTTATTTGATTAGTCCAATTCTAAATCAGGCGGTTATTCATAAATGCATATATTTATAAACAAGATAGAAAACAATATGATAGGATTTGAATCAAAAGGAGTATATTTGTCAGGTATTTTTCATTTTTTTCCACGTATGTACACATCAGGGCATGGTCAGAGTTAACTCATTTGTGTTTTGCTAATCACCTGATTTTGACAGCCGGGGTCCTTTCATTCTTTAAGAGGAAATTATCATCTTTTGTCTCTATTTTATACCCGATTTCAGTGTATCTTAATTTTAAATATCTTACTTCTATTATTAATATTATATTTTAGTCTCAATGCCATTAAAAAGATGCATTTATAATTACCAAAATAGTTATTTCTTTTACTAATGATTTGGACCAAGTCATAATAGTAATAATTATACAAGGACCAAAATAAAGCAAATTAAAGTACAAAATCAAACCTTTAAATTAAGTAGAGTAGAAGAACAAGAAAAGAAGCATGCATACTCCACTGAATATATAATATTAACAATCATGCCATTGAAAACCTTTATTACTTGCTGGCTAAAATTGTGATAAATATTCAGCCTGACTTTTCAGTGCATTAATGAGACAAAGGTCCAAGTTGTGAAAAATGGAAGTTTTTGAAGCAATTGGCTGAAGATGGGGAAGATATTGAGCAAACGTGTGACCTAACTTAGGGATAATATTTTTTAGACTACTTGGGGATTCTTTTTCTAATCAATTATAGATCATGTTTAAGATATTGCTAGTGATGCTATTTTACATTCACTAAATTTTTAAATATCTAAACCTTCATACTTAATTTAATTATTGATTAGCATTTGGCTTTCATTCAAGACCTCTGCCATGTATTTCAACTTAAGTGGATTTGGTCTATAAAATCCTTTTTTTTAAATATTTAAGATTTGAAATTAATCTATTCCTGTCTTCTTAAATCAACACAATTGAAAGATATTGTTATAACACTAAAACTAAAAGGATGTTAAGTATTGTGCGGAAGCGTGTAAAAGAGTAAATTTATTGTATTAAAAAATCACACTAAGTTCAATTCCAAGGAAAGAGAGGTGGATCACGAGGATCTCTTAAGTACCAGGTCTTTCCTAGCCAGAATATCCCTCTATCGTAATTTAATAGTACAATAAATAACTACAATCACACTAACAAGATATAAATAATAAAGAACACCAAAATTTTAACGAGGTTCAGCAAATTTTGCCTACATACTCGGGCACTACCGAATATATTTCACTCCAAAATTACAAGTGAAAATCTACAAATAGGAAGAGACAAAAATGCCTTAAGTAGAGAATGACAAATTTTGAGATGAAGAAAATGAGAAATGGTTAGGCCTATTTATAGTTGAAGTTCAAGGATTAACTTGCAAAGTACCTATACTAATGGGGACCAAAATTGCAATTAACCCGTGCCAAATTTCAACCCAAATTAAATGGTCCTATTTTCGGTGCCTAATTCTGACATTTGGTGGCAAATTTCTACAGCCATTATCTTTGACTTTTCAAAGACAAAATGGGTTGCTGCTAATAATCTCCACCTTGAAGATTTGATTAGGATAATCTTATCTTCACATAATTCTTTCTGCCTTTGCCAACAATACTTGATAGTGCCTTCTTCAACTGTTAAACTTGCAGGATATTGATCAAGTTCAAACAATGTTCGAACTTGGTTGCTGTTACCACCTCGGTCATCATATCTGCGGGATTATCTGCAGTCTTAATCTTCTGAAGATGAATTTTCTCCTCATCAATAATTTCTCGCACAAAATGGAATCTTACGTCGATATGCTTTGTACGTGCATGATAGACTTGATTCTTTGCTAAATGAATAGCACTTTGGCTATCACAATACACGTTAATATGCTCATGAACCAATCCCAAAGTTTTAACCATACCTTGTAACCAAATAGCCTCCTTTACAGCCTTTGTTACAGCCATGTATTAAACTTCGTGGTTGACAAGCATGGCGTAGATCGTAGTGTAGACTTCCAACTTATTGGTCCTCCAGCAAGTGAAAACACGTAACCGGTGGTTGATCTTCATTTGTCCAAATCACCGGTATAGTTAGAATCAACGTACCCAATAACACCTTTACCAAGTGTATTATCCTGCTCGAACAGTAATCCAAAATCCACGGTCTTTTGAATATACCGTATAATCCATTTCACAACTTGCCAATGTCCTTTTCCAAGATTATGCATATACCTGCTCACTATTCTAATTGTGTGTGAAATGTCGGGTCTTGTACACACCATTACATACATCAAGCTACCCACTGCATTAGAATACGAAACTTGCAACATGTATTCTCGTTCTGTATTCGTCGAAGGAGATAGTTATGTAGAAAGCTTGAAATGAGAAGCCAATGGGGTACTTACAGGTTTTGTCTGCTCGTTCATGCCAAACTGCTTTAGTACCTTCTTCAAATACTGCTTCTGAGACAAGCTAACTCTGCCATGGGCTCTATCTCTATATATTTCCATGCCAAGAATTTTCTTAGCTTCACCAAGATCTTTCATCTCAAACTCAAGATTGAGTTGAGTCTTCAATCTCTCAATTTCAGCTTTGCTCTTAGATGCTATCAGCATATCATCAACATATAAGAGCAAATATATGAAAATTCCTTCTTGTAGCTTTTGGAAATACACGCAATGGTCAAATTTACTTCTTGTGTACCTTTGCGCTTTCATAAACTGATCAAATCGCTTGTTCCACTGCCTCGAAGATTGTTTCAATCCATAAAGCGACTTTGTCAGTTTGCAAACCCAATTTTTTTTACCAGCAACCTTGAATCCATCTAGCTGAGTCATATAGATTTCCTCTTCCAAATCACCGTGTAAAAACGCGGTCTTCACATCAAGCTGAACTAGTTCAAGATCATATTGCACAATCAAAGCTAGCAAAATCCGAATAGACGAAAACTTCACAACTGGAGAAAACACTTCATTGTAGTCTATTCCTTCCTTCTCAGCATAACCCTTTGCTACCAATCTAGCCTTGTATCGAATTTTATTTTTACCAGGAGATCCTTCTTTCTTTGCATATACCCATTTGCATTCAATTGCCTTCTTTCCCTTGGGCAGTATCACCAACTCCCAAGTCCTATTTTGATGAAGAGACTGCATTTTTTCATTCATGGCTTGCTTCCACTTTACACCATCAGGGTTACTTATTGCTTCTGTGTAAGTAGTCGGAACATAATCATCTGCAATTGGAAGTGCATAGGCCACTATATCATCAAAGCGAGCAGGCTTACGAATCTCCCTTCTTGGCCTCCTATATGCAATTGAATCTTGTTGCTGTAGAAGTTCTTGGGTCGGAACGTCTTCATCATTTGTTCTTCTAGTATTAGCTGGATCATCATTAACCTTTTCAAGCTCCACTTGCTACAAAGTACTATTGGTTTTGTCATCCTTTTGTGAATCCTTTAACATGGTTGATTCATCAAAAGTCACATCTCTACTAAAGACAATCTTCCTTGTATCAGGACACTAGAGACGGTATCCTTTTACTCCACTAGTTATACCCAAGAATAAGGCTTTCTTTGCTCTTGGGTCTAACTTTGATTCTTTTACATGATAATATGCAATTGAACCAAAAACATGTAAAGAATCATAGTTAGTAGTAGATTTACCAGTCCACATCTCCATAAGAGTTTTGCCATTTATTGCGCTGATGGCAAATGGTTAATTAGATGGCACGCATATGTAACAGCTTTAGCCCAAAATTCTTTGCCCAATCCAGCGTTAGACAACATACATTGAACTTTCTCCAGTATAGTTTGATTCATATGTTCTGCCACCCCATTCTGCTATGGTACAATGCCCTCATCTTGATATACTTGTAGAAATGGATTATTTTTGTACTCAGTACCATTGTCTGATCGAAGTTGTTTGACCTTTCGACCAGTCTGAATTTCCACCATCTTCTTCCATTTCAGAAATACATCCAATACTTCACTTTTTCTTTTCATTATATACACCCATACTTTTCTTGAATAATCATCAACAAAAGTAACAAAATAGTGCATACCTCCCAAAGAAGCCACTTTAGTAGGTCCCCACACATCACTGTGAACGTAATCTAGAATTCCTTCCGTATTATGAATTGCTGAACCAAATTTTACCCTCGTCTGCTTGCCCAGAACACAATGTTCACAGAATTCTAATTTGCAAGAATTTGCACCTTTCAACAAGCCTTGCTTCGCCAAAGTCTGCAAAGCTTTTTCACCAGCATGTCCCAATCGCATATGCCATAACCTGGTAGCCTCTGAATCTGCATCTTTCGCAGAAACTGTTGATGTTGATCCAATAACTGTACTTTCATTTAAAAAGTACAAGTTATTTCTTCTTGTGCCTTTCATCACCGTCAAATTTCCAACTGCTACCTTTAGTAATCCATCTCTCAAAGTGATTATGAGCACTTTAGATTCTAAGGCCCCTAATGAGATGAGATTTTTCTTCAAGCTGGGTACGTAGCGAACATCAGTCAAGACTTGGATTGAGCCGTCGTGATTCTTCAATTGGATTGTACCTACTCCCATTATCTTACAAGCACTGTCATTTCCCATAAGAACAACTCCACCTTCTAGTTCTTTAAGACTAGAAACCAGTCCTTATTAGGACACATATGGTAAGTACATCCCGAATCCAAAATCCACTCATTAGTATGACATGCCATTGCAATGCCAACCAAGCTAAAGTCTGACTCATCATCATGCTCTGCTACACATACATTAGAAATAGCCTTACCCTTTTGTAACTTAGGACAATTCTTTTTCCAATGCCCTTTCTCACGAAAAAAGGTACACTCATCTTTGGCGGGTCTCCCTTTAGACTTTTCCCTTCTACCAGGTTTGCTGCTGCTTGAACGACCTTTTACTGTTAAGACTTCTGTAGTTGTATCTCTGTGATCTCTATTATCTTTCTTTCGAGTCTCAGATCTATACAACGCACTACAAACTGCATCAAATGTGATGGTGTCCTTCCCATGAAGTAATGTGGTGGTAAGATGATCATATTCATCAGGAAGGGAATTCAATAACAATAATGCCTTATCTTCGTCTTCAAAATTCTCATCCAAATTTAGCAAGTCTTCTAAAATTTTATTGAATGAGTTCACATGGTCATTCATCGACATACCGGGTGTATACGTGGATCGATAAAGTTTCTTTTTCATATAAAGCCTATTTTCAAGGCTTTTCGTTAGAAAATTTTCTTTCAATGTATCCCACAACTTTCTTGCTGATGTTTCCCTCATGACAGAATACTTCTGTTCTTTGGCCAAACATAGACGAATTGTACCACACGCTTGTCTATTAATTTTGGCCCACTCCTTGTCATCCATCTTGTCAGGTTTTTCTTCAAGGGCTATATCCAACTCTTGCTGACATAAGACATCCAGGATCTCACATTGCCACATACCAAAATTATTGGTACCATCAAATTTCTCTACTTCAAATTTTACATTGGTCACCGTAGTCCTTGCTGATGACGATGCCTCTGCCATTATTCTCCTCAATCCCAACTACTGTATACGTGAATAGTGCCACAAACGATTGTATTTCCCAAGTATGAATCTAGCTCTGATACCAATTATTGTGCTGAAGCGTGTAAAATAGTAAAATTATTGTACTAAAAAATCACACTAAGTTCAATTCCCAAGAAAGAGAGGTGGATCACGAGGATCTCTTAAGTACCAGGTCTTTCCTAGCCAGAATATCCCTCTATCGTAATTTAATAGCACAATAAATAACTACAATCACACTCACAAGATATAAATAATAAAGAACACTAGAATTTTAACGAGGTTCGACAAATTTTGCCTACGCCTTGGGCACTACCGAATATATTTCACTCCAAAATTACAAGTGAAAATTTATAAATAGGGAGAGAGAAAAATGCCTTAAGTAGAGAATGGCAAATTTTGGGATGAAGAAAATGAGAAATGGTTAGGCCTATTTATAGTTGAAGTTCAAGGATTAACTTGCAAAGTACCTATACTAATAGGGACCAAAATTGCAATTAATCCATGCCAAATTTTAACCCAAATTAAATGCTTCTATTTTTGGTTCTTAATTCTGACATTTGGTGGCAATTTTCTACAGCCATTATCTTTGACTTTTCAAAGACAAAATAGGTTGCTGCTAATATTAAGTTTTATAACAGAGGTACGAGAGAGAGTTATCACATCAATAAATGATTCATATTGTAAGAAGTGCGGAGAGCCGCCAAACTTAAAGGTTTAAGAGTGTGTGAGATAGATTATCTAAAGAATAATGACTAGATCTCATTTTTGTTTATTTACCCAGAGATAAGGGGATATTTATAAGGATGTAGGCTAAGTGTTGGTCTCAGCTATTGAGTTCCCCTCCTCCTAGGTGCAGTTATAAGGTGGCATGTGTTAGCCTAATGCATTGTTAGAGTCAACTCAAAGGAATTAGACGAGGCATCTACTGGATGCAATGTATTGATAAGAAGTGTTATCTAGGACCTTTCCTAATATATCTATGCAAGGCCATGAGACTAAGCACTTCTAGAAAAACCACAGCTAGGTTAAGCTTTGCTATGTCTCTATAATGGTCAATTGTTCTGACGATAGGGATTTAAGGCGAGGGTATAATTAATTGTTATAATAGTAAAACTACACAAAATATTGTGTTTTATAATAGAGGTAGTGATGAGGGGTTTTATAAGTTATAGAGGTTGGGTGTGGGTCTTAGGCATTAAGTTTCCCTCCCCTTAGGTGAAGTGATAGTGTGGCATATGTCAACCTAGAGCACTATTAGAGTCAACCTAAAAGGATAAGACGAGACATTTGTTGAATATAATGGATTTATAATGTTATTATAGATCCTTTTCAATATATCTTCTATGGATTGTTTGGGCCTAACCATGAGGTTTAGCTTTTCTAGCCAAGCCATGATGAGGTTGTCCATCATCATGAAGTCTTTATAATGGTCAACTGTTCTAACGATGGGTGATTAAGGTAAGGGTATAACAATTTTCCTCCTAGAAGAAAGGCAAGTTATAAGGTGGTTTGGCTTGAGTTAATGTCGTAGGTGAGGGTAACTACGTTCATTTAGTAAGGCTTTCACAAGGTTTTGCAACATCATCATTATCCCTCCAGTCGTGTACCTTTGTATTAATTACCCTTAGACGCATGGTCACATTTGATTGGATTTATTGGGAATGCATCGCTTCTTATCGCGGGCATTTCATTTGGAATGTCGATCTATTTTTTTCGAAACACTTATAAATAGGTTGCGTGCCGAAGCCTAAAACTAGCAACTTTGCATTTTCTTTCTTCCACTAACTTTTCTTCCTTTATTCCTTTTTATTGCACGATTGCCTATTCCTTTTCTTTATATTTTTGTTTGTTCTGTCTTTTGTTTAAAATGGTTGGCAATCCCTTAATATATGATATTTCGGTAGAGAGTGTAGAGCTATTTTGTACTACTATCACAAAGGAGATGACAACCATGATACACTTATAGTGTTTACATATGGTACATTATAGGTACTAGTTTCAATTTCGTCGAGCCTTCATCGAATGAGTAAGGTCGTAACAATTGGAAGGGGCTTTTTTCTTCCATTACATATGTTTGAAGCAGGCTTTCATCTAGCTCTATACCTATGGTTAGTAAAGATCCTCCAAGTGCACCACGTTGCTCTAGGGATATTTTTGTATATTTGAAATTATGATTAATTATGGTTCTTTAACTTGTGTATTTCTATTCCAAAAATCTTTCAAACAGCTCGAATTATATCAAGTTTTTATTTTTCATATTTTTTTATTCAACCTACTCATTAATTTATACTTTATCCTTCTACTACAACTATCATCTAAAAGAGGTGGTGATTGTCTTTCGTCTCGGTGCCTTGAGGGTGGTGTACTGAAAAAGTTAAACTAGATGCCTAGTGATGATAATGGTGGGCCAAAGATCTAGGATTGCTTTCTTACCATAGAACATTTATCGATCTATCATTATTTTAGGAGGCGATTGTATTTCTTCGTTCATACTTGCTTAGCTACTCGCCTAATGGTAATTGTATTTCTTCCTTTCTTAACGACTAATGTTTGTGCCAAGACGAGATTTACCTTCTTAAAATTGTAATTTTGAGAGTAGCCTTCTTAAGAGACAAGGCGATATGTTTGATGGTGATTCATTGCCACCTCTTATGTACCATTGTTGGCCTCTTAAAATATCTAATGTTATACTATTCCAAAGATTATTTTAATTAAGTCAAGCATTTCAACACCTTTCCTCACAGGAACCTTCTCATAGTTCATACTTCAAGTTGCCCTTATCATGTTTCAATTTGGTGGGGTGAACCTCCTCTCCTAGCAAAAGTCGTCATTTCACTTCTTTCGAGGCATTTTCTTCCTCATGGAGATTCGTATTTGTTCTGACATTTAGGGATCCTCTCGTAGGAATAAGTGTATTTATGTACATCCATGGAACATTTTTTACACCAATATTTTGAAACTTCTTCTTCTCTTGTTGTCTTGAGCTTCTAGGGAGGTTTTTTGGTACTTGAGTATGTTGGAAAATCGGGTTCAAAAAACGTAACAAAAAATAGGTTCAAGGGAAAATCGAAGTTTTAATTTTTTTTCAAAAAATAAGAACTTTGTTGTGTTATCTAAAGTAATAAACATTTAATCAAAATTTTACCTTTATGATTAAATTAGAATGAATGTTTCAATGAGTAGTCTTCTCCGTTATACTCAAGCTCACGTCTGCTGAGTGTGGGCTCGCTTCGAATTAGAAATTTTTTCACAAAATTACCAATGGGGTAATTTTGTAATTTCTCTAAACTTCTAGGGTCAAGTTGTAAATAACAAGAATATCCACTAGGTGAATTGGCAATTCGAGTGTTCTATTAGATCAAGGTTACGATGCTACCTTGGGGATCGTCTTTGGTCCAAAGACATATCTTCTTCTTTTCCAAGTTGCTATTTACTCCTTTTAAGTTTTTCTTAGGAATATTCTTGGAGTTGGGACCAATGAAACTCATTTTGTTCTTGCAACTCTTGATACTGTTGTATCATCGATTAGGAGTTATCTTCCTCTTTGGGACAATGACAATATTCTTCTTCTTAATGGTCTACTAGAAGGCAAATGAGAGAAGACATGCAAGTTCATCATTCCATTGTTGTGGTTGTAGGTACAAAGGGTGGTAGGCTTCCACCGTATTGTTTTGGCCTTGTTCCTCAAACTTATTTCTGCATGGGTTACAGAAAATGCTTTGACTTTCTCGCTCTTGATGATTTTATCCTTTAAAAGAAGAGACATAGCTTTTTATTAGGTTTTCGAAGATTACGCCAATTTTACGACACTAAGACTACGTGGGATGTTGGGTTTTATAACAAGGTGATTTTCATCGTGAGAGGTGTAAATAGTCACTACAACGAGGTGGTTCACACCGTAAGAGGTGCGAAGAATTGCTAAACTTGGAGGTTTAAGAGTGTGTAGGATGAATTGTTGGTAGAGTAAGGACTAAGTCTTGTTGTCTTTGTACATTGATGATAAATAAGTATTTATAAGGTTGGAGTTAGTGTGGTTCCTAGCAATCTGCCTAGTGTAATAACATGGTAGCATGTTTCAACCTAAGGAACTTTTGAAGTTAACCTAAAAGGACTAGATGAGAATATGCCAAATGTGATAGAATTTTAGATGTCGTCAGGGACCCTTCCCAATTTATTTTTGGGTAAATTATACCAATAGTCACTAAACTTTTGGATAACTGACACAATAGTCACTCAGGTTTCAATTTAGTCACTCAACTTTTGAAAAATAACAAAACAGTCACTAACGTTATAAAAAGTTGACAAATCAGTCACTCATTAACATTTTCTATTACAGACCTAAAGGAAAAGGTGATGTGGCCAGTTAACTAGCTGACGTGGCCAGTTAACTTGCCACATTAGACAAGGCAAAGTTAGTGACTATTTTTTTGCGTCCTTTTTTTTAATAAATGGCCCAATATTTTTGAATTTTTACGTAAATGACCTAATATGTTTATACTTCTTCTACATCCTAAGAATCTTGTTATCGGTGCCTCCGCCACAACCATTTTTGGCGTCACCATCTTTGACCTCCAAACCCCTACCACCTTATCTCAATCATCCAATCATCCATTCAACAATCAACAATCTAGATCAAAAGATGTTTGGAAAGCACCTAAGAAGAGCTCACATTGTTTAAGCCTTAAAGAAAAAATGGTTCTTGCTAGAGAAAAGAAGAACTAAGGAATGGGAAGTGATGGAGAAACTCAACTGGGTTAAACTTACTAAAAAGGAACTCAAGATTGTGCAGGTTGTTGGCATCAAGAGATTCGTGTGAAGCAGCGAAGGCAGAGTTGTTGGCATCGTGGAATCGATCAAGAGAAAAAGAGTTCGGGAATAGTAAAGGAAGGTTAGGAGAATAGATTGTTTGAAGAATCTAAAAGCAAATCAATTGCTGCAAAATTTGAAAACAAAAAACATGTCAAAATTTACCCATTTATATGACCATTTACCCATCTATTTGAGAACAAAAAACATGTCGAAAATTTGAGAAATCAAAATACCCCCATCTACCATCTCCACTGTTAGATATAGATGAAATTTTGGCCGCCACTTTTCCTTTGTGGGGCTTTTTTCTCCTTTATAGACGAAATCAAAATTCGAGAAACTTGAATGAGATTTTGGATTGATGGATTCTAGGGATTTGAAAGTGGGTTTAAGGAGCTTGAAGGTAATGGCGATACGCCATTGGTGATGAGTGGAGCTTTGAAAAATTTCTCTTCTTCTTCTCTGCTTTTTTTTCTTTTAATGCCCAACCCAGCTAGGGTTTTAAATTGGGGCCATTTACAAAGTAAGATGCTGTGTTACTTACTGTTTTGTTATTTTTCGAAAGTTAAGTAATTATTTTGTCAACTACCTCAAAGTTGAGTGACTGTTGATTTAATTAACACTTTATTTTTTTGTGAATTATGTGAACCTACTAAGTGTCATATTTACGAGAGGCTATAAAGCCGAGCTCTTCTAACAAACTCGCGTCGCCAAATCTCCATAATGGTGAACTAGTCTGGTGAGGGGATATAATGCAAGGGTATAATATATATATATATACACCAACAGGTTTTAATCATGAAAGATTTTTGGCAAAAGCTTATTCAGTTTGTTTTCATTAATATTTTTCGCGACGTTGTAGTCATCAATTTATTCTGGACTTTGCGGGTTGAAATGGGACGAATTATAGCAAAAAAAAAAAAGAACCCTACAATATGACGTCTCTAAATATTGACGATGTCGGACCCATTTGGCCTATGGATTTGAACTGTAAGCAATCAGGAAAATATATATATATGTAAATGGGTCAACTCAACTTTAACTCCAAAAATGATTAAACATAAAAGCTTTGATGAAAAAATATTGAGTTGCCAACATCATATGAATTTTTGTTCTCAAGCTGCAACGCCAACATTGGAACTTTCCAGTTCTTTTCCTTATTCCGTATATTGACAGAAGTTTCGATTCGCTCCCATGAATCTAATAAATTACGTAGTAATATAGCCATTACATTTTCGTTTCTAATCTAACCACAACAATCTTAAACATTTCAAGACCAGAAACAATGACGTAATATGTCGCAAGAATTTCAGATCAAATTTTTTTTTTAAAACTTGTAAGAAGAAACCATGGAACATTGGGTCCACTTAGTTAGGTTGGTTGGCTTGGAATAAGATTACTAAATTAAAATAATATTTTTATTTATTTTTAATTAATCATTCGGTTTTAAAAATATAAAATCAAATTATTTAATAAAATAACATATCAATCCAAATTAATTTTAATCAATTTTGATTAAAAATAAAACAAAAATTTCAATCTGTTTTGTCTCACCTACTCATAGCTTTCAAATTAATTTGCTAGTTTGAAAGAAAAGAAAGCAGTGGCTAATAGTAAGGGGATCCGCCGTGATCATACGGAGAATAAAAATCCGGACATCAAACGTTTAATTAAGCTTCATTTACAATAAACATAGTAGTTATTGAAATAAATGCTGTCTGATTAACATCTTTATTTTCTATGAGAAAAATACATTAAAGCAGGATGGGAGGGAATGAATGATTGATTACCTGAGAGAGAGGTAGTTAATCACCATCTAAGCTTGTCTTGTCTGAGTCCGAGACTCTCCACCATGTATATATTAGTTGCCTTGAGAGGATTCATTTTCATTCACTTCTTTCTTTTTTTCCTGATATTTTTCAATCATCATTTCAGCTTAAATCTGATTTTCAGAGTCTCTCTCACCATCTCCGTCTTTCCTCTTCTTTTCTTTTATACTCTTCCATGTGTCTATAAACCTTTTATTTAATCTTCAATTCTACTTCTTAAATTATTTTAAAATATAAATGAATTTAAGGACTAAGTTGTTAAATATAAGTGATCATCACCTTGAGTTTCAGGTAGGTCTCACTAAACGATTGAGTGTGAGGTAAACTATGAGAGGAAAGCGAAGGAGTTCACGAATTCAACTCATAAAGAGAGTTCGCACGAACTAAGAAAAAGTCGCAATCTCAGTTCGCATATACTCAAGCAGCTCGCAGGAGGGAGACCGCTTAATCTGGCAAGATAATTTAGAGTTAAACACGTATCAAACATACTTGAAGTCCGCTCAAAATTTCAATCTTGAGAATAGTGAATTCATGTCGTGAATAATAATAATATATATAAATCCTCAAATATTTTTATTAATAAGATACAAGATAAAATTACTCAACTTTATTTTAATTTTATATTTTTAATTATAATATTTATGAAATATTACAATAAATTTTAATAAATAAACATAACATATTTTAATTCATACATATAATCAAATTTGTCCAAGTTTAACTTATAAGTTATAATCACATCATCTCCATCATTACTACCCTACAACCGTTTCCTCTACTTTTCAGTAACCCTTAACTGTATTCAACATTTTATCGTTTCTCGATAAATATTAAATGTGAGTAAAAATTATATAAAAATTTAAATAAAATTTTATTGAACCGTTAAAGCTAAAATATTATATTTTTCTGAATTAGTTTTTAAAGTATTTGTATGAAATTTTACACGTTTAATATTTAATTAATTTTTAAATATTATATTTTTATTATAATAATTAATATAAAATAGTATTTATTATTTGAATTATTAAATATAAGTCAAATATATTAACTTATCAATTAAAAATTATAATAATAAAATTTTAAATTATAATTAAAGCATTTTAACATATTCAACTTACAATATAATTTCACTTTATGTAATTAAGGTAAATAATAATTAATTAATAATTAACTTTAATATTAATTAAGTGATATTTAAAATACATAGAGTTCTATGAAAATAATAACTCTATTTTACATTAATAAAGAATTCATTTTACATTCAAATTTTTCAACTAATAACTGTAATCGTAATTGCAATTATAATTTATGATAATTTATAATTATCATAGGTTTTTCCTATATTTTATGATTAAATTTTTATTTCAAGATTAGCATAAATTTTTAACTAATAATTTTAAATTAAATTAAAATTATTTTTAAATGCGTAATTATCATAATTCCTATTAAATTATAATTTTTAAATATATAATTATCATAACTTCTATTTTACTCAAAAAAATTTATTTTTAAATGTTATTTCAATAATATGATAGAAAATAAAGAGTATCATCGCAAGTTCAAAAGTTTTTGAACTCATGCTTTTGTACAGATTATAAATTTTATATAAAAGACAAGAAAAGTCCATATTTATTATTTTGTAAAATAATTAGATATTTAATATTTTTTAATTGAGTTGAGTTTTGCATGATATGTGACACTAATTTAATCGTCATTCGTAGTGCATATGTTTCATGAGTTGAGGTAGGTAACAGCTCAAATTTTGTAAAAATAATTTTTATAATAATTTTAATACAATTCATATTACTACTTATCTCAAACTCAAAAACGCTAAAATGCAGCTCAACTCAATTTTTTTAAGAATTGAATTTAAACTCAATTAATTATATTTTTATCATTAAATTTAAATAAAAAATTATTTAAGTTGAAATAGGGCACAATTAAAATATATTGTCACAGAAAACCCAAATCAGAAAAATAGAACAGAATTTATGAAGAAGTGTAAGATGGTGATAGAGGAAAATGGCTTTCCATCTTTACTTTCGATTAACTTTCCTAATTGAAACATTAGACAGCCATTGTCTTTAAATAAAACCGACCCTCGAATCAAAATGAAAATGGAAATTGAATATGACCATAATCAGAACTGCAAATCCAGTGAAAATCGTACCAACAGTGTTCTAGATGTAATCACCACTGTCAAACTTATCCTATTGGGGATTAAAGTTAAGGATTAATTATAAAAAGAAGTGAAACTCAATAGTTCTTTTACCAATTAAATGCTCACCCAATGAGTTCCCTAAGTTTCTGCAATGACAGATAGGGTGACGTCCCCATGAGAGGTGTTTGAGTAGTAAATATTTACAGTTCCTGACATTCAATTCTTTTTTTATTAAATTAATAAAATGTCCCTACTTGATTTAATATTTGCCCCTCCTTTACCACTTCTCAAACTTAATTCCCTTATGAAAATAAATTCTTGAACGAACAAAAGGAATATATATAAATCTATATATATAGGATGTTACTGACATATCACCATCTTCCTCTCTCTTCATCTTATTTTCTTTCAATTTTGTTTTCTTCCCATCTCTCTCTCTCTCTCTCTGTTTAAATGAATGAATGCTGATTAAGCCCCCGAAGTTCTTTGCTTATCCTTCGCCAAACCGTTCATAAAGAACCAAAATTCAGATAGATTCATTCAAAACAACTCAGTTTCATATAAGTGGATAAGAAATCCTCTTATATTCTTAATCCACTCCTAGTTTCAAGGGACAATTCCCTTATAAAAATCTAATCTCAAATGCTTTCTCTTCACTCCTGTTTTTGTTCTTCTTGAGCTCAATTACCAGTTTAAGTATTAGTTCATGGACTACTTGAGTGAAATAGAAGGAAAACAAGCTCATGATCCCATGTTTTTGGAGAAGATGAAAGAGTCATCGTCGTCGTCGTCTAGTTGCTTATGTGTTCCGGGGCCAGTTATCGTCGGCGCCGGGCCTTCGGGTTTAGCAACCGCCGCTTGCTTGAAAGAGAAAGGTGTTCCGAGTGTAATCCTAGAGAGATCCAACTGCATAGCATCTTTGTGGCAACTCAAGACGTACGACCGTCTTCGTCTTCATTTGCCGAAGCAGTTTTGTGAGCTTCCTTTGATGGGGTTCCCTACTGGTTTCCCTACTTACCCTAGCAAGCAACAATTCGTGGACTACTTGGAAGCTTACGCTAGGAAGTTTGATATTAAGCCTAGGTTCAACGAGACGGTTTCACAAGCTGAGTATGATCCGACGCTGGGGTTTTGGCGCGTGACAAGTGTTGGGGTTAAAGGGAAGAAGATGGAATACGTGTGCCGGTGGTTGGTGGTGGCGACGGGAGAGAATGCGCAGGCGATGATGCCGGAGATGGAAGGAATGGGGGAATTCAGTGGGGACATAAGGCATACAAGTTTATATAAAAGTGGAGAAGAGTTTAGAGGGAAAAGGGTTTTGGTGGTGGGGTGTGGGAATTCAGGCATGGAGGTGTGTTTGGACCTTTGCAATCATAATGCTAGGCCTTCACTGGTGGTCAGAGATACAGTAAGAAATCTTCTTTTCTTTTTAAAAAATTATATTTTCTCTTCTCTTTCTAAGCATTAAAGCAAAAATCACACCCACTATGGGATTTTTCTTTCAACTTTTTGGATTGTTTTTTCACAAAGGTGATTGGAAGAAAAAAAGAAAAAGAGAAAAGGGTTTCTCAAACTGTCCCCTCAGACTTTAAAATTCTTGATCTAGTTAAGAAAAAGGGTGGTTTTTGATTGAACAAATTTTTGTCAATTTTAGGTTTTCTCTCAAATTTCATATAAATCGAGAAAAACCCAGATAAAATATCATTAAAAAGTTGATTATTGCTTAGCAAGTACAATCAAATGGAATCATTAGACAAGCTAGCTAAGAGCTTGTAATTGACAGATATTGCCAGAATCTGCGTGGCTACAAGTTCCAAAGGCTTTAATCAGTTAAAAAAGACCGACCACAGCAAATTTACCATACTAAAATTAGATAGACAAAAAGAAAGAACAAAGATCTTTGATCTTTCACTTTCTTGGGATTCCCAAGCATGCGCAACATCGTAAAATGTATATATTTTCTAGTTAGGATCCTATATATCTATATATGTTGTCTTAATCATGAATCTCCACCTTTTTTCCACTTTTGTAAGACATTATAATTGAAGTGTTTGGATTATGAAACTGAAGGTCCATGTCCTCCCACAAGAGATGCTAGGGACATCAACATTCGGATTATCGATGTGGCTGCTCAAGTGGTTTCCCTTGCGACTGGTCGACCGTTTCTTGTTGATTGTATCATGGTTGATGCTCGGTGACACTGCTCGCTTAGGATTGGCTCGCCCGCACTTGGGTCCCCTTCAACTCAAGAATCTGTCGGGAAAGACCCCCGTTTTAGATGTTGGCACACTTGCTAAAATCAAAAGTGGAGACATTAAGGTACTTTCCCCTTATCACATCACTTTTCTTTTTTCCTTTCCTTTGGCAACTAAATGTCAAGTGTTTGATTAATCCTATAATACTGAGTTCAAACAATCGTACCACTTGCTTTTCCTTTAGCCGGAATATATTGTTTCGCAATAATTGCGCTCCATTTCTTTTCTTTAAAAAAATTTTGATCTTAATTTTTTTTCCTCAAAAACATGATTTTATATAAGAAATGTCAATTTTTTTTACCAGTCGATCCAACAAAAATGGATGGAATTTGAAAGTTATTCTTTTATCAATTATAAAACTTTTGATTATGGGGTTTTAGAATTTTCTTTGCATTTGGAAGTTTTCTTTCTAATTACATACGACATTTGCATATTTATTTATGTGTATATATATTCACAATTCTTAATTTAGAACTGTTGTTGCTGTAGGTACGTCCGAGCATCAAGAGCCTAAAACGACATGCTGTGGAGTTTGTCAATGGCACAACTGAGAACTTTGATGCAATCATATTAGCAACCGGTTATAAAAGCAATGTACCCTCTTGGCTAAAGGTATACAAAGCTTAATTTTACAACCTTTTCTTTCGTTCTTTTATTATTATTATTATTATCTATGATTCTTTAAGCTATTTAAGTTAAAATTCTTCACAACTTGATGCTAAAAAAAGAGCAATTGAAAAAATTGTCAGGAAAAAGTGATGTTCTCAGAGAAAGATGGGTACCCTCGAAGGCCATTCCCTAATGGATGGAAAGGTGAATATGGGCTATACGCGGTGGGGTTCACTAAACGTGGACTGCTAGGTACATCAATGGATGCTATCAGGATTGCAGAAGACATTCAACGGTGTTGGAAAGAAGAGGCAAAGCATCGTTTGGCCTTCACTAATTCACTGCTGCACCAATCATCATCATTATGATCCTTCAGATTTTGTGCTTTCCGAAGTTTTTGAAGTGAGATAAGAGACATACAGATTTTGGTTGAAGATAACAACTATACATACTACACAACCTATCCTAATTCCCTACCTGGCCTGGATTTCGTATCCAAACACCTACAAGTGCGAGGTTTGATTCTTCCAATGACAAGAAGAAGAAAAAAGAAAGAAAAGAGAGAAAAAAGGGAGAGAGTTGTCTCAATGAACCCTTCCATCTTGAATGTGAAGATGACACCAGATAAGGCAGCAGCCAGGCCTTGCGAAGGAGGAAGATAAAAGGAGTTAAATTTCAAAGTGTTAAAGAGAAAAAGGGTTGATGTTGTTTTGGATTGTTGGGGGGGACCGTAGACTATATATCTTAGATATTGTACATTGCCATTTCATTTTTCTGTAATTAGGCATCACTTTTCTTTATCCACAAAGAAAGGAAAAAAGAAGATAGATCTGTCAGAGCAAGCTGAATATATGATGTTTGGTATTTGTTTTTGCAAAGCAATATAATTGTGTTTTTCAACCTATATTTTATTACATCTTTCTCATTTATACAATCTTTCTGGTTTATGTGGTGTGCTTGTATAGAATGCTTCATCCCAACCAAGAAACTAGGTCAAATGATTTCATTCCTGGTAGTAGAAGCTTTGGACCACCAACTATTGATGAGAACTTAAATATGTGCATTTAAAAATGACCAGAAATCTTATTAATTGCTCTGCTGTAATATATTTATTAATTCATATCCTATGCTTAAATTTGGCTGACATAAACCTATGAATACCAATGATGAAATCTCAGGAAGAAAACGTAAGAGGAAAGAAGATAGGATGAATGATAATTTTCTATTTTAATATTAAAATCATTTAAAATTGAAATGACAAATCTTTTAATTTTCAACTTCCGATTGTTTTTTTTTTCTCATTCTACTAAGTAAAACTTTAGTGATCGATATATGGATATAATTGTTTTTTATTATTATCAGATAATTATAATTTTAAAATAAAAATATATTAATATTTCAAATTTATTTGTGAAGGAAAGAAATTCCATTGATTATATGTTAATTAATAATATTATTCTAAATAAGTAAAATTTTAATCTATATATTTAAAGGAAAAAAGTAGCTGGTAGTCCCTTTCCTTTGCAAGTTGGGCAAAACTGGTTGAGCAAAAATGAAAGGGTAAGTAGCAATGGGCAGGCAGATGTAACATACAGATTCCCACCCCTCCACTTCAAATCTTTTCTTTTAATCTAAAAGGTTATACAAAGTGTCAACACCATAATAAGGAAAAAAAAGGATGGACTTTGTACCCATTGTTTGTCACCTGGAACAGTTGAGTTGTTTTGTCAATTCAGTTGGATTTTGATTGATGCAATGAAATTTGTTTTCAAATAATTTGATGTATTTATGGTAAAAAAAAACTTTTATTTGTGTTTTTATATTAAATAAATTAATTTTTAAAAAATAGAGTAGTTTAATCATATCAAATTTAAAAGTGATTAAATAATTACAAGATTAATATTTTTGAGTCAATTGTACGTATTTTTATTGGTATAATAATAAATTTAGCTCTCAAATATTATATATTATATGAATTGAATCCTAATTTAATAAATTTAGCTTATAATATTTACATATTTTATTCCCATTTACACAAAATGTATAAACATCAAGGACCAAGGGTAGAGCTAGGGATGGCTAGCAGGGATCCGATTCTCCTAAAATAAAAATTCTCCTTTGACCTCTTAATAATTTATAAAATTTTAACTTAATAATAGTAAAATTATACTTTAAAACTCAAAATAATAAAATTTTGATTCAAACTTTTTAAATTATAAAGATATAGACTATTAAAATGACGAAATTATATTTTTACTATCATAATAATATATAATTTAATTTCAATCTTCCAAAAGAAATTTTAATTTCACCCTTGTCTAGGATTAAATTCAATATAATTAATAAAAAATATTAATATCGTGATTAATTACTTTTAATAGTTTATTTTAAAACTCAAATTACTTCAATCTTTTGATAAAATCGAATTATTTAATATTAAAATCGAGAAATACATGTGAGATGATTTTACCATGAATTTACTCTTTCTTTAAAGTTGGTAGGTATATATATATATATATATATGCAACAATATCGACTCTAAATGCAGAACTGTTAGGATCCCAATATAATGATGTAAATTATAGGAACATGTTTGTTTAATGTATGTGCTGGAGTATATAAGAGTCAAGGGATGTTAAAAACAGGTAGAAAATATCAACGTCAAAAGGATTTTTTCTTGGTCTGCACACTGCAATCTTATTAAAGGCAATCAACAATAGACCACGATACTAGCACTTGTATGGTTCACAACTTCTCATATGCCCATCTGCACCCCCACCCCCACCCCCACCCCCACGCCTCCCCTTTTGGGCTTTTATTACCATCAACTGTCACTTCGCCATGCTTATCTTCTTTCCTCTCCTTTTATTAATTTTAATTTTTTTTTCTGTTTTAATTAGTTAAGGAAAAAATCTCTAATGATTCATTACATGAGATGAGACTTGACTGACCAACGCACGTTATCTCTCTCAAAGCTATTTATTGGTATCTTACTTTTATGCTATGATCGAAAAAAAAAAGATAATGCTGTGAGGACCCCTTTTTAACTAATTAAAGCAATATATATTGTCGGAATCATTTTTTTGTTTGGAAAATGGGCGACTTTAAAAGAAAAACTGAGTCGCCACCAATCCTTTTTGAAGTGTGATTGGGCCACTTATAAAACATTTTGGTCTCTGAAATTTTAAAAAGGGCTCGAGTCGATTACAGACGAGGAAGGTTAGCACCTCATAACGCCCAAAATTGGTACCGTATTGATTGATTAATGTCCTTAATATCGAAAGTTAGAAAATATTTTACAGTAGGAAAAAATTTGTTTGGGCTGACTCGTATTGGACATCAAAAACTCTCTTGTTTCGGAAAGCTGAAATATCACGTCCAGCACGATAGGACACGATGCTTCAAACTCTCGATACCAAGATCATTTTATGATTTCGAATACATGAAGTGCGATTTGAAAAGAAAAGGGTATTTCACTACTTGGCTAAACTAAAACCGAAACCCAAAGACGATTGGGTACGATTCCTTGGATTTCCAATCATGAAATATTGCCCTTATTTGAGAAATCTGAAAAAATCGGTGAAGGATATCTAGTTGTTTAGATGAATGTAAAATCGAGACCAAAGACGATTGGGCACGAATTTCTTGAACTTCCAAACACGAAACATTGCCTTATTTTAATATCACGATAAAATCTTTAAAGGTTATTTAGCGATCTAGACAGACGAAAAATCGAAACCCAAAGACGATTGGGCACGATTTCCCGAACTTCACACACACAAAATTACCTTTATGACACATGAAAAATATTTAAAGGATATTTAGTGATCTAGATTTAACGAAAAATCGAAACCCAAAGACGATTGGGCACGATTTCTCGGACTTCTAAATCTGAAATATTACCTTCGTAAAAGCCCATTTTTATGCATTTTGGAAAAGGAAAAAAATAAAAATAAAAACGTTAGGATGTAATTCAAAATCATTGGTTGACGTGGGATGATAAGAACAAAAACATATGAATATAAATAGTAAATTACAAAAAAGGTAATAAATAAAAATAATAGAGCTAATGTAAATAATGAAAATAGTAATATTAATATTGATAAAGAAACATAAAATGATAACCATAATAACAAAAATAAAAATGATAGAGACCTATATATGCACATAATTAATATGATAATAAAATAATAGTAAACATATTGAAAATAACGGTAAATATAATAATAATAATAATAGATATAATACAACTTGATAATATTAATAATAATATAAAATTAAAAGAATTAAAACAAACAAGAATATATATATACAATAATAATAATAATAATAAAAGAACATAAGAAAATAATAGTTATTAGTAAAATAGTAAAAAATATTTAATAACAATATTTGAGCGGATATAAAAAATTAAAGTAACAATTATATATATACATATATATTGATGGTAAAAAAATTAATTTAATGATAAAACAACAAAATAACTAAAAAGGACTAAATTGGGTAAAAATTGAATATCTGAAATGATTTTAAAATAAATAATGATAAAGGAGTAAATTATAAAGCGCAGCAGAACTTAGAGAAATTTGGAAGGGCAATAAACCCCACTGTGCAAAAACGCAAAGACTCAAATAGGGACTCAATTGAACTTCAAAAGGAATTTTGGGGTCAAATCGTAAATAATAAAACCTAATTTTAAAACCAGTAAAAAGCGGAGGGGCTAAAAGCGCAATTAGCCCCTCCAAAGAAAAATCTGGATCCTAGCCACAGTGCGGGTCGGTCATGGTCGAGGACCAAAACGACGTCGTTTGGCCTCGACCAATGCTCAAAAGCAATGCTTTTATCAATACTATAAAGCCCAAAATCCTTTGAAAATTTCATTTCCTTCAAAAAAAGAAGGGCCCTTCTCTCGGCTCCCAGGCGATTTCCATGAGTCTACGTGAGCCTCCGACCACCGTCCTTTCTGTTGTCGCCAAGCCACCGCCCACGGTGGTAGGAATCTAAAAAGGTAAGTAGTTTTTTTTAAAACCTTTATATGTTTGTTGTTTAAAAAAAAACCCAAAAACGATTCCGAAAAGAAAAAAAATAAATAAATAAAAATAAAAATAAAGACCGAAAAGAAAAAAAAACGAAACCTTTGGTTTCTTTTTTGATTCTCTGAATTCTTCTGTTTACAAGTGTTTGCCTTTCTTTTTTTTTTCTCTCTCCGAAAAACCCTCGTTTTTTCTTATTTTACAGATCTGCTTTGGCCTTTTATAATCTGTCGTTTACAAGCTATTCATTTCTATTTTGCAGAGCGTGGTGGAGAGGACTCCTCCCTTAACGTGGCGGGACGTGGCTCGATGGCGAGGCGTCTGGTGGCGCGACGATCTAAATAAAAAGTGAGTGATCGACGCGATGTGATGGGACGCGGGAGGCCAAGAGGCATCTGTTGGTCCAACCTAGGGTTTCTGTAGTTTTTATTTTGGGCTTTGTATTTTTAATGCAATTTTGGGTTTTGGGCTGTGTTTTTTTATTTTGGGTTTTTTATTCTTTTTGTTATTGGGCTCAAGTGTCCAAAATTGGGCCTTACAGCTGCCCCTCTTTGCTCATTGTCGTGCAACGAGAATAGAGCAAAGACTTTAAAAGGACCAATTTTGCCCCAACTTGTTCTATCTTAATTTCTGATGCTTCCCTTTTCCAGGTAGCTTTATTCCACCCATTGCATTCCGGAGGTGTGAAAGTTTTGCTTCGATCTGCTATCTTTAGCCTGCTCCACTCCTGCTCAGTAGAGATAAGGCTTCGGTCTTTCGATCTGCTCTACTCCTGCTCAGTAGAGATAAGATCTGTTATCTTCAATCCTCTCCACTCCTTTCGGTGGAGATAGGATCTACTATCTTTAGCCCGCCCACTCCCTCGCTTTCGGTGGAGATAAGGCTTCTTCGATCCGCTCTACTCACCTCCTCAGAGAGATAAGATCTATGGTCTTCAATCCGCTCCACTCTGTTCGGTGGAGATAGGATCTACTATCTTTAGCCCGCTTCTCCCGCCGGTGAAGATAAGATCGAATCTTGATCTGCTTCTACTCCTCGCCAGTAGAGATAAGATCTATGGTCTTCAATCCGCTCCACTCCACCTTTCAGTGGAGATAGGATCTACTATTTTAGCCCGCTCCTGCGCCGGTGAAGATAAGGTGGAATCTTCGATCGCTCTACTCCTCGCCAAGAGAGATAAGATCGTGGTCTTCAATCCGCTCCACTCCTCGCCGGTGGAGATAGGATCTACTATCTTTAGCCTGCTTCACTCCTGTTCAGTGAAGATAAGGCTGGAATCTTCGATCTGCTGTACTCCTGCTCAGTAGAGATAAGATCTGTTGTCTTCAATCCGCTCCACTCCTTTCGGTGGAGATAGGATCTACTATCTTTAGCCTCGCCTCCTTTCGGTGAAGATAAGGTGGAATCTTCGATCCGCTCTACTCACCTTTCAGTAGAGATAAGATCTGTTGTCTTCAATCCGCTCCACTCCTGCTCAGTGGAGATAGGATCTACTATCTTTAGCCTGCTTCACTCCTGCTCAGTGAAGATAAGGCTGGAATCTTCGATCTGCTCTACTCCTGCTCAGTAGAGATAAGATCTGTTGTCTTCAATCCGCTCCACTCCTGCTCAGTGGAGATAGGATCTACTATTTTTAGCCTGCTTCACTCCTGATCAGTGGAGATAAGGCTTCTTCGATCTACTCTACTCCTGCTCAGTAGAGATAAGATCTATGGTCTGTAACTCCCATTAACCTTGCTACATTGTCCTCTGAGGAACCTACCTGTAGAAGTGATTTCATGGGGTCTATGCATATGTCAAATGATTAGAATGTCATGAAAGATGTTCCTAACCATATGTATCATGAATGTTATGAATGGATGCAAAATGTCATGAGGATGATCCATTTTTAACATTTGGGCTGTTATTGTTTGCTGCTTATTAAGGTGACCCCTGACGTATGTCTCCTCTGTACAGCTGATACTTTTAACAACTAATCTGAAGATGTCGTCACTGCTTAAACCCTTATCTCAAGTCTCTGAACCCTTTTAAACCTGGTTAGTTCTAAACGATTGTCCTGTTTCGGATTCTTGTATTTTTTAGAAACTTTCAGAGTAGTGCATAAAACTTCTTTTGTGAAAGTATTATTGGCTCAATAATCATTATTTCAAAGAAAATGCTTGAGACCGATTTGTCAGAAATGAATAAAACTGAAATTTATTCGGGATAGAAACCGTGAAGAATAAGTTGCACAAGGAGAACAAATTCTATTAAGGTACAAATATGAGTAAGAATGGTATTGATGCCCCGGATATCACGATCGAGCTTTTTCAGATGGACTCTTGAAGACCCTCGAGTTCAACATGTGTCTAGAAGTACCATGGTACCTTGTAGATGCCCCAAGACGTAACATATCTCCTCATTGCTAATTCAGTATAATAAAACTCAGATGCCCCTCACGAGTCGATCATACTTTGAGCGCCCTTTTGGGTTTTCAACTCAAAGCCCTTTGGTCTCAAAGCGCCACTGCGGGTTTTCGCTTTGGCCTCTCGTTTTTTTTTGAGCATAAGATGCCCTTTGTGGGTTTTCGTCTTGGTCCATCTTCGCGAAGTACTTCTTGGTCGAGTCTGCATTAATTGGATTTGGCGGATTTTTGCCGTCCATCTCGGCTAGTATCAAAGCTCCTCCGAAAAGGCCTTCTTTACAACGTAGGTCCTTCCCAATTAGGCATCCACTTTCCCTCAAGTCTTTTTGCATAGGGAGGATCTGTTTCAACACCAAGTCTCCTCATGGAATACTGGGCGGACTTTCTTATTGTAAGCTCGCATCATCCGCTTTTGGTACAATTGACCATGGCGAATAGCTCTTAGCCTCTTTTCCTCAATTAGATTCATTGATCATATCGAGATTGAACCCATTCGCTTCGTCAACTTTAGCTCGACAAAACCCGGAGTGAAGGGATCTCAACTTCAATAGGCAAAAGCGCTTCCATCCCATAAACTAACGAGAAAAGAGTTGCCCCGGTAGAGGTTCTAACCGATGTTCGATAGGCATAGAGGGCAAGTGGTAACTTTTCATGCCAGTCCTTGTAGGTCTCAACCATTTTCCCCACAATTTTCTTGATATTTTTATTAGCCGCCTCAACTGCTCCATTCATCTTCGGGCGATATGGCGACGAGTTATGGTGCTTAATGTTGAACTTACTGCAGACCTCCGCTATCACTTTATTGTTCAAGTTTAGTGCATTGTCAGACACGATCCTTTCTGGCATACCGTAGCGACAAATGATCTCCTTCTTCAAAAACTTGCTAACTGCCGTCTTCGTGATATTAGCATATGAAGCTGCCTCTACCCATTTGGTGAAGTAATCAATGACCACGAAGATGAAGCGATGTCCATTAGAAGCTTTCGGTGAGATTGGCCCAATAACATCCATGCCCCACATTGAGAAAGGCCATGGGGAAGTCATAACATGAAGAGGTGAAGGAGGCACATGGATCTTGTCTCCATAAACCTGACACTTATGGCACTTCTTGGCATAACGAATGCAGTCTCCTTCCATCGTAGACCAGTAATACCCAAATCTCATGATTTGCCTAGCCATCGTAAACCCATTGGCATGTGTTCCACAGACACCCTCATAGACTTCTTCCGAGATTTTCCTAGCTTCTACAAAGATCCACACATCCGAGCAACACTTGATCCTCCTCTTTTATACAGGATCTCTCCATCTAAGACGTAGTCGCTGGCAAGTCTTCTCAATGTTTTCTTATCATTTTCAGTCGCCTGATCGGGATATTCGTGGCTTTTCACATATTGCAGAATATCATAGTACCAAGGATGATCATCTCTCTCTTCCTCTTCGTCAATATTGAAACAATGAGTGAACCCGCAAATACTCATTTGGATAGGCTTCATACCCTCCTGCTCATTCACTTTGATCATAGAAGCTAGAGTGGCCAAAACATCAGCCATCTGGTTTTCATCCCGCGGGAGGTAGAAGAATGTAATATCATCAAACTCCTCAATTAGTTCCAGGACTAACTTTCGATAGCTGATCAGTTTGGGATCTCTTGTTTCCCATTCTCCTTGGTGATATATGACAAAAGCAGAGTCTCCAGATACCTCTAGCACCTTAACTTTATGGTCTATAGTCGCTCGGATCCCCATGATACACGCTTCAGATTTCGCCATGTTGTTTGTGCAATCAAGTCCAACTTGCAAGTGAATGGATAGTGTTCTCCATTTGGGGATACCAGGACTGCCCCAATTCCATTACCAACGGCATTTGATGCTCCGTCAAAGTTCATCTTCCAGGGACGATCTTCTAAGATATCCTCTTCAACTGTAGCTACAAACATCAGATCTTCATTAGGAAAATCGAAATTAAGGGGCTCATAATCATCTAGTGCCCTGCTGGCTAAGAAATCTGCTATTGCACTCCCCTTCACCGCCTTCTGAGGTTCACGTAGACAATGTCGAACTCAGAGAGCAAAATTTGCCATCGGGCCATTCTTCCATTCAGGGCCATCGACTCCATCATGTATTTCAGAGGGTCCAATTTCGAGATTAACCAAGTCGTGTGGTACAACATGTACTGCCTCAACCTCCGAGTTGTCCAGACCAATGCACAATACAATTTCTCAATTGGCGAGTATCTCATCTCACACTCGGTGAATTTCTTACTGAGGTAATATATCACCCTTTCTTTCCTCCCTGTCTCATCGTGTTGGCCTAGCACACATCCCATTGAGTTATCGAACATCATCGGATACAAAATCAAGGGTCTATCAGATCGGGAGGCATTAACACCGGGTGTTGGACAAATATTGTTTAATCTGTCAAACGCCTCGGCATTCATCATCCCAAATGCCGGATTGTGCTTTAAGAAGGCGAAATATTGGATCACATTTCTCATCAATTGTGAAATAAACCGGCGATGTAATTCAATCTCCTAGAAAACCTCGGACCTCCTTACGAGTCTTGGCGGAGGTAATTTTGTACTGACCTTGACTTTATCCGGATCTACTTCAATTCCTTTTGACCGACCACGAAACCCAATAGCTTCCCGATCGAGCCCGAAGGTACATTTGGTGGATTGAGCTTGGTGAAATTTCCTCAATCTCGTGAACAACTTCCTCAATACTTGCACATGCTCCCTTCCGTTCGAGATTTTGCGATCATGTCGTCGACGAGACCTCGATCTCCTTATGCATCATGTCATGAAACAAGGTTACCATAGCCCTTTGGTATGTTGCTCCGCATTCTTTAACCCAAATGGCATCACTTGGTAACAAAAGGTTCCCCATAAGGTTATGAAGGTAGTCTTTACCATGTCTTCAGGATGCATCTTTATTTGATTGTATCCCGAGAAATCGTCCATGAAGGAGAAAAATGAAAATCCCGCCGTGTTATCCACCAAAGTGTCAATGTGAGGTAGCGGAAGTTGTCTTTCGGTGGCCTTATTTAGGTCCCTGTAATCGACACACATCCGGACTTTTCCGTCTTTTTTGGGGACAGGAACCACGTTGGCTACCCATTCCGAGTAATTTACTACTCGTAAGAACCCAAAGATCAAATTGCTTCTTGACTTATTCCCTTATCTTTCTTGTGACATCGGGTCTCATTCTTGAAGCTTCGTTGGGTGGCTTGCATTCTCTTTTATGGGGATACGATGTACCGCAATATCAGCACTCAACCCTGGCATGTCTTGATATGACCACGCGAAGACATCTTTGAACTCTAGCAGAAGTCTAATGAGGTCCCGCCTTGTTTCATGGGTTATCAGTACCGATTTTCACTTCTTTCCCATCCTCTGAAGTACACTTTCAATTGTCTCTTCGTGAGGTAGAATCGCTTCTCCTCCCGCTCTACTATCCTTAACAAATCAGGAGATAAATCATAATCTTCATTATCGCAAAGTCCCGAGATCCTCTCGGGCACGTGTCTTGCTCATAAGGGAATTACGAGTTCATAGCGAATGTCACTCATGACGTCGATATCTGGGGACCTATGGTAGGTATAAAAGAATATTCAATGAAAATAGATTTAAGGACGACTTATTTATGCGTTATGATTATGAATGGAGTAGAAGTAAGTAGAAGAATTATTACACGAAATGGAAAGAAAATGCACTTCTTATTGAAAATAATGATGCGTGAACATGCCTATTTCACAAAAAATTCTTATTGTTCCTAGGCTTGAAACAATAAGTGTGTTTTGGACATTACTGCTTTTATTCCTAAAAACTACAGAATTTCTTCCATGATCCAGCTTGTCCGAACACTTCCAGCTTGTAAGGCGAATACCCGCCAAGTTTCTTCTCCTCGAACTTTCTTGATACCGCGTTGATGTTCAAACTTCGCATCATGTCTTCAATTGTTTCCTCATTCATGACCTCCGTCACGAATGAATAATCCCTCCGACACATATGTGGGAAAGGTCATTGAACCCCACTCAATCTCAAAGACCATTCAATCGTGCCCTTCGTCTTTCACGCTTCCTCTCTAGCTCCTTCTTTCTCTCGTCTGTATCCGGTCTATACCCTAGACCAAAGCGATCCCGCTTTTCAACCAACCCCGCACTGGTGGTCCTCGAGATATTTTCCAAGTCCCTCCCAGGCATTGCTCCTTTACCCATTGTCAACTGTAGGCCCATCTTCGTTGCTTCAGAGAGTTTGGGCACCGGGATCTTGCTTCCCTCATTTATAAAAGTCACGTTTACAAATTTTAACGACCTGAAGGAGCACTCTATGGCCTCCGTATCGTTCTCTATGTACGGTGCATCACTAGTAACAGACGCGATGATATCCTCCTCTGCATTTATAGTTATCAATCGGCCCTCTGTTACTAATTTCAGCTTCTGGTGTAATGACGATGGTACAGCTCCCGCTGAGTGGATCCACGGCCTCCCCAATAAGCAATTATAAGAGGGTTTGATGCTCATCACAAGGAAATCTACCTCGTACGTATTTGGCCCAATTAGGAGGGGTATCTCAATCCTCCCATTACCTCTCTCTCGGTGCCATCGAATGCTCTCACTATATTTTGCACGTTTTCATGTGAGAGTCGTCTACAAGCAACCTGTCCAGTGTAGACAGGGGCAAAACATTCGATCTTAGAGCCATTGTCAATTAATACCCCTGGCAGTGTATACCCTTTGCATCGGGTAGTGATGTGCAATGCCTTGGTAGATCCCCTGCCCCCCGGCGGTATTTTATCATCACTGAACGAGATAAAATTATCTGCGCTCATGTTATTTACAAGACGGTCCAGCTTATTTACTGAAATGTCATCAGTAACATAAATCTGGTTCAATGCTTTCATTAACGCACTACGGTGTCCTTCTGAGTTTAGCAATAAGGTCAATACTGATGTGCGTGTCGGTGTGCTTGTGTAACTGTTCCACCACACTGTACTCACTGTGCTTCAGGAACTTCAAAACTCCATGACCTCATCCTCCGTTCTTGGTTTATTAACCGTGGTCCCATCTTTTCGTCTCCCCTTCTCGTCATAGAAGACTCACACGGGTGGGTATCTTTGGCAATTCTTTTTCCCAAAATCGTTATAATACAATCGTAATTCCAAGGTACCTCTTGTCATCTTTATAAGGAAAAGTCTCGGGTTTCTGAATTACGATCTTTGGTGCATTCTTAGGAGCAGTACTTACAGGTTTTCTGATTATGACCCTCGGTGCCACCTTCACCCCGGCCTCGTCGACCCCTGGCCGCGTGATAATCACACGTGGGTGATTGACTTCAAGGATCCTTTCTGCTGACCCTTCTTCTGTGGAACATACATCCTCTCCTTCCACCAAGTCAAAGAACTCCAGTTCTTTATTATCCATTAGCCCTTGTACTAGGGCTCTAAATTCGTTACATTGCTGGATTTCATGACCTTCCTTGTCATGGAACTCACAGTAGTTCCTTGTATCTGAAGACCTGCTCACATTCTCTTGCAGAACTAGTCCCACCTTCTGCATTTCTTTCCAAACCCTTCTCAACGGGGTTCTGACCTCAGCAATCTCCTGTTTGAATCTCCTCCCCCTGTTTTCAACTATCGCGTTTACCCCATTATCAGCATGACTGGGTAACGGATTTCCTCCACCAGGTGGGTCTTTGAAGTCTACGACCCCCGCCTTGATAAGTCGCTCGACTAGTCTCTTGAATGAAGTGCAGTTCTCTATCGAGTGACCTACTACATCCGCATGGTACTCACACTGAGCGTTTGTGTCGTACCACTTAGGATATGGGGGTTGCAGTGGCTTCAAGTAAAATGGGGACACGACATGCGATCGAATAAAGTCTTATATAACTCCTTATACGCCACCCAGTATAGGAGTGAATTGGAATCTCTCACTTTGTCTCATGTTGGGCTCTTGTCTTGGTCGAACTCTTTGGCCTGCTATTCTGACTTTCGGTTGGGTGATAGTAACGGGTTTAGGATAACCCGAGCTTATATTCCCCACTTCAGCTTCCCTTTTCTTCGGCGCGGCTCTTCTTGTGCTCTCACCGGCCTCTATCTTTCCACACCTGATTGCGTTCTCTATCATTTCGCCTGACATCACCATGTCCGCGAAACTCTTAGTCGTGCTTCCCAACATGTGGTTAATGAATGGTGCCTTCAGGGTATTGATGAAGAGCATGGTCATTTCCTTTTCTAGCAATGGTGGCTGGACCTGCGTAGCGACCTCCCTCCATCTTTGGGCGTACTTTCTGAAGCTTTCATTTGGCTTTTTCTCCATGTTTTGCAATGTGATCCTGTCTGGTGCTATGTCGGTCACATGGCCGTAATGCTTGATGAAAGCCTGCGCCAAATCTCTCCACGATTTGATTTGGGTACAACTCAACTGGTTGTACCACTTTGTCGCAAACCCCAATCAGACTATCCTGAAAGCAATGAATCAACAACTGGTCATTGTTGACATATCCTGTCATCCTCCGACAGAACATCGTAATATGGGCCTCAGGGCAGCTAGTCCCGTTGTACTTTTCGAACTCTGGCATCTTGAACTTTGGAGGAAGTACTAAATCTGGGACCAGACTCAGTTTCTTAGCATCCACTTCGCATTGGTGATCAGCACTTTCCAATGCTCGAAACTTCTCTTCCAGCCACTTGCATCGATCCTCGAACTCCTTTGGGAGTTCTGCTTTTACTTTCTCTCCTTCTGCCGCCTCATCAAAATCCGGGACCATTGGTTTTACCAGATTGACCTCGGGGTTAGAACTCGAGCCCGCGGGGAAATTTACCAGTGTCGGAGCCCCGGATTGGTGCTGAGGCTTGATATTGACAGACACTCTCGGTGGTTGCACTTGGGAACTTGTCGGGGCCAGGCCCGGAGGGCAAACAAAATCTTCATTATCCTCTCCAGTATCGACCATAGGCCTTTTTCCATTTCCAGGCCCCCCAGTCAACAACTGTGTTAGTTGGCTCATCATGCTTCTTTGGGATTCCAGCATTTGCTCCCTCATATCCTGCTGGATCTTGGCTATCTGTTCTTGCATCTGAGCCTGCAGTTGGTCTTACATCTCCTTTTGTATCTGTTCTAACTTTTCTATCCTTTGATCCATTGCCCTCGTCTTTTTCCGAGTGTGATAGCGGTGTTCCAGGATAACTATAGTATGACCTTTAGTTAATAAGGTTGTCTTATAATATTTAATGCAAATGTAGTGATGCAGTGCCAATGCATGAAATGTAATGCAAATGAATGAATGCAAAATAAAAGAGTCGATTCGATTCAATTTCTCTTAGAATACTCATTGAAAAGACAAAATCCTTTACATAGAAAGAGTCACATATACGACCTAGCCCTTATGCCCAAAGTTTTAACTTTCTCAAGAAGCGAGGCTAGCTCTCGACCCTGATCTGACTTTGACTCATAAAATATACTTAACACATCAGCCTGAACTCCTAGGGTTCGTAGATGATCGACCACTTCTGATCTCGAACCACGAACTTCGCCCATAAGGTAGTCTCTTTCTCGACCGATTTCGAGATTGTTGAAGTTATTCTTTCCTCACGGTTATCCGCCTCTAACAGTTGGATCCGAGCTCACTGTTTTGCAGTATTGTTTCGAGTTGCACCACCTTTCCCTTCAATTCTTCAATCTGGCTTAGGCTTGATTCCAACTTCGCCGTAGAGTTGTGACTTTGACTCAATGCCTTCTCCAATTCTGCTACTCGAGCCCTTAGCATCTTATTTTCATTTTGGTTCTCCCCCGCCGTCTTTTTCAAGGTATCCTTTTGTGCTTGAACCCTCAAATCTCTTCTTCCATTGGTCGACTTTGGTCTTCTCTTCCAAGTTCTTGACGCCATTGTTCCGAGGTTTTACCGGCCAGCATCCTCATCGATAGATGCAACTTCTTGTAGTCGGTTTCAAGCTATCCAAATCTTCTTGCCCTCCGTTTTCCTTTCCTCGACTTCTCACCTCGATTTACGGATATCAATATCTAACATCGATCCATTTTCTCCCTTCCGCTTGTTCTATCTTTTCCCTAACTCGAATTTTTACTTTCAAAGTCTTGCTTTATGATCTCCAATTCAGACGGGACTACTTGCAGTATTCTTCTATCGATCGAAAGATCCGTGGCCGGCTGGGGATATTGTCGTTCACTCTCCGCCTCGCCATGTGCTATATTCAAGGGTCACCATTGGATTTATCGCAACTCTTTTCATTCGGTGAATCGCTTCCACGCATCGAAACTTCGAACTCTTTTCTTATAATTATTCCCACTATACGAGAATTTAACCGAGCTAACCCATGCGTACTTAGGTATAACTGTCTCGATTGGTATTGCCTTAGCACGAGCAAAGGAGCATACCCAACAGCTCCCCAGATCCCTAACAGAGGAACCCAATCATAACTCCCACACCGGTAGAGAATTTCATCGGGAACGAACCAAGGAGCTCTCCATTCCACATCCTTTTCCTGAAGATTCTGAAGAAGCGCGATCCAGTTCTCTTCTGCTATGTCATCTCTCCTAGGCGCGGCGGCCAACTCCTTTAATGGGGAGTAATTCACAAAAAAGACCCGACGAGAATTTCTATCTACTTTCCAGAAATGGCTATGGAACCACCCCAGCAACAGTTGTGCGCATCCCATGAATCTTCCCTCACCTGCTCTTCGACACGAGCTCAAAGATCTAAATGTTTCGGCGAGAATTGCTGGTACCGGCGTAACCCCTTTGTCAAGATGGTCGAACAAATCAATAAGCGCCTCGTCTACATGCCTCAAAGCCTTGGGAAAATCACCAAACCATAGATACTTAAGGTAAAAATGTCGACTTTCCTCTTCATATCCGGTGTGTCGATCATCAGTCCCTCAAGCTTACCCAGGGATGCATTTCCTTCACCCTTCTTTGAATTCGTGCCATGACCCATCGTCGCTCATCCGTGATGCTCATCACTTCTTTACAAAAGAAGGTGCATTAACTACTCAAGTAAATTTTGTCGACTGAGCCCTTTGATTGCGAAGCAAAGTCAGATATTCCTCCACGGTGAGGCACCAAGTCTACTTCCCCAAATGTAAAAGCACTATAAGCGGGATTCCAATATTGAGTCATAGCCCAAACAAGTGTTTGTCCACTCGATGTCGAGTAAGTAAGGTAGATCACCATAATTATTGTAGAATAGTTGCCTAGTTGTTTCATCCCAACCAGCCCATATATCTCTTAGTTCTTGGAGCTCATTCTGCGTCACACTGATGCGAGTGAAGTCCAATAATTCGATGTGTAGCCTCCGGTTAGGCTATCCCCCTTCTCAAGCTGTGTCTTCTCTGACCATATACGCACTGCCGCATTATCCTCTACTTTATCAAGGAATCTGTCCCCATAACCAGATTCTAACTTAGTAATTAAAACAGGAATCGACGCCTTTTAAGTATGAAATGACATGCAAATATGATCAAAAATGAAACAAGTTAGTACCACATAAAAGTAACCAAAGCAAGTAAACAAAAATGTCTAACCACTACATCGGTAGCTACTAAGGTTTAGCATGGCTCTACCTAGGGTGGGCTCCTAAGGTTCACTATATGTGGTTCAGTTCTAAAGAAAGAACAGGGTACCTGAACCAGCAGACTCCTCAATCCTCACCCATTATAGGCTCATATAGATCGAGTTCGGTTCAGGGGAATACATTTCCCTATGGCCATGCGGAGGTGAAAACCTCACGGAACCATAAGTACGGATGTATCCCGGAAGCGGTCCCCTAGCCCATGCGGAGGTGAAAACCTCACGAAGGCATAGTTTCTCGCTCCCACTTAAGGGTGTGACCACAACGGTCATGCAATATGAATGCCAAAAATATTTCATGTCTCACGAACCAAAGCAGACATATGACGCAACACAGACTCATGCAACTGAACAACGAAAAATTTTTTTTGATAAAAAGGACACTAATCAACCAATTTTACGGCTTGACTCTCTTAACGTCCCCAGCGGAGTCGCCAAGCTGTCGGAACCATTTTTTTGTTTGGAAAACGGGCCGACTTTGAAAAGAAAAACGGAGTCGCCACCAATCCTTTTTGAAGTGTGATTGGGCCACTTATAAAACATTTTGGTCTACTAATTTTAAAAAGCGGGCTCGGGAGTGATTACGCATACGAGAAGGGTTAGCACCCTCGCAACGCCCAAAATTGGTACCGTATTGATTGATTAATGTCCTTAATATCGAAAGTTAGAAAATATTTTACAGTAGGGAAAAAATGTTTGGGCTGACTCGTATTGGACATCAAAAACTCTCTTGTTTCGGAAAGCTGAAATATCACGTCCAGCACGATAGGACACGATGCTTCAAACTCTCGATACCAAGATCATTTTATGATTTCCAGAATACATGAAGTGCGATTTGAAAAGAAAAAGGGTATTTCACTACTTGGCTAAACTAAAAACCGAAACCCAGCACGATTGGGTACGATTCCTTGGATTTCCAATCATGAAATATTGCCCTTATTTGAGAAATACTGAAAAAATCGGTGAAGGATATCTAGTTGTTTAGATGAATGTAAAATCGAGACCAAAGACGATTGGGCACGAATTTCTTGAACTTCCAAACACGAAACATTGCCTTATTTTAATATCACGATAAAAATCTTTAAAGGTTATTTAGCGATCTAGACAGACGAAAAATCGAAACCCAGACGATTGGGCACGATTTCCCGAACTTCCACACACACAAAATTACCTTTATGACACATGAAAAAATATTTAAAGGATATTTAGTGATCTAGACGAACGAAAAATCGAAACCCAAAGACGATTGGGCACGATTTCTGGACTTCTAAATACTGAAATATTACCTTCAGAAAGCCCATTTTTATGCATTTTGGAAAAGGGCAAAAAATAAAAATATAAACGTTAGGATGTAATTCAAAATCATTGGTTGACATGGGATGATAAGAACAAAACATATGAATATAAATAGTAAATTACAAAAAAAGGTAATAAATAAAAATAATAGAGCTAATGTAAATAATGAAAATAGTAATATTAATATTGATAAAGAAACATAAAATGATAACCATAATAACAAAAATAAAAATGATAGAGACCTATATATGCACATAATTAATATGATAATAAAATAATAGTAAACATATTGAAAATAACAAGAAATATAATAATAATAATAATGAGATATAATACAACTTGATAATATTAATAATAATATAAAATTAAAAGAATTAAAACAAACAAGAATATATATATACAATAATAATAATAATAATAATAAAAGAACATAAGAAAATAATAGTTATTAGTAAAATAGTAAAAAATATTTAATAACAATATTTGAGCGGATATAAAAAAATTAAAGTAACAATTATATATATACATATATATTGATGGTAAAAAAAAATTAATTTAATGATAAAACAACAAAATAACTAAAAAAGGACTAAATTGGGTAAAAAACTGAATATCTGGGGCTGATTTTAAAAATAAATAATGATAAAGGAGTAAATTATAAAGCGCGCGCAACTTAGAGGGGCTGGAAGGGCAATAAACCCCACTGTGCAAAACGCAGCACTCAAATAGGGACTCAATTGAACTTCAAAAGGAATTTTGGGGTCAAATCGTAAATAATAAAACCTAATTTTAAAACCAGTAAAAAGCGGAGGGGCTAAAAGCGCAATTAGCCCCTCCAAAGAAAACACGCGGATCCTAGCCCTGGTGCGGGTCGGGTCGAGGGTCAGAGGACCAAAACGACGTCGTTTTGGCCTCTGACCCCAAGGCTCAAAACGGCGCCGTTTTATCAATACTATAAAAGCCCAAAATCCTTTGAAAAATTTCATTTCCTTCAAAAAACAGAAAGGGCCCTTCTCTCTGGCTCCCAGGCGATTTCCGGCGAGTCTACCGGCGAGCCTCCGGCCACCGCCTGCCGCCGTCGCCGGCCACCGTCCACGGTGGCCGGAATCTGAAAAGGTAAGTAGTTTTTTTTTTAAAACCTTTATATGTTTGTTGTTAAAAAAACCCAAAAACGATTCCGAAAAGAAAAAAAATAAATAAAAATAAAAATAAAGACCAAAAAAAAAAACGAAACCTTTGGTTTCTTTTTTGATTCTCTGAATTCTTCTATTTACAAGTGTTTGCCTTTCTTTTTTTTCTCTCCTAAAAACCTCGTTTTTCTTATTTTACTGATCCGCTTTGGCCTTTTATAACTGGCTGTTTACAATCGTTTCGCTTTATTTTGCAGGAACGTGCTGGAGAGGGACTCCTCCCACGAACGTGGCGGACGTGGCTCAGTGGCGAGGCGTCCTGGTGGCGCACGATGCGGCGCAAAAAGTGCCAGTGACCGACAAGATGTGTGATTGGACGGGGAGGCCAAGAGGCATGCGGTGCTGGTCCAACCTAGGGTTTCTGTAGTTTTTTATTTTGGGCTTTGTATTTTTGGGCTGCAATTTTGGGTTTTGGGCCTGTGTTTTTTTATTTTGGGTTTTTTTATTCTTTTTGTTATTGGGCTCCGAGTGTCCAAAAATTGGGCCTTACATATATACACTGCTCTAATCAACTTTTCTTAACCTTAAATAATGCTAGCTAGCTAGCTCCTCTAAACCACGATTGATATGAAATTTTTAATTATTTTTTTCGGGTTTGAGTTTCAAAATGAGCAATTGTGATGTGTGAATTTTTATTTTGATTTATATATGTTATGTATGAGTTTTATTCAGTTTGGTTAGTTATATTCGATTTTGTGTTTTGTATTGATTTACTTTTATATTATAGTTTATCGGATATATATTTGTACATGTGTTGTACTTGTGATTGTACAGTATTTGTAATGGCAATACTTAAAAATGATCTTTTATATCATTTGGTTTTTCAAATATTTTAATGTTGAAAAGTGATATAAGTTCAAAACTCGTAAAAGCTTTTTTTAATCGTTAAATCAAATACTATATAATTTTATAATTTTGTCTTTTCATAAGAGAAGAATCCACTTACACCAGTGTAAAATTAAAGGAGAGTTACTCTCTTCGATAGCTTTTTATACGGCTAGTATTTTAACAATCCGACCATTGAAATCATTAAGATATTTAACTTGTGATGTATGCAAATTTTGAATTGATCAAATATCTCTATCATATCAATTTAAAATATTGTCTATATTAATATATATTTAATGACTAATTATTTTATATAAAACAAATAGTTAACAAATTTTAATTTATACCAAACTTGATATGCATAATCTACATAAATAACTACATGTTAACTGAATTGGTAAAATATTAATCGTATAAAAATTAAAAAAAATGTAAAACTTTTACAAATTGACACTGATATAAGTGAATCCCAAACCTTATATTAATGGTTACTAATTGGGATATGCATTAGGCACTAAATTAAATTAGGACTTAAATATTTAAGAAAAATGATTAGGTTTAGCCAACCAACAAAAGGGGTTGTATGGAGTTAGATCAACATTAAAGTATGTTTTGAAGATCAGCCCTTAGTTTGTTAGTTAAGCAGCAATTATGGTCCTTGGCTATTGGCTAAGCTGTGTTTTGTCATCCACACAAGCTGATGATGATACCCAATTTTGCCATTTCTTACTTCCCTTTTTAAGTGTACGTAAACATCCACCGCGTGCAAAGTGGTGGCTTAATCACGACCATTATATATATATATATATATATATAATCCTTATATTTAAGCATTTTATGTAATTGATATCATCCTTAATTGAGTAATTAATTTTAATTTTAATTTATTCATTTTAAAATTTAAAATTTATTATTTTCATATGAATCATTTTAAATTGAGTTAATGTACTATTTGGTACTTGAGTTTGTTTCAAGATTTAATTTGACATATGATTTTTTTGTCTCAATTTGGTACATTAATTTGGTTCAAGATTCAATTTAGTAACCAAACCAAATGACATCATGTGACACAATAAATACTTAACAAGTGTGTTCTAATAAAAATGATAAGTAGTTAATTGAGTATCAAATAATATATTAATCCTGTTAAATTATATAAAAAATTCCAAAGAAAAAATTTCCTAGAACATGGTCTGATCCAAATAATAATTGGGCTGCAACACGATGGTTTTTGGGTCTGATCGTTTGTCGTAACCCAAAACCCGGAGACCCGAAAGCCTAAAACCAATCCCCGCAATGGAACCGTAAAAACCCTAATCCGGAATTCGTATATTTGTTAGATTAAAAACACTTTTTCCGTCAAAGCTATCTCCGCCGAGACAAAGCCCCTCACAATTCTAGGGTTTTTGCAGCACCACCAACAGAAGAAATGGTATTATTATTTTTGAAATGATTCTGTTTGTTATTGTTGCTTATAAAGAAATTGAAATTGATTGTGAAGATTCCTTTTTTTCTTATAGGGTAAAGGAACGGGAAGCTTTGGAAAGAGAAGGAACAAGACTCATACTCTCTGCGTTCGATGTGGACGTCGAAGCTTCCATCTCCAAAAGAGCCGTTGCGGTGCTTGTGGCTATCCTGCCAGCCGCATCCGAAAATGTAAACTTTCTTTTGGTTCTTTGCTTTAGATTCCCCCTTCCCCAGTCTATTTATTTTAGTAATTTTAGCTCTGTTTTTAGTTTTCTTAGCTGAACTTGGACGAAGGTTGGCAAATTAAAGTTTTTTTCTTTCTTGATTTAGGTTTCAGTTTAACAGATCATGAAACCATATTTCCTGTTGTATCATTTGATCTTTCCTGCCCTGACTGTAGTTTTAATTTTGGGTTCAATTATATTAAGCCATTGTTGATTGTCATGGCTTGGTTAAAGATAGCTGTTGGCTGATCTATATTTTCAGTCAATTCTGTCTGCTGAACAGTGATTTTAATTGCAATATCACTGGCTTGTGTTTTTGGCTTCAGATAACTGGAGTATGAAGGCTATTAGAAGAAAAACCACCGGGACTGGCTGCATGAGATATCTTCGTCATGTGCCTAGGAGATTCAAAACTGGCTTTAGAGAAGGTAATGGTAACTTCGTATTGTATTGTATGTTGTCTATGTTTGACTAATATGTTTATAATAATGGGTTGGTGCTTAAATTCTTGGCAGGTACTGAAGCAGCTCCAAGGAAGAAGGCAGCTGTAGCTGCTTCATAAGTTTAATTGTGGTTTTTTCTTTTCAGGTTCCTATAAACACAAGTTTTGTGTTTTTATCAACTGTGTTACTTTTATTTTTCAATTAATATTTACAAATGGTAAGTTTTACTTTGTTATGAGTCTTATTCAACTTATTTTGATTATTGACTATACTTTGTGCTTCGTGAGATAGCGATGTCATCCATAGATTATCTTATATTACTCAAATTTCGTAAATGTCTTGTTTGCTATTTATTGCATTTGGAGATGTGATTCTTTTTCACTTGGTGTGGTAAAAAACCCAAAGAGATTTTGAACGTGGCTTAGTGAAGCTCTACTATTAGGCTGAGTTAGGCGTCAATACTTGAAATGTTTTGCAAAATCAGATATATATGTTCCATTAGCATTGCAGTTCAAGTTTATTTTAGAGCTGAAACTATATAATTGTGTACTTTTTCTTTCCTAGTTGCTGGAAAATGGAAATGCCATAAAATGCCATTGTTTCTTACCCGATCTAATAGGAATGAAAATGTAATCATAGGAATGCATCGAAAGGGATGTTATCTAGAATATATTCTTGCATGCTTTGTTTTGGCCAATGGTCAAATCTCTCCAGCTTCTGATTTTCTTTTATTTTGGTCAATTGCTGATTCACGGCATGTTAATCTTGACAAAAATAAACTTTTGCTGTAGATACTAGAGAAAGCCCTTTGCTCTTTACCCCGTTTATTCAAAGCCTAAATGCCATGTTTGACGCATTACTTTGCATATGAAGCTAATAAAATCCTGATACCCTTGCTATCTTTTGGGGCGTTTACAGCAGCATTCCTTTGAACGTGTGGTAGGCATCCCAACTCATTCAGCCACAAAGGAATTGTTGATATTGTAAACTCTAAATAACGTTGAAGAACCCATTTTATTTGCGACATACAAGGCATTTCTTGTTATAACTTCTAATCCATGAGGCAACAATCCGGCGAAGTTTAGTCCTTTGTTCCCCATTTTTTATAGTTCTTTCTCTTGTATTTAGTGCGGTTATGGCCTAATGGGAATCTGAGGATGGCAATTTGAGGGTTCAAAGTAAAACTGGTAATATACTTAATGAGAAATATTTATTCGTAACAAAATGAGTTGGTCTTGGTCTCTAGCTCTTCCCAAATTCGGCTTCGACCACATGAGCTCCCCTTGCATAATTACTACTATTTTCTACCCTTTCAACAAAAAGAAAATGAACTCTTTTCTCAAAATTAGTCGACTACATTATTTATCAAAGACGCTCACTATACAAGTGAATGTAACGGCTCGTGCGAAAATGGCAAAAGAAATCCGTCAAAATATTGATCGGGTGATTAGAAGCTTAACACCTTCACTCGGACTTGGAAGAGTGTTTTCACAGGAAGAGATGTTTGTAAAGAGGGGATCGATGTACAATTTGGGATGGAAAACGATACGAGAACATTGAAGTTGAGTAGCAACTCACCTTTAAACCTGCCATAACTAACCAAAATACTTGATTTGTAGCCCAATATATGAACCAGTGCTCATCTGGTTGCAGCGTGACAGTAGCTCTTCAAGAGTTGCATGGTTTGGATTGACAATTAGTACTGACAGGTTCCAACCAGAAGATCTAAAGTTTGGACACAAAGATGGTTATTGCTGAACAACATTAAGAGGAAGCAAGGTCCTTTGACACTATTGTTTTTTTGTAGAAAATAGCAGGTTACTCAAAGAAATATTTCGAAGATCTATATTGATTACAAGGAGGTTCTGCACCATCAGCAAACAGAATATTGTTGATGCCTACAGGTGGATCACAGAATCGCTTCAGCCCTTGACTTGCTTGGAGTCCCACCTTTGCATTATGATCTGCACCAAGATTGACTTCTCTTTAAACATGTTTGAATTGTAAAGACCAATCTCGTTTACTAAACAGTGATGTTTCTGATCAAAGCCGAGGTGTTATCTGTTGTTTGTTCCCTCAATGATTAAACCAGTTGCTCCTTTACTATCACTTTCTACTATCAATTGTTGAATTCCCAATTTCCCATGCCATCACCAATCCATCTAGTATAGCCCATAGCTCAGTCTGAAGAATAGAGTCGGTCCTAATATTACCACAATAACCCAGTTTCCAGCAGCCTTGGTCACCTCGAAATATCCTCTAGTGGCAACTTTAAAATCATCCATTGTACAAGCACCATCAGTATTTGATTTCCACCATCCCTTGTGTGGTACTTCCCATTTTACTCTTGATTGTTTTTGCTCACTAGCCTTAACGTAAGCTTCCATAGCAACTTTAGCAATTGCGTTTCCTTTCCTCACTAGTGCTTCAGAATCAAAAGGTTCACCTTTGAATACAATCAGATTTTGACTTCTCCAGATGAGTCAACACAACACGCCAAAGAGAAAGCTCCATGGTACCCCATCAACATTTTGAACCTGATCATCCTGTACATTATCGAGCAACCAAGTTTTAAGCGGCAAGCTGTTGAAGTTTTGCAGTCTATCAGTTGTTACAATCCTTCCCCAGACGATAGGTGAGCCATGGTAGTCTCAGATTGTTGGGACCTTCCATATATTTGGCATGTGCCTTCATTCACCATGCTGCATTGGCATCTTTCGCCATTGGTTAGCAATTTATCATTTAAAAGAAGCCAGAGAAATTACCGAATTCTTTGTTGTCCTTTCTAACTTCGGATTACTATCCATGTATCATCTTTTTTATCGGGTTTCTCTTTAATGAGATGTCTATAAGCATCAGCCACCAAGAGATTGCCGAGTTTTGACCACCTCCAAGTGAGTCGATCTGGACCTGCAAGATTAAAAGGAGGACAAGTCCCTCAATGTTACGGTACTGAGTTACGGGTTGAGTCACCAAACAATTTGTAGGAAAATCGTTTCTCTGTGAGGCTTTTCCCCTTGTTTTGATTTCTTTCGCGCAAATCTATAATGAACAAATGGAATTCGTCGAATGTAATTCCAAACCTTAGACTCGTTAAGAGAGTCTTCTAAGCTTATAAGCTAAATAAATCAACCTCTTAAATAGAGATTGCATAAATTTACTTGTTTGAATAAAAAACTTATAAGCTAAATAAATAAACTCCTAATATCTTTTAAAAATACTTTTAATTAAAAAAAATCTTTTAAAGATATAAAATATTCATAAATAATTTTTTTAATAAAATAATAAATTGATCTAATAATTAATTGGCGTCTAACATTACTCTCATCTTGGAAAAAAAAACTTGTTTGCAAGCTCGAAATTGAACAGCTCGTGCCTTTTTTATGGCTGTTAAGATATTTCAGTTTCCCTACACTCTTGATTTTGCACAGTATAATTAGGATCTTTTATATCCAACCAAAATAATTTCCTACATCGGTGTCTGAATGAATATGGTTCGTCACAATTATAATAAAGACCTTTGCCTCTTCGTTTTGCCATCTCTAGTCTCTACACGAGTCAAATTTTTAATAAATTGATAGCTTGTCTTACTGACATTAGAGTTTCTTTTTTTCGATGACGAACTTCCATTCGAATTGACATATACCCTGCCATGGGTGTCACGAGAGAAGTTCCCATCAAGTTTGAAATTATATTTTATCATGATGTGTCGTGCAAGTTGACAGATCTAATTAACTGCTGTTTCTTCTCAAATGCTTGTGCCAAACTCATTGCTTGAACCAAATTGGAGGGGGGGGGGGAGTTTGCATTTTCTAATCTAATTCAATTGGTTTTGATATTCCAGAAGTAAATAAGTTGATTTGTTGATTTATGTGCATGCAATTAGCACGAGCTATTAAAACGACAAATTAGAGAAATATATTGCATGTATTAATATTCGCAGTGAATGTATTTTTCATTATGAACAAGAAATGATTTAGAGATTAAATTAATTTCTTTGAATTATTATTTAATTGACTGTAATTAAATAATTGAAGTTTGAAGTGAAAATTAAATTAATAGTCATCACAATTTTATTGAACAAGACATTTAAATTCATTTGCTCATAGATTTTAATATGGTGAAGTTGCCATGATTTTAACAAAATTAAAATTGTACTAAAAAATAATTTAATTGAGTGAATTAAATAAATAAATAATATTTTGAGAATAAAAACAATTTATTAGGTTGGATAAATTATGTGGATTGGTTTAAAAGATGAAAAGAAACATTAAATTGTACCAAATACATGTAGAATATCCAATAGGCACAATACGTATATGATGGATAGGAATTCTAGTTCCTAATAATTAAGGGTGGGTTGCGAATCCAAGGATAGGATCGTCTGCTTGGCCCAGTAGGCCGAACTCAATTTAAATAATAAAAAATATTTTTAAATTTAAATTTAATTATAAAAACATATAAGATATCAATTAAAAATGACATGACATTGCCTCGTTTTTTGTTGGTTGGACTGCATGTACCATTCTTGTTGGGGTAGACAACTTCACCTTAACACGGAGGGTCATTAAAAGTATCTTGGCTTTCTTCATCAATGGTCGACTTAAATTCTTCCATCTTAATGGTAGTGTGTCTGTTGTTTCCCATAGCGACCGAGAAGGTTATATGGAACCTTTCAGCTCAATAGGTTGGGTATAGTAAAGCTAAGGATGGGGTTCACCATTTTTAGTTCTCATTCTGAGAGGCTGATAACATGATTATTTTACATGATTTCTTGTATTTAATTCGGTTTATTTTTAAATTAATCCCTGCTAATTTGTATTTTATGATTTAATTCATGTCAGGGATGCAATTGATCGAAAGTATGCTACAAAGGGCTAAATTGAAAGAAAATCATAGAAATAGGGCCAAATAAAAAAAATGGAGGAAGCCAAGGACTCATCAAGCAATTTAACTTTGTAAAAAGCCAAAAATAGGAAATTTTATTTTTAGATTATTTTTTTTTATTTTTTTATTTTTATTTTTTATTTAAGATTTTATATTAATTTAATTAAGACTATTTTTAGTAAATCTATTAGTATAAATAGGGGTTATTTGTAATTGGATAATCAATCAATCAATTCTCTCTTTTCCTATTCCTATTTGGAGTTGTTTTCTCTCTTTTCCTATTTCAATTTTGAATAGGATTTCTTTTATTCTATTCTTCAAGCCAAACGACCAAACATTCTGTCCAATTCAATTCATTTGGTTTCTTTTCCCAAAATTGGTTTAATTTCCTTTCAAACCCCTTTCCTTTCCAATTTCCATCATCCTCTACAAAAACCCAAACATTTTCCACCACCTTTAAGCATGAGTACAATCATGCCACACTAAACCCCTTTCAGCTTTAAGCCGGTATCAACCCCGTCAAAAACCCGTGAGTTACGAACCCGAGCTATTCAACTCTCGATTTTCGATACTTATTATTTCTCCGGATTAAGAGTATAACTTCGTCAGCTCACAAAGTCAAGTCATGCTAAGTAAAAAAAAACGTAGTTTGAGTTAGTGCGACTAGACATACAGTTGAAATTCTGAAAGGATCGATTGTCTAATTGGTCTTCCGTGAACACATTGGCGTGCCAAGTGGGGATTATTGTTTGGTTCCATCAAGGGAAGTAGTAACCGGATTTAAATGTCCCAACGTTTGAAGGCATTGGTTCGAGCTAGGCTCTTCTAGAACGCAAAGCTGCCGGAGTTCTAAACCGCGAACGTTTCGTAGGTTGTTCGATCGGTAAGGGTTAGTTATAGGACGTTCCACAACTAATTTACACAAGGAAGAGTTGGTGTCCGAAGCGTCCTTGGTATCTATAACTAGCTTATCGAAAAAGATGAGTTCATCTAATTTCGAGAATCGGGTCAAAGACGGAAAAACCTACGCTTAAGGCTGAGCTAAGTTTTATCGATTTATTTTCAGATTATTTCAATTTTATTTACCTATTTAGTCTGTTACTTTTTACATTTTTATTTTCTGTGTTTATTTCAGGTTTAATATTTTACTCCCCCCAAACGTCGCAGGCACGACAATTGCCTAGACATTAATCTGGTCACGAGATAGACAATTTTTTAGTATAACCAGTCTCTGTGAGATCGACTCTACTCCCTACACTGCTTAAATTTGCAAATTAGGTGTAGGTTTATATTGGTAGAATCGACAGCCATCATTTTGGCGCCGTTGCCGGGGACTGGCAACACTTACAATTGTTCAAATCGTCTTCATGACCAGGTCTTCATCAGGAGATCTCGAATCGACCCGAGATCGAGAAATCGTATGAAAAGCGACAAAAGAGATGAAGCTCTCAAACACGCAAGTAAAGTAGAAGTTGAACTAGGGCAAGAGATCCTAGAATTCAACATTGAAAAGTTGAGCGAAGCAATTCGTGCAGAGGCAATTCGACGTGGGAAACAAGTCGAAGTGGTTGGACCTGAGACCGAACCACTTCTTAAACCAAAAGAAGCGAAAGGCAACCTTGGTGAACTAGAAAGGATGGCGAACCGAACCATTCGTCAACTAGCCGCTGCTCCCAACGAGCAAACACCGTTATGCATCAACTATCCAACCGGAAGAACCCCATTCGAGCTGAAATCAGGCTTGATTCACCTTTTGCCCACCTTTCGAGGCTTGAAGAATAAAAATCCACATACCCACTTGAGAGAGTTCCACATGGTCTGCTCAAGCATGAAACCACAGGGAGTACCCGAAGATGAAATCAAACTTCGGGCTTTTCCTTTTTCTTTAGTTGATACAAAAGAATGACTATTTTACTTACCCCCCGGTTCTATCACAACGTGGGATGACTTATCTCGTGTTTTTTTGACAGATTCTTTCCAGCATCACGAGCAGTTGAACTTCGGAGGGACATAATAGGAATTCGCCAAATGGAGAATGAATCGCTCTACGACTATTGGGAGCGGTATAAAAAACTATGTGCAAGTTATCCTCAACACGGGTTGACCGAACAATCACTCCTTCAATATTTCTATGAGGGATTGCTCCCTATGGAAATGAAGATGATCGATGCTACTAGTGGAGGGGTGCTTGTCAATATGACTCCTCAAAGGGCGGAGAACTTATATCCACCATGGCGGTAAATTCTCAACAGTATCGACCGAGTTTGGAACCCATTAGACGGGTTCATGGGGTAAACGTTTCATCTTTAGAAGATAAATTGGATAAGCTTACCAATGTTGTTCAATCTTTGCTTACAAAGAAAAATCTGACCCATCTGTGTGGAATTTGTACTACGTCTGAACATTCGACGGAATCGTGCCCAATCCTTAACGATAATTCAACGGCACATGTTCATGCTGTCGAAGGTTTTCCGGGACCTCCTCAAAGACGTTATGATCATTTCTCCAACACCTACAATCTTGGGTGGAAGGATCACCCCAACTTGAGTTACGGAGCTAATCCCCGATATAATCCATCGTACCAACCGAGACCTCTACAACCACCACAACAGCAACCCAAGCCATCTCTAGAAGCTATTGTGGAAAGACTTGCCACCGATGCTGCAAAATATCAACAGAGGACAGATGCATCAATACAAGAACTATATCAAGTTAGTAAACTCTCGATGGCAGTTAATTGTTTGGAGTCTCAAGGTAAATTGCCTTCCCAGACGGAGCCAAATCCTCGACAGAATGTAAGTGCAATAACTCTTCGTAGCGGTAAGGTTCTGGAAATAGTGCCAGCTAAAAGTCCTAGCCAAGACAATGAAGGGGAAAAGCTAATGACGAATCCAACAGCTAGGCCGGAATCAAAAATTCAGAGACCAGTTGTGATGCCACCTCCTTTTCCAAAGAGGCTTGCAAAAGATAAGAAAGAGAAGGAGGAAAAAGAAATCCTCGAGACATTGAGGAAGGTGGAGGTAAACATCCCTTTACTCAACACTATCAAACAAATCCCTCGTTATGTGAAATTCCTCAAAGAATTGTGTTCTAGCAAGAGAAGGTTGATAGGTAACGAAAGAGTAAATGTAGGAGAAAATGTCTTCGCAGTACTACGAAAGAAAGTTCCTCCCAAATACAAGGACCAATGTATGTTTTCTATTTCTTGTGAGATAGGTAATGTAGGCATTAAGAAAGCCATGTGTGATTTAGGGGCTTCAATTAATGTTATGCCTTATTCTACTTATAAGTTGATTAACGCGGGTCCTTTAAAAGAGACAAAAGTAATAATCCAGTTGGCGGACAGGTCAGTTGTCTATCCCGAAGGGCTGCTTGAAGACGTCCTTATTAAAGTTAACGAATTAGTATTTCCTGTAGACTTCTACATTGTCGACATGGAGGATGACAACTCGGCCAATTCATCTGAGATACTTCTTGGGATACCATTCTTGAGTACCGCGCGAACAAAAATTGATGTTTGGAGTGGAACACTCACTATGGAATTTGATAACGAAGTGGTTAGGTTTAATGTTTATGAGGATATGGGACATCCCAATGATAAGTTACAAACTTTGCCTTGCAGGAATACTGATCTTGATGTTAAGCAAGAGTAATTATCGATAATCTAAAAACCAGTATGTGAAGCTGTCATGAAAGCCTCGAAGTTAGAGCTGAAATCATTTCTAGAACGTACAAGTATTTCGACAGAGAAAAATGCAAACTTGAATGAAGAAGCTCAAATACTCCTCAATCCACTAGTGATAGAGGAACTCGGGAAGGGCCTCAAGGATAGTGGAAAAAGGTCGAAACCTTTCTGCAAGGACATCCGATTGCACAAGATGGAGAACTTAATTCTCAATAAGCCAAACGAATAACATTTAAGGTCGTCGAGCTAACGACGTTAAACAAAAGCTCTTTTTGGGAGGCAACCCAAATTTCTTTTCATTTATTTAATTTAAGTTTTAGTAGATCTAGGGTGTAAATAAATAATTTTTTTACTTAGTTTAATTAGTTTGATGTTTTCAGGAATCCGTCACTGTCGCAGCACCCATCGCCGTCGCCATTGCACTACCATCACGGATGTCACTGCACTACCGTCGCCGTCTTTCCCCCTCTTTGCTATAAGGTTAAGGTGTGGCAATGGGTATATGCATGTCTAGGATTGGATCTAGGGAGAGCTTGGTACTTAAGCGATTTTAATGACTCACCTCCTCTTCTCTGGAATCCTACATGGTGCATAGTATCTGTTCACTTTAATCAAGTCTCCACAATCCTTGATATCCTGCAAAGTCGTTACCCCCAACATCGGCAGAATCATTGAAGACACACATGGGGAGTACTTTGAACTTTTCATTTTGATCATTTCAGCTGCTGATTTTTTCTTTTCCTATCTATAATATGCACATGCTTGAGGACAAGTTTAGAATAAGTATGGGGGATGAATATATATGAAGTATGCATGGATGGTTGATTGGTTCTTGCTGCATGTTTCTCTTTTGCATTTGTTAAATCTTGCATTGAATTCATTCAACAGTTTATTTTGACAATGAGCCTTTAATCTCATACTTAGTCAACTTGGACAATTGAGTAAAATTTTTTAAATTTAAATGCTCAAGTATATAGATTGATCGACACTTGTGTTTTAAGGTTGATGCATGTAACTAGATTTTCATGAATTGATTGTTTGAAAATATTTGCTTGTGCACGAAAAAAAAAAGAGAAACAAAAAAGAAACAAAAATTTAATAAATAAATAAAGGTTCAAGTTATGAGTGAAAGTCTCGAAAATGTGACCGGATTGAGTAATCGGGGTGAGGTGCTTGGGTTGTCATCTCATCTCGCGTAAAAAGGTTCGAGTGATGAGTCGATAACTTAATAACATTCCGCTAACAGAGCCCAATAATAAAGACTGCTTGAACTGAGTAACGGGATAGAGTGCTTGGGTTGTCATCTTAGTTCGCGTAAAAAGGTTTGACCATGTCTAGTTTTTTTTCTAAAAGTACGCATATTAATAATGCCTTGCAATTTATTGGACTCAAACTCTATTTCATGAAATTATCTAGTTAGCATATGTCGAATTTTATGACACTTGTCTTGTTGATTAAACTATATGTTCTGAGCATTTATTTAATTATTTTTTCTATGTTGTTTACATTGAGTAAGGATGCAGAAAAGAGGCTAGATTCTTAATAAATTGTGGAATTAATTCTAATATTTGAATGAACAACATGCTTGAGGGCAAGCATGAGCTAAGTAGGGGGATTTGATAGCATGATTATTTTGCATGATTTCTTGTATTTAATTCGGTTTATTTCTAAATTAATCTCTGCTAATTTGTATTTTTATGATTTAATTCATGTCAGGGATACAATTGATCGAAAGCATGCTAAAAAGGGCCAAATTGAAAGAAAATCATGGAAATGGGGCCAAATAAAAAAATGGAGGAAGCCAAGGACTCATCAAGTAATTTGACTTTGTAAAAAGCCAAGAATAGGAAATTCTATTATTAGATTATTTTATTTTTATTTATTTATTTTTAGTAAATCTATTAGTATAAATAGGGGTTATTTGTAATTGGATAATCAATCAATCAATTCTCTCTTTTTTTATTCCTATTTGGAGTTGTTTTTCTCTTTTTTCCTATTTCAATTTTGAATAGGATTTCTTTTATTCTATTCTTCAAGCCAAACGTCCAAACATTCTGTCCAATTCAATTTATTTTGTTTCTTTCCCCAAAATTGGTTTAATTTCCTTTCAAACCCCTTTCCTTTTCAATTTCCATCATCCTCTACAAAAGCCCAAACATTTTCCATCACCTTTAAGCATGAGTAAAATCATGGCACACTAAACCCCTTTCAGCTTTAAGCAGGTATCAACCTCGTCAAAAACCCGTGAGTTACGAACACGAGCTATTCAACTCTCTATTTTCGATACTTATTAATTCTCCGGATTAAGAGTATGACTTCGTCAACTCACAAAGTCAAGTCATGCTAAGTCAAAAAAGACGTCGTTTGAGTTAATGCGGCTAGACATACCGTTGGAATTCCGAAAGGATTGATTGCCTAATTGGTCTTCCGTGAACACATTAGCGTGCCAAGTGGGGATTGCTATTTGATTCCGTCAAGGGAGTAGTAACCGAATTTAAATATCCCAACGTTTGAGAGCATTGGTTCGAGCTACGGCTCTTCTAGAACGCAAAGCTGTCGGAGTTCTAAACTGCGAACTTTTCGTAGGTTGTTCGATCGGTAAGGGTTAGTTATAGGACGTTCCATAACTAATTTACACAAGGAAGAGTTGGTGTCCGAGGCGTCCTTGGTAGCTATAACTAGCTTATCGGAAAAGACGAGTTCATCTAATTTCGAGGATCGGGTCAAAGACGGAAAAACCCGCGCTTAAGGCTGAGCTAAGTTTTATCGATTTATTTTCAGATTATTTCAATTTTATTTACCTATTTAGTCTATTACTTTTTACGTTTTCATTTTCTGTATTTATTTCAGGTTTAATATTTTACTTCCCCGAACGTCGCGGCCACGACAATTGCCCAGACATTAATTTGGTCACGAGATAGACAATTTTTTAGTATAACCAGTCTCTGTGGGATCAACCTTACTCCCTATACTACTTAAATTTACAAATTAGGTGTAGGTTTATATTGGTGGAATCGATAGCCACTAGAAGGCTTCTTGATGCCACTTCAACTGCACTACCACAGCCAATCATTATTCTCTTGATCTCATAATACCGATCATCATGGAGACCACCAAAGGGTTGTGCTATCATCCACAACTTCTTTCTCATTTCTTTTGTTGAAATCTATCTACCACCTTTTCTTTGAGTTTCGGTGGGACTTCTTTGTCAAATCGTTAATTGACATCACTCCTCGCAAATGGCTTTTCTCTTTAACTTGGAGGTGGCCCATTCTACGTCGTAGGACCTGTTTTTCTGTAGAGTACTCATCTCCTTTCTCCATGCTTCCATCTTTTCCTTAGTAGGTGCATTTTTCTATTGAGGAGCAAAAACTTAAAAGTTCATACTCGTCATATCCTGATGCTCTTTTCTGGTTGTTGCGTCGACCAAAGGCTAAGAAAGCTACTTCTTTCGTTTTAGGGGATAGTTCTTTTTGGAGTGGGGTTGTCCTTTTGGGGAAGATTGTTCTACCCACCTATAAGTTCTTAGACATTTTAATGTAGCAACTCTTGTTGTTCAAACTAGGATTTGGAGTTTCAATTGAGTTTGTAACTTATTGGTTGTTTGGAGTAGGTTGTAGATATAGTGGGGTTTTCTATTAGGGATGACAGGTGTGCCAGATGGTTTGAATGCCTCAGACAGTATAGGGGTTGAGTTTTTGTGTAGTTTCGTAGAGCATATTGGTGATAACCATCATAGTGTGGATCATTATATGAATAGTCATTGTAATAAAGATAGTCATATAGAGGTCAAATTGGAACCATTTGCCTATTTTTGGGGGGTTGGTTGTTTATGTTGAACGGCATGAATAAGGCAACTAGGTTGTGCTACTATTGGTACTTGGCTGGGATCTTTTGGATTTGCATGTTTGGATTCTTCTTGTTAGATAAAACATGGTTTCATGCTCTCCTTTTACATATGACACCAATTGTTGATATAAGGGTTGAAGATGATGATAGAGAGGGTTCATATAATTGTTCTGAGAACCACTAGAAGAGGATAGAGCTCTGGGAAGCAGTAGAAAGTTGGATAGGGTCTGGGTAAGTTGGGAAGCAGTAGAGGATATAAGAGAATAATACATTTTTACACTTAAATTCAGCTCCTCCTATATTAAGAATATTCGTACCAATCATACACAAAGATACAAAGTACGTAAAGCGGAGATGGGAGGGGAAGCCTGAGGAAGTGGGGTCCGCTCGAAGTTAACTACTTCCAAACAAAGAAAATTAATGATAAAACGTTGACCTCACAAAACTTATCATGATATCATCCACAGAGGGGAATGACGTAATAAATTAAAGACCCTTCTTTCTTTCGATATATATAATTTTGGTGCCAATTTTTATTTTTTCAAATAATTTCCCTAAATCCGAAACCCCGAAAATCACTTTCCCTTTAAATTCCAAGATGGCTCGGTTTGGAATAAAACGGGACGTTGCGAGATCGATAATGTTGAATTTCATTAACTTTGGTTTGGCTTTCATATTAGTTTCAGCTGAGAGAAGCTTGAAGAGTGGAGAATCGAGCGAGGAATCTAAAACGAATGATAATTATTTTGTCAAAGCTATTCATTTCTTATGGAAACCTGATCAATCAGGTTATCACCATGTTTGGCCTGTAAGAACATATTCAAATTCAAATTCAATATACTTTCTTGTGATTATGCCTCTTGTCATCAAAAAGCCTATTATCATTTTTTTTTTTGTGGAATTATTATTATTATTTGTTTTGGTGTAGGAAATGGAATTTAATTGGCAATCTGTGCTGGGAACTTGTATTGGATTTTGTGGGGCAGCGTTTGGGAGTGTAGGAGGGGTAGGTGGAGGTGGCATTTTTGTTCCCATGCTTAGCCTTATTGTTGGGTTTGATCCAAAGTCTGCAACAGCTATTTCAAAATGTAAGCTTTTCTTCTTCTTTTTTCTTTTCTTAAAACATATTTGCAATGGCATGAAGAAATTGTTACATTTGAACAAGTGTCACTTTAGAATTAGGTAAAGTAAATATTTAAAGATTTTTATGAAGAAGAAAGAAAAGACATGCACTGTATTTCCTTTGGTAAAATACTAAAAAACACCTAAATTATTCTATAGTAAATCTTTATATTCTTATTACATTTGAATAGCACTTACTTCACTGAATTGATTAATTTTAAGGACTTATTTGCATGCAAAATAAAGGTTAAGGCTTATCAGGATACAAATTAAAGTTAGAACTTGCTTGAATGTAAATTAAAGGTTAAGGATTTAATAGGAGTAATATAGGGATCTATGGATTTATTTAAGGGTAAATTTTAAGAGTTTTTTTGTTGCTTTAGCATTTTTTCCCTAACTGTTTCTGATATTGGCTGCATAAGCCCTTGAATTTATGCTAAAAGTGGAATTTATTATAATTTTATTGAAGAGTTCTGTTGTTAAATCATGATTCCTTTCTGAAGGGAACAAAATTGAAATTTACTCAGCTTGTTGCAAAGCCCAAAGTAGACTTCAAAAACGTCAAGAATGGTTTAAACTCATCTTTTGAGTACGACAAAGTTGCAGTTACCATTTGTTTGTATGCTAGATATGACTATTTTGAAAAATCTATGGCCAGGAAAAAAATGAGAAAAAAATATGTAAGTTTTGTATAGCATTTTAAGAACTTCAAAGCTCACAGATGATTTGTTATACTCTATATGAGTTCATTGATTCTATGTTTTTGCAATTTTAGGTATGATCATGGGTGCAGCAGCTTCAACTGTTTACTACAACGTTAAGCTAAGGCACCCCACACTTGATATGCCTATCATTGATTATGATTTGGCTCTTCTTATCCAGCCAATGCTCATGCTTGGAATTAGCATAGGAGTCGCTTTCAATGTGATCTTTGCGGACTGGATGGTCACAGTTTTACTTATTATTCTCTTTGTAGGTAAGCTGTTTGCTGATTTGTTGTTGTATTTACTGGGGATAATGTGCACTATCTATCAATTTTGATGGTGTGGCTTGTAGGAACATCAACTAAGGCATTCTTCAAGGGTGTCGAAACATGGAAAAAGGAAACCATACTGAAGCAGGTAGTAACTTTTTTAACTCAGTCTCATATTGATATGCACAGAACTCTGAGCTCTTTATACCTTCTCTCCTTTCTATTGTGATTTTAAATATGAGTTCAAGTCTTTTCCGGCTTTCACGAATGAGCAATTAAAAAGTTTTCAAGGATATTTAATTTCGAACATAACTTTGTGCCGTCGCTTTGCTTTTTAATTCACTAAAAACCAAAGAGGAAACTTTCTCGTTCAGTGTTTGGCATATTTATATTATTATAATTACTTGAAAGCTATCTGAAATCTGCTTGCCTTGGATTTTAGGAGGCAGCCAGGCGCTTGGAATCAAATGGTCAGTAGCCTTTTTCCTCTAACAAATCCTTAAGATCATTGCGATCTTTTCATGTTTTTTTTTTTTTTCTTATGAAATAATCCCATGTATTTCTCACATGATTTTAGGTACTAGTAGTGAAAATGTGGATTACAGACCTCTACCCAGTGGCCCAAACACTGTTCCTCCGAAGGATAACACAGACCAAAAAGTGGGTTGACTGTAACCCTGCTGTTAATCATGAATCCGAATTTTCTAAAAACTTATTTAATGCTATCATTGCAGGTCACTGTTTTGGACAACGTTTGCTGGAAAGAACTTGGGCTTCTTTGTTTTGTTTGGTTTGCATTCCTTGTACTGCAAATTTCCAAGGTTTTGTTTCTTCAGCTCTATTTACTGTTTTAAGTATTTGCAGAATATAAATTGTTGTACCAGAACTGATAAATTATGACATTTGATGACAGAACCATACAACTACTTGTTCTGTTGGGTATTGGGTGTTGAACTTGTTGCAGGTACATTCTAATCTTTTTCATCTCTGTTGCCTCTTTTCCATTTTTTGAATTGCATGAGCAAGATATAACATTTGAACATTATGGATCAATTATGATACTTGCCATAACAGTTTCTTTTAAACCTGGTTTGAGGCATCCTTTCTGTTTCCCAGATCCCAGTTTCAGTTGCAGTATCTGCATATGAGGCAGTTAGTCTATACAAAGGAGATAGAGCAATTGCATCCAAGGGAGAACAAGGCTCAAATTTTCAAGCGCATCAGCTTGTTAGTTACTGTTTTTTTGGAGTACTAGCCGGGATTGTAGGTGGTCTACTTGGCCTGGGTGGAGGATTTATCATGGGTCCACTATTCTTGGAGTTAGGAATCCCCCCTCAGGTGAGTACCTTTGTGTCCTTCAAATGTATGCCATGAAGTTAATACATTGAAGTTCACCCTTCTCTTCATACATTAAACTGGAAATGATGGTAACATGATCTCATTACGATCATGAGTCTATCTAGTGTTTTTAAATTCTGATCTTTAGGCTTCTTATCAACATCTGTGTAGGTCTCAAGTGCCACAGCAACCTTTGCCATGACTTTCTCTTCATCTATGTCAGTCGTAGAATATTACCTTCTGAAACGTTTTCCAGTACCTTATGGTTTGTTTGTTTGCCATCACTTGATTAGAGGAGGAAGTGGTCGTCCTACATTGCTCTGGAGTTAAACTTATTTTCATACTTTTATTTGTTGGCAGCTCTCTACTTCACTGCTGTGGCTACTTTTGCTGCCTTTGTTGGACAACATGTCGTGAGAAGGCTGATAATTGTATTTGGAAGGGCATCTTTGATTATCTTCATTCTAGCATTCACCATATTCGTTAGCGCAGTATCACTAGGTGAGCTCTGATTTACAAATAAGTCATAGTTTAATGATAAAGGAAGGATTGAAAATGTCGGGATTCGAATGTTACCTTTTAAAGGTACTATCTAACTCATTGGATTCAAAGCTCACTCAAATAATATTTTGGTAGGTGGCGTTGGCATATCAAACATGATTGACAAGATTCATCGTAATGAATATATGGGATTCGAGAACCTCTGCAAGTATGAAAGCTAGCACTTTAGGTTTTCTTCTTCTGTTTTTTCCTCATATTACCCTAGTGTTTTTCCCTCAAAAGCAATAAAATTGCCCTTGTATTTGTTTCATTCTTTGGGTTGTAGGCAAGAAAGATACCAATGATTTCGATAGTTTTAGCCATTGCTTTTTTTTTTTTAGGCTAAATGGGGTAACATGAGTCTCGAACTTTAGCAATTCCCGAAAGTTTTAATGAGTACTCAACCTACTTACATTTGCCAATTGCTTTTACACTTTCCATGTTGTAATTTTGTATTATTGAAAGTTCCTGGTTCGCGTTGTCCTTGACGGTGTCAAAAGACCTACATAGTCAAGACAACCTTTTACTCCAGATTGTAAGGCTAATAATTTTGCTAAATGATATGTCAATTTTTTTTTCTGTCAATGAGACCAATCATCTAATCTTTTCATGTTTAGCAAGAATTCAATATTTCAAGAGCTTTTTTTTTTTTTTAATCTTCTATGACCCTCAAACCTAGTTTGAGTTTATTTAGGGTTTTAAACTTGATATAAAATTTATTTTTATATTTTTACGCATTATCTAGATTTATTTTTAAATATTGTAGAAATATCATTTAATTTATTGGTGATGCATAAAATTATACACTATCAATGCATCAAATATTAATCCTTTCATTATTTCAGTTTGTAGAATTAAAAATTTAACTTCGATGAATTTATATTATTTAATATTCGTCACATTTTAACTATTCAAAATTTTTATTTAGTGTTAATATAAGAGTTGAATTAATAGTTTACATTACTAAATTCAAGATAAATATAAAAGTATAATTTAATATTTATTAATTTTTTAGTTTTAACATAATAATATTTATTATGTTTAAGTGAAATAATATGATATTGTTTATTTATAAGCTTGAATAGTTTAAATTATAATGAAAATGTAATTCAATATTATTATAAAGTATAATTCAATATTTATTTAAACTTATCTATTTAATTTTTTTATTTTGTTTCAATATAATAATAAAAATAACAGTTTAAATCATAATGAAATGTAATTTAAGATGAATATAAAGTACAATTTGAATATTTTATCAAATTTTGTATATTCAATTTTTATTAGTTTTAATATAACAATAAAATATTTCACCTAAAAATAATCTCAAATAAAATCCAACATAACTAGTGGCATCCTAGAAATACTAAAAGCAGACTACTCAAGACAAAAAGATATATTATTTGAATATTTTGAGGATAATTTTGTTTAGATAAATATTAAATTTATATATAAATTTTGATTTACTATATAATTTGATGCATGAATTTTGATTTTATGTATATATATATATATATATATAATTTGATTTTGGTTCATATGTATATATGAAATTTTGACTTTGATTCATTGTACATATTTAAAGAAATGGATGCATATATTTATTTTCATATTGGATTAATATAATTATTTGGATATGCAATATATCCATGTAAAATTGTGTTATTTCGATAATATTGTTAATAATTTGTGAAAATTGAATCAAACTAAAATTTTATGTATAAAATCGAACAAAATCAAAATTAATGTATGACATTCTATATCATGTATAGTTTTGATATTTATTCCTAATAATATTTAATTCAATTTTGGATTTAGATAATAATAATTGGATCATTTTCAAATCATAAATGAATTCGGAGTTTGGTTTTTTTTTTTTAATATTCAAATTTTGCAATTCAAAAGACAGATGTCTAATTTGATGGACAGAGAGGAAATCATCTTGTAAAATTTATTAAGAATATAATTATTTGTATTAGTTTTTAACGAGATGTTAACAGGTTTTTCTATATAGATACATTCATATTAGGAGAGGGAAATGTAATTATCAAGGGTTTATTCTTAAATCTTAATGTACTAGAATTTCAATTACTTGTTTTATAAGTTTATAAAGATAGCATTTGGTAACTTAAATTTTATATTTAAAATTTTAAATTTATAACTATTTATTTGACAAAATAAAATATTTCAAATTTCAAATTAATTTAAATTCTTTCTTCTTCTTTTAAATGTTTTTTTATTGTTTGCTTGAATAATCATCCTTTGAGAAATAAATTGTTTACAAATTATAAATGAAAATAAGGATACAACTTCTTCTTCCCTTTTTTTTTTTGTGTAAATAATCTAGTTAATTATAGATTTAAATAAGAGAATAATAGGTTTCAAATAAGACTCAAATTTACGTTTCCTGCATTAATAATAATACTCATGCCAATCGAGTTAAGACTCAATTGGCAAAAAGATATATCATCTAAAATGAATGTAATTTTTTAAAAAATTATCATCACGTTCACTCACCATACAAATATATATATATATATATATATATGATCAAACTCTAAAATAAATATATAAAAATGGTGTGTATTAAATATCTCTTGTTTTATAGGTCGCATCGAAATTTATACGGTTGGGCACAAATTTCCCAAACTTGTGGACTGGGGCAAAAGAAAAATTAAAGACAATGTGAGGCAGAAATACAAGAAGACGCCAAAGGAGCGAGTAAATATCCTGTAAACGAAGTCTTTGTTTTGGCCCCAAAATCCAAATTGGTGTTATTTGTTTAAACTTGCAGTCTTGAGGATTTGAATGAAATTGTGATGGCTGAAGTGGCTGTGAGTTTGGTTATGGAGAAATTAACAAGTTTGCTCAGTAAAGATGTGGAATTGCTAAGAGGTTTCCATGAAGAAGTTGAGGACATTAAGGTTGAACTTAGAGTTCGTTACATGTTTCTTAAAAGAAGCAGATGCAAGGGCTGTTAGAGATCAAGATGGTAACAGTATTAATGGAGTGAAAACATGGGTGAAACTTGTAAGAGAAACATGGATGACTACATCCATCGTCTCCATGTACTAAATCACCATCAGCATCATGGTTTCATCAAGGCTTACTTGTGCAAAGTAGCTGCTTTCCATAAGAGTATGAAAAAACGTCATGAGATAGCATCAGAGCTTCAAGATATCAAAAGATCTGTTTGTTTAAATTGGCCGAAAACGAAAAAGATATGGGTTGAACATCTCTGAAACAAAAGGATCTAGCAATTAGGCTGTTGCTCGGCGTGATCCTCGAGTTGGCCTGCAATTTGTTCAGTATAATGGACTTGTGGGCATTGATTCTCTCAGAAGTGAGTTGGTTGATAGATTAATATCCGGACCTTCCGTGCGCACCATCGTCTCACTTGTCGGTATTGGTGGCATTGACAAGACCACTCTTGCGAGGAAAGTGTATGAAAACCAAACTGTGGTTCAACACTTTGATTGCCATGCTTGGGTCACAGTATCTCAATCATTACAGGTGGAACAACTGTTGAGGACCCTGTTGAGCCGATTTTTACGAGGCAAGGAAAGAGTCACCTCCCAATGCGATCAGTCGGATGGATGAAGAGGAGCTCATTAGCAAATCCAGAGAATATTTACTGGACAAGAGGTATGTTGCTGTTTTTGATGATTTATGAAACCAAGGTTTTTGGCATAGCTTAGAACACGTTTTGTTAGATAATAATAAAGGTAGTAGGGTTATAATCACAGCAAGAAATTCAAAGGTTGCTGAATTTTGTAAAAGGTCTTCATTTATTCACATCCATAACTTGAAACCCATGCCTCTGAAATTGACTCGAGAGCTTTTATACAAAACAGCATTCCGGTTCGATCCGGAAAAGCAATGCCCCCTTGAACTAAAGGAGTTATCTTTAGACATAGCGAGAAGATGTGAAGGATTGCCACTTGCTATTGTAGTCATAGGAGGCCTTTTATCAACCAAAGGCAAAGATGTGTTGCAATGGGAGAGTCTCCATAATAGCTTCTCTGCAGAGTTTGACAGCAACCCTCATCTTAAGATATAAAAAAAGATACTTTCATTCAGTTATCTCGATTTGCCTTATCATCTCAAATCATGCTTCTTGTATTTGGGAATATTCCCAGAAGGTTTTGTGCAACAAAAGCAACATGCAACATTCGAAGAAGTAGCCAGAGAATACTTCATGGAGCTCATTTATTGAAGCTAGGTTCAAGTCAAATAGATCGACTCCATGGGACAAGCTAGAGAGTGTCGAGTTCATGATTTGATGCGCGAAGTCATCCTTTCCAAATGGGATGAATTGAATTTGATTCAAACTTCAGTAGGGAATTTGGAAAGTTTTAAGGGCAAAGCTAGGCATCTATCGCTATATGATAGAGCAAATAATAATTTTCCAGGGAGCAGTAGTAAATCACAAGTTCATTCCATCATTGCGTTTCAAGTGGATTTCAAATTCTTGAAAGAAGTAGATTTCGCAGGAGTTCCCTTGAGTTATGTGTCTGAGGAATCGTGGGATTTGTTACACTTGAGATACTCGAGTCTAAGATATACAAAGGCGAAAATGCTACCAAAGTCCATAGGTAAGTTACATAATCTCCAATCTTTGGATCTAAAACGTTCTCCTGTACACGAGCTACCAGCTGAGGGGAACAAGCTGTATAAGCTACAGTATCTTGCAGCTTACTATACAAGTTGTGATAAAAATTCCGATATCTATAGTCGAAAAGAGGTGAAGGTGTCGAACAGTTTTGCCAACTTAAACTCTCTTGGAGAAGCTGTTAAAGTGCAGGCGTGGACACACTTGAAGGGGATGAGTTTTGCATTGAATTGGGAAGGTTGAAGAAGTTGAAGAAACTGGGAAGTTCTAAGCTAAAACCAAAGCATGGGGTTGCTTTCTGTACTGTCATAGAGCAAATGAACAAGCTTCAATCATTGAGCATTACCTCCATAAAAGATGAAGAGTTCCTTCAACAGCAATCCATGTCTTATCCTCCGGTTTCTCTTCGGAAGCTGTGCCTACGAGGGAGGTTAACAAAGCTGCCAAACTGGGTTTCTAAATTGCACAACCTAGTTAGAATTGGGTTACACTGGTCAAGAATATCCGATGATTCGCTTAAAATCCTTGGGGTTTTGCCTAAACTATTGAAGTTTCAGCTGACAAATGGGATATGATGGAGCCCAACTGCATTTTGAACGGGGATATTCTCACAGATTCAAACTTCAAAGAACTAGCTCTCCGTATGTTGAATGGATTGGATGGGTTGACAATAGATGAAGGAGCATTCCCTTCCCTTGAATGGCTATCCATTGGGCCCAGTCCCTACTTGGAGGAGTTGCCATGGACCATTTCTTGTTTGAATAGCCTTAAGCATTTAACATTCCATAACATGCCAGTGCCACATAGCTTTGCTCGAAGGTTGGTGCCTAATGAAGGAACAGATCATTGGAAAGTTAAGCATACACCAAATGCTGTCTTCTATTACACCAATGGATCAATGCAATGTTATGTCTACAAACTTGGCGACCAGCGCTTGTTGCAACTCCTCGATTTGTTGTGTTTCATGCAAGGTATTATCTATTTATTTATAGAAATTTGTGGGCAAATATCCCAAAAATACCAAAAAAAATTAAAAATTATCGGAAAGGACGGTGTTTCAAAAATATTGATGGGAAGGCAATTTCCCAAAAATCTCGTCACGTGGTAGCGTTTTTTGGGAAAGCGGCCTAAAGCGCGTCCATGGGGGCGCTTTAGGCCACCTCAAGAAAAACGCCCCACGAGGGCGCTTTTCTTTGAGGTGGCCTAAAGCGCCCCCATGGACGCGCTTTAGTCCCCTTTCCCCAAAAAACGCGCTGACGTGGACGTGATTTTTGGGGAATCTTTCCCGTCCACTTGCAATGTGAAAAATGAAATAATTTTTTGGGCAGTAGTCTCCGGCAAAATAATTTTGAGGAGACATTTCAGAACAAACCGTGGCCGAAAAAGCTCTCACGTGGGCGCTTTTGCACAAATGGTCTCCGTAAAATTATTTTGAGGAGACGTTTCTAAACAAACAGTGGATAAAAACGCTCAAAGAGGTGCACTATTATCGGGAGCACCGAAAAGCGCTCCACGTGGACGCACTTTTGCTACTGATCTTTGTCCGCAAAATTAGGCTATAATCACCAAATTGCATTCTCGGTTAGCGAAAGCAAATTCAAGCAAAAGGAAAAAAATTGAAAATGAGTGAACGATTAATCTTTGTTATTTACTACGATGGTGAAGTGCGTGACACCGAAGATGGTGTTGTTTTCTTATCGGAGAACACAGCGCGATTGAGTTTTAATCGAAACGTCGATTTGGTAGAACTTCGCAAAAGAATTAGGCGTAAAATATTCGGAACAACGCCAATGAAAGTTCAGTCTATTAAGTATAGATTTTGCACTTCGGTTGATCCGGTGAGATATGACGCATTCGACATCAAAGGTCCTCGGAGCCTTGAGGCAATGGTGGAGACTCATCTTGCCAGTGGTTCACCCTATATCAAGGTATATGTAGAATTTTCATCTCCAAGTGATCTGGCTGCGAGCTCAACATCTAGTATAGTTCGAGGGGAATACACGACCCCAAGTCGACACTCTGTAAGTGGGATGCAAAACACAGAAGTGCCCGTGTGCGGTGGTAGTATGGAAAACATAACCCCTGCACGACACTCGGTTGGTGGATGGGACATGCATATTCGTCAATCGATGTCGGATGACAGAAATACGTATTGGGGGACGTCATCAACTTCTAGTGGATGACAATCCACATACGATTGGAATCTTTACGAAAGATGTTTAAGGAGGGATGATGTATTACCGATGGCATCCACCAGCGAGGGGCCCTCGTTTGTTGCAGGTTATAGAGGATCGGACGATGAATCCGATGTGGATCCACCTCGGGAGCCAGGGCCTGACGGTGTAGAAGTTGGACTATTTTCAACCGGAGCCCGTTCCAATTGTACCAAGATGTTGAGGGTGGTTCGACGAAGAAGAAGAAGATCCGCTATTCAGGGCATACTGCCTCAAATCCAGACATGCATAATGTCGATCTATCTTAAGATGATGCATTGAGTTTCTGAACTACCACACGGACGCTGTGGATGTACAAATTCTTCGTTGGATTGAACCAATTAGAAGTTGGTAACCGTTTTCCAACAAGAACACTTTTCTTGGTGCATTGAAACAATACAAAGATCGAACGGGTTAACTACACTATGGTTAAATCAAAGCTCGATAGGTACGAGGCAAAGTGTGCTGTGCAAGACGGCACATGTGCATGGAAAATCATGGCGTCGTTGAGAAAAAGGACGGGGATGTGGGAGGTGAAGAAGTACAAATGTCCGCATACATGTCTTACCGGTACAGTACCACTATGTGTTCAATTATTTGAATAACACTAATATTATGTAATGTTGTATTATTTAACGTGCTTCGTTGTGTGTGTAACACAAGATCATCCAAGATGGATTCGGACATGTTGGTGATTTAATAATCTCGACGGTGAAGGCCGATCCCAAAACTACTGATGTTGGCCTTAATTGGCAATATTCGTAAATAAATGGGGTACACGCCTCTTACGTAAAGGCTTGGATAGCCAAGCGATATGCGTTGGAAAAGTTGCACGGTCGGTGGGACGCTTCATATAATAAAGTGTGGCAGTGGTGTAAGGTGCTGGAGAGATATGTCCCAGGCAGCAAAGACAATAGACATTGAAACGGAACCGGCGTACTACAATGATCGTCGCTCCATGGATCGCGCAGTGTTCAAGCGCTGCTCGGACATTTAAGCAATGCCGAGATGCTTTTACATACCGCAAGCCATTAGTACAAATTGATGATACCTTTATGTATGGTAGATATACGACGGCTATTGCTAGCTGTGGAACAAGACGGCTATGGGAGAATTCTTCCAATTGCGTTTGCAATAACACCAAGGGAGTCAGCTGATGACTGGGACTTCTTCCTATCTAGGTTAAGGAGGCATGTCTGCCCTCAACCTGACATATCGTTATATCGGATCGGGGCCCTGGAATACTTGCGGCAATAGAACGAGAGGAAGCATGTGGCATCGCACACACCATCGATATTACCTGAGGCATGTTTTATCCAACTACTATGGGCAACACCGATCTTAAAGACAGAAACGGTAAGTGACCGATATGGGTATGAAATATCTATTAATATAATTTCTTTTGAAATTTTCAATTTATTCGCAATTGAATAGTGGTATGTAATATTCGATATCAACGTATATTGGCAGGGTACGAGATCAATAAAGACCGTTTTCACGAGATGTTGGCGGTTATGCTACAGATAACGCCAAAGCGCAGAGTACCGTGCAATATTCCTTTTGAACAGTGGATACAAGCATATGACGGCGGCCGCCTACGATATGGTTATATGACCACAAACCTGGCCGAATGCATAAATTCTGTGCTAAAAAGAACCCGTTATCTGCCGATTACAGCGGTTTTACGAGAGACATATTTTCGTTTAGCGGCACTATTTCAAGAGAGCAAATGAGTTATCAAGGGCATATGCAAGGAGGCCATGTATGGAGCTCGAAGGTCTTGCAAGAAATTAACTGGGAAGGCACGGTGAACACCATGCACACGTTTGTCACGACCATGACAAACCTATGGTTTCGTGTCACGGAGTTTGATGACCGAACCAAGGTATTGTTGGCGGGCATTATCGTGTACACTTGACAAATAGGACATGCGATCGTGGGATATTTGATGCACTTCGTTACCCATGTGCTCATGTACTTGCGGCTTGTCATAATCTTCGTCTTGACCCCACGAGCTATGTCGTGAAGTCTACAAATTAGAAAACATGTACAACGTGTGGAGACACGTATTCCACCATCCAGATGAACGTAAGTGGCCATCGGTATCGCTGCAACCGTATAAGTATTGCTTGGATAGAGAATTAAGACGAAACCAAAAGGTCGACCTTCCTCGACTAGAATACGCAACAATATGGATATCCGAGAACCGACCAACCAAAGTCGGTGGTGGGTGGTGGTGTAGGAACCCGCCATACATCTCGCTTCGTTCCAAATCGGACTAGTTGACCGTGTTCTTAGCTTGTTTGTCTCTTCTCGGCTATGTAATTTCATTTTTTTGGAGGAAAACGGTGAACTTTTGTACAATAACTCAAATTTATTAAATATAAGATAATTAAAATTAAATTACAAACACAAATAATCAAACAACTTTTTATTCAAAAATAAAAAAATATTACAATTTAAAAATAAAACAGCCCATCCTAATCAACGTTGATGCCAAAATAAACCAAACTTTTATTTTATTCAAGTTATTAAAATTAAATTAAAAATTAAATTAAAAAATTAAATCATTTCTATCTTATCAAAGATATTAAAATTAAAATAAAAAATTAAAATACAAAACAAATAAAAGTAAACTCAATTTTTATTATATAAAAAATTAAATTTAAAAAATTAAATAAATTAAAAAATTAAATTACAAAAAAAAACAAACTCAAATTGTATTAAATATATTACAACTTAATTACAAAAAAAATAAACCAAACCTATTTTGTCAAAGTTATTAAAATTAAATAAATTAAAAAATTAAATTACAAAAAAAAACAAACTCAAATTGTATTAAATATATTACAACTTAATTACAAAAAAAAATAAACCAAACCTATTTTGTCAAAGTTATTAAAATTAAATAAATTAAAAAATTAAATTAAAAAAATAAACTCAAATTTTATTAAATATATTACAACTTAATTACAAAAAAATAAACCAAACCTATTTTGTCAAAGTTATTAAAATTAAATAAATTAAAAAATTAAATTAAAAAAACAAACTCAAATTTTATTAAATATATTACAACTTAATTACAAAAAAAAACCAAACCTATTTTGTCAAAGTTATTAAAATTAAATAAATTAAAAATTAAATTACAAAAAAAACAAACTCAAATTGTATTAAATATATTACAACTTAATTACAAAAAAAAATAAACCAAACCTATTTTGTCAAAGTTATTAAAATTAAATAAATTAAAAATTATATTACAAAAAAAAAACAAACTCAAATTTTATTAAATATATTACAACTTAATTACAAAAATTAAACCTTAATTACAAAAAAATTAAACTCAAATTATAAATTAATTTACAATTACTCAAATTAGGGGTTTAGGGTTTAGTGCGGATGCGGTGGGAACCAGGTGCCACTGGGCGGTCGGATTCTGCTACTGGATTCCTCCTTCTTCTAGCTTCCTGGGTTGTGGAACCTCGAGTGGGAATCCGGATCCCTCCGTGGTGGGTGCAGTTCAGGTGTTGCGATGATGACCCACCTTGATAAAATAATGACCCAGAGGTGTTTGCATAAACCACGGCGGGGTGATCGCATCCGTGACGGTGAAGGAGCCTGGTAGAAAGAACTGCTCCCCGACGGCACCTCTTCTAATCCCACACCCGACGTCGGTCTCACGATCGGTTGGCTAAAAGGAGTTATCGGGAACGGACTCGAACCCGGCCATGCATTCCAACCAGGGGACTAGAAAAGGAAACATATATGGGTTAGGAGGATACATGTAAGGGGTGGTACGACCGCATAAACTGTGGATCTTGTGTTGTCGGTGTTGTCGGTGAACCGATGGGCCCGTGATTGTATAGGCGCCGTTGATGGGCCCGTGGATGTGTAGGCGCCGTTGTCGGGCCCGCCTCATCACCCTTCTCCTTGAATGTAAAGGGCCCGACGTTCCTTCGCCATGAATTTGTCGTCGTCTCTTCTTGACCAACAACAGATCTGACTTGCCATGGATTCTAAACCATGGCATGTACTCCAAGACGCACGCTAACTCGTGAACTACGATCGATTCTCGGTTAGGTAAAAAGTCATACCGGTTCTCCCACGCCTCGATATGTTCTTACCAAAATATTGGCCAATCCGGTGTCCGCCAGTAAGTCCACACGTGCTCATCATCGAGCACCTCAGAGCCACGGAATCGATTGCGGAATCCAAATTGCCGATAACTCGATCGACTGGTGCATCTCCACGGTCACGTAGGTGATTAGCGGGACCTTAACGTGCTAACTGTTCGGATTTTGGAGGAACTCCTGAATTATCGCCTCAATTTCGGATCCTCGACGGTGTCCATTGAAACTATATTAACATTACCAAAATATTAGTTATATACATAAATACTAAATTATAATAACGAAATTGACACTTACTTGTGATCCGACCGTTGTTCCAATAGGAGTAGTATATCCTCAAGCGAGTCGGTATTCCAACATGACTTGTCTGATGGTTCCACCTAATTAAATAAACTTTTAGCATGCAATTATACTATAAATCTACGACATAATTGTAAAATATAATATTAAATTTACCTCGTTATCAATGGGAATGAATATGGTCGGTCGAGTCGAGGACGTAAAATGGAAATCGAAACCATGCCCATGATCGCAGAGTGATAGGCAACCTCCGATTTTTGGTTTATCCAAGAATGCCGCCTCAAGACATCTCCGGTACAACCTCGATAGCAGCGAGACCTCAACTCAATTCATTCACCTCTCGAAATCAACAAGTTTGAGGAGCCATCTCGGTGGACGAGGTTTCTAGAGAGGTCCGGCATCGATAGCCTCCAATTATCTCAAGTATGTATGCCGTGCATACCGTATTCTTTCATCTTGATCGAATCTTCATTAATTTGCGGGAATGTGTCTCGTAACCAAACCATATCGATCCGACCTCCTTGCAATTTATCCGGAATGGCACCCGGGAGCTCAGAGCATACGACCATCCAATCGAGAGATGTTACGGACGGTGACTACCGGCCCGGCCCACCGGTAATCCCAATCAGAATCGCACATCTTCTAAGGTGATGGTACACTCTCCGCATGGCGATGGAAAGTGTCGCCTCGGTCTCCACCTCTCTATCAACACACCGATCAAAACCGGGTCCAACTTGAACCCCTACTATCGTGGCCACGTGCAAAAACCCGCTTCCCAGTAATTCTCGATCAATGGCGATAGGGGACCGGGCATGTTGCGAATATAACATTGCAACACCGATCTGATGATATTTAAAAATAATAAAATTCAAAATTAATTAAAAATTGCATAATTAAAAAATTTAATAATATTGAAAATTAAAATTTAAACTTACCATTTTCAATTGTTGGACGCCAATGTGATTCTTGTCTAGGCGATGTAAATCCCTACCATTGTGCTCGATAAAGAATTTTAAATTTTCCAAAAAATAAATATATTAAAAAATTATAAAGGGCTTTTTCAGTAAATGGTAGAAGACTATTTTGAAATTTAAGCGTAAATTTCAAGGGCTTTGAGAGAAACTTGAGAGAAAATTTAGAGCAAATTGAGAGAAAATTGAGAGAAAATGAGAAAGGATTGAAGTGTGAAAAAATGAAGGGTTGGGAGAGTATTTATAGTTTTTTTTTTTACCGTTGCTTTTGACTGTTGGGGTCCAACGGTCAAATTTTTTGATTCTTGGCCTAAAGCGCGTCCATGGGGAGCGCTTTAGGCCACCTCAAGAAAAGCGCCTCGTGGGAGCGTTTTTTTGAGGTGGCCTAAAGCGCTCCCCATGACGCTTTTAGGCTTTTCCTCAAAAAACGCTACTGACGTGGACGCGATTTTTGAAAAAATTACCCTTCCGGTCAATATTTTTAAAACCTGTCCTTTCCAAGAATTTTGATTTTTTTATATTTTGGGATATTTGCCCGAAATTTGTGTTATAAATTGGGTAAAATAAATAAAGAATTGATTAGGTAATTATTTAATACATAAACAATTAAAGTTCGTAAAAATTCTATCACATACATATAAATAATATCATTCAAATAAAATGATTTTTTTTCTTAAACTATCATACTTAACCCTTTTTTCTCTCCTACAATAGTTTTTCCCGTTTTCTTTTCTTTTATACCCATTGTTTTTCAGGTGAAAATAAAATCGATTTTCCCCGTTTATAAGAGCAGCTTTATATTCCTAATAAATAATTTTTTTTTCCTGAGAAGTTTCAGATGTTTCGACTAATAATTAACTAAGGTTAACAAACATGCATTTAAACAACTTTAGAAATATTTCAATAGCAGGAATTTGGAAAATTCTACAATTTTCATTCTCATTGAGAATAAATTAGAAACAAGACGAAAAAGAATCACAACAATCTCATCCAGCCAACTAAATATTAACTCAAATTACACGTATCCACCAGACCTCGTAAAGTTAACAATTTAAGAACTTAAATGCATAACGTCTTCCGAAGTTTAAAGTACACACCCAATGAGCAGAACCAAGAGTCAACTAGAAAATTAAACTAGTCATTTTTCTTGAACACGCACTCAACTGCAATACCATAAAAACCATCCTACCATACGGCATGATCATTTGCACATTTGGAATCAGAATAAATATAAATTGAAAGAGAAATAACACCTTAATCAACAATGGAGATCTGAATCGTGTTTTATAGAATCTATGGCACCTATAGCAGAAGTTCATCTCACCCAAAATGATGGAGGTAAAAATCCCAAGTGAGCCGACTTAATCGAGGAAATAACTTAAGCTTGCAATGAAAAAGAAGTAAAAAGAAACCACCCTTCTTTGACGGACAGCAAGTTTCTGGCAGCTAGAAGAATCGTAATTAGCGATGAAATACCAGTATATTTCACATAAAATCCTCTTCTACTTCCTGGAAAGACTTGCTCGTCGCTGCAATTTGTTTGTTTGATGTCATCTTTTCAGAGACCATCAGACCCTTGTAGCTTCTTATTTCTTCTTGTCTTTCCTTTTCAAGCCTTTGCATCTCCTCTCGGCGTTTCTGCCACAAAGAAATTAAACGGATTCATCTTCAGCATCCATTTAAAATGTGTAAATGTACATATATGGTACAAGTTGAGACTATAATCTGCAGGTTTTGAAATCACAATCCATGAATTGTAAAATACACTTTAACATTTAGCACTTACGTTATTAATACTGGATAATATAAGCCACATCTAACCCACAATGAATATAACCATAGGAAATTCTTAACCTAAACCCTAAACTTTTTAGCAAAGAAAAGCTGAATAGAAATCCAAACATTGTGCCATTATGACCCCAGCCTTCTATTATATATGTGGTATATTATCATGCGTATAAAGCTGCACCATTGTACCTATGTTCAATTAAATGAAAATGTATATGTGCTATTCTGCTTTATTCTTTATGGATCATCTTGTTACTGCCTAAGTTTCATGACTCTGCTGCAATATAACTACCTTTTCGCCATGAGCAAAATCAAGTAGGATAACTATTATTTTCATGATAGAACCGGTTAAGGATATCCATATAAACCATAAGTTAATGTAGCCAATTTCAAATTGACCAAGGAAAAAACCAGTCAAATAAAACAGAGCTCACTTTTTCCCTCAACTGTTGCTTTCTCTCGGCTTTTTCCGCTGCATAAACTGCTTCTTTCTCAGCTGCAACAAAATATTATATATATCAGTGGCATTGGTTTAATAAAAAAAATATTCAGTATACTTAAATCAGTGTAGTATTGAAGATGCAAAAACAAAAAAATGACAGAAATCACAGCAAGTTTCTTTCATAAACAATTATATCACTATCATCAATCCTAAGTCTTAACAGCTTTTGCATACCTTTCAAATCAGGTTTCCTTTCCACTTTAGTCTTGTTCAACCTGTTAACTATCTCATTTATCCGCTTCTCCACTCTCACACTCCGAACCTAAATCACATGATAAAATCAGAAAATGATCTATTCTAGAAGCAAAGCGAAAACAAAGAGAAAAAACAGTAATGGTGACATTAATCAAAGTAATGAAGAAGTCTTACCATCTTGGAATTGTGAAAGCCAACTTGGCCAACATCCATTGAAGGAGTTTTCTTCAAATTGGACCATGGAGTGTAAACAACATCAATATTATTCACCTTGTTGCCTAACCTCACATAATAATCAAAATAAATAATTTGCTAACATATTAAAATTACGTTTAAAAAAAAAAAGATTTGACGAAATTTAATTAAACCTTGGATGGAATTAGCTTTAACAAGCTGAGCACAATCTTCGAGAACACCTTCGCTTATATCATCAATGGTTTGACCCTTTTTAAGTCTTAAATAAACATGGGCAGAAGACATCTTATCCACATGGAACCTTTAATAAAACAAATTTCAATCACCAAAATTCACATATAATTTTAAAAGAGGGAAGGGGGAAAGCCCTAATTTAATTTCCTCTATAGCAACAATGGCGAAATTTCGAAATTTTTCAATGTATCTGGAAAAATAATTCAAATAAGAAATTACCAGATATCTTCGATGAAGCCATATTTGATGAGCTCCTCGTTCTCGTACTTGTCAAGACCCATGAAAATGGTGTAATCGCCAGCTTCTGGCCGGGCTTTGAAGTAAAACACCATTTTTCCCGTCCTTTCGTCTCTTGGGAGAGACAAAATTAGGGTTTTCCTCCCTTCGGTTAAGGAAATATTGGGAGACCAGCCTTTCTCATACCATGGTTTAAAAAGTAGCGTAAAGTCGGGATAAATTACCCATAAAAATACTTTAATCTCCCTCAATATAAATCCGCCTATTCAAAAAAAGCCTATTTAAATTTTATCTGTCAATCTATATCTATCATGAATATAAAGTATATTTATCATGGCTTTAATAATATTTACTTATTTCTCAAAAAACAAAAAAACTACTTTTTAACACAAAAAAATTACTTAATCTTTTTAACTATAGTTAAAATCCCATAAATTACCATTTAAATAAGTTTCGACTTTACTTTTTCTTCGATAAAAGAGGAGATTACTCAATCTATTTTTGTATCGTTCATGATTTATATAATAATCGAGGCTTTAATTTCAAATCCATATCTTATTTTTGCGCAATAAGGGTATGAAAATCCACAAGAAACAACTCGGTATATTGTATGTGCCATTTGCCATTTAGCGAATAAACTTATGGATACTGAGGTTTTGATAACATGATTATTTTGCATGATTTCTTATATTTAATTCGGTTTATTTTTGAATTAATCCCTGCTAAATTTGTATTTTTGTGATTTAAATCTTGTCAGGGATGTAATTGATCAAAAGCAAGCTAAAAAGGGCCAAATTGAAATAAAATCATAGAAATTGGGACAAATCAAAAAGATGGAAGAAGCTAGGGACACATCAAGCAATTTGACTTTGTAAAAGGTCAAATATAAAAAATCCTATTTTTAGTTTATTTTATTTTCATTTATTTTTATTTTTAATTATTTAAGATTTTATATTAAATTAATTAAGCCTATTTTTAGTAAACCCTATATATACAAATAGGGGTTATTTATATTTAGAAAATCATCAATCAAATACTTCTTTTCCTATTCCTATTTGGAGTTTTATTTCTCTTTCTTCCTATTTCAATTTAGAATAGGATTTCTTCTTTTTCCTTCAAGCTAATGTCAAACATTCTGCCAATTTCCAATCCAACTGTTGGCTTTTCCAAAATTGGTGCAATTGCCTTCCAAGTCCCCTTTCCTTTCCAAAATTCTATCATCCTTTACAAAAGCCCAAACACTTTCCACAACCTTCAAGCATGAGTAAAATCATGCCACACTAAACCCCTTTTAGCTTTAAGCCGGTGTTAACCCCGTCAAAGACCCGTGAGTTACGAACCCGAACTATTTAACCACTATTTTCCAATATTTATTATTTCTCCAGATTAAGAGTATGACTTCGTCAACTCACAAAGTCAAGTCAATGCTAAGTCAAAAAAGACGTCGTTTGAGTTAGTGTGGCTAGACGTACAGTTGGAAATCCGAAAGGATCGATTGTCTAATTGGTCTTCCGTGAACACATTGGCGTGCCAAGTGGGGATTGTTGGTTGGTTCCGTCAAGGGAAGTAGTAACCGGATTTAAATGTCCCAACATTTGAGGGCATTGGTTCGAGCTAGGCTCTTCTAGAACGCAAAGCTGTTGGAGTTCTAAATCACAAACGTTTCGTAGGTTGTTCGATTGGTAAGGGTTAGTTATAGGATGTTCCATAACTAATTTACACAAGGAAGAGTTGGTGTCCGAGGCGTCCTTAGTAGCTATAACTAGTTTATTGGAAAAGAGGAGTTCATCTAATTTCGAGGATCGGTTCAAAGACGGAAAAACCCGTGTTTAAGGTTGAGCTAAGTTTAATTGATTTTTCTTTAGATTACTTTATTGTTTTTTTATTTCATCTTTTACTTTTTACTTTCTTTTGTGTTTATTTCAGGTTCTATATTCTACACACCCCCCAAAGATTGACGGGCATGATAACTGCCCAGACATAAATCTGATCGAGAGAGAAACAAATTTGAGTAAACCCGGTCTCTGTGGGATCAACCCTACTCCCTATACTGCTTAAGTTTACAAATTATGTGTAGGTTTATATTGGTGGAATCGACAGCCATCAGTTTTGGCACCATTGCCGGGGACTGGCAACATTTATAATTGTTTAAATCGTCTTTATGACCATATCTTCATCAGGTGATCTCGAATACGACCCAGAGATCGAGAACTCAGCGTGACACGATGAAAAGAGACAGAAGCTCTTAAACGTACAAGTAAAGCAGAAATTGAACTAGGACAAAGGATCCTAGAATCTGATGTTGAAAACTGAGCGAAGCAATTCGTGCAGAGGCAAGTCGACGTGGGAAACAAGTCGAAGTGGTTGAACCTGAGACTAAACCACTTTTTGAGACAAAAGAACCGAAAATCAACCTCGGTGAACCAGACAGGATGGCGAACCGAACCATTCGTCAACTAGCTGCTGCTCCCAACGAGCAAACCCCGTTATGCATCAACTATCCAACCAGAGGAATCCTTTCGAGTTGAAATCAGGCTTGATTCACCTTTTGCCCACTTTTCGAGGCTTGAAGAATGAAAATCCACACACCCACTTGAGAGAATTCCACATGGTCTACTCAAGCATGAAACCTTAGGGAGTATCCAAAGATGAAATCAAACTTCGGGCCTTTCCTTTTTCTTTAGTTGATACAGCAAGAGAATGGTTATTTTACTTACCCCCGGGTTCTATCACAACGTAGGATGATTTATCTCATGTATTTATTGATTCTTTCCAAAGATCGAGCAATTTGAACTACGGAGGGACATAGTGGGAATTCGCCAATTAGCACAATTGACTAAATCCTCAAACCCACGCCTAACGATTTGCACCTTTACGATTGTAAAACTCCTTCCTACACCACCTAAGTCGAATCGGCTAACATTATATACCAAAATGGCCTATGGTCGAAAATCACTACTGCCTTACCTTACGGATCTAAATCCCGAAACCACTCTTTGTAGTCGACAGCTACTAGATCCCGAAGAAAACCTTCTAAATTTCGGTCATAGAATTCTAAAGGAGTTAGATTCCTATATTTCGGCTAAAGAGAGATTGAAAATCAAATAATAGTTGATCTTACCTTTTTGGATGAAATCGGCAACACCTTTCTGTCACAACAAAGATTCTGGCCGAAATTTTGGCTTTTGGTGCTATGAAGAATTGGCTAGGTTGGATTGTGTTTTGGTTTTGAATAAAAGAGAGGAGGCTAGGAATTTGGCTAGACAAAAGAAAAGTGAAGAGAAGAGAAGAAAACCCTAAGAATTTCAGAGAGAGAAGAGAAGGAAGAAAGTTAATGAGTAGCCCTCCTTCCTTCCTTTTATAGATTTAAATTATCATCTAAGAATCCCTTACTTGGCCACCACTCTTCTATTTGATAGCTTTATCCTTTAATTATCATAAAATAAAAGAGTTTAATCCAACTTTTATCTCTTGGGAATAATGATAAATAAATCCTTTATTTATCTCTTTAAAATACTTAAGATAAATCATCATTTATCCCTATTTAGCCTAATTTTAAAGAGAATAAAACTCCCTTTTAAGAGCCTTGTTGCCGCCCACCTTCAGGTTTCGGAAGCAAAAATAAAACTTCTTTTATTTGCTTCCCATGTGACTCGAACTCAGGCCCTACACCCTTGCATGTGGCGTCATTTCCAGAGGCCCTAAGTGGCATATTCAGGCCACTTTTCCAAGCCTGCTTGTGTGTCAAATTTCACATACTTTTTCTCTTAAGGCCACCTTGCCTTAATTTCCCTTTTAACTTAAAATTTCAAAAATTTCCAATGCATCCCCTTTAATCCTAGAGTTTTAAAACCTTTAAAACATCACCAACCACACTTAAAGCCTATTAACACTTGAGTTATGCTCCAAACGCACAACCCCTAATCTAGGATGTTACAGTTCTACCTCCTTAAAATAATTTCGCCCTCAAATTACTTACTAACGAGCATCCGTACATCCTAACTTACCCCACTTACTCCATCTGCAAGACTCGATCTTAAAGAACTATTATACTACCTAGGCACATTCTCTAAGTTCGCAATCAAGGTTCCATACACTTCATTAGCAATCATAGAACGAACCGACCTTATAATGAACAAAGCAATGAAGGATAATCCAGAAATAAGAAACTTACCCGTTGTCACCTCGTGCACATCTTCCCCCTCGCGACAGCCGACTGCATAAACCAACCTTGGTTGCCTTGCATCTGCACCTTCAACCTCTCTGTTTGGTGCTCCACGACCTCTACCGAACCATTTCTCCATGGTTGGGACCACGACCCCTTGTCGCTATCGACCATCTCTACTGGTCGCACATAACCTTGGCTCGTTGTCCGAGCTCTATTCGGATCCTGAGGACAATCCTTAATTAGGTGAGACTTAGACTTACACCTAAAACATTCCTGCTCCTTGTTCTAACACTCGACGACATGATACCTTCCACACTGAACACACGGACGGTCTAAATTTTCCATAGTGGCTTAGCAACACGAATGTAATTTTCAACCCTCGGTCTTTTCTCAAGACCTCAAATGATTCAGACGATCCAAAATTCCTCCTATCCCGATTCCTATCCTTATCTCGCATTACCTCACCGAGTCCTTAATCCTTCACTACCATAGCCTTTTCGACTAACACAATGAACTCCGTTCTCGATGAGGAGCTATCAACAACCTCAAGTCGCCCTTAATCCGTCCTCGACCGGACACATCGCTTCATGCTCCATAGTAACTACCCTCGAGCATATCGCTTAACCTTAAGAATTCACCTCGATTTCGCTACGGACTTGTTCCTTGAACCAACCCGTAAACGCCTTCCTCTGCGCATCAATATAATGAGTACCGACATACTTCTTCCGTACGCCGCCTAACGCATACTCTGTGTGAGATCCTCGCCGTGGCACTATCCCGAATCGTTAGCCACCATTGATATGCCTCGTCACAAGTAGCGCCACCATTCCTTTCACTTTCTCTTGTGGTCGATCGAGCTCATCCATAATTCGCTCGGTTGCTTCCAACCAATATTCACCGTCATGGGTGCCACACCGACACGCTCAAACACCTCACTCGCTGGCTCGAGTCACTGCATGACTTTCGAGCTCCCAAATTTCCTCCTACACCACCACCAACTCAAGAACTAGCAGACAAACTGCAACACAAAGATATTCCCCGTCGAGCTATCGCTCCACACCAACAAATTGGGGCGGTGGGGCGGTGGTACCTCATTATCGCACCTTGACCCGATCCAACGGGTTCGACCTAGTCATTCTTCCTCTACCGCGTCCTCTAGAATTCATATCTAACGCGCGCTTTAACTGATTTGAGAAAGTTTTATGAATTAGTACTTTTGTTTCACTTGATTACCCGCCAAGAAATTTTATGAAAATGAATTTAGGAGTGGTTCTTTCGTATTCACACATGCACACGCCTTTTCATTCAGTCATACATCCATCAACCAATTATGAACCTTCGCTCATTCGTAGATATGTTGTAGTTTTCATTCTTTGTTGTTTTTCCACTACCCGCAGGTATTTGCGTAATTTGTCCTATAGGATATTTTCGTAATTTGTCAAATAAGGTTCCTTGATAATTTTGTCAAAAAGTATTTTGGAAATTTTATAGTCTCGGGTTCTTTGGTAAATTTGGAAATTCGAGGGTATTTTGGTAATTTTAATTTTGGGGTAATTTGGTAATAAACCAGGTAAATTTGTAAAGTTTAATAATTCAGGATATTTCAAAATTTGCAAAACTTTGAGGGTTCTTTTTGAGAAATTTATTTTTCAAAACGATGAAGTTGCAAAAATTTTGGAAATCAATGTCATTTTGGTAATTTTGTAAGTTAGGGGCAATTTTGTAGTTATTCTAAAATCAAGGTATTTTTGCTAATTTGCAAATTAGGTTTTTTTTTTTTGAACTTGTTATAAAATAATGTTGATTAAAACTGTGGGTATTTTAGACATTTTTATAAATCAAGGGCATTTTGTAATTTTATCACTAGGGGTATTTTAGTAATTTTATAAATCAAAAGTTTTTCGAAAAATTGTGTAGAAAAGATAGTTTCCACGGATTAAAGAAAAATGATTTTAAGAGTTTTCCCTGAGGAAGCAAGGGCCACGGTAGCTGCTAAATCTTCTACTGGTACATGGACAATCGTGTGGACCGATGGGGTTACCAGCCTCAATCATTATAAAGGGCGATGCTACCACATTGAGCTTGTTCCTAGAGAAAAAGATCAATATATATGTTATGTAGCTTACCTTTTATACCTTTTTTAAGAAGTTTTGTTACTATCATGTTTACTTCCATTGTGGATAATGTATTTGGGTTCAAAGCTCTGCACGCTCTATGTCTAGAGGATCTGTGGATCCCTACTATTTATATTAAAACTTTCCAAAGCCCGCCTCATGGCATCCAGGTTGAAAGAGATAAATTGAACAAGTATGGTCACCCCCTATTAAGATATACTATTAAACCTCAATTGAGGTTATCCGCTAAGAACTATGGTAGTACAGTTTATGAATGCCTATATGGCAGGCTTGATTTTACCAAAAATGATGAGAATATAAACTCTTAACCATTTACATGTTGGAGAGACCGTTTCTTATTTTTGTGTCAAAGCAATTTATAAAGTATAGGCTGAAACAAGTGAAATCAAAGGGCATTACTTGAATGCTACTGCAAGTACATGTGAAAAAATAATCAAAAGGGTTGTATGTGTTAGAGAATTGAGACCCAACTTTACTATTTTATTAAAAAATAAAATTTAAATAAAAATAACTATATCATTATTATTCTTTATCGATACATTTTCTATTTAATTTTTTTATTTAACTTACAAAATATGATTTCTTTTTTGTTTTTGGTAAAAGGAGAGCAAGATCGAAATCACATGCACAACATGTCGCAACTCGTGTGTTGGCTGAACAAAATTGCAAAATCCTAATGGCCGTTTAAACGCATAGTTAGCCACAGCGTCTGTCGTTCTGTTACCTTCCCTATAGACATGATTCAGCTTGACTTCTCATTGCAGGTTTACCATTCTTCTAACAACAGGAATGGCGGTAGTACACAACCTATCAGCCTATGGACTTTGCAAAATTTGAATTTTTACCTTGCAAAATATGAAATTTTAATTACATATTTTAAGTGCTATAAAAGTAAACATATTTCACTTCTTTCATAAAAAAATTATATTTGATTTTACTTAAATTTAGATATTTTAAATTTATATTTTATATAATTTTAAATCTATATTTAATTTAGTTATATATTAAGGGAAATTTACTAAAATATACCAAAATTTAAAAAAATTGCGGAAATGGGCTGAAAAATTAATTATTTACGGAAAAGAGTCATTTCCTCCTAAATCGCGTCCACGTCAGCGCGTTTTGGGGGGATGCAGCAGGAAAGTGCTCCCTTGAGGGAGCGCTTTTGTAACACCCCAAACCCGGCCCATTCACTATGACCGAATTTGAAATGCCACTGTGCGAAAACGTTTGAAACAAATTTGAACTTAAGGATAAAACACGAAAATTTTGTTAAGTTTAGAAAAGCAAGTGTTCATTAAAATTCTTAAGTAAGGTGTGGTGTTTATAAAATATCCGGATTAAAACTTTAGTATATATAGATTTAAATAAAAATCGTTTGCAAATAATTCCTCAATTGTCAATCCATAATAAAACACAATAATAAACTTAATGAGAAACACTTAAATAGACTTTAAATACTTTTAGGGCCTTATTACAATAATTGAATAATCAAAGCATCAAGATATAAATGCTTAATTAATTAAAAATATCTTTCTCGCATGAAAATCTACTGCATGGCCACCTTTGTATCCACTCCAACCTTGGTCCAAGCTTTACGCATCACCGAAAGGTTTAAAGTATTGGGTGAGTCAAACCAACTCGGTGCATAGTCATTTCACATATCTCCACATATAGGCTTGGCCCATATCCACACATCCATACACATAAATATGCAATTATGAAGCCCATCCCAACCTAGGGTCCATCCATTACACCTACCTTGGCACTTCGCCAAGGCCGTGGCTAATCCACCACCGATCACATAATGATCCACATATCTTACCTTGGGACTTTTGCTCAAAGTCAGTGGTGAGCCACCGATCCCATAGGGATCCCACATATCAATCGCCTACGGTGATGCACATGACTATCAACCGCCGAGATGGGCACTTAGCTAACACCTCCCTTGATGAAGCACATAGCTAACATCAAGCGCTAATGTAGCACGAGGCTAGCATTAGACCACGTACATAATGATGGACACCCTTTCCTTCAATTTTCACATCCCAAGTCCCATGCATATATGTGTATCATGTCGATTAACAATCGAGTAAATATTTATCACATGCTCACCACAAATATCACACATATATCATAGGCAAAATAGAGCACTCGACCGATTAATCGATTACCCACTATGGGTATCCACCATCTTAGCCATTATTTCCGCTAACATACACATCATAATCAAAATACTTAACAACATACAATAACAAGAGAATAGTGCGATAACTATGCACCGATTAGCACAATTGACTAAACTCAAACCCACGCCTAACGATTTGCACCTTTGCGATTGTAGAACTCCTTCCTACACCACCTAAGTCGAATCGGCTAACATTATATACCAAAATGGCCTATGGCGAAAATCACTACCGCTTTACCTTACAGATCTAAATCAAACCACTCCTTGTAGTCGACATACTACTAGATCCCAAGAAAACCTTCTAAATTTCGGTCATGGAATTCTAAAGGAGTTAGATTCCTATATTTCGCTAAAGAGAGATTGAAAATCAAATAATAGTTGATCTTACCTTTTGGATGAAATCGGCAACACCCTTCCATCACAACAAAGATTCGACTTGGCGAATTTTGGCTTTTGGTGCTATGAAGAATTGACTAGGTTGGATTGTGTTTTGATTTTGAATAAAAGAGAGGAGGCTAGGGAATTTGGCTAGACAAAAGAAAAGAGAAGAGAAGAGAAGAGAACCCTAAGAATTTCTAAGAGAGAGAAGAGAAGGAAGAAAGTTAATGAGTAGCCTCGCTTCCTTCCTTTTATAGACTAAATTATCATCTAAGGAATCCTTACTTGGCCACCACTCTTCTATTTGATAGCTTTATCCTTTAATTATCATAAAATAAAAGAGTTTAATCCAACCTTTATCTCATGGGAATAATGATAAATAAATCCCTTATTTATCTCTTTAAAAATACTTAAGATAAATCATCATTTATCCCTATTTAGCCAATTTTAAAGAGAATAAAACTCCCTTTTAAGAGCCTTGTTGCCGTCCACCTACAGGCTTCGGAAGCAAAATAAAACTTCTTTATTTGCTTCCCATGTGACTCGAACTCGTGCCCAACACCCTTGCATGTGGCGCCATTTCTAGAGGCCCTAAGTGGCATCTTCAGCCACTTTTCCAAGCCTGTTTGTGTGTCAAATTTCACATACTTTTTCTCTTAAGGCCACATTGCCTTAATTTCCCATTTTAACTTAAAATTTCAAAATTTTCAATGCATCCCCTTTAATCCTAGAGTTTTAAAATCCTTTAAAACATCACCAAACACACTTAAAGCCTATTAACACTTGAGTTATGCTCCAAACGCACAACCCCTAATCTAGGATGTTACAGCTTTTGCCCTCTAACCCCCGATAGACTTTTCAGTTATTTTTAGTGTTAGGGTATGAGTTTTTAGGGTTTTAGGGCTACAGTTTATGGATTTTTAGGGTCGTAAGGTTTAGGATTTTTAGGAGAAAATTAATGGATTAGATTTTAGGGTTAATTAATTAGAATAATTTTAAGTTTAGGGTTTTTAAAAAATATATCAGCAAAATAAAAATTATTTGAATTTTTTTTACAGTTGTATCTGGCAAGATAATTTTGAGAAGACGTTTCTAAACAAATAGTGCCAAAACGCTTCAAGCAGGATACCTTGTCAAGAAGAGTATTGAAAAAGCTCCACGTGGATGCTCTTTTGCTACTGAGTATCTCGCAAAATAATTTTGAGAAGACGTTTCTGAACAAATAGTGGCCAAAACGCTTCAAGGGATGCATTGTCGAAGAGTATCGAAAAAGCTCCCACGTGGACGCTCTTTTGCTACAGTTATATCTGTTAAAATAAAATTAAAAAGACGTTTCTGAGTAAATAGTGACCAAAACGCTTCAAGCAGGATGCACTGTCAGCAAGAGTACTGAAAAAAGCTTTCATGTGGACGCTCTTTTACTACAGTAGTATCTGGAAAAATAATTTTGAGAAGACGTTTCTAGCAAATAGTGGCCAAAACGCTTCAAGCATGATGCAATGTCAGTAAGAGTACTGGAAAAAGCTCCCACGTGGACGCTCTTTTGCTACAGTTGTATCTGGTAAAATAATTTTAAGAAGACGTTTTTGAACAAATAGTGACCAAAACGCTTCAAGAGGGATGCACTGTTAGCAAGAGTACTGAAAAAAGCTCCCACGTGGACGCTCTTTTGCTACAGTAGTCTCTGGAAATCCTTAGACTATAGATCAGCCAAATTTCATTCTTAGGTTGCATAATGTAAATTGAGGCAAAAGAAAAATAGAAGTGAAAATGAGTGAACGATTAATGTCTTGTTATTTACTACGATGGTGAGGTTTGTGACACCAAAATGGTGTTGTTTTTTTATCGGAGAACACAGTATGATCGAGTTTTAATCGGAACATAGATTTGACAGAACTTCGCAAAAGAATTAGGCATAAAATCTTTAGAACAACGCTAATGAAAGTTCAGTCTATTAAGTATAGATTTGGCGCTTCAGTTGATCTGGTGAGATATGACTCAATCGACATCAAAGGTCCTCGGAGTTTTGAGGCAATGGTGGAGACTCATCTTGCCAGTGGATCACCCTATCTTGAGGTATATGTATAATTTTCATCGCCAAGTGATCTTCCTTCGACGTCAACATCTACTACTGTTCGAGGGGAATACACGACCCCAAGTCGACACTCTATTAGTGGGAGGCAGAATACGAAAGTGCCCGTGTTTGGTGGTAGCATGGAAAACACAACCCCTGCACGACATTCGGTTGGTGGATGGGACATGCATATCCTTCCTTTGACGTTCAATGCTAGAAATACGTATTGGGAAACGTCATCAACTTCTAGTGGTTGGCAATCCACATATGATTAGGAACGTTACGAAAGTTATTTAAGTAGGGATAATGTACTACCCACGACATCCATCGACGAGGGGCCTTCGTTCGTTACAAATGATGGTGGGTCAGATGATGAGTTCGATATTGATCCACCTCGAGAGCCCAGGCCTGATGGTGTAGAAGTTGTATTGTTTTCTGAACCGGAGCCTATTCCAACCGTACCTAAAGATGTTAAAGGCGGTTCAGATGAAGAAGAAGAAGATCCACTATTCAGGGCGTACTCGCCTTCAGCCCACATGCATAATGTCGATCTATCTCAAGACGATGCATTGGAGTTTCTTGAACTACCATACAGAACGAGTGACCGTACAAGTTAGTCGTTGGATTCGGGCGAATTAGAAGTTGGTAAAGAGTTTTCCAACAATGATACTTTTCTTGGTGCATTAAAATAATATAGCATCAAGAACAGGGTTAACTACAACGTGGTAAACTCCAAGCTCGATAAGTACGAGGCGAAGTGTGCAGTGCAAGACGGTACATGTTCATAAAAAATCATGGCCTCATTGAGGAAAAGGACAGGCTTGTGGGAGATCAAAAAGTACAAAGGTCCACATACATGTCTTGCCGGTACAGTATCACTAGGTGTTCAAGGTTTTTGAATAATACTAATATTACGTAATGTTGTATTATTTAACGTACTTCATTGATAGGTGTTTCACAAGATCATCTGAAGATAGATTCAGAGATGTTGGCTGACTTAATAATACCAACGGTGAAGGCCGATCCCAAGACTATAGTACTAGCCTTAATTGGCAATATTCGTAGCCAATTGGAGTACACGCCCTCTTACCGAAAGACTTGGATGGCCAAGAAGAAGGCATTGGAAAAGTTGCATGGTCGGTGGGACGCTTCATATAATGAAGTGTGACAGTGGTGTCAGGTGCTGGAGAGATATGTCTCAAGCATCATAACAGACCTTGAAACGGAACCGGCATACTACAACGATCAATTGCTCCGTGGATGCCAAGTGTTCAAGCGTCTGTTTTGGACATTTAAGCAATGCCGAGACGCATTTATATACTGCAAGCCATTGGTACAAATTGACGGTACCTTTACTTATGGTAATATACCCATCGACTATTGCTAGTTGTGGCACAGGACGTCAGTGGGAGAATCCTTCCAATTACGTTTGCAATAACACCTGGGAGTCAGCTGATGACTGAGATTTCTTCCTATCTAGGTTAAGGAGGCATGTTTGCCCCAAACCTGATATATGAGTTATATCGGATCGGGGCCCTGGAATACTAGTCGCAATAGAGCGACAGGGAAGCCTGCGGCACCGCACACACTATCGATATTGCCTAAGGCATGTTGCGTCCAACTACCACAGGGAACATCGATCTACAAGTCAACGGAAGTAAGTGACCAATATAGGTATGTAATATCTATTAATATAATTTCGTTTGTAATATTCAATTTATTCTAAATTGAAGAGGGGTATGTAATATTCACTATCAATTTATATTGGCAGGGTACGAGATCAATAAGGACCGTTTTCAGGAGATGTTGGCGAGTTTACGAGAAGTTAATGAAGAAGATGCAAACTACCTATGCAATACTCCTTTCGAACAGTGGACATAAGCATAAGACGGCGGCCTACGATATGATCATATGACCTCAAACCTGGCCGAATGCATAAATTCTGTTCTAAAAGGAACGCGCCATTTGCTGATAACATCGGTTGTGCGAGAGACATATTTTCGTTTAGCGGCACTATTTCTGATGCAAGCAGCGACTTATAAAGGCCAAATGCAAGGAGGCCATGTATGGTGCGCGAAGGTCTTGCTAGAAATTAACAAGGGGAAAGCACGGGCTAACACCATGCACACAGTGTGTCACGATCGCGACAACTTATGGTTTCGTGTGACGGAGTTTGACATATCGAACCAAGGTATTGTTGGCGGGTAATATCGTGTACACTTGAGAAATAAGACCTGCGACTATGGGATATTTGATGCACTTCGTTACCCATGCGCTCATGTACTTGCGACTTGTCAGAATCTCCGTCTGGATCCCATGAGCTATGTCGACGAAGTGTATAAAATAGAAAACATGTACAACATTTGGAGACACGTATTCCCACCAGTCCTAGATGAACGTAAGTGGCCGCTCAGTATTGCTTGCAAGTAGATAATTTACATTATCGAATAGACAACTGCGGCGAAAACCAAAAGGTCGATCTTGCTCGACTAGAATACGTAACAATATGGATATCCGAGAAACGGCCAACCAACTGAAGTTATGCGGATGGTGTAAGAACCCAGGCCATACATCTCGCTCGTGTCCAAATCGGAATAGTTGATAGTCTTCTTAGCATTTTTGTCTCTTGGTGGCTATGTAAATTCTATTTATTTCTTGATGAAAATGATGAACTTTTATAGAAAGACTAAGTTGCAAAAAAAATTACAATAAAAAATATTGGATTTTATTTTTATTAAAGATATAAAATTCTATTACAATAAAATAATAAACAATTTTATTTTATTAAATATATAAAAAATAAAAATAACTTTTTCTTTATTAAAAATAAAAATAGATTAAAAAATAAAAACAACTTTTACTTTATTAAAAATAAAAAATTAAATTACAATAAAAATAAAAAATAACTTTTACTTTATTAAAGATATAAAATTAAATTACAATAAAAATAATAAACAATTTTATTTTATTAAACATATAAAAATAAATTACAATAAAAAATAAAAATAACTTTTACTTTATTAAAAATAAAAATAACTTTTACTTTATTAAAAAGAAAAAATTAAATTGCAATAAAAAATAAAATAACTTTTACTTTATTAAAGATATAAAATTAAATTACAATAAAAATAAAAATAACTTTTACTTTATTAAATATATAAAAATTAAATTACAATAAAATAATAAACAATTTTTATTTTATTAAATATATAAAAATAAATTACAATAAAAATAAAAAAAAACAACTTTTACTTTATTAAAAATAAAAAATAGATTAAAAATAAAAACAACTTTTACTTTATTAAAAATAAAAAATTAAATTACAATAAAAATAAAAATAACTTTTAATTTATTAAAGATATAAAATTAAATTACAATATAAATAAAAATAACTTTTACTTTATTAAAGATATAAAATTAAATTACAAAAAATAAAAAACAACTTTTACTTCATTAAAAATAAAAAATGGATTACAAAAAAAATAAAAAAACTTTTATTTTATTAAATATATAAAAAATAAATTACAATAAAAAATTAAAAAATGGCGGTCGGAATCAATGTTGGTGTCGGTCGGAATTAGTGCCACATGGGGGTGGTCAACTGATTCTATTGGATTCCTCCTTCTTTTAGCTTCCGGGGGTATTGGAACCTTAGGCGGAGATTCTGGTTCCTCCGGCAGGGGATCTAGTTGTGGGTGTTGGGAGATAAAATAAAGACTGGGGAGGTGTTTGCATAAACTATTGCGGTGGTGTGAATCCCATACGGTGAATGAGACTGGTAAAAAGAAGAGCTCCCCGATGGCGCCTCGTGCGATCCCTCGTGCAACAGCGGCCTCAAGATCGGTTGGCCAGTAGGAGTAGTTGGGAACGGACTCGAACCGAGCCATGCATTCCAACCTGCCATGGGACTCTGAAAAGAAAACATATAAGGATTAGGATACATATAAGGGCTAGAGTACGCACCTAGCATAATCTGAAAAGGCTGTGATGTGGGTTTCGTCGGTTGAAGTGTTGGGCCAGTGACTGTGTGGGCGCTGTTGATAGGCCTGGTGGTTCTGTCGGCGCTGTTGATGGTCCTTTCTCATCACCCCTTCTCCTTGGATTTAAAGGGCCCCGTCGTTCTCTTTGTTCACGAAGTTGCCGTCGCCTCTCCTATTCCGACAATAAATACGGCTTGCCATGGATTCTAAACCATAGCATGTATTCTGGCACGCAACCTAACTCAGGAACGATGATCGGTTCCCGAGTAGGTATATGATCATACCGATTCTCCCATATTTCGATATATGCTAACCAAAATCTTGGCCAATTCGTATGCAACTGCCGTAAGTCGACTTTGTGCTCATCATCGAGCACCTTAGGTGCCACGAGAATCGGTTGTCGGAATCCAAATTGACGTAGAACCCGATCTGACTGGTGCATCTCCATGGTGGCATAGTTGATCAATGGGACCTTCACATTCCAAATGTTCAGATTTTGAAAGAACTCCTCTGAAATTACTACCCGAATTGCCGGATCCTCGTATGGTGTCCATTGAAACTATATTAACATGATAAAAATATTAGTTATATACATAATACTAAATAAAAAATATGAAATACTAAATTCTAAATACAAAATACGAAATACGAAACGACTATTTTATTACGAAATTTAATTAAAATTTAATACTTACTTGTGATTCCAACCCTTGGTCTAATAGAAGCTGTATATCTTCAAGCGAGGTAGGAATTCCAATATAACTCGCCGAATGGTTCCACCTAATTAAATAAATTTTTAGCATACAATTATATTTTAGATCTACGTAATAATTGCAAAATCTAATATTAAATTTACCTCATTATTAGTGGGAATGTATATGGGTGGTCGATTCAAGGACGTAAAAACGAAAATCGAAATCGTGCCCATGATTGCAGTAGTGATAGGCAACCTCTGATTTTCGCTTTATTCGGCCGCATCGCCTCGCACATCTCCCAATACAATTTTGCTAGCACGGCAGACCCTCAACTTAATTCACCGGCTGCTTTAAAATCAATGAGTTTCAACAGCCATCTCAGGTGTACGAGGTTTCATGACAGGTCCGGCATCAGATAGCCTCTAATCATCTCAATAATGTATGCCCGAGCATACCGTATTCTTTCTATTTCGGTCGAACCATTATTCGGCTCTGGGAATGTGTCTCGTAACCAACCCATCTCGATCCGACCTCCGTAAATGTTATTCGGAATAGCACCCAAAAGCTCGTAGCATACGGCGATCCAATCGGCAAAAGTTGCGGACCCGGTGACTACGTACCCATCCATCGGCAATCCCAATTGCAAATGCACGTCTTCTAGAGTGATAGTACACTCTCCGCATGGAAGATGAAAAGTGTGCGTCTCGGGTCTCCACCTTTCTATCAACGCACTAATTAACATCGGTTCCAACTTGCACCCCCGACCTATCGTGGCCATGTGCCAAAAACTCGCTTCCCGTAGGTAATTCTCGATCAACAGCGATGGTGGACTAGGCATATTGTGAATATAGCATTGCAACACCCGATCTACAAACTGTTTAACAAATTATAAAATAAAATTTAATTAAAATTGCATAAACTTAAAAATATTAAATAATACTGAAAAAATAAAAATAAAATTAAAATTAAAATTAAAACTTACCATTGTCATTTGATCGACGAAAATATGATTATTGTCGTGAAGAATTAATTCCCCGGCCATTGCTAATACGATCGAATATTTTAAAATTTATCAAAAAAATATATTTAAAAAATTTAAAAAGGGCTTTTTGTAAATATTAAAGGATATTGTGAAATTTGAGAGGAAGTTTCAAGGAATTTAAGAGAAATTTGAGAGAAAGTTGAGAGGAAAATCAATAAGGACTTTGTTGTGAAAAAAATAAAAGGGTGGAGGGTATTTATAAGTTTTTTTTTTTTGACCGTTAGAGGCCCAATGGTTAAAAAAAATTGACCGTTGCATCCCCCAAAACGCGTCCACCTCAACGCGTTGTAGGAGAAATGGCCCTTTTCCGTAAATAATTAAATTTTTGACTCTTTTCTGCAATTATTTTTAATTTTGGTATATTTAGTAAATTGCCCATTTATTAACATTTAAATGAATTAATTAAATTATTTTTATGTAAATTTTACTAGTTACCCTTATTTAAAAATTTTTAATGAAAAGAAATTGATTAAAATGCAAAAGAATAAAAATAAAAAATTCATTTTAAAATAATATTATAATCGAATTTAAATATAAATATTTAACATATATTTGCACATAAATTCATTAAAAACAAAAATAAAAGCGAAGACAAAAATATATTTATCATTTATAATGGTTTTTAAAATATACTTACAAACAATGACGCTTTAATTTAATGGTACAATTATGGCACTATGAACTTTAATATGTTAGAAAATCAGTTTAGAAATACAGTGTTTTGGCACAATAAAATTTTAAATTTTTATTAAAATCGAGTCATTGTGAATTATGCATGTATTTCTGAATTAGACAGATTAGATCATTTTCAGCTTTCTACCATTCAATCTTCTTGATTAATCTCAGTCCCAGTTTGTTATAGTATAGGTTTTATTTACAAATTGATCAAAACACTATGAACTTTCAATGATAGAAACCGAAGATGAATTCTTATTAAAATATAAAATTTATTTTGAAAAAAACAATGTATCTATATTTTGGCAGAATATCAACGCAATTTGATGTCCATTTTGATTTAGTCCTAAGTTTCTATTCGTATAGAAAATAACAAGTGTCTTAGGGCCAGTTCTTCATTGCTTTTCAAAAGATTTCTTATCTCAAAAGACTTTTGGAAGAAAATTGCAGTAATAAACTGCTTTAATTTGGAATTTTTGGCTTTTAAGTCTTTTAAAAGACTTCTAAAAAGGAGAAGCTAAAATTTTTAACTTTTCCTCTCCCAAAAGTATTTTAGTGCTTAATTACTTTTCACCTCTCTAATAACATAGTACTTTCCTTTTTTTTCACAGGCTTAATTACAAATGTGTTAAAATCATTAATTAAAAATAAAAAATATTTTAAAATATTAATTACAAATATTTAATGGTTATATTTAAATATTTAAAATGTAGTTTATATATTCTAATTAAATTTTATAACTAATTAATATTTATTACTTACAAATATTTAAAATTAAAATTTATATTTCATATATTAAAATATTAACAAGTTATAGTAATTTTTATATTCTTACTAAAATATAATAATATTAACTAATTTAAAATTTATTTAAATGTATATTTGTTACTTGATAATAACATGTCTAAAATGGACATTTTATTTCTCAAAAGACTTTTGACAAAGAATGCTAAACACTCAAATTTTAAAGCAAACTTTTCAAAAGACTTCTCAAAAGACTTTTCCACAAAGACTTTTCAAAAGATTTTCAAAAGATCGCTAAACTAAATTTTATCAAATAAGGCATAACCAAAAATAATATTTTTAATAGGAAAACATACTCCCATAAAGTTGTGTATCACAAAGGGCATAGTACCTTCTTTTGGATTAGGGTTTGTCGCCTATTACTCTTAGTCGGGTTTAATTGTTGTCATGTATTAAGTCTAATTATAATTTATATGTATTACATAATCTTAAAACTAATTTATATAATTTATCCAACTCAATAAATATATTTCCTAATTTTAAAATAATTCATGCAAAATCACGTTAAAATCATGATAAATTTACTATAAAATTTATAAATAAATAAATTTAATTAACTTATTTTCATGAAACTATAATAACTTAATTAATTTAATTTTATATTCAAATTTTAATTATTTAATTACTAATTAATTAAATAATAATCTGAAGAAATTAATTTAATTTTTAAGATATATTTTATTCATAGAAAAAAACATATTCACTGCATAATATTTGCAACCTATTTCTTTTTAATAGGGGAGAGAGCGGTAGGTGGGAGAAAGGGGGGAAGGGCGGTGATTGGGGAGAGAGGAGAAGGGTGAGGTGGGCTAATAAATTCTTTTTAATTACTATATGACATAAAAATTAATTGAATTAAAAATAAAAGTTAGAAAATAAGTTATTAACTTAACATCCACATCAATTAACTGTTAAGTATTTAATAATTTTAGACTTAAAAGAATCGTTAAATGATCCTTTTATGATATTTTAAAGTCAAATGAAAAAAATTCACTTCACAGGAAGTGTAGTTATAGATAAAAAATTCGTTTGATATTTTAAGGTCAGCCCACGTCGTATTGGAAACTGAAGAGTCACTAGTTAGATCGTGTCAAGACGAGTATCTAAGCAGTTCAGTTACAGTACTACTAACTGAACCAGAAACCCCCCACCACATTTATATAATAAATAACTCAAAAACCCTAAACCCTCCCTCCCTCCCTCTCACAATTCATCTCAAGCACTTACTGTACAACAATGGCGATGACTTCTTTGGGTGAAGATACTGCCAAGGCTGTTCTCCGCCAGGTTAAACTCCCCTCTCCCTTCCTCTTAACTTTTTAACTTCCATTTACTCTTTATAACTTTTTTTCTAAAAATTACTTTTTCAGGTAGAGTTTTACTTCGGTGATAGCAATCTTCCAAAAGACGACTTTCTCAAGACAAAAATCAATGAGAGCGAAGATGACAGTATCCTTTCACTTCAATCCTCTTTTATTTATTTCATGGTGCTACATTGTTGTTTACCTTGACTGTGGGCAAACAGTGGTTAGTTTGGCATTGATTTGTTCGTTTTCAAAGATGAGAGGTCATTTAAATTTAACGGAAGTGAAGAAAGCAGATGATGTACCAGACTGTACTTTGAAAGTTGTTGCTCAAACTCTCAGAACTTCATCTTCCCTCAAGGTTTCTGAAGATGGTCAGTTTTAACCCCCCCTCCCCCAAAAAAAAAAAAAAGAAACCCAAAATTTCTTTATTTTCTTCTGAGCCAATGAATTAAAGAGTTTCTTTGCTCCTTTTATTCCCCTTTTTTCAGGGAAGAAAGTTGGTAGAAGCACCAAGCTATTAGAGCCCGACGAATTGATAGAGCAATTGGACAGCAGAACAATTGCTGCTTCTCCATTGGAGTTCAATGTCCAGAGGGAAGCATTAGAAGCCTTTTTTGGTCAATATGCTAAGGTATTTTTGCTCAATGGTATCAAAATTTTTTATTGTTCAATTGCAATGTAAAATGGTGGTCTTTGTGTAGGGTTTAATGTAAGCTTGTCATTTTATTTACTTGTTTTAGGTTAATAGTGTGAGATTGCCTCGTCATGTGGTGCAAAGAAAGTATTTTTGCGGCACGGCTTTGATCGAATTCTCGGCTGCGGAAGATGCCCAAACTGTGTTGGAGCAAAGCTTGGTTTTTGCAGGTGCTGAACTGGAATTAAAACCAAAGTAAGCTATTGTTGGCAGTTGCTTGTTTAAGCAATTTCAGTGTAGAGTTCATGTCATCTAATACCAAATGGGGTTTTTGAGTTGGAATTAGATACTGTTTTTGACTAAATGGTTTAATGTTTTAGTTCTCACATTTTCCTTTTCAGGAAGGATTTTGATGTTATAAGAGAAAAAGAAGAGGAGTTTGATCGCAAACGTTCAATCACAACTTCAAACGGCTCGAATGCTGAAGAAAAGTAAGTAATTTATCACAGTTTTCTGATGGGATTACTTTTTTTCTTGTGGCATGTTTGTGACCAAATTTGATGTAATGATGATCGCAGACACCCGAAGGGCTTACTTGTTGCGTTTAAATTGAAGAGTGCTTCAGCTGGGAACTCTGCTGAGCAAAATGGTCCTGATGAAAATAAGACTGCAGAAAATGAAAATGACAAAGAAAAGGTTGATGATAAACATGGAAGTCCCATTGTCAAGGTTGTCGAGAAGGAAAATAAATCAAGTATATCCATCTATAAAGATGATATGAATGTTGTTTTACGAGAGGATTTGAAGGATGTCTTTAAGAAATTTGGCACTGTGAAGGTATTGTTGAAATTGGTGTCTCTTACCATATAATTACAATATAGTTGTATAAAAGTGAACAAATTTGATCTATGATCCTTTATGAAGTATTCTGTATGCATGATGCATATTCTTTTTTCGCGTGAAGTATGTTGACTTCAGAATCAGAGAGGATAAGGGTTACATTCGGTTTGAACAACCTGAAGCAGCCCAGAAAGCCCATGCTGCTTCAGGCTCGGCTAAAGGTGGTGTGGTTGTCAAAAATTTCATTGCTAGTGTAGAACCGGTAACGGGTAAGGAAGACTTTCTTCTTCTCATTTAAACCTTATCTAGTACGTAAACTTCGTGTATTGTTTAGCAAGCCACATTGGTTCATTATTTTATGTCATTGCTGACCTCCATAGACTAATGTTGGATTGATATAACGGTAAAATATGTGATACATGAGGAAACAATGAATTCAGGCCGAGATAGTCTTTGATTTTTTTGATAAAGAACTGGTGAAAGTGGTAGGTAATGTTTTTAGGTGTTGCTGAGAGTGAGTATTGGAGTCTACTCCGTGGCAACCAAGGAAAGCACAGGGTAGGCAATCACTTCCATTGGAGGTCAGTGCTAAGACTCTTATTACAGCTTTATTTGATTTTGTTTCGATAAGCAATCTCTGAATATTCCCTGTAGTCTCTGTTTGTCTATTTAGTTCACGTCTTTAATATATGCTTTCTTTCATGGGCTTCTCAGGGGAGGAAAGAACAACAGAGGTGGAAAACGAGGCCGGGATGGAGAAAATGGTTCTCCTAGAGGACGTCCTAATGAAGCTAAAAGAGCTCGAGCAGCGTGAGCCAGCCATGAGGGTGATCGATAAACTTGAAATAGGTTTTGAGATCATTTTTGTGCCATAGCTTGAGGAATGAACTGTGGCTCTTGTTTGTTTATAGGTTTAGGTTAACCATAAGTAGTAGTACATTACATGGGTAATATATATTAGGAGTTTAAGCTTGTGCTGTTTTTGATTCCCGTCAAAGTTCCAAACAATAGTGGATCTTGGATTTTGACAAGGGGGGACAATTAAAAAGATGCAATTGCTCTCAAGCAATGGAACATTTTCTTGTGGATATAAGTGTGTTAATATTCCACGTGGTATTTATTGTTTTTATGGTTATTAAAATTGAAAATTTTTACGTGGCATTTATGGTTATTAAAATTGAAAATTTTAAATTAAAAATAAAAGGACAAAATATATTAAAAATAAAATATTTTTAAAAATACTTTTGACTTTGATCAAACATTGTGCTCACTGGAGTTCCTTTGAGTTTTAAATATTTTAAAATTTTATAATTTTTTAAAACACAGATACTTTTATTTGAAATTTTTAAAATTATTAAAATTTTCTAAAATTTATATACTTTGTTTTTTTATTTTCAATTTTTCAATTTGAACATTTCAAAATTTCAATTTCTAGACTTCATATTTTTCAAATTTTACTTTTCAATTTCTCAATTTCTAAACTTTATATTTTTTAGTTAAACTTTTTCTATCTTTTTGAAATTTTTATTCATTGTTTTTATTTTTAGAATTTTTGAAAAAATAAATGTCATTACAAAGTTTTTAAAATATATATATTTGAGATTTGAAATTTTGTTTTGCAATTTTCTAAAGTTTAAATACCTTTCCTCCCTTTCATTTTCTTGAAGGGGATGGGTTATCTCTTAGACTACAATGGCATTATCCATGGTTCGTTGATTGGAAAGGAAGTTTCTTATTGGAAAGGAAGTTTCTTTGTACAAGCGAGATAAAATCCTAAAGAATTGGTCTGATTATCATAATCGTGATTTCAATTATTATTTTGTAGACAGACTAATCCGTTTAAATTAGTTGATCGAAGAAGCTCCTTAGAATTTCAGAATCAACGCAATTAAGGTATTGTTTATTTCTTCCTCTAAAGTTCCATCAAGGAAAGCATGCTTAACCATAAGAGAGACTTTCTTTTGAACTTGAGGCCAACATCTTTGGAAGAAGATTGTGTGCAAGCCATTCGGTCTAGGGGCGTTAAGGGTTTAAAGGACCACACTGCTTGAGCAATACTAATGTCAATAATTGGGGCACACAGATCAGATGTTGTCTAGCGGAACGAACAGACCATCCAAACTTTTGTTGGGGTAGGGACAAGTGGTGTTACTAGATTAGAAGATTGAAATAGCTCAATGAAGTACCCTTGGACTATTTGAGGCCACTTTTGTTTGTAATCGAATTCCCTAAATTGTCTTTGGTTATAACTCCTTCAAATCATGGTGGTGAGGTGAAATAATTTAGTGTTTCGCTCCTCATTTATGATCTAATTTGCGAAGTTGTGATGGTTAACCTACATTTTTTGAGTCTAAAAGGATTTTTTTGAGTTCGCTAAACTTGGTTGTCTCAATAGACCATTAAAGGGTAGTGGTTTGATCTAATCCTTTGGAGATGATGTACATGTGCATCAAGGAATAAAAGTTTCCATTTGTGAAAGCATAGTCAATGCATTCATATATCAGATGATTCACATTTCTAAAATTTGTCCATGTGAATTTTAGCCAAAAAGACTGAGGTCAATAAAATTACATGAATTCAAATAATAATGAAACTCTTGTATTCTTTGCAGAGAAAGAACACTTCTTACATAAAATGAGAATATCTCGTTAAAGTCACTAGTAACAAGCTATGGGAGATTATATAAACTCATAATAGTACTAAGGCTCTTCCATTACAACCTATGTTCTTCTATTCTAGGACAAGCATAAATAGTAGATAAAAGCCATCGAGAATTATTTGCATGTACCTTCATTATCACACGTATTTCCTGTTCCATATCGTAAGAGTGGGTAATGGTAGTTGTAGTTGAAATAAAAAGAAGCTAAATTCCTCCTTTATGACCAATGGTAGAGGCATTATGCCAAGCAACAAATGACAATCTATCCACAATTGGAGGCAGCACAATAGCTCGTACCTTTGTTTCCTTAATTTCCATTATTTACTAGTCGTAAAGATAAGCCATTTCTCGAACTGTTGAGATGAAATCAGGGTGTCTTGCTTCCTTAAAGTTTTGTATCAAGATAGTCATTGGCTTAATGCATGGGGGAGTCTCGGGCACTTGTCGAATGTCAACAGATCCTTGTTCATCTGTAGAAGCCTTAAAGGAAACATCTCTATCTTGTGCAGTAGGTTCTCTTGTCCTTGAACTATCAAGGTGTTCAGGCAAGCTCAGAATTTTTACACAAGAATGTTGACTTTTGCTTACAAGTTATTTTGTAACATTTCACACTTGACTTAAGGTTCGAACATGAGATATTAACTTCTCATTTAATATCAAAACATCATATTTTTAACACATTATACAAAACATCCATATTAATCAAAAACAATTTCAAAGTCATTTAAAAAACTTTTAATTGAGTTTTAGATGTTTGGGAATTGTCGAAATCAAGTACGCCTTTGAGAATCAAAACAAGTAAAAACAGGGGAGAGACCCTGTTTTCATGCAGAGTCTAGCAAATTTACCTCTTTTCTCCATTCTAGTGGCATTACCCACTCCAAGTAGATGCCTTAAGCTTCTTCCAATCTTTACATGGATGGTCGGTTCATAATATTCGACCAGTATTCTAGGCGGTGAAATACTACTACTACAGAGTTAAAGATGGCTTTAAAGGCTCTAAAATTTGGCAGCCATTTCCTCACGGTGAGGAAATTTCCATTAATAAACCAAGTTCTACCTTTGACTGCAACATCATAATCTTCTAAACACGAGAATTTAACTAGAAAATAGTCATTTCCTAGGTCGAAAATATGGGGTCTGAGGGTTTCCACAACTGAATTAATTTTGAAGTGAAGGAATTGAAACTCTATCGTTTCCCCATAAACCCTAACAATAAAGGTCTTCTCCCATCAGCCAATGCGCTTTCTTTCATCTCGGGATAGAAAGATGGAGATGTCAATGTGTTGTTCTTGGCCTTCATCCATAGCGTCCATCTCCAGCTCATTAGAATCCATTGCATCCTCAAGTAACCATTGATCGTAATTTCCAAACTCATTGCCAACAAAAGTGTCCTTGTAAGAGATGAGTTTTTTGCCCTTATTTGTGTTTCACCTTTTTTCTACTTCATAGTAGCTCAACTTTCTATTCTAGAGAGAGAGATCAGTTTTCTCACCAGTTTCTTCAACTATATCTTTTGGAATTTTCTTTTCGGATAAAATATTGGATTTTTACTCAATTTTTTTTTTCTAATAATACTATTTTACCACTTTATTCTTTCTTGCTCAATATACCATTTGCTACCCAAGATTAGTTTTAATGTTCAATTTAGTATCTAGTTTTTTTTTCCCACTTTGGTACTTGATTTTTTTTTGTTCCAATTTGATACCTATGTTTGGCTTTAATGTTCAATTTGGTATCTAAATCAATTAATATCATGTGGCCCAATAAATGTCTAACACATGTAATTTAGTTAAAAATATAAATACTTAATTAGAAAAAAAAGCTCGAATACTAATTGAATATTAAAGCTAAATTCAACAACTTAATTGGAATAAAAAAACTTAAATATCAATTTGAAAAATAAACTTAGGTATCAAAATAAAATTATAACTAAATCATGCCAAATTGAGAAAAAGATTAAGATATCAAACTAAATATTATAAAAGGCTAAATATATTTTGTAAACCAGTAAATTGAATAAAAATTGTTAATGTTTTTTTTTTGTAGAAAAAGATAGCTTGAAGTGAAAAATTCAAAAATTATACTAATGATTTAAGGTAAGAACATAATTCGACTCAATTAAAGTTTTAATTGATTGTGATAATTCTTTAAACTAATGAATTTTGTGGAAATAATTGCCATACACTACCATATGATCAGTTATTGTATTTTGTGACTTTGGAATATGACGAATAAAAATTTGTTCACGTTTTTATGAAAATTGTAGGTATATTAATTATATAGGATTTTTCTAATTAAAATTTGAAAATGTATTAATTATACATGATATGATATTGCTGTGGTTAGGTTTGTCTTTATCAACTTCTAAAAATGGCCGTTGGGAATTTTGAAAACTTAAAACATATATCCAAGCCATCAAATTCAAAACATGCTCGATCTTTAACCACAGGTTTTGAGAAAAAAAAAAAAAACCCATTAGATCGCCCGTTTGTGTTTGAATAGCTCTCCAGACCTCTCCCTTCCTCTCTTCGTTTCGTTTTTTCTTCTATAATCATTGCAGTTCTCGATTTTCAATAGAACTTCATATTTTCGGTTGGATCTGCAAATGTGCATCGTTTCTACTTGCTCTCTTTTCTGGTTCTCCGTTTCTCGGTTTTCGGAGCTCAGTTCGGTGGTGAGTGCTACCTTTTTCTTCTTTTTAGGGTTTCTTCTTAAATCTTACGAATTTAAAGAGTTCTTTTTCTTTAATTTTTTAAAAGTTTTTTTGAATCGATCTCGCTGTCTAGGTTACATACTAAACATTTTGCTTCACTAACTGTCGACTCTTTATCCAATTTCTGAGTTGTTGGAAATTAAATGAATTTAAAAGTTGATCGTGATCTAGGGTCCTAGTTTAAGAGAAATTTGCTTTACTGACAAATTTTAAATCGTTGATTATGAATTTTAATTAAATTGTCTAAAACTTTTTCCTGATTTTTTTTCTTTTATTGGGAGGAATTTTTTAAGGTTATGTATAATTTATATTTCCCTTTTATGTTAGTTTGTTCTGTTGTTTAGTGTGGAGGAACTTTCTAGTTAGGTTGATTTATAATGATTTGGAAAGCATATTGTGGAGAGAAACGTTGTAGAGTTGGAATTGGGGTATGCATCTTTATTCATCTACAAAGGAACTATGGATGGTGACAGAACAATATCGACTCCTTCAGTTGGGCCCAGCATCAGCGATGGCGCTCAGAGAATGCGAGCTTTTCATGGGTATTTTCCTTTTCATAGTGATTTTTACTTATTAACACCCCTCACTTGAAAAGTCAAAAATTCATTATATTTGTTCTTAGCTGCTCTCGTCCTCCCTTTACAATGTTTTCTATTTAATCTTGCTAAAATTTGTATATTATCTTTCAAGCAATTATTGTTCATGTATTACTAAGTTTTTCTGACTTTGCAACCCTTTTGTAGAAGAACTAGTGGTCCTACGAGACGTTCTACAAAAGGACAATGGACCCCTGAGGAGGTAATTTTCTTTCCCTAGTTTATGATTGCTGTCTTGCAATTTAAGATAATACCTTTTTGTAAACCTTATTGCTTTGGCTGTGTTATCGGTGTTTAGCAATTTTAGACCCAACCCTCGATAAATTTATTATTTGTGTTCATTTAGATGTGTTTGTCTGTATCAATGTACGGTGCATATGCATATATGTATGTAATTATTTGCATATTTTAAACAATTTATGGGCCTCCAGGATGAGATTCTGTGTAAAGCTGTTCAACAATTTAAAGGAAAAAATTGGAAAAAGATAGGTATGATTTTTTTTCAATGCAACTGGCATAATAGCTCTTTTTGAATCATTCCAGTTATTTAATTGTATTGATTCATCTGCAGCGGAGTGTTTTAAGGATCGGACTGATGTACAGTGCCTACACAGGTGGCAAAAGGTCTTGAATCCAGAACTTGTTAAAGGGCCATGGTCCAAAGAGGTGATTGTCTTTGCTACTTATTTTTCTTTTCCTCTCAATTCTTTGCACTTGATTGTTTTCGACAAAACAAATATATATTTTTTTGATAATTAGTATGACATTCTGAGTTGCTTTTCTCAAATATAACAGGAGGATGAACTGATAATTGAGTTGGTGAACAAATTTGGGCCCAAAAAATGGTCAACCATTGCTCAGCACTTACCTGGACGTATTGGAAAGCAGTGCAGAGAAAGGTGCGATGATAGAGCTGTTACTTTTAATATTTAAACCCCATTTACATTTGTAGTTTTGCAGAAGGCCAAGGAGACTGGGGAGTGGACCTTGGATTATGGCTTTTTGTAGAACTGGTAACACAGCTGGCCTGAGCCTGATTTCATTGGGTTAATGCTGTTGAATTTTAACATTTCTCACTCTGAGATGTTATCGTGAACTTTTTTGGAAATTTTATGAAATCATTTGGTGTTGTAATGCTCCTTTTCCCCCAAAAATATAATAACAAAAAGTTGTTCCTGTTTTGCATTTGTGCTCATACAGCTAAGTACTATTGTAGGTGGCATAATCATCTCAATCCTGCCATAAATAAAGAGGCATGGACTCAGGAAGAAGAGCTGGCTCTTATTCGTGCTCATCAGGTTTATGGAAACAAATGGGCAGAGCTCTCAAAGTTCTTGCCAGGAAGGTATGTTGCCAGACCTTCCCATCAATGTTGTGTCGAGGTTGCTTACTGTTGGTCTTTTATTCTTTTTTACTTTGGTGGCTGCAAATCATCCTTTGATATCTGTACATTAATTAAAAGGTAATATATTTTTTCTACCAATAACTCTCTGTTTCCAAATTTGTACGGGTAACAGGACAGACAATGCTATAAAAAATCACTGGAACAGTTCAGTCAAAAAGAAAGTGGACTCTTATGTAGCATCAGGACTTCTAGAACAATTTCAGTTTCCACTTCTTACAAATCAAAGCCAGTCTATGCCTTCATCTTCTTCAAGGATACAGAGGAATGTAGATGATAGTGGTGCCAAATGTAGGACAGAAGCAGATGACATGTCAGAATGCAGCCAAGAACCTACTATGGTTGGCTGCTCCCAGCCTACAAGTGATTTGGCTAATGCTGCTGTGCATACAAGAGAGTATTTGCACTTGACTGAAATATCTGGTGTGGGAAAGGAGAAGAATTCCAGTCCAGCACCTTGTTCAGAAGAGTATTATCCATCTTTGGAAGATGTCAGCTTCTCCATTCCAGAAATACCTGGTGAAGCAGGGTATTCTACATGTGGGGATTACCAGTTTGGTTTAACAAACCTACCTAATCCTTCTTCTCTGGAATTAGGGCAAGAATCATCTGGATTCAAAAATCACTGTATAGATACTAGTAGATGCCATGAAGTGATGAATGTTGCATTACAAACTTCTGTAGGATTAAATGCTCCTACATCTTTCATAAATACAGTTACAACTTCTGACAAGCAAGAACATATGTTGATAACGGATGATGAATGTTGTAGGGTCCTATTCTCAGAGACAGTAACTGATGGATGCTTTGTCTCTGAAGATCTTACACAAGGATATAATATGGTTGAATCAAGTAGCAGCACACATGCATCATCTTCTCAGGCTTCAGACATCCAAAAATCTGAAACTGAAATCACGCCAGCCTTGCAATCTAATTGTCCTTCAAGGTCTGAAGTGTTGCCAACCTCATGCTGTCAATCTTTTGTGTCTCCATTTATTTCAGTTGAGGATGGTACCACCCTTATATATGGCAGAGAGCCTGGTCAGTTAACTGGTCAACCTTTTGAAACTCAGGAGCAAGAACTTACTATGAATGTACGTGATGGCTTTATCTGTACTAGTGATGACCATACATATGATACAGACATGCAAGAGCGGTCATACCTTGACAAAGATTCTCCGAAGTTGGTTCCAGTGAATACTTTCGGTTCTGAATCAAATGCAATGCAAACTTGTCCTATTGTGGATGATAAACCAAGCTTGCCTGCTGAACAAGATGAAGGAGGTCTATGTTATGAACCTCCTCGCTTTCCAAGCTTAGATATTCCATTTTTCAGCTGTGATCTTATATCGAGTGGCAGCGATAAGCAGCAAGAATATAGTCCCTTTGGTATTCGCCAACTAATGATGTCATCTATGAACTGTACCTCTCCATTTAGGTTTTCTGATTCTCCATTATGGGATGATAGTCCTGATGCTAAGCTGAAAAGTGCTGCCAAAACTTTCACTGGTACACCATCCATATTGAAGAAACGCCACCGTGACCTATTGTCTCCTTTATCAGAAAGAAGATGTGGCAAAAAGCTGGAAACAGATATGACATCCAATTTGAGCGAAGGATTCTCTTGCTTGGATGTTATGTTGGATGCGAGTGGGACTGGAAACACATCTCAGGAGTCTCCATCTGAATGTAAGACGAAGTCTGGTGTCTTCATTGAAGAAAAAGAAAACCTGTGTCAAGCAGTTGATCAGGAACAATACGATGGGGGAGATCACACTGAACCTTTAGATGATGAAGCTCAGAAGAAAGATTCTAATGGAATTAATTCCCAAGGAGACATAGAAAAGGAAGCCTGCGTTACTGATGCCAAGGACAAAACATATGCTAACGCTTCTGACAAAATTGTGAGTTTTTTTATCTAATAAAAAAAAATTATTATTTTTTTATGTAAAATTTCCAGCTTTAGAAGCACTCCTGTCTGATCAATCCCTTCAGCTTTTTGGTTCTTGTTTCTTTAATGATAACCTCAACTACTGTTGGAATATTGAGGGAGCTGGAGCTATACACTAATAGTGGTTGTTTATGTTGGAATATATTCAGAGATGATGCTGATAGTTCTATGTAAATTCGTGGTCTTATGTTGGAAATCTCATTCTTAACCCTTCTTTCTTTTTGTTGTTGTATTCCCTTTCACGTGATGAATTGATTTATATTATTTACTATTTTTTCTGATCTACTTTTGACAGGTCCAACGGCCTCCAGAAGTGCTTGTTGAGCACAATTTAAATGATCTACTATTGTTTTCTCCTGAACATGTTGGTCTTAAAGCAGACAGACCATTATTGTCTTCAAGCACACTGACTCCAAGAAATCAGGGTTTGCCTTCTGAATGCTTTTCGAGAAATGCATGCATAATTGTCAGCTCTCCTACTCCGCAAATAAAGAACACTGAAAGCCAGTCAATTTCATCAGCAACCTTGGAGAATTTGACTGATAATGCTGGGAATGGTGCTGCTATTGAAAATTACAATATGTAAGGTTCCACTGCTCCCCAATATCGTTATATTATTTCGCTATTCTGTGTGCTTGTATGTTAACCTCTGCTTTTGTTTATTTCCCATCAAATGCTAACATTAGTTGATCGATTACTCACCAGTTGCTTGCTTGATGTGGATTGCCAGGTTCAGTGAAACTCCATTAAAAAGAAGTATAGAATCCCCATCAGCATGGAAGTCTCCTTGGTTTATCAACTCTTTTGTTCCAGGCCCAAGGATTGATGCAGAAATAACAATTGAGGTATAAAAACTTGAGGTAGGTTTTAGAATTTAGATATTTTGTTTACCATTCCTGATAACTGGGAATCTCTTTCCAGGACATTGGATACCTGATGAGCCCTCCAGATAGAAGCTACGATGCCATCGGGTTGATGAAACAATTAAGTGAGCATACTGCAGCTACTTATGCTGATGCTTTGGAAGTTTTGAGAAATGAAACTCCAGAATCAATTGTGAAGGGAAGACGCTCCAACAATTCTAAAATGGACAAAGAGAATAAGCAAATGGAGACTCAATCACATTTGGCTTCAGATATCTTGGTATTACTGAAAAACCATAGCTGTACTTGACATCCTCTTATTTGTTGCAATTAGTTGAAATTGATAATTTGCGATTAATTGCAGGTGGAGCGTCGCATCCTTGACTTTAGTGAATGTGGAACGCCTGGAAAGGGTACCGAAAATAGAAAGTCCTCAACTGCCCTGAGTTTCTCAAGCCCCTCTTCCTATCTCTTGAAAGGTTGCAGGTAATCAGTAATGGTTTATCAAGGGTACTGAAAAGGCTTGCATGTTTGTAGTTTACATCGAATATATATGTATGCCATCTTTTTTTCCCCTTTTTTCTTTTCAAAATCCATCAATTTCTTGTCGAACGAGAATGGATCTAATTAAGTTAATTGATGATAAAAAAAAGAATTGTGCAAGCGCATAAGATTCTCCAACTCTTCTCACTTGTTTCTTGTGTCCCAATGGGTTGTTTCTTGGAGTGGTGAAATTTCATTTCCTTTTAATTAGATTGAACCATAAAATATAAGCAGTTGGAAGTGAGTTTATTTCTTTCTGCCCTTTCAGTGTTTTGAGGGCTACAATACAATTTTGTTCAAATACAGTTATTATTGAATGGTAAAGTGAAAAACAAATACTCATTTGATGTGATTCCCAATCAAGTTTATTGAGGAGCTGCTGTGTGTGCTACACCCAATTTCTATGACATACGAGTAACTGCAGCATGAATTGCATCAGCCAGATGAGGGACTGTCTTTGAACTCAGTCCTGCCATGCTAATCCTCCTGTACATAAAGAGCAAAAATAGATCGATCAAAATCCCAATCCCAATTCCAATAATTGGTTTACAGACTTAAGCTATATTATGCGAAATCTTCGTTTATGTGTGCGTGTGTTAGGCACATACACATGGATACGAGGCTTTTGATTCCCATATTGGATGCATGCCCTCATTTAAGTAATATAGGACCAATAATTGAGCTCCTTACCCATCAGAAGTCATGTAGATGTGGTATTCTCTGGTCATGAATTCCACTTGCTTTGAATTTAGTCCGGTGAAGGTAAACATTCCAATTTGTTTGATGATATGACTCCAGTCACCAGGTGTTCCTGCCATATGGAAAGCAAAAGAAATAAGTGAGAAAGTAACACATACTTGGGATATTGTGGCAATTGCTTAAATATAACACAAAGAAATTGCACTAGGATAGAAGGAACTTCGAGGAGACCTCTAGCACGCAAAGCATCAAAAAGTTGTTTGCGCATGCTGATGATACGGTCAGCCATTGCCTTCAACTCAATAGTCCATTCATTGAACATGTTGCTGTTGATTAAAAGGACAAAAGAAAAAGAATTAGGACAGGATACGACAGGTTATTAGAATCTGCAAAGTCCATTTGACAATAGCCCGCAACTGTGGCTTAAAATTCAATACATAAGCTGATATACACAAGATAAGATGGAGTTCTTGCCAACCAAATGATGCAGACAACAGCGATGTTGTGAACCAAGGGTGAAGAGTGCATACCTGTCCTTCAGGATGGTTGCCACAATAGATGCACCATGAATTGGTGGATTTGAAAACATTGGCCGAATAACAAGCTTGAGCTGACTTTCGACCTTGCTTGCTACATCGGCTGCCCTGCAGACCTATTTACGATGACATTTGTAATAACAATCAGAATACATTCTTCAAGCCGATAAATAACAAGGCACAACTTGATTTATCAAGTAAAAAATGTCCATCTATAGTGACCAGATCTTGCTAACACATGATTTGTACAAAAAATAATATAGAAGTACTTTAAATTAAAAGAATGCAATTTAGGGCATTCTAAATCTCATAGACATCGATATTAGAGTCATACAACACTCAATGCACCAACACGTTCGCCATAGAGGCCCATGTTCTTTGCATAACTCTGAGCTACAAAGCATTCACCACCATCAGCAACAAACATACGAATCGACTGTGCATCTTCATCAAGATTTCCACTGGCAAAACCCTATAATAACAAGTACAAATACAATCCTTTTAGAAATGATAATAATAGTAATAACGAATAACTTCATTCAAGTCTTCACCAATTAAATGATTCAAACTGTTATAAGTTTATGGATTTGCAGAAGTAAATACCCAATGTTGCATTCAGTTCTACCTACCTGATAAGCACTATCAAAGAAAGGTAACAATGCCTTCGATCTCATCAACTGCCTAATTTGCTCCCACTGCTGAAAGGTGGGATCGACTCCAGTGGGATTATGAGCACATGCATGAAGAAGCACAATTGATCCAGAAGGGGCAGAGCCAAGGTCCTCCAATAACCCTTTTATCAAGAAAGGAATACCGAAAAATAAAAAAACTAAAAGAGTAAAACTAAATCAAACTAATCCTCATCGGACACCAAAAAAGGGGGAACCAAAAAGCAATTATGCATAATCTGATATGGAGATCAATGGTCACAACAACTTCAACAATAATGATAGGAACTACAAAATTTTACTGATGTCATGTAGTTGATGATAATTGAGTAAGAGCCCAATATAAGATTGAAATACTGCATGGTGATACACACAAAACACATATTCATAGAAGTTTTCCATACCCTGGAAATTCAAACCGCGTGTTGTTGGATCATAATAGCGGTAAGTTTTCACAGATAATCCTGCCAAAGTAAAAACCTTGGGGTGATTTCCCCATGTTGGCTGTGGAATGTATATAGTTTTCTGCCAAAGAAAAAGTAAAAAGGGTAAGTGAAAGCACTACTATGAAATTTTCCAAAGATAATACAAAAAATACAATATGTAAAATAAAACAAAAGGTTTACTTGATGATAATGCCTAGCCAAAAATTCAGCTCCAACTCTCAATGAACCCGTTCCAGATAAACACTGAACTGTAGTAACACGATTCTCTCGAATAGCAGGGCTACATTTAAAACACACAAAAAGAAACAAATTATATACCAAAAACAATAAAATTAATGTAAAATTTCCCAGACTAGCATTAAACGTCCAATATTAACAAACCTGTCAGCACCAAAAATAAGTTTAGCACTTAATTTATTAAACTCTGCTATTCCAACAATGGGAAGATATTCCTTAACACGTGATTTATCGTTCAACAACAATTGTTCAGCTTTTCTCACCACATTAAGAACAAGAGGCTTCCCTTCCTGTTAGCAAAATTAACAAATTTTAAATTGAAAACAAAAAAAATCCAATGCCAAAGTGTATAAAAGGTCCACTATACGTTTTTTGCGGATTTAGTCCTTATATTATAATTTGATCATTTCTAGTTCTCTACTTTTTGAAATATGTATTTTCAGTCATGAAACCAAACTTTGGCATGTTTTTTACTTACGATGATTTGCTATATACACTTTGCTATTTTTTGCACAGAGAAAATTTGTTAAGCTGCATGTGTTCAAATTATTTGACCAATTTAATAGAAAAAAGAATTAGTATCAAGACCGAAAATATATATTTTAGAAAACAAAAACTAAAAATGATATTACAGGGATATTTTATAGAATTTTACCAAAATCCAACTTTATGGAAAATCTTTTAAAGAAATAAATAACTTACCTCAGTTCGATAAGCACCGACTCCTAAATTCAACTTAACGGGGCTGGGATCTTTGTTATATGCAACAGTCACCTAATAAATCAATGGTATGTGTTAGCTAATTGTTACATCTTAATCATTCATAATTAAAAGAATAAAAAAGATACCAAAAAAAAAAACAGAGAGAGAGATTGAATTTATTAGCATACTCCGAGAATGGGATCATCAGGGGCGCGAACGACGTGAGAGAAAACGGAGTCTCCATGAAACCCGGAGGTGGGAGAAAATGCTACGGCGGTTTGAGACACCAGTGATGCGGTTGCGAGGTGTCGGACCAGAGCGTTTAACCGTCGATCGGCCGACGAAGATGAAGAAGAAGACGGTGACGTGAATTCGGGGCGCATTTTAGCTTGTTCGGTACGTTTGAATGATGAATTTTCGCTTACTTTTTCCTGTTTGGTTTTACGGTAAAATTTGCTTTTGGTAGCTGATAACCGACTGTTCCATTTTGTATGCTTATATTAATAGAAAGCTTACGCGGCGAGTGACGGTAGCTGTTATCAATTGGGGTCCACCTTTTTTTTATCTCTACTATATAATTTTCTTCTCTCTCTCTCTCTCTTTTTTTTGACAAAATATAGTTCTCAATTTTAAAACTTTAAGACAAATAAAAATATATATATTATAAAATTTAACATTTTATACACAATTATGTTTTGTGTTTTAGATTTTTTAATATTCTACAATGTTTTAAATTATTAATAATATCTTCTCAACTCATAAATAAAAAAATATTATATTTCAACACACTCGAATTTTTATTCTCTTGTATTGACAATAATGCTCATACCAATCGAGTTAAAACTTAATCAATATTATATTTCATCATTTGAATGAAATAAATTATCAAATAACATATAATGTGATTTCAAACTTTCTTTTGTGTAACAAAATACTATATATCTTTTAATTTTAAATATTTTAAATGTAAAAAGACTCTTAAAATAATTAAAATAAATTAATATTTTAATCGAAAATTATATTCAATTAAGGTGTTAATTGAAAGTTAGTAAACAATTAATACTCTTAATACAATTTTCTATCAAAATATCTTACGAGCAGTAAACTAGTAACCGTCATGAATGTGATGGCTAAATAACAATTGACATGAAAAAATTGATGATGCAACAGCTTAATTGATTTGTTAAATTATTTTATGATGGTTTAAATGATTTTTAGGATAAAACAACGTTTAGTTATAAACTTATCAAATTTTTTCAACTTGATTCTTAAACTATTTTTTATCAAAATTAGTCATTAGCCTTGCAATTTGACAATTTTTTCAATATGATCCCTAAACTTAAATTCCTTGAAAATGTGATAGTATGTGATGATTACTCATCTCATTTTTTAAATATGAAGTTAGAGGTTTAGGCTTCCTTTCGATGCAATCGGTTTCAGTGCGTTGGTTTTTTTAGGCTAAAAAAAATTACAACTGAAATGTTAGTGAACGCAAGACTGTTTGGAAAGCATTCTTCAGTACGTTGAGAATGCATTTCACCTCACTGGAGGTTTAAATCCAGACCGGAGCCTTTTGGTCCAGTAAAAATTTAGCAACTTCAGTTGCTTTTTCTTTTCCTCTTTTACCAAAAAATTATTTATTTTCTTTCTTATTCTAGAGTTGCTTCATTATTTTATCTTTCAATAATGTTTTACTTTTCTAAAGGCTCAATAATTTTAATAATGAATTGAACCCTATAATTAAATATATAATTAATTTTTAATCATTTATTAATTTTATAATTGTTAAATAATTTAAAAAATTTCTATTATATATCATTTCTAATCTAATATCTTTAAAAACTATTTTCTATTCTTACCTTACCGCTACAGTTGCATTTGAATTCAAACATACACTCCATCACTGTTTCTAATCTTACTACTACAGTATTCAATCTCACCGCTACAATATTTAATCTCACAGCTACCACTATTTTTAACCTTATTAGAGATAAATACACCGCACAACCAAACTAAGTCTCAATCTCTACTTATAAAAATGAAGCACATTTCAATCATTTGTCTAAAAAGAATTAATTACTACTATTAGCCATCCAGATTTTGATAAAAAAATTTCTTTAAAGCTTCGTAAAATATTTTAAAAATCAAAAGCGGTCGCATATTCAATTTCCGAGCATTATAAAACGCAATGATTAAAGGTTCAATTTTGAATGCAAAGTTTAATTATTTTACTAGGTTTTTCCAATATTTGAGTTTTCTAAAAGATAATCGCCGCCTTTCAATTGGTTAGAAAGAAAAGACGGGTGACACATAGGATTTTTCCAAAAGATGATGAAGTGGGGTTTGGCACGTTTGCCAAGATGTCTGTTTTTGGATATTCACCAATTTCTAGGACTTCATTTAGATAACTATTTGTACATTGAAAATTGATTAAAACCTTATTTTAATTAAAATTTAATTTAATTATGGAAGTATATAATTTTTAAAGTTTTTTTTAATTAATATAATGCTTAAATTTATCCATAATATATTTTAACCCTTAAATAAAGAGATAAATATACTTTATCACACTCAAATTCATATCCTCTTACATTGATAATAATATCAATGCCAACCGATCTAAGACTCAGCCAACAACTAAAATATTGTTTTAATTAGCTTGTATGACAAAATTTAAGCTTTGAAACTAACAAAAAAGTTATTTTTAGATTAAATCACTATTTAGAGCTTCAGTTTGACCAAAAGTCTCGTATTGGAGTTCGAATTTTTTCTAATTGGTCCCATATTAGGATGTGAACTAAACAATTGTTCACATATTGAGCCTTGAACTTATTTTTTTTATTTAAGTTAATTCTCAAACTTGATAATTGTTATTACATTAGGGGTCTGGACGTTAGGATTTTAAAGAAAATATCAAAGACATAGACAAAAAAAAATTTAACCCTAATGTGAGAGAAATTGTTAAGTTCAAGGATTAACTTGTAAAAAAATCAAACATCAATGTAGGAATAACTACAAAAACCTTAATGTAAGAATAATTGTGAAGTTGAACCCTAATATTTTTATATTCTACAGTTAAGTTCAAATTTCCTTTTATTAGTGAAATATATAAACAAAATTCAAATCTAAAATATTATACTTAAAATCTAATATGTTATCCGTATGACCAAATATAGTGAATAATATGATTGTTTAATAAGCCTACTCATAATTTATTTATTATCTATATTATTATTTAAGTTTTTAATTAAGTTAGTATCACGAGTTAATTGGATACCAACTCGATTAGGTAAATTACGAAAGTTTTCTTCGTAATTAAAATAAATTATATTACTTGAAGGTGTTTTAGTCTTTTATTAAAAAAACTTACATGAGTATAATTTGAACTTATGCTATTTAGCGACAATAAAATATTAACTTCACCATTAAACCAAACATTTATTTTAATATAATATTTACATTCTAATTTTATTATACATACTTTATTGTGTCATCTCCATCAATTGTATATCTATCAATACTAATATTTAAACCCCTAATTGATTTAGTGTCATGAGTCAACCGACCATCAATTCAGTTAAAAATTATGAAAATATTCTTTCGTGACTAAAATAAGTTATATTATTCTATGGTAGTTTAATCTTTTTATTTAAAATAATAATAATAATAAATTGATTGAGTTGGTATCACAAGTCAACTTGTACTAACTTAAGATTGATGACATATAATACACCCTACCCATATCCGTTGCTGGAATAAAGTACGAGGCATTATCGAAGAGTATAGAACATTTACAGAAAATTTAAACCATTTATCAATCAATTATGGAAATTGATTATAAAAGTTTCTTTAACGGACCATCGAGGTCCAAATCATGCATTAAGATCGGGTCGGGACTAAATCGAATCGTATGAAATTTTTTGCAAAATCCCAAAATTTATCTCATTTACAAAGGTCCCACGCCCGTGTAACTGGGGACACACCCATGTGGCATGGCCGTGTGGCTTACATGGCTGTGTCTCCGAGGCGTGTAACTCTCACTTGCATCTATGAAGGAACTCGAGTCACACAACCATAGTACATGCCCGTGTTACTAGGCCGTGTGGTAAAGTTAATTTTCATAAATTAGGCTATTTTTCAAGCCATATTTCTCACTCATTTGATCCTTGTTCTTCACCCACATTTAATACATACAAAAACCAATTTAAGATATTCAAACGAGTCTTATACTTAATACCATTTGTCAGTCGTACACTTCATATAAATAACAAGAAATGTATATGAGCTCAATTCTCATTAAATTTCTCAAATATATAGACAATTTCACATTATGTAATCATATAACATATAGCAACCATTTCTTAGTATTTTAAATACATTTTCATAACAACTTGTCTTGATTTCATACTATTTTATATGTGAGCTTTACTCATCAAAGTATTTGAAATATCATCTTTATGCAAATAGTAACATGAGGTACATAATTCCATAATTATGAATGAACACATTTATCAAACAGATTCCATGCTCATATATCATAGTCTCGTGTATCCATATATCAAAAACCATCATTTTCTTGTATTTCAGATAAATACTTGTAACCATACATAAGTATGCAATTCGCTATTTCTTCCTGTCAATCACAATTTCAAACAACAAATTCTTGTGAATACGCTCACCAATTTCATAATTCCATGTATTTACCGTTTTCCATATTTATCCAGTTGAATTCATCGAATTTCGATGGATTTCCTGTAGTACACTCATAGTGTACAATCTCATTAACCATCAATTCATACTCATATATACATAAGTCCTTTTCAGAGAGCACACTCCCACGAACCTCATTTCTTACAGCAGGATTACCAGTCCAGGCTAAATCCCTTGTAAGAGAGCACACTTCCACGAACCTCATTTCTTACAGCGGAATTACTAGTCCAGGCTAAATCTCCTGTAACATATGCTCAAAGAGTATTGCCGGATTACCAGTCCAGGCTAAATCCCCTGCAATGACAAATACTCTATAGAACTTTGTCTGGATTACCAGTCCAGGCTAGATCCAGACTCACATTTACTTTGGATTACCCGTCCAGGCTAGATCTAGATCCTTTCACACATAATCTTCGGGAAGGCTTATATCAGGATCACCCGTCCGGGCAAGATCCTTTTTACCGTCAAATCCTTTTCAGTGATCCATCAAATTCCATTCCATCCAGTCGGGATTTATTTCTCTTTTTATCAAGTATTATCAACATTTCATCTATTATCATACATTAAACATTCAATTCACATTCATGTCACATAAATATACAATTCAACCATTTAAGAATTCAATTCAAGTTGCACGAACTTACCTCGTTGCTTGTTCATGTTTATAATTTCACTAATCCGATGTCTTTTCTTTTCCACGTTCAAGTCTCGTATTTGAGTCATCTGGATCTTTATAAATAAATTTGATCATCATTTTCATTCATTTCATATTCTGATACACTCAATTAATTCTCTAGGCAAAATTACTATTTTTCCCTAAGCTTTTAATTAATGACGATTTCATCCTTAGGCTCAGAAAAATAAAATTCTTGTAATTTAATCATTGCTTCAAGCGTAATTATTCTCATATATATTGATAACAGCCCATGAATTCTATGAAATATCAAAATTTTCCATAATTTTAACACTTTTAATTTAATCCTAAAACATATTTTCACCCGATCTTGATTTAAATTAATAATTTCATTCAATTTTATAATTTAAATAATAAAATAATCCATTTCATGAAATTTGGTCATTTATGACATTTTTACAAAATTTCCCATAAAGTTTTACTTTTATTCAATTTAGTCCCTGAGCCTAAAACATGCAAATTAGCCATGCTAGCTGAATATTCATATATATTTTCCTCCTCCTTCTCTCCATTCCACATCCTTAATTTATATAACATGCTTATAAGTAACATTATCTATGATTTCACTATTTACTTATAAATTTATTCAAAAGCTGTCCATTTGAGTCATAGTCATTAAATTATTTATATCTTGAGCTAAAGAACTCCAAATTATTATCTGATAATTTTCCTGAAACTAGAATCACATATCTTCTTACCATAAAATATTTAGAATTTTTGGTTTAGCCAATAAGTACAGTTTATTCTTTAAAGTTACCCCTATTCTGCTGTCTAATAGTTCCAACCCTTCTTCACTAAAAATTAATTATCTCCTCATACGAGATTCAGTTGATGTTCCTCTTTGTTTATCTTGAAAATAGACTCATTAAGGATTTTAAAAATATAAATTTAAGCCCCTAATTATTTTATCCAATTTTTTTATGATTTTCCAAAGTCAGAATAGGGGAATGCAAAATCATTCTGACCTTATCTCACAAAACCTGTTATATCTCATGATTTAAAATTTCATTGCTTACACCGTTTCTTTTATAAGAAACTGGACTAAATAAGATTTAATTAAATATTTTATTCATCCTATAATTCGATTTATAAATTTTTTTGTGATTTTTCAAAGTTAGACTACTGCTGCTGTCCAAAACTGTTTTAGTGCAAAGTGTTGATTTCCAAGTTTGTAACACATTTATTTCCTTTCTCTACAATATTTCCCATCACTTTCTCTTATTTTCCTTCACTAACATATCAAGAACATAAAACCTTATATAAGAAAACTCTACATTAACATCATTTCCATGCTATTTCCACAATATCAAACTTAAAAATATATTAAAATCTTGATGTTCTTACCTTGTCTTATTGATTTCAATCTTTAACTTGAATTTCTCTCTCCTCCAGCTTTTATTTCTTGAATCTAGTTTGATATTCTTGCTCCCCATAGTCTCCTTATCATCTTTCTCTTTTGATGGTTATGGAAATTCTTTTGAATTCTAAGTGAAAATGGTGAATTTTTGGTGAAAGGACCAATTTGTAAAGAAAGTAAAACTTTCTTTCTTTTTCTCTTCTTCTCACGTTGGTGCATGGGAAAGAAGATGATAATTCTTCATCTTTCCTTCCTTATATACTAAATAAATAATAATAAAATATCTCATTAAAATATTAATAAAATAATATTTATCTAATTAAATAATTATAAAATATCATCAACATCGTCATTACTTTCTAGATTTCTCTCTCTTCCAATTGACTATTTTGCCCTTTGTGATCTTTTAAAATTTTTAAAATTCCATCCTTGAATCATCATATAATTTGGTAAAATTATGATTTAGTCCCTCATAATTCTTTACCTATTCAATTTGGTTCTAATTCATCCATTTCCTTAGTTTCTAGATCATTCCACCCTTAAAATATTTTCACTATTAGTCCTTCAAATTTTCATATTTACACTTTAACCTCTCAAGTTTTGAGTATTTACTTTTGGGTAACAAAATTTTCTCACTTTTACCATTTAGTCCTTTCTTGAATTAATATATCATAATATACTTCTCAATGTTGTCATAACTCCAAAATTTCTCTTTTGTCGCTTTATTTCCTTATTTACTATATTAAAGATAATATCCTCATTGTAAAATTTTCGGGATATTACATGACACCAATATAAACAATTGTAGTGCATTTAATATTCTTAATATAATGTATTTTCGTGTTTAAATTTCATTTTATTCACAATTTAATTTTAATATCATACATATTTTATGTATTATTAATTAATTTTAAATCATATGTTTTGTTATTTATTATATGTTATTTTTAAACTAAAATTTGTATTCTAAATATATAACTTCTACACAAATATGCGTGGGATAGAATTTGCAATTATCTTTTAATATCTAGAAAATAACAATTGTACATATTTGAAGAAATATTTGTATTAGATTTTGTTCCACAAAATAAAAACATAATGCTAAAATTACATTTATAAAAGAATTAATAAAAAATTGAGTTATAAGTAAAATGGTAAAGTGAGTTCAATCCTTGAACCTTACAAACATTTCTTATAAAAAGTAATAAAAGACAAAATACCATTATATTAATATTCAATTCTTTATTAATAAATAACTTTTAAGTAATTTATCTGATCAAGTTGATATCGAGTTGACTTGTGACACCAATTCAATCAAAAACTCATTCAATCACTTATTAAAAAAAGACTTTTGAATAATTTCTTTGATCGACTTGATATTAAGCTAATTCGTAATATCAAACTCAATCAAACACATTATATGTAATTATAGTGTAGATGTATGACGTATCAAACTCTGTTTCTTAAGGGCCATCATAGTCATAAATGAATTGGAAAAGTAATTGTAAGTTGGACATCAATGGTCATGGTTCAAAGCCAGTGTAACCGATCCCCTACCCAAATTTGCAATGAAAAAATAAAAAGCCAATTGATCCAAAGCAAAAGGGTAAGGGTGAAAAATACAAGTCTAGGCTGAAGTACTGGATGGAAGAGAGCTTATAACTGCATCATGTATTGCATCTGCAAAATATGGAACTGCCTTTGAACTTAGGCCTCCAATGTTAATCCTCCTGAAACAAAGTTGATAACCATAAATCCCAGTATTGATGACGGAACTGATTCATTAAGATTATTGCTTATACAGTAAATGAGTAGCAGGAAAAATCTTTTACCCATCAGATGACATGTAGATATGGTATTCTCTACTCAGAAAGTCAACTTGATCCTTGTTCAATCCGGTGAAACTATACATTCCCACCTGCTTGATAATATGGCTCCAGTCACCTGGGGTCCCTGCCCGAAAAAAGGAGAAGGATGTACCCTGAAGTTTAGGTCAAACCACCAAAATTTTGGCAGATTCTCAAATAGTTCATGGTTGAATGATTGAAAACAACTCATCCTGCATTTTCTCTTTTGCAATGGAGGTTTGAGATGGATCTGTTATGTGAATGAAATGGTCAACACATATATGCTTAGTTTGGTAGGGGTATTATTTTTTACATATTTTTTTGTATACGAGTTAGTGATAAACTAATTCAATTGGTAATATTTAATCACTCTCATGAGTTATTGTTAGCAAAGGGACGGAAAAATTTTCGCTTATTTGGAAGAGGTCTTATTTATTACCTAGAGTTTTTATTCATCTTTCTAATTTCAAGCTTAAATTTGTATAGACTATTCTTTCTTTTATGTCTAATTATTGTAATACTTATGTGATAAAAAAGTGTTTTCCTCGTGTTATTATACTAGTAACCAAACAAGGCAATAGTGTAAGTTTACAAACTACATAAATGGATTACCTTTGTTGCATAAAGAATCATAGAGTTGGCGGCGTACTTCGACCAGTCGATCTCTCATCGCCTTCAATTCGTTAGTCCATTTTTTGTACAAATCCCTGCAAAAGGTTAAGTGTTAACAAACTTAGAGGCATGGTTTAGACTTGGACCATGAATTCCATGCCAAGATAATTGCTCATTCACCGTTTAGATCAAAACTTTCTAAAACATGGGGTTAACTGGAGGGATTGTGATTTTAATATGTTGTGGATCTAAATATTTGAGAAAGCATTTACAGATACAGAAAGAAGGAAAGAAGAAGGGGAAGGAGGGAAGAAAAAGATTCAAGAAGAGGAGAAAAGCTAAAGAGAGGATACAAATTCATATATTTTCAAATGATACACCTAATAGCCTTGTTTCTCTTTTATACTAGTATTGACTAGTTCACATTAGTATCCCAATATTACCTTTAATGAAATGTACATTTACAATCTAACCCAACAAATAACAAAAGATAGAATTAGGCTTGTATGGCAATAAGCCAAACGGTTTTTCATATTGCTACTAGGCAAAAAATCCAATCTCATTCATATTCTCTAAATACACATTGATTCTACCGAGTTATACTGATTAGAAATTAAAGTTGCAAAAGTTATATATCAGAGTTATGCTTGATTTTTTTGACATCCCATTATTCCTATCTTCAGAAAAGAGAGATTTACTTTATCTAAAATGCTAATATATTAATTTGGAAGATCAAAACCATAAGACTTGAAGATTTCAAAATATCAATGGATTCAAGTATGCTTCCACATTAAATTTTAGTTCTTAATGATCTGACATGACATCTCTTGGTTTATTAAGATTTATATCAGACTTTTATGGTCCTAACACTTTAGCTTTTAAGGTCCTAGAACAGTTTCGCATTTTCTTGCATGAAACAAAAATTTGCAACTTCAGAATGTCATTGCCACATTCACAAGAAAGACACTGAGTGACTAAAAAGTCTGACTGAATTATTTTATTACCTATCCTTCAGAATGGCAGTAACAATGGCTGCACCATGAATGGGCGGGTTTGAATACAAGGGTCTTATGATCAGTTTGAGCTGGCTTTCAACCCGCCTTGCCACATCAGCTGTTTTGCAAACCTAAATCCACATTAAGGATGATAACCACGGTAGTGAGAAATATGCAGATATTTTAAAAATATTGTTCTCATATAAGAAACACATTTGATTCTTCGGAAAAGGAAAATGTGACCATGTGCATGGTCATACATGGAGATAGATATTAACTATGAAGAGTTCTATCAAAACATCTTACAATGCTAAGCGAACCAATGCGCTCCCCATAGAGTCCCATATTTTTTGAATATGATTGAGCCACAAGGCATTCGCCGCCATCACAACCAAACATGCGAATGGATTGTGCGTCATCATCAAGTTTTCCACTTACCAGACCCTACAAGCACAGTCCATCAATCACTAAATGAGGTTCAAGCAGAAACCTAAAGCCATATAGATTTAGTAGTTTCTTACCTGATAAGCACAGTCAAAAAAAGGTAATAGGCCTCTCTGTCGCACTAACTGCCTAATCTGTTCCCACTGCTGACAAGTCGGATCAACACCGGTAGGATTATGGCCACAAGCGTGGAAAAGCACAATGGCTCCAGTCAAGGCAGACCCAAGATCTTCCAAAAGGCCTATCAAACACCAAGATGAATTATCTTAATCCATGAGAACAATGAAGATAATCATTTCCAGTGCAAACTAAAAATACCGCCAAATGGTGATGTTATGACCATTTTAGTGTGAATTGGTGTTCAGTAAAGGAAATTGAAAAGAAATTAGGTATATCTTGCATACAGTACCCCAATTCATACGCATAATAAGCTTAATTCTTAGACTTATAATAAACATGATATATAAACATGATATATTGAACTGGTGATTCAAATCAAATTGCAGTTGCAAGAATGAAGTTTCAACAAATAGAAGTTGCTCAAAATGAAGTGGAGACCTTGAAAGTCTAGCACAAGTGTTTTGGGGTCATAATATCGGTAGGTCTTCAAAGTTAACCCTGCCGCAGATATCAGATTTGGATGATTTCCATATGTTGGCTCAGGAAGGTAAACCACATCCTGCAAAAGAAGGTGGATGATAAGGTTAAGTAGTCCACTCATAACACATAAACCAATATGGTGTGAAGTCCTTTACTTGGTGATAATGTTTTGCTAAAAATTCAGCTCCAACCCTCAGTGATAGACAACCAGAAACACATTGGACAGTAACCACTCTACTTTCCTTGATGGCGGGGCTTTTCCGAACAATGATATAAGCAGCCAACAACAGAAAAACAACTTCAGCTAAAATCAGAGTTTAAATAAACCGGAAAAATGAAAAAAAATGGGTTCAGGAATAGCCTAATAATAACTGAGCTTGCAATTGCTATGCTTTCTGAACATTGAGTACTGCAGCCTTGCTAATAACCAATCTTATAGTTAAAATTTTATTTCTCTAATTTTCATTTTTTCCTACATTAAGAAAATTGATCTAATATATTCGAAACCAGGCTAGTATTCTTGTACCTGCCAGAGCCAAACATTAGCTCAGCACTTAATTTATTAAATTCCGGCATTCCTGTTATAGGAAGATACTCCTTGTCAGCAGACCTAAATATCAGATAAATTAGAGTTCAGTCATGACTCAAGCAAGTTATGATGGCAAAATAATAATAAAATACCTACAGATCGTTAGCTAGTGTCTGCTCCACTTGTTTAACAACATTTAATGTATGGCATTTTCCCTCCTGTCGTTCAACGAACAAATCCCATCCAGAAAATTGTTTCCGTCAAAGAAAAACAAGTGATGTGATATAAGGAAATGCTCGTGGAAGTTACTTTCTACTAATATTAATCCATTATTATAGCAGTTACCGACCTGCTGATAACAGCCTAATACAACTGAATGCTAAGGTAGGATGTTTATTCAACTAAAAAGGATGCCTGAAAGAACCAACCTTGCAACAATATCATGACTTTATTTTACTAGGAGAAGTGGGTGATAGGAATGACCCTATTTCTGTGCAAAGACTATAACACATGATCGAAAAACAATTCTCCAGGAGCATGCCAAAATCTTGAAATACAAAGATAAAGTATAGCAACCCCATATAATAAGTATTCTATCCGGAAGTATACTTGCAATGGTCAATGTGGGTGAGAAATATCATTAATTGGCAGAAGTTACAAACACTCACCTCTGTTCGATAAACACCAATACCCAAATGCAGCTTATTGGGGCAGGGGTCCTTGTTGTAAGCAGCTGTTGTCTTTTTTCACATAATATAAAAGCATTAAAAACAAAAGAAAAACAAGCAACAAATAGAAGGTAAGATGCAGTGTAAACCTGTTACCAGAGATTGCTCTCTCCATCAAATCTCGAATTGGTATGTACGATCCCAATCAGGGAACGCTAGCAATCCAATTCAGTAAAACTAACGACATTAATATATAGCTTATTATAAAATCATTGAGTAAAACAAACAATTATATATAAGTTCCAAAACAGAAAACTGAAGGAACGACTTGTGTACTAGATCGATCCACGTTCAGTATAACACTAGTGTAACTAATTTATCAAAATACTTGTATTGCTAAATAAAGATCAGAAATGCAAGAGAACTTCATATAAAACATCCATCTTTGTTTATCTAACGTTGACATATTCTATACCTGAAAATCAGTGTCAATGACAATTTCAAGTCTAAAGATATAGCTGTCTAATTTTCAATTAGAAGAGGGGCACATTTAAGAAACAATTTCGACATAAATTCTTGAAAACAGATAAAGGCATACAGATCAAGAACAATTCAGGAGCACAATAGTCAAAGCCCAGTTGAAGCGTTGAAATGATCTTGAACCAGGTTGGACTTATCAATTCCTAATTCAGCACTTACTTTAATGGACGAAAGAGCACTGAAAGTACTTCAAAGCAGTGAAAAAAGCTAAAACCTATTTAATTGGAAGAACACAGAACAGTACAGTAATGGCGTGAGGAGACACTGACTAAAACAAGTAGCAAGAAATATGCAAAATTTTCAAAGCCAATACCGCGTAGACTGGAATATCCGGAGATAAGGTAATGTCCTGAAACAGAGAATCGCCATTTGACTGGATTCTGTTAAGTTCCATAGGCTTTAGATACTCCATAAGAACGATGATGCAGTGAAGAGGTAAATTAGGAAACTACTATGCATATAATTCATAGAATTATCCGATTTTCAAATTTGAGTTTTAAATGGGCTGGAAATATATTTTATACAAAGGATTGTCGGTAGATGTCCCACTCCCACGAGCACTATCATCCTACTAGTCTAATTTCAATTTTTTCTCTTCTTCTCTTTACTCAAAAAATATTAAATTAAGTCCATTTTGTCTTAATTAAATTAATACTAATATTATTATTAGTACAAGAGAACATGAATTTAAGTGTATTGAAGTACATTATCTCTTATTTAAGGGTTGAAGAGAAGTTATGGCTTATTCTTATATCAAAAAGATCAGATGATGAGTTATGAATAGTTTTAAGATTGTATAAAAAGAATAAATATGACAAAAATCTATAAAGAGATTAATATTAAAAAGTACTAAATTAATCCTTCTACATGGAAATTAGTACTTTTGATAATCTGTTTAATTGCCATATTTTTACTATTATTTTAATTAATTTTAGATATAAGTTTTAGCTAATTTAGGGTTTAATTGATCATTTTCTATATAAATTTAACAATTGTCGAATTTGTTGGAAAGCGGATTGATATGTGGATCGTATGAAAAATTTAGTACGTAAGCTTAAGTTGACTTAAAAATTCTTTTATTATTTTATTTAGATAAATGTCTCTTTTAAGAGATTAATTAAATTAAAATTAAATTTATGAGTAATTAATTTTGGTTTAGATTTCGATTGATAACCAATACAAAAGAAAACGGTGAGACTCGCAATTCTACTTAAAATATTCAATTTCAGTTTTCATTAATTTTTAATTTAGAAAATAGGCTCAATCATTTCATAAAGTTGTAATAACATCAAGTCAAAAAGGATTTGTTGATTCGGTATTGTGTGTCGTATAGTTGAAAGAACTTATGTAGCCTGTAATTGTTGTAATTCGTCTACCTAAAAATAAATTGACGTGACCAAATTAAGTGAGTGGTTGGATCCATCAATGAAAATAACGATCAAGTTTAAACAACCTGGCACGGTTGAGCTAAACCATGGACATGGATTTAAAGGTCATTCGATCGGTAAGGGATAATTGTTAGGTGTTCCCCCAATTAATTTGCGAATAGAAAGGATGGTAATTTGAGGCGTTTCCTTGATCACTATAACTAATTTATCAGTTGGAGGAGAATATTTGTTGTCACTGATCATTTCAAAGCTAGAACCAAAATCGTGCTTCAAGCTAGAGTGTTGTCTATTCGGTTTATTCAGTTTTAATTTCATTTTAATTATTTCAACTTCATTTTTGTTTTATTTTTATTTTTATTTATTTGTTGTTATTTATTTTCCAGATTTAATCATCTTTTTTATTTCATACAGGTCGGCACGAGTCGTGGGCACAAAAACTGCTTACAACACATTCTAGTTATAAGGAAATATCCATTTGGATAGATCAATCTCTATGGGATTGACCCTACTCCTTATACTCATATTTAATTTCAGTTTTAGGCATAAGAATTTATTTGAGTATTAATTATATATGTTCAATTTGTTCCTCCAATAACTTGAGATTGCCAATAATGTATTGCATGTAGAACCAATAAATAGACATGAATGGAAACGATGAAAAGAAATAGATCACATGTACTATTATCCGTAGTGAATTAAGAGGGGGCGCACAATAGCCACCAAACTTTGCTATTTTGTTTTTCTTTTCTTTAATTTATGAGTAATTAGTTTTGGTCTAGCTTTAGGCCAATAATTGATCCGTGAGGGAACCATTAGACTTGTAATCATTCTTAAAATCTTCTACTTCGGTATTCGTTATTATTTTTATTTAAGAGATAGACCCAGCTGTCTCACAAATTCATAATAACATCAAGTCAAGAAGGGGTCATATGTAGAGGTGTGCATGGGCCGAGCCGGGCCCAAAAAATTTTTTTCGCCCAAATATTAGAATTTTGTCCAAGCCCGCCCGCTTTACGTAGCCCGCCCAAGCTCAGCCCGACTAGTATAAAATTTTTTAATTTTATTAAAATATAAAATATAATAAATTCAATACATTTTAAAAATAAAAATAAATATTAAAACAAAAATAAATAAAAATATAATAAATCAAATACATTTAAAAATATAATAAATCAAATACAAATAAAAAACATTTAAAATAAATCAAATACAATTAAAATATAACAAATAAAAATATTTTGGTTGTGTTTGCCTGAAGCCAAAAATCATACTGAGGCTCTGCCTGCTTTCTAAACGGCCTCATTTTTTTGCCCAAGCCCATTTTTTAGCCTATATTTTTGTCCAAACCTCCCACATTTCGAAGGGCCTTTGGTGGGCAGCCGCCTGCCCATGCACACCTCTAGTCATATGTAACACCCCTTAACCCTTATCCGTCGTCGAGATAGGGTTACGGAGCATTAATTACCGGACATTACAGATCAAATACGAATAATTCATAAGTATTCACATATCAACATCATAATAAAATCATATAGTCCCTTTATGAATCTTTGAGGCTCAAAGCACGTTCAAATACATTTAAAACATGTCAAATAATTAATCTAATGATCAAACCAACATATCAACATAGGTACTTTACATATTTTTATCAAAATTTAAACAACATTATTTCATTCTAGCCAATTCTAATAACATATCAATTTAACCCAAATTTTGACCTAATTCATACTCATTTTACATTAACTTAAACATACATTTTTTTTTTATAACTTAACATATCAAACATATATTCATATATATATATATATATATATATAAGTAACTAACATCATTTTATAACATTATTTACAATCATTTTCCCAAAATGACTTACATAAACATTCTAGGTACATGTCATTACCAAAAGAAATATACTTCACCACTTTGAGTTCGAGATCGGCTTTGGATGCTGATTCAACGATCTCACTTTAACCTAACCTGCGCACGAAAAATAATCGTAGGCTGAGTATAAACTCAGTGGTATTTCTATAATTTGAATACTTTAAAACAAAATAATTAAACATGCACATTTAATTCATACAATTTCCAAATCCATTCAATTAATCAATTCACATATAAATCATTTATCACACATTTAATTATCATCAATATCTATTTTAAATAGCTTTTCTCACTTTAAATTTACATATCATTTGGCAATAACAATACTCTTTTCATGAACCCTTGGTTCATGCATTTCATTTATACAATTCAATTCAATGTCTAATTTCAAATTCACGTTCAATATCATTCAATATCAATTTTATTGCCAATTCATTTATTTACCCCTATTAACACGACTTGGACTTTGGCGGATACACGGATCCAACCAAAACACACCAGTATGTCACCCAGTGCCTCATCGGATAATTCGAAGTAATAAGTTGACACCCAGTGTCCCATCGGCCTTGCCGAAGTAAATTGGTACCTAATACCTCATCGAATTTATCCGAAGTAATAGTTTGACACCCAGTGTCTCATCGACTCGAAATCGAAGTAATCCCTGAACACTTCCAATCCTATGGCATGTCAACTATATCCGACTCAGCTCGATACAGTTAATAGGGTTTTCAATTCATTTTCCAAATACAACCAATATTAATTCAATATTCAATTGTCACAAAATTTACATAAGTCTCAATTCAATATTTTCACATTTCAACAACAATCAATAATTGCATCAATCACAAATTCATATAATCTCATTTCAATATTAAGTTAATAACAAACAACACTCACCTTAATTACTCACCATATACATTAATTTAAAATAAAACAAATAAAAATTACTAAATTCGGATTATAGAAATACAAACCGTAATTTTCGAGCTACTCTTCGTTAGCCTTGTCTTTTTCTTTCTTAGCCGAGGTCTCCGACACAATGTTAGCTACGGAAATTAAAACATTTTAAAATCATCAATACACACAATTTAACATTGAATATTTCAATTTAAACACAACTTTTGCCTAAATTCCAATTTAATCCCTAACCAAAACTAACTTTATTTTCTCAAAACTAACTCCATATTCAATTCAATTCCCACTTTAAATTAATTTCAACTCTCTAACTTCACCATAAATCCATAATTTTGAAATTCTCTCAATTTAGTCTCTATTACTTAAAACTTATGATTTATTTTACAATTTAATCCATTTCTCAATTCTAACTTGAAATTCTATCAATTTAACCCCTAACACTTCAATTTATTCAACATGAACAACTTCTAAAAATTCACTAACTTTCAAAATTTCAACTTAAATCAAGTAGTATTTTGTTCTAGGATTCCAAAAACATTAAAATTTCAAGAAAAGGGATTAAATTGACTTACCAATCAAACTTTGAACCTCAAAGCCCTATTTTTCCTTTCTCCTTTCTCCTCTGTTTCGTTCCTATTTTCTGTTTCTTTTCTATCTTTTGTTTCTTTTATTTCTATTTTCTTTTATTATTTCTTTTAACTATTATTTTAATAATATAATATAATATACTTTTCTATAATCTATAATTAAACTTTCCCACTTTATTCAATTTAATCTTTATACCTAATTATCCATAATTTAAACTAATTCACCTAGCCAAAATTTAATTAACCACACAACTAACTTCGTAAATATTTAAGAATCCGTTTTACGAAAACGGAGACCCGGAAATATATTTTCCAATAACCGTAAATTTCGGGTCGTTACTCGGTAATTCAATGTTGTGCGACGTATAGGTGGAAGAATTGATGCAATTCGTAATGGTCATAATTGATCTACCGAATAACAAATTGACTTGACCAATTGATTGAATGATTGGATTCTTCAAGGAAATAACGATTGAGTTTAAACAACCTAGCACAGTAGAGGTTGTTGATTCGAGCTGAGCCCTTCTAGTTCTCAAGGCTACCAGGGAGCTAAATCGTAGATGCAAATTTCAGGGTTGTTCTTCTAGTAAGGATTATTTGTCAGGCGTTCCTGCAGTCAATTTACCCATGAAAGGGCTAGTAGTATGAGGCGTTTTCTCGATCACTGTAACCAACTTATCAGTTGAAGGAGAAGATCTATTGTCAGGATCAATTCGAAGCTGGAACCAAAATTGTGCCTAAAGCTAGAGTGTTGTCCATTCGATTTATTTAGTTTCAATATCGTTTTAATTATTTCAACATCATTTTTATTGTTATTTATTTTCTAGATTTAATTCCCTTTTATTTTGTATAGGTTGGCACGAGTTGTGGGCACACAAACTGCCTACAACACATTCTAGTTATAAAGAAATATAGATTTGGATAGATTAGTCTATGTGTGATTGACCTTGCTCCCTATACTCAAATTTAATTTTGGTTTTAGGTGTAGGAATTTAGTTTTGGTGAAAATAATCTAATTTTACTATTAAGTAATGATATGATTAACGAAGCAAACGGACACTAAACATGATGCATTAATATATCTTGTATTGACATGACAATGTTTAAAAATTAAACTCATAAAAATAAATAATGTTTTAATAATTATTTGAAAATTATTTATAAGATGAATTTGGAGAAATGATTGTCTAGGTTCATCTTGAACATGGTTTTTAAATAAAGTTAAAATATGACAAGTTCTTCCACTCTTCCAAAATTCGAATCTAGTCCCTATATTTTTACTTTTAGAAATTTAATTTATTTATTTTAAAAATTTTAAATTTCACGTATAATTATTAACACTAATAATTTTTGGTTGAATTTAAATTTATTATAACAATATTTTTAATTACATGTCTATCATGTGAAATTTTTTCAAAATATCTTTAAAAATAAAAATTCTAAAATTAAAAAATAAAAACTAAAATTTAAATATTCAAAAAATAGATAGACTTCTGACATATTTTTAAACTTTTAAATAATTATTAAAAACTTTTATTTATTTATTTATCATAATCCAGACTGGTATTTTTGGACTTTATGCACCCAATCACGGAGACTGAAAATGTACATCTAATCTAACAATTAATAATAGAAAGTACAACAGGGAGCAAAAATCGGCCACCGCCAATCCCATTATCAGTAGGCCCAAAGGACATGTTCAAAGTTGAATGATGACCCACTTCCTTGCATATTGAAGCGCAAGTTTATTTGATAAAAGATTAATTTGAATTTCGTCATTTTATTTTATAAATTTAAAATCATCAAAATTCTATCCTGGTTTTTTATAAAAATTAAAGAATCAATTCAATCATCGATAATTAAATGAATTGCAGTAGTTGGTTTTCGATTTTTGTTAATTTTTATATATAAAAATTTAAATTATTGATTTTACTATTTTTATATATAAATAAGTTTTTTCAAAATTTATATATAATAAATTAAAATTAAAAAATTAGCTTCTCAGATAAAATTCAGTTAAACATTTTTTTTCTTTTTGAAGATGGTTAAACCATTATTCTAAACATGCTAGAAACCCCAAATTTAGGGCCTCAAAAAGCAAGTGAAGAATCTAGTCAGGCCTTTATCATGCTATAGTTGTGACTTGTGACCTAAGCCATTGCCTTGCCAGAAAGTGATATGAGTATGACTGCCTACTGTTTTCCGTATTAACAATTTCAATGTTATAAAAAGTTTTAAAGGATATTCCAACGGCATCAAATTAATAAAAAAATTTAGTGGTTGAAATTAAATAAAATTTTATAATACAATGTCAAGGCTTAAAGTGTAATATAATATAGGGATGAATTTTGAAATTATATATAAATTTTAATTTAATGTATAAATTTAGTTTGGTGTAATTATATGTATGAAATTTTGATTGTGGTCTAAATATATATAATAAATTATAATTTTATTTTAATCATACACATTTAAAGAAATAAAAACATCAATTTATTTTTATATTGAATAAATATAATTATTTTTGTAGCAATATATAAACATAAAATGATGCTACATCAATAATTGTATTAATAATTTGTGAGAATTGAATCAATCAAAATTTCATGTATAAAATTATACAAAACCAAAGTTCATGTATAATTTTGAGATTTATCCTTTATATAATATAAAAGTGAGAAATAAATCTACTAGCATTGGTGTAAAACTAAAATAGTTCTATACTTTTTGTATATTTTTGTATGATTAATATTTTAGCGAGTCAACATTAAATTTATCGATATAATTGTACTTATCATGCATGTAATTTTATTAAACGATCAAATATCTCTATCATATTGATCTAAAGTATTGTATATATTAATATTTATTAAACGGTTGAAAGTTTTTACATAAAATAAATAGTTAGAAATTTTAAATTTATGTCAAAATTGACATACATAATTTATATAAACGGAATATGAAACATGTCGATTAAATCATTAATTACACCGATGTTATTCGGATAACTCCTAAAAAAGTAATACGGTCCTAATTTACAATGTATTAAAATTCATAATCAAATTTATATCAAACATAATAACAACTTGTGTGTTTTCCCTTTTGTTTCCCCCTTTTTCTCGTCTGTTTTTATTATAAAACTTTGTTGCTTTCCTTTTACACATTCTCTGTTTGCTTAGATTCTGCCTCTCCTATATAACACTGTTGTTTTTATAAGTTTCATAAAATAATATATATAATGGTACTAAAAATATTTTATATGTAAAATTATTAAATATCAAATAAAATATTATTTTTAAAAATAAAAATAATATGAGCAATGTAAACCGATTGGGTTAATTAATTATAAATGTAGACATATTTGAATAAAATTTAAGACAAATATTTCAAGTTGGACCAGACTTGAGCTACATGCTATCAGTATAATACATGAGCTTGACCTAAGCCATAAACAACTTAACGTTCAACTGACTTAGCAATAAAATATTACAATTAATATTGGTATATTAATAGAAACAACATTCTTGTGACACCCTTTACGCGGTCTAGAAGATCGAGCGAACAAAGAGCGATACACTAACCGTCAAAACAACAACAATCAATCAATCTTATTAAATATTATTCACTCAACATGTTTTACATACATTCAACAACATCCCAAACAATCACAAGTCAATACAATAAAAAAAAAGTCAAAATGAATTTAAAACAACATTTGGAGGCTCTAGTTACATAAACCATGAGCCAAGTTCTGATACATAGGACTATTGTACTTATACTTGGGTTAAGTTTCAACTATTTTAGCTTCAATGTTTTCATGCTCCAATACATTAGAGGGTTGTACCGATACTTGATCACAATACTGATACTCAAGACCATATACGAATACAAGCTTCCCCTGTTTCGAAATTTTAGCTATTGACTTTAAAAGTATCGAACTAAAGGTCTAAATAACAATACTCAGCCAAGAGATACCATTGCATGGGTATGGGATATCGATACTTCAACTTAAAAATACAAAAATCAAGTCAAAACAAATCATCTAATCATGCTTCAAAGTGAACCTAAACATACATGACATACCAAGCCAACACTAATGTATTTGACATATTAAAACATATCTAAAACATGCAATTTTAAAATCATACATCAATTAAATCAAAATTTGACCACCATAGCAATTTAAATGTCAACTTAGAACAACATGCATTTCTAAAATTCTCAACAAAACCTTAATTCAAAGCCTCACAATCCAAAATAACAAGTAATGTAATATGTACCAAATGGTCACAATACTAATAACAACCATTACAGAAAACAAGCAACAAGAATTACTAATTTTGAGGTCCTAGGTATATGCTAAAACTACTAGTAAGCAAAAAGTCTTTATGGAAACGAAAGATCCATCGATACTCTTGCAAATTAATGCTACTCGGCTCAATGAATCACTCTCAAATTATTTGTGACTTGCGCACGAAACATCGAATCTAAAAGCTCAGTGATGCTCAACTATTTTCTAACACTATCATATAACATAGCTAAATTAAAAGCATATTATACTTAAAATCATAAATCAACATATTTTATCATGGCATAATAATAATAAAAACCTCAGCAACTACTTTATGTGTTAACATATATATATAAAGAGAGCAAGTTGACAACAATTATTAAAGTTGCTTTGTAATGTTATATAACGAGTTTAACCTAAAGAGATAAAATATATCATATTAGGAAAACACTTATTAAAGTTGCTTTGTAATGTTATACAACAATGGAGAGTTCAATCATGGTATTTTAGTGTAACAACTCCATAATTAAATAATGTTGTAATTAATAGACAAATATTCAAAACTTAATTATACATTATTTGAGTTAAAATTATATACGTCCATTCGATTCTTCTACTAGCTCAACATAACCCAAAATAGATTGTATGTAGAACCAATACTTCATAATGAATGAAAACAATGATTAAGACAAATAGATCGTATGAATCACTATTTGCAAGAAATGTGTCTCTCTCTAAGTACAAAAGATAACTTAGAGATTAAATTAATTCTTTGAATTATTATTTAATTGATTGAAATTAAATAATTGAAATTCAAAGTGAAAATTAAATTAATTACTCATAGAAGTTTTATTGAACAAGGTAATTAAATATATTTCATCATATATTCTAATATGATAAAATTGTCATTACTTTAACAAATTTTGAATTGGGTTAAGAAAAAATTAATTGGGAAAATAAATTAATTAATATTTTAGAAAATAGAAAATTAATTAATTGGGTTGGTTAAGTTATATGTATTGGTTAAAAGTCCATATAACACATAAAATCATGCTTCGTACTCAAGACGAGCCCAACAAACCCATCCCAAATGAGAGGAGCAACAAACCCTAGTGTTTAATAGGGTGTGTGGTCGCCCCTAGTGTTTCCTAAGTAGGAAAGTATAATTTTTTTCTATTAAGATATTATTATTTAATTACTCATTATTTGTATAGAACTCTTGCAACATTTTCCCTACAAATAAAAATTATGAAATGACTTAAAGCACACCAATTATTCATATATTTTGAGTGTCATTACTTTATCTAAGTATAGTGAAAATTTATTTACAAAATAAATTCTATTTTCTTGAAAATTCAAAGTTTTGGTTTTCCACAGAAAGAATTAATTTTCCTACAAAAAATTAATTGAAAGTTTCCATTTTATGCGGTCGGTTTGTAAAGTTAAAGCTCATACTCTAAGCAAGTCGGAGTTTAAGAATAACAGAGAAAACTGTTTGATAGAAAGTTAAGAAACAACTTAGATCGCCTCACACAAAGTACATGTGCTAATTCAATCTAAAGTTTATTACTATAAATTTCACAATACTTGAGAAAAAATTTAAACTTCCACAATGCTACAACCATTGTTTTCTTAACCTGCTTTCCAAAAATATGTTGTGGAAATGAGAGATAATGATGGAAGAAATACCTACACATGTATGCTTTATTCTAAAGTTGTTAAAGTGGAGGTATACACAAAACAAAAATCCATCTTACTAGCAAAATGGGTGATGTTAAGGCATGCAAGCAAGTGCTTTCAAATGTTCAGTTTTGAATGCAAGAAAACTTGGCTAAATTTGAAGATTAGAAAAGAGACTGCGCATTGACGAGAGAAGTAATGAATTTATTAGGGCGTAGTGTGCATTAATTTGAAGATGGTGTGCCATAGGAGCAAGATGTAAGTGGCCTATCAAGAAAAAGAAAAGTCTTATTTTCCTAGTAGGACAAGTGTCGAATCACAACTCATTATCAAAGTTACATTACTAATTGTGTCAAGATATTCATGAAGCTGCATACTGATCGAGTTCGACATTATAACATGAGACTAGGAACCATTGTCAAGACACATTTTCCATGGAAGGATTTTGTCCATTCTTGCGAACAAACATATTTCAAAAGGTAGAAGATTGGTTAAAGAATGTTCTCTTTATCGAAAGTCTAATGATAGCTTTGGAAGTGAGTTAGCTCTTACTTTTTAACAAAATTAAACGACTAGGAATTATGTAAAATGTTACTTCTCTATTTATAAAATTATAATATATTATTTCCTAGATAAGGGATGGAGGTTCTTTGGTTATGGTGCTCTTGATTTTCAAAATTCTAACTTATTTAAAATTAAACATTGCAATATGAGTAATTCTAAGAAGCATTTATCTTGATTCACTAGAATAGAACAAAGTAAGAATGTACTAGCTATTCGTTGAAAATAAAACAAAAAAAAAAAAATTACATCTTTTGGTTGACTAAGGCCTAATTTGGATGGGCGGTGTGTTTACCTTCGGTGAGGTTAAAAACAGCGGTGGCGGTGAGATTAGTTACTGTAGCGGTGAGATTGGACACTATAGCAGTGAGATTAGAAACAACGGTGGAGTGTGTGTTTGGATTCAAACGCAGTTTTATTGCTGTAGCAGTGAGGTGAAAATATAAAATGACTATTAAGGATATTAGATTAGAATTGATATATAATAGAAATTTTTAAATTATTTTACTTATATAAAATTATTAAAAATAGGTAAATTTATAAATTTATTTAATAAAATATGTTTATTAAAATATTTATTTTAATTAATTAATATTAATTTAATAATATATATAACTACTATTTAAAGCACCTATATGTTGTGGCTTTATAAAATGTGAGGACTTATGTTGCAATTAAGCCAATTTTATGGTTAGTGGACGGCATTGAATGATGGAATGCATAATTATATGTTTTTATATATTAAAAATATTAGTTAAAAGTTATATTATATTTATTTTATATTATAGATATTTTATAATAAAAGAAACAAAAGTGGTGGTGGATATTCATTCATCCATTCTTACCACCGAAAAATACCAGAAGAAAAAGAGAGAAAGCTTGAGTTAAGCATTCGGCACTTGCAAGCCAAAATTAAGGTATGATTTGGTTTCGATTTTTGATAATTTTTACGTTTTTGCAATCGTTGTTTCGAGAGTTACAAAACCCATATATTAATTTTGATTATTGATGATGTTTGTGTGGTGTGGTTAGAATACAAGAGAAGGAACGCTAGAAGACTGGTAGGGTTAACAGGAATTTTGCCTGGAAAACAAAGGTGTTAGGTTAGAATTGTAAAAAACCATGTTGACTGGGTTTTTCTTTTTTCAGTGGAGCTGAAATCTTGATCAAATTTCAATTTTGAGATTGAAATGAGATTGAAATACTACCTCACTGGATTTTCATGTCGATCCAACAAAGAAAGTCAGTTGAGATTGATAGCAAGAATTACACCTCACTGGCAACAACGGTGAACCAAAAGCGACCTAAATAGGAATAGACAAATAATAATATAACATTGTTCAGTTGTATAAAATGATATTAAAAATCTACAAGTAATAAGTGTAAATTACTATTTTTCCTTCAAGTAAATAATCATAATAATTAGTTTATTAAAAATATACATATTTTATTTATTATTAATAGTATTACTTCATCAAGAAGTAAGATTAATAATAATTTTAGTAAGCCTTTTAAAAACACAATGTTTAGTAAAAATATTAAATATAATTTTAAAATAAAATGTAAGATGTTATACTTAAAATTTATTTATAAGTAATATTTTATATAAACGTATAAAACAATATAGCCAATAATAAATAAAATATAATTAAAATTAATATCTATTTTTTAGTTTTTTTTAAAGATAAAATGCATCATTTCATTAAAGAAAGCAAAATCAGTACAAAATATAATCAAATGACATCTTTTACAAAAGGCTTATCAACTTTTAAAATGCTTCAAAAAAGTTCTTGAATCCTTTCAATTCAGATTGTCTCCTAAACTTAGTTCTTTCTCTCTTGAGCCAATGCATTTCGAGTCTACTCACATGTGAGAAAAAGCAACAATGGAATCTAATTCCCTCCCATTTCATAAATGCAATTTGTCGAGGTTCCTGGAGATCGATTATAAATATGTTCCTAAAGTTTCTTAATGATTGAGGTTGACTCACCTTCAATAATAATTCAAGAAGACTTAATTCACATGCGAATTTGAAAGCTTGGAGTCTTGCAATGGCTTTAACCATGAACGCTAAGCTGCATAGTGTTTGATGTGTTATTAATTTTCATCACAAATAGTTTTTTCATCTTCTTTTTATTTTTTTCTCTTAGATTTTTATAATTTTCTTTTGAACTTTGTAAATAATTGTTTGTTTATATTGAAGAGGTTGGCATCCAGTTTTTGATCTGAGGAAATGATTGAATGAAACAAGTGACGCATACGTCATCTGTGTCCTTTTCCAATAAATTTATGCCACATCAATATTTTCTATTAAGATATTATTATTTAATTACTCATTATTTGTATAGAACTCTTGCAACATTTTCCCTACAAATAAAAATTATGAAATGACTTAAAGCACACCAATTATTCATATATTTTGAGTGTCATTACTTTATCTAAGTATAGTGAAAGTTTATTTACAAAATAAATTCTATTTTCTTGAAAATTCAAAGTTTTGGTTTTCCATGAAAGAATTAATTTTCCTACAAAAATTAATTGAAAGTTTCCATTTTATGCGATCGGTTCGTAAAGTTAAAGCTCATACTCTAAGCAAGTCGGAGTTTAAGAATAATGAGAGAAAAACATTTGATAGAAAGTTAAGAAACAACTTAGATCGCCTCACACAAAGTACATGTGCTAATTCAATCTAAAGTTTATTACTATAAATTTCACAAATACTTGAGAAAAAAATTTAAACTTCCACAATGCTACAACCATTGTTTTCTTAACCTGCTTTCCAAAAATATGTTGTGGAAATGAGAGATAATGATGGAAGAAATACCTACACATGTATGCTTTATTCTAAAGTTGTTAAAGTGGAGGTATACACAAAACAAAAATCCATCTTACTAGCAAAATGGGTGATGTTAAGGCATGCAAGCAAGTGCTTTCAAATGTTCAGTTTTGAATGCAAGAAAACTTGGCTAAATTTGAAGATTAGAAAAGAGACTGCGCATTGACGAGAGAAGTAATGAATTCATTAGTGCGTAGTGTGCATTAATTTGAAGATGGTGTGCCATAGGAGCAAGATGTAAGTGGCCCATCAAGAAAAAGAAAAGTCTTATTTTCCTAGTAGGACAAGTGTCGAATCACAACTCATTATCAAGGTTACATTACTAATTGTGTCAAGATATTCATGAAGCTGCATACTGATCGAGTTCGACATTATAACATGAGACTAGGAACCATTGTCAAGACACATTTTCCATGGAAGGATTTTGTCCATTCTTGCGAACAAACATATTTCAAAAGGTAGAAGATTGGTTAAAGAATGTTCTCTTTATCGAAAGTCTAATGATAGCTTTGGAAGTGAGTTAGCTCTTACTTTTTAACAAAATTAAACGACTAAGAATTATGTAAAATGTTACTTCTCTATTTATAAAATTATAGTATATTATTTCCTAGATAAGGGATGGAGGTTCTTTGGTTATGGTGCTCTTGATTTTCAAAATTCTAACTTATTTAAAATTAAACATTGCAATATGAGTAATTCTAAGAAACAGTTATACTGATTCACTAGAATAGAACAAAGTAAGAATGTACTAGCTATTCGTTGAAAATAAAACAAAAAAAAAATATTACATCTTTTGGTTGACTAAATAGGAATAGACAAATAATAATATAACATTGTTCAGTTGTATAAAATGATATTAAAATATACAAGTAATAAGTGTAAATTACTATTTTTCCCTTCAAGTAAATAATCATAATAATTAGTTTATTAAAATATACATATTTTTATTTATTATTAATAGTATTACTTCATCAAAAAGTAAGATTAATAATAATGTTTAGTAAACCTTTTAAAAACACAATGTTTAGTAAAAATATTAAATATAATTTTAAAATAAAATGTAAGATGTTATACTTAAAATTTTATTTATAAGTAATATTTTATATAAACGTATAAAACAATATAGCCAATAATAAATAAAATATAATTAAAATTAATATCTATTTTTTAGTTTTTTTAAAGATAAAATGCATCATTTCATTAAAGAAAGCAAAATCAGTACAAAATATAATCAAATGACATCTTTTACAAAAAGGCTTATCAACTTTTAAAATGCTTCAAAAAAGTTCTTGAATCCTTTCAATTCAGATTGTCTCTTAAACTTAGTTCTTTCTCTCTTGAGCCAATCCATTTCGAGTCTACTCACATGTGAGAAAAAGCAACAATGGAATCTAATTCCCTCCCATTTCATAAATGCAATTATCGAGGTTACTGGAGATCGATTATAAATATGTTCCTAAAGTTTCTTGATAATTGAGGTTGACTCACCTTCAATAATAATTCGAAGAAGACTTAATTCACATGCGAATTTGAAAGCTTGGAGTCTTGCAATGGCTTTAACCATGAACGGCGAAGCTGCATAGTGTTTGATGTGTTATTAATTTTTCATCACAAATAGTTTTTTCATCTTCTTTTTATTTTTTTTCTCTTAGATTTTTTAATTTTCTTTTGAACTTTGTAAATAATTGTTTGTTTATATTGAAGAGGTTGGCATCCAGTTTTTTGATACAGGGAAATGATTGAATGAAACAATGACGCCACGTTATCTGTGTCCCTTTCCAATAGATTTATGCCACATCAATATTTTTATCCTGAATTTTAGCATTTTTATCCTGAAAAAAAATCAAATCCAAATTAAAATCCTGAAATTCAAGATAAAATCCTAAAATTCAGGATAAAAATACTGATGTAGCATAAATCTATTGGAAAGGGATACAGATGACGTGACGTTACTGTTTCATTCAATCCTTTCTCTGTTAAATTTGTTTTTCATATTCCAATCAACCTCTATTGATTAGTTAGTCGAAAAGAGGGTCGACTCTCTTTACTTCCCTCCTCTTTCTCCCCTCCCCTTGCAGTGTCTTTTTCTTTTAAGGGTACATCTAAAAATTTTATTTCTATTGCTATTTTGTGTTGCATGTAATAGTTTTTTTTATATCACTAAAGAATATCTATTTAAGGATAGATAGGAATAAACAAGAAATAACATTCCATCGAATGATCAATTCTTCCAACCAAACAGTTGCATTATCGTACATTATTGAATAAGAGGGAAATGATTGTTTAGTTCCTCCCAACCAAACGTGCCATTACTAGTTTCGATTAATAATTGAGACAACGTTAAAGTTTTGGGTTCAAGTCTTATGGATGGTGAAATAGATGTTGAAAGAGTTTTATGTGGTTTAAGGATTTGATTTAACTCGACTTCAAATTTAGTTGGGCTCAAAATGACTATAAGACGCAAAGTCTAAAAAAATTGTCTTTTCCATGGGTCCGTGAAGAATAAATATAGTTGGATTGAATGAGAAACTTGAAAAATAAACAATCAATTTGAATAGTAAGATTCAAATATGTTTTGATTTTTTTGTTTATTTAAATATATTTGATTCGATTTGATTCATCAAATGAGCTCGCAAGAACTCAGGGAAGCTGCGATCTCGGCTCGCATACATCTAATGAGCTCGCAAAAAGGATTGCGTGCTCTACAGGCCACCTAGACACGTGTCCAATAGGTGCGGAGCCTACCCAAAATGCTAGACCTAGGAATAGAAAGGACCACGTGCTCTGTTGACATGTGTCTAGTAGATCTGGAGTTCATAGAGAATGTAGTACAAGGGACAGAGAATATAGTAGCCCAAATTTCAGCGATGTCAAAAATAGTGGTTCGAGACCACCAAATCCAACAAATGAAATCTTAGATTATATTATTTAATATTTACGAGCCAAATTTAGCTTTTAAAATATTTTTGAAATAGTAAATTATGTTTTATAAAGATTTATTTGGTCAAGAAATTGAGAAAAAGAGGTATCGTGATCTCGGTGTTATAAACCGAGCCATAAATATTTTTATGAATATTTACGGAGTGTCAATAAGGTAGTATTAAAATTTCGTTAGAAAATTTTGACTTTTGTGTGGTTAATTAAATAAAAAGGACTAAATTGAAAAAGGTGTAAAAGTTGCTAGAAGAAATAAATAGCTCAATTGTCAAATGAGGAATGACCTAAAGTGTAAATAAGCCCAAAGTAGATATTTTGGGGGCAATAACTGAGAAAAATCAGGTGAAATAAGGGAAAATTGAAAATTGCCTAAATTAGCCAAATAAAAATGGGATCAAATTGGAATATCTAGAATTCTCTTCATTTCTCTTCATTATTATCAGCTGAAAAATAGCCATGGAAGATGTTTCAAGGTGATTTTCATACTCTAGCTTCATGTAAGCTTAATTCTTGTTTTCTCCTTGAAATTTTTATGTTTTTGGACTCTTACAATTTGGTCCAACTTACTATGTCATTAGTTTTTGATTCTATGGCTAATTTTTAAAGTTTCTATGGATGAGTGCTGGAAGAATATGATGAATTAATATAGAATTTAAGCTTTAATTTTGATATATGATGATTTTATCGAGTAAAATTGATGGAAATTGGTTTTAGGACCTAATTGTAAAAGAATTTGGAATTAAGGTTTAATGCTAAATTTATGATTTTCAAGGGTTAGTAAGTAGTTTAAAATAATATAATAATGTATTAATTGAGAAAAATTATCCCAATTGAGGGGTTAATTGGATAATGACTGAATTGTATAAACTATGAAATTTGGGGCAAAATGGAAATCAACACTTTGCACTAGTTTTGGACAGCAGCAGTAGTCTAACTTTGAAAAATCATCAAAAATTTTAGAAATCGTATTAGAGGATGAATAAAAAATGGAATTAAAGCTTATTGAGTCTAAATTCTTATAGAAGAAATGGTGTAAACAATGGAATTGTAAATCATGAGATATAATAGGTTATGTGAGACAAGGTCAGAATGATTTTAGATTCCCCTTTTATGAATTTGGAAAATCATAAAAAAATTGGAGAAAAATAATTATGGGATTAAATTTATATTTTTAAAATACCGAATGAGTCTATTTTCAATAGAAAAAACGGGAACATCATCCGAATCCCGTATGAGGAGATAATTAATTTTTAGTGAAGAAGGGTCGGAACTGTCAGACAGCAGAATAGGGGTGACTTTAAAGAATAAACTGTACTTATTGGCTAAACCAAAAATTCTGAAAATTTTATGGTAAGAAGATATTTGAGTCTAGTTTCAGGAAAAATTAGCGGATCTTAATTTGGAGTTCTGTAGCTCAAGATAAAAATAATTTAGCAACCGTGAGACAGATGGACAACTTCAGTATCCATATAAGTAAATAGTGAAAATTATTGATAATGTTACTTGCAAGTGTGTTATTTATACTAAGGATGTGGATGGAGAGGAGGAGGAGGAAAAATATATGAATGACTTATGTATAAATTGATCATATGCCCGATTATAATCGATAAACGTTGAATTAGAAATGATATAATAATTTATTTCAAATATTTATTATGAAACTAAGATTATCATTATGATATAAAAATCGAATTGTAAATTCATGTCACTTGAATTATATTCTTAAATGCTTGAAATATATATTTATTGATGTGAATATGATTTGGATGTTCATTGTATGAAAATTGATGAAACATTGATATATTTGATAAAAAGAGGAAGAAATCCCTGTTGAATGAAAGGAAAATTAGATGGATCTCTGAAAAGGAATTGACGGTAAAAAGGATCTAGCTTGGACGGGTGATACTATCCTGATATAGCTCTCCCGAAGAATATGTGGAAAATGGATTTAGCCCGGACGGGTAATCCGAATTAGGGTCTCAATTTAGCTTGAATCGATAATTGATCCAAGCTCATTAGAGTAATTGTCGTTAGGAATTTAGCTTTGGTGGTAATCCCGACAATACTCTATGAGTTTATATTCTGAGGATTTAGCTTGGGTGATAATCCATTGTAAGGATGAGGTTTATGGAGTGTGATCTTTGAAATGGAAATGTGCACATGAATATGAATTGACGGACCCGAATTTGTACACTAAAGTGTACCTCTGATAATCCATCAAAATTCTGAGAAATTCAACGGGATAAATATGGAAAAATAACAAGGTAATGGAAATCATGGTATTGATGAGCTCATCAATCATGGTATATATTATTGGTATATGGAAATTATTAGACTAACTTGAATGTTGAGTTTCTGCATGTTAGAGTAATAATGCATTGAATGGATGTATGAATGTTTATTGCGTTGTATTGAAAAATTTTCCTGAGGATTCGGTTTAGTCTCGACCCGATCTTAATGCATGATTTGGACCTTGAAGATCTGTTAAAGGAAAGTTTATAATTAGTCTCGGTATTTGAACGATAATGATTTCAAATTATCTGTAAGTATTCTGTACTCCTTGGTAATGCCTCGTAACTCTGTTCCGGCGACAGATATGGGTTGGAGGTGTTACAGAGAATGTCAATACTAGAGGCAGCGGAGTCAAGACCAAATAGTGGAGCCCTATCATGAGCTGTAATAGCATCTGTAACAACATATATAAATACTTGAACATTCCTATCAATAAGATTGAGAAAATATTACTCAATAATATTGTAATTCCTTATGTCATGTTTTCAGTGCAAATTGTAATTACATGATTAAATAATTTATATTTTCTAAATATTAATTATTCTAAAAATATTACTATAATAACAATAATTTCTAAACAAGTAAAAAAATTAAATAAAATCATCATATGTATACCATGTTAGTCTAAAAAGTAATGATAATATGATTACTAATGAAAATAATAAGAAAATAAAACATCATATGCAATTTTATCTAATTGTTCAAGTGCATATTTGTTAGGTTATTCACTCTTTAATATTTAACATATGCTCCTTACCATCATTTGCATTTGAATCTGCATCATTAAGATTATCAAGATTTCTTTTCATGCACTCTTCGAAATATGGAACATATCAATTCCACTTATGATTGAAGTTATGAAATATGCAATATGCTAATATGATTCAACCTTATTATTTTATACTATACTAAGGTGATGTTTTAATATAGGAAAATATTTTTTTAAAGCAACAAATATCTTCTCAACCATATTTCAAAACCTCAAATGTTCTAAATTAAATAGTTCACGAGTTGTCTATGGTGCTTATGTCTAACACCATTTTCTCAAATAGTATCATACCTTATGATATGGTTCAAGAAAACCTTTAATATTTGCATAATTAGCATTGACCTTATAATATTTATGTTCACAATCCAAATAGTTTGTATATTTAATTATAAAAATTATATAAACTTAACTTGGAGAAAGACTTATGTTAGGTTATATCCCTTTTATAGTACTAAATTAAGTGAAAAAATAGCATAAAATTTATAATATATAACCTTTATAAATAAGGATTTATAAATTGTCCAATAAATTTCATAACACTTCTTATAAATAATATAATTTTTTGCCATAATTTTAGAAAGTTACTTTTTATAAATAAATTGTGATAATAAATTATAACATTTTTTATAAATAAATATTTTATTTTTATAATATATAGCATTAGCACATAATTAAGTACTTCTTGGCCATAAATTGTATAAAAATAATTTTTAAAATTAAACTAATATATTTACCCATCTAATTACTCAAGTTTTCACTCTCCTGTATAATTGAAAAATGTTTTTGAGATAATTTAATTACACCAATTCATAATGGTTATTCAAACATGTCATATTTGTGTAATTACAAATAATTACGCTTAAATATGATTTTTCAAACACTACCCAAGAAACTTGATAACTTTTTTCAATTTGATCCTTTAACTATAAAATCTAGAAGTAAAAAGAAACTATAAATAAATTATAATATTTTAAAAAAAATTTAAAAATTTATAGGTAATTAAATGATACAATATCAAATTGTTACACGAATATACCTTAACACAATTTGAATTCAAAGATTAAGTTGAAAAAAATTGCGAAATTCTAAAGGAAAAATTGTAAGGAAAAATTGTAAGGACTGCTTTTTTTTTTCAAAACCAAACTGAGATACATCAATAACGACGCATGCTTAGGCCATCTCACCAATAGAACCGATCATGGGCGAGTCACCCGACCCGCCTGAAAAATAGGATTGGTTCGGGTAAAAATATAGGCTTGAAAAAAGGACTTGGACAAAAAAATGAGCCCCGTTTAGAAAATGGGCCGGGCTTCGGGTAAGATTTTCTTGGCCTGAGCCCATCCCGTCCTGAATTATATAATAAATATTTTACTTTATTTTTAATCATTTTTAATTGTTGACAATTTAATTTAGCTTACAATTTATAGTTTGTTATAAAATTAAATATGTTGATTGGTTAATGTATAGATATTTTGGTTGTTGATTATATTTTGCAGGTTTTTTGTGTTATTTTGGTGCTACTTTTTGTGGTGTTTTATTGTTCATTCGCAGCTATTTATTATGTTGTCGGTTATCGTTTTTAATATTATTTGGATATTTTAGAACTTTTATTTTATTTTAATTTTGTTATTATTTTAGTTCTAACTTATTTCAATTTTAATATAACTACTTTTTATTATATTTTTAATTTGTATATTATTTTAAGGATTGTTTTAATTTTATTTTTATTTGTTTCTTGTTTTAATATTTATTTTTATGCTTTCAAATATATTTAATTTATTATATTTTAAAATTTTTATTTAATAAAATAAACTAAAAATTTAATTTAGACCAAATCGAGCCAAGTCAAACTCAAACTTAACAATATTATTATAAATTAAATTTTAATAATTTTTAAGTTTATATTTTAAACTGAACCTAAACTTAAAAAATAAACATAAAATTTTATTTAAATCTTACTCAAACCTGACTCGACCCAGCTCATAATTAGCTCTGCTCACGAAGGACCAAATCCAGTAATAAAACGATAGCAGCCCCTTGATATAACTGGTCAGCGAAACCATCGACTGACACGTGGTTGATTTTGGTTGGTATTTTATTTTTTATATCACCTCCCAAATAATTGAAAAAAAGAAGTTAATAAAAGAAAAAGAAGTGAAGCGAAAGGAATATATATATATATATATATTGTTTTTGTTTTTATTTATTTTTCTCAACTGAAAAAGAAGAGACTATTCGATTTAATTTCAGAAACAAAAGGCGAGAGAAGCGAGGAAGAAAAAGAGAGAGAGAGAGAGAGAGAGAGAGCTGAAGATTTTGGACTGTTTGGTTTACTTGATAAAAAGTTAGATTGGGTGTGCCGGAGGAGTCTCCGGAATATTCTGCCGTTCGTCGCGATCGCGCCAGGAGGTGATCAGAATCTGATTGGTTTTTTTTCTTCTTTTTACTTTTTTGGTGTGTGCGAACCCTTTATTTTTGTCAGCGAAGATGGTGAACTCTATGGTAGAGAGAGCTACGAGTGACTTGCTGATCGGGCCTGATTGGGCTAGGAATATCGAGATCTGCGATATGCTTAATCACGACCCTGGGTATTCGTCGCTCTGGATTCCATTTCTCCTCTTTTCTAAGAAGTTGTTATTGCTCTTATGATTCTATTGTTGATTGTGTTCAATTTGATTTAAAAAAAATGAATATGAAGATTGTGAATCTAGTCTTGTTTCTTGTTTCGGTGTTGGACTTGCTTTTACTTCTTCTTTTTTTGAATTTTTCTCCACTTGTTTTTCTATTATTTGTAAATTTGAGAGAAGTTAAATATTGTTTTTTTTTCTTTTATAGCACGCAAGTTTAATGGGCGAGATTTGGTTCAGGAAATTTATTAGATCGATCAATTTGCTTTGCTTTTTCTTTCTTTGTTCAACATGTAATTTCAATCATGGATGCATTTGATTATACGGCTTTTAAATGTGGCTTTTGTTGATTGATAGAGGATTTAATTTCATATAAAAACTTCGACTGGTTATAGAGAGTCAACTACTTTTCTCAAAGTGAAAGATAACTGTATGGCTTTATCTTGCTAATATTAAGTTTATTTTTCTCAAATATGAGCTGGATTTTTGTTAGCTTTACATGAGCAGCTTCATGGAAATTAAGTTTAATACTGTTGTTTTTTGTTGATTATTTTTGGTTGCTTTTGCCGGTTGCTTTTTAGTTCTTGTGATTTATAGAAAGTAGAAAGGACTGAAGGTATGAACAAAAAAAAAAAAAAAGAAAGAAAGAAAGGACTGAAGGTTTAGTTTTCTAATTTTCTGGTTAACTCCAGGAGCTGACTGGATTTATATCTTTTAACTTTGAATAATTTTTGCTTTCTTAAATCTAGTAGTGAAATGTTATGGTTATTATCAGGCAAGCAAAAGATGTTGTGAAAGGCATAAAGAAGAAGCTTGGAAGTAAAAATCCTAAAGTTCAACTTCTTGCACTAACTGTAAGCCGCTAGTAACTTTATGTTGGTTTCTACGAATCCCCGGATATAAGGATCACTTTTGTTGCCTGTTTTATTACCTGTTGCTTACATTGAACTAAGCTTGTTTAAATTTGGTTTACTTCCTATGTTCTAGCTGCTAGAAACTATCATAAAAAACTGTGGGGACATTGTCCACATGCACGTTGCAGAGAGGGATGTTCTTCAAGAGATGGTTAGAATAGTCAAGAAAAAGGTAGGGAGTCCCATTTTGTAGTTATTTTTTTCTAGTAAAAACTTCTTCTCAATTTTCGTACTGCTCAATTGTAGCCCGACTTTAATGTTAAAGAGAAGATATTGACTCTGATTGACACTTGGCAAGAAGCTTTTGGAGGTGCGAGGGCAAGATATCCACAATACTATGTTGCCTACCAAGAGTTGTTGGTATGTCTGCTAAGGACTCATCTCAAATTGTACGAGACATGCTTTGTATTTCTTGGGATCCAAGTCTTCATATGCTATCCTTCATTCATGACTCTTAATTTGTATTCTTCATATGCTATCCTTCCACTTGGTGTGACCTTTTCCCCTTTCCTTTTTCCTCTCTGAGGCAAATTGGTTTGTTGTTCAGCGTCTTGGTGCAGTATTCCCACCAAGATCTGAGAGGTCTGCACCCGTACTTACTCCTCCTCAAACACAACCTTTGTCTTCTTATCCTCCAAATATTCGCAATTCTGATCAGCAAGACACAGCTGAGTCTTCTGCGGAGTCAGAGTTTCCAACCCTGAGGTATTATTTTTGTTCATCAGTTGTTTGAGTAGTAAAAGCATGGTTGTTTTTTTTAATGTTCTCAATTGTTCCCATTCAATTTCATGATGGCCTATGTCTGTTTTTTCATAACTTTCTGAATAATGTCTTTGTAGAAGTTGTGCTGCAGTAATATGGTTATGCAGAAGGCTGCTGCCCACAATAAGTTCTTTTAACGATTGTCTAATAAAAAATTACAGAGCTTACTGAAATATTTTTTGATATGGGCTTCACAGTGAGTTTCAATTGCTTCGGAAGGATAATATTTCATTCTGTTTGTGTGTATGAACTATTTAATATTTTCTCTGTATTAAAATAAGAGTAATTGTCAAAACAAACTCTTTGTTCACTCCTTACTGTATTTTTTAGAGAGATCAATGTGAGTTGTTGGGTGGAAAACTTCCTATTTGTTTTAAACTTCAGTTTTAGTCGGCACATCAGTGTTCCCTGTCCTTAGCTGGCAACCATGACTGGTGTTGTCACACCAATGATTATCCTTGTCACCTAGAAATAGAGTAGTTGTAATAGTTGAAGCAATGTGAATGGCTTGTTTCTATAATATTATTGATGGTGAAATTACATTGCTATACATATTGTTTTTTAACAGAGTCTCATTTATCAGTTTGACAGAAATTCAGAACGCACGCGGTATTATGGATGTCCTTTCGGAAATGCTAAATGCAATAGATCCCGGAAACAAGGAGGTATTTGTTTGCATTTTGATATGTATGGGAATGAAGACATTATGTTTACTTGCTAAATTAATTGTGTTCTGGCAAGTGCATGGTAATGTAGTTTCTAAGTGGCAAGTCATTAATTGGATTTAATGTGACTACCTAAGTCTTAATATAACTGGCGGTTGCGAAAAATTCTGGTTGGCAATGCTCAAATTCGTTAGATGGTGAACCAGTTTTTTTGTGTAAACTTATGTTTCTCCAGCTCTCATAAAGAAAAATCTTTTCAAATGTTTATGAAGTTTCATGCTGCTAAATCCTCTACTAAAGATATAATGCAAGTTGTGGTTTCTTTATGTTCAGTTTCTATTTGCATATTTACTGGTCTTTCATCTACCGTTTCAGGGACTTAGGCAAGAGGTGATTGTTGATTTGGTGGAGCAGTGCCGTACTTACAAACAAAGAGTTGTACTCCTTGTTAATTCAACATCGTAAGGAAACAATCTTTTACTACTACTTTCCTGGGCCCTTCATACTCTTTATAAGTTGATAACTTGATGTTATCATCTGTTTTCATGAATGTGTCATGCTTTTCTGCATGGCATTCTCTTTTTATTTCATGGTCCTTAAGGTGATTTTGCTAGTATCACTTGTTTAAAATACTTACCGAGAAGAGGAGTGATATCCTGAGTTGAGATCAAAGGGACATCATTATTTATTCAATTAAATCTTGTTGCTATGGTGAATAGGAGCTGGAGCAACCTGTGAAGGAATTGATTTATGTATCAATTTTTTCCCCTAACCTATGCCAATGAATATCATTTTTGCATTTATATAAATTTGTGTGATATTTCACTTATTATGGCATGTTAGCTTACAACCTCGATGGATTGTTACAAGCTGTGTGAAATACTTTTAACGTTTAAGACACGTATCACCTTTGGTTATCTATCTCTTGCAGGGATGAGTCACTTTTATGTCAAGGTTTAGCATTGAATGATGATTTGCAACGCGTACTAGCAAGGCATGAAGCAATAGCTTCAGGAACTCCTTCTCAAGCAAACAAACCTAAGCCTGAACCTGCAAAAGAACTTGTGAATGTTGATAGTCCACTAATTGATACTGGAGACAGTAGCAAGCAGTCTGAGGGGAGGTAATTAGGCTTCTTTGAACTGGATTGCATATGCAGGGATCTTGTGGTTAAAATTATTGGTGTTTTGTATTTTAATCTTTTTATTACAACTAACGTAGGAATATGCTTAGAATTGCAAGTTCTCTTTGTTATATATGCTGCATTATACTTCTTTTCCTAAGCATTACTGGTGGTAGCCATACACTTCTCCTCGGCATCTTGGAACTTAATTACAAGTTTTTTTCATCTATTTTGGTTCATTGAATCCTTAGTACAATTTGGTTCCTTGGTTTTTTGGAACAAATTGCTTATTGCAAATGCATGGTTATGTTGAAGTGGCAGTCTCTTGAACATTTTAGATCTAGTGATTAGTAGCGAATTTACCTTTATAAGGAGTGGCTGAGTTGCTTATAAAATGTTATGTTGCTAGGATTAACATTTAAATTTTTTTAATTTTGGGTTATCTAAAACCCTTCATCTTATATTTCCAGTAGCTTGAGCTTTAACTAACGGGTTTTTTTCACAGATCCACTTCAAGCACTGTTACAAGTTCACCATTTAATCAGTTACTGCTTCCTGCTCCTCCTGCAACTAATGGTTCAACTCCTCCACCAGCTGCCAATCCCAAAATGGACTTGCTTAGCGGTGATGACTTCAATTCACCTAAGGCAGATAATTCACTGGCCCTTGTTTCTTTGGGAGAACCACAACAAGCACCTCCTGCATCACAGCAGAATGCCCTCGTTCTCTTTGATATGTTCTCTGATGGTGGCAACACCTCCAATTCTGTTAACACCCAGTCTTCAGGTTTGGCTGGACAAACCAACCCTTTGACTCCTCAAATTCAGCAGCAGCACAATTTTCATGCAAATGGAACTGCACCAAACATGGGAGCACCTCCTCAATATGAGCAGCCATATGCTCAAGGCACCGTTCCCGCCTGGAATGGTCAGCTGGTTCAGCAGCAACAGCCGCCCTCACCTGTCAACGGTTCGATTCTGATTACAATAGATTTCTGATGGACAAGTAGATCATTTTACTTTTGGCACAGCTCCCTAGGGATAGGCACATGTAAGCACGGCATGCCACGTACCATTCTAGGAAATTAATAATAAATAATCATGGTCTTCCTCTCAAGAAATTTATGTAGTGACATTCTAGGCTTCTTTGGATGGCTGAATATGTATTCTTGCTTCCACTACATCTATAATTAATGAACCTTTCTTTTTGCATGTGGAGAAGGTGCTGAAAGCAGTGGCTCACTACCACCACCACCCTGGGAAGCACAGGCGGCAGACTCCAGCTCAGTTGCAGGTGCTCAGCATCCCCAGTATGTGGGAAGTGATCAAATGGCGGGTGTGTACATTCAGCCAACCACAACTGGTCATTTACCAACGACTAATAATCATGTGGCTCTGGGAAACCAGTTTTCTGGTTATCATCCACAGCCAATCCAGGGAGCACCACAGTATACAGGCATGCTTCCACAGCAAATGCCTGTGGGCCAGATGAGTTCCATGTATCCTCAGCACATGCCAACGGGCCAGATGGGTTCAATGTATCCTCAGCAAGTGCCAGGGGCCCATATGGGTTCAATGTATCCTCAGCAAATGCCAGCTGGCCAGATGGCTTCGATGTATCCTCAGCAAATGTATGGCAACCAAATGGGAGCATATGGGTATGGTCAGCAACAGTATCTCAATCAGCAAATGTATGGGCTATCCATCCGAGATGACAATGCCCTGAGAAACTCTTCCTACCACGTTTCCACTTCATCTTACGTTCCGCCTAGTAAGCCTTCGAAACCTGAGGATAAGCTGTTTGGGGACCTTGTTGACATGGCTAAAATTAAATCAACAAAAACCACTCCTGGAAGAGCTGGTAGCATGTGAACCTGGATTTGGTTTTTCTTTTTTACATATTTTTTTGGTGGCTAACTTGTTTCTTATTTTATCTCATTTTCCTTCGTTAGATATTTTTCTTGACTCATATTTGGTGTTGAATGTTTGGTATTGGAATCATGTACACTCCCTGTAGAGAAAATAGAAAGATCTCGCTTTCGGGTTATAGGTTGAGTTTATAGATTTGATTCTGTCTCTGTTTTTTCAGACCTATGGAAATTTTTATTTTTATTTCTATTTTTATTGTAATAAATAATATAATGTACATGTCGAAATTTTCTTTCCCAAGTTTTAAGACATTATTAGACAGTAGGCATTTTGAAATGCATGTTGCAATGATTTTACTTTTTCTGGAATTTTACTTTTGACTTTATTAAATTAGAGGATTGGTCCAGAATTCTATGCAAATTTGTCCTGCTACCTTTTTGGGATAATGTTTTGTTGTATCCATGTGTTACAGTTTGCCTTGGAGAAGGCGAAACTCTTTTATCTTTTGTTGTTAACTATCAGAATCCACCTTTATTTTCCCAACATAGTCCGTCATTCCGAAGTTGAAGAAGATGCAAGCAACCTTTTAAAGTTAAACTAAAAACAATGGGTTTCTTAATAACCTAGTCCAAAAGTCAGGCTATGACTATTATTCAGTTTAGTTGGTTTGGTTCGTAGGGACTGAGCCGAAAGTGGGGATATGCATCCGATTTAGTTGGTTTGTTTCATACGGGTCAAATCTTGGATTGAAGTTTTATGAATTCATATTTGGTAACAAAAATATCTTTAATTTGATTTTAAGTTGTTTCAACTTCGGTTCCATTCTCCTTATAAAAAAATCAATATAAATATTTAATATTATTTCAAAAAATAAGTCTAATTCTGGAGTCGGTTTATAACCCTTGCCATGAAAATTTTTAAAATGCAGAGTGAAAATTCAGATATCCTTTTGGGATTCAGAGTGGTTTAGATTTATCAGTTTGGAGGAAGTAATAGATCAGTTGACCTAAAAATCGATATGAACTAGTTAAATAAATTTTTTTTAATATTTATATTTTTTAATAATTTTTTTAATCAAACGGAACATATTTATCTGAACAATTCAACCAGAAATAGTATAAAAAGAATCTCTAATCTCCTGATTTAGGGTGGACGTAGAGCGGCAAAACGGACGGGCATGAATCAGCCCAATATGACCCAAGATTTGGTCCAGTTTGGATTAAATCCTGCCCGCCCAGTCCACTGCCAGCTGTGCTTAGATTCTTAAAACTCTTACAACCACAACCCATGACCCGACGGTTTTTTTTCTCACATCACCAAACTCAGACCACGGCCAAAAAAAGCTTCCTTTTCCTATCATTTCAGCGATCTTCCCCAGGTCAGATTCTTAAGCTCGTCATTTTCTTTTTTGTCATTTTTCTAAATTATCAATTATTGCTCTAATTGATTTCTATACCCCATATCTTAATTGATCCGATCTCAAACAAAACCTTCACAATTAATTCTTTTCATAAATAATAAAAACCTTAGTGGAAATTCTTAACAAAGCTGCTTTTTTGTTTTCAATTTTACAGCTATTTTTCACGCTGATACAGAATCATATAATTTGTTTTGAAGTATTTTTGAATTTCCTACAAGCAACGAGAGATGCAGGTTAGTTGATATTTATATAGATGGTATAGATGGCTTTTAAAAAAATCTTGCGCATTTAATAAAATACATGTAGATCGCCGAAGATGTTAGTTTGGGTTTTCGTTAATAAAAAAAAAAAACGATTATCCCCTTGATTAATATAGTTGAAATCTTTATATGAAGGCATCAAGGGCAAGGTTGTTTAAGGAATACAAAGAGGTGCAGCGAGAAAAGACGGCGGATCCCGATATTCAACTTGTTTGTGATGATTCCAACATATTTAAATGGACTGCTCTAATCAAGGTTGTTTCTAAACTAAAAAATGGAGGAAAAAAGAAAATTGTAGACATTATTTATTGTCTATGTCATCTAGAGTTTTTTTTTTTTCCTCGATACATATTGGGGGTATGGGTATCTGTGAATGATGCTCCAAGAAGAAAACTTAGAGAAAGTTGAATATGCTCATATTCAGACACATACACATATCCGGATTTCACCTTTGAATCCTGGTTATATAGAATTTTATTTTGATTTTGTCTAAATTATATGATTATATATAGGGACCATCTGAGACACCTTATGAAGGGGGAGTGTTTCAGCTTGCATTCGCTGTTCCTGAGCAGTACCCTTTGCAACCCCCTCAAGTGCGGTTCTTGACAAAAATATTTCACCCCAATGTGCATTTTAAGGTATGATTTCCTTGCCTTGATAGCTGTATATTATCTGCCGGAAGATTTGACTGCATAAAATGGAATGAAGGTAAGATGTTTTGATTCTTAAAGATAGCAATTGCATCTTAGCATCTGATTTATATATGATGAACTTTCCATTCCTTTTTGGGGAATTTTGGGTACTTGGCGTTTTTCAACTAGGCAGCCGTGAGCCTATGACTGCAAAACAGAAGGGATTTTTACACAGTATTCAAGGCTTTTCACCATAATATCTTTTAGGAGGCGTATGGATCTAGAAATATTTGATTATCTCTGGTGATAGGATTACCTGCTATTTAGATTACTTATCACATTATCAGATTTAGTTCATTTGATTGAAATGTAAGATTTTACTGTTGATGACGGAATCTAAGAATACCTGAAAACATATTATACTAAATTGTCTTTAATCATAAATAGGATGAAAGAAGTTATTAAACTATACTAAAAGTGAAATAACTGAAAACAAAGGAAAATTTTAATATAATAGTAATATACAAAATGCTAAAATTTTCAACTAACTAATAATTGAATAATGGAAAAACTAAATAATACTAATATTACTTGTACTGTAATAAACAAAATATAGGGTGTGTTTAGCATTCCTTTTCAAAAACATTTTTCAAGCCAAACCAATTTTTTAAATCATAAGCAATGTTAAACAAATAGCTTTTCAAGCCAAAAGTACTTTTCAAACTGGGTTTTTAACCCAACCTAGAATGCTAAAAAGAAAATTTTCTTTAGCTTCCGAAACCTCTGGCTTTTGAAAAATCACATTTGTGCTGAATTATCCATTCGGCCTCATTATTTAGCTTCTAGCTCTTGGAAACTTATTTTTTACTTTATAACATAAACATTTTCTTTTTAAAAGAACTTTTGGACAATAATGCTAAACATTTGAATCTTAAACCAAAATTTTCAAAAACTTTTAATTATCCCATAATATAATCGAAAAATGTTAAAATTTTCTTAACAAACAATAATAGACAAAATTCACTCATTATAAATAAATATAGTTTAAATGTTACTTGAAAAGAGAAAAAATGGAGAGTTTGATTCACTAGTATTTATTATTTTTGTCTTGGTTTTAATGAAAATGGATCATAGTCATCAAGAATGGGTTAAAATTGTCACAAATTCTACATATTCTACACTAGCAAAGTAATGTAAAAGTACCTAAGAAACTTACTGAGTCTTGGTACTATCAGTAATATCATATTATTGGCATAAAGTAATGTTGTTGAACCAAATGTGTTTATGCGATTACATATTGTAAGATTCTCACCAGGAACCTTACATTCCATGATCCAAACTGCTCTTTAGTTTTTGCTGAATACTGTGTTTAGTATGAATGTATATTTTTTTTCCTCTCTTTGCAATGTAGTATTTAAGATTGGCAATTCTTATGGCTAGGGGAGTGTAGGTTAGGAGAGATTTGTGAGAACCCTTTCCACCAAAAGATTGCATGAGACTGAGGAAGATTTTGCTTTTATTAGTAAATTCCATCTTCTCCAAGTTGGAGCAAAACTTTAGTTTCCGTCTATGGACTTTATTTTAATTACCAGATTTCCAGGAAGGAGCAATTGGGTCATAATGTCAGAAGATGAGAACAAAAGTTAACATTACAATCTTGTTTGTAAACTTGTACTCTGCTCTAGAACATGTTTTACTGGTGGAAAAAGGTAGAGCTTTGTCATCCATTCTATTGGCTTACATATTATAGGAATCCAACTTCTAACAAGTCTACGGATCATTAACATTTGAAACGTAACAATTCCATGATATTCAATTAAGAATTTAATCTGTATTTATTAATAATGTCTTGTACAGACAGGAGAGATCTGCCTTGATATATTGAAGAATGCATGGAGTCCTGCTTGGACACTTCAATCTGTTTGTAGGGCTATAATAGCCTTAATGGCTCATCCAGAACCTGATAGCCCTCTTAATTGTGATTCTGGTAAGTTGGTGTATTTGATGCTTTTCTGTTCTGTTTCTTAATATTATGAATTTACCTAGTATTGTAAAGATTATATAAGATATAAACATGAATCAAGAGTGTTCTTCATTTACTACTTAATACAGATATGTATGTATATTGTCATGGGTGAAAAGTCTTATATATCGAAGAATTTATAAATTCTATCGAACTTTAAGCTACTTCTATGTTTGATTTCATCCTTAATGGACACTTTTCCTACTTGTGGGCAGGCAATCTTTTAAGGTCTGGTGATATGAGGGGATTCCAGTCCATGGCAAGAATGTACACCAGACTTGCTGCCATGCCTAAAAAAGGGTGAACTTAAATGGTGTAATGAACAGTCTTAAACTGTAAGCGATTCACTTGTTGTGCTTTCCAAATAACATTCAAGAATGTCTCCAGCTTTTCTGATCCAACATATAGATTATAGAACAACATTAATGTTTATGTATCTAGATTACCAATAAACCATTATCCTAAAGAAATTGAATTGTGTTTAAAAGCACTAAATAACATTATTGCAATTTTTATTCTAGTTTGTTGATATGTTTTTTCAGTAAAATGGTTTAATTATGAATTTCATCTCTCTACTTTCGAAAATTGAGTAGTCCAATTAGGTGATACTATTAGGCCTCGCAATTAATTGTTGTTTGAAAATTCTTTAATTCAGTAACTTATATGCAAGTTTCATAATGCTATAACTTTAGTCTAGCAAACTATGCAGTTTTAAGCCATCTTTTTTGTTTAAATTCACCTAAATTAACCTTATTTTAAAAAATGAGAATTATTATAAAAATTCTTAAAGGCACCAAAGTAAAGCTGAATCAAAATCAAAAGGGAAATACGCTACGAACGAATAAAAAAACCACAAGAAAAATAGCGCACGGTACATGGTTGAGTAAATGCTCACAAAAGTATTAAGGTTTACAACTAAATAATTATAAACAAGGAAGAATGCATTTATTTATAGTTGAGCTCTGCCGGGTAAAATATCCAAATATATAAAAATAAAAAATAAAATTTATAGAAAATGGTCTATTTTTTTAAAATTTACGTAAAATGGCCGTTTCCCCACAAAACGCGTCCACGCAAGCGCGTTTTGTGGGGAAAAACAGGAAAGCGTGCTCCTAGGGACGCTTTGTGCCAAATCGAAAAAGCGATGGCGACGTGGACGCTTTTTGTGATGTGGCACAAAGCAGCCCCTCAAGCGCTTTAGGCCTGCAATAAAATTACAAATATTAGACTTTTATTTTTAGAATTAAATTTCAAAAAATTTAAACAAATTCTATTTTATTAAATATATTAAAATTAAATTACAAAAACATATAAGCAACTATTATTTTATTAAATATAATAAAATAAATTACAAAAATAAAAATAAAAAAGAACTTCTTATTTTATTAAATATATTAAAACTAAATTACAAAAAATAAAAATAAAAATAACTTCTTATTTTATTAAATATATTAAAACTAAATTACAAAAATAAAAATAAAAACAACTTCTTATTTTATTACATGTATTAAAATTAAATTACAATAAAAAATTAAACAATTTCTATTTTATTAAAGATATTAAAATTAAATTACAATAAAAATTAAACAACTATTATTTTATTAAATATATTAAAACTAAATTACAAAAATAAAAATAAAAACAACTTCTTATTTTATTATATATATTAAAATTAAATTACAATAAAAAATTAAACAATTTCTATTTTATTAAAGATATTAAAATTAAATAACAATAAAAAATTAAACAACCATTATTTTATTAAATATATTAAAACTAAATTACAAAAATAAAAATAACTTTTATTTTATTAAAAATCAAATTAAATTACATATAAAAAAATAAACAACTTCTATTTTAGTGAAGATATTAAAATTAAATTACAAACACAAATAAAAATAACTTTTATTTTATTAAAAAATTATTACAATTTAAAAATAAAAAGCCCATCTGAATCAATGTTGATGTCGATCGAATCGATTGCCACCTGGGGTGGTCGATTTGATTCTGTATTGGATTCCTCCTTCTTCTAGCTTTGGTACGGGGTCGTAGAACCTCGGGAAATTCAGTTCCTCGGCGGTGGGTGCAGTTGTGGGTGTTGCGAGGATGACCCATCTTGATAAAATAACGACCGGAGGTGTCTCGCATAAACCACGGCGAGGTGTCGAATCCGTATGGCGAAGGAGACTGGTAAAAGAAGTGCTCCCAACGGCGCCTCCTGTGATCCTCACGCGACGGCCTCAAGATCGGTGGCGGTCGGAGTAGTTGGGAACGGACTCGAACCCAACCATACATTCCATCACAGGGTGGAATGGGAAAAGGAAACATATATGGGTTAGGATACATATAAGGGGTAAGAGTACGACCGCATAAAGGGTAAAGGCGTGATGTCGATGTCGTAATTTGAATCGATGGGCCCGATGCGTGTCGGCCATTGTTGATGGCCCCGTCTCATCACCCCTTCTCCTTGGATTTAAAGGACCCCGACGTTCCCTTTGTTGACGAAGTTGTCGTCGCCTCTCTTCTTCCGACAACAAATATGGCTTACTATGGATCCTAAACAATGGCAAGTATTCCGTTATGCACGCTAACTCAGGAATGACGATCGGTTCCCGGATAGGTAAATAGTCATACCGGTTCTCCCACATCTCGATATATGCTGACCAAAATCTTGGCCAATCCATGTGCAACTGTCGTAAGTCCACTTTGTGCTCATCATCGAGCACCTTAGGTGGCACGGGAATCAGTTGTCGGAATCCAAATTGTCGCAGAACCCGATCTGACTGGTGCATCTTCACGGTCGCATAGTTGATCAATGGGACTTGTATGTGCCAAAGGTTTGGATTTTGCAAGAACTCCTCCAGAATTACTGCCCGAATTGCCGGATCCTTATACGGTGTCCATTGAAACTATATTGACATTACCAAAATATTAGTTATATACATAATACTAAACACTAAATATGAAAATTAAATTATAAATACGAATTTCGAAACTTACTTGTGATTCCGACAGTTGGTCCAATAAAAGCCTTATATCTTCAAGCGAGGTAGGTATTCCAGCATAACTCGCTGAATGGTTCCACCTAGAGGTGTTCATGGGCCAAGCTGGGTCGGGTTCGGGTTGGGCTCAACTAAAAATTTAGGCCCATTCATCGGGCTCGAGTCGGGCCGGGCCTAAAATATAGGCCTAAGTTTTTTCCCAAGCCCGGCTCATAAAAAATACTAAAACTTGGGCCGGCTCACTACCAGATTAAATTTTATATTATTTTATATAATTTTAAATATATATAATACATCAAAAATACCAAAAAATCAAAATAAATATTTCCCAACAAATTAAAAATAAATTTTAAAAAATTTGTAGACTTAAATAACACAAAGAGATGTAAATTAACAAGCAAATACCTTTAAAATAATAATAAAATTAACAAATGCCTTTAAAATAATAACAAAATTAACAATAAAATAAGTTTTGTACAATATTCAATCAATAACAACATAATAGTAATATGGTAGCAAAATAGGAGAAAACAACAAGAAAATAACATTTAAAAAATTAAAAAATAGTAGATTTTTTTGTCATTTAGTGGTTTGAGGTAGGTAGGAGCAGACTCAGCCAAAAATACCTTACCGAGGCTCGACCCATTTTTAAATGGGCCTTATTTTTGTCCAAGCCCATTTTTCGGGTTTATATTTTTGCCCAAACCCTTCCAAATTTTTCAGGCCTTCTGGCAAGCCGCCGAGCCCATGAACACCTCTAGTTCCACCTAATTAAATAAATTTTAGCATGCAATTATAATATAAATCTACGTAATAATTGTAAAATATAACATTAAATTTCCTCGTTATCAGTGGGAATGAATATGGGTGGTCGAGTCGAGGACGTAAAAATGAAAATCGAAACTGTACCCATGACTGCAGTAGTGATAGGCAACCTCTGATTTTCACTTTACTCGACCGCGTCGCCCCGTACAGCTCCCGATACAACTTGGATAGCAAGGCAGACCCCCAACTCATTTCACCGGCTGCTCTAAAATCAACAAGTTTCAGCAGCCATCTCAAGTGTACGAGGTTTCTAGACAGGTCCGGCATCAGATAACCTCCAATTATCTGAAGAATGTATGCCTGAGCATACCGTATTCTTTTTATTTCGGTCGAATCATCATTCAGCTTCGGGAATGTGTCTCGTAATCAGGCCATCTCGATTCGACCTCCATGAATGTTATCCGGAATGGCACCCAAAGCTCGTAGCATACGGCCTTCCAATTGGTAGAAGTTGTGGACTCGGTGACTACCGACCCGTCCATCGACAATCCCAACTACAACTGCAAATTTTCCAGAGTAATGGTACACTCTCCGCATGGAAGATGAAAAGTGTGCGTCTCGGGTCTCCACCTCTCTATCAACGCACTGATCAAAGTCGGCTCTAACTTGAATCCCCGGCCTACCGTGGCCACGTGCCAAAAACCCGCTTCCCGCAGGTAATTCTCGATCAACGGCGATGGGGGACCATGCATATTGCGAATATAACATTGCAACACCGATCTACGATTGTTTAAAAATTATAAAATAAAAATTAATTAAAATTGCATAAACCTAAAAAATATTAAATAATATTGAAAAATTAAAATTAAAACTTACCATTTGCATTTGATCAACGGAGATGTGCTTGTTGTCTAGACGAATTAATTCCCGAGTCATTCTAATACGATCGAAAATTTTAAAATTTTCCAAAAAAATATATTAAAAAATTAAAAGGTTTTTTTGTAAATAGTAAATGACTATTTTGAAATTTAAGAGTAAGTTTCAAGGACTTCAAGAGAAATTTGAGAGAAAATTGAGAGAATGATGATAAAGGACTAATGTGTGAAAAAATAAAAGGGTTGGGGGTATTTATAGGGTTTTAATTTTTTCTGTTGGCCTCAACGGTCAAAAATTTCTTGACCGTTGAAGAAAAGCAGGCTTCAGGGATGCACTTTGTGCCACATCGACAAAGCAGCGTCCACGTCGATCAAGCGCTTTTGTCGATTTGGCACAAAGCCCGTCCCTGTGAGGCGTTCTTTAAGTTTTTTCCCACAAACGCATGCGTTTTGTGGGAATCGCTTTTTAGTAAATTTTAAATATTTTCCATAAAAAATTTTTGGGTATTTTACCCGAGCTCTGCCTACCTACAATCATGGGCCATAAGGACTTAAACTATATATATATTTATCTTTTAGGATTTACATTAACTACCTTGGTAACTCTAATTTTATCGGAGTGTTTCACTGGGCCACCAACGGTTCAAGTAGACGAGCTTCTCCATATGTTCCACAAGTCAGGTCAATTCGAGTGGATTAAATGAGTCTCATTTGATCAATAGACTACCATGAGATGTTTCATGCGCAATGGTCACGAGCTTTAATTCGCGGCCTTTGACATTCTCCAATGCCCTCGTCGCGTACTCGAACTAAAACTTATTTGACTCATTTGCCTCTCAACTAGTCTCTCTATCGGGTAGTTTTGTTCTTTGAAACATTTGCCTAGGCTTATGTTTTGTCATCGCCTAACTCGAATTATGTTTCTCTATTATACATCTTGATCGTAAGAGGTCACCACACTTACTTACCCCCATTGTGACTTGCCTCAAATGGGATCCTGTTGATCCATATAAAAAGACTTTGGTATACTCACATTGAACACCGAGTTAACCTTGAGTATTGTATTTAACTTTGGTTTGTAAACCTCTTGGCTTATCCACTTCAGAACTCTGAAAGAGTCATTGTGTCTTTACCAAGCCAACGGTCAATTATAATATAAAACACTAGATAAGTGTTTAAATATACTTTGTAACATTTACTCGATTTGGCTGTTTAGTTTGCATCACTACTTTTCCTACAAAATCTGATGCAAAACCCATTTCTCTCATAAGTGGTAGCCCACTGATAACTAAATAAGCATCATATTGATTTTTTATTCCTTTAGCACTTCTAAAGAGGTCTTTGTAGCACTCCGATCTAGAAAGTCAATATTCCCACCACACAGAACATCCTTAGCTAGTTGGATTGCCAATAATACAATGATTCCATCTCTCGTGTCTCGACTCACCGACATAATGCATTGTTGTTGTCGAGTATCCAAGATACAATTGGTAAAAGGAACCAAAAGAGGATTAATATTGTTAAGAAAATTCAAGCCAAGCACAAAGTCGTAATCATCTAAGTGAACTACCTTAAAGTCTTCACCTTTCCATTTATCGATCTATAGTTTCACTATTTGTGCTTCTCTCATAGTTGGGAACTTTTTGGAATTAACAGTATTGATCTTTTTGGCTAATTTGCTAACCAATAGACCAAGTTTACTCACAACTTTCTCTAATATGAACAAATCAGATATCTCGTGTAACACCCCTTACCCGTATTTGACACCGGAATAGAGTACGAGGTATTACCGGATTTATTCACAAGCAAACATTCAAAATCGATACATGAATTTCCACTCAAATTTAAAACTTTTCAAAAACATACATATTGTCCCTATTACGAGCTTTAGAGGCCCAAACCATGCATTGGAAATGATTCGGGACTAAATCGAGAACCTCAGAAACTTTTAGAAAAACTAAGAAAAATTTTCATGTAAAAGGGTTACACGCCCGTGTGGGTTCGGGACACACCCGTGCTTCAGATCGTGTTCAAATTAGGGTGCATTCTGTTTATTACGTTATCATCAAATTGAGGTCACACGGCCGAGTCACACGTCCGTGTGCGTAGGCCGTGTGATCAATTAAATTTTTATAATTTTTCATAAAATAGGTGCAGACTTCACAATGCAATGGCACATGCCTATGTTCCAGGCTGTATTGTTCACACGGCTGAGACGACACCCCGTGTGGATGAAAATTGGCAATTTTAGACCATTTTTCTCACCCATACACCATTAATTTGCATTTAACACTTTCATATATCAATATAGTTCAACCCAATCAACCAAATCCAAACCAAAACATATATCATTTACATATATTCTAACATATTCATCACACTAGGTTATAATACATATTTTATCATTCAAGTCATACCATTACTATTCAATCTATATCATTTTTACTAAACTCATATACATGCCATATAAATCAAAAGATGATTAACAAAAGCTACCAGAAATAATCTAGATAGTGTGATTCTTCGTGCTGATCCGATCCTCCGTATCTATGTTAATCTACAAGAACATTAAACACATGAATATAAGCTTATGAAAGCTTAGCAAGCTCTTAGGCATAGAAAATAATTCTCTACCGAACATCTTATAACAATCGTACAATATATAATTTCACTAATCCATCTTGTTAGCCACAAAATCAATGATAAAATTCACTTGGTTGAGCTCAATATCAATAATTAATCGATTTCAATCTCTTGGGTCCATTTATCGCTTATTTTTCTTAATTAAAGTAGGGAGCGATTCAGAATTGAGTACTTCATTTTCACAATGCCATACTATAACTATGGTTTGCACATAGTCACATATCACACACCCAAGCCATAGCCCAGCTATGGTCTTACACGGAAACACATATCACACTGATGCCATAGCCCAGCTATGGTCTTATACGGAAATCACATATCACACCGATGCCATATCTTAGATATAGTCTTATACGGAAATCACATATCACACCGATGTTATATCCCAGATATGGTCTTATACGGAAATCACATATCACACCAATGTCATATCCCAGATATGGTCTTATACGGAAATCACATATCACATATTGCCATGGTAGAACCATGGTGTTTTTCCGTCAATGCGTATTAGTCACCGAACGAAAGTACTCAATCCGATGTTCCACTAAATTAGAACTTTTATTCAAACATTCATACTTTCACAATTATCTCAGTTTAATAACATTCATATACAATAACATACCATAACATTCATGAAATTTTATTATGACAATTCATTAATTTAGCCATATGAACTTACTTGGGCTAATATGCAAAAGTCGTAGAAATTTAATGACTATTTTGGCAATTTTTCCTTTCCACGATTCGCTTCAAGTTCTTTATCTATAATTACAAAATCATGTATTCATTAGCATTTATCTCAATTTCATTCTAATTCATAATTTATGCCATTTAATTTTCAAAATTACACTTTTATCCCAAATTTTACAATTTTTACAAATTAGTCCCTGCTCAATTAACCCATCAATTGAGCTAATTATTCTTAATTAACACTTTATATAACTATTTTAAACTACTACACAGGCTTTGAAATTCAAAATTTCAGCACAAAACCCTAATTCACAACTTTTTTCACAATTAGGTCCCAAAAATCATTTTCTATTAGAATCACTTAACAAAATAATCATTTAATGAAATTAAAGCTTAAAATCCATGTAAATTCATCATAAACATACATCACTTATTCATGGTAACTTTTAAAGTCACCCATAAAATAAAAAACTAATGAATTAGATAGTTGGACCTAATTGCAAAAGTCTTAAAAACACAAAAACTACAAGAAAAGGGCAAGAAATAAACTCACATAGAGCAAAATTATGAAAAACCAGCTTGGAGGAACTCTTCTATGGCGTTTTTGGCTATCAATTTTGAAGAAATGTCTAGATTTCTCTTTTAATTGATATTTTATTTGTTTAATTTTGCAAAATTTACAATTTTACCCTTATTTCACCTATTTTCATTTTTTTTCTTGCTTATGCCGCCTCAGTCATTCCCTTTAGGCTAATTTTCCTTTTTAATCCTCCCTTATTTGATACTTAAGCTATTTAATCATTTTAGCAAATTTTACACCTTTTACAATTTAGTTCTTTTTAATTAATTGACTATCAAAACGTTAATATTTCCTAGCGAAACTTTAATACTAACTCAATAACACTCCATAAATATTTCTAAAAATATTTATGGCTCGTTTATGAATTCGAGGTCTCGATACCTCGTTCTTGACTCATTTGACCTAATAATTTCTTTTAATTCACAAAATTCCCTAATTCAAATATATTTCTAAATTCACACTTGACTCATAATTATTAATTACTAAATTTTTAAACTTACTTGTCGGATTTAGTGATCTCAAATCACTGTTTCTTGACACCACTGAAATTTAGGCTATTACATCTCGTATTGACAAGAGCACTTTTTCTTCGGCCTGCGATGTTGATGTCCACAAACATCATCCCTTTCTGCTTGTGATCCCTCTTCGTCTTCGCATAATTGAGTATAATTGACCCAAGCTTTAAAGTTTCTCTCTAGCTTCGCTTCATCTTCTTTAGTGGCTATAAATAGCTTAGATCGCTCTAGACAATCCCACATCTTATGCAAACCACAATATAAGAAGCATTTCACTGGCTTCTTCCCATTCTTTTTGACCCTATTGGCTTTTACAGAACGCACAATCGAACTAAGTTGCATCATTGCCTTGTTTGGCTCATCATCCCCTTCAATGGCATAAAGCGCTGACTTTTTGAACAGTCTCTCACCATATGTGGATCATCACAAATAAAGCATTTCACTGGCCCCCTCAGTTTGTTGTTGGGTTTTCACTTCCCATTATGTGGCCTTACATTACCATCATTCTTATCATTTCCACCATTGCCATTTATGTCTAGGTCTCCCTCGTGGTCTTCCCCACCCTTGCCCATCTCTTTAGGCTTGGAAGACTCGAACTTACCTTAAGTGATCCAACGGTGCAAAGTGTAAGGATCGCCACTTAAAGGATAATTGGGAATAAACTAAAAAGAAAAGGAAATGAGGAAAAATAAAAAAAATCTAAAATTACTTAAAATCATAAAAACATAAAAAAATTATATAAATTCGTAGAAATTAAAAAATGTTTTTTATTTTAAAAACACATAAAATTTTAAAAGAGTGGAAATAAAAAGTAAAAAATTCAGAAAAGTATCAAAGAATTAAAAAATCAGAAAAATATCGATATGCATATAAAATTTCAAGAAATTTTAAAATATACTTTTAACATATATATAATATAAAAAGAACCAAATATAAAAATGTAAAAGGAAATAAATAAAAATAGTAAAAGACAGTTAAGATATTTGTACAAAACAATGCAACCTTCCATATTTATATCTTAAATTTGCCAATAAACTCCCACCATCAAACAATTGCAACCTTTGTCCTTTCGCATGGAATTGTTCTTATAACATTTCATAATGTTATATATATATATATATATATATATATATCTTAATTCACTATTAAAATTTTATTTATATGAAGGAAATATTATTTTTCGTGCTCAATTTTACTAGACTTGAATTTCCTTTATACAAAATATACATAAAATTAGAAATAAAAGTAAAATAGAACTAATTGATATATTACATTGAACATATTATCTACTCAAAAAAGTATTTTTTTTTTTGAATTTCAGTCTTTCTTTGAATTTGATGTATCTTTTTAAAAAAGAAAAGTATAACTTATAATTTCCGGAATTTTTTAATTTTTTCTGATTTAAAAAATTGAATTTTTTCCTGAATTTTTATTCTATTTTTGAATTTTTCTTATTTTTATTTTATTTCGAAAAATAAATTTCAAAAATAGAAAAATATTCAAAGTTATTAAAAAGTAGTGTAGATATTTATATATCCATACTATTTTGTGTTTTTTCTATATCTTTTTGAAAATTTTAATTTTTGAAAATTTTATATAATTTTATTTTAAATTCTTTGATACCTTTCCTAAATTATTTGTTTTTTCTTTTTTAACTTTTTCTCTTTTTTGAATTTATTCTATAAAGTAGAAACATAGTGATTTGGCATACTGAAAGCACACCACATCAGCTTTCTTTTTTTTTTTTTTTGTAACGCAATTAACGGTTGAGGCAAAGTGCATCATGATTTGGTATTTCATGTATCAAACTGATATAAAACAAAGTGATAATTGGTTGCAACTTTGGGGGTAAATAATACATTAACCCTATTATATATTTTATGAGTCAAACTCTTTCAAAATTTAGACACACTTTCGAGTTTAAAAAATAATCCGAATTAATCTATTTCACATAAAATTAAAAAAATAAGTTTTTTTCCACGGAATAGAAATCTGTTTAGTTAAATCCAAATTTATCCTTTAAACAGTAATAAAATAAAATATAATGTTTTACTTGTGCTTATTGCATCCTCGGCTACAATATAATTTATTTATTTTAATTTGTTTAAGACCCAAAATATCAATTAATATTTAAAGTTTTGGTTGAGTTTGTGTCACTCTCAATTGAGTTTTAACTTAGTTGTAGATTTACTAAAAATTTTTATTTTTACAAGGAATAAATATTAATTCAAGGTATTTTTATCTTTCTATATAAATCTTAAAAATACGTACATAGAATCCAAACTCAAAACATCACAAAATTTTATATATTCAATTTTATCATCTAAACTAAAACATATTTATTTTTATATCAAACTTTTATAAATTTATTAGATATGTTGTGGATAAATCCGTTTAAGCAATGAACAAAGTAAAATAATAAAAAATTGAAAATATCGAGCACAAATACTTTACATGAAAAAACTATTCCTAAGAGGATAAAAATCACAGGTAAAGATAATTTCACTATAACGGTAAAAACGAAGAGTATAAAGATGGAGATAAAACTAAACCCCAAAACCCGAAATAAGAACTCTTGAAACGTAAACACAAAATTCTCTAAAAACTTATAAAAATGAATAGATAAATATGTAATGAATTATTTTTAGGGTAGAAAAAATACTTATTTATAAACTAAATTTATAGATAAAATAATATTAAAATAACTTACACTAATCAAAATTTAACTAATAAAAATAAAAAATATTTTCACCTACATTATAAATGTGCTATAAATATAATATTTATAAAATGATAATTACCCACCTGAATTCATAAAATATTCAGTTTCTCTTTACCGATAAGTGTTATGGATGACATCATGGGGTTTGATAATAATTTTAAATTTGAGTTAAATTGTAAATTAAGAGTAATTTTTTAATATTATTTTTCTTTACTTCTAAAGGATTTTTTTTTTTTTTTTGCATTTACAAAATTCAAAGTTAATACCTTACTTTGAAAAATTAAATTTTTACCAATAAACCAGACATTCATTTAGTGCCATAATTCCCGTTTCATGTATAGGTTGCTGTCCCTTTCTCAAACAAACCCCCAAGCTGGATGAACCTAAATAAATTGTCTTTCCAAACGGTTTAATGCCCAGAGAGCATTAATTAATGAATCTCGACCAAACATTACTACATAACTTACAGATATATATCCTCAAAAAAAAAAACTATAAAAATAATCACTTTTTATTTACTTCAGATTATATTTTTTGTCAGTTATGTTTAAAATACGTTTTAGTCACTTACGCTATCATTTTGTTATGAAGTGATCACTCAACCGTTAAGTTCGTCACATTCCTAATGGTAATCTTATGTAACAGTCCAAATGAGTTTTAAATGCCAACTTGAATGTCCTATGTGGCAGTCCAAATTAAATTTATTTAATTAAAAATAAATTTTATTCCAACAACTGGATATTCAAGTTAACATTTAAAACCCATTTGGATTGTCACGTAGGATTGCCGTTAGGAAGGTAACGGAGTTTAACGTTAGAGAGTGACTATTTCGTAATAAAACGATGACGAAAATGACTAAAACGTAACATTTCAAACATAAATAACTAAATATAATCGATGCAAATAAAATTACTATTTTATAGTTTTAAAAAAACAAATAGTATGAACAAATAGTTATTATTTACAAAATAATATCTAATATAAAAATTATTTAATTTGACTTCCTTTGTGTATGAATTTTTTTTTAAAGAAGAAGTTATTTTCAGTGATAAAAGAATCACATTGAAAAATAAGGATCTGGATTTAATATTCTAAAATATAAAGTCCTAGTTTGATTTTTTTTAAAATTAAAGCAAATATATTCACAATTTTTTTAGTGTTAAAGCAGATATACTCAATAACATTTTTAGTTTTAAACTAAACATATTTAATAATATTTTCAAGTACATCACGTTCATTTTTTATACAATATTAAAGTGTAAATTTAAACCCTCTAATCATAGCCTCCTATGGTCTAATAGATCAAATTTATAAAAGAAAAAAACCTTGGAATATTATTATTTACAAAAGCAAAGATGCGGACGCATGCATGCATAAAAGAAGACAAAGTCACTAGAATTGGCGGAAAGCTATAAAACTAAGTTTTATACCTTAATCATAAGTATAATCAGATCTTAGCGCAGATTTATATGTATTTATAAGAGATCTGGTAGGATGATGATGAGTAGATACATATACACTACACAGTGACATATATATATATATATAATATGCACTTGTCTTTGTTCTAAGGAAATTTTTAATTCAGCTTTGAACTGGGTTTTTCTTTTTATAAAAAAATTATGTTAATAGAAACAAACCTTTTTGAGCACAGAAAAAGTTCTGGGTTTTTGTCCCAAAGCGTTTCAAAATAAAATCAATTACCAGTTTTCCAGCATAAAAGAAACTCATCATTGATAATATCTTTCCCTTTATATAATCAACTAACCTTTTTGCTGATGAGCTGACATCTTACCCGGATTACATATACAGGAAAATGAATCCCTATATATATATATATATATATATATTCCTTTAAATTGAGATAAATCGAGAACAAAGAGATATCCATGAAAATTATAACCATGTGAGATTTACAGCTTTTTCGACAAGATTTTTGTTTTAAAGTTTATGCTTTCTTTCTTACCCAAAATCTGAAGTGAGATTTTTGAGTCATAATTTAGTACCCTAATCGTAATCCGGCAGATTGGGTGGGTTCTCATTGTCCAAACGAGTAGGCTACTGCCCCTCTTAAGGAGTTGCCGGATCTTCTTTCTTTTAATCTTGTGTCATGACACTTTTCCATGAAAAAAAAAAAAACAATCAGATCCACCAAATATAGTGCATCAGAGAGAATTAACCAAACTATCTTTATATATTCTGAGCCAAACTTAGTTTTTTGGATGAGAACTGCAAATAATAATGGAGCCATTTTCAGATATTTTCAGGGAGAGGCAGCTATGATTTTGGGAACTTAGGTCATCAAAAGAAACATTTCTAATTTCCCTTGAAAAAAGAAAAAGAAAATGAAGGAATTTTTTTTACTATATAATTGGATATATAATTGTTTGTTGGTGTTGGTCTCTATGCCTATAATGGCAGAAACATTATGAAGGAGGGCCCTCTCCACATGAAGGGTGATGTATCTTCAATATCTATAACATTTTTTTAAATTTTTCTGAAATTCAACACAAATGGGTTCACTGACCCCTAAGTTCAGACTCAGAAACTCCTCCTATATATATATATATATATAAAGAGGATAATGTGTAGTGTGTACTGGATCCATCTTAGCCACCCACTTTCACTTTATCACTATTTCGGCACTAAATATAAAAAATAAGAGAAGGGATTTTAGATTATTTTAAGATTCTGAATCTAAAACAGTATAAAGTGCCCATTGGGAGATCATTCATTATCAAAGGAAAACAATTGAAACCGGCTTTGATTTTTTCTTTGACCTTATAGTGAGTTGGGTATTTTTAATTTGATGTAGGACGGAACATATGGTTGATATGATTTTGTCGATCCATATCATATGCATGGTTTCTTTTAAATAAGTGTTACACATTCTAGTTGGCAACATGTGCTAGCTAGTGCCACCACGCCCTCGAAACCAACTAAACTAACAACTCCAAATTATATCTTATTCATTTCACTGTTGTTTCAGCATAAACTAAGAAAAAGCATGAGATTAGAACAAGATGAAAATGGCCAATTCATGTGCATTCAATAAACCAATTAATATTGTTGGATTGTGCGGTAAGGAATTAGATTTCTTAAGCATTATTTCAAGTTTCAACCTTGTAAAACAGTGTTGAAAGAACTTATTTTTGAAAAGAAATCTGACCTAATTCAATTTTACATATAATAAAAAATTTTAAGATAAAAAAAAAAATCCAATTAGCTATCAACATATGATAAAGCCATGCACACTTTGCCCTCAAATTTTCGATCAGCTGATAAAGATCGTGGATGGAGCTTGCCACCGCCAAGGTGGGTTAATTAAACACTGACAGGGCGGAGGACCAGATCACAAGGAAAGCAGCAGTTGAAGAGGGGTTTTAACCGCAACATTGGGATAGCTTCAGTTATTGGAAGCAGAGTTGGGTTTTACAACTTCTAATAGATTGGAAGAGGGGACATGAGAAGGTGATTTTTGAAAGGGATAATCAGATTTTGAAGCAATTGTTGAACAATTACAGAGATGAAGATTACTCCAATTCGCTGATTCACAACATCAAAACGTTGCTGCAAAGGAATTGAGGTTCGCATATAGCACATCTCTCATCCCATGTGAAGCCAACACAATATCCAAAAATCTGACCTATATTAATTTTGTACATAACCAAAATTCTTATGATTATTCGAAGCCTAGATATGTAAGAAAGAAAAAGGCAATTCGATTAGCTATGAACATTGTATAATATAGGGAAAGATGTTTACTTACGTGTGTGTATATATATATCATGCATATTTTTGGACACTCTTTCCAGATGGATTCATGATTTCTTTTAATTTGGAAAAATTCAACAACCAATTTGAATTTAATATACTTAAAAGTAAAGATTTCAACTTTTCTTTTTTCTCTTTCAACACGTCATAATTAACAAAAGTGAGCACATATTTCTTTTTTTCTTTTTGAAAGTCGATATGAGCCCCAGCCAAGGGTTTGGGGGGTTCGGCATCTTTAATGTGAAGATGGGCTAGCTAGGGTTAAACACTTACCCACTAAATTTATCATGGAAATTAAAAAAATGAATTAAACCTTAGGGTTTTCATCTCAAACAAACTCCACGCTCTTTGAGGCGTATACCATTACACGCTCCAATGAAAGGTTATTTACGTGCTAAGGCATCTTTGAGACCGCATATACGACAAGTATTAAAAGGTTTTTAGGTCGAATTCTAAATAAAATCCTTGTATTGTGCATTGGTGATAAATTTAGTGCTAGTTTGGTAATATTTTTGAAAAGTATTTTTAAAAAATGACGTGAAAAATATTTTTGAGAAATAAAATATCTATTTTAGACATGTTATTATCAAGTAACAAATATACATTTAAATAATATTTAAATTAGTTATTATTATGTTTTAGTAAAAATATAAAAAATTATTATAACTTGTTGTTAATATTTTAATATATGAAATATAAATTTTAAATATTTTTAAGTAATAAATATTAATTATTTATAAAATTTAAATAGAATATATAAAATATATTTTAAATATTTAAAGATAGCCATTAAATATTTGTAATTAGTATTTTAAATTTTTTATTTTTAATTAATGATTTTAACACATTTGTAATTAAGCACTAAAAAAAAAGCGAAAAGTACTATGTTATTAGAGGGGTGAAAAATAATTAAGCACTAAAAGTACTTTTGGGAGAGGAAAAACAAAAATTTAGCTTCTCCTCTTCAGAATTGCTTCTTAGAAGTACTTTTAAAAAGTTAAAAATTTCAACCAAAAATAATTTGTTTAGTACAACTTTTCTTTTAAAAGTATTTCTGGAGTCAGAAGTGCTTTTTGTTAAGCATTACAAAATAGGGTCTTAATGTTACTATTATAATTTGATCATCTATAGTTTTCTATTTTTAAAATGTGTATTTTCAATATTAAAGTTAAACTTTTATTAATACATTCAAATAAATTGATGTGGTTTATTTTTAAAATATATGATAACATGATTTTTTTTTGTATAATTGGATAAATTTTTCATATTTAAAATAAAAAAGAAAATAATCTATAATATTTATCTAATTGCACAAAAATAAAAGATATATATGAAAATGATGTAAAAATACACATTTCGAAAAGGAGAGATGTTAGAAATAATTAAATTATAATAGAGAGACTAATCTAAAAAAACATAGTAAAGGGACTTTCTATGAAAATTTACCAATTTTTAATGCTTGGGAACAGGAGCGTGCACCAACGCGTTCTAATAGTGAGCTTCTTTTTCACTATTCCGATCTAGGGAAACACCCATAATGGAATTGTGATAAGAAACCGAACCTCACTTCCACGTGGGTAAAACCCATTGGTTCTTTTTCCCTACCATTTGTTTTTCTCTCTTAAACTTTCTGTGTAAATAAAATAAAATAAAATTTAATTTAATACAACAACAACAAAGACCCTCCTTCCAAGGACAAAAGATTAAAAACACTTTTCTTGTCTACTCTTCTCTCTCTCTAAAGGAATCGAAAAACCTCTCCTCTGTTTAAGCTAGGGTTTCTCATAACTTCGCACTCAAATTATACACGACGAGCTTCAGATCTCTTCATAAAGATTCAACCTTCTATTTGGTAGATCAATGTTCTTTCTTTTCATACCATTTTCTCGACTGGCCGTGAAGAATCGAAGCTGGGTGTGTTTGAGATTCTCTTAAGAGGTACCTAACTCAAACAAAGGTTTTTTTTTTTCTGATCTAATTGCAATTTAAAGCTCTGGATTTGTTTTGTTATTGATTTTTTTCCTTTTGATTAATACGAGTTTAAGCTGAGCTGGAGCTTTTTGTTTATTTCAATTATCTTGGGTTAGTTTACTGTGTTTAGTACGTTAAGTTTAGACTTTGATCGACATTTTGGCATCTGGGTTTTGCTTTATGAGTTTATACATTCACCTTTTTAATGGATATTTTATGTATTTTTTTATCGGTTTTGTGGTGGTAGAAATGATGTTCAGTGTTCACTAGCTTGTGAATTATGATAGTTATAAAACACTAGATAATTTTTTACATTTTATGGATTATTTTAATATCAACCTCGAAGCCTTGGACTTGGAGGTGAGTTTTAAAGTTTATTATTTTTTGCTTTGATATAAGGGGAGATGAACAAGACTATTTTTCTCATCGAAAACTTTGGTACCTATTATCTGATAAAACCCTAACATGTTGTTTACCTTATTGGTGTAAGTTAATGATTTACTTTGTATTATAAATGGATGGGTTTTGCCATATAATTTATTAGGATGTTATTAAAACATGAATGCAGTAACTGCGAACATATTTATGTTTGATTTCATAGGAACTAGGGTTTCCAATTTTGTTCCCTTTGAATAGTATTCAGTCCTCTACTGCTATAAGTTATTATTTTATGTAATAAATCACCACATATAGGGGCTTTCCAGCTTCTTATCTTTTTTATTGCATCCGTCTTACTATATTGCTGTTATTTCATCTTGAATTCCTAGGAATCATCAAGTGCGTCCTTAAGTTCTTGTGATATACTTAATATCTTAGAGCTTCATGCATATTGATTACATAGCTTAGGGATATGGTCACACTGTTATCATGTATTGTTATCAATGCTCATGGCATATCTAATTGTTGCACATTGGTGTTATCAATCAGTTACTCATATCACGGAGACAACTATTGTGGTCAAGGAAACTCATCAGGGTTGCAGTTCTAATATTGTCGCCAAGTCCATGGAATCACCCATAAAGATTGACTCAATATCCATAGATCTTATCAAAGCTAATGGTGACATTGATACTTGGAAGTGTGAACATTTTTCTATTCGGTAAGCCATGATCTTTAATATTCAGTGCTCTTGTATACTTGTTGGACTTCGTCAACCCTCTATATACTGCCATTGTTGTTGAAAATGGATTTGTGGCAGCTGCAGTTTGAGTGCAGGCTATATGCAGTAAGTGTACCTATGTGAGAGAGATATCTTTCCTTAGTGGAATCATTTGATACGGGAGGGTATAGCATCTACTTACTAACAAATGCTTTTAAAATTATTTATCAAAATGAGAATTATTGAAAGAATTAATTAACTTATTTCTGTCCTTCTGTTGTTCGTGCTTCCTCACTAACTTCATTGCTTGCTTGTTTGTGTGTGTGCACAATGACTTTTCTCCACATTTTTGGGAATGGATTAAAGTGTTTTGGTTATTCTAGTTATAAATTAGTGCATTAGCTGAGGTATTTTATTCTTTATCAATATATTGTTTGAGATAGAATGGAATGTTGTGACCATATCTCTAACAAATATGAAAGTATAGTAAACATCTAATTTATGTAGTGGCATCTAATAAAGGGATTACAGTTATAAATTGAGGTAAACTTATTGCAAGATTTGATACAGCTTCTGGAGATATATAGTTTTTTGAGCGCTACTTTCGCACTTGCTAGTTGCTATATGCAGTGCGTTAATGGTCATGTTGGAAGTCTTCCTCATAAATTCCCTTTGATTTAAATGCAGTGGATATGCATCTGAGATGCGCAGGAAAGACTGGAAGAAAAGTTGGCCATTTGCATCAGATGGTGGCCAGAATATATTTAAAGAACAAAACTGTAAGCTTCCTCCTTTACTTGTCCCGAAGTTCAGATGGTGGTGTTGCCAGAACTGTCAGCAGGAGACTGGGGCTGAAGGCAGTATAAATGAAGAAAGAAATGTTAATAATAATAGTAGCAAATTGAAATCCTTCGGCTCTTGTCCCCTTGGGGATTCTGTGGCGTCTTCATCAGGTTTGCTGCAGGCTGGAAAGATTAATGTTGACTCAAGAAAATGTGCTGCCATTGCTTGTTTGAATGTTAATACCAGAGCCTGTCATCCTTTAGTTAGTGGTAAAAGTAACAGGAAAGTGGAAAATGCAGACAAACGAGTTATAGGTATATTTCTACCCTAGCTCATTCTTCATGTCGTTACCACTAAATTAGAACATTAGCTGTTTTGGTTATTTTTCCAGGGCAAACAGATATCTTAGAAAATAACATTAATAAGGAAATTCCAAATTATGCTGGATTGGAAGTTATTGCTAGCCTTATGAAGCAAGCACTTCATTTAGATGAAAAAGGTATGTCTACCATGAGTAAAAGACCATATAAATAAGCTTAAGCATTTTCCTGCATTGCAACTGAAACTGGAACAACAGTAGCTGCAATAACAATGCTTCTTCTGCAACAGTGGCTTCTCTGCAACTTCATAATCCTGATTTAGAAGAAAATGAAGTTGCCGGTGTCAAGCTTCTTGAATCAAATGTGGAATGCACAGTTAAGGATGCCATTGCAACAATTGAAACTGGAAAATCTGCCTGCAATCAACGAATGGCGTTGGTGAAAGGTCGTGGATCCCATGGGATAGTGAGTACGGTTCATAGGGTTCCTGATGCTATCAAGACTCGTATAGATGAGCATTCTTCTTTGGAATTTGATGATTGTGATTATGCATCATCTGAAAGTGATGAGGTATTGCCTGGAACTGAGTCTGGCAGCTTGCATCGAAGAAAAAACCGTAAGGTTCGTCTGTTGACTGAATTGTTGGTTAAAAATGTAGATGAAAAAACTAATCTCACGAGTACAGAGGATTGTCCTTCTGGTACCATTCCTGATACGTCCATACACATGGATTCAACATCTGCTTCCCAAGGTCAGGTTGCTTTCCAAGGAAATGTCATGAGTAGTTTGGCTCGAAGAAGGAAAAGAAAGATGCCTCAGGATGAAGAATGGATGCCTGGGGAATTGATGAGCTCTCCAAATGATGGCCATAAAAACCTTAGGTCCTTCAACAGAGATGCAGAAACTGCTTATGGAATCACAAGTTCTGATTCAGAAGGTACAATTAACAGGACCAGCTCACAGACTCCAGCAAAGAGCAATTTGGTCAACCTTAAAGTTGATAGAAGTCCTATTCTAGGAAAGAAGAAAAACAAAAAGACCCAGAGTATTGATGAATGTCTATCCTTGCGTCTGTCTCGAGAAAATCTGCAGAAGGAAAGACAGAAAAAGCCTGGAGATGCCACTAAGAGTGATGCCACTGATATTGTTTTGTACAAATCAAATGATGTATCTGCAGGCAGTGACTTCAATCCCTTTACTGAATCTATTGCAAAGGCAGAGAAAAAATCTAATTTGTTGAGGAAAAAGAGCAAGATGCATCAAGATCATTCTCAGCGAACTTCTCCAGTTCCTTGGAACAATGGCATTCTCAGAGAAGGTCCGACTTCAAGGGAAGATGTAGAGATAAGACAAATTGTGAATGTAGCTGTTCCGCTTGAAGTAACCGATGATGCATCACCTGAAAAAGGATTGCAATTTTCCTTTAGTAATTGCTTTCCTGCTAAAAGATATGATAAAAAATGTAGCACTCCAATAAGAGATGGGCTACAGTCTTTGTCATCTTGCCAAGGGCGTGTTCTCAGTGAATATGATACTGGGAGGAAAGAACTAAACATGAACCATGCTGGAGAGTCTACTTTTCCAAGTAAATCTGAAGTTGATGCCTACCTTGGGAAGGGAATGCGTGTTGATCTCAACAGTAATCAAAGCACATACAGAATTCCCTTCCTGAATGAGAGGCAGAAGCACAGATCTCCTGCCGAAGTTGGGAGTTGTTCTACGATGCAGCAAATGGTATGAGCTTTTCTTCTGTTACTCAAGTAGTGAACTGGCTTTTATAATGGAAAAGAGAATAAGTTCATAAGATATTGTTGCAGAATCATTTGTGTGATCTTTCCCCGAATTTGGTCTTTCTTCCTTTGTAACCAAGTTTCTTTTTACATTCAGTTTTGGTATAGATGAATTATTCAAGTTATGATTAGCGTTTAGAATAAAGTTTCTGGAACTTCCAGATCAAGTATATCCTTGCTTTTGAGCCAGAAACATTCCCTTTTCCTCAACCAGTTATAAAACTTCAAAAAGATACATGCATCTTTTGCTTCCATCCTTAGTCCTTGCTCCAAAATATAGATCTCTTCGAATTTTTTAAAACACTAATGACTCTTCCAGTTCTGATATAAGCTCATGTCATCTTATATATGAAAGGTTAGATACTAGCATTTTTATTTACAACTTTGAAGGTGGCATATATACATTGCATTGATTAACATAAGCTTGTGAACTTTATGGCATACATTTCCCAAGTAACGAGGAATAATTCTGCTACTTAATGCATCTGTTTTCCCCACGTTGTTTCTGTGAAATTGAGAAGTTCTCTTTCCATCTTATCTCTTTTGCAGGATTTCAGTGGTACAAGCAACAATGGGACAACTGAGTTTCCGGACCATGCCACAGTTGCTAGGGAACATTATGATCAACGTGTTGAAATGGTGTCTGAGCAAGGAGCTGCAGATGACATAATGGAAATTGCTGAACTCATGGTAAAGAATCAGTATGAATGGTGTCTTCCTGGTACTGAAATTGATAAACAGCTTCCAGAAACCAGTAACACCAAAATTCAGAGGGTGGATCTTAATAAAGTATATGGAAATGAAGAGATGAACCTGTTTCAAGAGACCACAGATAAACTGAAAGCTCAAGCTAAAAATGGAAGGATTGGCGAGTTTGAGAGAGGCGATAATGTGGGATCCAGCAAACAGAAGGCAGTGGATTATTTCTCTCATATAGACCGAAACCAGTACAAGATAAGCCAATTGGAACAAAGTTACCCCCCTGCAGGCTTTAGGCCTTTTCCTCTATGTGGAGAGAAGCCATTGAATGGAGTCCAATTTTCTGCCACCAATTCCATCAGGCAAGACAGTGCTCAAAATTGCCAGCGGCTCGGGAACATGATCGGGCAAAGGTCCTCTCATGCTACTGTGCAGACACTGGGAATTTGTAACACATGCCAGAGTGCTCCGCAGCAGAATAAAGAAGTAGGTCACCTATGGCCATCCATGATATCGAATAGCATGTCCTATGTGCACAGCATCCCTCAAAAGTGTGCAGATCAGATTGCAAGGTTAGATGTGCTTTCACATTGCCCCAGCAGTCTATCTAAGGGAAATATGAGCCGAAATGATGATTGGAACTTCTTGAATGTGGCTTCAAATTATGAGAAGCATTGTAGGAAGTTTGATTCTGATGCCCTTAGAAGGACACATGTAGAGTACTCATTTTCTTGCAAACATAATGGGGTGGGGTCATTAGATTTGTATTCGAATGAAACGATACCAGCCATGCATTTACTCAGCCTTATGGATGCAGGGTTACAGTCAGGGGCATCAGTTGATGTTGATGGAAACCAAAGATTTGTTAAGAAAACTTCTTTTGTTCCTGGTCATTGTCCTAAAGAGCTTTCGAGCATGGCATCGGGGGGATATAGAACCAATTCAATGAAACATCTAGCGTTTGATTGCTATGGTAAAAGTCACCAACCTGAGAGTTTTTGTGAGTGTATGTCAGCCGCTGCAGCAGTCAGTCCTCCTTCATTCCAGCATGGTAAAAGTTTCAAGAAAGCACCTGATTTTGTGGGTCAATTTTCAATGAAGTCTTTAGAAAAAGAGAAAAACAAATGCCCAGACTCACAAAGGCAGAGTAAAAACCACAGATCACAAAAAACTGTATCTTCAAATAGTGGCTTAAACACAACTTGTGGATCTATTCCTGTTCATAGTATGTCAAAATTGGCACTTGGAACTTCAGATTTTACGATGTTTCCCAGGACGCTTCATCCAAAGGAAAGTGCAACAAAACAAAAGTATAAGGCTCGTACTATGAGTGGCACTCTCTTCCATCCAAAAAGTGGTTCAGAGAGTGGTATCTGCCTCATTAATAGAAACCCTGCTGATTTTACTGTGCCCGAAGCTGGAAATATGTACATGATTGGTGGTGAAGACCTGAAATTTGGAAGGGAAAAAGCTCCCTCTTCTGGATTGGGAAAATTGGTTGGGCACAAGCATGCGAGGAAGCTTACAGTTAGGAAAGAGCATTCACGACGTACTTCATGAGACTGTTACAATTATATTTTCTGGTAGCATCTCAAATCCCCTTTCATCTTCATTCTGGTTTCAAACCGATCTCTTCTCTTGTGACTTCCGCTACCTGGATTCTTCAATCAGAAATTGACTTGTCTAATTTTCTGCAGGCAAAACCCGAAGCACCTTCTTTGATGCCCAGAACACCCCCAAAAAAAAAACAGAGGCTTAAAAGCTTTATCAAGTGTCTGGCTTCAAACCGGTCATATTTACTACACAAGTTGAATTTTTTGTTCCTGTACTTGCACTGGCATTTTCCATTTCAAGCCTTGAAAAATGAAAAAGGTTGGTGCACGGTAAGGCCTGTAAATATTTGCATATGCCTCGACCCAAGCACACTCACCCTTACATTACTTTACCAACTGAAATTATTCAATGTTGTATGCTGGTGTTGTCCTGAACAAGTGTTTGTAAAACCTAATTGCTTCCCTTAATTTGTACTTCAAAGTACTTGTTTGTCACTTAAGTTGGTTTATGCTCCATTCTTGAGCCAGTTATTGGGAGTGGAAACAGAACAGGCAATTAGTCAATAAAAGAGCCTTATGGGTATACTCTATACCTGTATTGTTAGTTATTATTCAGTTGTAATTTACAGCTCTTAAGGTTTGAGAAAAAGAGATAAACATGGATGGGATCGTATGAAGCCTGTAGGATATACATATATACCATCCCAAGTCGTTTTGCTGTTTTATAGTGTATATGTTGTTCTTTCCCTTGTTGATTACTAAACTAACTTTTGTGGCCAACATGATTCCTCTTATTATGAGAGGCTAAATCCTGAGATGATTATTATCTAAGTTGCATGAGAAGCTATGTTATTCTGATTTGAAGCGAGTGTGGGTGGTTCATATCAATACGAATCTATTGTATATGGTATATATATATATATATATATATATATCAGATCACTCAGTTTACATTTGATCATGGATTGGTCAACCTGTCAAGTTTCAAAGACTTGTTTGAAAAGTGGAAGGGTTTAAACAAAAATATAGGTGTGAAAAATGGACTTGATCAAAAAATAAAGTTCGCTTTCTAAATCAGCCAGGCCTTGGGTAATATTCTTTTGGCCCGGGTTCGGCCTGAATTTGTCTAAAATCTTGTCCTTGTTGTTGTTTACTGCTATTTTGCTGTACTTTTGTTATTATATTGTTATTATATTGTTGTTATAGTATGGATATTGTATATCTCTTGTTTTATTATTAATTTTGCTACAAAGACATTTATTTTTGAAGTTACAACTATTTGTGTTATTTAAATATAAAGACTTTTTAACATATATTTTTAATTTGTTGGGAAATATTTATTTTAACGTTTTTATTATGTTTGATGTATTATATTTTTAAAATTTATTTTTATATAAAAAAATTTAATACGGGCTGAATTAGGCTCGAGTTTAGTATTTTTTATTTGGGTTGTACTTGAGTAAAATTTTAGGCTCATTTTCAAATCGAGGCCAAAACTTTATATCGTCTTGACCTGACTCGTGATAAAGTCTAATTTAGTTGAATCAAGAAATAGTTTATCTTTTTCATGTTCTTTTAATGATCTATATTCAAAATTCTTGATTTTCCCTTTCAATATATTCTAACCTACCTTTTCCTTTAACAATGTAATCTGTGTATATATAACATCCTAACCTAAAACTTCTCAAATCAGTAAAAATAAAAATAAAATAAAATTGATTAATCATGCAATCTTACTATCTCGCGAATATATTATTCTAATAATTCATGCAATTGCTTCCGGAATCTCAAGGTAAAATGAGAGTATTGCACTCTGACAATTTGAACTTTTAGCGTTTTTAGCGCCACTAAAAGTATTTGCAGCTTTTAAACGCCACAAAAACGCCGCTAAAAGAGGCGCATAAAATTTAGCGGCGTTATGAGAAAAACGCTAAAGCCATGACTTTTAGCGCACTTTTAACACAACGCGCTAAAAAGCATGACTTTTAGCGGCGCTTTTCCCACAAACGCCGCTAAAAGTATGACTTTTAGCGCTTCCCAAAACGCCGCTAAAATATGACTTTTAGCGGCGCTTTTCCCACAAACGCCGCTAAAAAGCGTGACTTTTAGCGGCGCTTTTCCCACAAACGCCGCTAAAAAGCGTGACTTTTAACGGCGCTTTTCCACAAACGCCGCTAAAAAGCATGACTTTTAGCGACGCTTTTCCACAAACGCCGCTCAAAAGCGTGACTTTTAGCGGCGCTTTTCCCACAAACGCCGCTAAATATCATAAAAAAAAAATTATTATACTTTTAGCGACGCTTGTTTTCAAAAACGCCGCTAAAAGTCATGAAAAATTAAAAAAAATAATATTATAAAAACACCAAAAATTCAATTTAAAAATATATATACAAAGCCACCAGCAGATTGTAAATTCCAATGCCTGCTAGAGAACAAAACCATATGAACAAAGCAGGGCCAACAGCAAGACACTGGTGTCATACTTAAGAAGATTGTAAATTCAATTTAGTGAACAGGATTAAATGCCTTCAAGACACTGGTGTCATACTTAAGAAGATTGTAAATTCCAATGCCTGCTAGAGAACAAAACCATATGAACAAAGCAGGGCCAACAGCAAGTCCCACTTTACTTGTTCCAAACTTCTGTACACTGAACAAAATCACAAGAAAGGCAACTGATATCATCACCACTTCATCTGCATATAAAGAAAAGAGTAAAGTTAACTCAAAAAGCTAGCAATTCAGTTGTAATAATATTGCAGAAATCATAAAGGAAAAATAAACTCTTAAAATTTTAAGGCAGGCAAGCAGGCAAAAGAAAAAGGGATAGACGTGGGGCTCCATCATAACATTTTTATAGATCCATGCAGAATGTAGGATTTAATTCAACTTATAAACTACAGTCTAGCAAAAGTTAAATCATTGTCACAAATAGCACAAAAACAATTCTAGACCAAGGATCACTCAATAACCTAAGAGACCTACAAGCTAGTCAACTGCAACATGGTCTGATATTATATGCAAAGAACAAGTAAATTTTAAACATGTGAATTAAGTTTTGCAAAATATTCCTTACCAACATGGTAAACTAAGAAACAAAAGCAACCTATCTGAGAGAATTAGCTAACAAACAACATATAATCAATGGATAGAAAATTGGATTGGATTTGAATGATGGGGGCTCTGATCAAATGCAAAAGAGATTATATTATTAATATGTTATTTTAGTATTAAGTAAGTATTAACTTTAGTTAATAGCTTAAAGGTTTGAAACTCACTGCTTAAAATAATTTGAGTAATAAAACAATAAAATAAATATAAAACCAGTTTAAAACTGAATTAATCCAGGTTTTGTCTGCTCAATTGGATTTTAAGTGGTTTGAGAAAACCAGGTTTGCAGCATATTACTGGATTAGATAGGCTACAATTCAACCGGTCTGACCAGCCAGTCCTATTTGATTTTTTATTAAATAGTGCAAGCAAAGTAATAATGATCTCTTAATGTTGATAAGAGCAGGGAATTCGACCTACCTTGCTCAATTGCATCAACGCCAACCTTTAAACCACCAACAGCTGACATCACTACATCAGAAAAAATAAAAAAAAATTTAAACATAAGTTATCACATAAATGTCAATATGCAAAAGCAGTGTAGCAATGCTCTACTCATTCGTACCACAATTATTAAAAAATCAAGAGAATAGCATATGGAAACCTGACATTGCCGGTGTGACAACCCCATCAGCTATCACCATAGAAGTGCCGGCAAGCACTAACACCAGAAGAAGTTTTTTCAGAGTCAATGAAGTCTCTAGTCTCTCCTTTATTTTAAGTGATCTCTCAAGTTCAGCAGATGGCACCTTTAGCCTGAAGCTTGATATGCGAGCAACTGATGGTAGCTGATTTGGGAGAAGGCTGACCTTAGCATGCCGATAAATCAATGAGTACAATGCGAAAGTACCACCTTCAAGAAACCAAATGGAAAAGTTATGAAGCAATTAAGATGGAATATATATTCTACACATGTTTAAGGCCTGCATAAAAGCTCATAAATACTGTCTTAATTGGGAAAATCCAGCATACCTTCACCATCATCATTTGCCCAAAGAACCACAAGGACATATTTGATTAGGGGGATCAAGATTAAGGTGTATAGAACAAGTGATAATGCTCCAATAACATCTTCATTCCCATTGATAGGTGCCTTGCTAAACATCACACTGAAGGTATATAATGGACTTGTTCCAACATCACCAAATACAACTCCAAGTGTCTGAAAGGCAAGCACTATTTTCCTCCCCATACCAAAGTCCTGAGATCAAAATAAAGTGTAACATATAAACACGAGAATAAAAACAAATGTACCATGGAATAAATTTAATAAAAATTTATCTTATTTCCAGTACCATGGTTATCATAGATAGCTATAAGGAAGTTTTTCACTTGATCCAACAAACATCACAAGAAACAAGCTTTTTTATTTGCAACAAGAAAAGTACGATCTTTCAGTAAAATAAAGGTAATCAAAAACCATTAAGGAGAGATATAACCACGGAATCAAAAATCAGTAAAACAAATGTACCATGGAATAACATATTGCTTTCAAGTTGATGCATAATAAAATGCCAATTACCTTGCAATTTTCATATTCAACAGCCATTTTCTCACTATCAGTAACAAAATAAGGAGAGATATAACCACGGTCAAATTGCATCCCCTCAACAACATACAAACTGTTTTCCGAACTACTACCTTCCTCGAGAGTCACTATGCCTTTTCTTCCAACTTTTCCCATAGCTTCAGCAATCATATTGCCAACTTCATAGTTGTTTCCTGCACTAACAGTAGCCACATCTGCTAGTTCACTGTCTTCAACCTGCAGGCCAATCCCAGACATATCAAGAAAATTTCTAAAGTTATAACTTCATTTTTTTAAAAAGATGAAGTTCAGAATTTGTAAATCATGGTAGAGAAGAACATCCTGGTTTACCTCCTTTGACATTGACTTAAGTTCAGACACCAGGGCCTTTGTAGTTATTTCAATCCCTCTCGATATTTGAATAGGGCTTGCACCAGCAGCAACTACCTGTAGAAAATAACCATAAACCAGAAAGCAATATAGCAATAGACAGGATATGAAATATTCCAATGAGATGATTGTTACAAATATCACACAAACCTTAACACCTTCGGTTATTAAACCCTGCGCAAGAACAACTGATGTGGTGGTTCCATCACCAGCCAAATCATTGGTCTTTGAAGCAGCCTGTCTCACCAATCTAGCACCAATATTCTCGACAGGATCTTCCAACTCAACCTATAAAAAGGAAATGAAAAATCATAAACCAAAAAGGAACAGGGAAATATTCCAGTCAAACAAAGAAAGAAAAATGCAAGCTTAAGTGAACAAACAAGGATAATATTATCAGTAAATGAACGCCTTCGAGGTCAAATATAATTGTTCAAGCGTTGGCAAGGAATGAGAACATTCACAAATAAAACCTAGAAATTTTATAACAGAAAGTATTGAAAAATCAAAAGAAGTGACCCATATTAAATTAAATATATAAGGAAACAGTGAATAAATTTTAGATCAATCAAGGGAATCGTTAATCAAATTTTGGTTTCTGGAATTTTTTTGGAAAATAGATGGAGAATCGGGGAAAAAATAAAGAAAGAAAAAGAAGGTTACCGCGTCTGCCATGACTGATCCGATGAACGAGCAACGAAGCGAAACCAGATTTTGATCTTTGATGGGCGACGAAGATTTTGATCTTTGATGGGCGACGGGGAAAAAAAGTAGATGATACATAAAACCAGATTTTGATTTTGATGGGGAAAGTTTTAGTAAATGGGGGGAAATTTTTGGGGGGAAATTAAGAATTTTGGGGTATCTAGGACGGGGAAGGTTGAGAGCAAAATGTTTTGTGGCGTTTATAAAAAAAACGCCACTAAAAAAGCTAACAAGGCAGAGTCATTTTAATTAAAGTAAAATAATTTTTTTGTGGCGTTTATTATAAAAACGCCGCTATTACTTATTTTTAGCGGCGTTTTTTTAAAAGCGCCGCTAATAGTCAGACTTTTAGCGGCGTTTTTTCAGAAGTGCCGCTAATACTCAGACTTTTAGCGGCGTTTTTTTGAAAGCGCCGCTAATAGTCAGACTTTTAGCGGCGTTTTTCAAGAAGCGCCGCTAATACTCAGACTTTTAGCGGCGTTTTTTTGAAAGCGCCGCTAATGCTCATACTTTTAGTGGCGTTTTTTGAAGCGCGCTAATGCTCGATGTTTTAGCGGCGTTTTTCCAAAAGTACCGCTAATGCTCGATTTTAGCGGCGTTTTACGAATAAACGCGCTATATATCATTTTAGCGGCGTTTTTAAATAAACGCGCTTATTGTTCATTTTTAGCGGCGTTTTCCTTCAAACGCCGCTAATGTATAATTTTTACGGCGTTTTTCTCTAAAACGCCACTAAAAACGCCGCTAAAAGTCTGTTTTGCAGTAGTGTTGGTCGGAGATAATAGATACAGGCACATTGTGCAATCTAATTATCTCGTGAATATAAACTTTAGCTAACTTTGAAAGTGACCAATCAACTCTCACGGTAAGAAAATAAGCATATTTTGTTAATCGATCCACTATTACTCAAATCACATTCCTTTTACTTAGAGATAATGGTAAACCAACTATAAAATCCATAACAATCCTTCCTACTTCTATTCTGGAATAAAAAATAAGCTGAACCAACAGGACAGAACTTGATGTTTGGCTTTTACGTGTTGACAAGTCAGGCATTTAGCGAAATAATCAACAATCTCTCTTTTCATTCCAGGCCACTAGTATGATTCTCGCTAGGGGTGTGCAAAATTCGGGTAAAACCGAAAAAATTCGGCTAACCGACCGAATTTGGTTAATTGGTTGGTTAACCGAATTTTTTCGGTTGGGGTCGGTTAAAGATTTTGTGATTTTTTGGTTAATGGTTAATTCGATTCGAAACCGGTCGGCTAACCGAATTTTTTGGTTTAACCGAAAAATTAATAAATAAAATTATAATATATAAATAGCCCCACTATTCACCTAAACCCAATCCAAACCCAAATATCCAATCCAACCCAATCATAAAAATTACAAACAATTTAATAAATAAAAATAAAATTCTAAAAATAATTTAATAATTATGTAGTGATTCATTTCAGTTAATTCGGGTTATTCGGGTAATTCAGTTAATTCGGTTAATTCTTAACCAAAAATAAAAAACATATAATTTTCGGTTAATTCGGTTAACCGACCAGAATTAACCGAAAGAATTTCGGTTCGGTTAAATTTTTTCAAAAATTTCGGTTCGGTTAATGGTTAAAGATTTTGAAAGGTCGGTTAATTTGGTTAATGTTATTTCGGGTCGGTTAACCGATTGAACACTCTTGATTCTCACAAATCACAATACATTTTCGCACTACCAGGAAGCATAGCAAAAGGACTATCGTGAGTTTCTTGTAAGATCATAATTTTTAGATCAGCATTATCATGGACACAGATTTGATTTCGAAACCAAAGACAATCATTCGTATCAATGTTGGAACTCTCGATATTAACTTGTTGAACAAGCTTCATTTTCTCCACTAGCTTAGCATCAATAGACTATGTTTCTCTAATCTGATCAAGCAATACGGGTTTAACTTTCAACTCAGCCAAAAGGCTACTCATCACAAATGCTAAGCTGAGCAAACATTGCTCTCAATTCAATTGTCGACTTATGGGTCAAAGCACCAGTAACAACATTAGCTTTGCCCTGATGGTAATCAATCATACAATTATAATATTTTAGCAATTCGATCCAACCGCACTGTCTCAAGTTCAACTCCTTTTGGGAGAGGAGATATTTGAGACTTTTATAATCTGAGTAAATATGACACTTTTCACCATACAAGTAATGCCTCTAGATCTTTAGAGCAAATACCACAAAAACAAGCTTTAAATAGTGCGTCAGGAAATTACGTTCATGCATTTTCAGTTGTCAGCATGCATATGCAATTAGACTAATTGCCATGGAGTTAATAACTAGGGTATGTGAATAATCCAAAACGAATGATGTCAATGATTAAACATTTTTCACCAATGAACGCTTATATATGTGTTAAATTTAGTTTGTGAAATTGATGGAAAGATTTTATATGTGTTTATAAAGTTTATTTTAAATGATTCCTAATACCGAGAAAAATGTTTCAGAAAACTTTTGAATATAGTCAGCATGTCTTAGAGTATAAGGGACCCCATATTATATTGTATGAATTGTCTTGTGTGTTTGGAAGTATTATTATTGTTGCGTTTTGCGCATTAGTATTCAGTTGGTTATTGATTAAATCACGTACCAAAGTATTGCTATTGTTAATGAAGTGTCTTGCGCCTTCTTCATTGATTGTTTGGTGTTCAGTAGGATCCTTGTTTGTCTAAATGCATTTTTTGCATGTGTTTACTTGGGCTAATTTTAAAATGGGTAAACTATATTAGTAGTCACTCAACTATGGTTTTTTTTTCTTTTTTGGTCACACAACTATGAAATGTTACAAAATGGTCATACAACTATTAGTAATTTTCTTTTTTGGTCACCCAACTATGAAAAGTTACAAAATGGTCACTCAACTATTCAATTGTCTATTTTGCCACCCAACTATCTTGAATTTCTGGGTGTTTTCATTTTTACATTAACCAACTAGTGAAAAAAATTAAATTGTTGAGTGATCATTTTATAACTTTTTATTGTTAGGCCAAAAAAGAAAAAAAAATATAGTTGGGTAATCTCTACCGTAGTTTACCCTTTTCAAATGAGATTTTTTACGTATCAATTATGAAAATTGACAAATTGTTATTTGCTATGAAAAATGCAAATTATATTTATGTATTGTGGAAAATCGTTCAATTATTATTTAACATGACTTCATCCACAATTTAACCCTTGAACCGAACTCGTCTTCCCACTTTGATACTTAATACTTTTTTTACCCCATTTTGGAACATAAACTTTATTCTCTCACTTGCTTTGGTATTTAAAAGCTAACTTCCCTAAAAAAAATACTAGTTATAATGAGAACGTGCCATGTCATCAATGACTAGGCACATTGATTGATGAGTAGGCATGTTGACCAATGACGTGAAATGTTAGCTGATGACGTGCCAAATTAACCAGGTTGACCAAATGTTGACCGGCATTGGTCGGCGGTTGACCAATTAAAAAATCATTGAAATTTATTTAAAAATTATAAAACTTATTTTAAATGTGAAAAAGAACTTGTAAAATTTATTTAAAAATTGTAAAAATTATTTAAAATATTAAAAGTTGAAAAATTATATATATATATATATATATATATATTTCCTTTGGAAGTTCTATATCTGTAACCTTCACTTAATTCTTATCTTCTAAATTTCACCTTTTTGAAAGTTAAATATTACCGAACGCAATGAAACCAACAAATTTCCCTTTCAGCAATGCATACGTAACGTACCCCCATAGCGAGGCCCATTTCTCCATCAGATTACTTTTGATGTAACAAATATGTATGCAAGACAAAGAGAAAGACAAAAACATTACCAGCAATCCATTTTTTCAGTCCTATTTCAAGCAAGCAATTTTACATATATAAGCAGCAGGAGGATACCTAGCGAGTCTGCAAGTATATTGGTATTTGTAAGGCCCAATTTTAAAATAAAAAACACAGGCCAATAAACCCAAATCAAAACAGCCCAGACCCAAACCAAAATTACAGTCCAAAAAAAACACAACCCACAAACAGAAAATAAAAAGGAGAAAACCCTAGATCGGAGAGTCCTAGCGCCGCACGCCCCGCGCCAGCAAGACCCACCTCCGAACGGTCGCGTCCGCAACTCGCGCCACCACGGCACCACGTTAGAAGCCAGATCTACCACGAACCTACAAAATAGGAAACAAATAAGTTGTAAAACAAAGGCTATAAAAGCCTTAACAGAAATCAAGTCAAGGGAAGATTAGGGTTTTTGGGGGAGATAAAAAAAACACTTGTAAGGAGGGATTTCAGAGAAATACGAAAAAAGGAACAAAGGTTTTCGTTTTTTTTTCTTTTCGGTCTTTGTTTTATTATTATTTTTTATTTTTTTCCTTCTAATCTGTTTTGAGTTTTTTTTAAAAAGAAACAACACATAAAGGTTTTATAATAAAAATAAAAAACTCACCTTTTTTGATTCCGCCACCGTGGATTTGTGGTGGCCATGACGGCTGCCGGACGGCGACGGCCACGGAGTTCAGCCGGAAGAAAGTGCTCGAGAGAGCTTCAAACATTTTTTTCTTTGAGTTTGGAAAATGAAGGGAATGGGGATTTTGAAAAAATTATGCTTTTATAGTGTGGTAAAGCAGCTGTTTTGAGCCTTGGGGTCAGAGGCCAAAACGACGTCGTTTGGTCCTCGACCAGAACCCGACCAGCAAGGCCTAGGATCCGCGCTTTTTTGTTTGAGGGCTAATTGCACGCTTAGCCCTCCGCTTTTGACCGGTTTCAAGCAAGCTTTCTTAATTCTGATTTGGCCCAAAAGTTTACCTATTCTTTCGATTTAATCCGCCAGATCTTTGCGTTTGTGGAGGGGTTATTTTCATTTTGGACCCTCCAAGTTGTGCGCATGACGATTTGCACCTTCCATCTTTGTTTTGTTTTAAAATTGGCCCCAAAGTTTTTGTTTTGATTCGATTTAGTCTATTTTCGTTTATCTTGGTTATTTTACCATTAAATTCATTATTTTTAAATATTTTGTTACTCTTTTATGTAGATTATCATCATTATAGTCATATTATTTCATTATTTTTATTGTCATAATTATTATTTTAATTTTCCCATACTATTAAAGCTTTATTTTAGTGTGTTTTATTAATGTCGCTTTATATATATCATAGTTATTACTATTGTTTTATTTTATTACTATTATTTTTAACATGACTACTATCATTTTATCACTAATATTGTTGTTTACCATTTTTTTATTTATTTATTTTCCATTTAATATTCTTCAAAATATTACTACTACTTTTTTTTGTTAAGTATTTCATTTTCAATTTTTTTGCCATTATTATGTATAGTATTATTATTACATTTTTTTTACCATTTTTATTCTAGTACTATTACTAGTATTTTCTCATTGATATATGTTTTTTGCCTAAATTGTTGTTACTATTTTATTATATCATTTATATTTTAGTATTATATTACCCTTTTACCACATCCATTAGTTTCTTTAATAATATTATCATTATTGTCTGCTTTTATTTATTACATGTTATTTGGGTTATGATAGTATTTTTTTTTTTTTTTTTTGTGTTCATTATTATTAGTCCCTATTAATCGTGTCCACATTTTCACATTTTGTCCGCTCTTTTCAAAATTATTAAAAGGATTTCGCAAAGGCAATTTTGTGTTTGGAAGTCCGAAAATCGTGCCCAATCGTCTTTGGGCTTCAATTTTTCGTTAAATCTAGATCGCTAAATAACCTTTAAAGATTTTTATCGTGTTTTTGAAAATAAGGAAGCGTTTCGTGTTTGGACGTTCGAGAGATTCGTGCCCAATCGTGCTGGGTCTCGATTTTCTATTCGTCCAAACAACTAAATATCCTTCAAAGATTCTTTATCGTGTTTTCTTAAATAAGGCAATATCTCATGTTTGGAAATTCGAGGGATCGTGCCCAATCGTGCTGGGTTTCGACTTTTCGTTTGACCGAATAGTGAAATACCCTTTTCAAATTGCACTCCACGTATTTTGGAAATCATAAAATGATCTTGGGATCGAGAGTTCGAAGCATCGTGTCCTATCGTGCTGGACATGATATTTCAGCTTTCCGGAACAAGAGAATTTTGATATCCAATACTGAGTCATCCAAACATTTTTTCCATACTTTAAATTTTTATTTTCAATATTAAGGACATCAATCAATCGATACGGTACCAATTTTGGGCGTATGAGGTGTTAACCCTCCTCGTGCGTGAATCAATTCCGAGCCCGCTTTTCTTAAAACTCGTAGACCAAAATGTTTTATAAGTGGCCCAATCACACTTCAAAAAGGATTGGTGGCGACTCCGTCTTTCTTTTAAAGTCGGCCCGTTTTCCAACAAAAAATAGTTTTGACGACTTGGCGACTCCACCGGGGACCCATAGAGAGTCAAGCCAGTAAAATTGGTTGATTAATGTTCTTTTATCGAAAATATTTTTTCCTTTCCGTTTTTCCATTTGCATGAGTTTGTGTCGCGTCATATATTTGTTTTGGTTTGAGACACACGAGATATCTCTGCATTCATATTGCATGACCGTTGTGGTCACACCCTTAAGTGGGAGCAAAATCTATGCCTTCGTGAGGTTTTCACCTCGCATGGGCTAGGGGATCGCTTAGGAATACATCCGTACCTATGGTTCCGTGAGGTTTTCACCTCGCATGGCCATAGGGAAATGTATTCTCGAATCGAACTCAATTAGTATGAGCCTATAATGGGTGAGGATTGAGGAATCTGTTGGTTCGGTACCCTTTCTTTAGAATTAAACCACATGTAGAAAACCTAAGGGCCTACCTAGGTAGAACCATGTCAAACCCTAGTGGTCACCCCGATAGGTTCTATGTTATTTATTTTTCTTGTACTAACGAGTTTTATTCTGCTTTTGATTGCATTGCATTCACATCATAAAAAGAGGTGTTGATTTCAAATTCGATTACTAAATAGAAAAGTTGGTCATAAGAAAATGGATTTTTGATAAAGTGGATTATAATACGATTCGTCGAATATAGTTCAAGTGAATACAACGAGAGAAGACTTATAGTCCGTGAAGGAATACAAGACCTTATCACCTGTGGATTCAAGTTGACAAGAATATTCAAAGATTATTACGTCTCGACAGCTTTTGAAGAAGCTAACAAGTGAACAGGAGTAGCGGTCCGGATCAAGCAAAAGGAGGTGAAGAAGTATCTATTAGAATTTTACAAGACTTGACTTTTGCGAAGAAGGATTCATGTTTTCACTTGGACTATAAGGACAAGGCCGTGTATGCGATCCGCTTTGTGTAAAGAAATTTATTTTCTAGTAAAGTTTTTCTAATGTAACGAATTCAAAGTCAATGCCTCTTATTTTTGCATTCATTCATTTACATTGCATTTCATGCATTTGCATAGCATCACATCGCATCATGTATATCATAAAAGAACCCTATTAACTAGAGGTCATATTATAGTTATCTGGAAGACCGCTATTACACTCGGAAAAAGACGAGAGCAATGGATCAAAGGATAGAAAAGTTGGAGCAAATGCGAAAGAGATGCAAGACCAACTACAGTGCTCGGATGCAAGAGCGATTAGCCAAGATCCAACAGGATATGAGGATCAAATGTGGAATCCCGAGAAGCATGATGAGCCGCCTAACACGCTTGTTGGTGGAGGGCACGAAACGGAAAAAGGTCTATGGTCGATCATTGGAGGAGATAATGAAGATTTTGCTTGCCTCCGGGCTTGGCTCAAACAAGTTCCCAAGTGCAACCACCAAGAGTGTCGGTCAATATCAAACCTCAAGACCAATCCGGTTCTAAGACTGGAAACTTCCATGAGCTCGAGCTCTAACCTCAAGTCAATTTGGTAAAACCAATAGTCCCTGACTTGATGAGGTGGCGAAGGGAAGAAAAAAGCGAGCTTCCAAAAGAGTTCAAGATCGATGTAAATGACCGGAGGAGAAGTTTGAGCATTGGAAAGTGCCGATTACCAATGCGAAGTGGATGCTAAGAAGTCGAGTCTAGTTCAGATTTAGTACTTCCTCCAAAGTTCAAGATGCCGAGTTCAAAAGTACAAGGGACTAGTCGCCTGAGGCCCATATCACGATGTTCGTCGGAGAATGACGGGATATGTCAACAACGACCGATTGTTGATCCATTGCTTCGAGATAGTCGATTGGAAATTGCAGCAAAATGGTACAACCAATTGAATTGTTCCCAAATCAAATCATGGAGAGATTTAGCGAGCTTTCATCAAGTATTACTACCATGTGACCGATATAGCACCGGCTGGATCACATTGCAAAATATGGAGAAAAAGCCAAGTGAAAGCTTCAGGAAGTATGCCCAAAGATGGAGGGAGGTCGCTACACAGGTCCAGCCACCATTACTAGAAAAGGAAATGACCATGCTCTTCATCAATACCCTGAAGGCACCGTTCATTAACCACATGTTGGGAAGCACGACTAAGAGTTTCGCGGACATGGTGATGTCAGGCCAGATGATAGAGAACGCAATCAGGTGTGGGAAGATCGAGGTAGGAGAGCACAAGAAGAGCGCTACCAAGAAAAGGGAAGTGAAGTGGGAATATAAGCTCGGGTTATCCTAAACCGCATTATCACCCAACCGAAAGTCAGGAATGGGCAAAGAGTTCGACCAAGACAAGAGCCCAACACGAGACAAAGGGTGAGAGATTCCAATTCACTCCTATACTGGGTGACGATAAGGAGTTATACAAGACTTTATTCGATGCGCATGTCGTGTCCCCATTTTACTTGAAGCCGCCGCAACCTCCATATCCTAAGTGGTACGACACAAACGCTCGGTGTAGTACCATGCAGATGTAGTAGGTCACTCGATGAGAAGCGCACTTCATTCAAGAGACTAGTCGAGCGACTTATCAAGGCGGGGTCGAGACTTCAAAGACCCACGGTGGAGGAAATCCGTTACCAGTCATGCCGATAATGGGGTAAACGCGATAGTTGAAACAGGGGAAAGGAGCAATGCACGGAGGGACTTGGAAAATATCTCCAAGGTCCGGTCAGAGTGCCAAGGTTGGTTGAAAAGCGGGATCGCTTTGGTCTAGGGTATAGACCGGATACGAATGAGAAAGAAGGAGCTAGAGAGAAAGCGTGAAAGGCGAAGGCACGATTGAAGCGGTCTTTGAGATTGAGTGGGGTTCAATGACCTTTCCCACATATATAATTCATTCGTGTCGGAGGGATTATTCATTCGTGATGGGAGGTCATGAATGAGGAACAATGAAGACATGATGCGAAGATTGAACATCAACGCCGTGTTCAAGAAAGTTCGAGAAGAAGAAACTTATGTATTCGCCTTACAAGCCTGGAAGTGTTCTGGACAACTGGACTGCAGAAGAAATTCCTGTAGTTTTTAGGAATAAAACAGAGTAATGTTCAAAACACACTTATTGTTTCAAGCCTAGGAACAATAAGAATTTTTTGTGAAATAGGCTCATGTTCAAACATCTTTATTGTCAATAAAAATGCATGTTCGTGTTTCATGTCGAGCAAATATTTTCTCATTTTTTTTCCCCATGTCATACTATATATTCTTTTGTTCTTTGGAATGTTTTTTCATTTTTCATCCATTATTATAAATAATCATCTTCAGAACCGTTTATTCCTTGGAATTTACCTTCGTACCTACAATAGGTACCCAGATATCGATGTCATGAGCAACGCTGTTACAAACTCCCTTCTAAGTGAAATATGGGTCTAAAAGGATCTGAATATTTTGAAGATGTCGGAGACTACAACTTACCCATTGATCTGTTAAGGATGGTAAAACAAAATGAAAATAGACTCTATCGTACAAAGGGTCAGTGGACATTGCGAGTCTGGGAAAGGAGCGAAGATCGAAACATTGCCCACCATAGAAGCAAAGCGAGACGATATTGAGTTATGTAAATAATTCAAGGATGTCTTTGTGCGGTCGCATCAAGATATGCCTAGGCACGATGAGGCTACCATGAAAGGGAGATTTCGTCAGTGTTGCCGTAAATGCCAAATTGAGAAGACGTGACTTATATGTTTTTTTATATGTGGGGCATAGATGTTACGGGGATGATTTCATCAAAAGTATCTAGTTGACGCCTATTCATTTTCGTGATTGTCAACTATTCCACTAAGAGGGTGAGGGTGGTGCCTATGACAAAGTTCTGGTCAATCATCCAAGTTCAATTTCAACTTCGAGTTCAAGTTCGAATTAAAAAAAAACAAAACAAAAGAAAAGAAAAAGAAAAAGAAAGAAAGAAGAAAAGAAAAGAAAGAAACCATTCAAAAAAAAAATTGTGAAAGATGATGGAAACACAGAAATATTGGCATAGAAGTTACCATTTACCCTCTATGCTTCTCGAATGTTGGCGAGGGCTTCCACCGGGCAACACCTTTCTCGTTGGTTTATGGATGGATACGCTTTTGCCCATCGAAATGGAAATTCTTACTCTTTAGATTTTGTCGGAATCGAAGTTGGACGAAAGCAGAATGGGTTCATTCTCTATATGACCAACCAAACCGATCAAGGAAAAGGTTAAGAGCCAACCGTCATGGTCAAATGTACGAAACAAGTGATGCGCTTATAACAAAAGTTTACCCAGTGTTCAGCAGATTTCAGAGGAAAGTAGATACTTAATTGGGAATGGCCTATGTCGAAAGAGGGTATTTAATAGAGGAGCATTGATACTAGCCAAGATGGACGGCAAAAGTCCGCTAAATCCAATTGATCTGAGACTCGGCCAAGAAGTACTTCGCTTGAAAGTGGGCCAAGATGAAAACCCACAAAGGGCATCTTGAATTCAAAAAAAAAAACGGAGAGGCCAAGGTGAAAACCCAAAGGGCACTTTGAGACCAAAGGGCTTTGAGTCGAAAACCCAAAAGGCGGCTCAAGTTGTAATCAAATCATGATGGGGCATACAATAGTTTTGCCACGCTTGAATTGACAATGAGGAAGTATGTTACATCTTGGGGCATCGACAAAGTATTCAATCCCCTAAACACATATTGAGCTCAAATGGTCCTCAAGAAGTTTGAACAAAGAAGCTCGATCGGCGATATATCTGGGGCACCTAATTGCCATCTTACCCATTCTTAATTTGCTCATTCCAAAATACACTCGCTAGTAAATTTTCTCCTTGAGTGCATTTGCTATTTGTTTCGAGCCATGCTCCTAATTAATTTCTTTCTGGTCCATTCCAAGCATTTTTCATTGAAATAATGATTATTGAACTAATAATGCTTTCACGAAAGAAGTTTTGCATATTACTCTGAAAGTCTCTAAATAATACAAGAATCTGGAACATGACAATTATTTAGAACTAACCAGACTTACAAGGGCTCAGAGACTTGAGATAAGGGTTTAAGCAGTGACGACATCCTCAGATTAGTTGTTAGAAGTATCAATGAAGCGGAGAAGATATCGTCCGGTCACCTTAATAAGCGACCAAGAATGATGTATTCAAGTGTTAAAATGGATCATTCTCATGACATTTTGCATCCATTCATAACATTCATGATACATATGGTTAGGAGCATCTTTCATGACAACCTAATCATTTGACATATGCATAGACCCCATGAAATCACTTCTACTGGTAGGTTCCCAGAGGACTATGTAGCAAAGTTGATGGGAGTTCTGAAAATAATGACGTTATCCCACCGAAGAGGAGTGGAACAGTCGAAAACATTGAGCCTTAATTCCCTAAACAAGAGGGTAACGTGTCGAAAATATCGACCTTATCCCATGGCGAGGAGTGGAACAGTCGAAAACCTTGAGCCTTAATTCCCTAAACAAGAGGGTAACGGTCGAAAATATCGACCTTATCCCATCGAAAGCGAGAGTGGAACAGTCAAAACATTGAGCCTTAATTCCCTAAACAGTAGGGTAACGGGCCGAAAATATCAGACCTTATCCCACTGAGAAGGAGTGGAACAGGTCGAAAACCTTGAGCCTTAATTCCCTAAGCAGTAGGGTAACGGGCTGAAAATATCAGACCTTATCCCACTGAGCAGGAGTGGAACAGGTCGAAAACCTTGAGCCTTAATTCCCTAAACAGTAGGGTAACGGGCTGAAAATATCAGACCTTATCCCACTGAGCAGGAGTGGAACAGGTCGAAAACCTTGAGCCTTAATTCCCTAAACAGTAGGGTAACGGGCCGAAAATATCAGACCTTATCCCACTGAGCAGGAGTGGAACAGGTCGAAAACCTTGAGCCTTAATTCCCTAAACAGTAGGGTAACGGGCCGAAAATATCAGACCTTATCCCACTGAGCAGGAGTGGAACAGGTCGAAAACCTTGAGCCTTAATTCCCTAGCAAGAGGGTAATCTGTCGAAAATATCGACCTTATCCCACCGAGCGAGAGGAACAGTCAAAACATTGAGCCTCAATTCCCTAAGCAGTAGGGTAATAGGCCAAAAATAGCAGATCTTATCCCACTGAAAGCAGGAGTGGAACAGTCGAAAACATTGAGCCTCAATTCCCTAGCAGTAGGGTAATAGGCCAAAATAGCAGATCTTATCCCACCGAGCGGGAGTGGAGCAGTCGAAAACATTGAGCCTTAATTCCCAAGCAGTAGGGTAATCTGTCGAAAATATCGATCTTATCTCTACCGGCAGGAGTAGTAGCGGATCGAAGCAAGAGATCTTATCTCCACCGGCGAGAGTGGAGCAGATCGAAGATTGAAGCCTTATCTCCACCGAAGCGGGAGTGGAGCAGGCTAAAGATAGTAGTATCTCCACCGAAAGCAGGAGGAGCGGATTGAAGACCATAGATCTTATCTCTCCGAAAGGAGTAGAGCAGATCGAAGATTGAAGCCTTATCTCCACCGAAGCGAGAGGAGCGAGGCTAAAGATAGCAGATCGCAACAAAACTTCCACACCTCCGGAATGCGAGAGAAGCATTGAGAAGTTAAGATTGAACAAGTTTGGGCAAAATTGGTCCTTTAAAGTCTTTGCTCTATTTTCGTTGTAACGACAATGAGCAAAAGAGGGCAAATGAAGGCCCAATTTTAAAATAAAAACACAGCCAATAAACCCAAATCAAAACAAATTTGCACTCCAAACCAAAATTACAGTCCAAAAAAACACAACCCACAAATGAAAATAAAAGGAGAAAACCCTAGATCGGAGAGTCCTAGCGCCCAGACGCCCGCGCCAGCAAGACCCACCTCCGAACGGTCGGCGTCAAGAACTCGCGCCACCACGGCACCACGTTAGAAGCCGGATCTACCACGAACCTACAAAATAGGAAACAAATAAGTTGTAAAACAAAGGCTATAAAAGCCTTAACAGAAATCAAGTCAAGGGAAGATTAGGGTTTTTGGGGGAGATAAAAAAAACACTTGTAAGGAGGGATTTCAGAGAAATACGAAAAAAGGAACAAAGGTTTTCGTTTTTTTTCTTTTCGGTCTTTGTTTTTATTATTATTTTTTTTATTTTTTTTCCCTTCGGAATCCGTTTTGAGTTTTTTTTTTTAAAAAAAGAAACAACACATAAAGGTTTTATAATAAAAAAAAAAAAACTCACCTTTTTTCGGATTCCGGCCACCGTGGACGGTGGCCGGCGACGGCGGCCGGACGGCGATCGGCGCCGGAGTTCAGGCCGGAAGAAAGTGCTCAGAGAGAGCTTCAAACATTTTTTTTCTTTGAGTTTGGAAAAATGAAGGGGAATGGGGATTTTGAAAAAAAATTATGCTTTTATAGTGTGGTAAAACGGCGCCGGTTTGAGCCTTGGGTCGAGGCCAAACGACGCTGCTTTTGGTCCTCGACCAGAACCCGACCCGCGCAAGGCCTAGGATCCGCGCCTTTTTTGTTTGAGGGCTAATTGCACGCTTAGCCCTCCGCTTTTGACCGTTTTCAAGCGTTTTCTTAATTCTGATTTGGCCCAAAAGTTTACCTATTCTTTCGATTTAATCCGCGCCCAGATGCTGCGTTTCAGGGGAGGGGTTATTTTCTGTTTTGGACCCTCCAAGTTGTGCGCGCATGACGATTTGCACCTTCCATCTTTGTTTTGTTTTAAAATTGGCCCCAAAGTTTTTGTTTTGATTCGATTTAGTCTATTTTCGCTTATCTTGGTTATTTTACCATTAAATTCATTATTTTAAATATTTTGTTACTCTTTTATGTAGATTATCATCATTATAGTCATATTATTTCTGTTATTTTTATTGTCATAATTATTATTTTAATTTTCCCATACTATTAAAGCTTTATTTTAGTGTGTTTTATTAATGCCGCTTTATATATATCATAGTTATTACTATTGTTTTATTTTATTACTATTATTTTAACATGACTACTATCATTTTATCACTAATATTGTTGTTTACCATTTTTTTATTTATTTATTTTTCCATTTAATATTCTTCAAAATATTACTACTACTGCTTTTTTGTTAAGTATTTCATTTTCAATTTTTTTGCCATTATTATGTATAGTATTATTATTACATTTTTTTTACCATTTTTATTCTAGTACTATTACTAGTATTTTCTCATTGATATATGTTTTTTGCCCAAATTGTTGTTACTATTTTATTATATCATTTATATTTTAGTATTATATTACCCTTTTACCACATCCATTAGTTTCTTTAATAATATTATCATTCTCTTCTGCATTTTATTTATTACATGTTATTTGGGTTATGATAGTATTTTTTTTTTGTTTTTTTTGTGTTCATTATTATTAGTCCCTATTAATCGTGTCCACATTTTCACATTTTGTCCGCTCTTTTCAAAATTATTAAAAGGATTTCATAAAGGCAATTTTGTGTGTTTGGAAGTCCGAAAATCGTGCCCAATCGTGCTGGGCTTCAATTTTTCGTTCGTCTAGATCGCTAAATAACCTTTAAAGATTTTTATCGTGTTTTTGAAAATAAGGAAGCGTTTCGTGTTTGGACGTTCGAGATTCGTGCCCAATCGTCTTCGGGTCTCGATTTTCTATTCGCCCAAACAACTAAATATCCTTCAAAGATTCTTTATCGTGTTTTCTTAAATAAGGCAATATCTCATGTTTGGAAATTCGAGGGATCGTGCCCAATCGTGCTGGGTTTCGACTTTTCGTTTGACCGAATAGTGAAATACCCTTTTCAAATTGCACTCCACGTATTTTGGAAATCATAAAATGATCTTGGGATCGAGAGTTCGAAGCATCGTGTCCTATCGTGCTGGACATGATATTTCACTTTCCTAACAAGAGAATTTTGATATCCAATACGAGTCATCCAAACATTTTTCCATACTTTAAATTTTTATTTTCAATATTAAGGACATCAATCAATCGACACGGTACCAATTTTGGGCGTTGAGGTGCTAACCCCTCCTCGTATGTAATCGACTCCGAGCCCGCTTTTCTTAAAACTCGAGACCAAAATGTTTTATAAGTGGCCCAATCACACTTCAAAAAGGATTGGTGGCGACTCGTCTTTCTTTTAAAGTCGGCCCGCTTTCCAACAAAAAAATGGTTTCGACAGTATTGATAAGCATTGAATTTTCGTAAGGAATATTATCCTTCTTTGAGGTTAAAGAAGACAAATGGAACACAAAAAGTAACAACAGGGCTAAATGGTGAGAGTGAAATCAGAAATATGCCACAAGTCCACGTGAAAGAGAAAGCAAACCTTTATTAATATTTTTATTTTCAAATACAAGCATTTTCATTTGCACAAAAGAAAAAAAAAAAAAAAGAAAAAAACGTTGGAAGTTCTTTTTATGACAGGCAATAGTTGTAGTTGTACTGCAAAAAAGAAACCCCACAATATATACAAGCACTTTTTCATCCCTAAGTTGCTATTCTATCTTCATTTTCTATTAATTCAGAATGTCCAGAAAGTTTTCCACAAACCGAAGTAAAAGACAATGATTTTTAATATTTTTTTTACATTTTATTTTTATTTTACAAGTTATTTTTATTTTTACAATTTTCAATAATTTGTACAATTTTTTAGATAACTTTTAATGATTTTTTTACCAATCAATGCTGATCAGCAGTTGCTCAATGTGGGTCAACACCCGTTCAATTCCCATCAATGATCATCAACATACCATACCGTTAGTCAATATGCCATGTCATTGATGACGTGACGCGTTCTTATTATTGATTAATTCTTTTTATTTTTAACATTATTACCGTAATAACATACCATGTCATTAGTCAATATGCCATGTAATTAATGATGTGATGCATTCTCATTAGTTTACTCCTTTTATTTTTAATGTTTATTTGCTTTTGGCTACCGGAATAATTGTAACTAAGCAAACTTTAGGTGCCAAACGGGACAAAATAATATAGGTACTAAAGTGGTAAAATGGGTATAATTCTAATGTCAAATTATGAATAAAGACTTTGCTTACATACTTGCATTGTTAAAATGCATTTAAATAATTTTAATATTTAATTAGTGAAGTTAGAATATGGAGATCACCACTCATCTTTGAAAATTTTAACGTTCAGATTTTTAAGTAATAGTTGGATTGAAGAGTTCATGAATAAATAACATGCTAAAGAATCTCCACAACCCTTATTTTGTAAAGAGGATTTTCACTTAATTTAGCCTTAACATGTACTTAGGTCTATATGATTAGTTGGTCACTTTTATATTGATTAAATTGTTTGGTTATTTGGTTGAGTTGTGTTATTTGTTTTATATTTTAATATTTTATAAGCATGATATTGCTTAATGATTAATTGTTTGTATATTTAAATTTTATGTTTTAATGTGCAATAATTGAATGATTAGTTCAGACAGCTACACTAGCAATCATTATGACATTCTAAATCCAACCAAACTTCGGACCTAAGTTTACAATTTTATAATAATAAAGAGAATTGAAAAGGAAATAATAAAAAAAACATTTTTATAGGCTAAAAGTATTTGAAGTAATCTTTAAATTATTTTATTTAAGTTAATTTTGAGCTTTAATATTTTCAAGGGTTTGAGCTTTTATATTTTTAAGGATTCTAATTCTAATTAGGTGTAATTTGATAAATTTTAAAAATAAATATTGAAGTTAAATTATAATTTTTATATATTATTCGAAATTAAATATAAAATCAAATTGTTTGATAAATATAAAATTTAAAGTATAATTTTATTTATTTTACATCTTCATTTTTATTTTTCAAAATATATGAAGGATAATATAATGTTAAAATAATAAAACAAATTAATTGAAAATTTTTCAATTTTTTATAGAAAAATTCTATAATGGTTTTAAAAATATTAATTTCAATTGATTTAATAATTTTTAACGACTACTCAAATAATGTCTAGATAAAATATTATCTTTTAATTCGTATTACTAAATAAAATTTTAAACAAAATATTAATCCAAAGCTTATTTGAGATTAAAAGAAAAATACTATAACAAAGTTTAGAGATTATTTGAGAATAAAATTAAAGATTAAGAAGAAAATTAAAATTAGGGACCTTAATTCATCAACTTTTCATTTTCTCTTTACCAAACAGTGGTATGGATGTAATTATTCTTTATAATTAAATTTAAAACCGAATTAAATTAAACCTTTAACATTATTTTCTTCAGATTAAAATTTAATATACCTTAATTAAAAGACATTAAACTTTTACCAATAAAACAGACATTCATTCAGTGCCATCATTCCTCTTTCATGTATAGCTTGCCGTCCCTTTCACAAACAAACTACAAAACTGGATGGCCCTAAATACATTTGTCTTTCCAAACAATTTAATGTCCACAAGGCATTAATTCATGGATAGGATTTAATGATAAAAATAAACTCATGCAATTTGGATTTGGTCCATAGTTCTAAATCTTTGGTTTCACGAATATCACGACTTGTAAAATTTTAAGTTTACAAAATAAATAAAAAATAAAAATAAAATAGAAAAATCACAAACCCACAATCATGTTATCATGTTATGTACCTAATAAAATCTTACAATTAAAAATCCGACACTAACACTTAAATCAAATGTCCTATAATCTTTAATATCATGACTACTGAATATTCTGAAGAATAAAGTCTTAGTTTGATTTTTATTTATTTATTAAAACAAATATTTTCAGAAATATTTTCAAATACAGTATTAAATAATCAAAATTTTTAAAAGAAATAAAAGACCTCGCAATATTATTATTATTTACAAAAGCAAAGATACGGACGCATGCATGCATCAAAGAAGACAAAGTCACCGGAACTGGCAGAAAGCTATAAAACTGAGTTTTGTAGCTTAATCAAAACTATAACCAGAACTTAGCGCAGATGCATATGTATATATAAGAGATCGGGTAGGAAAATGAGTAGATATGTATATATATGTATATGTATACACTACATAGTGACGTGTGTATATATACCATACACTTTGTCTTTTCTCTTTTAATTCAGCTTTAAACTGTTTTTTTTTCTTTTTCTTAAAAAAAATGTTTATGTTATTTTAGAGAAAACAAACCTTTTTTAGCACAGAAAAAGTTCTGGGTTTTTGTCCCAAAGCGTTTCAAAATAAAATCAACTACCAGTTTTCCAGCATAAAAGAAACTCATCATTGATAATATCTTTCCCTTTATATAATCAACTAACCTTTCTGCTGATGAGCTGACATCTTACCCAGATTACATATACAGGAAAATGAATCCCCATATATATATATTCCTTTAAATTGAGATAAATCGAGAACAAAGAGATATCCATGAAAATTATAACCAGGATAACCTTTTTGCTGATGAGCTGACATCTTACCCAGATTATATATACAGGAAAATGAGTCCCTATATATATATATATTCCTTTAAATTGAGATAAATCGAGAACAAAGAGATATCCATGAAAATTATAACCAGGATTTTGTGAGATTTACAGCTTTTTCGACAAGATTTTTGTTTTAAAGTTTATGCTTTCTTACTTACCCAAAATCTGAGGTGAGATTTTCGAGTCATAATTTAGTACCCTAATCGTAATCCGGCAGATTAGGTGGCTTCTCATTGTCCAAGCGATTGGGCGACTGCCCCTCTTAAGGAGTTTTCGGATTTTCTTTCTTGTAATCTTGTGTCGCATGACACAAACTATCAGATCCACCAAAAATAATACATCAGATAATTAACCACAATATCTTTATACATATTCAAAGTCAAACTTAGTTTTTTGTATGAGAACTGCAAATAATGATGGGAGCCATTTCAGATATTTTCAGGAAGCGGTAGCTACGATTTTGGGAACTTAGGTCATCAAAAGAAATAATAATAATAATAATAATAAAGAAATTCCTTTTTACTATATAATTGTTTGTTGGGGTTGGGTCTATATGCCTATAATGGCAGAAACATTATAAAGGAGGGCCCTCTCCACAAGAAGAGTGATGTATCTTTCAGTCATTAGACCCAACAAATCCTCAATATCCATGACATATTTTTTTCCTTCTCAAATTCAACACAAATATCAATGGGTTCACTGACCCCTGAGTTCAGACTCAGAAACTCCTCCCCTATATATAAAGAGAGAGGATACTGTGTAATGTGTACTGGATCCATCTTAGCCACCAACTCTCAATCTCACACTATTTCTGTACTAAATATAAATAATAAGAAAATAAGAGAAGGGATTTTAGATTTTAAGATTCTGAATCTAAAACAATATAAAGTTGTAAAACCCGCTGGGAGAGAGCATTCATTATCAATGGAAAATAATTGATGCCGGCCTTGATTTTTTTCTTTCACCTGAAAGTGAGTTTGTGTTTTTAATGTGATGTAGGAAGGAACATATGGTTGATATGATTTTGTCGATCCATATCATATGCATGGTTTCTTTTAAATAAGTGTTACACATTCTAGTTGGCAACATGTGCTAGCTAGCAGTGCCACCACGCCCTCGAAACCAACTAAACTAACAACTCCAAATTATATCTTATTCATCTCACTGTTGTTTCAATATAAACTAACAAAAACATGAGATTAGAACAAGATGAAAATGGCCAATTCATGTGCATTCAATAAACCAATTAGTATCTGTAGTAAGTAGTTGAATATTTCTTGTAGATAAAAAAAAAATAATATAATTAAAAGGATTTATCTCGACTCAGATCAGTAAACATGGAGAAATCTAAAAAAAAAAATTCAATTAGCTATGAACATATATGGGAAAGGATATTTACATACGTGTATATATATACTATATCATGCATGTTTTTGGACACTCTTTCCAAATGGATTCAATGATTTCTTTTAATTTGGAAAAGGACCAACAACCAAATTGAATTTAATATACTTAATCTATAAGTAAAGATCTCAACCTTTTTTTTATTTTTCTCATTCAACACGTCATAATTAACAAAAGTGAGCACATATTTCACTTATTTTCGATAGGGGTGGTTTTTTTCCCTCTCCTATTTACTACGTTAAACCCCAACCTACCCAATAGGGGATGAACTTCTCTCCCCTAATTTCTTTATATTTTTATGACTTTATTCAAGTTTTTCCCTATTCTTCAAGTAAAGAATCTATCACTTTGGTTTTGGAACATTATCAACTTATACATTTGGATAATGAAAGAATTTATGGTGAGGAGATTGTAAGTTTAAAGCATCAAAGTATGGTACCATTTAGGTGAAAGGTGGGGTGATTTTATGGGTGGAATAAAAGTAAAAGATGCTTTTTTTTTTACGAGAAATAATTTACAAATGACAAAAATCGTATATCATATGATCATCATTAAAAACCTTCAAATTTAATAAATAAATCAACATAATTGTATATAATTTTCTATATATTTCACTATTAATGTATCAAAAGACGAACATATGATGAAGATTGAAATGTAAATGTCCCGAACCCAAATGTGTGTGATCCACACCCTCAATGCCATAAATTTAGTGACTAGTTTAGTAGGCCAGCCAAGGGTTCGGAGGTTAGGCATTTTTTAATGTGAAAATGGGCTAGCTAGGGTTAAACACTTACCCATTACATTTACATCACGGAAATTAAAAAAAAAAAAATGAAATTAATCCTTAGGGTTTTCATCTCAAACTAACTCCACGCTCTTTGATGGGTATTCCATTACACGCTCCAATGAAAGGGTGTTTACGTGCGAAGGCATCTTTAAGACCGTAGATACAAGGAGTATTAAAAGGTTTTTAGGTCAATTTCTAAATCAAGCCCTTGCACTATGCATTTTTTTTTACGTATTTAGTCTTTCAAGTTTCAACTATAATTTAATAATTTAGAGTAAATTTAAATATGTCAAAGCTCTTGTATTCTTCTAAAACTTAACATTTACACTTTGAGTCCCTATATATTTTTATTTGACTAAAAATCTTGGTCCTTTCATCAATTTTAGTGTTAGAATTGTTGATGTGCTCTGCTATAAAAAGGCAAAACAAGTTTTTATCCTTAACATTTACAATCTTTTGCCAAATTGGTCTTTACTCTTAAAATCACATAAACAATTACAAAATGTTTTAAAAATTAATTTTTTTCATATTTTCAATAGAAATATAATTTTTTTGAAAAATTAAAACTCTATGAAATTAATTAAAAATAAATTTAAATATTTAATAAAATAAAAATATAAAAATTGTGTTATTTACTCTATAAATCGTAAAAAGGTCTCTCCAAACTTTGAGCTATTTAGTTAGTACTCCATATTAAATCAAATTTGATCAAGATTTTTTAATTTTAAATCAAACTAATTATATATAAAAAAAATTTTATGTAAATTTAATTATGAAGTATGTTAAATATTAGTATATAATAAATTTTAGGGTTAAATATCAAATTTATACATGAATTTTTATCCAATGTACAATTCGATACATGAATTTCGATATGGTACAATTATACACATGAAATTTGAATTGTGGTACATATGCATACATGAAATTTTGATTTTGATTCAATTGTACACATTTAAATAAATGAATACATATATTTATTTTTCTATTCGATTAATATAATTATTTTTGTAAACAATATATCAACATAAAATTATACTAATTCAATAATGTTGTTAGTGATTCGGGAAAATTGAATCAAATTAAAATTTCATGTATAAAATTGCACAAAACTAAAGTTTATATATCACATTGCACATTGAATCAAAATTCAAGTATAATTTTGATATTTATCCTAATTTTAAATAATGAAACAAATTCTAAATTGATTCAAGTTAAATTTAAAATAATTATATTAACAAAATTATATTATAATTATCTAAATATAAATATATTTAAAATTTATATTAAATTTAATATTAATTGATTTAGAGTTTGTATATTACTTAAAATATATTTTATTTTAATAATTTGTATACTTTATAATTAAATTTACATAAAATTATTTTTTATATATAATTAATTTGATTCAAAATAAAAAAACTTATTCATTTTGAAAAGTAGAGATATTAGAAATAATTAAATTATAATAGAGAGACTCAATCTAAAAAGGTGCATAGTACAGGGACGTTATATGAAAATTTACTAATTTTTAATGCTTTGGGAACTAGAGCGTGTACCAACGCGTTCTAATAGTGCGCTTTTTTCATTATTCCAATCTAGGGCAACACCCATAATGGAATTGTGATAAGAACCGAACCTCACTTCCACGTGGGCCAAATCCATTGGTTCTTTTTCCTAGCATTGGTTTTCTCTCTTATACTTTCTAAATAAATAAAATAAAATAATATTTAATTATATAGAAATATTTTTTTACAGATGATTTTTATTACAACAACAACAAAAGACCCTCCTTTCAAGGACAAAAGATAAAAACTCTTTTCTTGTCTACTCTTCTTTCTCTCTCTCTAAAAGAATCGAAAAACCTCTCCTTTGTTTAAGCTAGGGTTTCTCCAAACTTCGCACTCAAATTATACGCTACGAGCTTCAGATCTCTTCAGAAAGACTCAATCTTCTACTTGGTCGATCAATGTTCTTCCTTTTGATACCATTTTCTCGACTGGCCGTGAAGAATCGAAGCTGGGTTGGTTTTAGATTGTCTTAAGAGGTACTAACTCAAATAAAGGTATTTTTTTCTGATCTAATTACAATTTAAAGCTCTGGGTTTGTTTTGTTATTGATTTGTTTCCTTTTGATTAATACAAGTTTAAGCTGAGCTGGAGCTTTTTGTTTATTTCAGTTATCTTGGGTTAGTTTACTGTGTTTAGTACGTTAAGTTTAGACTTTTATTGACGTTTTGGCATCTGGGTTTTGCTTTATGAGTTAATATATTCACCTTTTTAAAGGATATTTTATGTTTTCTTTTATCGGCTTTGTGGTCGTAGAAATGATGTTCACTGTTCACTAGCTTGTGAATTTTGATAGTTATGAAACCCTAGATAAAATTTTTCATTTTTGGATTTTTGTAACATCAAACTCGAAGGCTTGGAGGTGAGTTTTAAAGCTTATTATTTTTGCTTTGATAACAAGACTATTATTCTCATCGAAAACTTCAGTTCGTATTATCTGATAAAACCCTAACATGTTTTTTTTTCCTTATAGGTGTAATTTGATGATTTACTTTGTATTCTAAATGGATGGGTTTTGCTATATAATTTATTAGGATGTTATTGAAACATTAATGCTGTAACTGCAATCATATATTTATGTTTGGTTTCATGGGAACTAGGGTTTCCAATTTTGGTCCCTTTGAATAATATTCAGTCCTCTACTGCTATAAGTTATTATTTTATGTAATAAATCACCATATATAGGGGCTTTCCAGCTTCTCATCTTTTCTATTGTATCCGTCTTACTATATTGCTGTTATTTCATCTTGAATTCCTAGGAATCATTAAGTGCGTGCTTAAGTTCTTGTGATATACTTAATATCTTAGAGCTTCTTGCATATTGATTACATACATAGCTTATGGATATGGTCACACTGTTACCATGTATTGTTATCAATGCTCATGACAGCTTATGGATATAGTTACACTGTTACTATGTATTGTTATCAATGCTCATGAGTCATGACAGCTTATGGATATAGTTACACTGTTGCTATGCATTGTTATCATTGCTCATGGCAGCTTATGGATATAGTTACACTGTTACTATGTATTTTTATCAATGCTCATGGCAGCTTATGGATATAGTTACACTGTTACTATGTATTGTTATCAATGGTCATGGCAGCTTATGGATATAGTTACACTGTTACTATGTATTGTTATCAATGCTCATGGCATATCTAATTGTTGCACATTGGTGTTATCAATTAGTTACTCTTAGCATGGAGACAACTACTGTGGTCAAGGAAACTCATCACAGTTGCAGTTCTAATCTTGTCGCCAAGTCCATGGAATCACCCATAAAGATTGACTCAATATCCATAGATCTTATCAATGCTAATGATGACATTGATACTAGGAAGTGTGAACATTTTTCTATTCGGTAAGCCATGATCCTTAATATTCAGTGCTCTTGTCTACTTGTTGAACTTCCTCAACCTCTCTATATACTACCATTGTTGTTGAAAATGGGTTTATGGTAGCTGCAGTTTGAGTGTGGGCTATATGCAGCGAGTGTACCTATGTGAGAGAGGTATCTTTCCTTAGTGGAATCAATTGATACGTGAGGGTATATCCTAAGAAATGCTTTTGAAATCATCTATCAAAATGAGAATTATTGAAAGAATTAATTAACTTATTTCTTTCCTTCAGTTGTTCATGCTTCCTCACTAACTTCATAGCTTTCTTGTTTGTGTGTGTGCACGATGACTTTTCTCCACATTTTAGGGAATGGATCAAAATGTCTTGGATATTCTAGTTATAAATTAGTGCATTAGCTAAGGAATTTTATTCTTTATCAACATATTGCTTGAGATAGAATGGAATGTTGAGATCATATTTCCAACAAATATGAAAGTATACTAAACATCTAATTTATGTAATGGCATCTAATAAAGGGATTACAGTTATAAATTGAGGTAAACTTATTGCAAGATTTGATATCTATAAATGGTGTCTGCTGATACATAGTTCTTTGAGCACTACTTTCAGACTTGCTAGTTGCTATATGCAGTGCATTAATGGTCATGTTGGAAGTCTTACTCATAAATTCCCTTTATAATTTGAGGGAAATTTATTGCAAGATTTGATATCTATAAATGGCTTCTGCAGATGTATAGTTCTTTGAGTACTCCCTTCAAACTTGCTAGTGGCTATATGTGGTGCATTAATGGTCATGTTGGAAGTCTTCCTCATAAATTCCCTTTGATTTAAATGCAGTGGATATGCATCTGAGATGCGCAGGAAAGACTGGAAGAAAAGTTGGCCATTTGCATTAGATGGTGGCCAGAATATATTTAAAGAACAGAACTGTAAGCTTCCTCCTTTACTTGTTCCAAAGTTCAGATGGTGGGGTTGCCAGAACTGTCTGCGGGACACTGAGGCTGAAGGCAGTATAAATGAAGAAAGAAATGTTACTAATGATAGTAGCAAATTGAAATCCTTTGGCTCTTGTCCCCTTGTGTCACCCCTTGGGGATTCTGTGGTGTCTTCATCAGGTTTGCTGCAGGCTGGAAAGAGTAATGTTGACTCAAGAAAATGTGATGCTATTGCTTGTTTGGATGTTAGTAGCAGTCATCCTTTCGTTAGTGGTAAAAGTGACAAGAGAGTGGAAAACACAGATGTACAGGTCATAGGTATATATCTATCCTAGCTCAGTCTTCATGCGGTTACCACTAAATTAGAACTTCAACTGTTTTGGTTGTTTTTCCAGGGCAAACAGATATCTTAGAAAATAACATTAATGAGGAGATTCCGAAATATGCTGGAATAGAAGTTATTGCTAGCCTTATGAAGCAAGCACTTCGTTTAGATGAAAAAGGTATGTCTGCCATGAGTAGAAGACCATATAAATAAACTTAAGCATTTTCTTGCATTGCAACTGAAACTGGAACAACAGTAGCTGCAATAACACTGTTTCTTATTTCTGCAACAGTGGCTTCTCTGCAACATCATAATCCCAATTTAGAAGATAATGAAGTTGCTGGTATCAAGCTTCCTGAATCAAATGTGGAGCATGCAGTTAAGGATGCCACTGAAATACGTCCAACAGGAAAATCTGCCTGTGATCAACAGATGGAGTTGGTAAAAGGTTGTGGATCCCATGGGATAGCGAGTACAGTTCATAGGGTTCCTGATGCTTTCAAGATTCATACAGATGGACATTCTTCTTTGGAATTAGATGATTGTGATTATGCATCATCTGATAGTGATGAGGTATTGCCTGGAACTGCATCTGGCAGCGTGCATCGAAGAAAAAACCGTAAGGTGCGTCTGCTGACCGAATTGTTGGGTAAAAACAAAGATGAAAAAACTAATCTCACGAGTACAGAGGATTCTCCTTCTAGTACCAATCCTGATGTGTCCGTACACATAGATTCAGTATCTGCTTCCCAGGATCAAGTCACTTTCCATGGAAATGTTACAAGTAGTTTGGCTCGTAGAAGGAAAAGAAAGATGCCACAGGATGAAGAATGGATGCCTGGGGAATTGATGAGCTCTCCAAATAATGGCCATAAAAACCTTAGGACCTTCAACAGAGATGCAGAAACTGCTGATGGAATCACAAGTTCTGATTCAGAAGGTACAATTAACAGAAGCAGCTTACAGACTCCAGCAAAGAGCAATTTGGTTAACTTTAAAGTTGATAGAAGTCCTATTCTAGGAAAGAAGAAAAACAACAAGACCCAGAATATTGATCAATGTCCATCCTTGCGTCTGTCTCGAGAAAATCTGCAGAAGGAAAGACAGAAAAAGCCTGGAGATGCCACTAAGAGTGATGCCACTGATATTGCTTTGTACAAATCAAATGATGTATCTGCAGGCAGTGGGTTCAATCCCTCAACTGTATCTGCTGCAAAGGCAGAAAAAAAGTCTAATTTGTTGAAGAAAAAGAGCAAGATGCATCTAGATCATGATCGGCAAGCTTCTCCAGTTCCTTGGAACAATGGCATTCTCAGAGAAGGTCTGACTTCAAGGGAAGATGTAGAAATAAGACAAATTGGGAATGTAGCTGTTCCTCTTGAAGTATCCCAGGATGCATCACCTGAAAAAGGAGTGCAATTTTCCCTTAGTAATTGCTTTCCTGCTAAAAGATATGATGCAAAATGTGGCACTCCAATAAGGGATGGGCTACAATCTTTATCATCTTGCCAAGGGTGTGTTCTCAGTGAATATGATACTAGGAGGAAAGATCTAAACATGAACTATGTTGGAGAGTCTACTTTTCCAACTAAATCTCAAGTTGATGCCTACCTTTGGAAGGGAATGCATGTTGATCTCAACAGTAATCAAATCACATATGGAATACCGTTCCTAAATGAGAAGCAGAAGCACAGATCTCCTGATGAAGTTGGGAGTTGTTCCACAATGCTGCAAATGGTATGAACTTTTCTTCTGTTGACCAAGTAGTGAACTGGCATTTATAATGAAAAAGAAAATAATTTCATAAGATATTTTTGCAGAATCATTTGTGTGATCTTTCCCCACATTTATTCTTCCTCTGTAACCAAGTTTGTTTTTACATTCAGTTTTGGCATACATGAATTATTCAAGTTATGATTAGCATTTAGAATAAAGTTTCTGGAATTTTCAGATCAACTATATATTTTTTTTTGAGCCAGAAACATTCCCTTTTCTTCAACCAGTTATAAAACTTCAAAAAGGTACATACATCTTTTTCTTTTTTGAGAAAACTGGTTCACATCTTTTTCTTTTGCTTTGAAACAACTTTTGCTTCCATCCTTAATCCTTACTCCAAAATACAGATCTCGTGGAATTTTTTAAAACACTAATGACCCTTCTGGTTCTGATATAAGCTCATGTTATCTTATATATGAAAGCTTAGATACTAGCATTTTTGTTGATAACTTTGAAGATGGCATATATATGTAGCATTGAGTAACATAAGCAATCATGTGAACTTTATGGCAAACATTTCCAACGTAATGAGGAAAAGTTCTTCTAATTAATGCATCTGTTTTTCCATCATGTTGTTTCTGTGAAATTGAGAAGAGGTTTTCTTTCCATCTTATCTCTTTTGCAGGATTTCAGTGGTACAAGCAACAATGGGAGAACTGTGGAGTTTCCAGACCATGCAACAGTTGCTAGGGAGCATTATGATCAACGTGTTGAAATGGTTTCTGAGCAAGGAGCTGCAGATGACATAATGGAAATTGCTGAACTCATGGCAAAGAATCAGTATGAACGGTGTCTTCCTGATACTGAAATTGATAGACAGCTGCCAGAAACCAGTAGCACCAAAATTCATCAGAGGGTGGATCTTAATAAAGTATATGAAAATGAAGAGATGATCCTGTTTCAAGAGACCCCAGATAAACTGGAAGCTCAAGCCAAAAACGGAAGAATTGGCAAGTTTGTAAGAGGCGATAATGTGGGATCCAGCAAGCAAAAGTCGGTGGATTATTTCTCTCATATAGACCGAAACCAGTACAAGATGAGCCAGTTGGAACAAAGTTACCCCCCTGCAGGCTTTAGACCTTTTCCTCTATGTGGAGAGAAGCCATTGAATGGAGTCCAATTTTCTGCCACCAATTCCATCAGGCAAAACAGTGCTCAAAATTGGCAGCAGGTAAGGAACATGATTGGGCAAAGGTCCTCTCATGCTAATGTGCAGGCATTGGGAGTTTGTAGCACATGCCAGAGTGCTTCACAGCAGAATAAAGAAGTACCTCACCTATGGTCATCCATGATACCAAGTAGCATGTCCTATGTGCACAGCATCCCTCAAAAGTGTGCAGATCAGGTTGCAAGGTTAGATGTGCTTTCACATTGCCCCAGCAGTCTACCTAAGGGAAATATGAGCCGAAATGATGACCGGAACTTCTTGAATCTGGCTTCAAACTATGAGAAGCATTGTAGGAAGTTTGATTCTGAAGCGCTTAGGAGGACACATACAGATTACTCATTTTCTTGCAAGCATAATGGGGCAGGGCCTTTAGATCTGTATTCGAACGAAACAATACCAGCTATGCATTTACTCAGTCTTATGGATGCAGGGTTACAGTCAGGGGCATCAGTTGATGTTGATGGAAACCAAAGATTTGTTAAGAAAACTTCTTTTGTTCCTGGTCATCGTCCTAAGGAGTTTTCAAGCATGCCATCTGGGGGATATAGAACCAATTCAATGAAACATCTATCATTTGATTGCTACAGCAAAAACCACCTGCCTGAGAGTTTCTGTGAGTGTATGTCAGCCACTCCAGCAGTCGGTCCTTCTACTTCATTCCAGCATGGTAAAAGTTTCAAGAAAGCACCTGATTTTGTGGGTCAAATTTCACTGAAGTCTCGAGAAAAAGAGAAAAACAAATGCCCAGACTCGCAAAGGCAGAGTAAAAACCACAGATCACAAAAAACTTCATCTTCAAATAGTGGCTTAAACACAACTTGTGGATCTATTCCTGTTCATAGTCTGCCGAAATTGGCACTTGGAACTACAGATTTTACGATGTTTCCCATGACATTTCATCCAAAGGAGAGTGCAACAAAACAGAAGCAGAAGGCTCATTCTATGAGCGGCACTCTCTTCCATCCAAAAAGTGGTTCAGAGACTAGTATCTGCCACATTAATAGAAACCCTGCTGATTTTACTGTGCCTGAAGCTGGAAATAAGTACATGATTGGTGGTGAAGACCTTAAATTTGGAAGGGAAAAAGCTCCGTCATCTGGATTGGTAAAATTGGTTGGGCACAAGCGTGAGAGGAAGCATGCAGTTAGGAAAGAGCATTCACGAAATCGAACTTCATGAGACTGTTACAATTATATTTTCTGGTAGCGTCTCAAATCCCACTTCATCTTCATTCTGGTTTCAAACTGATCCCTTCCGTTGCACTTCCTCTACCTGAATTCTTCAATTAGAAATTGACTTGTCTAATTTTCTGCAGGCAAAACCCGAAGCACCCTCTTTGATGCCCTGAAACCCCCCAAAAAAAAAAAAAGCTTAAAAGCTTTATCAAATGTCTGGCTTCAAACCGGTCATATTTACTACACAAGTTGAATTTTTTGGCCTTGAAAAAAGCTAGGTGCACGGTAAGGCCTGTAAATATTTGCATATGCCTCGACCCTGCACACCCGGCCTTACATTACATGTCAACTGAAATTATGTGATGTTGTATGCTGGCGTTGTCCTGAACAAGTGTTTGTAAAACCTAAATACTGCCCTTTATTTGTACTCAAAAGTGCTTGTTTGTCACTTAAATAAGTTGGTTTATGCTACATTCTTGAACCAGTTATTGGGAGTGGAAACAGAACAGGCAATTAGTCAATATAAGAGCCTTATAGGGATACTCTATACCTGTATTTTTAGTAATTATTCAGTTGTAATTTACAGTTCTTAAGGTTTGAGAAAAATAGATAAACATGGATGGTATCCTATGAAGCCTGTAGGATATACATATATATACCTTCCAAAGTCGTTTTGCTGTTTTATCGTGTGTGTTGTGCTTTTCCTTTTTGATTACTAAACTAACTTTAATGGATAGCATGATTTCTCTTATTTTGAGAGTCCTGAGATGAAGATTATCCAAGTTCAAGTGAATTCTCCTTTTTAGCATGAGAAGCTATGTTTTTCTGATTTGAAATGAGTGTTGGAGTATCATGTACACAGGAATATATGTTGCATATAAATATTAAAATTTTGTGCCTATTGATACAGATTGATATGCATTGGTACAAGTTGGTATGGGTTGAAACAAGTTGAAACACATCAAAATCTTAATTGTAACTGAACCTTTATTATTTGGTATCGACTGAAGGGTAACTCGGCACATACTGACTAATACAGTATCAACTATCATCTCTATTGAGTATATATAATTTATGTTTTTTATAAATCGGATTTGAATTGTGTTAATAAATATAAAAATAAAGTGAATTATTACATCCAAAATTAAAATATTTATAAATTTAAAAATTCAAAGTTATTTGTATGTCATAATCGAGTTTGAAAAATTTGAATCGGAAAGAGTCCAAATTCAAAAAAAAATCAAACTGAGTTAAATATGAACTTACAAAAATTTTAATCCAGAATTAAAAAAAAATCTGAACACATTTCCAAACCTGATCAAATTAGAATCTTAAAAAAAAAACTCGATCCGAGCGTACGAAATTGCCACCGTGGTCCTGGGACATAAGACATGCCCACAGCCAGTTAGCCCTTCAATTTAGGGCTGAGAAAAAATTTTAATTAATTTTTATGAAATAATCTACGTAAATGATGACTGGATTATTAATAAGTTTGTAATTAAATCATTCGTACAAAATTATAACTTAAATTATTAGTTTTATTTTTCTTTGATTCGGGTTTAAATATATATTAACTTGAAGAACATTCCTCAATTTTGTACGTGGTGTTGGAACTGTGTTAATCGGAAAGTAATTCCGGAGACCAAGGGGCGAACACTCGAGGAGCTACAGACATATCAATGTCTAAAATCTACAATAAAATTATAGTCAATTGAAAGTTGAAGCTGATTTTAATAGATCTATTCGATTGACTTGGTGTAATTGAAAGTTGAAAGTTTCCATATAAAGCTCCGGCTTCTTTTTTTCTTCAGCTTTGGCCCTCCTTACAATGCAAGTAACCGAAACTGGAGCTTTAGTTTTTTTAGGGTTTTAAAGCACCCAAAACGGTTAGTTTTGGTTTAATGATTTTATATTTTATTTAACCTCTAAGTGATATGGATATTATGTAAAATGATTAAAATTTCTTGTCATACTTGTGGAGCTGAAGTTTGGTGAGAGGTTTGATTTTCCCATCGAGTGGAGCTTGCCTCCCATTGAGCTTTGTAATGTAATTATAAGCCTCCATTAAAGGGTTACGATGGGGCTAAGGAGCAATTTAAGATGATGAATAGGATGTATCTCCTCATAGTTCCCCAGGATATCACCCTTCATAAAATCGTCAAGTACTGCCTGTTTAATAAGGGCGCAAATGGTTATTTCGAGACTAGTTTCCACATTGGTTTCATTAATGGCGGGAAATTTAAGCTATGGGAACAGTCGTGGCCTTTTGATTTAGAGGATATAGTGGCCTTAATCCTCCACAGGCTAATGGAGGAACCTTTGCAAGACATTGTAAATTACAAGAAATGTTAGGATAAAAAATGAAGGGTTCCAGATGGCATGCATCGTTCCTTACCCCTTATCCCCTCGAAGGGTGAGAAACCTCCTGTTGTTGTGGGGACCAACACAACCATTGTTGTTGGTGCAAGAACTAGCCATTAATCCATTGCTTCTTGTAGTCAAGCTCAAGCTCCAGGTGAGGAAACATCTTCCAAGCTCCAGGGGATGATGAAGAGGAGGAGGAGGAGGCCCCTTTAGATGTCCCTCTGGTGAACATGGTCATTAGCTTCGAGAGTTAGTTAAACAACGGATGGAGTGGCACAACAGGGTTGGAGCTTGGAGGGGCGTCATGATGGGGCCTCCCATTTTCCGTCATACCCTTCCTTTAACCTTGTCAAATTTTTCCTAAGTGCTGATATTGTGGCTTTTTTTATTGATTTTGATAATGTTTTTCCTATGTGCAGTTACTTCAACTCCAATTACCTAAATTCCTGCAACTAGACAGATGGATTCCAAATCTTGGATGTTGTCCTTGCTAGTGCGATTGTCGCTCCTGCCAGGAAAAGACTAAGGAAGCAGTCTGAGAAGCCATCCAAGAGGTGAAAGAAAATTATCATAGTCTGAGAAGCCATCTGGGAGCCTGCTGCTCCCTCAACAAGTGTCGTTTAAACTTCCACAATGATTAGTGGAAGGTAGTCCGAAGCCTCATCCGGCACCATTTCCCCAACATCAGCTCTAAGGGGGTCCTCTCGGGACCACGTCATAGGCCCCCCACTAGGGGTGATTTTTTTCCAATGTTGGCTCAACTTAGGTAAGCTATCTATTGCCCACTGAAATTCCTTCTTCAGGTATGGTGTCTATGTTTTCTTCACGATTTTGTGAAGTCATTCATTTTTTTTTTATTGACGTCGGTTGTGCTTGTACTTCTAGGTCCTTCAAATACAACTACACCACCCACCCTTGTGGACCTTGTTACTAAAACTGAGTTCTCTGTCCTTGCTACACAGGAGACCAACTGTTGGCTGAGCGGGATAGAGTTCGTGCCTAGGTTGTTGAGTTAGTGTAAGCCCTCCAAAGGAAAGAGGATATCAAGGAGGCCTTGGATGACCTAAAGAAGGATAAGGCCCAGACAGAAGAATAAGGGTTGAGGGTCAAATTCAATTCCATTTAAAAGGTTGAGGATTTAGTTAAAATGAGAATAAGGGTTAAATTAATAAAAAGTAAAAATATTGAAGGTTAAATTTAAAATTTTGATGTTTTTAAATTAAATAATTGTAAGATTTGAAAATTATTAGTAAAATATTTAAAATTTTATTTTAAATAACATTTATGCTGTTTAACTTTTTATGCTCTCGAAACTCAAATGAAAAAAAAAAAGTATTTTCACTAATCAATTTTTGCATGGGAATTTGCAAATTGCACCAGTAGAATCAAATATCTAAACCAACAATGTTCTTTTTCTTCTTTAAAAACAATGCTTATTAATTGTCTCGCTTTGCAAATACGTTTCTTTGGAAAAAAAATTTAAGAAAACGGAGAAAACCTGAAGACCAATCCGCTTAAAAAATCAAAGATTGGGGGATGATGGTGAATATCTGCAAACTCTAGCTTCACTGTAAACAAGCCCTGGTTTGCAAAAATACCCTTTACTTGGACTGCAATGTCTATCTTCTGAACATATGCAAAGCCCTTCTAAAGCACATCCATCACTTCCAACACCTTCTTTCCCAAATAATATCTCATCCGACCATTCACTCGACAACATATTTTCTGGGTCTAATTGCTTCTTCACTGCAATAAACTTATTAAAGTTTAGGTACTTACTTTGAACTTTCAAAAACGCCAAGTTCCTGTTTTTAGCCCAATGTGGGCGAGCCCCATACTTGAAAAACGCCATTTGCTCCACTTCTTCCATTACATCTTGGTTTAACCTCGGGGTGGAAGCTTCATCAGCTCGATAATAGTTGAAATCAACAACTATGGAGTCCTCGGATTGGCCTAGATGTGCCTTTGAAGCCTTTATGTATCGAATCAAGAACCCATTATAGTGATCGATCCCACAAAAGTTTTCTGGTTTAAGGTCCCTCAATTTTTTAACATCTTTGATGAAGTCTCCAAACTTTGTAGCAGTAAATATTGCAGTTGATTCATAAAAGAATAGTCCTTTGATTCTTGGATCCCAAGCACAGGAGGCATCGATTCTTGTTTTAGGTGAATATAAGCATGAACCTGATGTCTGCATTTTCCCTTGGCGACCCACTACTGGATAACCTGTGAAAATCTGCCCATTGTTCTTCAATCCATTGCCAATTTGCTTCTTGTACCATAATGTAGTATCCGCCAGCGTGCATTCTCCATTCACACTTTTGGTACTCTCGAATAGTTTTTCTGCAAAATGTTCTCATATTCAAAGACCAAAACTATGCAATGATATACATATTTTTTAAAATGACAATAACCAGAGTTTATACCCACAGGTCAATTGCGGTAAGCGTCCTTAAACTATGATTTAGGCTTTAATTTGGTTTCTAAACTATAAGTACCCTAATTGAGTCTCAATGTATCAGTATTGTATTAATCAAGTCATTCTATTAATCTAACATTAATTTAAACTTTAAATGTCAACTCAAATATGATGTATATTTATATAAGAGACTGTTTGAATCAAACCTGATTAGAATAATAAATCCATTAAAATTTAGGACGCTTTTCATTCAATCTAAATAATTCATTCGATATATGTAAAATATGCTTAAAATTTGATTTACGATTCTAAATATTGTAAGTCAAATTTAAGTTAACATTTAACAATCAAACTAGCATATCAATTGACAAAATAATTTAACTAAAATGACACTTATGTTTTTAAAAATACAATTTAAACATTTTGAACATTAAAAATGTGCAACTATAAAAATTGACTCAAAAATAGAGATTTACTTGATCATGAAATCAATTAATTTGAAATATAAATTAAGAATGTGCAATTAATTAACCCTAAAAAATTTACCTGATGCTCTGACCGATTTAGAGATGAGAATTTCATTGGATTGGAAGCCAAGAAAGTCGTTAATTCCATCGCCAGGGGTGTCCATGGGAACTCTACTGTCATATCTATACATTGCCGTATGTTTTGATGGATACCATGTGATGTCTCCGAACTCGTATTTCTTTCCATGTTCCATGAAATTGTTTTCAATTGAAGAATCATTTGTGAAATTATATGTAATGCTTCTCTTGAATCCTCTCTCCAGAGACAACTTTACCTGTATGTATATATTGTTCAATTTCAGACAACATAAATTTTTTGCAAATAAATAAGAAAAAAATTTGTAATAAAAATTTAAGTTCGATCTCAAACAATTCTATTCCCTTCCTCAGTTATTAAAAATTTTACTTTAGGAATTATAAACATATAATTTATCTATTCAAATAAATAAATTTAAGGTTAAAAGTTCCGGTAGAATTTGAGATTTGATCCTGATCTTCTTATTTTTTTCATTTTAATTAAAAATTCTAATTTAATTATTATCATCGTTTGAAGTTTTTGTCAAATTTTGTCAATTTAAAATGTTTATTTTATGTTAATCATTAAATTTCCAATTTGACCAATTTTGATAATAAAAAATACTTACAATTTTAATGACTGGCTAAGAATTTTAAATTTAAAAAATTAATTTTAAAAATTTAACTTAAATTTAAATACGTGATTATAAAAATGTTTATACTGATTCTTAATGTAATTTCTAGATTAGGTGAACGTGAACATCATATCCAAAGTTGGGATTTTTTTTTAATATAAAATTTCAGTTTTTTGATTGAGATAGACAACCTATGTTTCCTTTAGTGCAAAGTTTTCTAATGGCTATTTTTCTTTCTCTAAGAATAATTAGGAGCATAACATAATACAGACAACTGTAATTATTTAAGACTTAAGCCATTGTTAGGTTCTTCGTACTTTTCCTGTCAAAGTTTCTCATTTTTTAATGTCAAAATTTGCTATTAATGAGTGCATTTTGATAAAATTATAGATTTAGTTTTTCATATTTATTTATTAGTTAAAAATAATTTTATTTAAAATTTTCAATTTTCTTTTTGCGTTGACGCGATTTATGTTTCACATGAAAATTTTTGCATAATCTTAATGAACTGTTAACCATTAAATTAAATGAAAAGAAATTTAAGTTTTGAATATATGGATTCTAACTTTTGAGCTAAAATACTACGAGGAGATTATATTTTATTTTTATTTAAAGATAAGTAATTAATTTTATATTAAAGAATAAATTAATTTTTATGTTAGAAATTTTATTTATTTGCATTATAAAAATTGAAAAGGCTGATAGGTTACGTGTTTTTAATGTTAATGTATAATGATGGGTTTTAATAATAAAATAGATAAATTTTTAATAAAATATGATCTAACTCTTAGTATAATAATTTCTATGGTACTTTTACATATATTTTATTTTTTTAAAAATATGAGAATAAATTATATTAGGATGATCTTAAAAGTATAGTTTTTAGGCACCAATAAAATAGTGCTACGCCATTAAATTTTAAATATAACAAAGTATTATTATACACTCATCTATATTTAATATCTTCTCCAACTTAATTTAACTTTAATTAAATTACTTAAAATAATTAATTTTTAAATTATAAACAAACATTTTATAATTTTACAAATTTTAATTATTTTGTTTTTCATAAGTTAATATTTTTAATTTTGTGCAACCAATTTTTAAAAAAAATAGTAATTTTGTATAATTTTTTTCATGTTATAGGCACATGATTTTGGTAATTTTTTTCTTGAACCCGAACTTTGAACTCGATTCGAATTTGAATCTCAAAACCAAGATTTAGGAATTTAGTTCAAGAATCAAGGTTTAGGTTAAGGGTTTGAGTGTTCGAGGTTATAAGTTTTGGTTGAATGTTCAAGGGTTCAGTGATCTGATTACGAGTTCAAGATCCAGGATTCGAGTTTAAGGTACAAGGGTTTGGGATTCTAAATTTTGATTTAGGGTTTGAGAATCTAGATTTAAGTTTAGAATAAAAAATTATCAAAATTATGTGTACATAAAAAATTTGTTAAAATATTATTAAATAATTAAAAAGTAGAAATGGTCGATAAATTTTTTTTTTTTATGAATGGGTGTATTAATGCTTGGAATTCACAGCAATTCAAACAAGAGAAATAGTTACCTTGGAGATGACACCCAAAATTCCTAAAGAAACTTTTGCAGCATTAAGGAGTTGATCTTGTGCTCCAATTTGTTTTACTTTTGCATACCCTTCTGATTCATTACCTGGAACAATGATGCTGAGTCCAATAACATGATCATGAACAGCTCCTCCTTTGCCCCACCACGAACTTCCATGTGCCCCGGTGCTTATCATCCCCGCCACGCTCACACCCTCCCAATACGGCGCCGCAACCAGGCTCAACCCCACCTCTTCAACCTTATCAATCACATCCCGTAGCGCCACTCCGGCATCGGCCGTCACCGCCAAATTGACCGAATCAATCTCGATACTGGAATCATATTTCGCCGTACTTATCAACAACGAATCATGACCCAGTGATGAAGGGCAAGCTAGTTTGGGGATCGTGTGTGAAAACTTGCTGACTACTTTCACTTTGAGTTTGTTTTTATTGGCGTGAGCGACGGCAGAGCGAAGCTCTTCTTCAGTCGTTGGGTATACAACGCTTTTGACACTGCAGTCCTTTCGATCTCCCCATGCACCATAGGAATTGGAGAGGGTACAGATTGTTCGGTTGCATTGAACCGGGTCTGGTGGTGGAATAGCATGGACCAGGATGATTGAGCCCCATACAAGTAGGTGAAGAAAACCTAGGAGCCACCTAAAATAATACATTTTATTTCTGGATAATTCAATCACTGTTGGCAGATCTGAGCTTTATAGGATGGAGTGTGTTAATATGGTAAAGAGAATGTGTTAAATTATGGGATTTTTTATAGAATAGAAAGTAACGCTTAGAAGAAACTTTTGAAGAAATAAATTATAAAAAGAGAAGATTTCTTGCATTGAAGACCAAAATAGATTGTGGAGCAGATATAGGATAGAGTAATATACATGGTAATATATGATTGACACTAATATGACATAAAAAATTCCCCACTTTGCACCGAAAAAGACTTTTACCTTCAAAAAATGTTTTTTTCCCACATTTGTGTTTGTTTAGGAGGAGATGGGTGTTCTTTTTTATTGTGGCCGTATGAACAACAACAAGAGGAAGTTGGATTGAGTTGGGTGCTGTTATAGGCATTTTCGTGCGACTGTGGAACTCTTTGCTCATGCAGTTGACGCGTTTTTATTGGGCCAGATGTCTCTCACTCATAATATTTGGCTGAAAGGAAAGCAATAATGAGTCGTGGTCCTGCTGCGGCATGCCACAAAAACAGTTTGTGAGGAAATTGTTTAGTCATTACTCATTAGCGATTCTTATGAAATTATTTTGGGAGTTAATCTGTACTTGATCTTTAATTTTGTAAATGGAAACTTAAAATTTGTTAATCCATTTAATGCTTTTACTCTTTTTTCGGCTACGTTGACATATAAATTACTAAATTTAACCTTCACTTATTTGGGTTTTCTTCAAAATAAAAAAATTACATACATAAAAATTAATTATATTACTAAATTAACAAGCTAATTAATTATATTACTAAATATTGTAATTTTATATTCATTTTATATAATTTTTACAGCTTCTTGTAACCATATTGTATTTTAATTTTTTTTTTTGTGTGTTATATTTGTATCATGTTTCATTTTATCCAATATTCTGTACAGTCATAGTGATTAACTTTAGGAAAAAAATTTCTATGTTTATATTTTATCTAAATTTATTTTATATTTTACATAATTTTTGGTTCAATTTAGAACAAAAATTATATGTTAATGTGTTTTTCTATGATTTTTATGTATTTCAAGTATATTACAAGTTTGTATAAAGTTTCACATATTAATCATCATTTCTATTTATAATTTTTGTCTTATTTATATTAATTTTTATGCCATGCCATGTCATGTTTTTTTTTCTTTATCCATGTTATTTTTATATTACTTCTCTATTCCATATTCCAATGATTTACTATAGTAATTCAAATTTGATTCTAAAATACATTTAAAAATAAATAAATAATAGGCCAAAATATACATTATTATAAATATTATATTTAAAAATTTAACTCAACGGCAATAGTCAAAGCAAATTTAAGAAGTAGACAGAAACTTTGGCCCTTGAAAAGGAAAAATTTGCTATGCAATCTCTTATGAAATATTTAAATTATAAATTAATATGATTAAATTACATTTTGACTCCTTAAAAAAATAAAATTTAAGTTTATTACATTGTTATTTTTTTTTTGTTATATGACTACAGAGTGAATATTTATATTATTTTAAAATGTTATGCTAACACAATTAACAGAAAAATTTTAACCTTAATAATAATTATACTTAAATTTTGAAATTTAAAAATAAATAATAAATTATTAAAAATAAAAGTTGAAGTGAATTAAAATACAAGAACTTTGGGTAGATTTTAACCTTGAAACATTCTTGGGTTTGAAAAAAATGGAAGGTAAATGGATAGAGCCCGGTCTTTGTGATTTCTTAGACTGGGTAAAGTAGTGAAACTGTTTGTCTCTGTATTTAAGCATATATGAATACTAGAACATCATTTAATGGTTCCATATTAAGAGGCTTAAGGCAGCAACTTTTCACTCTTCTATCCTCTAATTTTTTATGATTGATTCTGGCAAAACACCCAGGCCGATTGCAGAAATATGATTTGTCAGATAAGAAATCTGGTTGGAGGAGATTTTACACCTTATGTCGCAGCATCTCCTGTCCGAAATAACAAATCAAAAAATTGTCTAGAAAATGCAGTTTGACGTTGTTTCATATGTGATGATTTGTGAAGATTAATTCGACAACAGGGGGCATTTTATGATTTGTGAAGCATAGACCCAAATAACCCATGAATTACCCATTGAAGCAGTTGGAGATTTGCTTTGAATTTATGGAGAGGGACAAGGGGGAAGCAGAGGTGGCTGCAGCGAGAAGATGCTGTTTCCAATCCCGTGAATTTTTCTGTAACCACTTGCGGACATCTCCATTGGCAGCCGAGCTTGGTAACGTAAGCTAAGAGTTGGTTGAATTTTGGGTCTCGTGGTTTTTAGAGTTGACACCACATGCTCCACTTGGAACTGTGTGGAATTGTAGGGATAAAATAACCACGTTTGAATGAAATTACAAATTGAAATGATTTACGCGGGAGTTATAGTAAGGCTTTAGCTTGATAGCAATGCACCAGTCGGGCATTAGATTCTTCTAGGAAGCCTGATGGCCCCAATGCCCCAGGCTTATATCCATCATTTACCTCTTTTTCAGAAACAACATTAGTTATAAAATTAATTAAATACAGTATTTATCATTACCAAGAACACAAGCTCTTAGTCTCTTTATTTCTGTACTTTAAAGATCATAGTTTCAGGCTTTCATCATATATGAACACTAGGTTCCATTTTTTAAGAGGCTAAGGGCAGGAAATTTTCAATCCTTCTATCCTCTAATACTGATGATTAATTCTAGAAAAATACTCCACCTGGTTATAGAATTATGATTTGTCAGATAAGAAGAAGAATTTGACCTCTCACTTATGCAAATAACCAAAAGTTTGAAGTGTTTCACATTGGATGGTTTTGTGAAGATTCGATCCGACAACAGGCGGCATTTTTTGTATCATGGTGGGAAGAGATTTCAATTGAAACATAGACCCAATTAAACCCATATATGTCCATCTTTTATTAACAAAAGGAAGGAAAGGAAGTTACCCATTGAAGGAGATGGGCATTCACCATAGATGCGCTTTGAAGTTATCGAGGGGGAAAGAGGGAGCAGAGGTTTAGGTTGAGCAAAGAGTTTTTGTTTCCAATCCCACATAGATAGAACACAACAAACATTAGTTCTTTATATATCTACTTTCCCGCGATACTGCCGAGCTTGGTAACGGAAGCTTATAACCTATGTGGGGGCATTAAGGTGATGGAACACGGGTTCGTTTCACTGAGTTGGATCCATCGTGGTCTGATTCCGGCTTGCCCATTCCAAGCCGAGAGTTGAACCAAAGGGAATTGAGCGAAAGCTCTGGTTCTCGTGGTTCTTAGAGCGGAGGGTACCGCGTGAGGCTGGTTTCACAGAGCAGCGAATATCTCCCGCTCTCGGCAGTGGAAGGATAACAAGTCGGTTCCACTTTGACCCATCATAGCTCAGTGAGTTGACCCCTGATTGAACCATCACTTTTTTTTTTTTTTTTCCTCATATTGGTTCTCGTGGTTCTTAGAGCGGAGGGTACCGCGTGAGGCTGGTTTCACAGAGCAGCGAATATCTCCCGCTCTCGGCAGTGAAAGGATAACAAGTCGGTTCCACTTTGACCCATCATAGCTCTGAGTTGACCGATTGAACCATCACTTTTTTTTTTTTCCTCATATTGGTTCTCGTGGTTCTTAGAGCGAGGTACCTGCGTGAGGTCGGTTTCGAAGCGTAATATCTCCCGCTCGGCAGTGGAAGGATAACAAGTCGATTCCACTAAGATCCTTCAAAACTCGAGTTGACCCCGATTGAACCATCACTTTTTTTTTTCTTTTTCCTCATATTGTTTCATGTGATATAAAGCATTCAAGATATTTTTAAATTATATAAAATTTTACATAATAATTTGTTTTTCCTCATATTGGTTCTCGTGGTTCTTAGAGCGGAGGGTACCGCGTGAGGTTGGTTTCACAGAGCGTGAATATCTCCGCTCTCGGCAGTGAAAGGATAACAAGTCGGTTCCACTTTGACCCATCATAGCTCAGTGAGTTGACCCCGATTGAACCATCACTTTTTTTTTCTTTTTCCTCATATTGGTTCTCGTGGTTCTTAGAGCGGAGGGTACCGCATGATGGTTTCACAGAAATGAATATCTCCCTCTCGGCAGTGGAAGGATAACAAGTCGATTCCACTAAGATCCTTCAAAACTCAGTGAGTTGACCCTGATTGAACCATCACTTTTTTTCTTTTTCCTCATATTGTTTCATGTGATATAAAGCATTCAAGATATTTTTAAATTATATAAAATTTTATATAATAATTTGTTTTATGTATATTTTGTCATATTCATGTTGTGTTGATATTATTTTTGAGATAAATATTAAAATTATACATAAACTTCAATTTCATCAATAATGCATATATGAGCTTTAATTTTGTATGCCCATAAAATTTTAATTTGATTCAATTTTTAAAATTACTTACAATATTATCAAATTAATACCATTTTAAGTCGATAGTATACACAAACAATTATATTAACCCAATATAAAAATAAATATATTGATTTATTTATTTAAATATGTATAATTAAATTAAAATTAAAATTTTATGTATACATATACTACAAGTCAAATTTCATAAGTATAATTGGCACCAAATCAATTTTTATTTCTTTTCCTTAGAACAACTATCCAAATTCACTTATACCTAGATTAAGAATTCCCAGAGAAAGACATACAAAAGCAGAATCCAAGCTAAGTAATGGAAGGGCTTCATACGAGAGTAAAGAACCCCTAAATCAATTCAAAAGATTGGGTAGAAATCGAAGAGGAAATAGCCAAAATAGCTCACACAAACCTTACTTGCCAATAAAGCTTGTGAAGAGGGTAGAGAGGCATAAAAGTTAAGCAAAAATTAGGCCATTCTAGCTTTTGCTTTGTTTGTTACATTAAATTCAATTCCATCATATTTATGCATTTGTATTATGTTGATATTTTTACCTTTTTCTGTTTTAAATATAATAAATTTATAATTTTTATGCGTTAATATTTATTTTTATTTTTATTTAGAAGTTAACACCATTTATATTGACTACTTAAATCAAAATAAATTATGACAAATATTGAATGAATAATTTAATTCAAATTAACTAACTAATTAACTAGCTCATGCGTAATTTTCATTTGATGGGGTCCAAAGCAATTTTTTTTTCATATTGTATTATCGAGTTCTAATTATTTTTCTCGTATGTTAGTGTTATGTATCATTTTATAGTATATTTTATCTAATTTGTTATTGTGATTCTCTAAATTTATTTACTTAAAAAATTTTAATCATTATATTTATCATTGTTATGATACATACTAGTATCAATCCTCAAATTCTACACAGTTTGCATGTTAAGCTTGTAGATCGAGCTTGCATGATTTTAAGTGTTCGCAAAAGGGCACTTATACTCTCCTGCGAGGTCACACAGGAAATAACGCATAAAATCGCATAAACACGTGTTAAGTTTAAAATAAGGTATGTGTTAATATACATGAAATCTATTATAGAATATCACATCAATAAATAGTAACCATATCATATAAAAGAAAATGGAGAAAAACACTCAACAATCATAATTTAATTAAAACTCTAAATCAAATTTTCGGAGCCAGGAGCAAGCAGATAATTCCATTAGTCTAATGACGTTTCTAGTTTCTATGCTGTTCAAATTTTGAAATTAATTCTTCTATTTTTAATTTTAAGAATTTAGTACATTTGCTTATTTGATTTAAAAATAAAAGACCAATTGATAAATATAGATAGTTGACTTTTGGTTAAATTTTGTTATTAGTTCTTGTACTTTATGAAAATTGTGGATTTAGTTTTTATATTTTAATTTGATTAATTTTAGTCATTGTACTTTTGAATTTTGAAATTTTGATCTTGACTCAAACAATAGCAGTTAAATTTGTTTGGTTAAATTCAATTACTAGTCTTATACTATGCAATTAGATCTTTCTATGTTCTTATATTTTTTGAACTGTGAGATTTCAATCTTAACGCAAATGACAATCATTAATGCATTGACTGAATTTTTTGTGAAAAATATATAAAAATAACAAGCAAACATGACCTTGCGCTTATGATAATATGTTTACCATATCAGATTAATTTGTAAACCAGTTAAATAAAAAATCTAAATTCATGAAATTTAAAAGAAGTAAATAAAAACTAAAATTCAAAATTCTGAAAATTACAGACTAAAAACAGAGTTAAAAAAGAAAAGAAAAGATATCAATCTCTACCGGTTGCAGGACAAAAGGGACTAGTTTATCCCAGAAACATCCTTCACATATTAATTCGTTGGTATAATTGTGATTTTCATCTCTTTACTTTTGAAAAGTTGAAAAATTAGGTCTTTTAGTTTAATTTATTAAAATTTGATCCTCCTACTTCCATTAAATTTTTTAAGGTTGAATCGCAAACTTGAATAGGAGCTACGGGACACATCAAGTAAACTGACGCTGACTTCATCTCTTTGAAACAATTTTATAATTTAAATGGATCCAAAATCCATCCAAAACTAATTCAATCATTTATCTACACAAGCACACGAATCAAAATCTGTTTTTACAAATTTACGAGTGCAATGATTTGTCATGAGAAGGTCAACTGCTATATTGGATGGTTTTGTGAAGATTCGATCCTACAACAGGCGGCATTTTTTGTATCATGGTGGGAAGAATTTTCAATTGAAACATAGACCCAATTTAATCTATGTATGTCCATCTTTTATTAACAAAAGGAAGGAAAGGAAGTTACCCATTGAAGGAGATGGGATTCGCTTTGAAGTTATCGAGGGGGACAAGAGGGAAGCACAGGTTTAGGTTGAGGAAAGAGTTATTGTTTCCAATCCCACACGGATAGGAAATAAGAACCATTAGTTCTTTATATACCCGCTTCCCGCAGCACTGTTCGCCGAGCTTGGTCACGCAAGCCTGTAACCTGAGTGGGGGCATTAAGGTAATGGAACGTGGGCTCGTTTCATTGATTGGGATCCAGCGTGGTCCTTACCTGGCATGCCCATTCCAAGCCGAGAGTTGGGCCAAGGGAATTGAGCGAAAGTTCTGGTTCTCGTGGTTCTTAGAGCGGAGAGTTCTGCGTGAGGCTGGTTTCACAGAGCAGCGAAAATCTCCCGCTCTCGGCAGTGGAAGGATAACAAGTCGGTTCCACTAAGATCCTTCAAAACTCAGTGAGTTGATCCCTGACTGAACCATTACTTTTTTGTAAGTTAATTCATATTGTGTTCAGGAATATATACCAAACTTTGATTCTATATGCAATATTATATAATGATGATTGAAATTTTAAAATTTTAAAAATATAAAAACTAAATTTATAATGTAGAAACCATTTTAAAAATCGGGTTTTAAAAATTGGATCGACTTTAAAAACGAAAAATAGAGTTACCACCAATCCCTTTTTATTTAGGTGTGATTGGATCATCTTGTAAAACGTTTCATTTTAAAACATTTGATTTTGGTCTATGAAAAACAAGAAAATGAGTTTGGGAGTCGGTTACGTATGAGGAAGGGTTAGCACCTTCATAACGCCCAAAAATTGGTACCAAATCGATAAAATCATGTCCGAATGTTGAAAATAAAAAAAATCAAAATATGATCCTTTTATTAAAAATAAAATTAAGACTTACCTATCTCAAAGAAATAAAGTACTTTACCTAATAAGTTAAGGTATAGCACCTCATGACTTTGAAATTAAGCTCGTCTTTATTTTAGGAAATCCCTATCCCGAAACGCAAAATGTCGAACTCAATAAGCAATAAGTTAAGGCACAACACCTTGAATTTCTAAGAATAGGCTTTTATTTAAAACTTGAGATTTTTATTCCGAAGGAATATAAACATCACATCCAGTACGTTAAGACACGACATTTTTTAAACCCTCGTAATTAAAGTCATATCATGGTTTATAAAAGTTGTTAAAAGGGTATTTAGTTATTTAGTCAAACGGAAAATCGCAACCCAAAACGTTAGGGCACTATTTCCCGAATTTCTAAATACCAAAACATTGGCTTATTTTAAAATATAGTAATCTTGTAAAAATGTATTTATTTTGAATAATAATCCATGTAACAATATTGCATTTATACACTATCGAACATAAATATTAAAAGTAATTAAGACATACTAACATTTCATATTTACAATAATGTAGAAAAGGATTAATAAAATAATTACATAATGGCAATCATAAATAAATAAATAAGATAGTATAGGCGATAAAATATATACATAAAACCATAAATATCAAAATAAAATTACTAAATAAATATAAAATTTTCATGCAAGATTAATAATTGATAAATAAATAAAATAAATAAAATTACATACTTATGTGATATAAACAATGTAAACAATGCATAAATAAAAAAATATGTAATGATTTTAAATATAATATAAACAATATAAATAAAACATGTTTTTCAATATATTTTATAAGAATAAAAATATCATATAATATTATACTATACAAAATTTTAAAATATATAATATAATAACTAAAAATACTAAAATAATTTTATAAATAAAAATAATTAAAATAAAATAATAAAATAATAATAAAAATATGATAAATAATATGCTAATTTATAATATAATAATAAATAATTACATATATATGAAATTAATACTTATAAAAAGTATATATATATATATATATATAAATTTTATACTATATACAAATTAATATAAATGATGAATAAAATATTTTAATAAAATAATAATGTTAAAATAAAAGAAGAAGGATTAAATTGAAACAGGAATTAAATTTCAAAGCTAAATTAAAAAGAATAGTAGTATAATAGGATTTAATTGTAAAATTGAAATATGCGAAAGGGCCAAGTGGAAATTAAACCCTTTTAATTGAAAAACACGCGGATCTTATAATGGCGGGTCGGTCGCGGGTCGGATCAATGAAACGACGTCGTTTTGGGCTATAGCAACCAACCCCAAAACGGCGTCGTTTCAAGTGTCTATATAAATACAAAAAAAAAAAATTAAAATTCATTTTTCTCTTTAGCAAGAAAAAAAATGCAGAGAAGGGCTTCCCAGGCGATTTTCGGCTATCTCCCATGAGTCTCCTAAGCCATTCGCCGTCACGGAGTTTTTCAAAAGGTAAAAATTTCTTTCTTTTTTTATATTTTAATAAATATATATTAAATATGAGTAAAAAAATAAAAAATAATAGTAACAATAAAAACAATATTCGATAAACAAATAAAAAAACAAAAATGAAAACCTTTGATGCTTTATAAACTGTGTATATTCTCTCTTGTATATTTCGTGTGTCTCCGTATTTTTGTCCCTCTTTTCGTTTACAAAATAATCGGCTTTTATAGCCTTGAAAAATGAAAATAAAAAGGAAAACTATATTCTTGCTATTCTGCTTCGATTCTTCCCTTTTCTATGCAGGTGACGAGAACGCGGCGGTGATGAGGTTACTCGCGTTGATGGTAGCGCGATTCACGGCTTGGACGAGGGCTGGTGGTTTCCTGTGGCGATTGGGGTGCTGCGGCGCCTAGGGTTTCAAAAACCCTAGGCTGAGACTGTTTTCGATTGGGCTAGAATGTTTTGGGCCTAGTCTGGTTTCTGGGTAGTTGGGTCTGCTAGGTTTGGGTCAAGTATTGGGCCTCGGGTATCTATTGTTGGGTGTAATTTGGGTTTAGGGTATTTGGGTCTGGTTTTGGGCTTTGTATTAGGACTTTAAATATGGACTTTATTTTTATTTTTTTGTTTTATTTCTAAGCCCGGTCAAAATTGGGCTCTTACATACAACTTTCATAAAATACGAACATAATTTAACCTTTACTTGTTATTCATATCTTTGAATCTTAAAACACATATTCAAATTTAAATGAATTCTATTAACAAATGATATTGATTAAACTTTAATTTTTTAATTAGACAAATAAAATAATTAAAATCTTGAAATTTAAAATAAAAAATAAATTTCAAAATTTTAAAAATTATAGAGATTAAGAATAGAGTTAAACCAGTTTCTTTTTCCAATCGATGTTATTTAAACAGTTCTCAATAAATTTGAAAAGAAAATATTTCAATCATTATCGATTATAAGATAAAAGGATCCAGTTTATCCCAAAAACTTTCTCCACATATTAATTCGGAGAAAAGATTGTATGAAACAGAGATATTATCTCTTTCAATAGTTTAATATTATATCAACAATTTCATTTTGAATTTCAGGATTGTCATTTGAATTTGATTGACATTAAACTATTGGAAAATAGATATAGATAACGTGACGTCATTGTTCATACAATCGTTTCCTATTAATTCGTTGGTGTAATTCTTATTTTCATTTATTTACTTTAGAAAAGTTGAAAATTTAGCTCTTTTTGTTTAATTTATTAAAATTTAATCTCGAAAATTAACTTTTAAGCAAAAATTATTAGAATTAACTAGAGTAACTTTGATAAATTAAAACAGGGGAACTAATTTTTCCAAATTTAAAAATAAACCTAATTTATTTCACCTTATTTTTTAAAATAATAATAATAATAAAGTGAATCGTTGACAACGTTCTACAATGATCTCTTTATCTAACTCCCGAAATTTCAAGAACACTCCTTCCTATCAAAACCCTACAGTATATATAACATCTAAAGTCTAACATCACACAACACATCGAAAATGTCTCTGCTTCAAGTCTTAAACCAAAGCAACATCTTTGATCCTTCCCAAGGTTTATTGTGGGCGCCTCCGATGGACTGGAAAGAAACTTCCGACTCCCATGTGTTCGAGATCGATCTTCCCGGGTTCAAAAAAGAGGACGTGAAGCTACAAATCCATCAAGGAAGTATTGTTTGTATCAGTGCGGAAAGAAAAGAAGATGCCGACGAAGAGGAGAAAGGAGGGAAGTGGCATTGTAGAGAAAGATGGGGTGGTGGTGGCAACTTTTACAGGCAATTCCGTGTGCCCCCAAATGGGAAAGCTGATGAGATGAAGGCTTCAATGCGTGATGGTGTGCTTGTTCTCGTAATACCTAAAATCAATGATGAAGTAAACGTAAAGGGTAAAGAGGAGAGGAAGAAGATGGAGATTGAGATATCAGAACCTCAACCTTCTAAAGGACTTGGTCGTTTCTTATGCTTCAAAGCTTGAACAAGTTGGGAATATGTTCTATTGTACTGTGTGTCTGCCTTGTAAATTATTTTTTTCAGCAAATTACTTTGATTTAGTAATAATAATAATAATAAAGCAGTAGGTGTGTAATTAAAGACTATTAATGGAGTTTGTAAAAAGTTGGCTTGATTTTCAGCTCCATTTTAAGGTTTCAGGTTTCACTTCACATCTTGATTAAATTTTATTTTCATTTTTAGTTTAGTTTGAGATAATAAGCTATTTAGATTAAGCTTAATTAGAAAAACCATATAATATAAATTTTATTAGTTTCATTTTTATTTTTAAAATTATTTAATGTTTAATTTTAATTTTTAAAATGAGTCAAATATTATTTTAAAGAAAATATTGATTAAAATATTAATTTTATAAAAATTATAAAGTATTAAAAATAAAACTTTCAAATTCAAAAACTAATTTTAAGAAACTATAAAAATAAATTTAATCTATTTGTGTTTTAAGAAACTATAAAAAAACTATAATTTTAACAAACCCTTCATTTTAACCTTTAAATTTGTATCTAAAATGAATGTAAAAGTTAATTGTTAACTTTATTGACATTATATATACATGTATTGTCATCTGAATGTCATGTTGGTAATTAATTAATTTCTTAAAAGTTTAAAATTTTAAAAAATATATAAAATATTTTTAAAAATAAAATTATTTTAAAAAATTAATTAATTGTTAACATGACATAGTCAACTATATTGATGTCACGTCAAAATTAACAAATATTAATTTTTCTATTTATTTTAGAGTGATTAATCAAACAATGTAAGTTTAAAGGTTAGAAAAGACGAAAAATTAAATGAAAGGTTAAATAAATTTTTGGTTTAATGATAAATTTAACCACTAACATTTGCATGTTTTGTCAAAATGATCCTAATTGTATTTTTGAACCTTTTTTTACCATCAACTTTTGGTTTTTCTTCAAACTACTTTTCCAATGTATTTAATAAAAGTACCGCTAAAAAGTTAAACAAGAATGATGTGGAATTTCATATGTGGAATATTTTAATGAGATGTAATTTATTACTTAAATAGCCCTATAAGATCATTACACGTGAAAATTAATAAAAAATTCTTAATTTAAAGAAAATAAATGTAATTACCTAAACAAAATTTAATTCATAGAAAAACTTTTCAGTAAACAAACATGTGAAAGATTGAAACCTTTTGAAAAAAGAAAAGACAAATTGAAACCTTGAATTTATTCATTAAATCTATTAGAAAAAGTAGTTTGAAAAAAAATTAAAGATGGATGGCTAAAAATGCTCAAAAATATAATTAGGGTCATTTTAACAAAACATGCAAACATTAGTGGCCAAATTTATCATTAAGCCTAATTTTTTTATAAAGTTAGAGATACAAACAAATCATTATCTTTAACATTATGACACTTAAATAATATATATTAAATTAGATTTATAAATTACTCTAGGGTCAAATGTTATGATAGTTAATTTTACATATTCAATAATAGATTAATATGGGCTTAATCAAATTAGATTTTTTTTTTCCCTTTAAGCCGTGCTGAAGCAGCTGCCTAATTATTTTGTCTTCTGTGCTAAAATGATAATCACCTTGAGAGCTCTTCCCAAAATGGACCCTTAACACTAGCTTCACTAAAGGGAACATCCATGTCCGACCTTATTTTCAAGAGTGCCAAGGTCTTCTGCCTTTAAAAGAGCAGTCACCTTCATCAACTCTGCCTTTATTGTCTTCACTTGAATCGTTACTATTGCCGTTGGAACCAAACATTTTGCTTGCAGCAGTAGCAGCTTCATTCCTACCATTACGACCTCCTTCGCTGCTAAATGTGCCTACAGCAGCAGTGACAACGATGTCGCCACCAGTTCCTTTGCCACTTCTGCTTCCAAGAACACTAGCACTTGTGCCACCATCACCCAACAAGAGCCAGCTATTTACCTACAGCTTTCAATGGCAAAAGGGAAAAACAACCCTTATATATATATATATTAATAGAAAAGAGGTGATGAACATTTTCTCTTCTTTCAAAAACCGTTTGTGTGCATATAGGTGATCAATTTGTTAATTTATTATGGTCTGTACGACAATTATTTGTTGGATTTCTTCTGGTGGTGTTTGTAGTCGAAACTATGTCAGGGTCCACGGAATCCAGTTTCACCAAATAATCTGCTTCTCTATAAGCAAATTGAAAAAGGAAAATGAATTAGAAAGGAAAAAACAATTAAGCTTAAAAGTGTAGAAAGGAGGAGGAAGATGAATTGGAATGGAAATTAAGAGTGAGCATGTAAAATATTATTGTTAGGTGACATTTTATTATTGCATAGGACTATGACTATAGTACTTATCCAATAAATTTTGTCTGAGTACTTAAATATTACCATATAAAATTAATTTATTGCTGATTCCTTAGTAAAATATATTAAGAAACTACTACTTTTATCAAATGTATCATGTGTGTTGAAAAGAAACTAGATTATTTAATATAAAATTTATAGAATGAGCCAAACGTCGATATGTCCGAGTGGTTAAGGAGACAGACTCGAAATCTGTTGGGCATTGCCTGCGCAGGTTCGAATCCTGCTGTCGACGATTCTTTTCTTCTTTCTTTTTGAAGAGCCAAGGAGTTTGCGTCATGGCATGCTATTGCTGCTCTGCCGTAAGTAACCTTAAATTGCCTTCAAAGGCATGCCCATCAATCACATCCAAATTAGTATTCACGACTTGATACCTTTTTTTTGGTCCATACAGCAACTATTTTTCTGTTATTCAATTTACGTCAAAATTTTATCTGTCCAAAAAAAAATTTAACTAATGACAAATTCTAACATCATATAATTTTTTAAAAATACTTATTATTATTATTTTTTTTTTTTACATTATTTCTCTTATCCTCATGAATCAGATAATACTATGTTATTTCCTATGCTTATATTTAATTTATTTGTTGGAGGTATAGCAATTTCTTTTAATAAACAAGGAATGCATTTGGATATTTTATCAAAATTATTAATTCATCTATAAATCTTTTACATTAAAATTCAAATGATTTTGAAGATTCGTATCAATTTTCTTTTTCGTTTTTGTTCTTTCTTTCTTCTTTTTTTTTATTTATAATTTTTTGCAATACTAACAATGCTCAAAATTTACTCTCTTGAAGTCGAGACATTAATGATTAATTTTGTCTTGCTCGTCCTGATGAGATCAGTAAAGTTCTTTCATCGATCAAAACTAGTGTTTTCAGAACCAGGCTAGATCGGCATGTCGAACCAGTTAGAGTAGGAACTAACTGGGATATCGGTCTAAAGATGAATTGAATTGATTGACCCATAGACCGATTGAACTAAAAAAATTGTCGAACCAATTGAACCAAATTTTCTCTTTTTTAATAATTTTCTATTTATTTTTATAATTTTTAATAATTTATTTGATCAAACCTATAAACGATGACTTGATTGATTTAACCACTTTACCGGTTTGAAAATCTTAATCAAAATCATAAAGCTTAAAATGCTCACATTTATAATATTAGAAATTAAAGTATGATAATTAAATTTAAGTATAATAGAAGAAACTAAAATTGAAGTTTGACCATTTTATAATTCCACCATCATAACGGAAGATCATAGCATCTAAATATAACTTATTTTAGTCTAGGTTTAGTAACAAAATTAATTAATTAATTAATTAGATGCATGGACCTAATTGAATATTTAAAAGCTTCAAATAGGGGCCTAATTGTATAAACAAAAAATGTGAGGGACAAAATCTAGAACTATCTATTATTCATTTCCACCAATTGCTTAAGGCATTTTCCTTGTAGACAGATGTTAGCATGGAAATAACATGGACACCAAGGTAGTCAGTGTCATACAGGTAGAAATACCTTTTTTAGTAATATTAATATGTATTAATATTGATCTATTTCGGTATAATGTTTTAGATTTATCGTTATTTTTAACAACCTTTGATATATGTATATTTAAAGTATTTACAAATATTAAATAGTGGGTTAAATTAATCTCAAAATATAAAATATTTATAAAAAATAAAATAGATCCACTTACACGGTAGTTTAATAAGTAGTTTTATACACTTTCGTAATATGATTAATAATTTTAATGATCGACCGTTTGATTTATGAATATAATTGTGCTTATCATGAATGTACATTTTGAATCGATCGATATCTTTATCTTATCGATCTAAAATACTCTATATATTAATAAATATTCAATGGTTGAAATGTGTTTATATAACACAAATTGTTAGAAGTTTTAAATTTATATCAATTTTGATGTGCATGATCTACATGAATAGATCATAAAATATAATGGTTGGATGATTAAAATATTAATAACACAAATAGTTACGGAATTATGTAAAACTACTTTAGTTTTTACAATGTGTAAGTAGATTCCTCCCTTTTTATCATATAGATGGGGTTGAATCGGTTTTAAACCGACCGAACCAGTCAGACCATAAATCGGCGGTTTGATCAGTTTGATCACTAGTCTAAATTCGAAAACTAAATCCAATCTCGAAAATATGTTTCTCCAAATAAAATAATCATTATAGATGAACTTCAATAATGTCATAATATTCGCATAACCCAAATATCTTATTTTAATAAATTGTTAGTCCTTCAAATATATCAAATTATACTCTATCACAATGATGATGAAAGTGAGCAATTTTATTGACACATAATTGCAACTTCAAATACTTGCTCCAAAAGAGTATTTCTTTATTGACAAAGTGCTTTTTTTTTTCTTTTTTTTTTTTTTTTTTGTGATGAGTTACAATAATAGAGTAAAGTTTGAATAATAAATTTGATTAGTGCGACTCAAACTCAGATTACACTTGGGGCAATAAACATCATTGACCATCAAACCATCACATCGACTTCACATAAGTGCATTCTTCAAATCATAAAAAAGTAAGTATATTTTATATCCAACATTGGTGTTAGTGTATTTTTTCCAATAATTTTTAAACAAGTGTTTATTTGGGATCTCCAAATATGGAAATAATAAAAGAAATAAATATTAAATTTATATTTAAATTTTGATTTAATATGTAATTTGATATATGAACTTTAATTTGGTGTAATTGTATACATAAAATTTTAATTTTGATTCAATTATGCACATATAAAAAATGAATACATACATTTATTTTTACATTGGATTAATATAATTATTTGTGTATATAACATATTAACGTAAAATGATATCAATTCAATAATATTACTAGTAATTTGTGAAAATTGTATAAAATTAAAATTTTCTGTATAAAATCACACAAATTAAACTATAATGTAATACTACACATTGAATTAAAATTTATATATAATTTTAATATTTATCCCTAATAAAAATGTTTAAAATTCATCCCTAATTATAATTTAAACAAATGTTTATTTGGGATCTTCAAAGATGAAAATAATAAAAATGTTTAAAAAATTATCATAGGTACATCGTGCTTATAAATAAATTCTCACATATATATATATATATACTGTGGAAAGCAATAAAGTAAATAAATTTTTATTTTAAAGATTGTATTAGTAAACTAGCCTTCAACTATACTTCGATTTCCAAATTAATAATTTAATTAATTGTGAAAAATTGGGTATTGTTCAAGGACTTACTAATCAAGGCTATTTTATTTTTATTTTTTTGATAAAAGGCTATTTTATTTTATTGTTCGAAATCAAGACTATTTTAAGGGATGAGAAGTTGGGTAATTTAATTGAGATATTTAAAAGTAGTTTTTTAAGGAAGTAAATATTTAAAACAAAATATAATATACAAATTGTAATAACATTATTGGCTAAATTAGCCAAAAGTAAAAAAAAAATTAATTGTTTAGGTCCATTTTTAACATATTTATTGGAATAGATCGATTTTAAAGAGAGAAATTAAAAACGCGTCTTGAAGAATGAATTTTTGCAAGAAAACACATCTTATTGGAGATACTTTCTTACCTAATTTGAAGTATCGATACCCTTAAAGAAAGTATTGATAATCCATATTCTAATGAAAGTTTAGGATATCAATACTTTTAATCGATATTTTTTAAGGTTATCAATACTTCTAATTAGATAAGAAAATATGTCTAGCATTGCGTGTTTAATTTCTTACAAAGTCAACTAAAACATATTTTGCTAGACGTATTTTCATCTTTTCCTCTTAAAATCAATCTATTCTGATAAATATGTTAGAAACAGGCCTAAACAGCCAATTTTTTTCCCGGCTTTTTTTTTTTTTTTTGTGAATTTAGCCAACATTATTACTCTTATTTTTGTTTATATATTTTTTGAGTAATTATCATAACAGTTGGTTTTCGGTTGTGAGCCGTGCGGTCTTATTTTTTGTGAACATTATTTCCATCCCAACGTCTGTTACACGTGTTGCTCAAACTTACACTCCACTTGCTCAAACGTGCGCACTCAACTTCAGGTCCTTAATGGCACGTTTATAGTTGTCACAAAAAAAAAAAAAACGCTTTCAGTTTAAATTCCACACTTCTCATTTCTTTCAAGTTTCAAAATTCTCTCCTCCTTTTTTTTTCCCTCCACTTATTTCAGATTTTAGAGATATTCCATGGACCCAAACATTTACTCACTCAACCAGCTTCACCAATTTTCCTCTTGTTTTATTGGACTTCACTCTCTAAACTCCAAATCCACCCTTAAATTCTCTCAATCTTCAACTTTCAATGCATTCTCTCCACGGGAACTCCGCCCTCTTAGGCTAGGGTTTCGATCGAACTCGCCGGTAGTCGCATGCAGCTCCGTCTCCGAGATTGAACCCGAAACTTCTTCTCCGGCAGCCAAGAGGTCCGTTTCCGTCAGTCCGGTTTATGTCCCCACGCCAGTTAATCGAGACACTCGCACTCCTCACAGCGGGTAATTCGACTCTTCTAAGTTGCCTTTAGTGAATTTGAATAGCTTAAGTTGAACTTGAGTAATTTTCATATTCAAGGTTTGACTTGGCTTTTCCTTTTTGAAACTTTTACTTCTTCTTTTTCTGAAAATGGTTAGACAGTAAAAATCTGAATTGCTATTACTTAAGCTAAATTTATAGTCTTTTCTATGTTCGGTAATTTTTTTTGGAAATTATAATTTATAAAGGTTTGAGGTGATAAAATGGTGGATTGGAGAATATTTGATTATTTTGGTATAAGAATGTAAATATTTTTTTGGTTCGGTTTAGTTGGTTGAAATGCAAGATTCTTTTGAGTGGTTTAAAGAATATAAGATAATCTGATAGCATTTTTACTAAATTGTTCTTAAGGATGAAAAAGCTATTAAATTATACTACAAAATGACAATAATAAATAAATAAAATTAAAATGTTACAAGGGATTCTGTCAAAAAATTGGAAAATTTGATTCATTGATTTTTAAGAAAAATGGACCAAAGTCATTGAAAATGGATGTAAAATTGTCAAAAATCTCTCAGTAATATAAAATGATGGTATTGGGATTACTCTTACATTACCAAAATTTTGGCCATGTTGGTAATATCATATGAAAGTTGTTGAATCAAATATGTTAATCTGAGAAGGAATCTCACATTCCTATCAGTAACGTAAGATGACTCAATCCAAACGTTTCTTAAAGTGTTAATATCAGGTTCCTCAAGGCTATCATTCATGGTGATCAGCTAAGCAAAGGGTCAATTTTATATAATTCCAATGGTGAAAAGCTTTAGTTGGATATAGGTACCACTTTGATGGGACTACTCGACAATTTTTTGAGGGTTGGTACTTTAAGGTATCAATCCCAGAACTAAAACAGAGCTTTTGCTTCATGTACTCGGTGGAGAATCCTGCATTTAAGAGGACACTGACACCATTGGAAATGCTGCAGCACGGACCTAGATTTACAGGAGTTGGGGCACAAGTTCTTGGTGCTTATGGCAAGTATATATGCCAATACAGCGAGGAATCTCAAAACTTTTGGGGAAGTAAGTTCTCTTCGTTACTGGCTTCATGAAGTTTTAATCTAAGATCTTATCTCTGACTGGCCACTCGTTGTGTCTGAGTTTTTTTATCATGTAGTAATGAAAGTATGAAACTACATCTATTAGGTCTATATGCCACTTTTTTCTTTATATATATACATATAGTTGCTGCGGCCCTTTGTTGACTTCAGTGTAAAAGTGTTCTAGTTCCTCTATGCTTTTTTGCTAGTTATAACACAATATGAGTTCTTGGGTAGTTCAGCTTCGCTGTACCCCTTTGTTATAAACCTTATAAAACTCAATCGTATGAATTTAGTTGTTAGGTAGAGTTGGTCTACTATTCTCGTCATTGTCGTTTGGTGTTTTCCCTTCTTATACCTTAATAGTGCAGTGATAAAATATACATGCCTAATTGACAATTTTAATGCATAGGCAGACATGAGCTAACATTGGGGAATACTTTTGTATCCAACAAAGCCTCACGACCTCCAAGTAAGGAGGTTCCTCCCCAGGTTAGTCGGCAATATTTGGATTCTACTCTTCGAAGGAAAATGACTGCAAAGCAAACCTTAATGCTGCTGCTTTGAGATATTTTATATATTTTAATCTTGATTCTTTATTAACTTCAAATATTTTGTATGGTTGTTTCTCGTAGGAATTCAATAGAAAAGTTTTGGAAGGTTTTCAAGTTAGCCCTCTTTGGAATCAGGGCTTTATTTGTGATGATGGCAGGTGCCTCCTCATATTGAACGCATAAGCATGATTTATCAAACATATGAAATAAATTATTTGGTTTTATCTACTGTCGTTTTTGCTTTTCATAGATAAACATAAAGCATTTAACTCTAGCTTTGTGAGAAGTATAAAAGAATTATTATTTTGATGGTTGATGTGCTTGTGCTCCCTTGTAGAATTCCTGCTGCATGGTTATAGTTCTTTCCCTTACAAACATGCCATCAGAACAGAATTGGTGTATCCATGAAGTCCTATTTCCTGTTTTTATTTGAAAGTCTATGCTGTGATAAAGTTACATTTTAGGGTTCAGCATTCTTTTTACACGGTTTAGGTTCTAATTGCAGGACATATTATGCAAAAACTGTTAAAACTACACGTTGGGAGTACAGTACACGCCCCATATATGGATGGGGTGATGTTGGGTCCAAGCAGAAGTCCACAACTGGCTGGGCTGCAGCTCTTCCCATATTTGAACCCCATTGGCAAATTTGCATGGCCAGTGGACTTTCAACAGGCACTTGCTTTTCTCCTTCCTGTTTTGAATTACTTTGCATTGATTTCCTCTTGGGCTTTTGTACGTTGTAGCCTGCATCTGTGCTCTGTCTGCCATATTGCTCACTATTGTTTCCTATCATCTAGACTGAAATTTGTTCTCTTTAGAAATCCATGTTTTTTTATTGAGAATATTATCTCGGGTTGTGACTTTGGACTGCAGGCTGGATAGAGTGGGATAGTGAAAGGTTTGAGTTTCAAGATGCCCCTTCATATTCAGAAAAGAATTGGGGTGGAGGCTTCCCCAGAAAATGGTTTTGGGTAATTCTTCATTCCTTCATACTCTTGCATGCTTAGCTAAACTATTGATGATCTCAAGACATTTTTGTTGTGCTAGGTTTTCCACTGAATAAAACTCAACCATTTTCCCTTTTAACCATGGTGATTTCCTCATTGACATATTACTACAGGCTCAATGTAATGTCTTTGAAGGTGCTAGCGGAAAAATTTCTCTGACCGCTGCTGGTGGATTAAGGCAACTGCCTGGACTGACTGAGACCTTTGAAAATACTGCATTGGTACTTCAGTTCTAGCAACTTTCATGTCTTCTTTGCTTCTCTGATTCTGTTAATGATTACTGTAGCCTGAAAAGAAGCTTGTATTATTATTATGATGATGATGATGATGATGATGATGATGTTTATGTTTCAAGCGAGTCGAAAGTTGAAACTGCATCCTCCTTTTTCATGTTTTACTTGTCATGTATGGTGGTTCTTTAATGTTTTAAGAACCAAAGCTGGGTATTGCCACATCATATATGCCTTGCAATCAGAGCAAACTAAATCTTTCGTTGTAAGGTAGTAGTTAATTTTGTATAGCTTGACATATAAATTAATCTTTTATGGTTGTGCAGATTGGAGTGCACTATGATGGAAATTTCTATGAATTTGTACCATGGAATGGTGTTGTAGCTTGGGAAATTGCCCAGTGGGGTTACTGGAACATTGCTGCAGAAAACAAAACACATATGGTAATTTTTACTTCTCTTGGTGATGTTATCTTCCCTTCATTGTGCTATGTCAAGAGTTTTCATACCGAAAATCAAAATTCTGCAAAGTCTAATACCTATGGATATGTGGACCTGGTAGATTAGAACTTAGAAGGTTGATTTTGATAGGTGGTATTGTTAAACTACTCTTGAGTTTAATGTATTTTTCAGCGAACTCTTATCAAGTCCTGTTAATGAGCAGGTTGAGTTAGAGGCAACAACCACTGATTCGGGTACGACATTGCGTGCTCCAACAGTAGAGGCTGGTCTTACTCCAGCTTGTTTAGACACTTGTTTAGGTGATCTAACATTGAAGATCTGGGAAAAAAATGTTGGTGGCAGTAAAGGCAAGGTATGCTATTGTTACCTTCTTGACGGTTAAAATGAACACCTTATCATCAATTTAGAGATAGGAGAAACCTCTGAGTCAGTTCTTGCTGAGCAATTTTGGCTTTTTATACTATTGGAATAAGATCATATGAGAGGTCCTTGTATTATAGGGACTCGATCAAATTAGTCCCTTTGTTATTAAATAGATCAGTTTAGTCCTTATACTATTAAAAAAATAAAATAAGTCCAAATTGTAAACAATAAATGTTAAATCTTATTCCAATTTGGCCTTATTTGATTCTTTTTAATAGTACAGAAACTAAATTGGTTCCTATAATAAAGGGACATCCCAGGTACATCCACCTATTTTTTAGTATAACCTCAGAGAATTTTGCATCTCAGTTCTATCTATATGGAGGCTTGCTGCTTATCCAAAATTTCATCCAACTCAGATGAGAATCAAGGAACAGATAATCTTGGTGTAACAAAGCCATTATATGTGTAATTGTTACATGCTGTGGGTACACTGTACTCCTCAGGTTAATCCCTATTAGATTGAGCCCTTAACCTGTTATTCGAAAATAAAAATGCTATGGGCTCCCAAAGTTGGTTTTGGTAAATTCAATCAACTAAGATATTTCAAGTCTAGTCCTTACATAATTAATACATTACTGTCCGGTACATCTTTCCGAAATGCAGCTGATCTTGGATGTTAAAAGTGACATGGCGGCACTAGAAGTAGGAGGGCCATGGTTTAACACTTGGAAAGGCAAGACTACAACACCAGATGTGATTAAAAGTGCACTTCAAGTTCCAATTGATGTGGAAGGTATATTTGGTTTGGCTCCATTTTTAAAACCCCCGGGCTATAATTAGATAAAAGATCATGGGCAGCATAGGTGTGGAATATACACTTCAATCTTTATAGTTGAATGAGAAATCATAGGTGATGATCCATATGATTGCAAATGCAAATGCCTTTATCAATATTCGTATTTTAAATTAATTAATATATTTTTAAAAAAATATTGTGATTAGTTTAAAAAGAATAATTATCAGTGCAAATTTTTTATCTCGTTATCTTTTTCTTAAATTAAAAATTATTTAATTTATAAATAAAGTAATAAATACATACTTTTAGATACATTTTAAAAGATTAAAAATTAATTTTAATCTCATAATGATTAAAAATACTCCAATAATTGACATTTACCATAACTAAAAATTTGTTTTAAAATGTACGCAAATTTATTTCAAACGTTTTAAATGGAACGATATGTTTATGGAATATATTAAAAAATGTGTAATATTTTTTATATATATGCATTAAATTTTATTATGTTTAAATATTTTATATATAAAAATAAAAAGAATTAACTTTTATATATGCACTAATTTCTGTTATGGGTAAATATTATATATATAAAAATATAAATTAATTAAATGTATCTTTTAATTTAAAAGCAATAAACCTGTACATCAATATATAAAAATTACTTTACACCATTATTAATTAAATGCATATGAATTGGTTTAGAATTATAATCAATATTATCATCTGCGTACAATAAGGTTTTGTTTAAGGTAAAATAGGGTTCTACAATACAAGTTTTTGGGCCATGGTTTTTGAATAGCTAGGTCGGGTGGCAACTTGACTTGGGTTGGGTAAACCTGCAAACCAAACAAACCTAAATATATGGACTTACTCGGGTCGGGTCATGTCGGTAAGAGATAGTGGTCCATATCTGACTTGGATTTCAAATAATTGAGCCGACCTTCATTCATATTTCACTTTCACTTTCACCAACCATATTTATGTTTCACTGTCACCTCACGGTTTATCTTTAATTTTGTACCGGGCATTTTGTCATATTTAAAATAATATTTTAATATAATTATTTTAAAATATAATATTATATTTATTTTAAATAATTTATTGATGCTGTGTCTTAACATAATTTATTAACAATCAAATATAAATATGGTGAATTATATGAATATGTTACATGACCATAGTATGAAAAATAATTAAAATATGATATAGAAACTACACTATGTAATTACCATTAGCATGCCAATTTATATAATTATATAATTTTAATTACAATTATAATAAAAATAATATGATGATATATGACAGAATTTCGAGAGTTAATTTAATTAGACTTGACAATTTTTCGGACACTAGATATTGATATCACATGCATTACATGTGAATATATATATTTTTGTTTTATTATTTAATTTTTATTTCATAATCATTATTAAAATATTTAGTATTTAATATTTAAAAATAAAGGATTTTAAAATTATAATTAAGTAATTGTACAATCTTTAAAAATAAATTTGTAAAGTGTTTTTTTTAACAATTTCATTATAGGTTTAAATTATCTACTCTTTTGGATACAATGTTTAAAACTAGTCATAGCTTCTTCCCAACCCATAAATAGGATGATAATGCGTTTTAGCACACTTGAACACAAGTCCTCCTGCATTGGCAACAATGTTCATGCTAATCGAGTTAAAACTCAATCAACAAAATATTTAAAAGATTAACATAATGCAGATATATGCTTTTTATTCTTCAACTTACTTTTTTTAAAAGAAAAAATTTATTGATTCATTACATGAACGAGATTGTACAATTTGAGTAAAGAAAAACAACAAATGCTCGTTATCAACAGTGAAGGACAATCTCTATCAACACAATAAAGGCTTCAGCCTCAGAATCAATAGAACATTAAGTCATGTTGATATCCAACTTTGTCACAACTCAGGCACGATATATATCTAGACTGATTTGCAAGCAAATTATCACAATAAGAAAATCATCAAAGCAACGATTGGGCAAAATGAATAAAAGAATTGAGCATCCACCAAGCTGGAGAGGACGATGACAAAATAATCCCCCAAATCACTTGCAAAATCAAGGCTACATGCGTAAGTAAAACTAAAAAACGTGCAACAAGAGCAGCCAAAAAATTCTAAAAATGAAAAGCAATAATAAAAAAAAAAAAAATATAAAATTCAATATAACATGGATCCAAATCAACTCGTGAAATCATTTATTATTCTAAAATATTCTCAAACAGAAATAGATTAAAAAGTTGATGAAGAGTCACCTACTTAAACTATTGGTGGTTGGTGGGTTTCAATGATGACAAACACCGTCATTTGTCCATCACAACTTGTAAGACAACAAAAATACCCTCAAAAAATATTTGCAAACTAGAGAAGAGAAAAGGCACACTAAGTAAACAAAGAGAAGAATTAAGAACTGGACAGATAGGCCGATTGGACCAGTCGAATTAAGAACCAATCTCGGGAGAGGTTTTGCGGTTGACCTAGGAAACAGTATGAGAACTGATTGAACCGGACAAAAATACTGGTTAAACTAGGTAGTTGAATAGAATTTTTAATTTTTAACTTGTAATCATTAATACATTGTAACTAAAATCAAGTGTGTTACTTGGTTTGCAACGGGGAAAGCTTAGAGGAGAGTGATCTAAATTTTTAGGTGCAAATGTTAAGTTATTAAACTGATGTGTATTAAAACTTAAATCAAGATAATAAATTATTTCTTTCAATAAATCACCACATACATAAAAAAAAAAAAGGTAAACAACATGTTATGTTTCATATTTTGTATACATATAAATCAATAATTTTATTTTTTAAAAATAAAAATGAAAACCAACAACTTCCTCGTGATTTTACTGAAATAAATATTTTGGAAATGCCAAGTGGGTGAGAATATGCATGAAAAACGTGCTATTTCTTTGAAAAGGAAAGGAAAAATAAATGAGTGGTTGAATTTGAATATAAAATATTATAATTTGAAATTATTTTTTTAAGTGTTTAAGATTTTATTACTTTTTAGTGCTTTTTGAATTCACAATCAAACATGTTCAAATATGTGGAGGTGTATTTAAGGATGAGAAATCTTAAGAGTGTGTTTGGTTGGATGGAAAAGTAAAGGGATGGGAGGAGAGAGTTGAAAAGTAGAAGGAAAATAAATTTTAGGTGTACTTGATTGGGAAGAAACGTGAGAGTCAAGAAAGTAAGAAGGATGATCATTTTTCATCTTAATGCATAAAAATCAATACTTCTAAATTAGAAAATTAAGAGGAGAGAAGATGAGAGAGATGTGTATCTTAGTTCAAAGTTATGTATTTTTCAATTGCTTTATTTTATTTTCTCCCATTTTTAACTCTACCAAACAATGAATGGAAAGAAAAATTATGTTTTCATCCTTTTAATTTTCTACCCCTTCAATTTTCCATCATTCTAATTAATTTTCTTTCCACTTTACCAAACAAAGCTTAAGGGACCTATGAGTGCCTATAAAAGGAAATTTTGGTTTATGTTCTCAAGTTACGACCCAACAGAGGTCGTGACAAAAGATGATTACATGGTATTCATTCTGCAGAGCACACTTCTTTGTATTTGATAATATAAGTTTAAATTTATAGAAACGCACTTAAATGTGATAAAACCTTAAGAGATCTATAAATATTTAAAAAAAGATAAATTTATACGTGTTTTCATGCCATGAGCGCACAAATTGAATTGGGTCGTGATAAATTAATAAATTAAGTTGAGCATCATATTAAAAATGTAATAAAATTACACATTATTTTTCCTTATCCTTTCTATCCCATTTTGATTTTATCAAAATTTAAACATAAACTTTGATTATTTAAATATTTTAATTAATTACTTTTAAAAATTATTTTTATTAATAATAAATTTTATCACGTTTAGATACCTAATTGAAATAAAGAAAATCTTATATCCTAAATTAAAGTTAAATTCAAATACCAAAATGTATATTTATCCTATAAAAGCAACCCATGATTTTGCACCACATATAAATGGCTCTATAATTTGACTCTCTATCATTTCCATGTGGTTTGTGAGTTCCATTACATATATTGCCTCTATAAATAACCCCCTCTCCTCACATTAACTCTCCAACCATTTTCTATTCTCTCCTTGTGTGCGTGCGTTCCTTAAGAGTGATGGCAGCCGCCATGAAAGTTGTATTCATGATGTTTCTTGTTGCCCTGTTAACATTGATATTTCATAAACACCATGCCCATGGCGCAATATCAGCAGATACACAAAAACTTATCGATGAAGCCAACATGAATGGACCTTACTTAGGCTTGCTCATTCCAAACCTTTTCGAAATGAACCCTCTTCTTCAACATCCAAACTATACTTCCACCAACTTCACCATTGATATTGCTGGTATATATATATATATATATATATTATTGTAGACATATAGTTTTGAATAGGGATAATATATAATTTAGGCCTTGAACTTTTCTATTATTACCTAGTTGTTCCCTAATTTTTTTGGACCTAATTGGTCCCTGAACTTGTATTCTATTAACCAAGTTAGTCCCTCCACACTAGCACCATTAGTTTGTGCTGGTGTAGCATTTTTAGCCAATCTAGTGATGTTATGCGGAAGCCTCTCAGAATAACATATGGCAAACATAATTTATATATTTTTATTTTTATTCTTTTAATTTATTTTTGTCACGTGGTACATTGAGAGGCTATCATGTAGCACCATCGGATTGGTTAGTAGTATCACATTAGTACAACTAACAATGTTAGTGTGGAGGGTACCAACTTGGTTAACGAATACAAGTTCAAGGACCAATTAGGTAAAAAAAAATTAACTACCAACAAGGTACAAACAGACAAATTCAAGGGCCAAATTATATATTAATCCTTTTCAACAAAACCAATCCTTTTTCTTATTCTTTTCTATATAGTTTTATATATTTGTGTTTGTGGGTCTTTTTAGGAAGGAGATTTCGGTTCGGGAAAATTGTTGAGAAAAATGTTATATTAGTCATGACGGGACTGAGCATGGTATAATTACTAATCCATGTTGTTTTTATTTAGACTAAATTACATTCACTTAATTGTGTTTTTATTATTATTTAATTATGAAAAATTATAAAATTATCCTTTAATTATTTGATTTTATTTTATTTAATCACTAACAGACTGATGTAAAATGAAAATACTCAAAATTTAAAATAATTGGATGACAAAAAAAATTAAACCTATTTATAATTGGATGACAAAAAAAAAAAAATAATCCAACGACTACTAATCTAGTTCAGTAATTATTTATTGCTATATAATAGATAAATGCAGGTATAACCAGTCAGCTACTGTTAACTCTATTCAAAATCGAAGGAGTTGTCCATTATGGAATAGCTGGAAATGCAAACCCCTCCTTACACATTGGCTTTGTCACTATTCCTCAATATTGGTCACACTCTGCCCTTTGGAGTTGGCAGGTACACTACCCTTGTCCCTTGGACCAATTTGAATTTTAAAAAATCTAAATTAAGCCTAATTGTTTCTGACTAAATTGATCAAATCTATGGGAGTTAGACTCTTTTTGGGTTTTATCACATTTTGATCTTTTAATTGAAAGAAAATCCCTTCAAAGAAGATTGGTACTTATTATAGGAGCATTATGAATAAGTTGAATTAAATTAAAAAATTGATTGAAATGATTTTTCTTTATTTTCTAATATTTTTATTTTAAATATTTTTAATAAATTATTTTATCAAATTGGAGCAACCATTCAAATCAATCAAATTGAAAATCAGTGATCTGATCGGTTCAACTACTGGTTCAGTTTTGAAAACCTTACAATTCAGTCTAATTTTTTTTAATAATCAATTTTTATTCTCTTCTCTACTGCTACATTTGAATTCGAAGATATATTTCAACATAATTTTAAACTCTCTTAAATTTTAAATATACATAAAAACGTGTACACGGTTTAAGATATGTAACATAGTGCAGAGATATGGATATGGACCCTCTGACGAGCTCCCCTTGAACCAAATGGAGACTATACAAGAACCATCGGCTACATAAAATTTTCAGATTATGCTGAAAATGTGACTGCCTGTAACTCACACGACAACCTATTGAACAATGTTTGGTTCCAACCGGAGGAAGTCTTCCCCGTTGACGGTACTCCCGAGCAACGGCAACACGCCTTTTGGATCCCTGTCGATCCTCTTTATTTCAATATTTCTAAATCTCTTGAGGTATGAGCATTCGATACATTGATAAACACAACGCAATCGAAAACACAAATTAAAGTTCATATATGTGTGTGTGGACAGGACATGGAACTAGAGAACTGCGTAAACTCAACGACATGTTTGGACGAGACACCGAGAGTAGTCCAAGTCCACCGAGGAACAAGCGCAGGCATTTACGTAGACAACGCTGCTTATCGAAGCTTCATTTACAATAAGTTCAATGTGAGCCCGGTCGACATGGAGAGTGCAGCAGTGGCACTGATATGTATGCAACAAAGGTTCCTTTTATCATCATTAGGGCTCTCTCCGACTTGGCCGGTGGTGGCTCGGCTGAATCGAATGAGATCGATACTTTCATTTCCCTTGCTTCAAACAATTCGGTTAATGTTGTTGTGGAATTTATCAAGCGCCTTGTCGCCGCACCTCTAGTCAGTGACCATTAATGTAGCATCCGTATGTGACCTAAAAATTCTAAAAACTTAAATAAAGAGATGTTCTGAAATGATCTCAAATCATTTTCAGAATTTCCCATTTCCATGCGTTTGATTTTGCTTGTGTAGTTATGCACTTAATTTGGTGAGTTGGGGGGTTTATTGTTATGGTCTCAATGGCACCACTAAAGTAGACAAACTACACAATGGAAGCCATGACATTAATGGAAGATCATGATTCGAGATGATGGAAAACTTATTTGCAAGACTCGAACATCATATTCTAATAATCAATCGATTTAAGATTTAAAATAAACAAAAAGATAGTAATACTTAAGTAATAAAAATAATAATTGTCGTAACCATTTTTTTGGATAAAACAGTAAACGATGCAGTCGACTCGGATTTTGAAAATGAAAAAGAAGGGAGTCGCCACCAATCCTTTTTTGATGAGGTGTGATCGCGTCACCTCGTAAAACAATTGTTTTTAGTTTGATTTATCAAAACAATAGTTTCGGCCTTCGAAATCCAGAAAACGAGTTCGGGAGTCAATTACGCACGAGGAAGGGTTAGCACCCTCGATACGCCCAAAATTGGTACCAAATTGATTGATCGATATCCTAATGTTGAAAACTTTGAAATGGTTCGAAAAAAACGATACTTTTTATTTTCACAAAATTGAAGGAATTAGAAGGGACGTTAAGGTTATCTTATTTTCAAAGAGATAAAACATTATGTCCAGTAAGTTAGGGCACAATACTTTAAACTCCCGAAACTAAGCTTGCCTTTTTAAAACTTGGTTTTTATTTGAAGAGGATCTCCCGTCATTTGTCAAACGAGAAGTCAAAACCCAGTAAATTAGGGCTTGTTTCCTCGAAAAGCCAAATTAGGGACATTGCCTCCATTTTAGGAAAAAAGAGCTTGTCTCGAAGTATCTAGATGTCGAGTCCAGAAGTTAAGGCGCGACATTTCGAATTTTCGAGATTAAGTGTTTCGTTAAAAATTTGAATTGCGATTTTTAAAAGGGATATTCCGTTGTTTAACTTGAACGAGGAAAACTGGAACCCAGTAAGTTAGGGCTCGATTCACTCGAATTGCTAATACGGAATATCGATTGTTATGAAAATTGGGATGTTGGGAAAGATTAGTGCGGCGAGTGATCAAAATATTGATAATAATAGCAATAAAGGAAAAGTGATAATAGGTAGTGGTAAAGTGAAAATATTACGATAATAGTAGAAATAACGATGAAATAATAATAATAATAGCAATCGATAAACAAAATGATAAAGAAAAGGTATATATGCGTATAATGAGAACAATAATAAGGCTAACATGATTAATGATATATGAAAAAAAATAATAATTGTAACACCCCCTAACCCCAAAAATCGCGTAAGCAGGTTACAAGATATTACCGGACAACTTACGAATTATTCACAAATAATATAACACTCATAGTATAATTATTAAATAAGTTCCTATAATAGACTTTCAAAGCCCACAACATTTATATAAAAAAAAAATAGAACGAGAAGGGTTCGATTAATCCATTTTTTTTTTTACAAAAATTTCGACAGCATTTCTGCTTATTTTTACCTAAAACCCCTGCAAATTCAAATCAAACAACTAATACCAATGTTTCAACCAAAGAATTTACATCTTAATCACTACTAGATCATGCTTAATCTGTTGATTTATTATTTAAATTTTTAAAGTGTTAACATATAAATAACTAATTCATATCCTTCATTTCATTTCAAAATTTCATAATTATCTAATTACAACAAATTCATTTAACTTATATATATATAACTCATGTACAACCACCTAGTACATGCCACTTAAACAAAAAGAAGAAATACATCACCAAAATTTTCTTGTTGAGTCGGGTTTGTCTTGGATCTTGGACCGGATCCAAACTCTAATGACTGCATGCGAAACAATCGTCTGTTGAGTATTCCATACTCAATGGTATTACCATAAAGCAAACTATTTAACATTAATAATTTACAAACATCAACCATAAGCTTTATAAATCATTAAAACTAATTATACATAATTATATATCACTTCATATATCTTAAATTCACATTTCATTTTCATATACTAATTCAATTCATAATTTAACTCATCCATTCTTTCTCATATCTTTCAATAGAGCCAAATCAATCAATCTCATTTCCAAAATTTCATTTCAATTATTTACCCTATTAACAATGCTAGGACTACGATAGATACGGATTCCACCCAAACACACCAAAGTATCCAACTCAATCACACCGAATATCCAACCCAATCACACCAAAATAATATAAATCCTCCATAACACACCAAGTATAATATAGCCTCCCAAACATACCAAGATAATATAACCTTCCAAACACACCGTAAGGCATTGAATGCCTCTTCGGATAAACCAAGTATATATATAAATTATCTTCTCCGAGCTACAAATCTCCTCATCACATCACAAATCCAATGGCATGCCATTTGTATCAAATCTAGTCCGACAAGTTAATAGGGTATTATTTTACCTTTCCAAATTCAATTCATTTCCACAACAATTTCAAATACTTGATCAATTCAAAACATCTATTATATCAATTCACATATAATTTAATATTCACACATATTTGTACTCAATTTCAAATATTATTACTTACCTTATCTTAATTACTCCATAACACGTACTATAAATTCAATATACATTTAATAAATAGTTTGAGTTATAGTAATACAAACCAAATACACGTTTACTCCTCGTTGATCTTTTCTTTTCCTTGGATGCCGATGCCTCTTTTTCCTTGTTAGCTACAAAATAATAATAATTTACATTATTAATTACAGCATTAAATTACAATAAATAATGAATTTTATTCAATTTCTACTCTTCCTCTTCATTCTACATTCTTTATACACGATTCTATTATTTACTTATAAGTTCTTTCAAAGCTGTCTACCTGAGTCATTGTCACTAAATTATCTATATCTTGAGTTACAGATTTCCAAATTAAGATCCGTAAATTTTATATGAAACTAGACTCACATATCTTCTTGCCATAAAATTTTCAGAATTTTGATTTAGCCAATAATTACATTTTATTCTTTAAATTCACCCTATTCTGTTGTCAGACAGTTCCGACCACTCTTTGCTAAAATTTAATTATCTTTTATACAGAATTCAAATGATGTCCTAGTTTATTTCTTATAAAATAGACTCATTAAGGAATCTAATCATGTAAATTATGTCCCCAAATTATTTTTATACAATTTTAATGATTTTTCCAAGTCAGAACAGGGATCTCGAAATCACTCTGAACCAGTCTTACTAAAATCTAAATATCTCAAAATACAGAAATTATTTGCTTTCTTTGTTTCTTTCACATGAAAATAGACTCAATAAGATTTAATTTCATATCTCACTAAACTTCTAATTCCATTTCTACCATTTTGGTGATTTTTCAAAGTTACTCTTCTGCTGCTGTCCCAAAACTGTTTTCTTATAACTCATTTTACAATTTAATCCTAATTAAGTTTACTTATTTTCTTAACTTAATTCATACTTTGTTTCTTCTTAAATTCCTTCCATATTCAACTTGACCATCTAATATTCATATTAAAACTTTAATTTCTAATTTCTTCCAAATTAATCTCTATAATACAAAACTTATAGCTTACTTTACAATTTAATCCTTTTACTAATTCTAACTTAAATTTCATTCAATTTAATCCCTAATTCATCTTTTTCTTAAACATCAACTATACTTGAAAACCTATAAACTCTCAAAATTTCAGCTTATTTTCATCAAAATCTTGCTTTAAAGCTTCTAAAACACCAAAATTAAGAGAATAGAACTTGATTGACTTACCAATTTAAACTTTAAGCTTCAAATCCCTAATTTTTCCTTTTCTTTCCTTCCTTTCCCTGTTTCGTATGTTCTCTGTTCTTTTTTTTTTTTTTCTGTTTCTTTGTTTTGTTCCTTTTCTATTTACTTTATGTTATAATAATATAATATATAATTATTATATTAAATTAATTTAATATAATTTATTACTAATATATATATTTTATAATAAAATCTAAGTAAAAATCTTAGATTTTTATCTCATATGCCGCCTCAGCTTATGCTAAATGGCTTAATTGCCATTTTAGCCCTTTTACTTTCTTTTAATCTATAATTAGACTTCCACTCTTTATTCAATTTGATCCTTTTCCTAATTACTTTAAATTAAGCTAAATTCACTAAATAAAAATCTAATTAAACACACTATTAGACTCATAATTACTCCTAATAATTTTTACTAACTTAGTTTACTAAGACGGAGGCCCGATAACACATTTTTTCTCTGGTGCCCACAGTTTTTGGGTCGTTACAATAATAGTGACAAATAATAATAGTAATAATATATATATAAAGATATATTAGTAGTGGTAATAAATATAATAATAATATTAGTGATGATAGTGATGATATATAAAATAATGAGTGAAAAGAGAAAAAATGAATAAATATATATACATATATATGAAAAAATAATAGTATAATAATAGCGATAATAACGATAATATAATAAAAAATAGATAATAATAATAATAATAAAATCAATAATAATAAAAATTTTAAATAATAGTAAAAGTGGTAAAAATTGCAAAATAATTAAAAAATGGGTTAAATCGCACTAAAAACTGAAATTTCGGGTCAAAATATAAATAAAACAGTGGTTCGGGGGCTAGAAAAACACGCGTATAAAAGGTGGGAGACTAAAGAGGCAATTTTCCCGCTTTGCTAAACGCAGCGTTCGGACAGGGGTTAAATCGAAAGCTGCGTGAAATTTTGGGGCAAAAATCAAAAAAATAAAAAACCTGATTGTTGGATTCTGAAAAAGCGGAAGGACCAAGTGGGCAATTAGCCCACTTAATGAAAACACGCGGATCCTTCAGTCGGGTCGGGTCGACGCGCGGATCCTGGGGTAAAACGACGTCGTTTTGGGCATTAAAGGCCAGCCCCAAAACGACGTCGTTTTGAGGGGCTATTTAAGGCCCTAAAGTAAAAAAAATCATTTTGAGCTGCTTAAAAAAAACTGACCTCCCTCTCCTTTTTTTCTCTGCAGGGCCGAAGGAGAGGAGTTTGATCGTCGCTGGCGCGCCGGTAAAGCCATCGCCAAACCACCGCCACTGATGGTAGGAAAAGGTAAAAAATTATTTTTTATTTTTTTAAATTTTTTATATTTATGACATATATATGTAAAAAGAGTAAAAGAAAATTTTTTCGAAAATAAACGTAAAAATAATCACCTCCTTTCGGTTTCGGTTTTAATTTTTGGTGGATTAATGCTCAATCTTGCTACTTTGGTTTGCCTCTGTTTTGTATTTGCAGATCTGTTTCTTTTTTTTTTTCCGTTTGAATCTCTGTTTTAATTTTTTTGATCCAAAAAAAAAAGTCTCGTACAAATGAAGTTAGATCGGATTTTATAACCGATCTTTTTTCCATCCACTTGATCTATCATGTCCTTTCGTTTTAATGGCATGCAGGTACTGGGACGGTGACAGTGCAAGGGCGGTGGAGCAGGTGGCTTCGGCAGGGGCCAGAGCAAGTGGGTGTCAGGGGTCAGAAGACCTGGCGGCGCCTAGGGTTTCTTTCTGTTTTCTTTTCTGATTAGGGTTGGTCTAAATTGGGCCTTTGTTGGGTTGGGTCTATAACTGGGTAGGTTCTAGTGGGCTGCTGGGTTTTAGCTGGTTAATGGGTTAGGAGGGTTTGGTTTTGGTTGGGACTGATATGGGCCCGGGCAATTTGGGCTTCGTACAATAATAATAATAATAATAATAATAATAATAATAATAATAATAGTGATTTTTACTTGGAAAAAATTGCAAGTAAACTTATTTCTCAGATATTTGGATCATTCTATTGACATTATTCAAAGAGTTTTATTCAAAATATCACTTGGCTTGAACAAAATTCGATATATATGCATTCTAGATCTCAGGATTTTTAAGCTTTCATATGTTGTTTCTATAATTCTTCTTGAGATGGGGCATACAGAAAAATTAATATGTACCTAATTAGAGTGAGTAAAACTCGATTTTATTTAAAAAAATCGATAAAAAAATTGAATTATGAGTTTATCGAATTGAGTTATTTGATTTTTTCGAGTCAACTTGAATAAATAATTCGAGTTTCAAGTTCAAGTCGAGTTGAATTTTACAATTCGAATAACAATGTAAATAGCCCTTTGGGCCCTATCAATTTTGAAAATAAGCAATTTGGTTACTCTCTCAACAAAATTTACAAAAAAAAAAAATTAAAATATTTATAAAATTCCAAAATTTATATTTTTTAAAAAATCTAAAGAATATATAAAGAAGGTTAAATATATAAAATTTTCTAAAATAATAATTTTGGGACCTAAATAAGTTAATTAATGATTCAAGTTTATCATTGTAAAGTTTCTCTTCTTTTTCATATTTTGCTTTGAAATTTGAAAAGTTTTAAATATATATGGTTTCAAATTTACATACTATGACATGCAATTAGTTTTAATGTAACAAAATTTTAATTTGACATGTTTAATTTTTGAATTTAACTCGAACAATTTCATTCGATGCAACTTAAATCTCACTTCACTCGACTCGATTTAAAAAAAATTTAAATCAATTTAAAATGATAAAATAAGACTCGTCAACTCGATTAACACAAAAAATTTTCAACCATTATATCTAACAGAGAAATTATAACTCTAATGTAATTGGGCTAGCACTATATTTTATGCCCCAGTTGGTCATAACTGAAAGGGAATGGGTTTCTACATTTTAGTATGTCGTCAGAGTATTTATTTCAATTTGAAATTTAGAAAGATTTAGATAAAAATATTACTGGAAAAAATAGGTTTAAAAAATTGTTTAAAATATAGATAGGATTCAAGTATTTACTGTTTGAGTTTAATCTATTTTTTAAGTTTATATTGTATTATATAATGTTATTTTATACATCAAAAATTTCTAACACATAAAATTTCAATCTATATTAATAAATAATACTAATGTGTAAACATATTAAAAATTTTAAATTGCCTAAATATAAAAATTTAATAAATGAAAAATAGAAAAATTTATTGATTATGGAAACCCAAACGATTTTTCCATTGCTTAGCTTAAACATTCGTCATTAACAGTCAGATTAGTTGAAATATGGAAACTTAGATTATTATATTTGTAAGAACTTTAACCACGATCATCCCTTTCATTTCATATGGTCCACGGATTTGTCCATATTCAATGCTGAAATCGATACAATTATTATTAATGTAGTTGGGGGTTATGACATGGTGGAGGTTGAATATTTATACTATGGGTTTCATTGCCAACGAGATATTGTAATTTTGTGTCGGCTAATGGGGCTGATTTATTTATGGTTTGAGTGCCCGAGTATGCCCACTCATGATTGGGGATTTCTGTTTGGGTCCTGGGAAGGACGCAAGAAAATTTGGCTTCATTAATAATTATGGTCAAGAATCGACACGATTGGCAGCTTAATTTTCAACACATCACTATCCAATTGTCAAACACTAATTTGCAAATTGCTAGGAAACCAAATGAAATTGACAGTAAATACATTACACGACATTGATAAACTATAAAAGTAATATATTTTAATCTCATGCTTATCGTGTTTTTTGGATTATTTATTATTTAATTTATTGAATTTGATGCTCTTAATCTTTTAATTTCATGTTTTATACTTAAGAGAGCATAGAGAAATAAAAGGAGTAGAAAACGGGTCAAAATCAAACAAAATGGGCTATTTTAAGGATCCACACGGCCTAGGCATTTCCACACGGGTTGGCCACACGCCCATGTGGCAGCCCGTGTTGATTTCGCACCCTGCTTTCTGTTACGCGGAAAATCCCAATTTTTAAGGTTTTTGAGCATTTTAAAGTTTATAAATACATATTAGAAGAAGACCTAACGGAGGATATAGAGCTAAACGAAGAAAAGACTCGAGGACACCCAACGGATTCAACTCAAAAGTAAGATCTCCTTCAAGACTGAAGATCTCTAGTCAATTTCTCTTGAAGTTTTGGGTTTCTTTATGTTTTGTTGTTTTCCTAATTTTGAGATGCTTTCCCCCAAAAGTATGAACCAAATTCCCTAGAAACCTAGGAAGGATGAAACCTAAGACAGATCTTATTATTTGATTTTTCTGAATTACATGATAAATATTTGTTCTTGATCTCAATTATGTATTCTTATTTCATGTTTTAATGTTTTCAGGATATTAATTCATGATTTATGTGCTTATTGAGTGGAGCAAAAGTCTCTGTTTAAGGGTAGATCTGGCATAATTGAGTGGAGTTGCATACAATCCTAAAAATATGTCGACATAAATCTATCGGCTTAGAGTCAAATCTAATAGGGGAATCCATAGATCGAGTTAATGTGACAATAGGGGTTTTAATTAGAAAGAGATTTCAATTAATTAACCTAAAGTCAATTATTTTTACTCTCGAAAGAGATATTAATATAATTTAGGGATTTCTACGGATCAAGGTAAGTGAAAAAATAGTTTAATTCAGATTTAGAATAATAAATGAAGTCTAGGCAGATTCTTTCCTGGGTATTGTCTCTCTCATCGGTTTTCTTCAAATATTTTCCTACTTTATTCTTTGTTTCGTCTTAGTAATTAGGTTAGTTAAGATTAGGTTAAAATAAATCCCTTCAATTTATTCAGCTAGATAATAAAAAGATAGTAACTATTAGTACTTTTAGTCCTCGTGGATACGATATTCCCGACTCACCATAGCTATACTACCATTCGATAGGTGCGCTTGCCTTTGTCGTATTGTGGTTAGTTCGTGACGTTATCAAGTTTTTGGCACCGTTGCCGGGGACTAAAATATTAGGAACACTTAATTTTATTACTTTAGTTATTTTTTATTTTTATTACAATTTATTTTTGTTTTTTATTTTAATTTACTAACTTTTCTTTTATTTGCTTCCAGCAGGTTCCTTTAGTTTATGATTAGAAGAAACCCGTCAGGACCTCTAGTATTCGATAGTGAGATCGAAAGTACAGCTCGCAAGAACCGTAAAAAGTGAGGCAGAGTCGATAGAATACAATGGAAGAGTAAGAGGACGTTGTTATTAATACTGAGAAGATGGCAGAAAATCATAATAATCAGCTACCTCCTATGGTTGCTGTAAATCCTGTAAATCTAAATCTTGCTCCTCGTACTATGTACGATTACGCCAAGCCCAGTTGAACTGGGGCTGAATCGAGTATTGTTAGACTTGCTATTGCTGCAAATAATTTTGAACTGAAACCTAACACTTTTCAAATGATTCAACAGTTTGTTTAGTTTGATGGTTTGCAAGACGAAGACCCAAATACTCATTTGGCTAATTTCTTGGAATTCTGCGACACTTTTAAAATTAATGGCGTTTCTGATGATGCCATTCCCCTTCAGTTGTTTCCATTCTCATTAAGGAATAAGGCTAAACAGTGGTTGAACTCTCTACCACGAGGTTCTATCACTACATGGGAGCAAATTACTGAGAAATTTTTGTTAAAGTATTTTCCACTGGCTAAGACAGCCAAGTTGAGGAATAATATCTCTTCCTTCGTACAGATGAATTTGGAAACTCTATATGATGCATGAGAGAGGTATAAGGACTTATTGAGAAGGTGCCCTCACCATGGGTTACCTCTATGGCTAAAGGTTCAAACTTTTTACAACGGTTTGAACCCCTTAACTAGGCAGTTGATCGATGCATCCGTCGGTGGTACTTTGAATAATAAAACACCTGAGGAGGCTTAAGAGTTTATAGAAGAAATGCCACTGAATAATTATCAGTGGCAAGTCATGAGGACAAAACCGATGAAAGTAGCTAGTGTTTTTAACGTTGATGCGGTCACCATGTTATCAAATCAGGTAGAACTTTTGAATAAAAAGATTGATGGTTTATATGGTTCTACGCAGGTACATCCGATGATGCAATACGACGCAAATGGAGGAGGGAACTATCCAGAAATTCGATCTTACAACCCTAGCATAAAAGACGAACAACTTAACTATATGGGTAATAATTCTAGACCTCAGAATAATCCCTATAGTAATACTTACAATGCAGGTTGGAGGAACCATCCCAATTTCTCGTGGGGTGGTCAAGAAAATCAAAGACAACAACCCCCTCCAGGCTTCCAACAACAACCTTACCCTCAAGAGAAGAAGCCGAACCTTGAGGAGATGTTGACGAAATTTATTTTGGTATCAGAAACCTGCTTCCAAAACACCGAAACAACACTCAAAAATTAACAAGCGTCTATTTAAGGGCTTGATAATCAAATCGGTCAATTAGCAAAGATGATTTTAGAATGACCACAAGGTAGCTTGCCAAGCAACACCGAAACTAACCCAAGGGAGCAACTTCATGCCATTACTGTTCAAGATGAAGAAGGGTTAGCTGAATTTGAATTTGAACCGAGACGAGAAACTGTGGTAAGCAATGGTAAGGTTGAGGTAAGCCACAACAAACAAAAATAGTTAAGAGAGGAGTATAAACCTCGTGTACCATATCCAAATGCGACAAGGAAAGACCACAAAATGAACAATTCGGTAAACTCCTTAAAATTTTAAAAAAAGTTACATATTAACTTACCGTTTATTGAAGCTCTTTCGCAAATGTCCAATTCAGTAAAATTTTTAAAGGAGCTTTGGCAAACAAACGGAAGTTGGATGATTCGTCGCACGTGGAGCTAAATGTTGTTTGCTTAGCTATCTTACAGAATAAACTACCCTATAAGTTGAAAGATCCAGGGAGTTTTATTATTCCTTGTTTAATTGGTAGTTTAAATCTTAATAATGCTTTAGCTGATTTAGGGGCTAGTATTAATGTCATGCCCTATAAAATGTTAAACAACTAGGTCTTGGGAAACCCAAACAAACTAGGATAAGCATTCAATTGGCAGATAAAACTATTAAATTTCCTAGGGGTATTGTTGAAGACATGCTTGTTAAAATTGATAAATTTATATTCCCAGTTGACTTTGTTGTTCTATACATGGATAAGGATAGTGACGCAACTTTGATTTCAGGACGACCCTTTTTAACAACTACTAAAACTATCATAGATGTTGGTACAGGTGAGTTAATACTTCATGTAGGTGTTGACATGATTAAGCTCCAAGCTCGTGATTCTGTTAGGATATCTAGTGATCGAGATTATATTACGAATTCTGTTAATGTTAATAACCTTGTGTCTCAACATTCTTTGCAGGAAACACCTCGAAAAAACGTGATAGAGCCACGGTCCAGTTTATATGACAAAAATAGAATAAATCATGAAGAAAGAAGACTACAAATCGATGAACTAGATGAATGGCGGATACACGTCAAGGAGAAATCGAGAATACACGATGAACCAAAGCAACCCCATGACAAGCTTAAGGATGGGACGAACCAATTTAAGGTTGGAGATCAAGTGTTATTAGATGAAACCGACCCTCGAATAACCACTTCAGAGCTTAACGCAAACGGAGCGACTCCTTTTACGGTACTCAATGTCTTCCCATACGATACATTCGAGGTAAATCATTCTAAATTTAGCACTTTTAAGGTAAATATTACTTGGCTAAAACCTTATTTGAATAAAAGAATTGACAGCGAGAAAGAGGAGTCTCGACTCCACGAACCACCGTGACTGTGCGAATACTAGGTAAGTCAAGCTTAGACTTTAAATAAGAGCTTCTCGGGAGGCAACCCGAGTGTTAACACTGCTAATTTTCTAACTTTATTTCATTTTTTTTTAAAATTAATTAATTTTCAAAATCTTAAAAAAATGTGTGTTTTTTACCCACACGGCCTGGACACACGGGTGTGTGGAGCACATGGCCTGGACACATGGGCATGTCGCAGGTTGTGTGTGAAATGGAGTAATCGACAGAGAGTTACACGACCTGACGACATGGCCGTGTGACCCACACGGCCTAACCACACGGGCGTGTGGGATCTCACATGGGCGTGGGAGAAGCGAAAGAAAACACACACGGCCTAAACACATGGTCGTGTCCTAGGCCATGTGAAACTTGGAGCTGATTTTTTTTTAAAGTCAAAGAGTTACACAGACAAGGCACACAGCCGAGTGGGAGACACGGCCGGGCCACATGGGCGTGGGAGAAGCGAAGGAAAACACACATAGTCTGGCACATGGCTGTGTGACTCACACGGCCTGGACATACGAGTATGTCCTTGGCCATGTGAAAACTGGTTAATCACCCCATTTTTATTTTATTTTATTTATTATTATTTATTATATTATTTATTTTTATTTTTCTAATTTTTTAATTTTTATTTATTATTCTTATACTTATATTTAAAAAATTGCTATTTCTATTTTTAAATATTTTTTACTCTCATTATTACAATTACCTTTAAGTTTATTGGTATCATTGAGTGATTATTATTATTATTATTATTATTACTATTATTATTATTATTATTATTATTCGTTTTATTTTTTATCTTTCTTTTTAATTTTGTTTTTAGTTGCTTTATTATTTATTATTATTATTATTTTCTTCAACTTATTTTCATTATTATCTTTTGAAATATAAATGGTTGTTTCTAATCGAGTTATAACCCTTAATCTTCTTTATTATTTGTGTTTATTTTCTTATTAGTTTGCTCGGAATCATGCGTTATATTTAGATTTAACTACAATTCTACTTTTTACTATTCTGAGTATTTCATCTAATATTCAAGGCAGTTTCAGTTTTCTCCCTCTCTTGTGATATTCTATTTATACTGTGATTATATATGTTTGTACATTGAGGACAATGTACATCTTAAGTGTGAGGAGGTTATCCATATAATTATTAGAAAATCCTTGAATTATATCTTGTGTTTAAGTAATTTTATCATATTACTATTAGAATAAATTCTTATTGATTTGTGATTATCATTGATGTGTTTTAGATTAAATTCATAGGTAATTGTGTATTGATTGTTTAAACTTTAAGACATGAGAGAATCAAGCATGATAAGTCTATTTTCAGAATTAAAAATTTGTTAGGTTGTTTCCCAAAATTTAAGTATTACCTTGAAATTTGAAATTTGCAAGATTGACATCAAAAACCATAATTTTTGTGATATTTTGAGCCTTTAAGAGCATACACTTTTCTTGCTCACTTTATTACTGGTTATGAGTGTGTCAATATTGATTTGTTATTTTAGAACTTGTTTCGATTATACATGTCGAGACCACACCTTTGACTTGATATACTGAGATGATAAATGCACTTAGGTTTTAACCCACTTATCCCATAAAAAGTTTACGTTCATAATTAACCCTTAGTGAACCGCTTTGAGCCTAAAACACCATTCTTGAATTACCCTTAATATTAACCCATAACTCATTTGTGATTCGTTGAGAATTGTTCCCATTTTATTGACCTCCTTTTTGTCGAGATTTGATTTAGTCAGTTACATAACTATGTTCTTTTGTTTCAGTTGTTAAATTTTCTCTTATTATTCATTCATCTAAAAAAAATGAAAAAAATTATTATATATACATTTATGTTGATTCTTTGGTTTGAGCTTAAAATTTCATATTCTGATAAGAAGCTCGTGTTATTATTAAATAATTTTTATTGATGTAATTATTCAGTATTAGTTTATTTTTCTAGTTAGGTAATTTATCAATTCGATCTCGATTCTAACCTTCTTTTTCAGCCTTTATCCACACCTTCAACCCAAGCCCCATTACAACCATTTAAAGACCTTTTGATTTGTGTATCATTTCATTTTATAGTGGTGGAGATTTGATTTTCATGCAAGCCTATGGTAATAACTTTTCATGTTTGACTTTTGAGTTCTTAATTTTTGAACCTTAAATACTTTGAGTGATTTGAGTGAATCTTTAGTGAGGATGTCAAATCTTTTTGGTTTTGAATTAAATGTAATTATTTAGATAAGGGGAAATAACTATGTTTTCATGCTTTAAAAATGTGTGACTTCTATTGTTTGAATCTTTAGTGCTCTTTTAGTTGAATTATCTATGTGTGATTATTTGTGAATTATGATAAAACATTATTGATGAGAATTATGAATTGAGAAAGTTTAATTTTAATTGCGAGTTGAGGATTTTGCTTGAGGACAAATAAATGCTTAAGTGTAGGGATATTAGATAAACCATAAAAGTAACATATTTCAATTCGATGCTTAGCGTGTTTTTTGGATGATTTATTATTTAATTTAGTGAATTTGATGCTCCTAATACTTTAATTTCATGTTTTATACTTAGGAGAGCATACGAGAACAAAATCGGACAAAACAAGCTATTTTAAGGATCCACACGGCCTGGGCATTTCCACACGAGCTGGCCACACGCCCATGTGGCAGCCCGTGTCGATTTCGCACCCTACTTCCCTGTTACATGGAAAAACCCAATTTTTAGGGTTTCTAAGCATTCTAAAGTTTATAAATACATATTATAAGAAGACCTAAAGGAGGATACAGAGCTAAACGAAGAAAAGACTCGAGGAACGCCAACGGATTCAACTCAGAAGCAGGATCTCCTTCAAGACTGAAGATCTCTAGTCAATTTCTCTCGAAGTTTTTGGGTTTCTTTATGTTTTGTTGTTTTCCTAATTTTGAAATGTTTTCCCCTAAAAGTATGAACTAAATTCCCTAGAAACCTAGGAAGGATGAAACCTAAGACAGATCTTATTATTTGATTTTTCTGAATTACATGATAAATATTTGTTCTTGATCTCAATTATGTATTCTTATTTCATGTTTTAATATTTTCAGGATATTAATTCATGATTGATGTGTTTATTCGATGGAGCAAAAGTCTCTGTTTAAGAGTAGATCTGGCATAATTGAGTGGAGTAGCATGCAATCCTAGAAATAAGACGACATAAATCTACCGGATTATAATCAAATCTAATAGGAGAATCCATAGATCGAGTTAATGCAACAAAGTCATTTATTTTTAGTCTCGAAAGAGATATTAATATAATTTAGGGATTTCTACGAATCAACGCAAGTGAATAAATCGTTTAATTCAAATTTAGAATAATAAGTGAAGTCTAAGCGGATTCTTTCTTGGGTATTATCTCTTTCATCGGTTTTTTTCAAATATTTTCCTACTTTATTCTCTATTTCGTCTTAGTAATTAGGTTAGTTAAGATTAGGTTAAAATAAATCCTTTTAACTTATTCGGCTAGATAATAAAAAGATAGTAACTACTAGTACTTTTAGCCCTCGTGTATATGATATTCCCGACTCACCATAGCTATACTACCATTCGATAGGTGCGCTTACCTTTGTCGTATTTTAGTTAGTTCGTGACGTCATCTGGCATCCATCTTGAACGGCTTAAACCTAGGCTATCATGTTTAATTATATTATAGCGAAAAATAGATGTTGCTTCAGCTTGTTCTATGTTAGCTCGGGAAGGAGAGTACCATTGGAAGACATCGGCTGGAGCGGATTTGGTGCCTGTCTTGTCTGGAGCGGGTAAAAATTTTATTTGGTTAATGGCCGATAACCGGCTTAATACAAATGAGATACGTCGAAGGACGAATATTGCAGCTGACGCCGCATGCATGGTTTGTGGAGCGGCGAATAGATCTTATATTGCGTCAGTGTATCTTCACTAGGGATGTGTGGGCGATTTTAAGGGTGGATTGGGATCATTGCGATTTCTTTGTATTACCGTTTCGATAGTAGCTTGAGCAGCATTATCGACGGTGACTTCGTGCTGTTTGTTACCATGGGGCACTATGCTCACTGTGATTCTCTGGGGTGAAACTCATCGTTGAACTCGATGCTTTGCTGGTTGTTCGGCTGCTGTCTCAGCCAATGAATGATGATCACCCGCTGTATACATATATAAGGGACTGCTCGACGCTGATGGACAGGGAGTGGATTGTGGAGCTGCCACATATCCTCCGGGAATTCAATGGTTTTAATTTATCCACAAGAAAGCATCGGTCCGCTGCTTCAGGGTGATGCAGAGGGGTGTGGGATGTCGAGGTTCTCATGTTTCTGTATTTTGTCTTTTGTACAGGAAAAAAGAGTTTAAGCTTTGGTGACCATGATAGCCTAGGATTAAGTCACATTATGGAAGTAGCTTTTTGAATTTATTTTGGATTTAAATTAATTTTCATAGGTTTTATATAAAGATAAAAATAGCTAAAATGAAAGTTTTATATTTAAAGTTGTCACCATTTTTTGTCAAAAATTCACCAACTTATTGATACGTGAATTAGCTTCATTTTTTTTTTAACAAAACCATCAAAGTTGAATATATCATAGTATTATACCAATGCTTTGTTCAAAATTAAGAAGAATATTTGTCAAGGAGGCTTTAGTATTATTAATAAATATTATTCAAGTTCGAGTTTTATCATGTATAATTATGCATGTGTGAATCTCTAATCTCATCATATACAATTGTGAATACATGATTTTAGTTCAAGTCTTTCCTACATATTTTGACCAAGTTTAATTCTTGAAGTCCACATTGTCAAGAGAATTTAATTGAATATCACTTTTGATCACCTTTATAAAACAGGAGAGGACACTTGTGATTATACAAAATAAAATTTACATGATTTATTTATAAGGCATAAATTTATCATATTTACTAAATATGGAATATATATTATATTTTGATTCAAATCATTATTTTTATATTTAAAAGTATTTATTTGTTATAATTTTAGTATTAAAATGAAAAAAAATTAAGTACGAAATAAATAAATAAAAAACGAATATACTCCAAAAAAATCAAATCATAAATCATATAGAATATTTTTAATCACCATACCAACATTAGGAGCTGCAAAAAAAAAAAAAAAAAAAAAGTGAATAAGCACTGTTTGAAATGGATCCTCATTGCATTCATTAAAATTGGACCCTCCAGTCCCCACTAATTAACAAAAATTATTAACCCTTAATTAAAATATAATGGAATTGCTTTTGTTGTGGGGAAACCCTAATTTTGTCTGCCACAAAAAATGAATGAAATAAATACTATATCATAAATGTAGGAATCAGGAGAGACAAGAAGAGACCATAGCAATTACGAGGGTGTTGATTTCTTAGTGCAATTGAAACAGTAATCCCTCTTATGCCAAACTTGAGACCACCTTAATATATAAACTTAGGGCAAGTGGGTCGTCCATATTTTCTTTAACCAATTTCACCCTTTTGCGTTTTGTTTAATCTTGTTCATAATTTTTCAAGAAAGGTCCCTATATTAGGTTGAAGTGCCCACTGCAGCAGCCTTTGCCATTAATCTTGTTGTTTTCAACAATAGGATGATTAATCACTTCTTTTCTTTTATTGATTCACACAACCGCATCATTGAAAAGCTTTTAGCTGAGATTAAGGTTATTCAACATATTAGGGATCGAAAGATTAACTTTCTGACTTGTATGATTTTGTTAAAAAAATTGCTAATTAATATTTGTAAGTTCAAAATCTTTGGACTATAACTATCAATAAATATCAATTCATTTGGAGGAACACATTTTAAGGATTGGATCGAATCAAATTTTACAAATCAAATCCCTTGGATTAAGGATGTTGAATTGAGATAAACTTCAAAATTTATCTCCAACAGCCCACTTTGTATTGGTCTTTATTATTATATTGGATTTGTGCTATTTTAGCTGGCGTTAATAAGGGATTGGATTGTAATCGGTCTCTAGTACGTTAGCAAATCTCGAATTTTTACATATTTGAAAAACTTGTATAGGTTTTGTCACTAAACATTTAGAGCACTTACCTATTCATCAAGGAACATTTTTGTGAGAGTACATTTGATACAGTAAAATCAATTTGCTGTTTGATTAACAAAACTTAGAAGTGAGAGATTTAGTCTTTAGATATAAAAGTGTGATAGAACTTAGATCACTTGTTGTATTGGAAGTGCCCACTTCCATCGTCACTTACATTCATATTCTATTTTACTTAATAAACTAACAAATGTTTGAATTTACAAAATTGATGTCGAGTTTACTTGTAACATTAACTCAATCAATTATTTTATATTATATATTTATTTCATTAATTGTTTATAAATCAAATGCAAAATGTTTAAAAAAATATTTTTTTGATATTAGTAGGGCTACATGTGTATATATATGCATGTATATTTGGACCAAAATCAGAAGGATCCAGAAAACAAATTGATTTATGATTTTATGTATAATTAAGCATATGCATGGTCCCAAGTCTTTTCTTTACAGAGAAGCAATAACTGTAATTAAAAATTACATATTCAGACGACAAAAGTGAAATGCTTGCCATTTCGAGGCAGATTGAAAGTTTTTCAAAAATGTATTAATTTTTCAATTTTATGGGACTTTGGTACTGGCCAACACATGGACCCCCAATCACACTTGTAATCAACCTTACTCGTACTCTCTAATTATTATAAAGTATGCAACTTGGGAGTGACTCCATATACCCACTTTCCCAAAGGGGTATGGACTATGAATTCATGATACACGAGGCAGAATCATCGAATTTTGGGGTTTTCCTTTAAGAAAATTTGTTCATGGAATAAATCATTGTGGCTTTGGAATTCAAAGGGAAGCTTTAATTTGTTTAATATTCCACTTTGGACGGTGACATATTCCAATTGGTGGTGCAATATCGATATTATTGACGTAAGAATTGCTAGGTCTGAGTTCATAATAAGGTATTAAATGATTTTACAAATTTAGAGATTCTATTTTTTTTTCGTTTCTCAAAAAACCCTCAGTCATGCATTCATGATTTCAAATATACAAGATATGTCAATTAAAGTTTATTTTATTTGCAATATTTTAATTTTTATATATTTGAAAAGCTGACATTAACTTTATTGTTAATCCGCATTAAATCAGTTATTAAATCAAATTAAAAATTTACTAGTCTTGAAAAATTGAAATAACATGGTTTAATGGTAACTAACGTAGATCAAGCTACAAATAATTTAAACACAATAAAAAATAAATTAAGTTAAAAGAAAAATCAATTTTTCCTTCTAATCATTCTTTGAAATTGTTGTTTAGCCTTTTAATTTAATATTTGATACCTCGTTAGTCATTGTTAAGTCATGTCATTCCATTAACAATAAAGTTAATGTGCAGGGACTAAAATATTAATTTCTCAACGTACAAGGACAAAAATATTCCTTTTAATAGTAGAGGGATTAAAATGAAAGAGACTTGTGATAAACTTTAACCATTAGTTATTAGCATCTATGCTATATCTAAATTTGTGATTGAGTTGGAATTGATATTGTAGTCTCCAAAGCTTTAAATTTACCATTTCAATCAAAGCTTTATTTTTTATATGATAACTCAATTGAAAGAATACAAATAAGCGAAATTTATAAAACAAAACAATTGAGGCAAATTTTTGAAGTGATTGTCTATGTGTCAATAGAAATGGCCACTATGATCATCACCGTGACAGACAACTTACCATACTTGAAATTGTCAATTTTTGAAACAAAATCTTTTGATTTTAAATGATGCTAATAGTGTGGGAGTATGCAAGCTCGTCTACAAAGGTCAATCTATTTAAAGAAAATTATTTTGAAGATTGGATTGGATCTAATCATACAAATCGAATCTCTTAGATTATGGAAGTTGGATCGAGACATACATTGAAGACTTATCTCCAACCATCCACCTTACTTTGGTCTTTATTATTATATCATATTTATGCTATTTTAGCTACTAAGAAGAGGGGATTGGATTGTAATTGATCTTTTAGTATGTTAGCAAGTCTCAACTATTATATATTGATAGACTTGTATAGATTTTGTAACAGGGTATATTGAGAGCACTTATCTATCCATAGTGGAATGTATTTTGTGAATTCATTTGAAAGAGTAAACGAGTTTTATTTACTACCTAAGTTCTTAAGAGTAATCTAGATTTTTTAGTACAAAAGTAAGGTTACTATACTAGGGTGTGATAGAAATTGAATCACTTTTTTTATTGGGGTTAAAGATATCACTGAATTAGGTTATACAGACATAGAAAAACCGAACTACATAAACAACCCTGTATGTTATTTTTTTCTTTGTTTTATTATAATGACGACTAAAGTGACTATTACAATCAACACTTCCATTCAAACCCTCTACTTTACTTAATAATTAAGGGTGGTTCATTAGTAGGGTTATATAAATAATTTAATTTTTAAAATAACATTAAAATCAACTTAAAACGTGGATACTAAAAACTTAATTAAAAGGTCCCAATATTATCAACAAAACAAAAATATCATTTATAAAAATTATTTACAATTTTATTATCTTATTAATGATTATAATTTTTTAATAATTATTTAAATATTTTATATTATATTTATTACTTCCATCCATATAATATAAACAGGTGTAGCTGTAGCATAGAATAATTATAAGTCTTTAGCTTTTTATGATTATGTATCTCTATTTAACAAGTTCAATGCATTGGCCAGAGAAAAAAAAAACGAGTTGAATGCAAAGTAAGTTAAAATCTTTTCTCCAAAGCAATCAATTGGAGCCGGAAATACCTTAATCTCATCGATGTGTCTTGCTAGGGATTGTGTGAATCGAATTTCGTCACTTGTTGAATCCGTATAGTATTATTTTTATTTTATTTTACTTTGATTAGAATAAGAATTTTCAACCCTTAAATAAATGTAATTGATATTCTTCTTGTATCTTTTATTTTTCAACATTAGTAAATTTCTCTTCCTCTACCTGTGATTTTTTCCTGAAAGAGTTTCCATATAAAATCTGTATGTTCTTATTTTTCTTTTCTTATTGTTTTGCGATTATTTTACCGCTATCGACATTTATTATAACAAAAATTTTTACCGAAAAGTAACTATGCTTTGTACAAGACAAATTCGAGTTGATCTTGACTTTCAACCAAACAATTTTCTTCGCTGTTCTCATACCACAAACTGTGTTGAGTGTGGGCTCAAGCAATAAGAAAAGAAAAATAAGAACACACATATTTTACGTGGAAACCCTTTCAAGAAAAAAACACGGGCAGAGGAGAAAAAATTCACTAATGTTGAAAAATGAAAGATATAAGAAGAGTTTCGACTACATCTATTTAAGGGTTGAAAAAACATGTTCTAATTAAAGTCAAATAGTAGAAAGATAGTTCGATATGGACTCAACTTGTGCAGTATGGTCCGTACTGCAGGGCTCTGCCTCACACCCTCGGTCGTAACCCCAGTCCAATTTTGTCAAAAAGCCAATAAGAGGAGGTGAATGATAAAGAGGAGTTTGATTTTGCTGTTACTATTTATATTTTTGTTACCACTTTAGAAGTCTTATTCCCTTGATATCTTTGTTTTATGCATGGTGAAAGGAGGAGCTAAGTTGATTATTTGCTAATAAGTTGTGTTAAAAAAGCCAAAGCGAAGGATTGTTAGGACCTTATTTTTCCATTATATTTATTTTTTCAACAAGTGGTAGGATTCGGGCCACACAATCTCTAACAGTTTTTTATTGCTATAAATGTCATAAACTAGCTTGGTTTTGAAAATTTTTAAACTTCTACTATAATTGTAAATCGTATTCTTAACCAAAATTTTCGAACATGAACATGAGGAAAACTTCATACACAGTACAAATAAGGTCCCAACAATCCTTCGCTTTGGCTTTTTTGACAAAACTTATCAACAAATAATCAATTTAGCTACCCTTTCACCATGAATAAAACAAAGAGATCAAAGAAACAAGACTTTAAAGTGGAAACAAAAATATAAATAGTAACAACAAAACCAAACTCCTCATTATCATTCACCTCCACCCATTGGCTTTTTTGACAAAACTTATAGTAAATGATAGCACTCACAACACATATGAATGAAGTACAAACAAAGGGAACTAAATTAGAACTCCTCTTGACAAGATGCACCATGCTAAAAACTCCCTCGAAGAGGTAGAACCAAGCTCGAGCATATATTCCCCTATCAACATGTTTGTTCATCACATTTTCACCCAAGCATTAATCGACTTCATTATTGCAAACCAAACACAGGATCACCTTTAAACAACTCTTAAGCCCACTCTGATACTAATTGTTAGAACCTCGGTTGGCTTTTTGTTCAATTCAATGTTCAAATAGAGGTTTGGATAGAACCGATTAAGCACATCAACGCAAGAAGCAAAGCAAGGAGAGAAATAAACACAAATCCAATATGTGAGTCATAAAGATAAGTAAAAAGATAATCAAACACACGATATTTGTTAATTCAGCTTAGATGCACTAATCCTGTTATGTTGAGCCTCACTCAGAGAATGATTTTATTCATCAATTTATCTAGTACAGCTATTGGCTAAAGCCTAATCTACCCTCTCCCAATGGATAATTTCAGCCCCAAATTCGAACCCAAATTGTTACAAATCACGCTCTTCAAATACCTCAAATTACATGCGATATCTCTCCATAAAAATCCTTAAACAATGACAGCCTAAATGCACACCCAAACGGCTTAATGAGTCAATAGCATATTTATAGGCTAATACAAGAGTCCCTTTAGCATAGCTTTGATAGACTTTGAACTCTCATTTAAAACCTGCATATATCACTTGAATTATCTTGAATATTTATCTCAAAAACTCTTTCATAAACAAGCTCCCCAAAAGATATAAGTTCTTTAAAAAGAATAAGGATAAGGATAATACTTGTGATGACATTGTAGATCCTTCTTCCTCCTAGTCTTCCCAATTTCGATCAACAACATTTAAAATATAATAAAACATGACTTATGGATCATTTGTTGATAGTGTACCACACTATGAAGATCAAAGTAAAAAAACGCCAACTTTTAACTACACTTAGCTGTCTTGAAGGCATGCCTAGATTATTGCCCAAATGTTTGTACATACAATTGTTCAAACAAGGGATAAAACATGGTGACAAAACATACAGTTCAATGAGTTATTTGAACATAAGGAGAAACTTCATATAAGGTCCCAACAATCTCTCACTTTGGCTTTTTTGAAAAAAAACTAATCAGCAAACAATTAATGTAGCTCCCTTTTCACCATGCATAAAACAAAGATCTCAAAGAAATATGACTTAAACTGGCAACAAAAATAAATATATCATTGACAAAACCAAAATCCTCTTTATCATCCATCTCCTCATTTGGGTTTTTGATAAAACCTGCAACAAATGGTAACACTTACAACACATATGATTGAAGTTGAAATAAAGGGAACTAACTTAGAACCCCCCTCTGACAAGGTGCATCATGCTAAAGACTCCCTCCAAGAGGTAGAACCAAGCTCAAACATACACTCCCCTTATCAACATGTTTGCTCATCACATTTTCACCCAAGCATCAATCGGCTTCATCATTTCAAACCAAAGACAAGATCACCTTCAAACAACTCTTAAAGCCCACTTTGATACCAATTATTAGAATCTTGGTTTGCTCTCTGTTCAGTTCGAAGTTCAGACAAAGGTTTGGGCAGAACCATTTAAGCACATCAATGCATGAAGCAAAACAATGAGAGAAATAAACACAAATCCAAAACATGAGTCATAGAGATAAGTAAAGAGAGAATCAACACATGATATTTGTTAATACAGTTCGAATGCACCAGTCCTACCATGTGGAGCCTCGTTGAGAGAATAATTTTATTTAACAAGTCATCCAATACAACTATTGGTTAAAGCCCAATCTATGCTCTCCCAATAAACAATTACAACCCAAAATTCGAACTCAAATTATTACATATCACTCCCCCCCCCCAAATACCTCACATTACATTCAATATCTCTCCATAAAAGCCTCTAAACAAGGAGTGTCTAAATACACCCCAATCGGTTCAATGAGGAAATCAATCAACAACCTATTTATAGGCTACTACAAGAGTTTCTTTAGTAGAGTTTTGGTAGACCTTAACTCTCATTTAAAAGTTAAATATATCACTTAAACTATCTTGAATATTTATCTCAAAAAGCCTTTCGTAAACAAACTCCCCAACAATTAGAAATTCTCTGAAAAGAATAAGGTTAAGGATAATGCATGCAATGAGATTGTCTATCATTGCTCCTACTCTTCCTAATTTTGATCAACAGCATTCAAGATATAACAAAACATGGCTTAAGGATCATTTGCTGATAGTGTAACATACCATGAAGATCAAGGTAAAAAATGTCAATTTCATACTATACTTAATTGTCTTGAAGGCATGTCTAAACTAATGTACAAAGATTTATCCAGATAGTTGTTCAAATAAGGGATAAAACATGATGACTAAACATGCAGTTCAAAGAGCTATTTGAACACGAGGAGAAACCTCAAATACAGAACAACTAAGTTCCCAACAAATAAAATAACTTCGTTAATTTTAAAACATTTAAAAGAGTATTTATGCTAATTATTTTTATAGTTAAATTCCGAATTGAGACTTTTTTTTTTACTTGGAATTTAGAATATTAGAACCTATTAGATTTTAATTCGACTTAATAATAGTATAGATTGGGTTTTAATTGGACTTTGGTAAATAACCCTAACTTTGTTATTATGGTATGATAATTTGGGACATAAAATTACCTAAAACCAATGCCAACCCTCCACATTTTCATATATTCCAGTGATCAGATTGCACATAATTAATAATATGAGATTCCAAAAACTGCAGATCCCTAATGAAGCACCACCACCAAAGCTTGGCAACATTAGCATCAGCAAAACCAAAAATATTATTCTTTCTTGCTGGGCCATGAAGCACAAACAAAATGACAATATTTATCTGATGGCTACCTTTTGCTTTCTTCCAAGAAAATGAAAACCCCCCATGTCCTGCACACTCATATGCTGCACTCTCCTTAAAACATCCCAACTATATTCAAATACACTACATATTACATACCTAGATGGCTAGATGAACCCTCTAAAATATATATTAATTTACCATGTAATTTTTATATAATTTATCTCTCATATAAATATAAAGAGATTAAACCCTGTGTCTTATAGTGCAAAGGAATTCCACCAATCAAGATTCCAAACTTGTTGTCCCTTACCTTCTTAACTTTTTTCTTTCCCCAAGCATTTCTATAAATAGCATACGGCATTTTAGCTCTTAATTAACAATCCTAGCTGTTGTCCTTAATAGTTTCTTTTTTTGTTTCTTCAGCTGCATATACCTAAGCCTTTTCTTTATCTCCCTCTCATATGGGTTCCCTATCACTTTCAGGTATTTGCAGGCACCAGTTTTCACCCATAACCATGTTGGATTTCAATCAATCCAATCATAGAATAGAAAAGGCTGGTTCTGTTAGGAAACCGGAGAAGGGAGGGTTAACAATCACTCAAGTGGCGAGTCCGTTGCGTCGGCCGGTGATTTTTCCATCGTTAGATAACGAAACCGTAGACTGTCGTGATCCGAACCACGTTGCATGGACGAGTGTGAGACAAGAACGATGGGAAGGGGAGCTAGTTGTGCAAGGAGAAATACCTCTATGGCTGGTATGTATACTTAAAGAAAATCATGAAAATTTATACATTTTATTCATTTAGAATGGAATTTAATTTTTTTTTTCAGATATAAAAATATAAGTTTAACAGTTAATATCTTTAAAATTTTATGTTAAATTTAAGTTTATAATATCTTTTTTATCACATAACTATTGGGTGGGTATTTTTATTTAAAAATATCACACTAATGAATTTAATAAAAAATGATATTATACATGTTTATTTTACGGTTTATGTTTAGGATTATGATTGTTTCTTCCAACAATTTAACTTAAATTATAAAATATGAAAAATATAATGACTAAATTTTTAAAAATAAAATACAAGGACACATTTTAACTTTTTTTTTTTTGGATAAAACATGTTTATTCACTTCATGTTTACTTCTGCAGGTCCTTCTTTCCTTGAAATTGTCGAAGAAAATATTTAAATTTTGCTTCCAAATAGCTTAAAACACAAAGTATGCATGAAATTAACTTTGTATATTTCGTGATAATCAATAATAATAAAAAAAGGTCCTAAGAGTCCCTTAGGCTGCCACTGAAAAGCACAGCTACTTTTTTTTGTTTTCTTCTTTCAATAAAATTCTGTTTCTTACCAACATCTATGTTGGTCCACCGTCCACTTAAAAAAAAAAAAAAAAACAATCAGATTATACGTGGAATCGATAATTCATCGTATTTTATATCACCTATGTAAATAAACTATATAGTATATATGGCATAAAATCTTGACGACTTGATAATATTTTTATGGAAGGGTTTATATACTAGATTTACATAAACATAAAAATGTTTATCTTACGTGGTGATTAAATCATTAATTAATTTACCGTAATGACATGCAGAAAGGGACGTACTTACGAAATGGTCCAGGCCTATGGCATATAGAAGATTACAACTTCCGTCACCTCTTTGACGGTTATGCAACACTAGTCAAGCTCCAATTTGAGAACGGCAGATTAATCGCCGGTCACCGACAAATCGAATCCGAGGCCTATAAGGCTGCAAGGAAAAACAAAAAGGTTTGCTTCAGAGAATTCTCTGAAGTACCTAAATCTGAAAACTTCATGGCTTATATTGGGGACATCGCAAAGCTTTTCTCCGGTGCTTCGTTAACCGATAACGCCAACACTGGCGTCGTCAAGCTCGGAGACGGCCGAGTAGTTTGCCTGACGGAAACTCAAAAAGGGTCCTTAGTTATCGACCCTAACAGCTTGGAAACATTGGGGAGGTTGGAATATAGTGATAGTTTAGGGGGATTGATACACTCGGCTCATCCCATAGTGACTGATGCCGAGTTCTTGACCTTGTTGCCTGATTTGGTGAACCCTGGTTACTTGGTGGTGAGAATGGAACCAGGGACAAATGAAAGGAAAGTGATTGGGAGGGTTAACTGTAGGAACGGACCAGCTCCCGGTTGGGTTCATTCATTTCCAGTGACTGAACATTATGTTGTGGTTCCTGAAATGCCATTAAGGTACTGCGCTCAAAATTTACTCAGAGCTGAACCTACTCCATTGTATAAATTCAAGTGGCATCCTGAATCTAAAGCCTTCCTTCATGTTATGTGTAAAGCTAGTGGAAAAATCGTAAGTGATTCATTTTCTTTTTCATTGTGTTATGTTACTTATATGCTGAACTTAAAGGGTTTAAAATGTGGGGAAATCTTTTTGAAGGTGGCGAGTGTGGAAGTGCCATTATTCGTTACATTTCATTTCATCAATGCGTATGAAGAGGAAGATGAAGACGGTCGGGTGACTGCTATAATCGCCGATTGTTGTGAACATAACGCTGACGCCACCATTCTTGATCAGCTTAGGCTTCAAAATCTTCGCTCTTTCAATGGCAAGGACGACTTATTACCGGATGCAAGGTAATTTTCATCTTTAATGGTTTTATTTATATACATATGGTTGATGTCTCCCGGCTCTGTCGAGAGCTCTATGCGTTCATAGGCCAAGGGTACATCATAAAAGTTAAGTATCTTCTCCGATCAAAGTTTTATCTTTTAGCAGCATTGCTGAAAGTCCTGTCAGGTTCATAAGGTAGAGTGCCAAAACAAGAGAAATAAAGAAAAGAGTTTGTGCATGATTAGACCCGACCCTATACTTTCTTTTTCTTTTTTTTGTTGAGGGTTAAACTCTCAGCAAGTTCAATATTGTTCTCAATCAGGGTTTTATCTTTCAACTCTACAAAAAACATGCTTCGGCTCATAGAGTGCCTTGGAATTCCATAACAAGTGAAACCATGAAAACTGAAGATTTTTGTGCACAGTTATACTTAACCCTTAACCTATGATCTAAGTAGTAGCATTCTCACTTACAAATGACTTGTATGTCATGGATCATAGAGTCGAACTTTCGACAATAAGAGGGGTCATACGTATATATAGCTGAGGTCAAAAGATGTAGGCCAGCATAAAATCACATCCTTAGGCGACTGCTACATTTTAGGCTATTTACATACTTAGATTTAGTGATCTTGATTTAATATAGCATAAAGGGACGTCCTAATTATGAGTTCAGAGATTAATACAGTGTGATAGAAATTAATAACGTTGTTAATTGATTAGCAGGGTGGGAAGATTCACAATTCCGTTGGATGGGAGTCCCTATGGGAAGTTGGAGTCAGCTTTGGAGCCTGATGAACATGGCAGAGGCATGGATATGTGTAGCATCAACCCTACAAAGTTGGGTAAAAAATACAGATATGCTTATGCTTGTGGAGCCCAACGCCCATGTCATTTCCCCAATACCCTCACCAAGGTAAATTTTCAATTCTGACGATGATGGTGGTGGTGGCAGTGATGATGATGTGCTGAAGTTCATTTGTGTATGATATGGCAGCTTGATTTAGTAAAGAAGAAGGCAAAGAATTGGCATGAAGCAGGGGCTGTGCCGTCTGAACCATTCTTCGTGGCTCGGCCAGGGGCAACCGAGGAAGATGATGGTGAGCTATTGATTGTATTCTTTCAAATGGATTTTCAGCAAAACTATAGATAATCTAATATGATTGAATTTATCTTCCTTTCCCTTTTGGGTTTTTCATAAAATGTTGCAGGTGTTGTGATCTCCTTGATTAGTGAGAAAAATGGAAATGGGTATGCTTTATTGTTAGATGGATCAACATTTGAAGAAATTGCAAGAGCAAAGCTCCCTTATGGTTTACCATATGGACTACATGGATGTTGGGTACCCAAAGAATAAAAATCACTACTTCACCTTCCTCACAACAAGAATCTTCTCATGGTTCATATATAAATCATGACCAAATACTGGTGATTGCCTTGTCATATGATAAATACATATGCATTTGACAAATTAATATGAAGAAATAGAAAGAAAAGAAAAAGCACTAAGAACAAAAGAAATTATATAATCAGCCATGAGAGAAGTTTTGAACTTCACAACCAAGATTATCTACTGATACGTACGTTTTTCCCGGCTTGTGAAGCTCAAAAAACTCCATTACCAATGTATGAAATAAAAACTTTAAGAAAAAAAAAGAATGTATAGTTAGTTTGTGTTGTGTAGGAGTGAAAGATATGTAAGTATTCTTGACCATATATGTAAGCAAAAGTAATAAACTATCAATCTTATTATAAATATAGCAAACCAATCAATGCCATAACCTTTACAATAATAAATATGTCTAAGAACAGTATGAGTGTGACTTATGACCAGAAACAACATGGTAAGTAATTCTTGACTGCACTAGATATATTATCCTTATTATAAAAAATTGAGAAAGAGGAAATAGTATTTTGTACCAGTAATAGGGGAAGCTTATCACAGTAAATAAAATGCTGAATGCACCAATGCTTCTGCTGTTTTATTATGATTTTACATCACTATTTTCCTTGTGCTGAAGAAGGAAGGCACTCCTTTATTAACTCCTGGATCCGTTTCTTCAAAATCTTATCCTTAACACCCGTCAGCATGTTTCGGTAGAACAATTCCAACCTAACAAGCCCGCTGCGATCTGATGACTCCAATATGTTTTCCCATTCCCTTGCAATATCAAAAGTGCCAGAGTTCTGCAACGAGATCGGAATATCTTTCACTTCAAAAGGTTTACCAAAGATTGAACCATGAAGTATGCTTGCATAGCGTTCCATGGTGGAAAGTTTTGATTGGAGGAGCTTCATCTCTTCCATGGCCAAAGATAACTTCTTCTCCATCCCCGAGACTCCATCAGAACCCTTTTGATCTACAATTTTATCATCCTGATTCAGCTCTTCTTGCTTGAAATCCTCATTCAATGGAGGCCACAGCACGATTGTTGGGCTGAAACAGTCGACAGTTTTACCATTTCCAAGAACTCCACTCCTTCCCCTGCCCCAGGACCATAGCTTGTATCCATCATGTGCAACAAGAACAGTATGTGCAGCTCCACAAGATACTTGAACCGGATCATTAAATTTAGGTCCGTGTATCCGTAAGGGAGAAATGGCGTCACCCGAATCTGTTCCTGTAAAACTAGCGTCGGGGCATAGACCTAGACCCTTTTCCATTCCCCATGACCACACATCTCCAGCTGATGAAACAACACTAGTGTGAAACAATCCACAGTCAACAGAAACCAGATATACAGGCTGCGGTAACTCTTTCACAGGTTCAGGAACCAATGCACTTTGGGTGGTTCCATGCCCAAGTTGCCCCTTGTCCCCAAGGCCAAACGTCCAACACATACTCTCAAGTGTGTCACTTGGTCTCTTTTTACGAGTAAGCAAAGCAGTGTGGAAGGCACCACATGCTACCTCATAAACCGTCCATTGAATGTCCTGGCTAAACGTTCCAACAATTTCAGGACGAGCCCTGCTCTCTGTATCTCCTAGGCCTAATTGGCCATGGCCGTTGCCACCCCAAGAGTAGCATAGGAGATCATCACCTTTATGCCTTTCTCCAGCACTGACTAAGGCTACAACATGCTCATTTCCACATGCAACATTAACAACAGTATGGCCGTGAAAATCCCAAACAGGAATTGGAGTAAAACAACTCACAAATGTCAAGCTTCCGTCACCATTGTTATTCTCCTGTGGACAATTGCCCCACATCCAAAGGGCTCCAAGATTATCAATAGCAAGAGAAGTCATTCCTCCAGCCTTGACTGCACAAATCTATGGTAGAACAAACAATGAGAAGAATATAGAACATAGCATTTGAAGTGAACTCCAACAGCAAATAACTTATGACATACTTTCAAGGGTGCTTTGCTCTTCGTCTCTAACTCATCTTTTGATTGATCAGGGGAGACCAATTCAAGAAACCGCTCCATCATTTGAGGTGCCAAAGAATTCTCCCCATGTAGACCAAGTTGGCCATCCATATGGCAGTCAAGGGATACTCCAAAATATATAAATCAAGAAAACATATGAAATAGATGATAGCAATGCAGTTTCCAGGAACAAATTTTGCCATAAAACCCACTATAAAAAGGATACATACGTTATAACCCCAAGACCAAACTGATCCATCATCTGCCATATATTCAGTGTAGCATTTTAACAAACATAAAAAAGACTGATTCAACAAATAACAATTTGCATAGTACCTAAGAATATAATAATAAACCTGCAAGAGCAAGACTATGATAAGCGCCAGCAGCAACAGCTATAAGCTTAAGCTCTAAGTTCTGGAACTTCAACCGAACCGGGAAAATCTCGTCGGATTCTGAACCAGTCCCGAGTCTCCCAAACATTCCCCTGCCCCAAGAATACACGTACCCATCCCCTGCAAATTCCATTCATTGCAAAAACACCTAAACTTTGAAAATTCTTATCACCATATAGAGATTAGGGAAGAAGGAATTGAGGTAATAAACGAAAGCTTACCAGAGAGAGCCAAAGTATGAGCTTCACCAGCGGCAACTGCAACAACTTTGTGCGGCATGTTGCCGGAATCATCGGCTGTCCCGGCGGCGGATTCCATTTCTTTTCCAGAGAGTATGAAGCTTTAGTATTGATATAGTTGAGAGAGAGGTAAACACTAAAAAGCATATGAAACTGATATAAATCGCGCTGGTCAAGCATGAAATAGAGAGCTTCGTTGATGTCTGAAAATGATTTGACTGTTGGTAATTATCTCTAAACATTGGGGACAAATTTGACAAAACATGATCTTTAGTTTCTGTATTGGAAAGCGAATAAATAAATTCTAGTGTTTTCTCATTTAAAATTTTAATATTCTCAATTTTAATTAAGGAAGTTTGTTTTTAAAATTAAATGAAGTATTTTTATTTTTATTTTTATCTATATATAGAAATTGTAAGAACTATATAGCAGAATGAATCAAATTTATTAAATAATTTAATAAGTTTTGATTTTAGTTTAATTTTTTAGTTATTAATTTACACGAAAACTCATATTTTTAAGGGATAAAATGTAATTTTATTTTTATTAATTTAAAATTTTAAAAATTTAAAAGGTTTAAAAGGTTTAAATGAAAACTTTTTTCATTTTAAGGGGGACTGAGGTTATGCCAACTCATAGCTATGCCTCTGGGTAATTTATATTATAAATCTGATCAGATCTACTCATTTTTTTATTAAAAGTTTGTGATTTAGATTTTGATGCAATAAGTAAGGAAAAGCGATTTTAATTGTTGGAGTGAGCTGCAATAAGAGCTCCCCAACTCGTAATTTTATTAGTACTATTTTTCTTTTTTTCTCTTTTTTTTTTTTTTATTTCTTTTTTCTTTTTTATTTACTTGAATATATCGAACCTTTTACGCCAAGAGAGATGACAACCCAAGCACCCCACCCGTTACTTTCATTTCAACATACTCTTAAAATTTTTTATTTCCGGTCATTGAGTTTTACTCGTCACGTCACACAACCTTTTTACGCGAAGTAGAATGACAACCCAAGCACCCCACCCCGGTTACTCAGTTAGTCACGTTCTGAGCCGTACTCATAACCTTGGCTAGCGGAGTTTTACCTATTACGTCACAAAACCTTTTGACGCGAAGTAGAATGACAACCCAAGCACCCTACCCTTACATTTCGATCTACCACGTTCTAAGTCGTACTCATAACCTTGAAATATTTATTAATCACAATTTTCGCGAAAATATAAACTTCAAGAGGACCTAAGAGAAATAATCAAGTGTCAAAATAAGTTTTAGTAATCACCTAATAGTCATGAACATAACTTAGGCATGCAAATATATTAAGAGTCCACTTGATATTAAACTTGATCAATTTTACGAAAAGCAAGATATAATTAACTTATTAATCATAATTATTTTTAGCCTAATAAGAATAAAACAATGGAGATAAAATCAAACAGATGAATCGAATTTACTCGGTGGCCAAGAATCATGCACGGGTCAAATGCGGTGGCAAGTCGTGGGCAAATTCTTGGGCATGATTAGCGACAGAATGTTCCAAAAAAATATGGACAACCTAAAAGAGCCTCAAGCAACAAACACAAATCTCAATGTAATATGACAAGAATGTCTGAAGAGTACCTTAATCCCCTACTTAGCCCATGCTTGCCCTCAAGTATGGTTCCTATCCATTGTGAAAATTAGATCCCGAAGAAATTCTACTCCAAAGTTTTATAAAGATTAGTCAAAATGCATATGAAAAATAAGAGAACTTCTAAGCTTGCTTTAAGTAAAATAGAAAAAGTTTTCTAATTAACACAAACAAAAATTAAAATCGTCTTGAATTATTTCATGCTATTTAGGTAAATTACCAAACCTACCAAGACACTCTATTTATTTCCTCCTTAGTCCCCAACCCTTAATTTTATGTCATGTTAATAAAAAATAACTTTGTGCTATGTTAACAGAAATAAATCTTCATAAATTTAAAGACTTGAGAATATACTAAAAGATGAAAAGACTCAGATGATCATCTTTTATGTCATGTTAATAAAAAATAACTTTGTGCTATGTTAACAGAAATAAATCTTCATAAATTTAAAGACTTGAGAATATACTAAAAGATGAAAAGACTCAGATGATCATCTTTTAAAAGAGATGTAACTATGTTAAAAATAGTCTACCGCTCTACTATTTAGCTATTGAGGAACATTGGACAGTGAGGATGTCAGTATAATTGTATATGTGTATGGATAACATGTTAATATATATATATATTTATAAATGTTATCAACAGATTAAAACTAAATATAATAGTTTATCTTTATCCAAAATGTATAATAATAGTTGGACATACGATTTTTCTTCCCTATGATTGGAATTTACGTGTGAATTCGTTAACCATTTTTTTTTCATCTCGCATTTAAAAAAAAAATGATTACATCCATTTTACAATTTTAAGGGAATTACGTGTTGGAATTCTAATGTCGGTCCAAAATGAAAGAACCAATGAAATTATTATAAGGTTATGGAATCAAATATTACGTGTGCGTATATGGTTGTCACCAAAATGAATTGAAATTTTGAGGAGATAGAGACAAATTTAATTAAATAAACAAAAGCCCTTTTTTTTTTATTCCAAGGTTTTATCTATTAAGGTGTTAAAATGTAATTAACTTAGCTATTAAGAAAATTAGGATACGGGTGGCTAATCATCATATTTTACCATATAAAATCCAATTTCTTTTTATTTGGTTTCAATACACTGGCTCACCTAATAAGTCACATAATTTGAATATATATATATATTATCTTCTCATATTTTTTGGGAAATAATAGTATAAAATAAATTTTGTATTCCTTATCAATTATTTAATATTATTGATATATTATTTTAATAATTTTTAACCTAAACCTTGAATTCTAAATTTTAGACCATAAATCTAAGGTCTAGAGTTTAAAGATTCAAAATCTAATATTCAAATTAAAAAACTATCAAAATTATCTGTTAATGACATGAAAAAATATTAAAATATTATTAAATAATTAATAAATATTACATAAAAATATAAAATTTCTGTTTCGTACAATTATTTTCGTTACGTATTGTTATTAAATTAATGAAAACTTTGAATTATGTAAGGTGTACGAAACTCTTACTTTTGAACGGTAGTTTCTTACACAATTTTGTGTTATGTCTAAACGATAAGTCAAATGCTCTCATCATAACATGTCTTTTTCTTTCCTTTCTTTCTAATCAGATATTTTCTATTGATATTCGTGTTATTACAATCATATAAAAGTTAGGGTTTAAAGGTGTAATATCCTTAAATGTTAAGGGTTTGAGGTACTTTAGATGTAGTTCAGACATTGAATAAAAATGTGTTGACTAAATTTTTAATTTTTAAATTTAAACATAAATTAAATTTAAAATAAATGAATAATTCAAAATTCAGTATAAAATTAATGCTAAAATGTTAAATAAGCCTTCTGAAAATATTTAAAAATCAATTAAGTCCTTTTATTGTTAAAAATTATAAAATAAGAAACTTCTTAAAATTTTATTTTAAATGTTAAAAGTTATAAAATTAGAAAGAAAAAAATTATGGAAAAATTTTGTTATTCTGTTTGTTTGGTGTCTTTAGTTTTGGCAATAAGGAAATATTGTGTGGGTGTGGAGTAGGTGGTTTGTGCTTGATCGCGTAAGGTAGGCAATGAGGAGAGGAATTCGATTTACTTTTCAAAAATAAAAATATATAAATAATTTTATATTAATATTTTATATATTTTATGGTAAAATTAAATAAAATATTTTGATTACTTTTAAAATAGTGAAAGGAATCATTTTGGCAGGCCAAGTCTATTGGGCTTAAGCTTGAATTTTTTTTAAAACTGGGCTTAAGCTCAGCCCGGCACGAACACTTCCGCTTAATGTTTTAGTTGAGTAAGGATGATGCGAGAGAAATTGATAAGGATGGGTTGGAATATTTTTAATAAATTTCTAATATTTTTATGATTTTTATAATTTATTAGAATTTTAATAATTTTTTTTACTTAAATATTTAATGAACCCTTCATAAAACAATTAAAAAATCAAAGCCATTGTAAGATAATAAAAAATTATTTAAGCCTTCACGTTGTCATTCCATGTCCGTTGTCATGTCATTATTTTTCATGTCAATCAATACGTCAACACTTAACAACCGATCAGAGACTTCAATGAAAAAATAAATTTAAAGAGCTTAATTGTGTACAAATTATGATTCAAATGGCTCAGTTAAATACACCTTTCGATGTGAAATTTAATTAAAATTTTAATTATTTTTGGAGGACTTATTTAGTATTTTAGCCTAAAATTAAATAATTCAAAGTTAAGTAGGGTTGTAAGCCTGCTGATAGGATGAATACCGCACATGAATCCTGAATCCAGACTGGGCTTTACCGCCCATTCCATTCATTATTCAACTTCACTAATCACTCGTATATTGGTTTTTTTCTTTTTCTTTGGTTTTAGTATTTTTTCGTTTGTTTTAAGATTCGTGGTTACCCTTTTAATAATATTGTTTCCAATATTTAAATTTATATTTTTTAAAAATAAAATATGTCTTAACACTATAATCAATATTTATTAATTTTTATTTATTATTTTAATTATAAATATATATTTAGTTCACTGAATAATTAATTGAATATCAATAAATTACTATACGAGTTTCAATTTCATTAACACCATATTTAAACTCTTATGAATAAATTCATCTTTTGAATGTGAAATTCATATGTTCACTTAAACCATAGAACGTAAACACAATTCATTGTAAATATAAAATTCACTATGATGAAATTTGAATATAGACTTTCAAAGTTTTAATTAGAGTTATATTTAATTTATTTTTATATATTAAAAATTGAATAAAATGAATTATTTATGTAAATCGAATAAATTAAATCGATTCGATTTTTAAAATTTATTTTATGTTGTTTGAGTTAGAAAAAAATATTTTCTACAAATTTCCTTCCTTTATTTTTTCAATTTTAATTCTCTTATTTTTTTATGGCGTCACTTTTGATTTCATTTTTAATTTTTTTAGATTTTGTTACTGCATCACTTTTAATTTTTTAGGTGGAAGGTCCATAGAATGGATGAAAAAAGCAAGATTTTATTTTTTTATATTTTGAAAACTTAAAAAAATTTTATTTTTTTAAAGCCATTTGCTTCTTTTTTTTTTTTTGTTTTGTCCAGTTGCCACTTCCGAGTTAGATTACTGTTTACATTTTTCTCCCTCCCATCAATCCTCTCTTTCTTTTTCTTCACGTTCACTTCATGTGTTTTCTTTCTTTTTAGTTTACAGATTTATTTTGTAGGTATCTTTATTATCTTCTCAAGTTGTGATGAACAAATTACGATGTTTGTCATTGTTGAAACTCCGCCAGCCACCAACATTTTCTCTTGAAAAGTAGGTGGCTTTTTATCGGCTTATTAATTTATTTCTATTTTGAGAATATTTCAGAATAATAAATAATTTTACGAGCCGATTTTGACCCATATTATATTAAATTTTATATTTTTTTATCATTTAATAAGTCTTTATTTTTAGAAGTTTTTGTCTGCTCTTGTAGCACTTTTTTTTAGTTTTGCTTGTGCATGTAGTCTTGCTTTTGCAAGTGATTTTAAGAATAGTTTTATTGTCATCCTCTCCAATTTGGTGGATGCTCGGTCCTTTTTTCAATTTTTGCCTACCGCTTTGGACCATTCACGATGAATTTCCTTATCATATTAAGTCCTTACAATCACTCTAAATATATATATCGTGTTTGAGTTGTGGCAAAGTCAGTTGTCAATATATCATAATGTTCTATTGATTCTAAGGCTGTAGATTTTGCTGTATTGATAGAATTTGTCCTTCACTATTTATTACGAGTGTTTTATGTTTTTTTCCTCAATTTGTATGATTTCATTCATGGAATGAATTTCCCTTTATATATTTTTTATTTAGCTTATATACTAAATGATAAAATGAATATATTTTCAATTTCATTTTTTTTTTTTACTTCAATTTGGGTTTTAAAGTTTAATGGGTATTGAGTCTTAAAATCTGGATAGATTTTGACTTTTCGAGTATTGAATTTTAATGGGTTATTTAGGTCTAATGTTTAAATTTAAATTTGAGTATATAACGGCTTTATAAGTTCAATAACTAAAATTTTAGATTTATTTAATTTAAATATTAAAACTGAAAATTGACTAAACCGAAAAATTTGAAAACCAAAATTGAAACCTATACAAATACAAATAAACAATTATATTTTTACAAATATTTATAAAATAATAAAAAATTCCAATACAAGTTTTACACTTCACCTTCTTAAAAGTATAAAAAAGAAAATTAAGCAAGCGGTAAGTATTTTAATTTAACTTTATAAAATTAAAAAGAATTAATTGCCATCATCATTGCATCTCAAATAAATTGGAAATGCATGAAACATGATGTAGTATTGGCAGTAGCAAAATCATAATGATGGGCCAGAAGTGGGCCAAATCTCTCTATTTCCCCGCCGTTAAGTGGGGCCCCCACTTCGTTAACGGCCCGCCCTAACATCTACTTTGTTTTTTAAACCCCCACCACACCCGTAAAGTATTCGCTATCGACTGCGCGTGCTTCATCTTTGCTTCTTCACAAAGTTTAAAGCTATTACTATAGCTCATGCTACGTTACTCCAACATTTATACTATATTATATATATACATACATGAAAGTAGGTATATTGAAAATCATGTCCATATTTTGGTGCAATCTCCATTGTTGTGCAATTCACATGACAAAATCGTATGAGACACCCTTCTTTTATTCACCCAAGATATTGCTATCTCAATTTTTTATTCTTTCTTATTTTTAAATATTTGTATCTTAAACCATATATATTTTAACATTAAATACATACAAAGCATATAAAAGAATAGGAGTGAGAAGTAGGAGAAAGTTCACACGATGTGTCGAGAGTCGTCGGTGATAATTTGAAAGTCTTTGGACAATTGTGAGCAGAGCATCTGTGTAAATGAGAAGATTCGTATTACTGAAATGAGATATCATATATAACCCGATCAAACTCTGAAAAGTTTCGATAGTAAACTTACGATGTCTTATCTTTGTTGCATGTGAATTTAGATGTTATAAGATCAATCTTCCAATAAATCTTAATGTGATCTGATGCCAGTATATAAAATAGCCTAATAAGAATCTTTAATTAAATTAACTTTTCCGTGATCAAAGTGATTTATTTAACGAGATATTATCAACATATATTGGGCTAACTTTTTGTAATGATATATAGAAGATTAAAGAAACACAAGTGTATGATATACTTAAACAACACGCTTGTCTTGTTGTTAATTGCTCACCTACTTTTGATGATGTTCGTCGTTAACTACAATTTAATTTGTAAACATGATTAGAGTTATAGGATTCGAATCTTAATCCCATGATGATATGGGAATTTGGAGGGCCAAATCTTATAATTTGCCACTTAAGTTTTCTTTTTCTTTTTTAATAATTTTAAATATATATTAAATATACAAATTTCAATCTATCGACGATATTAAGATATGGGTCACATCTTAATGTTTACAATCCTTGTTTTAGAGCCAGGTTTTGAAGAGTTGGAAAGATCGAGGGCCAACGATAGAGGAGACCTATATATAAGGAGGAGGTCAAATTTTTGTTTCGGTCTCTCTAATTTAATTATTTAAATAGTTTATTTAATTTCTATAATTTTAAAATTATTTTATATATTTCTTATCAAATTATCCTTTCTAAATATTTTAAAATAAAAATTATAAAATTTTTATTTAATTAAATCTATAAATAAAAGTATTATAAATAATGCGATAAATATATGAATAAAAATTGGACAAACGGGATATATTTACTACAAAGCAAATATAATTTGAAATATGATATGTTTTTAATAAATATATTATTTTGAAATTATAATATTTAAATAAAAATTGGATGTCTAAACTAAAATTATTTTAATTATTGTTTATAATTATGCATTGCACGGGTATTAAATCAAATCACTAAAAAATTAATATTAAACGTAAATTGTTTAAAATTATATAAAATTATAAAACAATTTAATATGAATAATTTATTAATATCATAAAAATATAAATTTTAAGTTATTAACAATATAATATTGCTGTTTAATAATTATTAATAATTTGGTTTAAATATATTAATATGTTAATAATGTCGATGTTTAATTAATAATTTATTCTAATAATTTTAATAACTTTTTAAATTAAATCATAAACTTAACTTATTTTAATTATAAACAATAATGATATATTTTAACTAAAATTTAATATTATTTATTTTATTTTATTTTTAAAAATCATAAATAATTTATTTAAAATTAACATATTTATTAAAAACTATAAATGATCTAAATAATATTAAGTTATTAATATATTATTAATAAATTTATCTAAATAATTATCTAAAAATAAATCATTTAAATTATCTAAACAATTTTTTAAATTATCATAAGTTAAATGTGCATTTTTGAAATTAAAAATAAATCAATAAATTATATACATAAATATTATAAAAACTATCTAAATAGTAAATCAAGCTAATATAGGAAGAGTTTCTAAAGTTTCTATTAAAGGTAGCATATGAGAAAATAAAAAAAGGATAGAGATAACTTTTCAGAAGAATACCAAATCCCCAAAAAGAATTCCAAGCAGAGTACCTATAAAAAATACCAATCAAATTTATCCCTCAAAATGCAAAAACCAAAACCCTAAAGAGATTCCTTAGGATTTCGATGGGTGTTCCTAGGCGAATACGGCTCTAAGATCAAGTACAAGAAACATGGTGACATCGACGATGCTGGGCCGCATCAAGCTACGGTGAACTCCAAAGATGACTACGAAGTACATTGTTCTTTTGTTTTATGATTTAAATCATTAGACATGTGTTTGTAGATACGACTCTATAAATATACACAAATATACACATATATATATATTAGCATACTATAATAATTGTAATTATTATTTAAATTAATTTTTAAAAATATTTTTAATCATTTCATTAAATTAAAAATTATCTTAAAATTTACATTTAAATTAAAATTTGGTGATTGATTGCAAGAATACCAATATGTTATTTTTCAATAATTATTGTTAAAAATACGAAACTAGAAGTATTAAGAAAGTGCCCACTTTACTAGTATTGGAGTTGTTGAGTGACAATTTTCATATTTGAGTATTGTCAATTTATTGAACGGTTTGAATAGATCATATTATTCGGGAGACTCTTATTGAAAATTAGATCGAATTAAATCACCCAAAAGAACATGAACATTTGAATTGGATTGAAACTCTATATGATTAACTGCCGATAGTCCACTATTGGTTTGTGGGGTGAACTTAGTTGTGAGAGTATTGTTCTTCAATGTTTGAAAAGTGAGAAGAATCATCATGGGGTGTATTATAGGTTAGGTTCACTTGTTGTAACTGGTAAAGAGAGTGAATATTTTTCACTGAACTAGGCTCCACAGACTTAAGGAAATTGAACTATGTAAATAATTCCTATGTGTTTTTTTTTTTGTGTTTTTAGTTTTCAAATTTGGTGTCAAAGAAGTGTCCACTTTCTTATCACTCCTTTCAAGCACTTAGTCTAATCACTAGCAACGGTTTAATAATTTCATTTATCATACAACGTAATTTAAGAATTATAAAATACATAGTTAAACAAAAATCAATAGCCAGCTAAGCAAGAAAAATTGAAAATCGACTTGAATTAAGGTATTTAGACGGTTAACGGAAGGCAAGTTAAAAATTGTCCCGAAATCGAATTGAATTCTATTGTTTTATTTAATTTATAATTAATTTTAATTTTATGATATAAAATAAATATTTTTATTTAAAATAGTGAAAATAGCTTAAAATTTTATATAATTTTAATCATTTAAAAGTTATTGATTATTATTTATTTAAAATATTTATGAAAATACTTTAAACCTTTTCCAAGTAATATTCGAAAATCTTAAAATAAAATTTAAAAATTCAAAACCTAAAATTAATATGAAAAATCGAAAACTTAATTAAACCAAAATGAATTATGAGGTATAGTTAAAAATAATAATAATAATATTAATAATTCACCCAAACCACACCGATAATTACCACTAGATTTCGTTTCCATTTTAGAACATAAAAATTTTAGAATTTTAAAATATTTTTAAAAAATCTACTTTATAACGTATCAGAAAGTGGATTGTTTTTTCACGAGTAAATTATTAAAAATACTTTTTTTATAAAATTTACGGAAAAGGATATGTTTTTAATTATTTATCGAAAGGGTTATTTCCTTTAAAAATACGTTCACATCAATGCAATTTCAAGGTATGCAGTAGGAAAACTCGTCCCTGTGGGAATATTTTTGCCACATCAGCAAAAAACGTTTTCCTATTGCATTCTCTAAAATTAAGCTGACATAGATGCATTTTCAGAAAAAATAATTTTTCTCGATAAATAATTAAAAAATAAATCCTTTTCATAAATTTTATAAAAAATATTTTCTGATAATTTACCTGTTTTTATAAAACACTATTATACAAAATTAAAGTTGCTGCCTTTTAAAAACTTACACAGGGCAGGAGGACATGGTCAGCTGGCGTCAACCTCACGTTACAACATCTAGTGGGAAACGTGTCAATTATTCGTTGATCCGTTTATTAAAAGAAAAAGAGGAAAATTTTAAAAATTTGAGCGCAATCTTCTTAGTGGCACCGTTTTCAATGGAACAAGCGAGAGTGGCGGGGTATGTTAGCACTTTTAGCAGCCACCTTTTTTTTATTAACAGCCGTTGACATCTTGCAATAAAATTAATCAAAAACAAAATTACCACTAAACACCACCAATTTACTGTTTTTCCCTTTTGCATTAAGCCATTGTTGTGTCCCATTCCACCTTATATCTTTTAAGCTTAAATCAAAGACTTGGTTAACCTAAAGTAGTATAAATTAAGGTTTGACATATTTGGTTAACCTTTGTCCTGGGTTATTTGTTCGGGTTAGTTTTAAAGTCATTATGTGTATGGGTTTTTTACCATCAAATTTTGATAAATGTGGCTACTGTATTTAATTGAGCTTGTCTTGAACAATGGCACTATTTTGTGGTAGTGGTCCTTCCCCCTTTTGAGACAACATATTCAAAATTTTAGTTATGCATGTACCCTTGAGTCTCTGCGAATCTAGCCTCAATACTTTCTATTGTTCTTCAAATCTTGCATCTGTGCTTTCCTTTTGCAAGCTAGTTCCATCCAGTCCAACAATGGTTACTGTTTTCTTAGATTTTTCCGGTTCAAAGTGGATTTTTGTCAGCTCTAATACCAATTTGTAACGATTTGAGTAAATTTGTAATTGAATTTTTGAGAAATTAGGGATATAGAATAGAAAGAATGATGTTTTAGAAGAGAAATTTCTGCAATTTCATCCATGATTCTGATAGTTGCTACAGATCCCCCTTTATAGGTGACTTTGTTATAATAACCTGTACAATTATTTATCAACAATTGGCTTAACTTATTGTAGTCGTCCTTTGAACTCTAGGTTTGCTGGGTTCATGCTTTGACTAGCCCGGTTGCGTTTGTCTCTTCTTTGGTTTGCTGGGTTTGTTCGAGTTCGATGAATCAATTTAGTGTCTAAGTTTCATTTCCCTCAATTCTCTTATACGTAAAACACAAATTAATTTAAATCAGAATCGAGGAACGGTAATTTTCTTCATGAAGAACCTATTTTAAAATATTTTTTTTGTGTATAAAGAAATCCAACATTAAAATTGAAGCTAGAATGATTGAAACAAGAAATGAATAAAACGTGAGTACGTAAATGTAAAAGAAAAAGACGCGTAGTATAGGCATTGATAGCGGATAAAAAGTCTAATTAAGGATGCGGGTAACCCAAGAATCAAAGCATACCACTTGACTTGGTCTGCCATTGCTTTGCCCTTATTTCTTTACCCAATTGCTTAAAAATTGGAAACCTTGGATTTTTCTTTTAATCCCTTAATAATAATATTTATACTGATAGGAGGACCCAAGTGAAAAGGGTTTGAAATTGGGATTCTTCAGATGACCCTTCATTGACTTACCAAATAATTTCTTTTTTCCTTTAGTGGCATTGACTCGTTTTGTCTTAGAAAGAGATCCATAAAAACAAAAAGGTGAATTCCTTTGACAATTCTATTTTAAGTGATTAACTCTCAAGATATATGTTATAATGAGTATTGGTAAAGCATATCCGAATTTTACAAAAAGTTTTAATTTACTTATTTTAGGGTTAAAATATTGGCATAATGATTTTTTTGACGCTTTAACTTTACAAAAAAATAAAAATAAAAATTTAGCCCTCCATTTAATTTTTTTTATTATCTTTTTTAATAATTAAACTTACATTTTTTTATTGTCAAATCACCCAAAAATGGATGAAAAATGTAATTTTTGTTAACTTTGCTAATATGACGTACATATGAATGCCCACGCAAATGGCAATCCATATGTACGTCACATTAACAAAGTTACCGAACATTACTTTTTTCATCTATTTTTGGGTGATTTGAGAAAAAGTATTATTGTTTAACAATAATACTTTTTCTCAAAGGTTAGTAATCCGTGATGATGTTGGATTGATCGGATCTAAAATTAGTTGAGGTATCGGTTTGAAGAACGACATTAAATCTGTCTAATCGGGAATTAATATGAACCAGTTGAATTAACTGAAAACTTGTTTAACATTTTTTAAAAATATTTTTTGATAATCTTTTAACTGAATTGGTCGGACTGACAAATCGATAGTTTAACTGGTTAGACCACTGACCCGATTTCAAAAACAGTAGCATTTGGATTTGATTCCTATTCTTATTATCAAGATTAGGAGCTAAACTATAGGTTTGAATGATTACTTAATTAATTTGGGGTTAATGAATAAATTTACCGTCATACTTTAGGTGTAAGTTAAAATTTGTCGTTACCACTATATTTTAACTTTATGCTGAATCTTTCTATTTTACTTTTGCTTGATTGAATTTTGATTTTTGATTGAATTTTACAATTCAATTTTAAAATGGTTACTTATAACAAGTAAACTTATTGATTTTTTCAAATTAAATTATTAAGTAATAAAATAAAATATTTGAAATTATATATATACATATATTTGTCAAGTTTGGTATTCAAATGAAATCATAAAATATAATTAAAATAAAAATTACTAAAAATTTAATAACATTTAAAGTTTAGTAATAAAATTCAATCACATGAAATTAGTGTAGTGAAATTAATCATATTTACAAAGTATAATGACAAACATCAATCAAAATAAAGTACGAGAAAATATTCGGTACAATGCGGTGAAGTTTTAGACTTCTCAAATGTAATTAAGAGATTAACAAGTATCATACAGAGTATAATAAAATATTAAAAATAAGACATAATAATTTTTAAATTTACCGATGAAATACACTAACAATGTACCAAATATCAATCCATACAAATATAGGGATAAACTTCAATGTTTTCTATAATATGGTGATAAATATATAGTTTAATCCATTTTTTAAAAGCGAAACTTTACCCATAATTTAGTGACTCGTGTTGTAGTTTATCATAATTCAAAATAATAACTAATTAATAATTCAATGATAATTAAGATGCTTTTATTCTTAGGTTTGTATTAAAGTAATAACTCAATTTTAAAATCAGTACAACTTTTAACTAATAATTGTAAATTAAAATTTACTTATTTGTAAATGTGTAATTTCCTTACTTCTATTAAATTATAATTATTTTTAAATGTACAACTATCACAACTTTTATTTTATTTGAGTTTTAAAATTAATAACTCTAAATTAAATATTATAGGTATTTTTAAATGTAAATTTAATAATATGATGAAAAATAATAAAATGTATTTCATGCCAAAAGATCAAATCCAATATTAGTAAAATTTTATAAATAAGTCCTTTGCCATTCTGCTTTTTACTTTTATATATTTATTTTTCACCCACATCATAAATATAACTTGATATGATATATACGTATAGTTCACGTATTTCGAAAAATATAAAATCTAAAATTATGGTGGAAATGGGTACGCTAATAGAATAGAATAGGCGTTTTCAAACATTAGTAAAGTCATTTATGAGGACCACTTGGGGAAATAACCCATTCTTTGGAGTTACTGATACTGAAATTAGGCAAAGCATTAGCATTGTAATAGAGATAAGAAGTACAGGGAATAAATGTAGAGCGTTGGGGGTGATGTAGCATAGCATCCTAGGAAAAAGAAAATACATGAAAGCATATATTTGATTATTATGTCACAATATAAGGGAGTTAAGATGATGATGATTCATGATGGCATGGCGACGATGATGATGAGAGAGGAAAGGTGGTGTGATATGTTTTATGAGAAACCAAGCCCGCATGCATTCTCCATAATTCTTTTTGGGATAATGCAGTTTTTCCTTCATATATATTCACCTTTCAATTTCTTTTTTTTATCCATTTTGATTTCTCTTAAATCCATTTTGTTAATAATCGTGAAAAAAAAATTATGTCAGTTTTAGCCATTGAACTTGGTAAGTAGATTCACGTTGGTCCTTACGGGTGAGCATTCGATCGAATCGAGTGAAAACTTTTGAGTTAATCGAGTTGGAGAGTCCTATTTTAACATCCTAAATAGATTTGAGATTTTTTTTAATTTGAGTCGAGTTGAATCAAGTGAAATTGTTCGAGTTAACTTAAAAAATTAAACATGTTTGTCGTAACCATTCTTGGAATCGTAACCATTTTTTTTGGAAAACGACAAAAAGGGGTTCGACTTTGGTTTTGAAAATAGGGATAAAACGGGAGTCGCCACCGACCTTTATTGGTGTGGTCGGATCACCTTTATAAAACGTTTTGTTTTACTAAAAGCAGTGTTTTGGTCTGCGTAGTTTTGAAAATCGGGTCCGGAGTCGGTTCACATACGAGGAAGGGTTAGCACCCTCGTCGCCCAAAATTGGTACCAAAATGATTAATTAGTGTCTTAATGTCGGAAGTTTTAAAAGGTTTTGAAATCTGGATCCTCTAAAATGTTTGGATAATTAGGGCCAAAATTTTGAGATTTCTTTGCTCAGGAGGATCGAACATCACATCCAAGACGTTAGGACATGATGCTCTAAACCTTCGTAATCAAAGCTATCTCAAGGTTTCACGAAGTTTATCAAAGGATGTTTAGTTATTTAGTCAAGCGGAAAATCGCAACCCAAAGACGTTAGGGCACTATTTCCCAATTCCTAAATACAAAGCATTGCCTTTACTTTAAAAATCTTTGAGCAGTGTAGCGACTTTTCAAAATGCATCGTATGGGATTGAATTTTAGAAAAGGCTTGAATCAAAATTTGAAATTTCTTTGTCCGAAAAGATGTAAACATCACATCCAAAGACGTTAGGACACGATGTTTTAATCTCTCGTGATCAAAGTCATCTCGTGATTCGCAAAACTCAGTAAAAGGATGTTAAGTTATTTAGTCAAACGAAAAATCGTAACTCAAAGACGTTAGGGTACTATTTCGAGTTTCCAAATACCAAAACATTGCCTCATTTTGAAATCTTTTAGATGAAATGTGATGATCTTATGAAAGATGTTTTGTTCAAAATATAATACAAAACAAGGATAATAAATATGGATGTGAATATAATAAATAAAAATACAAATAATAGTAATAATAATAATGATAATACCAAGTAGTAAAAAATGAATAAATAACTAAATAAATAAAGTAAGAAATAACAATGACAAAATAATAATGATGATACTTGAAATAAAATAATGATGATAATATGTAAAAGAATAATATGAAATAATATATATAAAATATATGTACATAAAAAAATAATAGAATGGGAGTAACAATATGGACAAGGTAATAGCAAAATAGATAGTAACAATAATAATACAATGATCGTCTCAATCATAATATTAGTAAATAAATAATATAGTAACATGTACAATTGTTATAATAGATAATAGTAACATGAACAAATAATAGTGGAAGTACAACCAAAATAACAAATAATAACATGTTATAATAAATAAAAGTAATAGAATCAAATAATAATGAAAATACAATCAAAATAAATAATAAAAATAATAAAAATAAAGTTAGTGAGATGTATTAATAATAAAATATCAAAATATAATAATGATAATAACAATATTAGTATAATTAACAAAAAAGACTAAAAAAAAAATTGCACAATAATTAAATTAGGATTGATTTGCATTAAAGATAAAAATTTTGGGGTTAATTTGAAATAAAACAAAGGAAAGGGGACTTATTTGAACGCGCGTGAAAGAAAGGGGGATCAAAACAGCAATTAACCTCTTTTGTCAAAACGCACAGCAGCAGGGGGGACTTAATCGCAAATCAGGGCAAATTATAGAGCTAATTTTAAATTATAAAGACTTGATCGCAAAATTATAAGAATGCGGAGGGACCCCACGCGCAAATAGACCACTTTTTCGGAAAAACACGCGGATCCTCGGGTAAGCGGGTCGGATTCGGGTCGGATGGGCAAAACGACGTCGTTTTGGGGCTTAAGAGGCCTGCCCAAAACGACGTCGTTTTGGGAGGCCTATTTAAAGGGGAAAATCTGGAAAAAAAAAACAGTCTGTGGCTCATTTTTAAAAAAAAATTTTTTTCTCTCCCATTTCTCTCTGCAGAAGAAGGGGAAGGGCGATTCGGGATTAGGCCATCGTCCGCCGAATGGGTGCGAGTTCTACCACCACCCACAGTGGTAGGAAAAGTAAAATTTATTTTTTTATATATTTTTTAAAACTATATATATTTTAATATCAAGATTGTGTGTAGTTAAAAAAAAACGATCTTTCGAAAAAAAAGAGTCACCTTTTGTTTCGTTTTTTACTTACAGCAGTCTTTGCGTTTTTTCGTTTTGGATCTGCTTTCTTTTGTTATGCCTTGAAGTTCCCTTTGGTATATTTGAAAAAGGAAAATAATAATAAAAGCTTTTGCTTGAATCTTTCATTCCTTTTTGTTATTGATTTCAGAGAGAAAAAAAACCCATCCCTTTACAAAGTTGTTTCGGCCTCTTTATAAATAAAACATGTGTTTCTCTTGCTTCTTTGCCTCTGTGTGTTGTCTTTTCTTTGCAGGCGTGGGGAGCGGATGGGCAGTGGCGGAGGCGGTGTCGGAGGGTAGGTTCGTGGTGGGTGATGTCAGGTGAAGGGTCGGTGGGGTTGGTGGCTAGGGTTGTGGCTAGGGTTCTCGAAACCCCTTTCTTTGAAAAGAGGAAAGTGGGCTGTTGGGCCCGTGAGGTTTGGGCTTGGTTTATTTATTTTGGGTTTGGGTATGGGTTCGGTTTGTAATTTATATATATTTATTTTTTTCCGAAATTGGTTTTATTTTAGTAATTGGGTGCGGATTTGGTTGGGTGCAGGGTTGTTGGGTTTGTGTATTAGTTTATTTTGGGTAGGCGATTTTGGGCTTTGTCTGTTGCCCTCTTTGCTCATTTTCGTAACGAGAATAGAGCAAAGACTTTAAAACAATATTGCGGCCTCGCCGAGTCTTGGCCTCTCGGTGCTTCTCCTTCAGTGGCGTCCGCTTCGCCTCACCGCATCTTGTTGCTTCGATCCACTCCACCGATATGTGGCTTCAATCTACTCTGTCTGCGACTTCAATGGGATGCGACTTGTTTATTTTCGACCTACTCGTGCAAATTTAGGAATGTCTAAAGCTGCTATCTTCAATCGATCCTTGCAAACTCAAGGATCACCGATGATATCTTCGATCCGCCTCGCAACTTTAGGAAGGTCAAATCGCTTTCTTCAATCGATCCTTGCAAACTCAAGGATCACCGGTGATATCTTCGATCCGCTTCGCAACTTCGGAAGGTCAAATCGCTTTCTTCAATCTGATCCCAACAAACTCGGGATCACCGGTCGACATCTTCGATCCGCTTCGCAACTTCGGGAAGGTCAAATCTGCTTCTTTCAATCTGATCCTTGCAAACTCAAGGATCACCAGACTGAATCTTTGATCTGCTTCCTGCAACTTCAGGAACGTCAAATCTGCTTTTTGATCTACTCCACTGCATACTCAGGGAGACCGAGATCTGCTCAACCGTACTGTCCTTCTTGAGGACGTAACCTGTAAAATGAATACATACTTATGCCTAATGATTAGGATGCCATGAGTATGATGAGTCAGAATGTTATGAGTATGATTCCTATTTAAGGTGTTTTCACTCATTTGTCTGTCAAGGTTTTATCTTCGTTTTCCTCTCAGTGACCGTTTTCGCATGAATGGCTTGCCCCTGTGGAAATTTCGAAACCTATTTTAGGCCTTAGAACAAAGGTCTGCCTTGACTTCTAGCTGTCTTCTCCGGGAGTCACAACTCCTTCTTGAAGAATACTCGACTTGGTTTGTTTTAGATTCGTTCCTCAACAATTTAGGGTTTTTGAATCTTTCCTTATCGAAAATTAGCCCGTTATACTTTTCTAAATGACCAAGTAACATTATTCACCCTGCCACAATTGCTGAATCGGGCGAGGGACTTTGAAGAAATGGTCTTCACTGAGACCCCTTTTTCCAATGTCTTTATCTTGTGTTCGTGGAAGCTCTAAACAAATGTTCTGTTTTGGCTTCCTGTTTTATCTAGAGATTTTCAAAGATACGTGGAACTTTCTTTTGTGAAATCGTTAGTTCATCAATTTGTTTTTTAATGCATCATGTTAATGATGGATAACAGGAGAGAAAATGAATTATTTCCGAAATAAAGAAAATTGATTTGGGACATATCCTTTTCTTTGGAGAAAATAACCCAAAATGGTAAGTTAACAACATGGATCAAATGCCTAGACATCGCCAATTGGGCTTCTATATACAAAATTCAAGAAGGCCGCTCTGAGCAGTCATGTGTTTAGAAGACTCAAGTATTTTGTCGATGCCCGATATGCAACGTACTTCCTCTTTCATTGATTATGGCGCTGTGAGATCGCGACGTGTCCATTCAAAATTTGAGCCGCCCTTTTCGGATTTTCAACTCAAAAGCCCTTTGGTCTCAAGGTGCCCTTTTACGGGTTTTCGCCTTAGCCTCTCCATTTTTTTTTTTTTTCGAAGTCTCAAAGTGCCCTTTGCGGGTTTTCACCTTGGCTTCTTCTATTTTAAGCAAAGTACTTTTTAGCGAATCGAGTTCACGATTGGGCAAGCTTTTTCCGTCCATCTCTCGTCGAATCGGTGCACCTCCCGAGAAAGCTTTCTTTACCACATACGGTCCTTCCCGATTCGGCATCCATTTCCTCTGTGGTCTTTTTGTATGGGAAGGATCTTTTTCAATCGAGGTCCCTTCGTGGAATTCCCTTGACGAACTTTTTGTTGTAAGCTCGCATCATTCGCTTTTGGTACATCCGACCGTGACGGATAGCCCTCAATCTCTTTTCTTCAATTAAGTTCAACTGATCATATCGAACTGGATCCATTCACTTCATCCACTTTTACTTGACAATACTCAAGAGAAGGTATTTCCACTTCAATAGGTAGGCGCTTCCATCCCATAGACCAATGAGAAAGGCGTTGCCCCAGAGAGGTTGGACGGACGTTCGATAAGCATAAGTCTGACGGCAACTTCTCATGCCGCCTCTATATGTCTCGATCATCTTTCCTACTATCTTTTGATGTTTTGTTGGTCGCTTCCACGCCCCATTCATTTTCTAGGCGTCTGGTGATGAATTGTGGTGTTTGATGTTGAATTGGCTACAAACCCCGCTATCGTGCTATTGTTTAAGTTCGGTAGCGTTATGTCCGATATGATCCTTTCGGTATTCCATATCGACAAATGATTTCTTTCTTCAAGAACCGGCTAACTGCTGATTTAGTGACGTTAGCATATGAGGCAGCCTCTACCCATTTCGTGAAGTAGTCGATGACCACAAAGATGAATCGATGCCCATTCGATGCCTTCGGAGATATTGGCCCAATGACGTCCATGCCCCACATGGAAAATGGCCATGGAGAAGTCATAACATGTAAAGGTGACGAAGTGCGTGAATCTTGTCTCCATAAATGCATTTATGACATTTTTGGCATAGTTGATCTGATCTCCTCCATAGTGGACCAATAATACCCGAACCTCATTATTTGTCTGGCCATTGTGAAACCATTAGCGTGAGTTCCACAGACACCTTCATGGACTTCTTCTAGGATTAACTTAGCTTCGGCGGCGTCCACACACCTCAATAGCACTTGATCCTTCCTTTTTTGTATAAGACTTCTCTATCCAAGACGTAATCACAGGCTAATCTCCTCAGCGTCTTTTTTTCATTCTCATTGGCTTGGTCGGGGTACTCATGATTCTTCACATACCGCAATATATCATGGTACCATGGTGGGTCAGTTTTCCCTTCTTCCTTGACATTGTAGCAATGGGCTGGGTCTTGATGAATGCTCATTTGTATTGGCTTCATATCTTCGCTTTCATTTATCCAGGACCATGGAAGCTGTGGTGGCGTGGCATCGGCCATCGATTCTCGATCCTCAAGCGTGTAATTGAAAGTGATGTCATCGAACTCTTTGATAAGTTCTTGGGCCAATCTTTTATAGATAACCAATTTTGGATCCCTGGTTTCCCATTCTCCTTTGAGTTGATAGATTACCAAGGCGAAATCTCCATAGACTTCTAATACCCTGATTTTGTATTCGATAGCGGTAGCGAGACCCATGATGCAAGTTTCATATTCACCATATTATTAGTGCAATCGAAATCCGGTTTGCAAGTGAATGGATAATGGTCTCCTTTTGGGGATATCGGGGATCGCCCAATTCCATTACCACGGCATTTGATGCCCGTCAAAATTTAATTTCAAGGATGGTCTTTGAGGTACCTTCTTCAATGTCCGCCACGTACATCAAGTCCTCATTAGAAATCAAAATCTAAGGGCTCATAGTCTTCAAGGGCTCTCTTGGCTAGAAAGTCGCTATCGCTCCCTTTTACCGCCTTTTGGTTCACATAAGCGATGTCAAATTCGAAAGTAGGATCTCGCCACCGCCATCCTTCCATTCAAGGCGGTAGATTCCATCATATACTTAAGGGATCTAGCTTTGAGATGAGCCATGTCGTATGATCTGACATGTATTGCCTCACCTTCGAGTTGTCCAAATCAAGGCACAACATAATTTCTCGATTAGCGGGTACCTCATTTCACATGCGGTGAATTTCTTACTAAGGTAGTATATTGCTTTTCTTTCTTCCCCGATTCATCATGTTGACCCAAGACGCATCCCATTGAATTATCAAATCTTGTTAGGTAAAGGATGAGGGCTTGTCTGTTGGCGGCATTAATCCGGGGCTGAGATGTATTGTTTCATCTTTTCGAAAGTCTTTTGGCACTCTTCATCCCACGTGCTCAGGTTGTGTTTCTTGAGGAGACGGAATATGGGGTCGCATCTCTCTGGTTGTGAAATGAACCGAGCGATGTAATTCAGCCTTCCTAAGAAACCTCTAACTTCTTTTTGGGTACGTGGTGGAGGTAATTCTTGTATGGCTCTGACTTTATCTGGGTCAACCTCAATCCCCTTTTCACTGACTATGAACCCTAGCAACTTTTCGGACCGAGCTCTGAAGGTACACTTTGCCGGGTTAAGCTTCAACTGGAATTTTCTCAGCCTCAAGAGTAATTTTCTCAAGACCTGCACATGCTCCTCTTCAGTTCGGGATTTGGCGATCATATCGTCGACGTAAACCTCAATTTCCCTGTGCATCATGTCGTGGAATAAGGTTACCATAGCTCTCTGATATGTCGCGCCTGTATTTTTTAGCCCAAATGGCATTACCTTGTAGCAAAATGTTCCCCACATGGTTATAAACGTCGTCTTGTCCATGTCCTTAGGATGCATTTTTATTTGGTTGTACCCCGAAAAACCATCCATGAAGGAGAACAACGAATACCCTGCTGTATTGTCTACTAAAGTGTCGATATGAGGCAGCGGAAAATTATCCTTCGGGCTGGCCTTGTTCAGGTCTCTGTAGTCCACGCACATTCGTACCTTCCCATCTTTCTTGGGGACAAGGACAACGTTAGCCACCCAATCCGAGTACTTGACCACTTGTAAGAACCCGGCATTAAATTGTTTCTCGACTTCTTCTTTTATCTTTAACAAGACGTCGTCGCATCCTTCGAGCTTCGTTGGATGGCTTGCATTCTTCTCTTAATGGGCGATCGATTGTATTGCAATATCGATTACTTAGTCCGCATATCTTGGTACGACCATGCAAACACATCCTTAAATTCTGGAGTAGTTCGATGAGGTCCCTTTGGTTTCGCGAGAATACAAGCTCCAATTTTCACCTCTTGCCCCTCTCCTAGGCTCACCGTTTCTACCGACTCTTTATGGGGTAGGATCTGTTTTTCTTCTTGCTCTACCATTCTCAACAAATCCGGAGGCAAGTCGCATTCTGTGTCATTTCCAAAGTCCTGCGATTCCTCTGAACACATGTCTTGCTCAAAGTAAACCTCTGAATCTGTAGTATCATTACTCATATCATTGATGTCTAGAGACCTGTAATGGGTATCGAAGGGTGTATAAAGAATAAATGAATTTGAGGACAATTATTCACATGATATGAATGAGAACAAAGAATAAATGATAAAAATGTAAAATAAGAGAATATTTAGTAGAATTGAAGATGCATTTTATTAAAACAAAATGTCCGAACATAAGCCTATTTCACAAAAGAAATCTCATTGTTTCTAGGCTTAAAAACAACAAGAGTGTTCCGAGTATTACTCTGCAAAATCTCTAAACACTACAGAAATTCTCTTGATCCAATTGTCTAATGTGCTTCCTGTGTTCATATGGGCGGATGCTGACAAGCTTCTTTGATCAATCTCCTCATCGTGTATGGCGTTGATGTGAGGACATTCCCCTCTAGGAGACTCTTTTCCCGGGTAAATTATTCCTCCCGATACAAAGGTGCGAGATATGTGGGGAAATATCATCGCTTCCCACTTAACGTCTTCTCCATTCAGCCTGGCATTTCTCCTTTCTTGTCTCTTCTCTATCTCCTTCTTCATTTGTTTAGCATTTGGTTTGAAACCTAAACCAAAGCGATCCCTTTTTTCCTTCAGCATCGGGGCCTAGACTTTCCATTGGAGATATTTACCCAATCCTTTTCCCGGTAGGGCTCCTTTTCCCACTGTCATTTGTAATCCCATCCCGGTAGTCTTGGATAGTTTAGGTGACGGGACTTTGTTTCCTTCGAAATGAAAGTCGCTTTCACGAACTCTAAGGATCGAAATGAACATTCAATGGCTTCCTCGTTCGCTCTCTAGGTATGGCGCTCGTTGGTAACGATTCTATGATATCATCTTGACGTTTATAGTTACCGGTACCGATTTTTATTACCAATTTCAATTTACATGCGATGATGAAGGTACACCTCATTGAATGAATCCGAGGTCTCCCTAGTGCGATTGTAAGAAGGCTTGATATCCATGACCAGAAGTCTACTTCATAGATATTAGGCCCGATCAATAATGGTATGTCTATTCTTCCCATCACTCTTCTTTCGGTGCCATCGAATGCTCTCACTATGTTTTGGCGGTGATTTCATATGAGAACTATCTATCGGCAACCTCTTGAGTGTGGCGATGGTAAGACATTTAATCTTGACCCATTATCTATTAGCACACTTGGCAAGGTGTATCCTTGCAACGGTAGTTATGTGTAATGCCTTTGTTGACCCATACCTCCGGTGGGATTTCGTCATCGTCAAGTAGATGAAATTATCGGCGCTTATATTACTTACCAGACGATCCAACTTGTTGACGGATATATCTTTAGTAACATAAGTCTCATTTAGTACTTTCATTAACGCTTCGCGATGCACTTCAGAGCTCAGGAGTAGTGCTAACACAGAGATACGGGTTGGTTGTCTGTGTAGTTGTCCACCACGCTGTATTCGCTGTGTTTCAATAATTTTAAGAACTCTTTAGCCTCTTCCTCTTTTACGGGCTCATTGACAACGGCTTCGGGTTCTTTTTCCTGCCCAATCGACACAGTCTTCAGTTTTGCCACTCCTGTTCTCCTGTTTTCAGGATCATAACGCTTTCCACTCCGTGTATAAGAACCTTCGTTCTTGACTTCCTCCGAAATACTAGTGGAACCTTGCGCTCCTGGTATTGTCACGTTGCAATCATAATTCCAAGGTACCCTTTTCCTATCTTGGTAGGGAAAAGAAGCAGGTTTCTGAATTGTGATTTTTGGTCTTCCCATACTCACTCGTGTTCGCGAAATGATGATTCTCGGGTAATTAACTCCGGCTTTGTCAATTCTTCCTCGGTCGCAAGATATTTCCTTTTCCTCCACTCCTTCTTCATAAAACTCCACTCTTTTGTTATTCATGAGGCCTTGCACCAAAATTTTAAAATCGGCACATTCTTGGATCTCGTGCCCCTCGTTTTATGGAATTCGCAATGATTCTTCATATGTATTTTGCTTCGTAGAATCGACTCTATCCATCCTCTTTTACCATTTCCTTCCGGACTATTCGCAATGGGGTCTTCACTTGGCGACGTCTCTCTTGATCTTTCTCACAATATCTTCACCGATTATGTTCACCCTTTTTCCTCATGATTAGGCAATGGGTTCCCTTTCTTACCAAGTCATCAAGCTTATAACACCCATTTTGATTAGCCTCTCGACTATCTTTTTGAAGGCGAGGTAATTCTCTATCGAATGCCCTCTATCCTGCGTGGTAATCGCATTGAGCGTTTGGGTCGTACTCACTTAGGGTATGAGGGCGCAATGGTTGTAAATAAAACGGGACACGATGTGCTCATTGAATAAAATCGGTATAACTCTTTTATGCGTTATCGGAATCGGCGTGAATTGGATCCTTCGAATTTGATCTAGTTCCGATTCTGTCTTGTCTTGCCTCAGTTGTTCGGTATCAGAATCGCCTTTGGTCGATTAATCGCGATCGCCTTGGTATCCTCTATTATATGTACTCACATTATTTACCTCATTGTCTTTCTTCTTAGGGCGACTCTCCGGTGCTTTCTCTGTCTCGATTTTGCCACCCCTAATAGCATGCTCGATCATTTCCCGCCATTACTATATCAAGAAAGCTCTTAGTTGTACTCCTATCATATGGGTTATGAAAGGGCCTTCGTGGTATTAATAAAAAGCATGGCGCTCTTTTTCCAAAAGCGGTGGTGAACTTGTGTGGCTATTTCCTCCATCATTGGGCATATTGCACGAAACTTTCGTTTGGCTTCTTCTCCATGTTTTGGGCGTGATTCGATCAGCGCTATATCGACTATGTGCCCGTATTGTTTCGAAGGCACGTGCTAGGTCCTTCCATGACTTGATCTGGTGCAATTTGGTGATTGTACCATTTGGTCATGGACCACCATGATTTATCTTGAAAATAGTGAATCAATGATTGATCATTGTTAACATGCCCCGCCATCCGTCGATGAACATTGTGATGTGCGTTTGAACAACCGGTCCCGTCGTATTTTTGAAGTCTGGAGTCTTGAATTTTGGAGGAAGTACGAGATCTGGGACTAGGCTCAAGTCTTTAGCGTCCACCCGTAGCGATGGTCGTGATCTCTATTTCCCTAAACTTTTCTTCTAACCATTTGCAACGATCTTCAAGTTGTTTGGGAAGGTTTGCTTTTGCCTTATCCATTTCACCATTTCATCAAAATCGGGACTATAGGGTTGGCGGACCTTCTCCGGATTGGTGCTCGAACCGGTCGGGAAGTCTTGGCATTCATGGTCTCAACTCGCCTTGTGGCTTCGATAACAACAGCGTCCTTTGGGGGCATATTTCGGTGGTGCTTGGGTATTTGGCGGGGTAAATCCGGGAGGGTAAGTGGTCGTCATTATTCCACGAGCTAGCAATGGCGCCTTTCCTCGTTCATTGGCCAATAGTTGCGCCGGTGACTTATCATGTTGTTTTGAGATTCTTGCATCCGTTCTATCATATCTTCTTGCATTTTGGTTAATCGTTCTTGCATCCGATCTTGTATTTCCTTTGCATTTGCTCTAGTCTTTCTATCCTTTGATCCATAATTTTAGTTTTACCTCGCAGATTGTAGCGATGTTCGTGGTAACTGTCACAATTTAAGGTTCTTGTAAGATTTAATGCACATGATGCAATGTAATGCTAATGCATGAAATGTATGCAAAAAGGCATTAATTCGATTCAATTTCCATTAGAATAACTTCTCTAGAAAACAAGTTTCTTTACATAGAATGGATTACATATAAGGCCTCGCCTAATGCTTAAGGCCTTGACTTCCTTAAGAAGCCTAGCTAACTCTCCTTGTTCGACTTTGATTCATAAAATAAACTTAGTACATCGACTTGGACTCTAAGGTTTGCAAATGCTCGCGACTTCTCGCACTTGTGCCACAGCTTCCCCATGATGTAATCCCGATCCTCGACTTGATTTTGGGAATGATGAAGTTGTTGCTTCCAACGTTCCTCATTGACTTCCAGCAGTTCCACCGTAGCTCACAACCATGTAAAGCGACTCTAGCTCTTGATTCTCGCTTTCATTTTTTCAATTTTACTCGGGCTAGCTTTTAATTCAACTGCAGAGTTATGCTACGATCTTGATACAAGGATTTTTCCAATTCGCCACCCGAGCCTTTAATCCTCTTTTCGCTTTGGGTTTTGCGGACTTCTTTTGAGTATCTTCTCGAGCTTGAGTATCTCGGAGTCTCGTTCCCATTGGATAGCTCTATTTTTTCCTCTCCGAGTTCTTGACCCCATTGCTTCGATGTTTTTCCTAACCCAAAGAAGCTTCATTGACCTTCGCGACTTCTTGTAGTACGTCTTCAAACTGTCCAAATCTTCCTCACTTTATTTTTCCCTTTTCTCAATTTTTGACCTCTAGCTTCGAATGTCAACGCCCAAACCAGGTTGCATCTTCTCTTCTTCTAACCGTTCTATCTTTTTCCCCAATTCGCATTCCTTTTCTCAAAATCTTGTTTAATGATTTGAGCTCGATGGGATTACTGTAGGTGCTCCTCCATTGATCGGCGTCTTCCGGCTGGTGTGGGAATGTTGTCGTTGATTCTCGATTCCTCCATCGGTCGATTCGGAGTTGTCATCGGGTTTGTGGCAAACCTTTTCATTCTATGAGTCGACTCAGCGCCGCTATTTCACGGACTCTTTTCTTACAATTATCCCTTTGTATTCAAATTCACCTTGGATTAGACCTTGTGTTGCGGGTATAAACCGCCCTCGATCGGTATTGTCTCAACACAAGGAGAGGAGCATATCCGACGGCTCCCCATACTCCAAGTAGAGGAACCCATCAAAATCTCCACATCGGTATAGGATCTCATCGGGGATCATCAAAGGAGCTTTCCATTCCACGCCTTCCTCTTGCGGGTTTTGCGAATTATCATCCATTTTTCTTAGTAAGATCGTCTCGCCTTGGTGTGGCTACTAATTCCTTTAGCGGAGAATAGTCCCGGAGAAGATCCGACCAGTGCCTTTTCCACTTTCCAAAATGATGTTGAACCATACTAGCAAGAGTATGTGCACAACCGGTGAATCTTCCTTCGCCCATTTCTTGACGACGCGTTTAGAAACACGAAAGTTTCAGCCAGAATTGCGAGAACGGTGTGACTCTCCTATCCAACCCGTCGAATAGATCGAGACCGCCTCATCTACATGCCCTAGAGCTTTGGGAAGATGATCAATCCATAAATGCTCAAGGCAAAGATGTCAACCCTTTTCCTCACATCCGGTGTGCTATGATCAAGTCCCTTAAATTTCTCCAAGGGATACACTTACAATCTCCTTTTGTTTTATCCGGTCATGCAACCCACCGCTCACTCATTCCGTAATATTCATTAGCTTTTTCAAGAAGGTGGGAGCGTTAATGTCTCGTATAAACTTTGTCGCTTGAATCTTGAGCAACGAAGTAAAGCTGTGTATTCTTCTATAGTAGGCACTAAATCTACTTTCCCGAAAGTAAAACAGCTATAAGCGGGATTCCAAAATTGGGCCATAGCTCGAAATAGGTGCTGGTCTACCCTGATGTCGAGCAGATATGACAGATCTCCATAATGACAGTAGAATAATTGCTTGATCTCATGATCCCACTGACCCCATATCTCTTTCATCTCTTGAAGATTGTTTTGGGTGACACTGATACGCGTGAAGTCCCATAATTCTGACACGTGCCCTTCTGTAAGACTATCACCTTTTTCTTGTTGCACAGTCTCGGCCCATATCCGGACGGCCGCATTGTCCTCCACTCTATCAAGAAACCCCCTTTCCATGACAAAGCTATCTATTTGGGCAATTGAACGTGAATCAACACCTTTTTGATGAATATGCCATGCAAAAAATAAAATAAAGCAAATCAAGATTTCATACATAATAGGCAAAGAATAAAAGTACCTAATTTGTTAACCACTAGGGTTTGGCGTGGCTCTACCTAGGGTGGGTTCTTTAGGCTTACTATATGAGGTTTGGTTCTAGGAGGGTACACGAACCGTGATTCTCGATCTTCACCCATTATAGGCTCATATAGACCGAAGTTCGATTCGGGGATACATTTCCCTATGGCTGCACGGAGATGAAAATCTCACGAAGACATAGGTACGGATGTATCCCGAAAGCGATCCACTATCCTGCACGGAGGTGAAAACCTCACGAAGGAGTAGTTTCTCACTCTCACCTAAAGGTGTGACCACAACGGTCATGCAATGCAATGCCAAAATTGAAACAACACGCAATAAAAGATTGTAATTTTCAAATCAAGCTTTCAAACTTCCGACAAAAGACAGAAAATAATCAATTTATGGCTTGACTCTCTAAATCATTCCCCAGTGGAGTCGCCAAGCTGTCGTAACCATTCTTGGAATCGTAACCATTTTTTTTGGAAAACGACAAAAAGGGGTTCGACTTTGGTTTTGAAAATAGGGATAAAACGGGAGTCGCCACCGACCTTTATTGGTGTGGTCGGATCACCTTTATAAAACGTTTTGTTTTACTAAAACAGTGTTTTGGTCTGCGTAGTTTTGAAAATCGGGTCCGGGAGTCGGTTACGCACGAGGAAGGGTTAGCACCCTCGATACGCCCAAAAATTGGTACCAAAATGATTAATTAGTGTCTTAATGTCGGAAGTTTTAAAAGGTTTTGAAATCTGAGATCCTCTAAAATGTTTGGATAATTAGGGCCAAAATTTTGAGATTTCTTTGCTCGAGAGGATACTGAACATCACATCCAAAGACGTTAGGACATGATGCTCTAAACCTTCGTAATCAAAGCTATCTCAAGGTTTCACGAAGTTTATCAAAAGGATGTTTAGTTATTTAATCAAACGGAAAATCGCAACCCAGCACGTTAGGGCACTATTTCCCGAATTCCTAAATACAAAGCATTGCCTTTACTTTAAAAATCTTTGAACAGAGTGTAGCGACTTTTCAAAATGCATCGTATGGGATTGAATTTTAGAAAAGGCTTGAATCAAAATTTGAAATTTCTTTGTCCCGAAAAGATGTAAACATCACATCCAGCACGTTAGGACACGATGTTTTAATCTCTCGTGATCAAAGTCATCTCGTGATTCGCAAAACTTCGTAAAAAGGATGTTAAGTTATTTAGTCAAACGAAAAATCGCAACCCAGCACGTTAGGGTACTATTTCTCGAGTTTCCAAATACCAAAACATTGCCTCATTTTGAAATCTTTTAGATGAAATGTGATGATCTTATGAAAGATGTTTTGTTCAAAAATATAATACAAAACAAGGATAATAAATATGGATGTGAATATAATAAATAAAAATACAAATAATAGTAATAATAATAATGATAATACCAAGTAGTAAAAAATGAATAAATAACTAAATAAATAAAGTAAGAAATAACAATGACAAAATAATAATGATGATACTTGAAATAAAATAATGATGATAATATGTAAAAGAATAATATGAAATAATATATATAAAATATATGTACATAAAAAAATAATAGAATGGGAGTAACAATATGGACAAGGTAATAGCAAAAATAGATAGTAACAATAATAATACAATGATCGTCTCAATCATAATATTAGTAAATAAATAATATAGTAACATGTACAATTGTTATAATAGATAATAGTAACATGAACAAATAATAGTGGAAGTACACCAAAATAACAAATAATAACATGTTATAATAAATAAAAGTAATAGAATCAAATAATAATGAAAATACAATCAAAATAAATAATAAAAATAATAAAAATAAAGTTAGTGAGATGTATTAATAATAAAATATCAAAATATAATAATGATAATAACAATATTAGTATAATTAACAAAAAGACTAAAAAAAATTGCACAATAATTAAATTAGGATTGATTTGCATTAAAGATAAAAATTTTGGGGTTAATTTGAAATAAAACAAAGGAAAGGGACTTATTTGAGCGCGTGAAAGAAAGGGGGATCAAAACAACAATTAACCTCTTTTGTCAAAAGCATGCAATGACAGGGGGACTTAATCGCAAATCGGGGCAAATTATAGAGCTAATTTTAAATTATAAAGACTTGATCGCAAAATTATAAGAATGCGGAGGACCCCACGCAAATAGACCACTTTTTGGAAAACACGCGATCCTCGGTGGCGGGTCGGATTCGGTCGGATGGGCAAAACGAGCGTCGTTTTGGCTTAAGAGGCACCAAAACGACGTCGTTTGGGAGGCCTATTTAAAGGGAAAATCTGGAAAAAAAACATCTGTGGCTCATTTTAAAAAAATTTTTCTCTCCCATTTCTCTCTGCGGAAGAAGGGAAAGGCGATTCAGGGATTAGGCCATCGTCTCGGCGCGGTCTTGAACTCGGCCACCACCCACTGGTAGGAAAAAGTAAAAATTTATTTTTATATATTTTTAAAACTATATATATTTTAATATCAAGATTGTGTGTAGTTAAAAAAACGATCTTCGAAAAAAAGAGTCACCTTTTGTTTCGTTTTTTACTCAAGCGAGTCTTTGCGTTTTTCGTTTTGGATCTGCTTTCTTTTGTTATGCCTTGAAGTTCCCCTTTTGGTATATTTCGAAAAAGGAAAATAATAATAAAAAGCTTTTGCTTGAATCTTTCTGTTCCTTTTTTGTTATTGATTTCCAGAGAGAAAAAAAAAACCCCATCCCTTTACAAAGTTGTTTTCGGCCTCTTTATAGCCGAAACATGTGTTTCTCTTGCTTGCTGCCTCTGTGTGTTGTCTTTTCTTTGCAGGGCGTGGGGAGCGGATGGAGCAGGTGGCGGAGGCGACGGTGTCAGAGGGTAGGTTCGGCGGTGGGTGATGTCGAAGTGAAGGTCGATGGGGTTGGTGGCTAGGGTTGCTGGCTTAGGGTTCTCGAAACCCTAACTCTTTGAAAAGAGGAAAGTGGGCCTGTTGGGCCCCGTAGGTTTGGGCTTGGTTTATTTATTTTGGGTTTGGGTATGGGTTCTGGTTTGTAATTTATATATATTTATTTTTTTTCTGAAATTGGTTTTATTTTAGTAATTGGGTCTGATTTGGTTGGGTGCAGAAATTTGTTGGGTTTGTGTATTAGTTTATTTTGGTCAGGCGATTTTGGGCTTTGTACAATGTCAAATTAAAATCTTGTTGAAGATAACTAATTACATGTTAGAGCACATAAATTTGAAACCATATATATTTGAAAACATTTTCAAAGCAAAATAATAAAACATAATATACTTTAGTATAATAAACTCGAATAATTAATTAACTTATTTAGGTCCCAAAATTATTATTTTAGAATTTTTTTAAAATTTTAACTTTCTTTATGTATTCTTTAGATTTTAAAAAATTAATATATTTTAAAATATATATATAAATTTTGGAATTTTATAAATATTTTGAATTTTAAAATTATTTTGATTTTTTTTATTTTTGTTGAGAGAGACCAATTTGCTCATTTTCAAAATTGACAGGGATCAAAGGGGTATTTACACCAATTTGTTTTTCAAATTATTCAAAGTATTTGAGATATTCGAATTGTAAAGTTCAAGTCGACTCGAACTCGAAACTTGAATTATTTATTCCAGTTGACTCAAATAACTCGAATAATTCGAATAACTCAGTTCGATTAACTTGATATTCAAATGTTTTTCAATTGAATCAAATTTTGCTCACCCCTATTAATGGACCCTGAACTTGACAACTAGATTTATTTTGGTACTTTATTTGGTTCATTTTGAACTTAACAACTAAGTCCATTCCGATCATTAAACTTGAAAATTTTAAAAGTTTGATGATGTGGCACAATCTCAATGCCACATCACCACTTGAAAAAAATTTAGATGATGATGTGGTACAACCTTATAGTATCATATTCAGTGTTTTAGTAATTGAATCGATGGTTGAACAAATTATTAGACTATCAGTTCTTGATTCAACCAGTTCGATCGTCGAACCAACAAATAATAAAAATTTCATAAAAATCCAAGTAAAATTAATATTGTTGGTTGATGGTCAAACCAATCGAATTGATTAAATCGAGAACTAATAGTCTAATCTGTTCAACCATAGATTCGATTATTAAAACATTAAACAACACTCTTAAATTATACCACATCTTCATCTAAATTTTTCTTTTTATTTTTCAAACTTAAGAGTGTACTTCATCCAACAAAGCACAAAGCAGATTTAATTAGATTAGAGAAACATGTTAAAGGGTAATTTCACTAAAGAAAAAGAGAAGATAGAGCACGCGCGTAAGTTGGGAGTGGGGATCCTAGTAAGTCTATCATCCAATATGTAACAGTGGGTATACTATATACCACAGTTATTGAATATTTTAGTTCAACGGAGAACCTTCAACGGCCAATTTACCAATAAATATTTTTTTTTTCAAAATTTATGGAAATAAACCTATTTTTTAATTATTTATCGAAATGGATCGTTTTTTCTGAAAGTACATCCACATCATCGTGATGTTAAGGGACATTCCAGTAAAACACGTCCTTAGAGAGAGCATTTTGTCCACATCAGCACAAAGCACTTCCTTGAGGGCACGTTTTGTGCTGACATGGCAAAACGCTCCCCCAGGGACACGCTTTAGCCCGTATTTTTTTTTTAAAAAATTTATTCTCGAATTAAATTTTCAAAAAATCTCATTTTTTAGACATTATAAAAATAAACTAATTTTTTTTAAAAATTTACGAAAATAAACCTTTATAAAGGCTTAAAGTGACAACACCATTTTTTTTAAAGTGTCACCAATTAATATGGAAATATAACTGACAAAACAAATCTTTATATAGATCCAAGTCTCATTTCACTTGTTTTCTTAAGCAATGTGGGATATGAGATATGTGTATATATAGACTCATGAATAATTTTGCAGCTTGTTCCTAAACAATGTGGGATTTTTCCTCTTTTAACTAACAACATGAGATCAAAGGCTACACTATATTAGATTTTTTTTACTTAGAGTTTAAATTTTTTACAAAAATTAACATTTGTTACATTATAAATAAAACTTTTAAACTCGTAAGTAAAAAAAATAAAAATAAAAAATGAGTATGATAAAATATTAAAAATAAATATTAAAAAATTACTAATAGTTGAGTGATCATTTTGTAAGTTTTATAATTCGATAGCTAAAAATATAGTTAAGTGACTATTAATGTAATTTAATCTAGATATAAAATATGAAAAATAATTATTATATTTTATGTATATATATTATATATTTCTATAAAAAATTTATTTAACATAATTATATACTATGTTTAAAAAGATTATCTATCTAGTCAAAATATATCTGAAATTAATTTATCGACATTTATTAGGTGATAAAATTAAATTAAAATTAGAATTAAAAAATTAATTAGTATAGTAAAATATTAAAATAAATAAATATTTAAAAAGATAATCAATTTTTAAAATTACAAAAAAATACTATTTGAGTACCAAATACTCACCATTTATTTATTAATTAAACATTTTAATATAAAATAAAATAAATAATAAAAATTAAAAGTATAACTTCTAAATTTAAATAATGGAAAATTATTTTAAAAATTAGAATTGCATTGATATTAACTTCAAATATTTAAAATTGAATAGAAGATTATTGCATTTATAAGTTTCATATGTGCAATTTATTCTTATTTTTTAATAGTTTTTTGTATATGTTAACAATTCTAAAATACAATAAGATTAAAGATCTCAAAAGATAATTTCGTAATATAAGAAAATGTTAATGAATATAAAAAAATAGAAATTGTGTTGTAAAAAAAATCAAATATAGTGTAGCATTTAATCTCATGTTGTTAGTTAAAAGATGAAAGAATCTCACATTGTTTAGGAACAAGCTCCAAACCTATTCATTAGTTTATAATACATATATCTCATATCCCACATTGCTTAAGAAAATAAGGAAATGAGACTTTAGTTCTATATAAAGATTTGCTTTGTAAGTTGTATTTTTATATTAATTGGTGAGGCCTTAAAAAAATAGTATTATCACTTTGAGCCTTTATAAATGTTTATTCTCATAAATTTTAAAAATTTTGGTCTATTTTTATAATATTTAAAAAATGACATTTTTGAAAATTTAATTCGAGAATAGTTTTTTTAAGAAAAAACATGGGCAAAACTCTTCCCAATGACGCGTTTTCTTGCCACATACCCTGACATCGCGTTGACGTAAACGCGCTTTTGAGAAAATGACCCATTCTAATAAATAATTAAATACTAAGTTCATTTCCGTAATTTTTGGAAAAAAAAGGGCATTTACTAGTATATTGGCCACCTTCAAGAGCTCTCCATTTATTGCAAAATTTTTAATATTTTTATTAGGAAAAGTTTTTTTTTCTTCATATGTATTTTATGTTGTATATTTGAGATTCGTGTCCGTCTCTTCTAATAATATCGTCTCTAAAATTTGAAATCGTATTCTCTCATTGATAGTACAATATAACTTATAAAACCATTTAATTATCATTAAATTATAAATTTATATCATATTTTAGTATAATTCTATATTAAACATAATATATTTTTCAATTAATATATGCAAACTTTCTTTTAAATTATAATTATAGTTACATTGCGATTTACAAAGAATACATTAGGATAACTACAATCAAAATATATAATTTTAAAATACATAATTATAAAAATACTTTTTATATACAAATTAAATTATATTTTGTAAGGGTGTGTTTTTATCTTTTTTTTATATAAAAATCAAAAAAATAATCACAATTATAAAAATTGACTATAACCAAAGCATCAATTAATTTTTATATGAAATTTTAATAAATATATTAATTACAAAAAAATTTACCCACATCGTAGATGCGTCATCATCTAAATTATTATTATTCTCTTAAAAATTTATTTTTAATATAATTAATTGAAATGTCACAAAATTTATTTTTCTCTTAAAATATATGTTTGTCACAAATTTTAATTTTATATATGAGTTACCTTTTATATTTTAAGATAATTATTTTATACACTACAAACTATAGAGTTTTCTAAAACCTTGATAAGTGGGTTAACAATGTAACAAATATCACTTTATTTATATATTTAAATTTTAAATTTTTATTATAGACATTTCTTACACTTTAAACCTATTTATAAGATATAAAAAACACTTAAAAACCTCCAGATAATATTTCTATATTTGATTTTAATTATTTTTATGTAGTCAATTAAATATTAATTTAATTATCTTAGACATTATTATTAGTGATGTGTGTTTAAATACACTGAAACGTAATATTTTTAATTTAAAAATTGAGTAAAAATTACAAATAATTCTAAATATTATGGAAAAAAACATATATCATCTGAAATTAAAAAATATATATTTTTGACGTAAAAGGTTGAAAACAAAAATTAGGGAGTGAGACCAAAAGTTAAAAGCAAGTAGTTAAAGAGCGGTTTAAAAGAGAAGTAATTTTCTTTCCAACACCCCCAATCTTCCTCTTTTCAACCCTTCATATCATCTCTCTGACTCTAGCCCCTCACTTTCATTTCCTTCAAACACCCATCTTCCTTATTTTAACACCGCCCCTGCCCCCCCCACAACAACAAGCCTGAAACTTTATCACCATCAACAAACAAAACATTAACAAACACACACCTCTTTATCATATTCTCCAACATGTTCCTTCCTTTGCTCTCGCCACACTAACACAAAACCATCTACAACAGCAACCCAAACCAAAGATTTTTTCTTTTTTGTTTCTTTCATCGTTTTGAGAATTCGAATGGAGTTTTGAGGTCCCGCCGGTGATCCGATTGCGTTTGCAAAAGTTCCCAGAGAGAGAAAAAAGAAAAGAAAAGGGTATGTTTTGTTTTTCTCCTTTTTACTAGTACTATTATAGATGTATTCTTTTACGCATGCATTTGAAAAAAAAAATTACTGTTTTTGTTTTTTTGATGGGGGAAAGACGTGATGATGGCGGTGACCTCATCCTGCAAAGAAGGGAACAAGATAGCAATGGATAATGGGAAATATGTGAGGTACACACCCGAGCAAGTCGAAGCTTTAGAACGTCTTTACTATGAATGTCCTAAGCCTAGCTCTATGCGTCGTCAACAGCTCATTCGTGAGTACCCTATCCTCTCCAACATCGAGCCTAAGCAGATCAAAGTTTGGTTCCAAAATCGCAGGTCATTACTCTTTATATATATACAAATCCACAACCTTTTTTATATATTAATTCACTCAGTTGAATTGATGATGATGATGGGTTTTCGTTTTCCACAGATGTAGAGAAAAACAAAGGAAAGAGGCATCTCGTCTCCAAGCTGTAAACAGGAAGTTGACAGCCATGAATAAACTGTTAATGGAGGAGAACGATAGGTTACAAAAACAAGTTTCCCAACTTGTTTATGAAAAAAGCTACTTTCGCCAACAGTCTCAACAGCAGGCGGGGTTAGCCACCACAGATACAAGCTGTGACTCAGTGGTGACAAGTGGTCATCAACACCATTTGACTCCTCAGCATCCTCCAAGGGATGCCAGTCCTGCAGGGTTGGTGGAATTCTCTTTAATTTTCGTTATGTCACTTTCTATTCTCGCTTCTCAGAAAATTAAAACCATTGTTGGTGTCTTTTATGGTTTGTATGGTTTCTAGACTTTTGTCTATTGCAGATGAAACTTTAACAGAGTTTTTATCAAAGGCCACTGGAACCGCTGTGGAGTGGGTCCAAATGCCTGGGATGAAGGTTTACTGCTTGCTCTCTGTCATTATTCTTTTTACTCATGAAACTATATACTCCATTATGGTTTGTCATTATCCAGATCAATATCTTTTCTGTAAAAAAAAGTAGAAAAATGTTGCTAATCTTCTAAGCAACATCAAAACCCACATATTTTGTTATGTCAATATCTAGGAGGATAACCCCACTATCCCACTTTCTCTATTGCTTCATGGGTTAAGGGTCTTCATTGTTTAATATAATAATGAAAATAAATGCTTCTTTTGAAATATTACATCTGTCCTAGGATAACATGCCTTTTTGTGAAGATGAACAACTCTTTCATTTCTAACATGTGATTCTTATATCTGCAGCCTGGTCCGGATTCTATTGGAATCGTTGCTATTTCTCATGGTTGCACTGGAGTGGCAGCACGTGCATGCGGACTTGTGGGACTTGATCCTACCAGGGTAACTTTTATTTCCAAAATTTAAAAAAGAAGAAGAAGAAATTATTCGAGTAATTAAGTTACTAAATTTGATATTTTACAACTCAAATATCCAAATATGTTTTGGAGTTTAGGCATTTTCTTTTCTTTGGTGCAAAATCCTTCTTTGATTCCATGTTAATTTTAAATTAAGCAAATTAATCCCTCAATTTTTTTTTAAAATCAACTAAACATTTTTATAAAATTATATACTATTAAAAATATTTTTAAAAATTTTAAAAATTCAATAAATTTTTTATAATTATAAAAATAAAAATAAAGACAAATCTTTTAAAAATCATTTAAAATTGAAAATAATTACATAAAATTCCAAATAATCATCAAAATCCAATAATTTATTAAATTAGAAAATTATGAAAGAATAAAAATTATATAATATTAAAAAAGCCTAAAAAGTTCTTAATTCTCTTATGTTTCTTTTATGTTAATACATGTTCTAACTTGGAATTTAGTCAAATTGTCATCAAGGTTATAATTTAATTTGTCTATTTCTTTTATTTAACTCAAGCAAAGTTTTTCGATATAAAATAGGACTCATTTTCATCCATTGGATTTGACCGAATGCTCACTATAACTTTATGTTTGGATAAATAATTATAAAGTAAAGAAAATGATATGAAAGTAATATATATAAATATTTACAATATTTATTTTATTAAACTTGAAAAGTAAAGGAAATTATCAAGTATATCATTTTTTATAACATAACTTACAAAAATAATAAGATAAAAATGTTAATTTACATTTTAAAATAAACCCTACTTTTTTGTCTATAGCTTTTCCTGTAAATAAAAACTAAATCATTCAAGGAAAAGGAAGGCTTTCGAAGTTATTAAAAAAAAAGTGTAATTTTCTCTTACTTAATTTCCTTGTGTTAGTGTAATCCTAACGTAGCCAAGTGTGAGAACATATGATCGTATTGAAGACTTAACTTACACATATGTATATATATATATATATATATATATACTTCAGGTCGCTGAAATCCTTAAAGATCGGCCGTCATGGTTCCGTGATTGCCGAGCTGTGGATGTTATAAACGTGTTGTCCACTGGAAACGGTGGGACCATTGAACTGCTTTACATGCAGGTACAGTCACTACCCCATTCTTTCCCTTTTAATTTCAACAAAAGTATCATAAAATTTCATCTTCTTTCAGCTCTATGCGCCAACAACACTGGCACCAGCTCGTGACTTCTGGCTGCTGCGCTACACATCTGTTTTAGAAGATGGTAGTCTTGTGGTATGCTACTAATTTACTTTGTACCTTTTGTTATTCCTTTACCGTAAAAAACTTCATCTGTTATAGTTTTGATTGTTATTGTGACAATATTGCTTCTTATAGGTATGTGAAAGATCACTTAACAATACTCAGAACGGTCCGAATATGCCGCCAGCAGCGAATTTCGTTAGAGCAGAAATGCTGCCTAGTGGTTACCTAATTAGACCTTGTGAAGGCGGTGGATCCATCATTCACATTGTTGATCACATGGATTTGGAGGTATACATAGATACATACATACATATATATATGCAACTTACCTTGCTTCTTATTTTTATTATTATTATTATTATTATTATTAACATCGACAATGTATCACATTGTTGCTTGTATGTAGCCCTGGAGTGTTCCTGAAGTGATGCGCCCCCTCTATGAGTCCTCAACATTACTTGCTCAGAAGACAACAATGGCGGTAAGTAAGACTATTCCTAGAATCTATAACAATTAAATATTTTTCACGGTTTGGATATGACAAGTTTTATGACTTTTTGTCATTTCTGCAGGCTTTGCGTCATTTAAGGCAGATTTCTCAAGAAATATCTCAGCCGAATGTTACCGGTTGGGGAAGAAGACCTGCAGCTCTACGTGCACTTAGTCAGAAATTGAGCAAGTATGTTCATCTCACTCTTTCATAATTCGATTAAACTACCTGGCAGGTCCCTATATTATAAGTCTATGAGTAAATTAGTCCCTTCAGTGTACGTTGTTTGTGCAGCAGATCATTTTTCAATATACATATGTGTACACGCAGAAACACACACACACACATATATATCTATGGCAATCTAACTCATTCTATTTCCAGGGGCTTTAATGAGGCTGTTAATGGATTTACTGATGAAGGATGGTCTATGTTGGAAAGTGATGGTGCTGATGATATTACCCTCCTTGTGAACTCCTCTCCTGGCAAGATGATGGGTATAAATCTTTCTTACAGTAATGGATTTCCTGCGGTAGGCACCGCGGTTCTATGTGCCAAAGCATCCATGTTATTGCAGGTCAGTTCTACATGTGTTGCAAGTATGTGAATTAAAGCAGAAGATCTAATTACTAGTTATGAAGGATAAGAAAACTCAAGAATGTTCTTTCTTTCCATTTGTTAGAATGTGCCTCCAGCAATACTTCTCAGATTCTTACGAGAACATCGATCGGAGTGGGCTAATAGTGGCATTGATGCTTACTCTGCTGCTGCTGTCAAAGCTGGTCCCTGTAGTTTACCGATGTCTCGAGGTGGAAGTTTTGGTGGTCAGGTCATTCTTCCCTTGGCTCACACAATCGAGCATGAAGAGGTACAAATTTCTGTCGAATCCTCGCTATCAAATTGGCAATATATAGCCTAAAATTAGCTTTTATGTGTTTATTATAGTTCATGGAGGTGATTAAGCTGGAAAATATGGGTCACTATAGAGATGACATGATCATGCCTGGTGATATCTTCCTTTTACAGGTACTTAAAAGTCGCTAACAATCTTTCAATTGAAATTATTTTATGGCATGGACCAATATAATTATGATCGCTTGAATGAATATTTCAGCTGTGTAGTGGAGTTGATGAGAATGCAGTTGGAAGCTGTGCTGAACTCATCTTTGCCCCCATAGATGCTTCATTCTCCGATGATGCACTTATTATTCCTTCAGGTTTTCGCATCATTCCCCTTGATTCCGGAACGGTAAGTGTCTATTCGTTTTCATTCACTATGTTAGTCCCTTACTAATCGAATTCGATTCTAATGTTAGGATGCATCAAGTCCAAGTCGTACACTTGATCTTGCCTCCACACTTGAAGTTGGAACTGCTGGAAATCGAACAACCGGTGATCGTTCTGGTCGATGTGGGAACTCAAAATCAGTGATGACAATAGCATTCCAATTTGTGTATGAGATCCACCTTCAAGAAAATATAGCTGCTATGGCTCGACAGTACGTTCGTAGTATCATTGCCTCGGTTCAAAGGGTAGCATTGGCACTGTCTCCTTCCAACTTTGGCTCTCATGCTGGTTTTCAGTCACCTCCTGGTTCTCCTGAAGCACAGACACTAGCTCGTTGGATTTGTCAAAGCTATAGGTGTGTGTCAATCAAATCTCTTTTCTTTTTCTTTTTTTTTCTCTCTTCATTTTTAACCCAATTCTTAGTTATTAGTATATATGTTTGAAGGTGCTTCCTAAGGATGGAACTGCTCAAACATGAAGGAACTGAATCCATTCTAAAATCGCTTTGGCATCACACAGACCCAATTCTATGTTGCTCTATTAAGGTATTTAGGAGAGTATTTTGAATTAATTCAATTTTATTTTATTTATTTTAATATTATATTATCCTATAAAAATTTTACATTTAAAATTTAATTTTATTTAGAATAAAGTGAAATGTTTAAAATTAAAGATAAAATATAGAATAAATTTGAATTTTATATTTTTCATATAATTTAGTTATATTGAAAATTTTCACTATTTATATTTTCTGCACTTGACTATGGAAATAATTCTTGATTGGAAAGTTGATGCTTGCTTGTTTGATGAAAGTATGTAATAGGTCTCATAGGGATATTATATTATTTTTTAATTAAAATAAAGAGTTAATATCTTTAAAATTTATAGATTTGGAAATGAAATTTTATTTAGAATTGAGTTATTAATAAAAAGAATTTTATGCTATTTTTTAAATAATAATACTAATTTTGTTAAATTTTAATTAATTTGATTCTTTATGATATTGTAGAGATTAAATTGATCTATTTAATAATAGAAAATCTAATTTTATTGCCGTTGTTATAATAAAGATATAAAACATACATGGTAATACATGCAGGCACCGCCGGTTTTTATGTTTGGCAATCAAGCAGGACTTGACATGCTTGAAACAACCTTGGTAGCCCTTCAGGACATAAGCTTGGAAAAAATATTTGATGAAAATGGAAGAAAAGCCCTCTTTGCAGAGTTCCCACAAGTAATGCAGCAGGTCATATATTCTTTTAAAGCATTTCTCATTTCCCCATATATGAACACACATATATATACTGTGGATAAATGGAAATACTGAAAAACAAATACTTAAAGGACGAATACAATATCGAATCTTCATGTCCATGAATTATCCAGTCTTAACCACTTGATATCAAACATAAATGGTGATTGAGTTCTTACATAAAAAATCTATTTCTTAGCTATCAAAATTTCATCCCATGCAATCCGGTAAAAGTAACATGAAGACCGCTTCGGTTCAATTTCTGTTGTTCATCAGCATGAGATTATTATTTGACTATTCCATCAGTCACGTCAATTTTTAATAAAAATAATTAATTTGTGTATAGGGACTAATTTATTTATTTATAATTATTGTTGATTTGAGATACATGGTTTGTTTTGATTGGGCAGGGTTTTATGTGCCTACAAGGTGGTATCTGTTTATCAAGCATGGGGAGAGTAGTCTCTTATGAAAGAGCAGTGGCTTGGAAAGTGGTAAATGATGAAGAAAATGCTCACTGTATCTGCTTCATGTTCATAAACTGGTCTTTTGTATGAAAATTCTAGATATATAAAAATAGGGTCTAGATCATAGCAGATTAGATTAGAAAAATCTCCCCCTTTCAACTGTTTTCTTTTAGTCTTTTTAAACCTTTTAAGTGATATGATACTGTTACAATGATGTCGAACCAAATGGTGTAATGGAGGGGCCTCCATTTTGGTTTACCCTCATTTTCTTTTGTATTTGTTTCATGCTGCATTGATTGATCACTATCGTTGTCCCGGTTTTCTTTTTTTCTTCTTTATTTTTATTCAATTTCATCCTTTCTTTGGTTTTTTAAAAGTTAATCATGGTGTTCTCCTTGCTCTTTTAAATATTAACATGTCACATCACGGTTTGTATATGTATTGCTATAAAGCTTAAATTTGGGCTTCCACTTGTCTCATTTCCTGCTTGGTTTATTGGATATTGAGTTGTTGCATAAAAAGTCAAAAAGCCTATAACACTATGTTATTCGAATTCTGTCTTCATATATATATATATATATATATATATTTGCAATCATCTTCGGTCAAAGTTGGTGAGGAAGTTGGAGAGAAAATTGCGAAAACATTTCTCTAGTTTTTCTTCTAAAATTAAAATAATTTAATCATTATAAATTTTGAAAGTGAGCAATTAAGAATAATGAATCACATGTTTATATCTTTCACTAATTATTTATAATTTTAATTGGTATAATAATAAATTTAATTGTCGATGTTGACATATTTTGTTAATTTGATATTGATTCTAAGAAATTTAATAAATTTAACCTTAACATTTACACATTCACAAAAATATTGCAAGCTAATTTGTTAAATTATGACCAGATTGGTAGACTGTGTAAATTATGAGAGCTAAATTTGTTATTATATCAATTAGATTTATGTACAATTGACGAAAAATATTAACGATGTGATTAATTGTTCTTAATTTCTCACTTTTAAAATTGATAGGAATTAAATTATATACTCTGAATTTTTGGAGAGGGATTAACTTGCTCAATATCGAATTTGAGAGGGATTGGAGGAGAAAAAATTGTATGAAACAGTGACGCCATGTCATGATCGCCATGTCATCCACATCCTTTCCTCAATAGGATTTTAATTTTTGATTTTTTCGGATGAAAATCAAGATTTTAATTTAAATTTGATTTTTTTCAGGATGACAATCCTGAAATTTAGGATGAACTGATGTGGTATAAAACTATTGGAAAGGGATACAGATGACATGGCGTCACTGTTTCATACAATCCTCTTCCGGGATTGGAGAAGTCTTTTTAGCAGGAGAAAACTTAAAATGACAATAAAAGTTAAAAAGGGTGTTGATATTTTTATATTCAGTAATTACATTGAAGTCCTTCTAAATTTGAAGTATAATCACATTCAATATTATTATTTTTATTTACAAAACTTAAACTCGAGACCTTATTTAAGAGATATCAAACTCCTTGATTCAACAGACATTAATAGTATCTGCAAAAATTAACATATATCTGCAACCCTTTCTGTCCTTTTCTTACCACTAACTAGTGCTTCTTTTTTATATATATATATGGAATTATATATGAAACCCCACGATGATGAATCTGTCCAACTTCTATTGATTCTTTTGGTTCAAGATTCAATAGAGTTGCATGACCCTTTCTTCTTACATTCCCATCCTTTTCCCCTGAGGTTGAGGATCACCATGCTGTAGAATTGGAGGACAATAATTTACTTTGTTAAAGACTTCCATTAATAATAATAAAACATATTAATTATTATCAAATGTTCCATATCCTTCCAAATATTCCTCAGACTTGGGGCCAAGTACATTTTATCCTTAAGATTTTTTTTCCCTTCCTTTTTTGACCAATTTCACATTCCTTAATCTTTTCCACAAAACCCAAAGAATAAACCAAGTATGCAGTCTTATCATCTGTTCATATTCTTTGCTGGTGTAATTTTTTCCCTCCACATCTTGAGTAGTCAATGTCAATCCAACCATCCACTAATGATTATCAAAGGTTCAAATCCTCTCTCTTATACCTACCCCACCAAATTACAAGCTTTAGGATTCCATCACAGGCCAATTTCTTGATATCAGGGAAAATAATAATAAATAACAATCTTGTCATTTCATGCAATGTTACACCATGCTATGCTTCAATGCTCCTACAATTGTCTTGTGTGGTTTTGTGCTCCTGGATTTGATTGTTGCTGATGTAAATACTGTAAATCCAATATAAATCCTAAATAGTTAAACTGATAAATCTAATGATTTCAATGCTGATAATTGTGGAGACAGTTAGGAGAGTAGTGATACCCAGTAGTTACAATTACATTTATTATTATCGTAAGTCTTATAACTTGTATTATTTAGAAATTGATAATCTTTTGAAATAAAATATTGGGGACGTGACATTTTGTAAGTAAATAAATAAGTTATTTAGTTCATAAATTAAATTTTCCGGGGAGAATTTAGTAGAGATATTTAAATTTGGGTGCAAAAGTGAAATTGTTATACCGGTATATAATAAAACTTAAATTATTGATTGTACAATATTGAAGATTATGGATTATCCCTTTAAAATTAAAGATAATAAATTATTTTTTTGAATAAAATCTCGTAAATATAAAGAAGCCGAATTACGTAAACGTTTTGTTGTTTCTTACTTACTCTGTATTGACAAATACTGACAGATTTTTCAAAAAAAATTCATATTGATGCTTCATTTATAAAGATTATTGTTGTGCTTCATTATGAATATGAGTTATATATACTAAAGGACAAAAGCCCTTTATTTGTGGGAAACCATACTGGCTTATAGTCTATAAATTGGAACGTTATTAATGGAGAAGTTTCTTTTAAGCAGCCCTGGAGGGAGCTAGCTTGGCTGATCTGATATGGTTGACAGCTTACGCCCAATGTATGGGGAACAAAGGCTTGTGGAACTAAAGTTTTGAGACAAACTAACAGCTCATTATTTACTTTTGTGATGAATTATTTTGACATTATGACCGACATTTTTCAAATGATTCAGACTAAAACCAATGTTTATGACACTGTATGGAACACTAATTTTTCTCCATAAACAAACTTATGTTATGGGTTTTCATTCTTTTGGATATATAGTAATTTATCTCTTGAAATTGTCAGGGACTATGTACTATAGTACATTTTAGTACTCATTAAGCTTAAAGTTTCATGGATGTGACGGTAAAAGTATTATAGAGGCCCTTATATTAGAAATTAGATTGTATTTTGTCTCTTTTGTTTAGAAAAATGAATAAATTAGCCTTTGTACATTAAATCAAAGAGCAAATTAGTCCTTTTTATACTGTTAAAATTTGACGGGGCGGATAGAATAACTAGATAATGATATTTGGCGTGTCATGTGTATCTCATGCTCACGTATAGGGACCGGTTCAATTTTTATTCGTAGAGATAGATGAAATTTTTAACAAAAAGACCGATTTTTTTTTTATCTAATTTACATATTTTTTAGTAGAGAAATCAAAATACAATCTAGTTCCTAATATAAAAGCCTCTATATTAGTTTTACCTAGACATGACCATTAGCAAATTATGGAACAACACTAGAGGTGTGCATGAGCAGGCCTGCCCGCCCAAAGCCCTTCGAAATGTGGGAGGATTTGGGCAAAAATATAGGCCAGAAAAATGGGCTTAGACAAAAAATAAATCCCGTTTAAAAAATAGGCTGGGCTTGGGTAAGGCATTTTTGGTCCGGGCCAGGCCCGGCCTGAATTTATAAAATGAAAAAAAAAACTCTTTTTTTTAATAATATTTTCTTATTATTTTTCTCCTTATTTTACTACCATTTTACTATTATGTTTCTATTATTTTGTTATTATTGTTTAGATATTATATAAAACTTATTTTATTGTTAATTTTGTTATTATTTTAAAGATATTTGTTAATTTTGTTATTATTTTAGAGGCATTTGCTTGTTAAGTTGCATCTATTTTAGTGTTATTTAAGTCTACATATTTTTAAAATTTATTTTCAATTTGTTGAAAAATATTTATTTTGATTTTTAATATTTTTGATGTATTATATATATATATATATTTAAAAATGATATAAAATATTATAAAAAATTAATACGGACAGGCCAAGCCGGACCCGAATTTTAATATTTTTATATGGACCGGCTTAGACAAAATTTTAGACCCATTTTTTGAGCCCGGCCCAACCCATACACACCTCTAATTACAACACTAACATAATATAATTTAAAACAATTTTGTACTTAAAAAGATTCGTCATACTGAAACTCCTCCATATTAGAGAGTTTTAAGTGGGGACATGATAAGATAACCAATGGAATGCACGTGTATCCTATTATTACATGTTTCTACATTAAAACTCGTAAAAACAAAAAAGAAAAAGGAATCAGCTGTCTTAATTAGAACAAAGAAACAAAATATGAAAAATGTTTTGTGATGTGCAAAAGATAGCTTTTGATGGAGTGAGTTGGAAAAACATTCAAAGACATCAAATTGAATGGAAGAAGAAATTAAATGCAAAAAACAAAAAGAAAAGAAAAGGAACTTTATTTTAATAGAAGAAAGTAGTGGAAGAAACCTTTCTCATGGTCTCCAAGAAAGCTATAATTGATATGTTGAGACTTTTAAGATGAAAAAAAAAACACATAATCTATGACAGCAAAACTGAGCTGGGTTTGGTTTTGGTTTGGTGTCCTTGAAATGTCAACCAGCTACTTCATAGATATTATACATACTGAGCTATATAGGAATGGAATCTTCTAACAATGTGAGCGCTGGTTGTTGTTATCAATTCGATTATTGCTTGGGAGAGAATGGAAGTGAAAAAAGAACAAAAGGGGGTCTCAACATAATGATGACCACATTGAAGGGCAAAAGTTGGTCACAAGAAAGGTGGTGAGCAGGTCCCTTGGTTAGAAAGTTAACACCCACCATCTATTTTGCCTTCTTTCTTTTGACAACCCCCCTAGTGGAGTGAAAAACAATCAACTCATTCAGGTTTTTTAATTTTTTTTTTATTGAAGACTTAAAATCAAATTTCTTTACTATCAAATATTAGTTTACTGCTTGAACTAATTTATTTGATTATAATAATTAATGTGATTTCAGTTACAATATATTTAATCATTATAAGTACTGAACTGAATAATTAACTCAACAATTATCTAATATATTAATAAATTAATTATAATTAACTAAGAGAACCCACGTATTTTACATAAAGTGGAACTTGAAACTACGAACTCAAGCCTTACATTGCAATATTGATATAGTTGTAACACATTACATAGAATTTGTAACTGTTTAATCTTAAATAGCTTAGTCCAGCTTTTAAGTGACATGGGAACTCCAATGTCATAGTGTGACAGGCCAAAAAGAAAAAGAAAAATGCACAAGTCTTGGAATGCGAGGTCAAAAAGGATACATGGCAGCATTTTTAACAGTTTGGGTGCCTCAGTGCCTCATCTAGCTAGCAAAGCTTCTTTCATTTTTCATTTTTGCGGGTATGTGTTTGTCAAATAGTACCTACCAAGTTTGCTAGATTCCGAAAGAGTGTGTTCCGACAGTAGGACAAACCATATCATCAACCCCATCAGGATTTTATTACACAGTGTGGTCCCCTTTCGGCATGAACTATGTTCCTATTTTCTAGCTCTTTGACTAAACCACTTGATCAGGACCTCTCATCTGTTATGGTCTCTTCTCTAATTCACTATGTTATAGCTGCTGGGGCGTGAACCAGGCCTTCACTGCCCTTGTTTTCGATTAATTTATCTTACGATCCATTAATTTTTTTTTCTTTTGTCTATTATTCTTTAGCATTTAGTAGTCACAAGAATATTGATTAAGTTAAGTATCGAGTCGAGTTGAGTCGGATTCTATTTCAAAGGGCAAGCTCTCCCAACATTATTTTTTTTATTTACAAATGAGCAAGGAGTATTGAACTCTTTATTCCTCGATGCAACAAGCATAGTTAATATTTAGGTTTACATACAACTTAATCTCTCTCCATAAGAGAGAGTAATTTAATTATAAACATTTTATTTTAAAGCAAAAAATTTAATTTTAAACAACAGTAGTTTTATTTTTGAAAGGAACAACAATAATGTTAGTTAAAAAAAAAAATACTTGTTTTAAGGTGACATAATAAGTATGAACCAACAAGTAGAGGCACAAGCTCTCTTCCTCACTTTAAATTTTTTCCCAAATTTCAGCTCAGCTCTATCAGTTTCCATAAATATTATTGACACCATCATAGTATGAACCAATTGCAATCTCTAAAATCATATATTGTATCAATAATTGACACTGTCAATGAAAAATTAACGTGAAATTGTGACTTTATCACACAAAGATATCCTAAGAGAACATGAGAATGAAGCAAATTGCAGGCGTGGGGAGCGGATGGAAATTGCAGAGGGTAGGTTCGGTGTCAAGTTAGTCGACTAGGGTTTCGAAACCCTAGCAGAAAAAATTTTAATTTTGGGCCTTAGGCCTATTTTTGTTTTGGGGTTTGGGTTTATTATAAAATGGGTGCAGGTAATTTTATTTTTGTAATTGGGTTTTGTAATTTTATGAAGTTCCTACAATGAGAATGAAGCTGCAATTAACATCGTCAATACGAATAGAACCAATATTACTAACAACAAACGAAACAATGATACTTGCACCATCCTACTCATAGCCAAATGCTCATCAAGGTGATTATGATGGTTATCCATACAACTACCTCACGCCAACAATATTATCAGTAAAACCCACTAGTAGAATTAATTCATGGTTTCGAAAAACTAGCACAAAAATTTGTGGGGCACTTCTCAGCAAACAAGGTTGCACTAAGAAACCCACGGCCTTGTAGGTTGTGAGACAAATGACAATGAACGCCTGTAAGATTATATACATCGATTAAACATAGCCATTATGAGCATCAAAGGCCTAACGAATCAATGGGTCATTCAAGCTTTCATAGCTAGCAAGGGTAGATCATAAGCATTTCAGGTATGCTTTTACGAAACACAAACCAGATAAGCTATATTACCTCTATGAAAAGGCACAGTGAAGCAGAAGAGTTGAATTCCTCAAGTTGAGAGATCATGAGAATCGATGTGAGATCAAGAGTTTGCGATAAGAAGAATTGATGGACTATAGATAGGTCGCCAGCCAGATCAGGAAGGAAATCTCATATGGGGGTAAATACAGGGAGACAACTATCTAGGACTAAAGAGAGGTCGTCAGCCAGCTCTCATCCTCTACTGAAACTCTGCCTAAGTCTCAACTCAGCTTCCCTAGTATTGGTAAACACTCCATTAGTGGCTCTCAGCAATACTACAATGTAAACCACCTGTAGCCTCCATTACCAAATCTTGTATATAATAAATGATGAGATTCAAACTGTCTGAATGGTAATTAGATAAATCTACCAAATTGGTTTATGCATTTTGAAATAAATTTTAAATTTTGCTATAGAGATATTCATAAGTAGAACTAGATTGCAATTCCTGGATCTATCCAATTGACCTATTTTACAGTTTAAAAATTTTAATATTTTACTATTATGAGTAGAACATATTTTAGAATCAAATTTAACTTACGGTAGAGAAGAATGTTGTTTAAATTTTAATTCATAAATTTATGACATTTAAAAGTATTTCATGAAAAAATTAAATTATAAAAAATAAAAATAAAAATATTTAATAAATATAGACGATGCTAATAAAAATATTCATACAATAATAATTTAAGCAATACATTAACTAAATAAAATTTTTTGAACACATTTAATAATAACTTCATAACTTTTAAAATTAAATAACTAAAACATAAAATTTAACACCGATTAGGCGAATGAAAAACCGATTTGAGGATTAAGCTTATAGTCAACAATTGATAATTGCAAACGTGGAAGTGAACAAGTTTAAACTCGGTTTTTGTTGGGGTTGTTGCACCAAATCTATGTCACATTCCGACAGCATGCAGAGATACTGTGCTGTGGAAAATAGAGCTCATCATGATGAGACAAGACGGAATATGGGGGAAAAATTAGAGGGAGTCGGCAGTGTAAATATTTGGGTTTTCATCCTAAGGGGACACAAAAAATAAAGAAAAGTGGAGTAGACCATGATGTTCTATACCAAATACATGTGAATTTTACTCATATATATATATATATGTATGCCATTTCCATGTTTAAAAACAAGCTGTGAAAGAACATATTGAGCCATTCATTGGTGAAAAAAGGGGGATTGCAATCATTTTCTCCGCATGAGTGAGAGTTGGATGGATCTTCCAATGGGATATTCACTTATCTCCTTTGATTTATATCATTCTAATATTTAATAGATTTAAAAATTAAATTTTAAGATACGAAATTTTATTTAAATCAACTACTTTAGCAAATGAAAAATACGAAAGAGTTTATTTAATTTTCATAAAGATCACCTTATTAGACACTGCATAATTACATCTTTCTACAACACCTGTCTCTTTCCCGTTTAACATGTAAGCAATATTTCAAATCACATTAGACTCAAGAGATACTTCCTAAGAGGCTAAGATCAACAAATCCATCAAACTATTTAAAGAACCTCCATCTTTCTTTCATAACTACACAACTCTCATCACTTTCGTGTGAACTGTGATCAACCTTCATCACCAAATCTTCTCATTTTTGCAAAATATCATATACTTAAGAAAGAAAGACTCTAATTATATGATTACTAGAATTGTACATTTTGCATGTTAAGCCACCTCACTTGTTTCGAGCGCATTATTTACCAATACAACTTAGCTAAGTATTTACGAGTAATTTAAATAATATAATGACATTATTAAAATAAATAACCATAAATTTAGAACATTAATCATAAAACTAACATAAAATATAAAAAAGAAAAAGCGACTCAGTGAATGAGTCACAATCATGAGTAATATTGCAATAATCGAAGAGATAGGCAAGTAAAAGAAGATCTTCAAAGATTTACACCATCTATCTCTAAACAATAAAAAGAAAGGGAAAACTGTAATTAATTCATATATTGGCATTTAATTAGTTAATCTACATTTTTTTTTTTTTACACTCAGTAGTAAAAAGTATATCCATACCATCAAACAAAACATTTGAGTGACAAAAGAAAAACAGTAGAAACCCAGGTGCGTAGAACAAAAGTAAAATAAAATTTCTGAGCAAAATCATGCTATATTATTAGAAATTAAACCCTAAACAGGCGAACTAAAATTTAAGCTTGGGAGACAAGAACTTGTTCTGAAAGCAGATGTTAAGGTTTCGAATACATCAGCCGCGCACGGCCGAGCAGTGGCGTCGCCGGCCGTACAATGGAGAGCTAAATTCATGGCGGCAACGATCTCGTTCTGGTTGTTGATGGATGCTTGGCTTTTAATAACAGGATCAACCCACATATCAAGATGACAATCTGAGTAGCAATAACGAGCCCACTCCACCATGCTTGAATATTGCACTTTAAAATCAGCATCTGCCGGAGTTTTTCCCGTTAATAATTCTATTAAAATCAGACCCATTCCATATATGTCACTCTTTTCATTCATTTTTTTATTCTCTCTAGCTTCTGCAAAAAAAAAAAAAACAAGCATTAGCAAAATGTTCACGTGATAATGTTGAGACTTTAACTCCATCAACGTGATACATGGTTTTACCTGGTGCAACGTAGGAGGAACGAAGGAAGGGCTTGTTGTCAACGAAAGGAAAGATGAATTGTAACCGAGGTTCATCTTTTGCATCGATGATAATTCTCTCCGGCGACATGTCACCGACGAGTACACTCGGCGAACAACGAGAGTGCAAAAAACGTAGAGCTTTCGCAGTCCCGATAGCCATTTTCCACCGCCTCTCCCAGCTTAAGTTGCCAAGGATTTCGCTTAAAAGTTTCCCTTCAACGTACTCGTAAACCAAATACGCACCCTTGTCCGACCGGCATTTTCCGATTAATTTCACGATATTCGGATGCTGAAGCTTGCCGAATTCTGTGATTTCAGACCAAAAACTCGCCGGAAGTGAACTGACATGGTGCATTTCTTTGACGACGAATTTCAAATCATTTAAAACGGACTTCACTTTAAATGAAACGCCTTCCTTGCATCTAGAAATAACATTTGATTCTTTCAAAGAAAGTGTGATATCATCCATTGTCACAGATTTCGAAACCTTGGGATCAAAGAACTCTAATTCCCATATCGATCCGTCTCCATTTTCAACTCTTTTAGGCTCCAAATTGTTCCTTCCTCTCATGAAGAAAAGCCCAAACCCAGCAATGGCAAGCAACAGTAAACCGGCGAAAGAACAAGCCATAAAGGGCCACCAATTAGCTCGATTCTTAAGCTTCTTGCATGGCGGTAAACCGCTCGTGGTGTCGCCGCCGCAAAGATCATTACCGGCAACCGCACTTTCCTTTATAGCTAGAAAAGCCCCGGTTGATGGTAAAGCACCAGTTAAATGGTTGTAAGAGATATTCACTTGAACCAATGATTCAATTTGTCCCAACTTTTCCGGTATTTCACCGGATAACCGGTTCTCCGACAAATCAAGCTGACCAAGAACCGGCATGTCGGTTAAGCCAGATGGAATTTGACCACTGAGTTGATTATGGCTTAAATCTAAACGTACAAGCTTCTTGCATGAAGATAAATCCTCTGGGATTTCACCACTCAGCTTGTTTTCACTTAAGCTTAATTGCATTAACTCCGTTAAGGTCCCAAAACGTGGATTAATGCTACCTGAAAATTCATTTCCCGACAAATCCAAGAACTCAATCTTTGGTGCATTCAATAAATGAGGCAACAACTTGCCTGAAAACCTGTTTCCGGCCAAACTCAACATCTCAAGCGACGGCATATCCCAGTTTTGCTCTCCGATGTTGCCGGAAAGATTGTTGTTCGAGACATCCAAGAAGTACACTAATGGCAGCTTTGTAAAGGACAATTCACCTACAAGACGGTTGTTTTGGAGCCTAACTCGTTGCAAACTGGTGCAAGTGCTCAAATTCCTTGGAATCTCACCTTCAAGTGAATTCGAGAAAAGAATGAGCTTAAAAAGACGGCCGGAGATGCAAAGTCCGTCCGGTATTCGACCGGAGAGATTGTTGGTGGAAAGATCAACAACGGTGAGATTATTATATCTTCCAAGACTTTGTGGAATTTGACCTGAAAATCTATTAGACCAAAGTTGAAGAACTTGAAGATTAGGTAATGAAGTTAAAGCATTTGGGATTCGACCCGAAAATCGATTCCCGAAAAGATGAAGAATCTCCAAGTTTCGAAGTTGAGCTACGAGTTCCGGTATCTCACCGGATAATGAATTATCACTAAGATCAAGAGAAACAAGCTTTTTAAGGCCGAAAATGGAGTTTGGGATCGATCCCGTAAGCTTATTTTGGTAAAGGAAAAGATAGTTAAGATCTTTAAGGTTACCAATGGAAGATGGGATTTGACCTGTGAGGTTATTGTAAACAAGATCAAGATGATTCAAGCATGTTAAAACACCTATTTCTTTTGGAATTTCACCACTGAGATTGTTGTACCCCAAGTATATCCATTTCAAACTCTTCATTTTGCCTATTTCATGTGGAATTGAACCGACCAATTCATTCGAAGCCAAAGTCAAGTACTTCAAAGTGGTAATGTTGGATATCGAGATCGGAATTTTCCCAAGTAAAACATTCCCACCAAGGTCAAGAAACTTTAAACCGGAAAATAATCCGATTTCCCTCGGGATTTTCCCGGAAAACATATTGTTTGAAAGATCCAAAATCACAAGACCCGAAATGAAACCATTTGGGATATGGCCACTGAAATTATTATTACTAAGGTTAAGGTACCGAAGTGATGAGTTGGCAAAAAAGATGTCTGGTGGGATTTCACCATACAAGTGATTGTTTGAGAGATTTAAGGTTTTAACGGAAGGTAAATTGAAAACCGACGAAGAAACTAAAATCCCAGACAAGTTTTTAGCTGAAAGATCGAGTGTTTCAACATGGGACAGGTTATCACAAGTGATGCCATGCCATTGACAAAAGGTGGTGGCTGAAGGATCCCAGTTTGATAAAAAACCAGAAGGATCGTGGACTATTGAAGACTTGAAAGACAAAAGAAGTTCAAGTTCTCTACCATTTTCGGATTCAGACACAACAAAATTGATCAAGAACATAAACACGAACAACACGACTGCATTAGCTCCTTTCTTGTTGGCCATTTCTATTATGTTTTCAGGGTTTTGAAACTGCCTCCACGAGATCCCAAGCTGCTCGACAAAGGCAAAAAATTAAAGAAATAATTAATACATACATATATATATATATATATATAATGAGTGTGCATGAACCTATACTCATAACCAACAATCATTTTAACGGTATAAATAATTTGTAGGTACAACTGGAAAACGATATGATTGTGAATGAATGAAGAACATGCATCACATGAAAGCAGTACATTTTTTTTTCTTTGCTCCAAAATAGCATCTTACCTAAAGATAACCATTAGATTAAAGTATAAATCTCAGAGATTTAATGGATTTAAAAGAGAAGAGGAGGAGGAAAAATATTGGGTTTAAAAGTAGGGAAGTGAAGCTGGTAAGGAGGGTGTGGGAAAATGAGTGTGTATAAATAGATGGTGATTGAATTGAGGGATAGTTAGGAGAATGCAACTGGTTGAATAATGTCTGAACACCAACAGGTTGATACAGGGACAGATGTTGGAAAAGCCTCTGCTTTTGTCGGGTATTACCAAAATCATCTTTTTTGACTGATTTCAGAGTTGGATAGATAGATGATCATCCTCTTTGTGATTAGGATTTTGTATCCCTTGAAAAGCTTTCATCAAATTTTTCTTTTTCTTTTTCTTTTGCCTTTATTTTATGAGCTCGTGTTCAATGATATCGTTTTTTTTTTTTAAATTTGATAATTAATTCTTCAAAAAATAATCAAATTTAAACAATATAGCATGATAACTCATATGAAAAATTATTATTTACCCTGGATTGTGCATAGGAATCCCAAATCGGCATGACGATTGACGATTTGAGGGTGACAACAATACATTTATTCTGTCAGAATCAAATAAGACACATATCGATTTAGAATTCTCTAAATATTATTGTCGAAAAAAAAAAGTGTACAAGGATTGAATTGAAAATTTCCGCTTTCTTTTAGCTTTTTCTTTCTTTTAATATATTATTTTATCGGTGAAAGTGATGTGTCGTTGAATGCACCAAAATATATCCTACTCCCTGCGAAATAATGAAAATAACAGTAAAGGGAAAGTAGGGTCGAATCCACAGGGATCGGATTATACAAATGCCTGTTTTTCGAGATCCTGAGCAGAATCGTGCCCAAGAAAACCTGCGTTCCTGAAAAATAAATAAAAAACAAAATTAATAATTTTCGATCTGGAAAAAAAAATAATAATAAAAATAATAATAATAAAAATAGAATTTAAGACGAATTGAAATTACGAGAATTAAAATGAAGAAAATAAAAAGAAAGAGTTTAGAGAAAAGTTTCTTATGTGGAGATATTCCACCTCCGGTTGTCTCGTTCCTCCTTGGTCTGCGTCTTCGCTTTTGGATGACCCCCTTCTACCCAAGTAAGCTAGTTATAGTGGAAGAGGACGCCACGACCACCAACTCCAAGAATTTAAACTTACGGATTTAGGAGCCTGACTCTAGCTTGCGATTGCTTTTGTGGAGTCTTTTACGCTAGATCAACGTTTCTCAATGGCGAATCCCACGCCATTTTGTCTCCCCCCTACTTAGCCCATGCTTGCCCTCAAGTATGGTTCCTATCCACTGTGAAAATTAGATCCTGAAAGAAATTCTACTCCAAAGTTTTATAAAGATTAGTCAAAAATGCATGTGAAAAATAAGAGAACTTCTAAGCTTGCTTTAAGTAAAATAGAAAAAGTTTTCTAATTAACACAAACAAAAATTAAAATCGTCTTGAATTATTTCATGCTATTTAGGTAAATTACCAAACCTACCAAGACACTCTATTTATTTCCTCCCTTAGTCCCCAACTGTAATTTTATTAGTACTATTTTTCTTTTTTTTTTCTTTTTTTTCTATTTTTCTTTTTTTTATTTACTTCAGAATATATCGAACCTTTTTACGCGAAGAGAGATGACAACCCAAGCACCCCACCCCGGTTACTCAGCTCAACATACTCTTAAAATTTTTTATTTCCGGTCAATGAGTTTTACTAAATCACGTCACAAAACCTTTTGACGCTAAGTAGAATGGCAACCCAAGCACCCTACCCGGTTACTCAATCACCACGCTCGAGCCATACTCATAACCTTGGCTAGCGGAGTTTACCTATTACGTCACAAAACCTTTTGACACGAAGTAGAATGACAACCCAAGCACCCTACCCCGGTTACTCAGTCAGTCACGTTCTAAGCTGTACTCATAACCTTGGAAATATTTATTAATCACAATTTTCGTGAAAATATAAACTTCAAGAGGACCTAAGAGAAATAATCAAGTGTCAAAAATAAGTTTTAGTAACCACCTAATAGTCATGAACATAACTTAGGCATGCAAATATATTAAGTGTCCACTTGATATTAAACTTGATCAATTTTACGAAAAGCAAGATATAATTAACTTATTAATCATAATTATTTTAGCCTAATAAGAATAAAACAATGGAGATAAAATCAAACAGACTGAATCAGAATTTACTCAGTGGCCAAGAATCATGCACGTGGGTCAAACAGTGGCAAGTCGTGGGCAAATTCTTGGGCATGATTAGCGACAGAATGTTCTAAAAAAAAATATGGACAACCTAAAAGAGCCTCAAGCAACAAACACAAATCTCAACAGAATATGACAGTAATACGAAGAGTACCTCCCCCCTACTTAAAGCACATTGTCCTCAATGTGGACGCAAAACAAATAAATAAGAAGAAAAGTTTAGAAAAACTCCCCGTGTAGCTACTGTCGAATGCGGAGGATAGCAATGAGTTCGGTGAGTTGCTTGGCCAAAAGTGTTGAGTCGAACCTCAACGCGCTCCATTTTAGCTAAGCAAAGAAGAGAAATTTATTGATATTTAAATAAAAGAAATTAAAAAGAAAATAAAAGAAAATAAAATAAATAAAAATAAATAATAAAATAAAAATAAGTAATAAAAGAAAAATAAAGATTGGTTTGCCTCCCAACAAGCGCTTGTTTAACGTCATTAGCTCGACGACTTAAATGGTTCTACGGTGGCTCAAAATAAATCTTTTTAATCGTGTGAGCTTGGAATTTCTCGTTTTTTATCACATCCACCATATTTGGGTTTAATTGTCCTTGCACCTTTTCATTGGTTTCATATTTTCCTCCAGGGGTCAATCCCTTTTAAGTCGGCAATGGTCTCATCATCCTCCAAAATGTGAATTTGAGATGCTCGAGAGGTGGTTTTAATTTTGGATCCGCTCCTGCACAAATGTAAGGTAAAAGCTTAGTACACGGGATAACAACTCATTAACTGATTCAAATTTATCAAAGTCAAATTTAAAATCATAAATGGATTCAAAATTTTCTTCCACTAATGAGTCAATTATATCAACACAATTCATGTTCAAAATTTCACTAGGGTGGCTAATGGCATCGTAGACGTTAAATTTCATGATCTCCCCATCAAACTCCATCGTGAGAGTTCCACTCCGAACGTCAATTTTAGTACTAGCTGTACTAAGGAATGGTCGTCCCAACAAGAGATCTGAAGATCCCGGAGCACTGTCCTCCTCCATTTTTATCACGTAGAAATCTGCAGGAAAAATAAGTTCGTTAACTTTTACCAACACGTCCTCAAGGACTCCTTCGGGATGCACAACGGACCTGTCTGCCAATTGAATGCTAACACCTGTTTTTGTCAAAAAACCTGTGTTAAGTGATCCATAAATAGAATAGGGCATTACATTTATGGAGGCTCCTAGATCACACATAGCCTTTTTAATTCCCAAATGACCTATTTTGCATGGTATTGCAAACATGCCCCTATCCTTACATTTTGCCGGCATTTTTCGTTGTAACACTGCAGACACATTTTCACCAACATTCACCCTTTCATTACCGTTAACTTTCGTTTGTTGGTGCAAAGCTCTTTAAGAAATTTAGCGTGCACAGGTATTTGCTTGATGGCATCCAACGTTGGAATGTTGATTTGACGTTCCTAAATGTTTCGAGGATTTCCTTGTCCTTCTTACCTTTTCGACACTGGTGGAATCATTCTGGAAATGGAGGTTGAATTATGGGCAATGGGGTTTCGTTCGGACTGTTCGTCTTTTTGGGTTTTTCTGGCGATTTCTTGGGCATGATTTACATCGGAATCGATTCCAAAGATTTTCCACTTCGCAGTCACTTTGCATTTGCGTTTTACCTTGGGTTTGGTTCATTTGTGACGGCAGCTTCCTTGAGAGTTCAATTTCTCAACCGATATGGTCAATTCTCTTATAGATGCCTCGGTTTTGTTGAAAATCAAGCATATTAGTCTGCTAATTTATTGACCAAAGTTTCTAGAGAATTACACGAATCTTGTGGCTCTTGTGGAACTTCGGTTCGTAAAATTTGGTTATATTGTGGGTTGGCCCCATAACTTAAGTTAGGGTGATCCTCCATCCGGGTTGTAGGTATTAGAGTAAGGGTCGACGCCTCTGTGGTGGGCCGGAAAATTTCCCATCGCACCTAAGTGAGCCATAGAGTCATCATACAAACTGGGACATGCATCAGTTGTGTGCTCAGCTGTAGCACATATTCCACATAACCGAGCTGTTTTTGTTTTTTCTGCAAGAAAAGTGTACAGACCCATTTACAGACCCGGGCCCATTTACAACAATAAAAACAATAAAAAAACCAAACCCAACAATAAAAAAACCAAACCCAATAAGCCCAACTAACCCAAAAGCCCAAAACACCAAAAAAGAGAAAGAAAAACCCTAGGGCCACTTGCCCTCTGCGCCGCAAGCCCTGACCCTTCACCTGCCTTCTGACGCCCCTGTTCTGACGCCACCGGCCACCGCCCATGCCACTGTCACCACCTACTCCCCCACTTGCTCCTGCAAGACAGCAAAAAAGAAAAGACAGAGAAAAGAAACAGTAACATTCGGCTATAAAGCCGTGAAACAAATAATGTAAAAGGGATGATTTTTTTTCTCTGCTGGAAATCAATAAAAAAAAACAAAGATTCAAGCAAAGTTTTTTTATTATCACTATTTTTCTTTTCAAATATACCAAAAATAGGAACTTCAAGGCGTAAAAAGGAAGCAGAACCAAAAAGAAAGAGGATCTAAACGCAAAAGAAGAACAAGAACAAAAAGATCTATTGAAACTGAAAGAAACAAGATCGAAGAGGTTATTTTTTTGCTTTCAAAAACTCTTTCTATTCTATTTTTTTTCTTTCCCATGCAGATAAGGGTATAACATAAAAAAAAATAAGGAGAAAAAGAAGTTACCTTTTTTTCGAATTTCGACCATCACAGACGATTGGCCATGACATGATAACCGCACGGCATGGCGGACTGGCTGAAACCTCACCGGAGACGATCCCCTGCAGAGAGAAAAAGAAGCAAACTTCAGTTTTTTTTTCTGGAACAAGGAAAAATGAAGTTTTTTTCACAAAAATGGGGCTTATATAGCCAATCGAAACGACGCCGTTTGGCTTAAGGCCTTAAGCCCCAAAACGACGTCGTTTAGCTTCTATAACCCAGCGTTGACCCGACCCGCCAGAGGATCCGCGTTTTTAATCGATGGGTTAATTGCGCAATTGGCCCTTCCGCTTTTTAGTTTTTAAATCAAACTTTTAATTTATTGCAACATTGGCCCAATGATTTTTCGCGGTTTGCGATCCGGTCCCCATTTAAACGCTGCGTTTTAAGCTTTGGGAAAATTTCCCTTTGGTCCCCTCGTTTTCACGCGTGTTTCAAATATGCCCTTCCTTCATTTTATTTCAAATTAACCCCAAAATCTCATTTTTAAATTCAATTTGATCCCCTTTAATTAATTCACAATTTTGGCCTTTTGGCCATTATTTGATATATTTTATTACTACTATATTATATTATTATTATTATTATTATTATTATTATTATTATTATTATTATTATTATTATTATCATTATTATTATACTATATATTATACTATATTATATTATGTTATATTATATCATATCATATTATATTATATTACATTAATATATTATTTTATCATACTAAAGCCAATTCTTACATATTAAATTATTTTGTGTATTATCAAGGTTATATCATATAAGTTTTGTCACTCACATACATATATATATATTATATTATTATTATTGTTATTATTGTCGTTATTATTATCATTTTTTAATTATTAGTCCTACTATTATTACTATTTTGCTACCTTATTATCGTATTATTTATTTTTCGTATTAACGTATATATTTTCCTTATCATTTTGCTTATATTATATTATTATCATTATTATTATTATCGTTATTAAATATATTATTTTTACTATTCTTTCTTACTATTATTATATACATATATATAACATATATATATATATATATTACTATTATTCGTTTGCTATTATTTTGTATTATTACCATTATCTTATTTTTCATTATCACTTTATTATTTAATTTTCACCACTAATTTTGTTATTCTATTACCATTATTATTATACATGCATTATTCATATCGAAATAATATTATCATAATTTGACATCATTTTCTTAACATTATTGTTTGTACTCTTACATTCATCCATTTATCTTTCTTGCTTTTATATTAATACTACGTAAAAATGTAATTTTGAAAATCGTCATATTTCATTTTAAGGTTTTAAAATAAAAGGTGATGTTTCGTGTTTAGGAATTGGAAAATAGTGCCCTAACGTCTTTGGGTTACGATTTTTCGTCTAACTAAATTACTTAGCATCCCTTTTCAAAGTTTTGCAAATCACGAGACGACTTTGATTACGAGAGATTAAAACATTGCGTCCTAACGAATCGGATGTGATGTTTATATCTTTCGAATCAAAGAAATCTCAAGTTTTGACTCGAACCTTCTCTCGATTTGACCCGACACGAGGTATTTTGCAAAGTTGCTACCTTTCATTTAAAGGTTTTTTTAAAATAAAGGCAATGTTTTGTATTTAGGAATTCGGGGAATAGTGCCCTAACGTGCTGGGTTGCGATTTTCCGTTTGACTAAATCACTAAACACCCTTTTGATAAATTTCGTAAAATCATGAGATAACTTTGATTACGAAGGTTAGAAATATCATGTCCTAACGTGCTGGATGTGATGTATGTACCCTCTCGAAACAAAGAGATCTCGAATATCCTAATATCTTTTAAGAGGATCCGTATTTTAAAACCTTTTCAAACTTCCGACATCAAGACACTAATTAATCATGTTGGTACCAATTTTGGGCGTATCGAGGGTGCTAACCCTTCCTCGTGCGTAACCGACTTCCGAACCCATTCTCTGGATTTCGCAAGACCAAAATCGTTGTTTTGATAAATCAAACTGTTTATTAAAAACAACCGTTTTATGAGGTGACCCGATCACACCTTATCAAAAAGGATTGGTGGCGGCTCCTTTTTTTTATGTTTTCAAAAAACCAAAGTCGAGTCCTCCTTTTTTGTCGTTTCCCAAAAAAAATGGTTACGACAAAAAGTATTCATCATATTAGTAAGTTTATCAAGTCTATCTTCTATGGAAGAATTACTTAGCTGGTGAACCCTTCTGGGAGGTTCAGGATTGGCTCGGAACTGCTGAGAATTTGCAACCATTGTGGAAATCAAGTCCCTTGCTTGTTGGGGGGTCATGTTAACCAACGCTCCTCCACTAGCAGCGTCTACCATATTCATCTCCATCGGTTTCAACCCTTCATAAAAGTACTGGAGAAGAGATTGCTCTGTTATACCGTGTTGTGGGCAGCTTGCACACAACTTCTTAAACCGCTCCCAATAATCATATAGAGTCTCTGCCTCTTTCTGCCTAATCCTACGATCTCCCTTCTTAGCTCATTTTCTAGATCTTGGAAAAAACACATTGAGAAACAAACGAGATAGATCACCCAAGTAGTTATAGATCTAGGAGGTAAATAAAATAACCATTCCCTATTTGAATCGCTAGGGAAAAAGGAAAAGCATAATTTAATCGATCCTCGATTCGCCTTGAGGTTTCATACTCAGACAAACCATATGAAACTCCCTTAAGTGCTTATGGGGGTTTTTATTTTGTAACCCTCGAAAAGTTGGCAGCAACTGAATTAACCCTGATTTCAGTTCAAAATCGGTATCTATGGTAGGATATGCAATGCACAGTGGTGGTTGTTCTGTCGGAGCTTCGGCTAGTTGCCGAATCGTTTGAGCCATTGGTTCTTGTACCAAATTAGGGTTTTCGTCAACCCTAGCGTTGAACACTTCTTCAAATGGATCGACTTCTTCTGCTTTACTTTCAAGCGTTTGAGTAGGGTTTTCGTTAACCCTAGATTCCACTTCGTCGTCGGTCCTAATTTCTGGTGGTGGATTGCTTCGAGTCACTACCACCGCTGACTGCTTTTTCTTCAACTTAGTTTCTTTTCGATTAGCTTTGCGATCTTTTCGATCTCCGAATCAAACGCAAGAATGCGGAGTAGATCCGGTCATAGAAAAGAAAAAAAATAGGATTAGTATGTTACCGATCCCCGGCAACGGCGCCAAAATTTGATGTGTCGTTGAATGCACCAAAATATATCCTACTCCCTGCAAAATAATGAAAATAACAGTAAAGGGAAAGTAGGGTCGAATCCACAGGGATCGGATTATACAAATGCTTGTTTTTCGAGATCCTGGGCAGAATCGTGCCCAAGAAAACCTACGTTCCTGAAAAATAAATAAAAAACAGAATTAATAATTTTTTATCTGAAAAAAATAATAATAAAAATAGAATTTAAGACGAATTGAAATTACGAGAATTAAAATGAAGAAAATAAAAAGAAAGAGTTTAGAGAAAAGTTTCTTATGTGGAGATATTCCAGCCTCCGGTTGTCTCGTTCCTCCTTGGCTCCGTCTTCGGCTTTTGGATGACCCTTCTCTACCCAAGTAAGCCAGTTATAGTGGAAGAGGACGCCTACGACCACCAACTCCAAGAATTTAAACTTACGGATTTAGGGAGCCTGACTCTAGCTTGCGATTGCTTTTGTGGAGTCTTTTACGCTAGATCAACGTTTCTCAATGGCGAATCCCGCCATTTTGTCTCTTGGGCTCGCTAACCTCGACGCGTGAGAAGCTCACGAACCGACGGTGCAATCCTCCCAAAACACACAAAGCGGCCGCCTTTGCATACGTTGAAAGGGTTACTTTTAAAGGGACCTGGACGGAAGCGTCAGCCCCGTAATGCGGAGAAACGATGAATACTTGGGTGAGAAAGTTGAGTACGAGTTCTAAGCCTCAAGAACCTTTTTCTGGGGAATTTAGCAACCTTCGGCTAGATGGAATTTAGTGGCTCATATTTGTGGTGGAAAATATAAAAATATGGAAAAGGGAATTTTTATTGAAAGAAAAATAAATGAAACACAAAAGAATTATGGGGGAGGAGTGTACAGAAAAAGATGCACACCCAAATGAGTTACTCCATCCCCTATTTATAGTGCTTAAGGTAGATAGTCTAATTTTACTCAAACTCCCAAAGATAATTACAATTTAATTAAAGATAAATAAAGATAAATAAAGAAATTAATAATCCTAGATAATTATCCTAATATTAATTATCCTAATATAATTTAAAATAGAATTTGATAAAGCAAAGTCTCTTCTTTTTGCATTTCAGTCCCTCTGCTCTCCATGTCTGCACTTTTGGCACCATCTTTTTCCTTTGTTGCACATTGGTCCATTTTTATCTTTAATTTCACGATTTTGGCCCTCAATTTTGCATTGGTCTCCAATTTAGTCCCTATGAGAATAAAGTCCATAAATAACCCAAATTAGTAGAGTCACATTCGAAATTAATAAATAATTAGAACATAAAAACATGTCGTTCTAAAGTGTTATCAGAAAGTATCCTACCAGTTCCTATGCTATTATAAGGAAAGCAAAGAAGTCCCCCCACTAAAATACAGACCAATTAGATCCCTATATTTCTTAAATGTAAGCAAATTGATGAATTTGTTAACATTTGTAACGAAAATCATCCAAATGAATAACATGACAAATGATTTTTCGATTTATGATGACATGTCAATAATGATGCTGACGTGGCATTTATATATTATAAGTATTTAGATATGACACGAAAATTTAAAATATTATAAAATTCTTGTACATGAGGCGAATTATGATTGACTACAGCAACTAAATGTAGGACTTTAAAAATAAATAACTTCTTTTTATTTTTAAATTAAAGAAAAAAAGCAATTAACTAAAACTAAATTAACCTAAGAAAAAAGGAAACTTAAAAAGAGAGATTCGTCCCTGGAAATAAAGAAATAAAAAATTGAAAACGATGAACCCTAACTCCACTTACCCATGAAATTTTAACCTAAAATTAATTGAAACCTCTTCTAAAGATGACGTAAAAATATCCAAATTTGTTGTTTATTTGATACTCGTGAGAAAGGGAATTAGATTGTTTTTAAAAATAATGTTTAGTTGTTTGTTTTGGGGTGATTTATTTTTTCTTGATTTTTCGATGTATCTATTGAAATGAGTGTAGTAATTAATTTTTCACTTTTTATAGGTTCGTTCAAAAGTAGGTACTAGCCACGAGAGAGGATTGAATGAAATAGTGACGTCACGTCATCTGTATCTCTTTCCAATAAATTTATACCACATCAGCATTTTTATCCTAAATTTCAGCATTTTATCCTGAATTTCAGGATTTTAATTTGGATTTGATTTTTTTCAGGATAAAAATGCTGAAATTCAGGATAAAAATATTGATGTGTCATAAATCTATTGGAAAGGGATACGGATGACGTGACGTCACTGTTTCATTCAATCCTACCCCACTAGCCACAAATTTTAAAGCTTTTTCATGCCAAGAGTGAGGATGAATTTTTGGGGATAGAATTCATTGTTTTTGTTTATTTCCAGTGACAATTTTTCTTTTAAAGTTTTATTCAATTATTTTCCTAAGTTAATTTATTTTTAATTAATTGCTTTTTGAAGTTAAAAATAAAAAAGGAGTTATTTGCTTTTAAAGTCTCATAATTAATTGTTACAGCCAATTATAATTCACCAATTAAAATATATTAAAAGAAAGAGGAAAAACTAACATATCAAGTCACGTAGAGAAAGTGCAATGGAAAAGAAAAAGGAAATATTCTATTCAGTCCTTGTATTATTATTTTTTTGGTAATAATATTTGCATTTTGTATGGAAACCTGAATGGCTACTTATTTAACTTTACAATGTTGTCATGTGATAAAATAAGTACACGATTGTCATCCCAAATCATCAGCCACCATGTCGATTTGGGGTTCTTATGCACTGTTCATATTATTTATGTAATTAAAAATTTTTATATTATTTTCATAAAAAATTCATATTATTCTGAAAAAATATTATTTGTTTTATATGTCACATCAATAAATAATTTAAATTATATAAAATGTAAAATATAAATTTAATATATATATATATATATAAAGTTTGTAGAAATTTTAAAAATAACATATAAAGTACATGTAAATTGTCATGTAAGTTGTCTTGTTTAAAAATTAATATTTTACTCATTATTTATTTTAAAGAATAATAATTCAATACTTTTGAAAAGTTGATGGTTAAACCTAACTTTTTTTTAAAGATTTGAGCCAAATTTAGTTAAAATAATAATCATCAAATTAAGAAAATAAGTAAATATTAAGAGTTAATTTTATTATTATATTATAATTTTTATAAAATATAATTTAATTAGGATAACAATTTACATATATTAATGACTCAAATTAAGTGTTGTGTTTTTTAATATAGAAGATGTGAATAGAGGAAATATGTTGAGAAGGGTAAATAAACAAAAGCTTAAGTAACTTAAATCATTTACTTCTTTGACTATCAACGTAATTATTTTTATCTAATAATGTAAAAGTTTAAAGTTATGGATAGATAGGATAAACCAGCTGAAAATATCGAAAAAAAAAATTATTGATAAAATAGGTCGATCTTTTTTTAAAAAAATTGGGGAAATAGGTCATTTTTAGAGAGTGTATGTAAAAGCTCGTACAGCTAATTGAGTTTTCCTGTTGATATGTTAGGAAAAACCCGTTCAACTGGACATGTTTTTCGATAATTACAAAAAAAATGCGTCTAGCTAAGCGCATTTTCCCTAACATATTAGCAAGAAAGCGAGTTCAATTAACTTACAGAAAGCGTGCCCAACTAGACGCACTTTCTTACACTCTTTTCAAAAACGATTTATTTCCTTAAATTTCAAAAAAATTGACCTTTTTTTTATCAATTAATATTTTTTTCTGGCATATTTGACTAATTTATCCGAATAGATTATTTGATTTATGAATATATCTATTAGTAACTTAATTAATTTACTCAATAAGTATTGAAATATTAAATTTTCACTTCAATTATCTTAAATATTTTAAGTAATTATTTTTATAATATATAATTTTAAAATTTTTGTCGTTAATAAAATGTGGCTTTTTTACTTAAATAATATAAAAATAAAATTAATAACTGAAATGATATGCCCATAAAATTATTTATCAAAATGGTATGGTTGTACTGGTGTCGCTGGTTAAATTGGCGATACCAGACTAAAATGTAATGATCTAAAGTATTTAGGAACTTGATATGCAATTTTTTCATTTTAAGTGACTGCTGGGAAAAAAATAAAAAAGTACTGCGTACAGTGCAGCGGCACCAAACCGTGGCTAATTGCCTTGTAAGCCTTCATTATTTATTATTTTCTTTTTATTCGCTTTCAACTCACTATATTGTGTTTAAACAAACATTTAACTTATTTTTGTAGTTAAATAAATCATTAATTTACGATTTTTACTCATAAAATCTCTTTATTTAATATTAAAGTAAATATGTTAATTTGATAAATAATCTAATAAACATGTCATTTCAATTATTAATTTTATTAATTTTATTTTTAAATAAAAAGCCACAAAATGTTAAAGCACAAAATTGATAAATTTAGTGGAACGGAAAAGTAAACAATTGAACCGCTGTATTAAAATTTTTAAAGAAAATCATGAAATATTTTTAATTCGTAAATTTCGTAATTTTTTTTTACTTTAATCTCAAAATTTTTATTAAATTATAATTTTTTAATTAATTTTAAAATTTAAATTTTGTTAAAATATAATGATGCTGTATTTTAAGATTGTGTCATTTCATAAATTAATTTTTTTAATTTTATATATTTTTCATTCCTTGGTTATTTGTAAGACTCTTTTGTCACAAACAAATTATTAATTCATTTATATCATTCCCTTCTTCACTCACTTTCTCTTTAAAAATTAAATAAAAAGATAATTAAATTATTCAAAAAAAAAAAAGAAAGAGAGGATATTAGAAAGCAAAGAATAAAAGGAAAAAGTTTAATGTCTTTACATAAGGTATGGTTAGACAAAAATGGTGGTGCGATCCATCTTCAAAACTGTGACATTTTGGCTTTTAAGGGAGACCCCATGGGCGACAATCTTTTTACTGAAAGGAACATACAGTGTGTGGTCCTTGTCACACCCCGGCAGGCATGCTTTATATCTTCCATTTTCTAGGGTTTTACAACCTCGTCCTTTTCTTTCACTTATTTTTATTTTTCCTTTCATATTGATATCTCGATTTTTATTAATTACATTATATCCCGATTAAATTAAAAATAAATCCGGTCAAATTCTTATTATCCACAATATTCAAATTTAACCTCGTCCTTTTCTCTCCTTATTTATTAGTCACTCATTTACAATACCTCTTCTAACCTTCCTCATCTTTAATTTATTTGATTTATTTTTATATAATTATATATTCTATTTAAATAATATACATTTATGTTGATATAGCGTTAGTTTAATTGGTATCTTACTTTTATAGTAATCAGGAGATGAAGGACATGAGTTTAAGTCTGTTTATTCGCGTTTCTCCTTCAATTTAAGGACGGGAAAGGAGCAGAAATAGGCATTATATATAAATTTTATTATCTTAATAATTTATGATATATAAAATTTTAAATATTTTATATATTTATATTGTATTTTGTTATTTTTGTATCATGTTATATTTTTTAATATCATATTTTAAGTTAAATTCTAGTGTTACTTCTTGTATTATACATAAGTTGTTAATTTAATCAGATACTTCAATTTGGTCATTTTTAATCTTTGTACCTTTCAAATTTTAAAATTTTAGTTTTGACCAAATAATGTCTATTTATTTCATTAAGTTCTGTTAATTTTTTAAAATCTGACGTGGCAAACATATTGTCACATGTATAATGACATGTGAGCATGCTATTTCCACATATTACTCACAAAAATGCTAATTGATAAATTTAATGGCTGTCATTTACATCAAGATTGATATTTCTAATTTTGAAAAGTATGAGGACTAAGAATTATCCAGATTGAGAATATAGACTAAATGGTCAGTTTCTCATTGCTTTTGAAAAGTATCGTGAAAAAGTACTTATGAAAAATACTTTTGAAAATTTTGATTTAAAATTTAAGTATTTATTATTCTTTGTTATAAAGTCTTTTGAGAAATAAAATTTCTATTCTAGACGTGATGTTGGGAAATGAAAATATGCATTTAAATAATATTTGAATTCATTAATATTATGATATTTTAATAAGAATATAAAAATAATTTATTGTAACTTATTAATATATAAAATATAAATTTTAAATATTTATAAGCAATTAATATTAATTGTTTGTAAAATTTAATTTGAATATATAATATATATTTCGAATTTGTCTAACAAAATACAAATACGTGACTATCAAATTAAGAATATAATTATTACTTTTTACAATTTCGTATAATTAATTGTCCCATTATACTTTCTTTATGGATAGTATATAAATATGTAAGTTTGAACTGCACTCACAATACAAGCAGGTAATCCCTGTAATTGAAACTAGGAGATGGGTCATGGGATAATTGGTCACCAGGAATTCATGATTCTTGTTGATGTTAAGGTCAAACAAGGTTGAGGCTACCACGGTGATCGACAGTGATTTACCTTGCTTAAGCTGAGGTGAAGGGCCGTTGGAATGGTTGGTTAAGGTGGTTTGATGGATTGAGAGAGAGAGGTCTCCTTTTCTTACGTTGAAGTTATGGTTTATATGCTTCAAATTAAGATCTCGAGATGTCATGTGTCATCATGCTATAGGCAATTATAGGTGGATAAGTCAATCGATCTGTCATGGTAGATCTAAGTTGGATGGTTAGGGTGATAATTTGAACATGTTGTCAATCATTTCGGATGAGATGCGACAATTGATGTCATAAATAATATTTAGACAGGCCCTTATATAATTTGGAGTCCGAAGAGTTCTTTTAAGGAATATTTTTGAGGAGTTGCACTAAAAGGTCAAACACAATGAACAAGAGTTTAAGGAGTTTGTTCGAGGTGCAGGGATATAACAATTTTAATTTTAGAGGTGTTGAATTTTTATTACTTTTAATTATAAATTTTAATAATTTACTGATATTTTTAAATTTTCTTAATTTTAAATTTAAAAAATTAGAAATTTTTTTGGTTAAAAAAAAAAATAGAAACAGGTTGCAATGCCTATACAAACACCATTATAGTCACCTTGTGCCCTTTTAAGTAGAGGTAATCATGGGTTGGGCTACCTGGCCTCGTCCGACGGCCTGCCTGAAAAATGAGATGGTTCGGGTAAAAATATAGGCCCAAAATATGGGTTTGGAAAAAAAACAAGGCCCGTTTAAAAAACGGGCCGAGCCTCGGGTAAAACTTTTTTGGCCCGGCCCGAATTATATATTAAATATATATATATTATTTTTAATCAAATATACTTTTTAAATTTACATACTTTTTATTTGTTTTAAAAATTTTCATTTAATGAAAAAAACTAAAAAAATTTAATATGGGCCGGGCCGAGCTCGGGTTTATCAATTTTCTTTCAGGCTGGGCTTAGACAAATCTTTAGACCCATATTTCGGACCGGACCAAGCTCGAACCTAAAAAAGAGGCCTAAAATTTTGTCTGAACCCAATTCCGACCCGGCTCATGATCACCTCTACTTCTAAGTTCAGGAAGCTTAGAAAGTTAATTTGTGCTTAATCTATGAAGAACATTAATAACAATGAGCCAAAACTAGGCTTAGTGCTCTAATTTTGTACTTATACTAATTAATATCATCACTTTTTACCTTATACTTTTTCATTAAAAATCTTTCTGTCCTGATATTTAATATTTTTACCCAACTCAGTGAAAAATTTATTAAAGAATTTTTAATTTTACAGACCAATAAATATTATTGTGAGGGTAATTTTATTTTCAGGTTTAGAAAAATATCTACATATGATGGAATTTGAACTCAAAACATTATAATTTTAATAACTCAACATTTATTTTCGTATTTTTTTACAATCCATATTTAAAATTCGTGGTTATTCCTCCTAATAATAATTAATTTTACTATTTCAACTAAAGTCATATTTTATTATTATATCAATTTTTTAAAAAATTGGTTACCTGAATTTTTCAACCACGCCATAAATGTGACATAATCAAATACTAAAATAAAATTTTAAGTGAATTTAACGTCGGTCAATTGATTAAGACTAATTCAATTAAAAATATATATCAAACTCAAATAATACAATAATCAATAAATATTTATAAGGTTGCATATGTAATTTATTTTTATATTTAAAATATAACTATATCCCTTATTAACTTATTATTCCTATTTATACTTAAAAAAATAGCTGATCTTTTTATAATTCCACTCACATGGTAAGTATGTGTAACTGACAAAAAAATGTATTTGAATTCGTATTATCTAAGTATTTAATAATAATTTTAATTATTATTCTAAATAAATATTAATTTTTTATAATAGTTGATCTAAATGAGGCATACATGATGTGAATCGACCCATATCCCTAGAACAAGGGTCTAAATCCTCTTTAAAAACAAAATTATATTGTTGTAGGGTTTCATGTTCTTAAATAGTGGTCCAGAAAATTATCACCAAGCTTTAAACTTTAACATTACTTTGGCTAAAATAAGAAGACCAATAGTAGAGAAGTTGGATATCCTACTTTCCCTTTTCACAAAGTTTTTTATTTTATTGCATTGTGATCGATAAATGTTGGGCGTAAAGGTCCACTCACAAGTCACAAACATTATTAATTTATTATAAGTTGGATTATTAGTCAGAGATGGATGAACCAAAATGAGGGTCACATGGCAGCTGATCAAACACCCATCAATGAAACCTTTCCCGTTTGGTGATTTGAGTTGAGAGTTGGCCTGGAATGACAATGAAGCTACCTAGCTTTCACTAGGAATATGCATGCATGCACCCTTCTTTTGCGTATATGCACACAAAGAGACCAAATTCTGAACTTGGTTTTCTTTATGCAATTTCAATGTAATATGCTCAATTATACAAGTCATGTGTACAAGTTTGAGAGAGCATCGTATCATTCATTAGAAGAATAACTTGTTTTGTAAATAAATTGATTCGATCAATTTATAAATCTAGATAATTATATAGGAATAAGGTTGCAACATAAAGAATGAAAAATATTAACTCGCATATTATATTATTAAATAGTGATTGATTTTCTATAAATAAAATACGTAAATATAAAAAATTTTAAAAATTACGTAATTATTATGTTTTGGACAAGACGCGATAAGCATATAAAATAAATATGAATTACATAATCAATTCATTTATTTGTTCTCTTATTCTCTTAATTCACTTAGGGTTACTATTAGTAAGCTTAATAGTCATTTAATCTTAGCTTAGCTTAACCAATGTCATTTTCATGGTGGACACTCAAATTTGAATATTTAGAGGAATGGTCCAATCAAATGACTAAAAGCTTTCAACTGTTTATAGAAAGGTCGGTCCATGATTAAGGCTTTTAAACCCTAAAGTTGATATCTATCTCACGTGTGCTCTTCATGTTGGATGTGAGATTTTGCAATCAACCTAATCCTTTGCTTAATTTTTCACCTAAATTTGGGGATTTGAGAATTTGGGGACCATCAAGCAATTATGAATATGAACCCCCCATTTACTCTACACTTTGTTCACTAATCCCTATGTATCCTTTTGGATGGGACAAAATAAGTGATCGAGTTTAAGGTCAAATGATAAATGCATCTTAAGTAAAATTTTAGATCCGAGTTTCGTATATAAAAAATTAATATTTAAAAAAAAATTACTCTTCATTTAAAAATTATCTCGATTTTGAATTTAATTGGAATTTAATATAACTAATAAATAGGAGAGGTTTTTTGTCAAAAGGGTAGAAGGGAAAATTGTCATCCTCAATACAAAAGCCCATTATCATTCTAATCAAGGCCCAAGTATTCTTTGTGGACAGTTGAAATGTTTATTACAAGACCCAAAATAAGAAAAACAAAGTCTGCTGTAGTGCAACATACGTAACATAAGTTGTGTTTAAAGGAATTTCAATTTTCGTTTAATTAAATAAATTATTAAATTTTAATTTAATCATTTCGTATAAGTTTTCGAGTCGATCAATTCAATATACTTTTTCAAATTAATACCACAACCAGTTTTCCATCCAATCAGCTAGTCCAATATTATTCAAACAATCTCGATAAATGATGAAAAAGAATATTGAGTGAAAATATAATGGTGTTGGTCAAAATTTTATATTAATCAATAAAATTATATAAAAATTAATGAGATTCTGGGTGAAAATGATAAAATTGAACTTTGGATTTATTATAGTTTATATAAAGGTACAAAATACAAAAACACCCTTATGTATTACTTTTTACTTATTAAAATAAATAAAATTTAAGTATTTTTTCTAATTAAGTTAATGCTTAATTAGATTGTGATACTAACTTAATCAAAGACTTAATAATAATTAGATTCTAGCACACTCCGTTGTAGATGAAATTTTTGTGTAAAAACATATTTATTAAAAGTTTATGTAAGAATTAAATAAAATTTTGGTTGAAATAGTAAACTTAATAATTTAAAATTTGTAACGTCTTCGGTTATAGTTTTACTACGTAGGTTTTATTGATTTTATGTAACAATAAAAAGACAAAAGATAATCATCATAATAATATAATTTACTCTCTGAAAAATATTTTTTAATAATTTCACAACCGAATTGAGTCTCGTTTAATTAGCGACACTAACTTTATCAGGGACTTTAAGTAATAAATTGACAAGGTGAAAAAACATATATAAAAATATATGTTTATTAAAAATATATAATTTATTTTGTAAAAATAGTTTTTTAATCATTTTTCAATTAAGTTGGTACGTCATTGACTCATACTATTAATTTAATTTAGGGTTTTAAATATTGTATAGAAAATATAATATAATATAGCTACACATGCATTTAGTTTATGAAATTTCAAAAGTATTTTGGTTTTTTTTTTCTTTTTAATCCTTGGAATCTTTCTTAAATATCGTTTCATTTAAATTCATACTTGTTTTATTTTAATATATTATTAGGTATTTCATTATTTTAGATATTATTTTATTTGTATTTTGAAAATTAAAACATATGTCTAGCAATGTATCAACTTTGTGTATTATGAGAGTGTTAAAATCTTCTTACTTTGTAATTGATTTTCAAATTTAATTTTTTCTCTAAATTTTAACGTAGACTCAAAATTATCTTATTCTAATTTCATTTTAAAATGATTTTATAATTTTAAATAATTTTATATTTTTTCAGAGACAAAAAAAATCGATTTAATAAAATCTTGTGTATTCTCAAAATAAAATTTTTTATATTTTAATAAATTCGTGAAGCACAGGAAAAGGACCGCTACAATGACATTACAAATAGTGCCAAAATTATATGGAGTAAGCTCAATACTAATGTTACATTTTAGGCAATTTAATTACCCCATTTTCTAAACAAGTTTTAATTATTTTATGCTTAAATGTAAAAAAGTTTTCATAAAATAATTGAAAATAATCAAATAAATACCTAATAAAAACATCCAATTGAACAATTTGAATTATGAATTGTACTCAATTAAACCGTTGAAAGTATTTTTTTTTATCAAATCTCTTAATAGGTCATTAAGCGGTGACGTGGCCATTGGCATGGAGATTAGCATAAAAAATGATTATGTTGTGGCTAACGTAGACAATAATCTTTAAAAATTAGTAAAATTTATAAATATATAATTTATTAAAATTAATAGAAATTATTAACCTATTATGTTAGGCTTAAAAATATCAAGAGGGATGGAAAATGAGAAATAGAACAAATTGAGACTTTTTGCTTGATTTATATGTTTGAATGTTTATGTTTTGTATATTGAAGTGTTCTTGATATGTATGTATAATAAGGAAAAATTTTGTGACTGTTTATAACTGTTGGGGATAATTTCTAGCGGTTAAAAGTATTATAGACAGACTTATATCGATATAACTCACAAGATGTATGGGTAGAAGTGGACTTGTATCGATGCACTTCGGATTGACTTAAAAACATTTACATAAATTAAAATTAATTTAAAACATATTTTTGAGTACTTTTACAAGTCTTTGAAATGTTTAACAAAACTCCCAATAATTATTTTCACCAAATGACTTAAGAAATATTTTAATGATTTTCCTAACTTATTTGTAATATTTTGCATTTTTAAAATAAATTTTAGGCTAAATGCTAAAAACACCCTCAAAAATAATTAAAAATCAATAAGCTCTCGTAAAATAACTAAAAATTAATTAACTTACCATGTTAGCATTCACACTATCACTTAACAGCCCATAAAAGATTTTGACAAAAAAAAAAAAAAACTATATTTCGAGAACTTAATTGAAGTTTGATTGATTTTTAATTATTTTAGAATATATTTTTTTTGGCATTTAAGCCTTCGTTTTACTCAACAACAACAACTACTATTACCAATAAATTAAATTCTTCAATTATATTCTTTAAATAAAATTTGAACTATATTTATTTATTATTTATTGGTCAAAATTAATATATATGTATATTATATTAAATTTGGATCATTATGTCATTCATTTTCTTTATTGAAGAAACATAAGGTGAAAAGCTAAATCTTGAATTCTTAGATTGAAGAAATGAGAAAATTGTTTTAATTGATTTTAAGAAATCAATCCTGACTTTCTTTTGTTAAAAGGACGTTATCCTTTTATAGCATCTTCTGATTAACAGATTTTGCTAACAGTATAACTACTTGTACAGCTAATACTAACAGAATAACAACTCTAACTCTATCAGCCTGACTAAATGCTTTAACATTCACCCAGCTGCTCGGCTGGTAAAACCCGAAGAAGATTACGAAAACGCACAAAACAAGTTGCTAAAAGTGGTTTGGTAAGAACATCCGCTACTTGGTCACAAGCCGGAACTTCCCCGACGATAACAGACCCATCTGTAACTTTCTCCCGAACAAAAAACAGATCTAACTCAACATGCTTGAACTTAGAGTGTAAAACAGGGTTAGTGCATGCACTCTTTGCCGAGCTATCACACCAAGCAAGAGGAGTACCATCGACTTGACTTGTAACTCAAGTAACGAGAGAAGCCATGTAACTTCACTAGTAGCTACCGCAAGACTTCAGTATTCAGCCTCGACCGTAGACCGAGTAACCACTTGTTGTTTCTTTGACCCCCAAGAAACATGTGTTGTGCCAAAATAGACACAAAACCTGAAAGTTGAGCGTCGATCATCAAAATCGAGCCCCCAATTGGCATCGGCATATGCACTTAAGGATAGACGATCTGATCGCCTGATGACAACTCCATACTCAATAGTACCACAGAGATATCGCAAAATGCGTTTGAGAGCAGCCATGTGAACAGTGGTGGGGCTATGCATAAATTGCCATATCCTATTGACAGCGTAAGCAATATCAGGACGAGTAAGAACTACGTACTGAAGTGCCCCGGCAAGACTTCTATACTCAGTCGGATTGGCCAACGGTTCACCATCATTTTTGGATATTACAGACGAGCTTACCATAGGAGTGTGGACAGCTTTTGCGTTTGACATCGAAGCGCGATCAAGAATATCTCTTATGTATTTTGTCTGACATAAATGGAGACACCCTAAGATGTTTCGACGTACCTCAATCCCGAGAAAATAGTGAAGATTGCCCATGTCCTTGAGCGAGAACTCATCATTGAGCAAGCAAACAAATTGATCAATATCGGTAGTCAAGCTCCCAGTGACTATGATGTCATCTACATATACCAAGACATATAGAGTAGCGGCAGTTTGAACTCGAACAAACAACGACGCATCAGACTTTGAAACAATAAATCCAATAGACACAAGAAAATGTTTTAGCTTCTCAAACCAAGCACGTGGTGCCTGACGCTGACCATATAACGCTTTCTTTAGGCGACACACAAGTGGCTTACTAGATGAATCATATTGAACATAGCCAGGTGGTTGGTGCATAAAAATTTAAGTATCCAATTCTCCGTTTAAGAAAGCATTATTCACATCGACCTGCCTAAGAGACCATCCTTTGGACACGGCAATAGACAATATAACACAAATAGTAGCAGGCTTGACAACTGGACTAAACATTTCTTTGAAATCACAACCCGGCATCTGAGAACAGCCTTTTGTTACTAATCTGGTTTTTCACTGAGCAATAGTACCATCCGAATTCCTTTTAGTCTTGAACAACCACTTACACCCGATAATCTTACGGTTTAACGGGAGAGGAACAAGCTCCCAAGTTGAGTTGTGAATAAGGGCATCATACTCAGCCTGTGCTGCAGCAGTCCACTCAGAAGACAAAAACGCTTGGTCTATTGTAGACTGTTCTGTAGCCTCAACGGTCATTACTTTGGGTTTGAAAACCCCAGCTTTGGTCGAGTCACCATCGGATGAACATTACTTGTCGGAATTCTGAGACTAGATACCTGATCAGTATTACTAGAAATAGAGGGATCTACTCTCGGAGAATAAGACAAATCAACATTATCATCAGCATTTTGACAACTAGACTCAGCAACAAAGCCAGTTGAAATGGAGTGAGAGGAAGAGGCAATATTATCATCGGATGACGACGGAATTGACTGAGATGAAGAGGCAGCATTGCCAACGGATGACGACCGAGTAGAATTTAACAGTGTTCTCGAAGTTTTCACAGGGCAAGGAGAAATTTTCTGAACTAGAGGAAACGCTGGTGAAACAGTTTCCTTAGACTCCAAGCTTGTGCTTTCAGACTGACCTTTACCTTGAGATGACAAGAACTTACTTTCATCGAAAATAACATGTCGAGATACAATCACCTTACCATCCGGAAGAAGACATTGGTACCCTTTGTGCTGATTACTGTAGCCTAGAAAAGTAGAGGGTTGTGATCTAAAATTCAGCTTGTGTTTTGTGTATGGACGGAGATAGGGATAACAACAGCAGCCGAACACACGTAAATAGTCATAAGTGGGTTCATGACCATACAAGACTGAAAAGGGAGACTTTCCGTGTAAAACTGTCGTTGGAAGATGATTTATGAGATGTACTGCACAACAAAATGCATATCCCCAATACTCCATGGAGAGTCTTGCTTGAGCTAACAAAGTGATGCCCATTTCTACAATATGTCGATGCTTGCGTTCAGCAATCCCATTTTGTTCAGATGTATAAGGATAGGTTAGCCGATGAACAATTCCATTGGAAGCTAAAACAGACGCAAATGCCCGGTATTCTCCACCCCAGTCACTCTGAAACTGTTTTATTGAGTTGCCGAATTGTGTTTGAACCAACTTCAAAAAACGCACAAAACACTCTAACGCTTGAGATTTCTGACTTAAGAGGTAGATCCAAGTAAATCGAGTGCACGCATCAACAAATGTCACATAGTACCATTTATTCCCACTGGCTACAGCCCCGGGACCCCACAAATCAGAGACAACTAACTCAAATGGTTTATACATAGTAGTAGACAAAGAAAACGGTAATTTATGAGACCGTCCTTGTTGACATGCAGCACAGATTCGATTAGTACAATCCTTATTAAACTTGATATTACACGTGTCTAAAATGCTTTTAACAACAGCAAAAGATGGATGACCGAGGCGATTATGCCACAAGTCAAACACAGAACAGTCAACAATTTTATTCTGAACCTTGGTGTGAGCAACAAACGGAACTTCAGCAGGTACAGGGAAATGATATAGTCCGTCACGTATGTGGCCCTTCAGCAGGATCACCCCTGTCTTTAGGTCCTTAATGACGCAATATGTAGGGTGAAACTCAAAGAACACGTCATTTTTATTAGCAAATTGGGACACCTACATGAGATTCTTTCTTATGGACGGCACACACAACACATTTGACAAACAAAACAATCTAGATGAAGTGGGTAAAAATCCAGTACCAATTGACGAAATTTGAGTAGGAGTGCCATTTCCCATTAAAAGAGAGGACATACCTGAGTAAAGTTTGACGTCATGAAGAGCCTTTGGATCTCGACAAACGTGATGGCTTGCTCCCGAATCAGGATACCACGACGTGGTACCGATAGGTACCAGAATAAACGAGTCAGTACCACAGTCATTAGAGCCAACTTGAGCAGTGTGAATATGAGACCCAGGCGTGTCCGAATAGTCTAAATCATGTAAATCTCCAAGTCTAGAAAGTCTAATACAGGGATTAGATCCAGAATAGACTCGGGCACGTGGTTTTGTATGCCAAGGAACTGAATCACCACCTGCTATAACCTGATCCAGCTTGTCATCGCACAACTGTGGCCCAATAAATCCTCTATTTTGCTGCCTAAAATTTCGTACAGCAGGACTATAAGAAGACCCAAAAGCTAACGGCCCACTTGGCCTAGGAACATTGCTTAAGCAAGCATATGGCCCACGTGCCATTTGATTACCAAAATCAGCTACACATTGTTGACCAAGAGCACCCCAATTTTGACCATGTTTTTTATTACCAAAATCAGCCACACATTGTTGACTAGAAGCACCCCAATTTTGACCATGCGCAGCATCCCAATTTTGACCATGCGCACCATAATTTTGACTCAGTGGAGGCTTATTTTGACCACAATTGTTAGCCAAACAATAATGATGTGGACCACTATGAAACTGATGTTGACCAGGGTTATTAGAAAAATAACTCACCCGTGGAGATTTAAAACCCCATTCGATTCCATTATCTTTCCAAAGCGCACGAACACCGTCGCCCACATAAACTGGTTCATGCTCAACCACCGAACCACCATGATTTTCCACCGGAGGCATCGTCGGCGAGGAGTCAGAGTCACGGTGATAGCGATAATAACATCACTGGGCGACATGGCCAAAACGGCTACAAATCTGACATTGCACTAGCGGACGAAATGACCTCCCATGGCCGCGAGAGGATGAACACCCACCGCTGAAGCTTTCCACAACCGGAGGTGACGCAGAATCAACAAGATTAGCATGGAGACAGAGATCCTGGATCGCTCGACTCTGCCGGCTCTCACACTCCACAAGAGCAGTAACAAGTCGATTGAACGAGAGAAGACCAGGAGCCATAGAGGCGAAAGGCACAATGGTTTCAAACTCCGGTGGTAGGCCGGCCAAGAGGATCTCTATCTTTTCATCATTAGAGATCTGAGATCCTGAAGTTTTCAACAAAGCACAAAGCGTTTTAATCTTAGCAACGTAAGCTTTAACAGTCTGATTACCTTTCTTTAGTGAGTGAAGTTCATGTCGTAGACGCGACTGTTTGGCTCCCGTGTCGGCTGCGAATAGATCGGTTACTGTGAGTCACACATCACACGCCGATTTAGCATCGGTGAACGATGGCAACAAATAGACACTTATCGTGGAGAGGAGCCAGGAGGTGAAGAAACGGTCCCGTTGCTTAAAAATCAGAGCCAGAGGATTAGGGACTAACGAGCCATCAGCACTAGTAACGAATCGGGCCGGAGGAGGTAAGGTTCCATCAAGAAGACCAACAAGATCGTAACCGTCGAGTATAAGCTTGATTTGTTGCTGCCATTGCATGAAGGTATCATCCGTAAGCCTAACTACTTCGTGACGCGAAAACAACGTAACCACACGATCGCCAGTGAATGGCATACAATTCGGCTCAGCAGAAGCGTCAACAACAGGATTTGTGGTAGCCATGACTCCCAAGACTATCTAGCGACTGATACCATGAAGAAATATAAGGTGAAAAGCTAAATCTTGAACTCTTAGATTGAAGAAATGAGAAAACTGTTTTAATTGATTTTAAGAAATCAATCCTGACTTTCTTTTGTTAAAAGGACGTTATCCTTTTATAGCATCTTCTGATTAACAGACCTTGCTAACAGTATAACTACTTATACAACTAATACTAACAGAATAAGAACTCTAACTCTATCAGCTGACTAAATGCTTTAACATTTATCATTTTCATTAAATTTTCTCTTAAATCATAACAAAAAAATAAGTTTTAATAATTATTTTAGAAAAGGACAAAATATGAATATATAATGCTAAAGATGTTATATTCAAAGGCCCGTCATGAATTAAAAAATGTAATCATTTAAACGCTTAAAACAAAACAGCCCAAAACCCAAAAGTAACTACCATTCAATGCCAACACTCCACTCAACCACGTGGCATTTCCCGGTTGGTCAGCCTTTCCCTAACGCAACCCATTCAAATACCCCATGGCTGTTAGTTTATACCTCTATAAATAACGCACCTTAGTGGTTTTTTTTTTTTCCCTCCAAAAAGAAAGAAAAAAGACGGCTCATCGCATGCCGTTTCCCTTGTTTATTGTTTCGCACTTTTTATTCGTTGGTTTGATATTGGCGGAGACTTTCTCGGCCGTCGCATCGGAAGTTGATCCATTGATCAGGCAAGTAACGGACGTTCACGACGATGGAACCGAGCCGCAGCAGCTCCTGACCGCAGCAGAGCATCACTTCTCGTTGTTCAAGGCTGGGTTCAATAAATCGTACGGGTCGAAGGTGGAGCACGATTACCGGTTCAAGGTTTTCCGGTCTAATCTAAGACGAGCTGCGCGTCATCAGAAGCTCGACCCGTCCGCCACTCACGGTGTGACTCAATTCTCCGATTTGACTCCCGGCGAGTTCAGGAAAAGGTTTTTAGGGTTAAACAGGAGATTGAGACTGCCTAAAGATGCGAACCAGGCACCGATTTTACCTACCGATAATTTGCCTGAGGATTTCGATTGGGGAGAAAAAGGAGCTGTTACGGCCGTTAAAAATCAAGGTACATGCGGATCATGTTGGTCTTTTAGTACAACAGGAGCCTTAGAAGGTGCTAATTTTTTGGCAACTGGGAAACACGTGAGCCTTAGTGAACAACAGCTCGTAGATTGTGATCATGAGTGTGATCCAGAGTTAGCAGGTTCATGTGATTCAGGGTGCAATGGTGGTCTCATGATTACTGCTTTTGAGTATACACTCAAAGCTGGTGGAATCATACGTGAGGAAGACTACCCTTACACTGCTATTGATCGTGGGAGGTGCAAATTTGACAAGTCCAAAATTGTTGCTAAGGTGGCCAATTTCAGTGTTGTTTCGCTTGATGAGGATCAAATTGCTGCTAATCTTGTGAAGAATGGTCCTCTTGCAGTGGGTATAAATTCAGTGTTCATGCAGACATATATTGGGGGAGATTCTTGCCCATTCATCTGCTCCAAACACCTTGATCATGGAGTATTGTTGGTGGGGTATGGTTCAGCAGGCTATTCACCTATCCACTTGAAGGATAAACCATATTGGAACATTAAGAATTCATGGGGAGAAAACTGGGGTGAAAATGGATACTACAAAATCTGCAGGGGTAGCAATGTTTGTGGAGTTGATTCATTGGTATCCACTGTTGTTGCCCTTAACACCAAGTCTCAGTAGTGCTCCCCCATTGGCATATATAAATGTTTGCACAGGTATTTGGGAAACTTGATGTTTTACATAACCTTTAAATTTCTCATGTTTAACTTATTGGGTACTGGGTTTTAGTCAGAGAGATTATCTGTCTGTATTTTATATATGTGCCTAATATTAATTTGCTCGTGTAAAATATCAAAAAAGAATCTCATGTTTCTGAATTTGTGTTCAAACAACTGGAATGTTTTATTTGTGCAAAAATTTCTAATTAATTTTCTACACGGATATCAAAAGAATAATATGAAGTATAGTGTGGTGGTTGCTCATTTTATTTTTTAATCATATGGTTAGGTGTTTAATCTCTACTAATAAGAATGAAGCACATTTTATGATCAATTATTTATTTCTTTAAAAAATACTCATAAAAAAATAATTAATCATTATTATTGACGAAGAATAGGAAAAAAAAATAGCAAACATAGACCACCACGCCACTCATAAAGAAAGTATTGCAAATGGTGAAGCATGCAATTGAATTAACTAAAACGATAATATTGATATTAAAACAAAAATGATACCATCACTATAATTTTAACAAACTTGAAAATAATCAAATGCAAACCCTCGAGATAAACATTAGATTAAGTAATATCTACAATGTGGATAAAAATTATTAAAAAAAGTTAAATTAAAATTTTAGATTATCAGAGATAAAACTTTTAGAAAATAAGAGGTATTTTTAAAATATTTAAATTATTAAAGGATATATAAAATACCATTGTAATAAAGTTGTTAATTCTCTTTTAAATGGTTTTAAATTTTTTGGAATTAATTAACAAGTGGTTAAATATAATAATAAAACATATGAACAGTAAAAATATAAAAAATTCTTAAATTAAATTAAAATTTGATTAATTGGTGATACGGTTTTATTATTAACATAGATAGTTAGAAGTCATATCGATGTGTAATTAGTAAATGCCACGTAATGAAATAAAATAAACCCTTTATTAGAAAAAGGAAAATTAAATTTGTTTTTTTAATAAATTTAAATAACGGTTGTTAACCGGTTTCTCCCTCTAATTTTTCGCTCCTCAACCGGTTCGCATCGGAGCTGTCTTTCGCGGGTAATATAGCGTAAGTTTTCATTGTACTTTCCCATTTCGTCAACCAACAACATTTTCAAATGTTGAAGAAATTCACCACTCTCTTACACCCAAACTGTATATCACGCGCCACATCCTTACACCATCACAGCCCTCCATTTTGTTTACTAAACAGAAAATCAGATCTTTGACTCAATCAAACAAATCCACGTCACCGATCTCGTTTTTAATTTCGTTTCCATCTCCAAATTCCTCCTTCGCGCTATAAATACCCTCAATTTTCCACTTCATTTCATATCTATTAGATTTTTGTTTTTGTTTCGTTTTTTTTTTTCTAAATTTTTATTTTGTTTGTTGCCATCTCTGCCATGTCAAAGGCGGTGGAGATGGAGCAATTGACGTCGGGAGCAAGCAACCGGATAATCCCGGTCCTGAAAACCCTAAGAATCCCTCTTATTTTCATTCGATCAATGATATTGTGCCTCCTCGTCACCCTATTCCCTCGACGCCGGCACTCTCAGAGGGTGGTCGCTGCCGTTGAAAATTCATTTGCGGCGTCCCCTTCGGCAGCTAAAACCGAAAGGCGGAGGTCGGTATGGAGGTCTGAAGAGGAGGACACCTTGAGAAGGAGAGCTTTGGCGGAGGCTTTGGACATGGGGTTTGAAACAGGGGACGGAGAGATTCAGTGCCGGTGGAGCACGTCTCTGTTCTTCGGGGTTCGAAGAAATGCCTTGTTTTGCCGGTCTTGGTTTCCGGTTACCGATGAATTGAAGTAAGACATTAATTTTTTAGAATTTAGGGAAAGAAATGAACTAAAATGGTTAAAATTTGAATTAAAATAAAGTGTTTATTTCTCGATTTAATATTCTCTGTTTAAAGATAAACTGAAGCTTTGAAAAATTTGAAATTGCTTATGTCTCTTAAGGACTCAAACCTCTGTACAAATGAACTTAATTTTCACCTTCCTACTTTGAGGACGGTATCGAGATGATCAGATTTTTTAATTTTAGTATAAATCTGGGTAAATGTTGCTTTGGTTTCATTTTTACAATTAAATATTTTGGGCTTCTATGCAATTTCAGATACTAGTTCTTTACTGGTTTCTTTTTACAATTAAATATTCTCTCCTAAGTGCTGCTTGTTTGTGAATTTAGGGGCATTTTGATTATCATACACGGGCTGAATGAGCACAGGTAACGTTATTTTGTTGATTGAATAGAGTGAACATCCAATTTTTTTATATATGAATCTTATTTTACATGATCTGTCTTTGTGGGTGTTCATCCACAGTGGAAGATACGTTCAATTTGCAAAGCAACTAACCTCTTGCAACTTTGGTGTATATGCCATGGACTGGACAGGTACATCATTTGACACAAATGTTTCCTTCTTTTCTTTTCCTTTGGCATTCTTGCACCCGAAATTATTAGTTTTAAGTTGTGGTTTGGCTCTTGTAGTTCTTTTATTCTCTTGAAACCAATGGGACAAAAGTGATTGTTCAAGGGCCAAACATATTAATCCTTATAGTAATGACATAAATTCTCTTGCTATATAGGTCATGGTGGAAGTGATGGATTGCATGGATATGTTCCTTCACTTGATCATGTGGTTGCGGATACTGTAAGTTCTCCTTGTCTTTTCTGTATCTAGGATATTTTTACAAGGTTACTGGCCATCATGACTACTGGTCGGTTATACACTACTAAAACTTTAACTTGGCAGTCTAATCTTTGTCTATTCTCTTTCTTAAGGGAGCTTTCTTGGAAAAAATAAAATCGGAAAACCCAGGTGTCCCTCTGTTCCTTTTTGGTCATTCTACTGGTGGTGCTGTGGTTTTAAAGGTATAGCATCTACCAATTACTTTAAGTACCTGAAGTATTGGTTCCTTTTAAATTAATAAGTTCCAAATTCGCAGGCAGCTTTGTATCCTTATATTGAAGAAATGCTGGAGGGAATTGTTATGACAGCTCCAGCTTTACATGTTAAGCCAGCACATCCGGTTATTGCGGTAACTTGCTCCTTGTTCTTGTTTCTTAGTTGTGCTAAATCATGATGTATTGGTCTCAGAGGTTTATTTCTTGAAGAAAAAGATTAAAAAGTTAGAAGTTACTTAGAACCAAACAATAAGTAATCAATGGTTTATAAGAATCTTTAATGGCACTCTCATTTATGCAAATACCTGGCTCATCTTTATTAAAATACCAAAAGCCTACCAAAATATTCTTTAAAGCAAAAGATGTCTGCAAATAAATCCAGAGAGTTATTGCTGGGATTTGCTGTGGTTTAGGGTTTTCAATACTGATTGAAACAGGTATGATATATATCAAATCATTTTCCCCGTTTAAATTTTTTGCTTGGTGCCTTTGTTCAGGTTCTTGCACCTCTTTTTTCTCTGGTTGTCCCCAAGTTCCAGTTTAAAGGTGCTAACAAGAAGGGCATCCCAGTTTCAAGGGACCCTGCCGCAATGTTGGCCAAGTACTCTGATCCTTTGGTGTACACTGGTCCAATAAGGGTCCGAACAGGGCATGAGATATTGTGCATTTCATCGTACTTAATGCGAAATTTCAAGTTCGTGACAGTCCCATTCTTTGTTCTACATGGAACTGCAGACAAAGTCACCGATCCTCTTGCTTCCCAGGATTTGTACAACGAAGCAGCCTCCAAGGTCAAAGACATAAAGCTTTACGAGGGCTTCTTGCACGACCTGCTCTTTGAACCAGAGCGTGAAGAGATAGGACAAGATATAATTAACTGGATGGAGAAGAGATTAGATTCTATAGCTGAAACTGGTGATCGATCACGCAGGATAGATACAAGTGTTCTTTCTTTTCTCGAAGTTAGAACACTGGTTCGAAAGCAGTAGATGTTCTAGAAACATTGAAAAGCTATTCATCTCCAAAGGGTGCTGGTTTACAGTGAAATTTCTAACCATGTACAGGAATTATAAATAGTTTGTAGAAATATCTTCCATTTTATATGGTGATCTTGTTCATTTGATTCTTCCATTTTATATGGTGATCTTGTTCATTTGATTCTTTCATTTTATATGGTAATAAAATTTGTTTAAATTTTCTTGAACATCATTAAATAGAAATATATATATTTTGGAGTTTACCATGAACTTAGAAGGTAAAAGTATTATGAAAGTTTTATATCGGAGTTTAGATTGCATTTGTCTCTCTAATAAAAAAAAATAAGTAAATTAGTCTCTTTATATTAGATTAAAGAGTAAATTGGTGTTTTATTAAAAATTTCATCTATTTTTATGGATGAAAATGAGTTTTAATATGTCAGCATGAGATATTTATAACACACCACATGGAACAGTTTAATTATTTTATTAGCTACAATTTTAATAGTAAAATTAATGAAATTAAATAAAAGAGACCATTTTACACTTTAATATAATTAATTTATTTATTTATTAAGTAAAATGAGTAAAATATAATTTAACTCGTAATACAAATTACTTCGTAGTAATTTTACCACTACATACCAAACCTATGCTTTTACCACTTCAAGACATACCAGACCTCTGCATTTGAGCATTAAGGGCATCCTCCATTTTGTTTGCCATGAATTGGAGAGTGTTATCAATATAAGAAACAAAATCTTCCAATTTCATACCTTCAATCGGATCAGTTATAAACGACCACTCGATCTCGCACCCTTCAGGCTTACCATCATCCCCCATTGTTGCCGTTGGCAAGACTTTGAGAGTGGCAACGTAGTTGTTGAGCCCAAAGTTATTTTCCAGGACCTGGTAGCTTAAGGACCAGTTGGTGGGATCAATGGTTAAAAGCTTCTCGTTGACCCATCCAAACTTGCCTATACAGTGACGGACCAAGCCAGGCTGCCCTGGACTTCCCTCCACTCTATAACAGGTATGGATGTCAGGAAACAACCTCTCTAAGTTGCAGAATTCCTCTAAGAATGGCCATATCTGATCTGGGGTTGAGCGTTTCAGCACTGCCATGGCCTTCCCTTTCCATTTTGGCTGTGTTTCTTCGGCCATTATTGATTTTGTGAGAGAGGAAGGGAGAGAGATATAAGTAATTTAGATAAGTGAAGAGATAAATGATATTTTTTTCTTTTTTTCTTTTTTGTGGACATGGAAGAGATAAAGTGATTAAGACATTGGCATTGAGGAAAGCTTATCAAATATTAAAATATTTAATTTTTGTAGTATAATTATAAGTGTCCTCAACTGTTTTAGTCTAAGATCAATCTTAACCGGGATAATAAATAAAGTAATAAATATTATTAATAATATATTGGCAAGTATATTTACACATTTTATGTATTTGGTCATGATTTGATCTGAGAAGAGTTTTATCATTGTTGATCTAAGAAGCACCGACCGCGGCAAAAATCCTCTCGTATCGGAGAAATGTCGTATCGATTGTCCGACACAATGGGATACGCATCGGACACATTGAAGCGTGTCAAAAATGACACTTCGTGAGTCTGCTGAATTTTTTACAGAGAATGAAAAAGCGAGCAAGCAAAGGTAAATATGATAAATGTGAAAGGAAAAAGGAGTAAATGGGAAGAAAAAAAAAATGAGTATGCATAAAAAGATAAAAAGAGAGTTAATCTTTGAAAAAAAAAGTTAATGGTTAATGTTGAAAAAAAGTTAATGCCTAAAATTAATCTTTGTAAAAAAAAAAAAAAAAAATTAATGTTGTGAAAAAAATTAATTAATGTATTGTTTTATATAATTATAAATTTATAATGAAAAAAATTCATTATATATTAATGAAAAATATCAACATTTTTATTTACATTGAGTATTTTAACATAAATATATATATAATAAAAATATTTTTATTACCGTATCCTACCGCATTCTGCGTGCCCTTATTTTTAAAAATTACCGTGTCGTCAGATGTCAGATCGTGTCGTATTCTGTATTACGTGTCCGTGTCCATGCTTCATAGCTGTTGATAATAAATAAATCTATTTTAACTGTAAAGAACGCGCTAAAACTTGGATGAATATCTGAATAGTTTACCCATTTGTTTTAATTGTTAAGAGGTCGACTCCTTTAAAAGAAGTTTTCAAAATATAGTTTGTCCAGAAGTTGATTTAATTTCCAACATTAATAGTAATATAAACTTACGAGTATGTGGCTTATGTTCAGGTTGGTGGTCCAAATCCCTTACGTGGAGGTGATTTACATAATTAACGTTGCTTACATACTATATTAACATTTTTTTTATGAGCTTTATAGATCTTATCTCTAACAAATTGAAGTACTCTTGTAACATCCCTAACTCGAGATCATCGCCGGAATAGGGTTAAGAGGCATTACCAAACATTCAGAACATTTCACTACCATTTCATGACACAAAATCAAACATCAATCAAACATATTCAATCATAAGTATATAGTCCCTCATTGAGGTCTTCGAGACCTTAAACACATGTTAGAAAGGGGTCGGGACTAAACCGAACACATACAGAAATTCTCAAAAATTTAAAACTTTTCAAACTTTCAAGGGTTACACGCCCGTGTGGGCAGGCCGTGTGTCTTCCACGACTGCTAGACACACCCATGTGTCTTCTCCGTGGTCGAATCTGACTTAACTCCACGGCCACCAAGCACGCCCGTGTATCCTGGCCGTGGTCGATCCTAACTTGGCTCCACGACTACTAGGCACCCTCGTGTGCTAAGGCCGTGTACTCTTAGGCCATATACTGACTTTTTCACACGGCTACTAGGCACGCTCGTGTACCATGGCCGTCTGCTCTTAAGCCAGCTACTGACTTTACCCCATGGTCACTAGGCACGCTCGTGTGCCATGACAGTGTAGGCAAATAGGCCATTTGCAAGGCCAATTTTCCACACACAAGGGTCAATCCTACAAGCACATTTAAGCATAATCCCACACACAATTTGGCAACCAATCTCATGTCAAGTGATCAACATAACATCTCATACAATCTCATTTATAATTATGTTAACTTATAAACTAAATTGTACCACCTGAACACATTCAATACCAAACATGATTCCTCCTCAAATTCACTTGATCATACTAACATCAATCTATCACCAAGATTACCATTTATAAGACATATCCATTGCTATCAACATATACCAAAACTCACTTCACATACCAAATCCACACAAGCATATTTCAAATATTTATCTAGCCACCTCACATGGCTATTTACATAACACATCTCATACATAATTTACATATCTAACCTATACATGCCATATTTCAACTATGTACATCTTTCCAAAAGTACCAAAATAGATTGCTGATAGTGTGATTGAGATGCTGACGATCCCCAGATCTGAGCTATCTTTACTGACACTACAAAACAAAGAAACAAATCACACAGTAAGCTTTCCAAAGCTTAGTAAGTTCGTAACATAACACATTAAACCAAAACAAATCATCACATAGATTTATTTCACATCTATACAGGTATATATAATGTCATCCAAAGCTAATATACTCATTTAACATTTCATGATCTCATTTATAGATTCATCAACCACATAGGTTCTGAACGTACCTTATCCAACACTTTGTTGGCAATTACATTTGCTACTCAATACTCACTATTTCCTCTCGAACAACTTTTGTCTCTTCTTCGATTTAATCGCACACTTAGTACCCAAATAGTTAGCCGAAACTTAATTAACATCGCACACTTAGTGCATCCATATCAAATCGATCTTAAATCGGTATCGCACACACAGTGCCCACCACAAAGCCGAAGCTTATATTATTTCGCACACACAGTGCTAATCATCTAGTCACATTTCCGAATACGCACACTTAGTGCCATATAACTCAAGCCCTCACATAGCATTCATATTTCAACATATTCATACCATTCATTTCGTAGCATTAAACAAGTAACACCCTAAATCCGGCCTAAACGTCATGACCGGATCTGGTTTGCTACGGGTTGAAACTTGAAAACTTTGCCTTGAAGGGTTTTGAAAATCTTAGTTTATTATAGCCGGTCAATCAAATAATTGTGAATTTTTTTTTGAAACAACTTTAAGCGTTCGCATTGTTTGTGTTTGAAAAGCCCATTTACCATTTCATTTTATAATTAAGACTTTAGGGGGAAAAGGAGGAAAAAACATAAGTTTATAAAAACTTAACATAAAAAAAATAAAAATCTAAGTAATGGAGGCCTTGTTACAAAAATATTCCCGAAAATTAAAATTCAAATGAAAATCCAAAAATAGTCTATGTAGATAATAATTTTGATGGCCCCTCGAGTCTGCTTCGGCTCCCATGTCCACGAACTACTGCTCATTTGTAAAGTGGGGAAAATAAAAAGGTGAGTCACCAAGACTCAGTTTGCAAATCCTGAAAAACACATAAAAGCCTTGGGCCCACAAACACATTATGGGCCTTGGCCCATACATAATGGCAACAAAATATTTCATGCAACATGGCCCATCCCAAACCTAAGAGTCCATCCTCTACACACCCCCGTACCAACCATCACACCGTGGGGATTTCTACAATCAACCCTCTATCCGCTACACACCATATCGATCACTATGTGACCTGTGTGGCCAAGCCACCAATCGCTATGCGACCTCAGTAATACATTATAGTATTCGACAGCTATGCTGCCTATCATAAAGACCGATCACTATGTGACTTATGTGGCAAAGCCATCGATCGCCTCCCAACCTGCTCCCCTTCCATAAATCAATCAATCCCATCCCATGCATACAAACATGCAATAATCGAAACATTAAACTATCTAAACAGATCGCAGACTTTCACAAACTTCGATACACATAGAGGAGTTTTTATGATTACGTACCTGGCATCCCTTGCCTACCCTTTCTGGGCATACGACTGTTCATACAGCCTCTCTTTCCGACTTTTAGCCCATAGCATACATTTAATACAACAAAACTTATGTGTTAAGAATCTACACACCTGATTACCGTTAGAACGAGACTTTTTAAGTTGACGCTATCCGTAGCCAACACAACCGCTATCTGCCTAAGGTGTTGTTCAGAAGCCGGTCCACAACCCGGTGGCCAATCTCGAACAGCAGACACCGCTCGTTTCTTAAACTTAGGGATTGGGTTTACGGACCCGATCCTCTCCTTTGCCTGATCCATATTTGATTCCATCAAAATTCCTTGTCAGAACTAATATAACGAAATAGGGTTAAACCATATCATATGATTAAGATCTTAAGCACGATAACGAATCTAACGGAAATCTAATGAAAACCCCTTACCTTGAAATCCCGAAATAGATAGGATACTTAGAGACTAATGGATTCCGGCTTTTAGATCTAAGAGATCTACTTCAATTTCCCGAGGTGTAGCCCAAGATGTGAACACAAGAACAATCCAAACGAAAAGATAACCTTACCACGACTATAAGATTCTTTGGCAAAAATCCCAAGTAAAGAAAAAAAAGAAGAGATCGGCACCACCTTTGACAATTCCCAACTCCAAAGAATTTCGGCTTTTGAGAAGATTAAAAAGAGAAAAGATGACAGGAAGAAATCTTTGCGGATTCAGTTTTTAGTGGAGAAATCGACAAAAGAGGATAGGAGGTATTCGGCTATGGAGATGGGAAGAAAGTTTAAAGTTTCGGCTTTTGAATGAAAGTGAAGATGAGAGAATAGGCTTAGAGATTTCGGCTTTATGGAGAAATTGGCACAAGAGGAAAAGAATGGAAAAAGAAAGTGAAGTGAGAGGTTTCGACTTTTGAAGAAATCAAGAGAAAAGAAATTACAGAGACTGACTGAGAGTTTCGGCACAGAGAATGAGGAAAAGAATGGGGTTCAAATGCTAGAATTGAAGAGATACCACCCCTATTAATAGAGAATTTTGGCACTTACTTATCAAAACCCGAAAGTGCCCTTCCTGATAATTAACAATTAATCAAATAATAGGGGAAATTTCGGCACCCCTTTACCGTAAAGAAACCGATTTCTTTCCCCTTTAAGAGATGGAATTTCGCCAACCTTGCTCTCGTGAGATAGCTCTTATCTTTTCTCCTTTATCTTAATCTATTCATACCTTTAGAAGAGGCCTAAATAACACCACCTCTCCTACTATTATTATTATCACATTATCAATCATCCCTCCTAAAATTAAGCCTCATTGCCGTCCCCCTCCTTGCTCCTTTTAAGTGCCGAAAATGGCCCAAAGATATGGGCTCCTTGCGGCAAAAACTTGGGCCTCACCTCCTGCTATTGGCGCCAACCTATAACTCCTCTGCAACACCACATACTACTGGGCCACAAGCCTATTTTGCAACCTAAAGCACTGATACCATCTTTTAAACCCCATGGTACCCAAACAGGAATTTTAACCATGGCTTCGACCCAATCTTGGGCCCAATTTAATCCCCTAACACTCAAATTAACACATTAAACATATCCACCCACTAAACGCATAGGCCTATTAATTCAATATGTTACAAAACATAACTAAATACTCGTATTATGTCCGAACTTACCTCGGACGTCGAACTATCGAAACGGTCGATTAATCGAACACTTTATCTTTGCCTCGATCTCGATCCGAACCTCTCATTTCTTGGTCTATACACATTCAAATTCAATCCATTCAATCACAATTTCATTCAATTTAGTCCACACGCACTTATTTAGGGCATTTTACAAAATAGCCCTCACATTTTTTGACACTTTAGTCCCTATTTCACAAAATCATCAAATACACAAAATTTCAAAACACATATGCTAGCCGAATTCTTCCCATGCTAATACAAGCTCATGCATTTCATTTATTTCACATTTTAACCCTTCAATTTACACTTATCACAATTTAACCCAAATTACTAAATTTCATGAAAAATTCAAATACAAACTATGTTAACCCAACATCAAGCTTTCATATTTCACCAACTAGCATCACAAAGATCACATATTCATCAATGGCATATCTCACATTCATCACTAATTCACAAAATTTAAGCATGGTTTAGCTAGAGCACGAAGCAATGATTACTAAAACGTAGAAATTATAAAAAACCGAGCTGAATTCACATACCAATTTGTGCCTAAGTTTGTCGAAGCCTCAAAGCTCACTAGCCTTCTTTCTTTTCTATTTTCGGTGAGTACAAGATGAATACTCATCTAATTTCATGTTCTTGTTTTATTAATATTACCTTATTAAACATTTTAATCATCTACTCTTAATAAAACGAAAAATAAAACCTCAAAACCAAAACAATACCTCCTATCATCAGGATTCAACAACAGATAATACAAATAATCAACTCTTACAACACTAATATTTCAGATTTTTAAGAAGTGATATTAACAAATATATATTCTCTAAACGGTGGCATTAATTTGTATGAAAGTTTTTTTTCCAGTTAACATTTTTAAGTGCAAATAGATTTAGAAGTATTATGAGAAAAACCGAGCTGGATTCAAAATTAATAGGTAATATTTACAAGTATTATGACAATTTTTATTTTTATTTTCTAGATATATAATTTTTAAAATAAAAAGTTAAAAATTCAATAAATTAATAAATATCTGATTTGGAAAAAAATTAAAAATAAAATTAACTCTAAAAAAATTAATTTATCTGGTGCGGTTAAATTAAATTTCAAAAGTAAAAAATGTAATCGGTTGAGCTTTTCGTCTTGCACATTACATATCATAACAAAACATAACATCGCATCCATCTCTCATTCGCTTGGACAATTGAGGAAGAGATTTTTATTTTTTTTTTCCAATTTATCTATTGCAGATCTCCAAAATCCCCAATCCCAAAACCCTAAATTCATCCTTCTTTGTTAGAAATAAATCCCAAATTTTTTGGGGTTCTTTTAGGTTTATCAAAGCCAGTATAGCAATATATATAGCCGATGATTCTAGAACCTCCATGAATCTTCACCAAGCTGTCTTCTAATGGACGTACGTAATCCGTACGATGCCTGAGCTGCGTAGCCGTGCTCGCAGAAATCGGGCCTCCGTTAACCCTAACTTGAGTCCAACCGCGATTGATATTGTTCCACAACCCGACACCAATAACAAGGTCATCACACGAACTCGCCAGAGGAGAACCGGACAGAAGAGGAAACGAGAGGGCGCGATCGTCGCCGTCGTTGATGATAACGAGCTTAACAACAACGATGACGGACACAATAATATTGTGAGCGGTGCCGGTTTTGAAACAACGCCGTTTGGAAGAAAGGCAGACGAGGATATTAAAAAGCTTAGGGTTTTGGAAGAACAGGTTGCCGAAAAGAAGATGAACGAGTACGATAGTGGCGGCCGTAGCGGCGATAAGGGCCCTGGGGCTGAAGATGACGGAAACACAGCTCCGCTTCCTGAAAAGGTATCTTTTTTCTGTTTATCGACTTTAATTTTATTTTGGTAATATTTCTATTTTTGGTTTTCTGGTTTTGTTATCAAGAAATCCTTAGAAGAAAGATAAATGAAGCTTTGATTATTGAGAATCATTGCTTTTGGCTTAATTTTTTTTCGTGCTTTTTTGGTTTGGGGTTCTTTACACTGTTCAATTGGTTACCATTACAAAAACGTTTTAGAACAATTTGACTTTTGAGGTTGGTCCTAGTTTTACGCTATATGATGAAATATAAGTTCTTTGTTTTGTCGCAACAGGTTTCAGTTGGCGGTTCCCCTATGTATAGAATTGAAAAGAAACTGGGGAAAGGAGGTTTTGGACAAGTTTATGTTGGTCGACGAATTGGAGTTACTGGTCCGGGAGCTCTAGAGGTGCCTAATGATATTATAGAAGATTCCATTCCATGCTTGAAATAGTTCATATCCCAAATGCTCTGAACCTTTTATGTTTGAATTTTAGGTAGCATTAAAATTTGAGCATAGAAGCAGCAAAGGATGTAATTATGGGCCACCATATGAGTGGCAAGTTTACAAGTGAGATTCCTATCATCTCATTAATTTAGTGGTTGTTATAGCATCATAGCCTCGTTAATTAGGGCTGTATGTCATTTGTGATTTTTACCATGGTTTTCAATTGTTTTTGTGCAGTGCACTTGGTGGTAGCCATGGTGTCCCTCGAGTTCATTACAAGGGCCGGCAAGGTGACTACTATGTTATGGTATGTGTTTGCTTTAACGTAATCTCTTAAGTTTTGATACATAGAGATATGCATGTGTTTGTGTATCAGGTTTCAGAGTATGATCTGAGTTGTTGAAGTGTTTTTAACAGGTTATGGATATACTTGGACCTAGCTTATGGGATGTTTGGAATAACAACTCACACACGTAAGTTCCTTGTGAAGTTAAATGGTAGATTTGCCTTATTTATTCACAGATAAGCCATTTAATTGCAGTTCATCTTTTCAATTCCAGGATGTCTATCGAAATGGTTGCATGTATTGCCATTGAAGCCATATCAATCTTGGAGAAGATGCACTCCAGAGGGTAATATATTTTTATATTTTGCTTATGATTTTTCTTTTCTTTTTTATTTTAAGATACGGCTAGGGGATTTATGTTGTTAAGAGAATTGGTATGCTTGAATTGATAAATCTTGATAATCAGCCCACTGATTTGAGGTCTCTGTAATTAGATTTGTGTGGCAAGGATAATGGTTCCTCCTATACTAGTTTATTTATTTTTTTTAAATTATAACCTTGTTGCTTCTATACTTCGTAGATATGTGCATGGGGATGTGAAACCTGAGAATTTCTTGCTTGGTCTTCCCGGAACTCCAGATGAGAAAAAACTTTTTCTTGTTGACCTTGGATTAGGTAAACTGTAATTTTTTTTTTTCTTTTAAGAAATATTTCTGTTCAGATCCAAATAGTTTTTGACAGTTCTGTTTCTATTTTGACTTAACAGCTACCAAGTGGCGAGATAGTTCAAGTGGTCAACATGTTGAGTATGATCAACGTCCTGATGTTTTCAGGTAAATTTAAAAAATTGTTAGCCATTTGCTTTTGTTTCCTTTTGTGGTGGCATATAAATTGATTTGCTTATCCATACAAGCTTGGAGTTTCATTTTCCTTTTCTATTTTGAGGTTATGAGGAACTGCTATTGATTATTTCTGTATCACAGGGGAACTGTACGATATGCTAGTGTGCATGCTCATCTTGGTAGAACTGGTAGCAGGAGAGATGATCTAGAGTCTCTGGCTTACACACTTATTTTCCTCCTTCGTGGTCGGTTACCATGGCAAGGATATCAGGTTTTCATTTTCGTAATATAAATTTGTGCATGTATGTGCTTATTATCTCTTGCGTTTCTAATGCAAGTGGTTATTTTAGGGTGAAAATAAAGGCTTTCTTGTTTGTAAGAAGAAGATGGCCACTTCTCCTGAAACTTTATGTTGCTTTTGCCCTGCACCTTTCAGACAGTTTGTTGAGTATGTTGTGAATTTGAAGTTTGACGAGGAACCAAATTATGCAAAATATATCTCTCTTTTTGATGGCATTGTTGGTCCAAATCCACATATTAGGCCAATAAATACTGATGGTGCTCAAAAGGTACTTCTTGCATCTGGTTATTTGGTTAACTTGACATTGAGAAGTACATCTCAATTGTTGGAATTTATTCATCACATATATTTTTTTCTTGAAGCTTATATATCAAGTAGGACAAAAGAGAGGACGGTTAACAATGGAAGACGAAGAGGATGAACAGCCAAAGAAGAAGGTTCGAATGGGTATGCCTGCAACTCAATGGATTAGTGTGTATAATGCTCGTAGGCCTATGAAGCAAAGGTATCTTTCTAAATATCATCATCAAGCTTTTCAAATTATTAATAAGAATAGATGTTGATAATTTCTATCTCCTGTTGTAGATATCACTATAATGTGGCAGATGTGAGGCTTGCTCAACATATTGAGAAAGGAAATGAAGATGGGTTATTTATAAGTAGTGTGGCTTCTTGTTCTAACCTATGGGCTCTTATTATGGATGCTGGCACTGGCTTCACTGCTCAAGTATATGAACTCTCCATCCTTTCTTCATAAGGTTGGTTGTGTTCTTTTGATTCAGAGACTTGTCTATTGCAATTCTTGCTATATATATATAATAAAGCTTTTGACTTAGTTTGGTGTCAATCAACTTAGTAACACCGACTCAGTTTGAAACATACATAAAAATGAGATAATGCAATAAACATATATAAGGTTACATAGGTAATTTAACTTTCTTTAAAAATAGAACTATATCTCTTATCAACCCACTATTCCTATTTTAAATCTTCTGAAAAATATCTACTGTCACTTTAAGTTCTTTTTTTTTTTTATTCTGATTATCTTTGTTTTACTCTTTTTTTTCTTTTTTTTTTTTGAAAATTTTAGTTCTTGCTATATTGAATATTATTTGTATGCTATTTGATGTTTTCACTTGGAGTGCATTTGGTTCAAGGAATGTAACATTTTCGGGGGTAATGTGAGATTCTGGCATATTATTCCCACGTTTGGATATCAAACATTTCCTTGAGCTGGCAAGTCTCACATACCCAATAATGTGAAGATTTTGAAATGATGCAGGAGCTTTTATTTATTTTATAATATTTTATTATTTAGTTTTATTTATTGCATATTAGATATATTATGGATGGCTAGGATTATTATCTTTAGGGTTCAAATCTAAGGCTAGAATAGAACTTTATTTGCAAGAAAGCCTAGTAACATTACTTGCAAAAGAAAGCCAATATAGATGAGTTGTAGCTTTACAACCAATATTATTGTTATTATCATTTTGACTAATAAGAAACTAGAGGTTTTCTATAACTTAAGTTCTCTAAAGTTCCAACTTCTTTCTTACTCGTTGTTCAGCCCTAATTCTATCAATTATTGCTGGTCCCCCCCACCCCAAAACCACATCATGGAATAGAAGGGTAATCTCAATATTACCTCTTTCTTAGGTAATTTCACATTCTGGGCAGAATCAGAAATTTTGGACAAATTTTTTCTTTGTTTTTATAAGTTTAGTCAATGTTGTCCTTTTTTCCTAGTGAGGCTAACATCTATGTTTAGTAAACCCAATTCCTCATCACGCAATAAATGTCACTCATTCAATGATATCCAGACACCATTTGGACCTCAGAAGAGGATTAGTTAGCATTTTCCGATTAATACCATAAAGATTGATATAACACACCAAAAAAATGAATTTTAGCAAATAAGAAACAAAATTTACTAGTATTTATCAAATGACACATTACATGTTTTAATATAGATATGCATATATATATATATATGAGTCATTTTGTGAAAACTTTTGTTTACTTTTTCATGATAAAAGCTACCAAATTCTTTAAACAACCAATTGATAAGCCATATAAATAATTTGGTTCAATGGTTGTTTGATTGAATTCAACTGATGAAATCAAGGTGTAATGAAAATGAATTTCATAAATCATCACAATTTTATGGAAAAATTTGCTGAAAAATGTTGAAGGAACTAAACTTGTTGAAAAAACAAATTGTACAGTGAAGACAATTTAGTAAAATGTGCTTTTAGGTAACCTTAGGTTCCGTCAACTAAACTCACAAATTTTACATTCTAGCCAAATGAACTAAATAATAATGTAACATATCCTGTAATGGGCCAAGTCATTTTGCTTTTCGGTAATTCTATTACCAAAGTGAATCTCACACTCCTTGGACCAAACACTCCTTATTAATATATGTCGAACATAGTTGTGAATAGCTCTTAATAATCTACCAATTTTATTGGTAATGTGCTAAGTCATTTTGCTTTTTGGTATTTCTATTACCAAAGTTAATTTTACACTCCTTGAACCAAATGCCCCTTAGTAATATACGTCAAACATAGTTGTGAATAGCTGTTACTCATCTATTGATTTTATTGCTCAATGAAGGAATGGATTATGGAGCAGTGGGAGAAAAATTACTACATCAGTGCAATTGCAGGAGCTAATAATGGGAGCTCTTTAGTTGTAATGTCTAAAGGTTAGTTTAGCTATCACTATGGTATGTAAAAAGAAATTTCTATTTTTATATTTATTTATCTTATTTCTATTGCTTTATCGAATGTAGGGACCCAGTATTTGCAGCAATCCTACAAAGTTAGTGATTCATTTCCCTTCAAATGGATCAACAAAAAATGGAGGGAGGGTTTTTATGTGACTGCCATGGCCACTGCTGGAAGCAGATGGGCAATTGTTATGTCGCGTGGTGCTCCATTTTCTGACCAGGTTCTTATTGGATTTCTAGGATATCTGTTATCTGTTCAATGGCACACCATTGTTGTGTTAAATGAAAAGCTTACAGCCTTCCTTCATCCTTTTCTGGTGCACTTTCAGGTTGTAGAATTAGATTTTCTATATCCTAGTGAAGGTATTCATCGGAGGTGGGATAGTGGCTATCGCATCACTTCAACCGCTGCAACTTGGGATCAAGCTGCTTTTGTCCTTAGTGTTCCAAGAAGAAAACCTGCAGATGAAACTCAAGAAACCCTTCGAACTTCTGCTTTTCCAAGCACACATGTAAAGGTATTGACTTCAACTTTTATCACTAGCTTATTTCATCCTTTCTTCGTGAAGGTGTAAATGTTTACATAGGGCTTTTTTCTCCAGGAGAAATGGGCAAAGAATCTCTATATTGCATCAGTTTGCTATGGTCGAACTGTTTCATGAACTGCCTAGGTTTTGTTCAGATTCAGATGCAACTCATTTTGTTCGATCTTGCACTTGTACAATGAGGGACGACTTTACTGCTTCAATTTAAGGAACTAAGCTCTTTAGTCAGATTGATTGATCACTGCATTAGAGAGTTATGTATGCAAAATTCTACTTTATTGTCACCATGATGTAGCATCTATTCTAATGCCTGTGCACTGTCATTCAATCAAGTCAAAATCTTTATGGGCTAAATTAATATCTTTTCTCCCACTAGATGTGAATGTTCTTACCTGTATAGTTTTGAAATCATAATTTCTAGGTTGAAGGCAAGTGCACAGGTTAAGTTTAATTGTTGATGGTGTTCGAGGAACATTCAATGATGATTTTATGCTAAACTCTAGATGCTTTGAGGCACTAAATCTGTATACTATGTCTAGCTTTGTTTCTGGACTAGAAGATCATTATGATCTTTTATCCTTTCTGTTCTGGGATGTCTGATTTGACCCTAAAGAAGAGAATGTTACTTATTTTGTATATTTTGAAGCAACAGTATGTAATTGGTTATCATTATTAATTTTGGGCTATAGTTTTTGTTAGTATTCCTGTTTCATAAAAGCTAACCCAGTGCATCTGAAACTGCCTCATCCTTTTGCCTGTCCAATTTCCCAAATTTGTTTGTTAGGTGTTTTCCTCCCATTATTCTTTTCCAAAGCGGAGAGTCCATGCTATTTTGTTTTGACTAGGTGCATGCTAAAGGTTGATATATCTATTTCCGAAAAGTTAATCCGTCTGTTGTGGAATAAGCATTCAAATATTTGAAGTTGTGATATGTCAGTGTACCAATTTTATGTTCCATGCTGGCTATTGAATGCCGTTGTGGTTAATTTGATGGTGTAGTCTGATAATGCCATTTACAATTTAGCTTATAGTTTGATACATTTATGCAAGATTAATGCTGTACTTTGGAGTTTGAATTTTAGAATGGTGCTTTGTGGTATGATTATTTTTCCTAGGCTCCAAAATGTGAGCGTATGAGATGGTTTTGTTGTATTAAGAATAGAGGTCAAAATCTCAAAAGAATAAATACTGCAGAGGCTTTTTTATATGTGGCTAAAAGCTTTTGCAAAGGAACTGCAAGGAGACGGACCAACATTTGATTTGGTAAGAAACTTTCACTAGTTAACTTAATTATAGTTGTGTGACTTATTGTTCTCTTTGCTGTTGGCATATATTGACAGGTCTTTCCATTTGCAATATTTTGCCAAACATTTTTCAGGTACAACTTCAAGTACACCTGTCTTAGATTGTTTCAACCGTCTATTTTTCTTTCTTCCGAAGTGGTAAGAATATCATGCCTTTTTTCAGCAATTCATATATTATCCTCAATGGGGAGCACCTGATAAGATTCTTGACCATATCTGATTTTTCCTTGTGTGATTGTTGATGTTATATAGAAACACAAACATCCACCAGTTCCTTGTGATATTTGCGGCACTAGCACTGGTTTTACATCTGTGCATTCAATCATTTTTGGCGTAAGATACCTAAGCAACTTTTGTAGCACGCTAAAACAATCAATTATATTGGTTTACAGGGTGGAGGTTAAGGGAGTGGAGAGTGTTACGTTGTTCAGGGACTTACCATATAATGAAGCAATGTTTTGCGCAACTGATTTGTATTCACTTGCCATCCATTCATTTGTGAACCTTTCTAATATAGTGCGGTGTTTGTCTGTCTCTGTAATGGTCTCTGGAAACCTATGTTATTCAGACTTGGATATGGATATATATCCGACTCTGATAGGTTCAATATCCTGAGGTGTTTGTCCTCCATGTCTAGATGTATCAGACGCAGGCATTAAGCAAAATTAAGAGTCGAGCAACATCGGTTATTCTGGAAAAAGAAGCCTAAAGTAAGCATATCTTAATGAGGCAGTTTAATTATGCATTATATTGGTAAATGATGAATAAGTTGACTAATTGCTTTCTCTGTAAGTTAATGGCTACGAGGCTCGGGAGTTTGCAACTTGTGTTGTTGCAGAACGAAGTGGATGCTGAAATTATATGAACCATGCCAGTGACGAGTGGTAGAAACATTACAATGATACATCGATGATGATCATGGATTAGAGGTTTGCCGGCTGACCCTAACAATGCTTTGTTGATACCATGTGGTGTGGACTTAAATTTTGAAATTGAGCCAAGTCTATAACAGATACTTGACTGTTGAGTCATTCTGAGGTTGTAACCTAACCATACATTGTATGAGAATTCATATTTCAGTTTTAGTAATTTCTCTGAAAAATAAACCGACTTACTTCCAGTCTTTGATTTTGTCATTATTTGATCTAATTTACGTATGCACTTTTAAAGCAGGGAGTAGGCATCTTGCTAAAATTATAATAGGTATATATTAATATTTATCCCTGTTGTACGGCACTTCTACCTGGATCAAGTCTGGATATTTTAATTAATTTTTTAATATCATTAAGATATTTTTTTGATGTTCAATCCTTTCAAGATTTATGAATAATGTTTTCAACAATCTCGTTCTTTGGAAAGTGTAATGTTATTTATAATAAATTTGGGAGTGGTTGGGTCAAAGGATAGATTAGTTGAGGACGAATTGCATGCATAGCTTTTAACCAATTTATTTATCAATTTAATCAGTTGGTCATTAAAAATTCAGTTTGACTAATATTTTTTTTTTTTTTTTTTGTGATTTTTTTAGAATCAAATCTGTGATTAAATTAGTAAGTCATTAGTTTGTCTTATATAATCTTCTATATTAGTTTGTGAATCAACCGGTTCAAATCCCTCTTCGAATTGGTAATCCAGCGGTTAATCTGGTCTATTCAATTAGTTTTTTATTTGTTTCAATGGGTCCATATTGATTCGCAAAACAATAGGATTTTTAGTTCAACCAATCTAATACGTCGATCTAGTCAATTCAAACAAACTTAGTTTTTGTCCGCTTGTTAAGTTAATCAGTTGAATGTCCTTGTCTAGACTAATATTTTATTCGATTTTTGATTCAACTCATCTATCGGATTGTCTATTATTTCTATTTTAACTCTTGAATATACTAAAATCTAAAAATATTGGTGGAGGCTTGCTGCCGGTTGATGATATTAGTGAATATTATTAGTTGAAACTTGTTACAACGGCCATGTGCATTGTAATCACTAATTAGTCAGCCATTTAACATTATCTATATGATAGATTCAAATAAAGTGGGAATAAGAAATGAGTATAAAATCCTAAGCTTTCAAATCTGAACATTGAACAATGAAATACAAAATTCAATCAATTTATATTAGTGTTTTCGTTACTAGCTTTTGGGAAATATTTCAAAGTCCTCCATGTTCATATTTCAAATTTGGCAAACAGGTTAATATTTTTTAGAGGACTAATTGAACATTAAACCATTAATTAATATATTATTTAATTATACATATCTTTTCACAATTATCTTATCATTGAAATCAGAGGCGGATTTAGGGGGCTGGTAGAGTTTTCGACCCCCTAAAATAAAAAAATTATCATTTTGGCTTTTTAAATTTTCAAAAATTTTAAATTAATAAAAGTAAAATTATACTTTGGCCCCTAAAAATAATAAAAATTTAATTTAATCTCTTAAAAATTATAAAAATATAAATAATTTAATTTCGGCCCCTTAAAATTTTTTGATCCCTTCCCCCTATTTCAATGAAAGTGAGTGTGAATGGGGAGGTTATACCTGAGGAAATCCAGGTCAAAGTTAATGAAGGAGACTAGGTCTCTTCCCCCACCAACTACAACATTATTGGAAATTAAAAGAAAATAAATGCTTAAAAATAGCTTCACCAGTTACAACCTGGCGGTTTAAATGGAGTAACATTAGCGATACCAGAAGGCCAATGGCGGTGGATTTCAGATTTCTACTTTTATCAAAATTGAATGACAAATGTTTGTTGGCGATGTATGACAACTTTTCATTTACTTTGGTTGATGAAAAGTAATTTTAGCACTTGAAGAATAAATAAATTATTTTTTGTAAAAATTTCATCTATTTGAACTGATGAAATAACAGGTGGCATATTATGTCTAGTATAGCTCACTGTTGATGTAAATGAATTAATTTTAATAATATAAATGAATAAAATTTTTAATGGAATAATTAATTTACTTTTTAATCTAATGTAATGTCTTTTTTAATAGAAGAGACAAAATATAGTTTAACTCTAAATATAAAGATCTCGATAATATTTTTACTTATTTTGAAAAATTTTAATTTCTTATATCATATTTGGTAGTATTTTAAGTCAATAATAATATATATCATGTCAATATTTATTTATACACAATATCTTTTAATAACCATTCACTACCATAAAAACATTTTATTGAAAAATTAATATTTTTAATTAAAAATAAAAAATATTTAAAAGATTACTCATATATTTTTTTCAATTACTTTCATTTTGAAGTAATCAAATACTAATTTTGTAACCATCAAAATTACTTTTTATTGTTTTTTTTTTTCATTTGTAGTATAAAATCATATAGCTTTGTCTTCAAAGTAGTTTCAATTCCCAAATAAATTCGATAAAAGGAGGTTTAATATGTATATTACATTTTTTATTAATAATTATTAGTTGAATAATTTTTTATATTGTTTTCATTAATGAATTTCTTTTTATATTAATTTTATTTTTCTCACTATTTATCAGTTATTAGTGACAAAATCAAAGCTGTTACTCAATTATGTTTTTTAATATCCTACTTTATTGATAATTATTTGAATGGAGAAAAAATTAAAAATAAAAAATAATTATTTGATACATTTGTATTAATTGTCGCATATCCTTAATTGGTATTTAAAACATAAATAAATAAAACGAATGATGAATTTTTAATCTGTTTGTAAAATTTAATAAACTCCACCATCATAATAACAAATAATAATAATAAATAAATAAAATTTTGAATTAAGAAAACTACACTCTAATATATCAAATAATATTTAAAATTTTAAAATAATATTTCAACCGTGTTTGTAAAATTAAAATATTTCACCCACAATGTATTAAAATTTAACACTTTAAAAAAATAGTCACAATTAATATTGCAATTAGAATTTTTTTATTATCAAACATTAATTATATTAAATATTTTAATTAATTAAAGTTAAAGGTGTATATTTAAAATTACTTTATTAAAAAAATTATAATCTATATTTAAATTTTTAAAAATAAAAATTAATGAAATTTAAAATGTGAGAAATTTAGTGAAAAAATGTTTAATTGTTTTTAGAATCGGCCAAATCAGTTGGTTGAAGTATTAGTTTAGGTTAATTAACTCACAAATTGGTATAAATTGGTTGAACCAACAATTGAACTCGTTTTTTATCTTTAAATTTTTTATTTTAATAATTTATTCAATTAAATTAGATAAATTAATTGAATCGGGAAACAATAGTTACAATAGTTAAACCATAAATCCTGTTCAAGAAACTTTTAATTTTAAGGAATGTTTTAATTATAAATAAAAAACACTTTTTTTATATATATATATATATAAAACACCCAATAGCAAGCATCACAATGATTATTTTTCTATCCGTAGAAACAGGAGACCAAAGAAAAACAGCGGAAAAATTCCACTTTCTCTCTTTTCGGAAAAAAAAACGCGGAAAACAGCCGCCCACAGAGCACTGAGTCAGCTCGTTTCCACGTTCTCTCATGCCTAACACCATGCTTTCTTTCAAACATTTGCTGGTATTATCATAATATTGTCTCATTAAATTCCTTTATTTATTATATCATTATTATTCCCACTTTTCAAGTTTTGTTTTTGAACTTGACAAATCTTTATTATATATAGAAAAAAAAAATCTAACAAAAATTGTCCAAAGGATCTTCCTTTTCAAACACCCATTTCTACGTGGCCTGCAGGCACCCACCTTGTACAATTCTCTGGGGCATTGAAAATTTGATTTTTCTGCCCTTTTACTTCACCTATAAAAAGGGGTTGGCTTTTGTTTTCTCAAACACAAAGCCTAAAGGTTGTTTCTTCAGTTCTGTTCATTTTTTCTTTGTTTCACAGAGACCGGTGTTGGGTGGAGAAGAAAGAAAATCTTGGTGTTTATTATTGCTGAGAACGATGATGAACGGTGGTAATTTAGTGGATAACGATTCAGCTGTTGCTGGTGGTGTTGAGGATATGTATGGTGAGGATATTGCCACCATGGGTCAGCCTGTTACCCCTTGGACCGTCTCTGTTGCTAGGTGATGCTTTATGTTTTATAATATAATATTCAGTTTGAATTACTTGTTATAATTTGTTGCTCAATGTTCATACATTAATTATAGATCTAAAGAAATCTAAATGTTGTTAATCTGAGTACTAAATAGTTGAAAGATCATAGCTTTATCGATCTTTGCAGATAATGACAAAAGTTAAATCTTCTACCATATTTCTCATTATTGTTATATTTTCTACAGGATTGCAAATTGCATCATACAATTTGGGAGCTTAATAAAATTTTCATAAATTTTGGATTTTAATGAGAGTTCTTTAAAAAAAATTGGGGTTCTAATTAAAATTTTTGTAAGATTAATGAGAAATTTCGAAAATTTTGGGGTTTAATTAATATTTTCTAAAAATTTCAAGAAAAAATAAAAAAATTCAAAATTTTCTTTTGGAGGGGGGAAGGCGGCCTAGGCCACCATAATGGTCCGCCTCTGGCATCATATATGACGTATAAAACAATATATCTGTCATTGTGGATTGCTGTTGTTGCATCTAATTTTGTTGCAATAATTTCAATGTTGGTATATATATATATGATGTGTTTGGTTTTAATGTTGTATGTGACTTAGTACTTTAATGTTGTAAGACATAGTTGTAACATAAATAGAAAAGCTAATTTTAATTGCTTGTAACATAAATAGAAAAGCTAATTTTATTTGTGCCATTTTATATCGGCTATACCATATACAAGCTTCTCCATTGTTTTGAAGTTTCATACTGGTAAACTTTCAACTCATCTTAGATCTTTCTGAATGTTGTTGCAGTGGATATACCTTAATGCGAGACCCGCGTCACAACAAAGGTGTCGCCTTCACCGAGAGAGAGAGAGATGCTCACTACCTACGCGGTCTTCTTCCGCCGATTGTTCTCAGTCAAGAGCTTCAAGAGAAGAGGATAATGCATATGCTTCGCCAATATAAAGTTCCTTTGCAACGATACATGGCTATGATGGATCTTCAGGTACTTGTTCATGCCTTGCATATGCTGTTTTTAGCATGTTTTTCGTTTCTAACTGATGTTCTATTTGCCATTTTCCAGGAGAGGAATGAACGACTTTTCTACAAACTTCTCATCGATAATGTGGAGGAACTGCTCCCGGTTGTTTACACTCCAACCGTTGGCGAGGCTTGCCAAAAGTATGGGAGCATTTTCAGGCGCCCTCAGGGTCTTTACATCAGTTTGAAAGAGAAGTATGTGTTTGATTATGTCCTTTGTATGTATTTCTTTTATGTTTTGCTACTGAACTTGCATAACAATAACTAAGCATCACATTCTATCAGGGGGAAGATTCTTGAAGTATTGAAAAACTGGCCCGAGAGAAGCGTCCAAGTTATCGTTGTCACCGATGGTGAGAGAATTTTGGGACTTGGAGATCTTGGTTGCCAGGTAATTCGATATTTGTATGGGCTCTGTGAGTTGAAACTGTGACCATATCTCCCTGTCTGTCTAGAAGATCAACTTAACAAACTTCAACATTATGCTTGTTTCAGGGGATGGGTATACCTGTAGGAAAACTTTCTCTGTACACAGCTCTCGGAGGAGTCCGTCCTTCTGCGGTAAGCATTACTAAAACCACCACGTTTTGTGATTGCTTTTCTTTGTTTCTTTTCTCGTTTTCTGTTGGTTCAAGTTTCTATACAGTTCGTCTTTCTGTAGCTTAACCAAATAGGATGATTTCCTGCAGTGCTTACCTATTACTATTGATGTCGGGACAAACAACGAGAAGTTGTTAAACGACGAGTTTTACATCGGCCTCAGGCAAAGGAGGGCAACTGGACAGGTTTGGTCTTTGCTTCTATATATTTATATCCAGTCATGCATAACATTTTTATGCCATAAATGCATTTACTTCTCTGAAATACTTGCTGGATTTCCATGGTGTAGGAATATGATGAACTTCTTCACGAGTTCATGTCTGCAGTTAAGCAGAATTATGGGGAGAAAGTCCTAATACAGGTAATTATCGGTTCACACTCGTTTAGCCATTTAATTCTGGACTTTTACATCCTCAATTCTCTGAATAAGTACTGTTTCAGTTTGAAGATTTTGCAAACCACAATGCATTCGAGCTGTTGGCAAGATATAGTTCTAGTCATCTCGTTTTCAACGACGACATACAGGTAATATTCTCTAACCAGCCCCTAATTCCACCACTAACTAAGACCTCTATACCCGAGTAAACCGAGGCACAACCATATAAATATAAATATATATGTAAAATGTATATAAAAACATATAATTAATAAGTATTAATTAATTAGTAGAAGAAAGATAAATTTTAATATAGTTGAATTTATAAATTCAAATCATTGTTGTTTAGTTTAAGTTTAATAATTATTAGGATAGTAATTATACTCTTTTGTAATTCTAAAGAATTGTAATTCTTTAGACGTATTTAGTGACAAAGTGTAATTACAACGTAATTCCTTATATCATGTTTGGTAGTACAAGTTGTAATTACAATATACAAGTTGTAATTACAAGAAAATCTTTTTTTTTTTTGCATAATTAGCATCGATTTTATAATATTTGAGTTCAGATGTCTAAATAGTGCATAACTTTAATTATAAAATTTATATAAACTTAATTTTGAAAAAACTTATGTTAGGTTAAATTCCTTTTTATAATATGTAAATTAAGTCAAAACTAATATAAATTTTATAATATATAATATTTATAAAAATTATAAATTGTTCAAAACTTTCATAACATTTTTATAAATAATATAATTTTCCATAACTTTAGAAAATTATTATTTTTATGAATAAATACATTATTTTCATAATATATAGCATGAACATATAAATAAGTTATGTTCATACTTGGTCATAATTTTTATAAATAAATATATTATAACACTTTTATAACATGTAAAATAAACTTTCTAGCCATAACTTTAGAAATTTTTTATGATTTAAATGATATATTTTTGTTATAACTTTATAAAATATACATTATTTTTATAATATATACATTTTAAAATTTATAATATAAGAATTTTTTTTCCATAACCATCCCAGACACTTTTACGTGCTCATATTTATAATATAATTTTTATGACTTGTAAAAATATTTTTAAAAATTTAAATTCTCATTCTCTCCTTAATCCAATTGCACTTGATTTGGTAGAGCCCGCTATTGAAGTGATTATCCAAACACGTCATCTTTATGTAATCTTATATCTTAAAATAAAACACCATAAGAACGAAATTAAATATATCATCAGAAACTAGCTCTAAATTTCATAAAAATGAATAAACAGAAGAAAGGAACAGCTCTTTAGTGAGGCAAAGGCACCCAAAAAGCGCACTGGGCGCTCGCCTGATTGAAGTCACGTCACCTTGAGGTGGCTGAGGCGGTAATGGCCATTTGCGCTGCGCCTTAGCACCTAGGCGCTCGCTTTAACATCAGTGCTTCTTTCTTCCCTTAATGGTGGTAACCTTTTGGTTTCTTATTTGGAAACACTTCCGTAATGGCAGGGTACCGCATCTGTGGTGCTGGCTGGGCTTCTTGCAGCCCTGAAATTACTCGGTGGAACTCTCGCTGACCATAGGTTTTTGTTCCTTGGTGCCGGAGAGGTAAGGCTTGATTAACACATTTCCCAATAAGGAATGAACTTTTCTAGACCATACTTGTTATAAAGAGAGAAAACCTATTATACGTACTGATAGTCTTAAAAAGTGTTTCTTTTCGGGTGTTGATAGGCTGGAACAGGTATAGCTGAGCTCATTGCTCTTGAGATGTCAAAGCAGGTAAGAGGTTGCTTTATTTTTCTTATGACAAGGATTCGTTTTCTTGGGTTTATGCCTAAACATGTACTGTTTCTTGACAGACTGGAAATCCAATCGAAGAGAACCGCAAGAAGATTTGGCTTGTAGACTCAAAGGTACTGCGAATCTCGTCTAAAAGATGCTTAGATCTTCTTTCAAAATTGGCTTATTTGTGTCTACCATTTCTCACTCTGATGAGTCTGAACCGTATGGCAGGGGTTGATTGTCAACTCTCGTAAGCATTCACTTCAACACTTCAAGAAACCTTGGGCTCATGAGCATGAACCTGTCAGCAAACTCGTAGATGCTGTCAAGGTGAGCAACTTTTTCTTAAATTAGTCACGATTTAAGAAAGAACAGATTCATATACATACATATATATATATATATATATATGCATGCATACACGTATATATATATTTCCCTCTCACGTTTCTCTTGATTAATCAGGCAATCAAACCAACGGTCTTGATCGGGACATCTGGGGTCGGAAAACAGTTTACAAGGGAGGTTGTTGAGGCTATGGCATCCATCAATGAGGTTCTTTATCTCATTCTTCCTTTCTTTCTAACTATATATCTATGTACAACATGTATGTGTGCATGCATGTCAACATTATCTCAACCGAAGAGTTTTGTACTAACCCCAACGGTTGACTTGCAGAAACCCCTTATTATGGCTCTATCGAACCCTACCTCGCAAGCTGAATGTACAGCAGAAGAAGCATATACATGGAGTGAGGTATATGACAACAGATTTCTTCTACGTCCTTTATGCTCGGATTACTTTATATCATGATATAGCTCGGAAGTATTTACCGATTGCAGGTAAAATAGTCTTAAAAGAAACTCGTTCTTACCATTTTCTTTTTCAATCATCAGGGTCGTGCAATCTTTGCCAGTGGAAGCCCATTTGACCCCTTTGAATACGATTGCAAAGTCTTTGTTCCCGGCCAGGTACTATCATTGGTCCCTCAAGCATTTTTGAAGTTCGAAATGTAGTTCCTAAAACTAACCGTAACATCTCCGTGTTCAATGTAAATTTAGGCAAACAATGCTTACATTTTCCCTGGTTTCGGTTTGGGAGTGATAATGTCTGGTGCAATTCGTGTACATGACGATATGCTTTTGGCAGCCTGTAAGTGCATCAAGCCACCTTATATAGTTTACCATTGGTTATCTTTCTGGTCAAACAAATGGACTTAAACCGGTTTTCTTATTCGTGACAGCGGAAGCTTTGGCAGCACAAGTGACAGAGGAACACTTCAAAAAGGGACTAATTTACCCACCATTCTCCGATATCAGAAAGATTTCAGCCAACATTGCTGCTAAGGTTGCTGCCAAGGCATATGAACTCGGTAAGTCCCTAACCATATCCATTTCTGTAACATGTTCGGGCATGGTACCAAGATTTGATCCTCCAAAATATATATCTTTGTCAGACATATGCTCGTATCTGATACTTATGTTGTTGGAACGTGTGACAGGGCTGGCATCTCACCTTCCTCAGCCCGAAGATCTGGTTAAATATGCGGAGAGCTGCATGTACAGCCCTGTCTATAGAACCTACCGTTGATAGTCAAATATTTTTTGTTGTTGGTCTAATAAACTCCTCTCCAGTTTCCCACACCTTAGCCTCTTCTCAATCAGATTTTTTGTTTATTTTTCTTGTTTATCTGTCTGGATTTTTCATTTTTTTTTTCCTTGTAATTTGGGGTTCATTGCATAGTTATTTCCGTGGAAACTGTTGTGAGATACTGTTATCAATATATGAAATGAAGCACGGCATTATTCAGTCTTCCGGTGACCGCCAAACCATTCATTTTTTTTAAGATGGTATTTGTTTACTTATAATTATGTATTTTATTATTAATATAATTTTAAAATTAATGTAATTCCTTTTGTAAAAAAATAGTTATTAATAAGAAAATAATACAAATACTCACTTACGAAATATCATGGTGAGTGAAAAGTACGTAAAATATATATTTATTAAAAGTTCATGTGACAGTGAAAATTTGGTCTAAGCTCAAATCTCATTGCGTAAATTATTTTTTTTAATAAATAATATTTTTAGAAAAACATTCTCACGATAGTATAACTTCCGTGGTTAAAAACATTGTTTTTCTTTTATTACTTACCATCTGGGTTCTGTGTTCAACTCAACAAGGACTTTAAAGAGAGTATAGATAACCACTTTTTATTTAAAAAAGCACTAGTAACAGTAAGAGTAATTTTTATTTTATATTTTGAAAAGGTAATTTACTTTAATACCGTTTCTAATATAGTACCTGTCTTTTTTATAAATTTGACTTATTCTTCCTTTTATCACACTGAGTTGTGATTTTAATATAGCATAGAAGATATATTGGCAAGAGTTTACACAGAACGCCACAAATTGTAGCATGAAACCTGATGTCTGAATGTTTTATTTAGCAAGGCAAGGCTACATTCCATACAAAATACTGCTCCCAGGTTCTATTACTATATACAAAAGTAACACAATATAAGCTCTTACGGTCTATAAAGTTGCAAAGTAGTTAGAGACAAGTCTAGGATGTACTCAAGAACATACAGATTCTATCCCATTTCATCCTTAACTTGACAACTCCTTATACCCCAAAACGATTTAGGCTTCAACTTTTCATTTGTTGCAGTGAAAAGCCACCCCATTTGGACGTCACATGATGCGCAGTTTATGATTGTCCATGCATACCTGTGTATCACAGCACGTTAGTTACTATTGGTTTAAATAGCTTTGTCGATTGGGGAACGAGTTGGTTTTGGGTCTAGTCAATTCAAAATTTAAAATTTTCAGGTCAATTTGGTTTGAGCCAATTTTGGGATCAAGTCATTCGGGTTTGATGCTATTTTCAGGTCGAGTTATTATGGGTTTGGATCAGTTTCAAGTTTGGGATTTTTGGATTTGGATCATTCGGGTTTGAGGCTGGGGCCATTATGAGTTTAGGCTATGATCATTTCGAGTTTAGGTTATTTCAAGTTCTCAGGTTGTTGACCTTTTATGGCCTCCCTCCTAGAAAATTCCAACAACTATTACACGCACCAATACAAGTTTGTTGTGATGGAGTAAATACTCACTTGCTACATGTACACTAGAAAATATAAACTAGAAATGATATAATGAAAATCATGAATGCCAGATCTGAATCAATCAATCTGCTCTTGGCAACTATATCAATATGGCAAATTTCTAGCCCTATTGTCTTTGGTTACTAACTGAAGCTATTCTAAGGGATTGTTTTTCCAGCTAGAATCTAAATAAAAGTTGATTATCCCATAAGGAAACATCAACGCTCTTGTTAATAGAACATTGAAAATCTCAACCTTCCTATTACACCCCAAGGCAAATATGATAATCCAATATGTCACGAAAAGGTGTCAACTATCCATGGTATCTAGCTTAAACGTGATTGGCTGCATGCTAGTCCTTGAGGAGAGAGTTGAAGAACATACCCAGGAAACCAGCTGTACTCTTTATGTGGTCGGCCTCTGGTAGCTAAGCCCTTCGCTTTTCGGAAAGTCATGACCTCGTGAACATAGCCGTATGAGTTAACATAAGCACCCATAGGACCATCAGTAGACATCACCAACATATCACTGCGCCTGGCAATTACAGTCTGAAGGGGAAAAAAACTGGTAAAGACATAGACCATAGGCATGCATGCCATGCTTTAAGGACAGGAGGGAGCATGCAACCATATTATGAGGGTATTCATACACAATAGAAAGTAGTACCTTACAGATCTTGCATCGAACACGATCAAGCCTTTCAAGTAACTCAATTTCCCGGCGCAGTCTATATGAAACACCATCAATTTCCAGAAGCTCCTGCCTTGTAGGGTCAGAGATGGGGATTTTACTTGCAATATAAAAAGATAAAAGATCAGGCTTCTTCACAAAACCATCCATGCTTGGGGTCCCGACTATTTGTTTCCACATATCTGCAAAATTAGCATATCAAACATTTAAGTTTTAACATCGTTCAGACATAACAGCAAGACAAGACCAAAAGGAAACAACAAACTAAGCAACCTATTACCAAATATGAAGAGAATTTTTGCTAAATAATGCCATAGTATGTTTGTGTATATAAGTTATTTTTATTATTTATTCCAATGTATCACAGAACAAAGAACTTTCATTACAAGCACACAAAGTACAATAGAGAGGCAATACTCCCACCAAATGACCAAAATGAGTTGCCTTAAATTAAATTCTAAAATCTGCCATGTACCAAAAATCACACGTAATTACTTCAGCAAAAATTCTCTGTAAGAGAGTTGAAACTTATACTAAATACCAGACAAGAAAAAAAATTATATTCTCTTGAATTACTAACAAAGCAAAATCTTTAAAGTATACAAAGTGAATGAGGATTGGCAAGAGCATAGGAAAACAAACAAAATCAAATAAGAGATACCTGCTGCCTTTTGAGCAAGACAATATGAGTCATACATACGATACACCCAAATGGGCGCGAATGCTCTTGACAATGTACTTGAAAGATGAGACCTTGGTTCTGCCACTTTTCGAGCCATGGACTTGGTCCCAATTCCCAAGACAGCATTTCTAAACTGTTTCTTATGGCCAGAAGGTGAAGAACCTAAGAAGGTAGAGTCAGTGTCACATGGACTTCCTGATTGGCTGTCTGACTCAGATAATTTATTGTCGTCAGCACTACTTGTCGACTCATCCGTCCTATCAGAATCATAGCAGGCACCGATTGCAGATTGATGAATTCTCCGCTCTGTTTGAGTAAGTTCATTCTCAAAGCTTTCCTCTGAATTTGCTTCTGAATCATTTTCATCATTTCTCCCTCCATGTGATAAAGCATTTAAAGATAGGATCTGTTGGCCTCGCCGATTATTTAACGGTACCAATTTTGCATATGCATCTCGAGGGGTTCTAAATGGTATACCTTCCTCAATAATCTGTATCTCTCCAAAAGGCTTAAAAGAATGAAAATTTACACCAAATCAGCATTCTACTGCACAAGCACTGACAATAAAGATATTTGAGAATATTTTCAAAAAAAATTGCTTTCTTACTGCTCCTTCTGCATCAATCCAACAGCGTCTCAAACAAAACCGCTGTTGGCCACGAGTAACCACATTAATAGAACCATCCTCCACTGGACGATATTGCCGAATCTGCAAATGAAGATTAAAAAACTTAAGTAAAAATTTTACAAAACAACTGCAGTCAAGCTTAAAATCATTATGAAATGAGAGTGGAACTTAAAAAAAACTCGTAAGAGTAGGTACAACACATACACACACATAATCTGACCACAATTTTCTCAGGTCCAGAATTGGCAATAACTTTTTCCCACGCCTACTTATTTCCACCTATACCTAAACAAGTTCACTGTTAAAATCATGAATAACCTTTTTGGCTTTTTCTTTATGTATGTCTCTGGTGTGTGGGAAATCGGGGTGGTTTCCTCAAACATTTAACAACTCTTTACACAATGCTACAAGTTGTTAGCAATAAAATGTCATAAAATTGTACAATACACGTTAAAGGCCTATCAACCAGAAAATATAAACAAACAACAGCTTTCAGCATGCATACCTCTGCGGTTGTCCCTACTTTTGCTAGCCTTAAAGGTCCATCACTAGAGTCTCTGTAAACACGGACCTGGATAAGGTTCAAATCTTGTTCATTGTACAAGAATAAAAGATGAAAAGAAAGAAATCACATATGCAGAAAATTAATATGGAGAAGATATGAGTTCACCTACCACACCCATGGTGTAAGGAGCATCAGCCTGGGTCATTGCTCTGTTAACAGCAGCTACAAAGTTCGGTTCAATAACTCTAAGTGGAAGTGTGGCCTCTGGGAACAGGACTACCCCTGGTAAATATTATAAAGAAAGGGTTTAAATTCTTTAATATGTTAATACAAATATGAAGATGAAAAAATCCAGAGACTAATATGAAACCACGTGATTCAAAAACTGACCATCAGAGACTGGTAAATAAATCAGACTTGTGTACAACGTTTCTGAAGCCACTCTAACAAGTGGCATACAAGTCAAAAGCTCAATAAATAAGTTAAACATCTAATGCTCCAAAAGTTCTTTGATTTTACTAACAAACAATAACACACAAAATATGATGAATCAATACCCTCCAGAACCAAAATTTATGAACATGTACAATCACAAACTCGGAAACAAAAATGCATTGCATACGAGTATAAATACCTTCAAGATAGAACAAAGGAAGGTTCAAAACGGCACCGCCGTCCCAAAAAGCAGATCTGTGTCGCGTATCATCAACCTCTGCCATACGAGTTTGATAAAGTAAATCTCAAACTGTTCAGATAAGATAAGACTAACCAAAAAACTTAATGCTGATAAGTATAGATTATATATAATTACCGCCGAGATATGAATGTAAGGAAGTCAACTGCGTATTGAAAGTAAAGTCATCAGGTGAAACAACGTCACTGGAATATAGAACAACGAAGTTACAAAACATCAATAAACCGCAGCAATCGGATGAATAAATTATTGATTTCAACTACCGCTTTTCAACACTAAATGCTTGAAATTTTAAATAAAAAAGGACCAAAAAGAAAAAGAAATCGAAACGCCAACAACAATAATCCTAAATTTAACGATGAAAAGAAACCGAATCAGAATGTGGAAAAGAAAGGAAATTGTAAAATGATTAGGGTAATTACGAGGCATCGCGATCATCGTCGGAGGATTCGAGAAGACTTTCGACTTCTTCGATCTGTAACTCTTCGTTGTCGAGCTCCAGAATCTGTTGGATCTGCCGCCTCTCAACTTCGTCTTCCATTTTCTTCTTTGGAGTGTTCCAGTTTTTTCTTTCTCTTTAGGGTTATGTTCCGAAATGAAAGATACAGGAATTATCGTTGTTTTATTTTGCCCCGCGCCATTTGGCAAAATTAAGTCCTTACGTTTTATGAACGGAGTTCCATTTATCGCTTAAACAAATTATGAAAATTATCCCAAAAATCACTCAACTATTAATAAATTTACATATTAATCATTCAATTTCAAAAATTTTATAGGTTAATTTTTCATAGAATAATTCAAAACTTTGTTGTTTTAAACTTAAAATTCTAACAGAGAAACCTTTGCATGATAATGGTAAGATATTACACTAGTGTAGCACACTAATTAGGCAACACAATTTTTTTTATACAATACTTAATATTATTTATAGCATTTTTCCAATTCTTAAATAGGAAATTAAACACATTTTAATGCGTTTGAATCCACATTCTCTTACATTAATAATAATATCGATATCATCCAAGCTAAAACTTAGTTGCCATTTTAATAAATACTGTTAAACCAATATTATTCTAAAATAATAATTTTATTTTTATATTATTTTAATAAAATCCCTAATAAAAAATTTTCACATTCTCTCATGCTCAAATATTGTTTTAACAAAACTGAATTAACCAGTTTAATTGAAAACGATTGTTCTAACGGTTCAACCAATTTAATATAATCATATTTTGTAAAAGCCCACTTCGAAGAGAAAAAAAAAAAAGTCTAAATAAAAACTAAAATTGAAAAAAGAAAACCTTTGGTTAAATCTATTTTTGTCTATATTTTAGATTAAAAATAATGAGCTCGAACTCATTAAACCGAAATTTTGGAAAAATTTTCCATTTTATTTTAAAATTTCCCCCAATCGTCCAAGCCCATTAATGAAAACTCATTATAAATTTCGTAGGGTTTCACAAAATTAAAACAAAGATAAAGTAGATAACAAATTCTTTTAGCAGACCTTTTAAGTTCCTTTAGATCATGTTTTTATTTGCCTTCTTTTTTAATAAATTTAAATTTGTTAATCAAGTTTTAGCTTAGTGAATACTAGATTTATTTATAGGTTGGGCTATTCGTCTAGGTCTAAAAGCTCACTTAAAATTTGAGAGGATTTTAGGTAAAAATATTATGCCCGAAAAATGGGTTTAGACCAAAAAAATTGACTTATTTAAAATATAGACTAGGTTCGGGCTTTAACATTTAAAACTTGAGCCCGGACCAGTCCATTTTTAAGTTTATAATACTTTATATTATATAATTTATAACACATAAATAATAAATATATTCTAAATATAGGATACTAATATAATGTAAACATTAAAATAATGTTAATATGACTATGTAAAAAAATAAATTTATTAAATATTAAATTAAAGTAATATAAATATTTTAAAAAATAAAAATTAATATGGATGAAAAATAGGTTTAGGTTAGTCTTTTGCTAATATAAGTGGATTTGGAAAAAATTTTAAGCTTATATTTTGGCTATTTTATCAATCTAACCCCAAAAAAATTATTATTTACAAAAATAACTCAAGTTTAAAAACAATCACCAAAATGACCTGAAATGAACAGTAGATTGGGGTTTCAGCCTGTCAATGGCAGAACCCTTGTATTTTGAACTCATGATTGCCTGATTATTGTGTCAAGCTTTAAAAAATTAATTTTTTTGGTTCCGGCCTTTCAATGGCCGAAACCAGGGTATTTTTTTACATAGTATAAAACTGGTATACAAAATTTTAAAAAGAAAAAATGAAAAAAAAATTTGGGTGCTGGCCTGTCAATGGCCGACACCCCTGTCTCGAAAAAAAAATATTTTTTTTGGGTGGGTGCTGGCCTTTCAATGACCGGCACCCCTATCCCGAAAAAAAAAAATTTTGGGTGCTGGCCTGTCAATGGCAGGCACCCTTGTCCCGAAAAAAAAAAAAAATTTATTGCTAACCTGTCAATGGCCGGCACCCAAAAAAGTTTTTTCGGGACGGAGGTGTGACCATTAACAGCCAACACCCAAAAAATATTTTTTGGGCGGGGTGCCGACCATTGATGTGCCTCGCACCCAAAATTTTTTTTCTTTTTTTTCTTTTTTAAATTTTTTAAATACTAATTTTATACTATGTAAAAAAAAACTGGTTTCGGCCTGTCAACCGAAACAAAAAAATTAATTTTTTAAAGCCTGACACAATAATCAAGCAATCATGGGTTCAAAATACAATCGGGTTCATGCCATTGACAGGCTAAAACCATAATTTACTGTTCATTTTAGGTCATTTTGGTGATTATTTTTAAACCTGGGTTATTTTTGTAAATAATAAATTTTTTAGGTTAAATTAATAAAATAGCCTTATATTTTGAATCAAGCTAAACTTGGACAAATATAAAATATGTTAATGTCATACTTAGGCCCGACCCATAAACACATCTGGTAGGCCCATTATTATAGCAACAACCATGAATACGTAAAATTGAGCATATTTAAATGTATTATCCTTCTAATTTAAGGGTTATAAACATAGGCAAAAGTAGACATTATATAAAAACAACAAAATTAAATTTTATGATAGATTTTTTTTTTTTTGAAAGCAGTACTTTTAAATTTTTAAATCAAAATAAATGGAACTTAAAAACTTGTATGATATCCATGTGAATCATTATCTCAACTCATAAATGATTATATATGTTGCTAAATCCATTAATTTTAGAGAAAATATTGAATATATTATCAATGGAATTTAAAATTTTACAAATAAAATTAGGTTGATGATAAGTGTATATAGTAAAATATATATATATATATATATATATATATATATAAGAAAATAAGGCGTGTGATAAATTTATAACACTGCTTGTAAAATTAAAAAAGTACATTACCAATTTACAGATACTCGTTCATTAATTTTAACTTGTCTATGTATTAATTTTCATGAATTAAAGTCTTTTTATAATTAATATTTTCATTTTGATTGAAAAGAACTTAATTACATATATTTGTAGAAGAGTTTATATTTGAGGATAATTTACATCTTAGATTATCCAACTTAGCTTCAACTTTCATATAAATCATAAACCTTCAATTTAATAGTATTTATTTGATACATTACTCCACAAACAGGTTGAGGTGTGAAAAGTAGCACATTTATTTATATAATTTTTTATTCTTTTTTTGCATCATATAATATAATTGCCAAACCTTTAATCCGCTTGTAGAATCAAAAAACTCCACTGACAATGTATTAAAAAATTTTCTTTATTTAATCAATTTACATCATTCAGCTTTAATTATTAATAAAACAACTCGTTCAATCTAAAACTCATTTATACTAGGCATAAATATTAAATTTACGCATAAACTTTAATTAAATGTGCAATATGATACCTGAATTTTAGTTTGATGAAACTTTAATTTGGTTAATTGCACACATAAAATTTTGATTTTGATTCAACTATACACAGTTAGAAAAATAGGTACATTTGTTTATTTTTATGTTTGATAAATATAACTATTTGTATATACAGTACATAAACATAAAATAATGTTACATAGATAACTGTACTAGTAGTTCGTGCAAATTAAATAAAATTTTATATTTCACATTTATAATTACACAAAACCTAAAAATATATATCACATTACACGTTTGATCAATATTTATATATAATTTTAATAATATTTATCCCTTTATATATACTAACATTATTAAATTATTGTTTTAACTAAAATATGATTTACATAACATGTCAACAACATAATATTTAATTGCCATTTTAGACAAATTTTTAAAGCTTTTATCAAACCTTTAATTTGAGTAATTAAAAAAAAAAATCTTTCTTTTGAAATGGTTGATTTTGCAGCAAGGTAAGTTTTTCATCTATACCAAGACCTGTAAACTTGGGCTGGACAGTCCACTCCAACGATTGGGCTTGAATAAAAGCTTCTATGTTTTACATCTCTTAGTCTCACTAGCCCGAATTCAATTTAGATAATTATATCAATTTTTATTTATATAATATATGTGTTTAATTGAGTTGATGGTACCTACAATCGAATTTCAATTCTTTTATTAATTTTACCAAAAAACCTTTAATTAACAAATCAATAAATATTAATTTAATGGTATTTTTATAATTTTATATAAAATCAAGAAATAAAAATGAACACAAAGCACCAAACATTAACTCTCACCACTTTACCATTTCAACGAAAGTAATATTTAGTTTTCACGTCAACTCTTAATAAATATATGGATAATTACTTGGTACCCTAGTGACGGAAATTTTTAATTCCTTAAGTAAGTTAGAGATTTTGCAATGAATCCTTAAATTGTATTTAAAAAAGTGAAAATGTCACATTTAGTATCCATACTATCATAAAATGTTCACATGTGATACATGTACTTTGAAAATGTCCAATACGATATTTGAACTATCAGTTTCTATTTTATTATGATACTTATACTTTCATAAAATATCTAATTTGGTACATATACTTTGAAAATATCTAATGTGGTACATGAACTATCAATATGTGTTTTATTATTCTATTTGATGGTAGCACCGTTAGCAAATTGTTAAACCAGCTAATAGAAATTTGACACGTAAATTATTTTTTTTCCAAATCATCAAGTATATATAGAGAAACATAATATTATATGAAAAACAAAATAAAAAACAACTATTTTTAGAAAAGTAAATACAAAATATCTAGAGATTGAATAATAAAAATATTATTTAAATATCAATAAAAATTTTATTTTAAATAAAAAACTCTTTAAGAAAATGGAAAATTCTTAATTGCATTGTCATTGTATATCCGGGCCTATTTATTATCGGCCTTACCAGCATGGTATAATAATAAGAAATTTCCATTATTTGTGATGGTTCACAAGCTTTCTAAAAAGGGATAGTATAAATTTCACATACTGATTTTTTTAGAGCTGTTCGGGTTATCCCTTTAGGTCCGAAGGATCAAATTTAAGAGAATTTAAATAAAAATTTTAGGTCTTAAAATATATTTGAAAAAAAATTTGTTCTGTTTAAAATATGGGTCAAAATCGAGTTTGATCGACTCGTTTTTAATTTTATATTATGTTATTTTTATACATTATGTAATTTAGAATACATTAAAAGATAAACATATATTAAATATATAATACTACTCTAATGTAAACATTACAATAAAGTTAAGATGACTATATAAAAATTTTAAATAAATAAAAATGTATAAAATTATTAAATATTAAAATAATATAATATAAATATTTAAAAAAATAGGCATGACCTAAAATGGATTTGGATTAGTCTTTTACAAATATAGATAGATTTGAGCAAAATTTTAAGCCCGTATTTTGGGTCAAGCCAGGCTTAAGCAAGTATAAAGTATGTTAATATCATACTTAGGCCCGACCTAACCCGACCATGAACACCTCTAATTTTTTGGTCCTTTAATTTTATTAAAAAGTTATTTTAGTTATTTATTTGATTTTTTACCTCTTTTAACTTTTAAACTTATATTGTCAAATTACCTAAAATGATTAATGTCTGATAATTTTGCTAACACGATATTTATATATGTCACGTTAGCAATTAATTATTTTTAACAATTTTATACTTTTTAATAATGTCTAATTTTAAAATTTTTTAATTTTTAAAATTTTAAAAAATAAAACAATCGAGTTTAAAATTAAAAATAAAATAAAATAAATCATTATGTGAATTTTATATTAGAAAAAAAACATATGAATTATCACAATAATGGAAGTTTCTAATTATAAATATACAATAATGGACAATGCAATGAATAAGAAGAAAACAAAGAATGGAGTCAATAAGCCGGGTCTGGCATCGCAGAGGACTGGCATCATCACGTTTTCACTTAAGAGCAAACCGACGAAACAAAGAGAATTATTTTCATTGAAATATCATATTAAAATTTTATTTTAATCATAAATATCTACTCTCTTTCACATGTAATTCGTTTTTGTTGTGGTTGGGCCTAGAGCTGAGCATGGGCTGGGCCACCCAGCCCGGCCCGAAGGCCCGTCCGAAAATGGGAGGGTTCGGGTAAAAATATAGGCCCGAAAAATGGGCTTGGGCAGAAAATGAGGCCCGTTTAAAAAATGGGCCGGGCCTCGAGTAATAATTTTTTGGCCCGGGCCCGGCCCGGCCCGAAATCATTAAAGGCAAAAAAAAATATTTTTTAAATATTATTTTCTTATTGTTTTCTCTTTATTTTGCTACCATTTTACTATTATGTTTATATTATTTTATTGTTATTATTTAGATATTATATAAAACTTATTTTATTGTTAATTTTGTTATTATTTTAAAGACATTTGTTAATTTTGTTATTATTTTAGAGGTATTTCCTTGTTAAGTTGCATCTATTTTAGTGTTATTTAAGTCTATATATTTTTAAAATTTATTTTCAATTTGTTGAAAATATTTTTTTAATTTTTTAATATTTTGATGTATTATATATATTTAAAAATTATATAAAATAATATAAAAAATTAATACTGGTGGTCGGGTTAGGTCCGGGTTTTAGTATTTTTATATGGGCCGGGCTTGGGCAAAATTTTAGGCCCATTTTTTGGGTCCAGCCCGGCCCGAGCCCAATGAACGGGCCTAATTTTTTAGTTGAGCCCGACCCGAACCCAGCCCGGCCCGGCCCATGCTCACCTCTAGTTGGGCCATGATATTAGCCCCATGCCACTCTTTGCCTTTAATCTTTTTCTAACATATTTTATCCTGATTTTTAATTAATTTATTTATATTAAATTATTGTTAAAAAATTTGAAAATTAAAAAATATATATTTATAAAAATCTCATTATATATTGTGATCATATATCTATAGTCCATCCTAACTCATAAATAAAAGGTTAATATATTTGGTGACTTAATTAAAATATATTTTAAATTCCTGTACAGTTTGTATTTTTTTTGAATTTAAAAATTTAAGGGTTTAGTAAATTTAGAACAATAACATTTTACTTTAAAATACTTGCAAATTCATACAATCAGACGGTTCCCATTTCACATTTTAATTTAAAGTTTCAAAAATTACCTCTGTTAAATTTTAGTTCTGCCCCAAACTTTAAGCTTGAATTTGAAATACGAAATGCGGACGACGGTGAAGAGAAATTTTGGTTGCCGTTGTGAAGTATGAACGACGGTGGACTTGGGGGATGTCGGTGAATGACCCTGGGTCTTGTTGAAAAAGGAAAGAAAGAAGCTTTCTTAATTTAAAATTTTAAATATTTTAATTTGAGGTTTGTATAATTATTTTATACTAATATTTTAATTTGATTTAATATGGAGTAAATAATACATTTTTTTGAATTTTGGAAATTTTATATTTTCATATATTTTAATTTTAAAGAGTTTTAAATTTTCACAAATTTATATATTTTTATTGGAAATGTGAAAATTTTTAGTTTTAAAATGTTTTGTGATTGTTTATGTACTTTTAATTAGTAAGAACCAATAAATTTTGAGTGTTAAAAGAGTTATTTTACATTTTTTTATAACAGCCACATCACCAAATATAATGGCAAAATTGACAAAGGGATCAATATTTTAAATAAAAAATATAGGGACTAAACCCTAAAGCTTTGAAATTAAAGTATAAGGACTAAAATTTAAATTTTAGAAGAGCACATGGACCTTTGGCATATTTAAACCTTTTAAAAATTGTATAAAATATAAATAAAGTTCTTAAGTATTTTATTTTGAATTGATTTAAAGTTTTATCATTATTTAAAAACAATTTTATACTTAGTAATTAAATTTACATAAAATATTTTTAATATATAATTAATTTGATTTTTAAAAAAGTTGTTCAAATTTTATTTAATATGGGCTGAATGAATATCTTAAAGTTGAGAGAGATTTTATTGTCATTCATGAAATAAATAACAGATTTTTGAAGTTCTAGAAAATTTATGTTTTCATATTTTTAAAATTATTTAAAATGAATTATTTAAAAACATTTTTTAATTTTTAAAATATGAAAGAAAATTTAATTTTAAAACATTTTTGTAATTGTATATATATATTTAAAGACTAAATATTAAATTGACAAATAAATTTAACAGTTGAAGATTAAAAGAGTTATTTTACTTTTTTATAACAATCACATGTTAGGGGTGAGCAAAACTCGATTCGACTCGAAAAAATTAAAAAAAATTAAATTTCGAGTTTGAATCGAGTTGAGTTTTCAAATTCGAATAACTCGAATAATTCGAATATCAAAATATAATATTTTACATTTTTACCCCAAACTCCCAAACATTTTTACTTTTCCCTCAAAACTTTTACTCCTTCCCACTTTCCCCCTAAAACTTTTATTCCCCTCCCATCCAACCCTCCAATCTACCCAAAATCTATTTCCCACTAAAATTTTACTCTCCCATTTACTTTTTCTTAAAATTTTACTCCCAAAAATGCTCAAAACTTTTTATTGTTTCCTCCCAAATTTTTACTCCCTCTCACTTTTCCCTAAAACTTTTACTCCCTTCCCATCCCACCTCCCATCTACCCCAAACCCATCCCCCAAATTTTTTTTTTATATTTTTCCTCCAAAATTTTACTCCTCCTATTTATTTTCTCTCAAATTTTTATTCCCAAAATTTTTATTTTCCCCCTAAACTTTTACTTCTCACCTTTACTCTCAAATAAAAAATCAAAATTATCCAAAAAAATCACTAAACATAAAAAGTAATAATTTTATTTATATCTACTATTTATATTATTAAATTAAATTTCAAATTTTATATTATTTATATTATTAAATTGTTTAGTCATATTGAATATTTATATTAAAATTAAATTATTAATTATGCCATAAAATATTCAGTATTAAAATTTTATATTGGTGTCAATTTCACATTTTATCTTTAAAATAATTTTATTAAAAATCACATTTTACATTTAATATATATTTTAATTCTAAAATACATAGTGACAAGAATATTAAGATAATTGAAATAACTAAGCAAGCAAAGAAGCTAACCCGGATATAAAAGATTAATAAATAAATTATGAGGTGATGAAAGTTAATAAAAATTTTGATTAAGGAAGAAAAAAATTTATTACGATGGATGACGGTGGTTACAAGGACCCAAATTTATTTTTTAAAATTTAACTCGAACAAATATATTCGATTCGATTCGATTCAAATTCTATCTCACTCAACTCGATTCGACAAAATTTTAAATCAAATTAGGATGATAAAATATAATTCGTCAACTCAATTAATTCGAAATTTTTTTCATTCAATTCGATCGAACACTTACCTTTAGTCGCATCACTAATTTTAACTTAGAAAATACTCTCTAAAGTCAAGTATAAGGAAATGATTTAAACGGTTAAAATAGGTAAAAATTCATTTAGCTTAATTTGGGATTTGATTAAGACTTAACTGAGTTGAGTTTGGTAACTTGACAATTGGGGTTTCGAGAATGGTTTATTATTAAAGTAAATTTATCATTGTATCCTGATATTTTTAGCTCTCGAAATTTTATTTTAACCTTTTAAAATTTACAAAATTTTAAATTAATATATAATAAAATTATAATTTACTTTTAAAATAATAAAAATAATTTAATATTTCTAAATCTATAGATATATATATCGATACAATAATAAAATTACTTTTTAACTTTAATAAAATTTATATAAGAAAAAATATCTCTTTTACGTATTGTTTTGCCTGCATTTTCATCAAATCAATCCTACAAAAGTAAAAGTAAGGGTGTTCATAGTTCAGCTAAAATCAAATTCATTGGTTGAATCGATCTAATTCGATTAATCGGTCTGTGGCTAAATTTAGTTCAGTCGGAGGTCGATTAATGATTTTTTAAAATTTTAATTATCGATTAATTCAGCTCGAAATCGGCTAATTAACCAAATTAACCAAATAAATAATATATTACATATAATTGTTAACTTTTGCTACATAATATTTCCAAAATCTTATTTATTGTTTTCACTTCCATTTAAATTTTTTGAATTATTTAAAAAATAACATTAACAATATATTTTATATATTTTATATTTATTTTAGTCAAAAGACAAAAAAATATAACTGAATTAACTAAAATATTTTATGTTTTATATTTTAGTATATAAATTTCTACTTTTAATTTCGCTTTAATCTTGATTTAATCCTTAATATATTTTATTTCAACCTTTTATAAACTTTTTATTTTATTTTATTTATTTATTATTATTTCTTCATCCTTTTACACTAGAAAGTAGATTATTTCATACCTTTTTAATCGTGCGTTATTATTATTCTTATTATTATTATTTTAATTTTAATGTTTCTGTTGTTGTTGTTTTATTATTTCTGTTATTATGATGCTCTTTTATCTTTTTAATTGTACATTTTCATTTTATTTTAGGTTACTTTGTTTATTATTCACGTTATTATAATTAATTCATGTTACATTTTACTCAATACATAAAAAGAAAATTTTCAAAATTAAGACAATATTTTATATTTAGAGATTCGAGAGATCGTATCTTAATTTATTGGGTTTTAATTTTTCTCGTTGAATTTAAATAACCGAATATTCTCTTAAAGTAAAAATACACGAGATTTGATAAATAAAAAGGCGAGCTTATCTTTCGAGATTTCAAGGTATTGTATCTTAACTTACAGGATGTGACCTTTTCGGTTACCTCAAGATAAGATGACCTTTAACATACGATTCGATTTATTCAAGTGATCTTTTAGTAAAAATAACATTAATAAAGAGAGATCGTATTTTTAAATTTTTTTCAAATTTTTAATTTTCGACACAAAAACTTTAATTAATCAATTAGGTATCAATTAGGGTGTCACGAAAGTACTAATCCTTCCTCGTGCGTAACCGACTCCCAAACTCGTTTCCTAAATTTCATAGACCAAAAATATTTGTTTTTATAAATTAAAACCGTTTATTAAAATAATCAAATTACGAGAAAACTCGATCACACCTCATAAAAAAAGATTAGTGGCAACTCTCATTTTTATTTTTTTAAATAAAAAGTCGACATTGAAAAAATAATTTCGACACGTAAGTATTAATTCAACCAACCGTTTGAGACCCTAAGCAAAAGAGAAGAGAACTCTGACTCTAAATCTGACTATGGTTATATATATATATTAACTTTGTTTGAAACTTGAAGGTTCTTTAAAGTCATCAAATCACCACCGCCTGAAAAGATGGAAAATACAGAAAGCTAACATGATCTGGATGTTGCTCTTTAAAATTATTAAACACCAATTCATCTCTGATGTATATAGATGATAACAAAATTGATCCTCATTAGTGAAAATGCAAATGGTCAAATGGTTTTTATATAAAGTCTAAATTGCTCATAATTTTCTTTTATTTTAAAGTAGAAAATATTACACATTTAAATATATTTAAACCCATATTTTTTAAATCATTATAACAATAACGATATTATTTAAATTAAAATTTAGTTGACAATTATTTTAATTTAATTATTACACAAAGTTCTATTAGAAAAGGTTTTAAAATAATTTTTTTAACTAAATTGATGTTAAGTTAATATGTGTTACATACTCAATTAGACCTATTATATAAGTATAGATAGGAACGAAAACCCCTTACCCCTAAAGACTGCCCCAATCCGTGCCCCTCTAACAAAAACTATGACACGTCGGTTTTTAATTGTAATTCATTTATTTTATATTAACTACAAAGGAAATAAATTAAATTAACTCATTATAATTTTATTTCATAAAATAAAAATTGAAGATTGCTACATACTACTTTAGTAATGTTTTAAAAACTAAATTAACGGTTAAAACTATTAAATCATTAATTTTCAGTTTAATTGTCGATTTAACAATAATTAATTAAAATTTTAAAAAATCATACAAATTATTAAAAATTTGCAAACCAGTTCAATCACTAATCTTCTATCCTAATATCCTATTTTTAATCAGATTCGAGTGGTTTACTCAAAAAAGAGTTTAATTTTTTATTAGGATAAATATACCAATCGATTCTTAGTTTGATTGATCGGATTGATCCAGTTCTAATAACACTGTATTAAATTAATTTTTTATTTATATAATTTAAAAGGAATAAAAAACATTCTATAAAACAAGTTGGAACTAAAACAACACTTATTTAAAAAACAAAAACAAAAAAAGAGTTGCAGCTTTTAATAAAAAGATTGATTTATGAATAAAGGAAAATTCACTTGTTTTATAAAAAGAAAATGAGTTACAATTAAAAACGTGGAGACACAAATGAGTGCAGAGGATTTTAGTTCGTATAAATAAATAAATAAATAAATATATTTGGTGAAATAATAAATATATATTTTAATTAATCAGTATAGATAAATATTAAAATAGTATAAACAAAAACTATTAATAAAATTTAAAGGTAAACTTATTATTTAAAACGTTTTCCCAAAATATTCCTTCAATTCATTGAACAATATAACACCTTATTAATGTATAAAAATATTTTTATCCAAAACCAAGATATCTATTATCGATAACAATAATTAAATTCTTCATTATGTATTTTTCCGAAAATATATGACCGACTATAAAATATATTCTATTTCCGTAATTAAAATATAATAAAAATACATAATATATATTTATTCGATTCCTATTAAATACTTATTTTATTTCTAATTTTTATTTCAGTAAACCTAAAGTACTGTATTATTTTGAATTTTGTTAAAATATATATTAAATTTCATAACACCCACGAAACGGGTCAAAGAAAAAATATTATTGAAATTATATTTATAAAAAATATTTAACAATTAAATTATAAACAAGAGTGATAAAGATTTTATAGATAAGTTTTTTAGGTTCCAATATAGTTTTTAGATATTTTCTTTAGTTGTTTTATTTTAAATATTGTATATAAAATAATAAAAACGAAAATACCATTAAATTAACATTTATTACTTTGATTAAAAATGATTTTTAAATAATTTTCTGATTAATGTGGAACTGATATATTTATAAATTTAATGTAGATTAGAGAATTATTGCGTATTCCTTTTAAGTTATATAATTTTTTTCTCATGTTTTCAACATTTGCATCTACTTTCCAGAAAAAGTGGTCCATGGCATCTAGATTTAAACAAAATATCCATACAAGGGCTTATAATTTTTAACTTTGAAAACTCGAATTAATTTAATATTATTGTTACGGTTTAAAATACTTTAATTAGATTAATAATTTTATTTTATTTTATGTAATATAGTGATAAGTTTGAATATTGAAATCTATATTAAAAATAATAATAGAAACTCTAAATATGAATAATAAACTGAACATGAATGTCAAGAGAAATATAGTGAAAGGTAATTCTATTATTCTAAAATTAGTAGAGTTTTCACCCACGCTTCATGTTGGATTAATTATTTAAATTTTGACTAAATTATAGTGTAAAATTTAAATGTTATAATTTACTTAAAGTTTTCGTACTTTTCGTATATTTGAAATTTAATTTCCATACTTTTATTTCAAAAATTTAGGTTTATTTGTTAACACTATTATATATATATATATGTATTGGTGTACGTAACAAAAAATAACATTATAACGAACCTGAATTTAATAAAAAATTTAACGATGCTTTCATATAGTAATTTTAATTAGAATAGAGTATTTAGACTAACCAATGACATTATAAAAGTTAAGGTATCAAATAATGTCAAAATTAAAGTATATAGATTAAATATCAAATTTTAGCTAAATATAAACATCAAATTAAAATTTAACTATTCTTATTATCTAAAAGGTAGAGGGATTATAATTGACATTTACCCATATGTTCTCATGTTAAAAAAAGAACAATGAAAAAAAAAAACAAAGCTTAACTGAAAAGTGGGACGGTTTGGGTAGAAATATAGGCTCAAAAAATAGGCTTGTAAAAAAAATGACGCCCATTTTCTAAGCAGATCAAGCTTCGGGTAAACTTTTTTTGGCCCGAGTCCAACCCGAATTTGCAAAAAAAAAATAAGTTACTTTTTGCTACTATTGTCTGTTTTCACTATTTTTGCTGTTGTTTTGTCACTATTTTGGTTTCGTTTTGATATTATATTGCTACTATTTTATTTTATTGTTTGGATATTATATAACTTTTGTTTTATTGTTAATTTTACTACTATTTTAGAGGTATTTGTTTGTTAAGTTGTACCTATCTTAGTGTTATTTAAGTATAAATAATTTTTTAAATTTATTAGAAAACATTTATTTTAATATTTTTAGTGTATTCGATGTATTATATTTTTAATTATTTAATATAAAAATATTAATATAAAAAAAGTAATACAGGTAGACTAAGCTTGATTTTTAACATTTTATCTAGACTCGAGTCAAGTCCGAACCTAAAAACAAACCTAAAATTCTATCGAGGCCCAACTCAACTTATGATCACTTCTAATTAAGATGTTGAGTTGTATAAATTAAGTAATAAAAATAAAGCTACTCAGATATTATTTGTCAATGAAAAGAATAATATTTTTTGTCGCGTTAATTAATATATACATTTGAGGAGTCAATAATAAAGATTAAACAAAAAATTGAAAAAAAAAAAAACACAATTACTAGTTACAACCGTGATTTTAGAAATAAATTGGAGATGCATTAAATTGAGCCGCCACCAACGGATGCTGCCTCCAACAAAATAAAATTTTGATTTGAGAAAGTTGAATGCTAATATTCTTTTGCTATATAGAAAGGGAAATTTTATTTTCAACCACTGGATGCATGCAACTGCCATTAGATAGTAGCAAAGATGATTATGACTTCCTTTATCGAAAATAAATAAATAAACAAAACTCGTCTTTATTAAAGAATGTTAGGAAGTTGAAACCATTGTAAAGAAGAAAATTTAATTTGAAAAGAAAAAAAAAAAGGATAATGAGAAAACAAAACGTAATATTTTGTTGCGAGTACAGCTCGACGGACAACACTTTAAAAATTGTTATTATCATAATTTCGGTAAAACATATATGATTTTACATGAATCCTGTAGATTTGAATGGTGATGATTATTGTATTAAAATAGAGTGGCTCTTAAATCGGTGGATGAAATAAGAAAAATGAAAACATTAAAATATTGTATGGAAAATACTTAAAATATATTTTATATATATAAAAAGAAATAATATTTGATTTTTTTATGTGTATAAATTTGTACATTGTTATGAATTAAATGATGTTATATTACTCAATTTAAAATAAAAATTAAACTAGATTGATATATGGTTATAAAAATTAATATAAAGATACATGAGATTTTGGTTGAAATGGTAAAACAAATATTATTATGTACGTGTATTTGTATTATTATTTTATATTAGAGATATAAAAGGACAAAAACAACCTTAAAATAATTTGATGTAAGTTTAGATATATCAAAGGTCCTTGTATTCTTTTGAAATTTAAAATTTAGTCACTATAATTTAATTTTGAGACATTGAGTTTAAATACATTTTGTATTTAAAATCTTGGTCTCTCTGTCTAATTTTGCCGTTAAAGTTAATTATGTTAAAGGTAAAATAACTTTTTAAGCCTTCAATATTTACAATTTTTGTTATTTTAGTTCTTACCATTTAAAAGTGCATAATTTTTAAAAGAATTCAATTTCTTTTTCATGTTTTAAATAAAACATAAAAAATAAAAAATTACGAAACTAAAATAAAACCCTTTAAAAGTCAAAGAAATAAAAATAATAAAATAATTTTTAAAATATAAAAAATTCTAAAGTTCAATGTTACCCAAACTGAATTGAATTAGTCAGTTAGATCGAACTAGATAGATTATTGATTTAGTGAAAGGTAAAAAAACCAATTGACACATGAACTTGTGAAAGACTGGTTGAACTGAGCTAAAAAATCGATTGAACCAACATTTGAATCGATTTTAAACTAGGTTGACCAATTGGTTCCCAAATGATCAGTCCAACTGGTTCACAACAATTTTTAAAAAAATAAACGAAGTTATTTTTTTTTATAAAAATCGATTCAATTGTCAATTCAACTAGTATTTTAGCCCGTCAATTGCTTTGTACTAGTTCGCAGGTCAACTAGTTTTTTACCTCTCACCGGACCAATACCCCTACTGATTCCTATTTCAACCGGTTTGCTCTGGTTTAGAAAACATTGGAATTTTTAATTTTATACTTTTAAATTATAAAAAATTATATTTGAATTTTAAATAGTTTTTATTTTTTATGTTATTTGTTTAAAGTATAAAAAATAATTTGAAAAATATTTTATATACTTTTAAAGGTTGTGGACCAAATTGACAAAAAAAAATTGTAAATGTTGAGGGCTAAAAAAGTTTAAATTTTTTTAAAACTAGTTGACTCACAAACTGGTATTGACTGGTTGAACTGGGTTAAAAAACCAATTACACCTGTAGTTGAATTGATTTTTATAAATTTTAATATGTTTATTTATTTTTATTTTTTAATAATTTATTTGCTTTGAACTAGTCAAATCGATTTGAAATTAGTTCAGCTTTCAAGCTCACTCGATTTTTTAGCTTGGTTTAACCAGTCTAAACTGGCTCATAAGTCGACTGATTTTTTACCTCTCACTAGACCAATATGCCAACCGGTTCTCTATCCAGTTGGTTCTACTAGCCTATCCAATCCAATTTAGATAACATTAAATTTGAGAATTTTTATATTTTCATATTTTTAAATTTTTTTTGTTTTTTAAATTTGAAAAAGTTTTTTTTTCATTGTAACGCCCCAAAAATTTAAGTGTTTAATTTTTGCATGATATGACATAAGTTGCTTGGTTGCTTTAATGGCTAAGTGATTTGTGTGTGTATGTGAGTGTTTGAGAAGCTTGGGTTCAAGTCTTGGCTTTTGCAGAATTTTTAGTTTTGCTCTTAAATGAATCTGGACACTAGCATATAGGCGTTATCAATAATTGTGCTTGTTTTATGACACAAGAAGAGCTTGTGGTCTAGTGGCAAGGTGGCGTGTTGTGTAACTGTGAGGTTTGAGGTTCAAGTTCTGAGTTGTACAATAGAGTATTTATTTTGCTGCTTGAGCTGTGTAGGTAGTGGAGTTGGACTGAAACACAGCTAAAGGGAGTTTGAATGGAATTTGAAGGGAGTTGTTGGGGGAGTTGAAGAGAAATAGGTGGAGTAATTCAAGGAGGGATAAGGGGAAAGATACTAGGAGAAAATCAAGGAGTTTAATTGAGAGGAAGTGTTGCCCCGTTTGGGGGAACTCTAGCTTTGAGAATTCGGCTAGAGAAAATGTTTGTCATTTTGACATTGGAGGAACATTTTGGTGTTAGCATCTGCCGAATTCTCCTTTTCTTTTCTTTCATTTATCGGCTTTTGGTTCATTCGGATTTTTATTGGTTGCTGCGTATTATTCAACAAAAGTCATTTTCTTTTCGGTCAATAGTTGTTAGTCGATTTTGTGAGCAACTCTTCCATTTCTTTTTCTCTCTTCTTCTCTTCCTCAATCTATGCTCTCTTTTGGCCGAATATCCTTTTTACCTTATAGGTTCTGTTCTTAATCGATTTTACTTGGTCCGATCCTTCTCTTTTGTTTTCTACCTCCCACTATTTTTCTTGTGTTGACCGAGAGCTATCTCCCCTTATCAATTGTGGTTTAGCCGAATATCATCCTTTTATTTTATCACTCTCTGCCGATCTTCTCTTCACTGCTTCTTGCTATTCCAGTGCTGCAAGTGTTTCTGATTATCAGTAAAGTGTTTATACTCCTCACTTTTTGATTAAACCTATTCTCTTCTATTCTTTTTCTTAAAATTGAATACCCTCCTTTTTATCATTTGATTACCGACTGTTGATCCTTTCCTCACAATGTGTTACTCGTTGCGGTTCTAGGGTTTTCCTCGAGGATTGGTAGAGTTTAAGTGGTTTTGAAGTAGTCGTAACCCTTGTTTTAGCGTTCAATCAAGGTTATACATTACCTCACTTTTGGGGTTTAGGCCGTATACTGATTATGTTCTTATAGGATATCATTTGTGGATTGAGGCCACTTATATGGCCTACCTTGGTTAATGAGATCGGTGTTTGTGGTACAGATAATCAATAAGAGCGTGCGATCACTTTTGGTTAGCGGTTTTGGAGAACTAAAGTCGCCTCATTCAAGCAAGGTAAGGATGGTGTTTTTGGATTAAGTGTCAATAAAATGGTGTTTTACCCTAACGATTAAATGGCTGACATTGGGTCATGCTTGAATCTAAGTTGGTGTACGTGGAGATTTGCGCTCTTCCCGTAAACAGGAGTGTAATCACACCGCCTTAACTAAAAATCGGTAAAAGCCGGGTAATCTGAGCCCAGGAAACATGGTGTTTAACTATAGATGCCGCCATGAGCGATCTCATGGGCTTAGGCCGTCATGGGCTATGTTTGGTCGAAAAGGGGCCATGTGGGTCCCACACGAATGAAATCCACGATTTGTGGCAAATACTGTACTGGGATATGTAGGTCTCATAGCCGTGGCAAAATTTGGGCTGAACGAGCCACACGAGCGTGTGGGCCCACTCGGGCCGAGTAATGGGCCTCTGGCCCATTTACACTGTTATGACCATTTAGGTTACCGGAGTCGCTCGAGGCTACTGCGGACCTTTTGAGAGGTTGATATGTGCACCGAGACCCCAAAGTAGGTAAAATGACCAAAATACCCCTAAAGGGTGAAATTATTATTTTACCCCTAATAGATGGAAATAACCGTTATCCCTCTAAAGGTCGGGGGACTGATGTGTTCATGATTTGTATATGACTGTTACTGAGTATGAAATTCTGCATATATGTAGGATTTATGACATGACATACTGCATGGGGTTGGGATACTGTTATGGAGGAAGTATATCAGATCTTGGTGGCTTTGCCACATATATCACTATCTTGGCGACCTTCTTTGCAATACTATTCTTGGCGACTTTTTCGCGATACTATCTTGGTAGCTTTGCTGTGATATTGGTGTGTTGGCTAGGTAGGTCGATTTTATCTCCACATGGTGTGTTGGTGGTACGGAGTGGTATGTTGGCTGGATTGGGATGGGTTGCATTATTGCACTGTACTGATGTGGTATTGGGCTAAGGCCTACATCATTCTTGTGTTGGGCTAAGACCCACACCGCATCGTTATTGAATAGGGCTCAGCCTGCATCATTATTGCATGTTGTATCTTGGTGATTGATAGGGATTACACTTTGAGTTTTTCGTAAACTCACCCTTTCCTTTTCTTGCATAAGTAATCCTCACCATAGGCAATTTGGTCTTGTGAGGGGCTTTGAGGTGGCCACACAACCTGCAAATTGCCCTACACTTGCTTTTATTTAAATTTAAAGTTTGTGTTGGGTTTTGTTTATGTAATAAGGCCATGTACGTTTGTTTAAATTTTTAATTGGGTTTTTGCTTACTTATTCTAAACTGGTAGTTTAGGAGAAGATGAATTTTCAAAATAATTATTATTTTCAAAGACACGAAATTTAAACATTAGAGTTTTCAAAAGCTTCCGCGATTTTAAATCAACCTACTATAACGATAACAGATAATAAGGCAAACGCTTTGACTAGATGATTTGTTAAATAATAAAAGGGGTTTTTAAACATAGAAACGAGATTTTACCAACAAGTCCAATTTTCGAAAGACACTTCAATTTGACACGCCAAATTCGACCATAACGTCTATGCCGGGTTTGGGGTGTTACATTCATAATTTTTTATTTTATTAAAAATACAATTTTTATTTTCAAAGTGATCATAAATTTTAGATTTTTATTTTTATTTAAAATATGAAAAAAATATTTTTGCAAAAAAATTATATACTTTTAAATGGTAAGGACCAAATTAATAAAAAAATGTAAACGTTGAGGGTTAAAGATGTTAAATCACCTTTTACATCATTATCTTTGCTGGAAAAATTAGACGGAGGGACCAAAATTTTAAAATAAAAGAAAGTATAAGGTTTCAATATCTTAAAATTATATGAACTAAATTTTAAATTTCAAAAGAGTATAGAAACCTTTAAGAGATTTTATAATTTACTTTGTAAAACAGTGGTATTTTGATCATTATCTAACTAAGTTGAAAGAAATATTACTGTTTTTTAATGTTATACCTGTTTAAATGACTACATTATAACACATGATGGGGTGAAAAAATCATGTAAAAATCTATATATAAAAAATTACATAAAAATAAATTACGTTTTAGTTAAAATGGTAAAAGTAAATTGTCAAATACCATAATGTCTTAAGTTTAAATATCATCTTGTCTAGCAGGTTGAGTATTAGCTCGATTCATATGAACAATATTGTCAATGCATGAAGATATAAAAGTAAAAATAAAAAAAGTAAATACTAAACTTACATGAAAGCAAGTGTACTTTTATGGATAATAAAAATATTATTTCAAATGAAAAATACTTTGGAGAATATGGCAATTTATTTAGAAGGAGAAGATGGCTTTTTTTTTTACTTATGTAAGTTTAGTATTTACTTTTTTTCATTAACTATATATTTAGTTAAATTGTTTTTAATTTATTTTGTTTTATTTATTTTTCACATAATATTATATTATCCATTTAAACTTTAAAAAATATACTTGTTTAATTTTCATTGATTGGTTTAGTAATTTAATAATAATATTAACATCGTATTATAATAAAACACATATTAATAGTTCGTGATCTTGTATCGAATATTTTTAAGTACAAATACCACGTTGAATATTGCATGAAAGTATATGTATCATAATAAAATACATATTAATAATTCAAGTATTACATTAGATATTTTCAAAGTACAAGTATAATATTGACAGTGTGTTTTAACAATTTTTAGGAGATTTGGATAAAATTTTAATTTTTCATAGTCTATATCTTTATAATTTATAAATAATTAAATTAAATTTTTATTTTTATTAATTTTATTTTTATTAATTTAAAAATTTTAAAAAATTTTAAGAACTTTTTAAATAATTTTATATTTTAAGAGGTCAGAGCCATGCGAACCCCTGATTACGCCGGTGCATATTGAATATTTTATAAAAGTATAGATAAAAGTGTGAAACCAACTTTGAGAAGAAAAAAAAAACGAAGACAAAAATACGTTCAACGATTTGACCAATGAATATATATAAAAACTAAAAATCAAGACAATGAAGGAAAAAACCAAATACAATAAAAGCAGTGGAAGGGAAGGGGAATCTTCTCGTCGGTTGCCCAATTTTGCTTTCCTGTTTGACCCAAGACACTAACTGTCACAGAAAGCTTTTCATTGGCTTAAGCCTAATTAGCTTAAGCTGGACTTAAGTTCGCGTCATTTACACTAACATTATAATTTACAAGTGACTTTTAAATAAAAATGAATTTTCCTTTTATTAATTATTTATTTATCTTTGTACCTTAATTCTTTTTATTCAATTATTTTCAAATAAAAATAATTAAAATCTAATTAGTTATAAAACGTTAAAATATGTCATAAATTCTTATACTTTTCATAAATTTAAAATTTAATACTTGTATTTTTATTTCTAGAAATTTAATTTATCCATATTTCAGATTTCAAAATTTAAGTCCAATTGTTAACACTGTTAAATTTTTTGATAAATTTGTTGATATGACATTTTGCAATAAAAATTTTTTACTTGGTAGCTATGTAATTAAAAATAACGCTATCATAAACTTGAATTTTAAAAATGTTTTACATGTATTAATAGTTTGACCTGAATTTTAAAATTTAAAAATAGAAAAATTAATTTTTTAAAATATAAAACTACAAAGATTAAAGTCGGAATTTACAAAGACTACAAAACTTCTACCACTTTTTAACCTTTATAAAATTAATTTAATTATTATTAAATTAAATTACAAATTGCATTATATTATGTATATGAATGTGTTGAATATAATGTAATTTTCAAGTTAATGTATGTAATTTTATTTTTAATAAATAGTCTTGTTTGATTTTTTTTTGTATTTTTTTATCATTTCTACGTAAATATATGTTAAACGTTATAGTATTAATTTAACTTCAATTAAATATTAATTTTAAGATGATTTTCTTATATTTTCCTATTTTATATTTTAATCAATTTTGTTTCCATTGCTTGTTTCGAAATAATTATAATTATTTTATTTTAAATAAAATTTAATAAATTCATCTCAAATTTAATATATAATTGAACTAAATATATGTTTAAAATATGTACTTTTACTTAAAATGAAATAAATTGTAATTAGAACTTAATTTTATAGTATTTCAATATAATTTAAAAGTAATTAAATTTTCATTATTTTCCTATTAAAACAAGAAAAAATATATAAATATAAATATAAAATAAATGGTAAAAAGTAACAAAATTATAAGGGGTAAGTGGATATTTTCAAAACTTTAGATAGGTAAGTGTATTTTTCAAACATTAGGCAAATGAGTTACGCTAAATACTCATTGTTAAAATTGACTTTTGGTCATGAGTCAAATATTTCTAATCATAAAATTTTTTTTATATGCGTTATATGTTTTAATTGCTTCGTCACAATGCATAAAGACGGGTCCTCAAAGAAGGTTGAAAATATATGTTGATTATAAATCTTCTTCTATGATTATCTTGAACCAATAACAATAAATTTGTTTACGAATTAGTTTATTGATGGTTATTTTGATGAAACAATATTCTCAACATTAAAGGGAAGAAAAATAAACAATTGGTAAAAGAAATTACATGGGAAACATCATTTTTATTTCATATATATCTTTAGAGAAAGTCGTTACAGGGCAAAATCCCACGGATTCGAATAAATTAGAATGGGATGAGCTCGATGAGAAGACTCTGTCTGCAATTCAGTTATGCCTCACGAATAATGTGTTGCATGAGGTGTTTGCGAAGAAAATGACATCTGCCTTATGGAGGAAGTTAGAATCCCTTAACATGACAAAGTCTCTGGCAAATCGATTGGTGCTGAAATAACGCCTATACACGTTCTGTATGGCCGAAGGTGCGTCCATTAGGGCTCACATCAATGAATTTGTTACTCTCGTAAATGATTCGAAGAATATTGAGACTAATATAGATGATAAAGATCAAACTATGCTATTATTGTGTTCTTTGCCCTTCATATAAGACTCTTAAGAAAACCCTGATTTATGGTAAAGATAAACTCTTGTTCGATGATATAAAGGGAAACTCAACAATAAGCTAGATTTGAATAGCAAGATAGACGGACAAGCTTCGATTTTGGTTGTAAGAGGTAGACAACAGTCTAAGGATTCAAGTCAGAGCAGGTCTAGGTCAAAATTGAAGTCGAGGAATTGAGGTAAGACCTGTGGTTATTGTAAGAAGTTGGATCATATTAAGGTAGAATGCTATACGTTACAAAATAAAAACAGAAGGGCTACTGAGAGTAACGAGAAAGGCAAGTAAAAAGTTGAGGTAGCTGATGCTAGTGTATCTGAGGACAAAGATGATGGTCTATTGCAAGTGTATGATGGTCTGTTGCTAGTGTCTACAATCGAAAGGTCTAAGCTTACATCCGAGTGGAACTTGGATTCGCGGTGTTCTTACCATATGTGTCCCAATAAGGACTGATTCTCCACATATAGTTAAGTTGAAGGTTGAGTTGTGTTCATGAGTAATAATTCACCTCGTAAGATAATCAATACTGGTACTATTTAGATCCAGAAGCATGACGAGATTATCAGGACATTGTCAAGCGTTAGGCATGTGCCTAATTTAAAGAAAAACCTCATCTCTCTGGGTATGTTAGTCTCGAACGATTCTACAATCACCATCGAGTCAAGCGACATTAAGGTATCTCATGGAGCTTTTGCTTTGATGAAAGGTAAAAAATTTCCTCGTCTATTACGGAGTTGGAGTCAACTCGGTTGTGGCATATGTGACATGGTCAAATGAATGAGAAATGTATGACTATTTTGAATAAGAGTATTCTAATCTCGAAGTTCAAGCACCGTTTGGACTTGGTTAGTATCTTGCAAAGATTGAGTTAGGCCCATGATGGGGCTCGACAAATGAGGCATGTTAAAATACGAGCCAAGGTGGAGATTTGTGGGTTGTGTCTCACATTTTTTGGTCAAACCAAAGTCAAAGTAGAAGCGACGCCGCAACGGGAGCCTAGGATGTCGTGACGACACGATAAATTCCAAACTTAAAGCAATTACATATTAGACTCTCATAAGGGTTACTTTTCCTAGTTAAACTTTGATTACACTAGAGATATTATAGTCATATTAGAACTCTAATCTTAGCCTATTTAAAGGGCCTTAGTAACCCTAAAATAGGAGATAAATAACATACAATATTAGAAAGAAAAATCAAGAGATAGTTTTAGATAACATTAAGGAAATTTTTGTTTTAACCAGAGAGTTTTGAGTTTGGGGTTAGGGTTTGTTTTGAATTTCTTCATTTTGTACTATTCATTTGTTTGCTCGTTAGTGAAGTCTTCTTTGCCCGTGGTTTATTATCCTCTTAATTAAAAGAGGAGTTTATTCACGTATATTGGTGTGCCCAATTTTCTCTATTCCTTATTTCTCATTGTTTATACGAGTTGATTCCCAACAAATATAAAATTAACTTAGAAATTGTCATATATCACCAACTGATTAATCCATCAATTGATTTTAATGATTAACGTGGTCAAAGACTGAAATCATTAACGAAAGAATTTAATTAATTTTTTTAATTAACGTGAATCTTGAGGAAAGAGTGAATTGATTTTTAAAATTTTTAAGTATGGATTGTGCCTTAAAAGTTTGGTAATTTACCAAAAAAAGCCCTAAAATTTCAAAAATTACGAAAATGGGCCAGTTTGTAGAAAATTTACAAAAGGGCTATTTCTAAAAGCGCATCACGTCGGTGCGTTTTGGGGAATCGACCTAAAGCGCTTACGGGGAAGCGTTTTGTCCACCTCAAGAAAACGCGCCCACGTAGGCGCGCTTTTTCGAGGTGGACAAAACGCGTCTTGGGCGCTTTAGGTCATTTCCCCAAAACGCTACCGACGTGGACGCGTTTTGGGGAAAATTCCCTATGAAATTATTTTTGAAGTTTTTGGCCCAATAGTCTCCGGTAAAATAATTTTGATGAGACGTTTCTGAACAAATAGTGGCCAAAAATGCTTCTAGCAGGGTGCACTCGTCAAGATGCGTCGAAAAGCGCCTCACGTGGACGTGCTTTTGCTACTGATGAGTCTCCGCAAAATGATTTTGAGAGACGTTTTTGAACAAACAAGGCCAAAAATGCTTCCAAATAGGTGCATCGTCAAGATGCATATCGAAAAGCGCTCCCACGTGGACATGCTTTTGCTAATGAGTCTCCACAAAATTAGGCTATAAATCAGCCAAATTTCATTTTGAGGTTGCATAATGGAAATTGAGGCAAAAGGAAAAAAAGTTGAAAATGAGTGAATGTATTAATGCTGTTATTTACTACGACGGTGAAGTTCGTGACACCAAAATAGCGTTGTTTTCTTATCGAAAACACAATAGCGATCGAGTTTTAATCGAACATCGATTTAGTAGAACTCGCAAAAGAATTAGGCGTAAAATATTCTAACAACGCCAATGAAAGTTCATTGTATTAAGTATAGATTTTGCGCCTCGGTTGATCCGGTGAGATATGAGTCGCTCGACATCAAAGGTGCTCAAGCTTTGAGGCAATGGTGGAGACTCATCTTGCCGTGGATCACCCTATATCGAGGTATATGTAGAATTTTCATCTCCAAGTGATCTTTCTGCGACCTCGACATCTCCGCCGCTCGAGGGAATACACGACCCCAAGCCGACACTGTAAGTGGGAGGCAAAACACGAAGTGCCCGTGTACAGTAGTAGTATGAAAAACATAACCTCTGCACGACACTCGGTTGGTGGATGAGACATGCATATCCGTCATTCGATGTCCGATGATAGAAATATGTATTGGGGGACGTCGTCAACTTCTAGTGGTTGACAATCTACATACGATTAGAATCTTTACGAAAGATGTTTAAGGAGGGATGATGTACTCCCGACAACATCCACCGGTGAGGGGCCCTCGTTTGTTGCAGGTTATGGAGGGTCGGATGATGAATCCGATGTGGATCCTCCTTGGGAGGCAGGGCCCGACGGTGCAGAAGTTGGATTATTTTCTAACCGGAGCCCATTCCAATTGTACTGAAGAAGTTGAGGCGGTTCGACGAAGAAGAAGAAGATCCGCTATTCAGTATGCGTTCGCCTCAAACCCACATGCATAATGTCGATCTATCTCAAGATGATGCATTAGAGTTTCTGAACTACCACACCGGACGCGTGACCGCATGATTCTTCGTTGGATTCGGACCAATTAGAAGTGGGTAACCATTTTCCAACAAGAATACTTTTCTTCTTTGCATTGAAACAGATTCAAAGATTAAGAACGGGTTAACTACAAGGTGGTTAAATCAAAGCTCGATAAGTTCGAGGCAAAGTGTGCAAGGCAAGATGGCACATGTTCATGAAAATCATGGCGTCGTTGAGAAAAAGGCGAGGTTGTGGGAGATAAAAAGTACAAAGGTCGACATACATGTCTTGTCAGACAAGACCACTATGTGTTCAAGTGATTTTGAATAAAGTAATAATATGTAATGTTGCATTGTTTAACGTGCTTCGCTGATGTGTAACACAAGATCATCCAAGATGGATTCGCACATGTTGGTGAACTAATAATGCCGACGGTGAAGGCCGATCCCAAGACTACGGTGCGGCCTTAATTGGCGATTCGTAGCCAATTGGGGTACACGCCTTCTTACGTAAAGGCTTGGATAGCCAGCATATGCGTTAGAAAAGTTACACGGTGGGTGGGACACTTCATATAATGAAGTGTGGCGGTGGTGTCAGTCTTTGAGAGATATGTCCCAGCAAAGACGACAGCACCTTGAAACGGAACTGCGCGACTACAACGATCGCTCGCTTCCGTGGATACGCAGTGTTCAAGCGTCTGCTCGACATTTAAGCAATATCGAGATGCCTTTAAATATCGCAAGCCATTGGTACAAATTGACGGTACCTTTATGTATGGTAGATATACGATCGACTATTGCTAGTCTGTGGTACAAGACGGTGGGAGAATCCTTTCGATTGCGTTCGCAATAACACCGGGGGAGTCAGCTGATGACTCGGACTTCTTCCTATCTAGGTTAAGAAGGCATGTTTGCCCCCAACCTGACATATGCGTTATATCGGATCGGGGCCCGGAATACTTACGCAATAGAACACTGTGGAAGCATGTGGCATCGCACACACCATCGATATTGCTCGAGGTATGTTTCATCCAACTACTATGGGCAACATCGATCTAAAAGATGTAAACAAAGAAGTGACCGATATGGGTATGAAATGTTAATTGATATAATTTCGTTTGTAATATTCAATTTATTCTCAATTGAAGAGTGGTATGTAATATTCACTATCAACGTATATTGGCAGGGTATGAGATCAATAACGGCCGTTTTCACGAGATGCTGGACAGTTTGTGCTCAGATAACGCCGAAGGCGCAAGGTATCTGTGCAATATTCCTTTCAAACAGTGGACACAAGCATATGACGGCGGCCTACGATATGGGCATATGACCACAAACCTGGCCGAATGCATAAATTTATTCGAAAGGAACCCGTCATCCGCCGATTACATCGGCCAGCGAGAGACATATTTTCGGTTAGTGGCACTATTTTCAAGAGAAAGCAGAAGTTATAGAGGCATATGCAAGGAGGCCATGTATGGAGCCCGAAGGTCTTGCAATAAATAAACCGTGGAAGGCACGGCGAACACCATGCACAGTGTGTCACGATCGCGACAACTTATGGTTTCGTGTCACGGAGTTTGATGATCGAACCAAGGTATTGTTGGCGGCCATTATCGTGTACATTTGACAAATAGGACCTACGATCGTGGATATTTGATGCACCGTTACCCATGCGCCCATGTAATTGCCGCTTGTCGAATCTCCGCCTTGATCCAATGAGATATGTCGACGAAGTGTATAAATTAGAAAACATGTACAACGTGTGGAGACATGTATTCCCACCATCCAGATGAACGTAAGTGGCCATCAGATCGCTTGCACCGTATAAGTCATTGTCGGATAGACAATTGAGGCGCAAACCAAAAGGTCGGCCTTACTCGACTAGAATACGCAACAATATGGATATCCAGAAACAAGCAACCAAAGTCACTATCACGGATGGTGTAGGAACCCGGCCATACATCTCGCTCGTGTCCAAATCGGAATAGTTGACCGTGTTCTTAGGTCTTTTGTCTCATATTGGCTATGTAATATCTATTTTTTGGAGGAAAACGGTGAACTTTTTATTTTATTAAAAAAATTAAAATAAATTAAAAAATTAAATTATAAAGAAAAAGTTAAAATTAAATATATTAAAACTTAATTATAAGAAAAAAATTAAACCAATTCTATTTTGTCAAAGGTATTAAAATTTAAATAAATTAAAAAATTAAATTACAATAAAAAAGCAAACTCAAATTTTATTAAATATATTTCAACTTAATTACAAAAAAAAAAATTAAACCAATTCTATTTTGTCAAAGGTATTAAAATTTAAATAAATTAAAAAATTAAATTACAATAAAAAAAGCAAACTCAAATTTTATTAAATATATTACAACTTAATTACAAAAAAAATTAAACCAATTCTATTTTGTCAAAGTTATTAAAATTAAATAAATTAAAAAATTAAATTACAATAAAAAAAGCAAACTCAAATTTTATTAAATATATTACAACTTAATTACAAAAAAAAATTAAACCAATTCTATTTTGTCAAAGGTATTAAAATTTAAATAAATTAAAAAATTAAATTACAATAAAAAAAGCAAATCAAATTTTATTAAATATATTACAACTTAATTAAAAAATTAAACCAATTCTATTTTGTCAAAGGTATTAAAATTTAAATAAATTAAAAAATTAAATTACAATAAAAAAACAAACTCAAATTTTATTAAATATATTACAACTTAATTACAAAAAAATTAAGCCAATTCTATTTTGTCAAAGTTATTAAAATTAAATAAATTAAAAAATTAAATTACAATAAAAAAAGCAAACTCAAATTTTATTAAATATATTACAACTTAATTACAAAAAAATAAACAAATTCTATTTTGTCAAAGTTATTAAAATTAAATAAATTAAAAATTAAATTACAATAAAAAAGCAAACTCAAATTTTATTAAATATATTACAACTTAATTACAAAAAAAATTAAACCAATTCTATTTTGTCAAAGTTATTAAAATTGAATAAATTAAAAAATTAAATTACAATAAAAAACAAACTCAAATTTTATTAAATATATTACAACTTAATTACAAAAATTAAACCTTAATTACAAAAAATTAAACTCAAATTATAAATTAATTTACAATTACTCAAATTAGGGGTTTAGGGTTTAGTGTTGATCTTGGGTGGGAACCAAGTGCCACACTGGGTGGTCGATTGATACTGCTACCGGATTCCTCCTTCTTCCGGCATCCCATTGGGTCGTGGAACCTCAGGTGGAATCGGGTTCACGGCAAGTGGGTTTGGTTCGAATGTTGCGATGGTGACCCACTCGATAAAATAATGACCCGGAGGTGTTTGCATAAACCACGGCCGGTGATCGTGATCCCGAACGGAGAAGGAGCTGGCGAAAGAAGTGCTCCCGACGGCGCCTCGAACCCACATGCGACGTCGGCCTCACCATCGATCGCCGGGAAGCGGTCAGAACGGACTCGAACCCGCCATGCACTCCAACTGGCTAGGACTAGGAAACCGAAACATATATGGGTTAGGAGGATACATATAAGGGAAGGTACGACCGGCATGAATGGTAGGTGTTGCGATATCGGTGTTGTTACCGAATCGATAGGCTCGATGATCGTAGGGCGTGTTCTTTGGGCCTGGATCGTGTCGTTACCGATGATGGCCCCGCCTCATCACCCATTCTCATTGATTTAAAGGGCCCGACGCTCCTTCGCCATGGTTGTTGCCGCCTCTCTTCTTCCGACAACAGATACGACTTACCATGGATCCTAAACCATGGCATGTACTCCGGCACGCACGCTAACTCCGAAATGACTATTGATTCTCGGTCAGGTATATAGTCATACCGGTTCTCCCACGTCTCGATATGACTCGACCAAAATCTTGGCCAATTCATGTGCGGCTGCCGTAATCCAAATTGCCGCAGAACCCGATCTGCCTGGTACATCTCCACGGTCGCGTAGGTGATCAATGGGACCTTTACGTGACAACCGTTCGGATTTTGGAGGAACTCCTCCTAATTATCGCCTCAATTTTCGGATCCTCGTACGGTGTCCATTGAAACTATATTAACATTACCAAAATATTAGTTATATACCTAATATTAAACACTACATCTGAAATACTAAATTATAATAACAAAATTCAAACTTACTTGTGATTCGACCTTTGGTCCAATAGAGTCAGATATCCTCAAGCGAGTTAGGTATTCCAACATGACTCGCGAATGGTTCCACCTAGGGGTGAGCAAAACTCGATTCGACTCAAAAATTGAAAAAATTCAAATTTCGAGTTAAACGAATCGAATTATTCGAGTTAATCGAGTTATTCGAGTCAACTCAATTTTTTCAATTTCGAGTTCAATCGAGTTGAGTTTTCAATTCAATAACTCAATAATTCAATATTAAAATATAATATTTAACATTTTACCCCAAACTCCCAAACTTTTTACTTTTGCTCAAAACTTTACTCATTCCCACTTTCCCCAAAACTTTTATTCCTCCCATCCCAACCTCCAATCTACCCAAAATTCATTTCCACCAAAATTTTACTCTCCATTTACTTTTCTCAAAATTTTACTCCTAAAAATCCTCAAAACTTTTATTTTCCCCAAATTTTACTCCTCTCACTTTTCCCTAAAACTTTTACTCCTTTCCCATCTCACCTCCCATCTACCTCAAACCCATCCCCCCAATTTTTTTATATTTTCCTCCAAAATTTTACTCCCCTATTTACTTTCCTCAAACTTTTATTCACCAAAATTTTTATTTTCCCCTAAACTTTTACTTTTCACCATTTACTCTCAAATAAAAATCAAAATTATCCAAAAAATCATTAAACATAAATAGTAATAATTTTATTTATATCTACTATTTATATTATTAAATTAAATTTCACATTTTATATTATTTATATTATTGAATTGTTTAGTCATATTAAATATTTATATTAAAATTAAATTATTAATTATGCCATAAAATATTTGTATTAAAATTTTATATTGGTATCAATTTCACATTCTATCTTTAAAATAACTTTTATTAAAAAATCACATTTTTACATTTAATATATATTTTAATTCCAAAATACATAGTGACAAGAATCTGAAGATAATTGAAACAACTAAGCAAGCAAAGAAGCTAACCCGTATATAAAAGATTAATAAATAAATTATGAGGTGATGAAAGTTAATAAAAAATTTGATTAAGGTGGACAAATTTTATTACGATGGGTGACAGTGGTTACAAGGACCCAAAATTATTTTTTAAAATTTAACTCGAACAAATATATTCGATTCGATTCGATTCGAATTCCATCTCACTCGACTCGATTCGAGAAAATTTCAAATCAAATTAGGATGATAAAATATGATTCATCAACTCGATTAACTCGAAATTTTTTCATTCGATTCGATTCGATTCGATCGAACGCTCACCCCTAGTTCCACCTAAGTAAATAAACTTTTAGCATGCAATTATACTATAAATCTACGAAATAATTGTAAAATATAATATTAAATTTACCTCGTTATCGGTAGGAATGAATATGGATGGTCGAGTCGAGGGCGTAAAAATGGAAATCGAACCATGGCCATGATCGTAGTAATGATAGGCAACCTCCGATTTTTGCTTTACTTCGCGTCGCCCAAGACATCTCCCAAAGACAACCTCGACAAAGACGGCAGATCCCAACTCAATTCACCTACCGCTCAAATCAACAAGTTTCAGGAGCCATCCTGTGGACGAGGTTTCTAGAGAGGTCCCGGCATTAGATAGCCTCGATTATTTGAAGAATGTATGCCCGAGTATACCGTATTCTTTCTACTTGGTCGAACCCTCGTTCGGCTCCGGGAATACGTCTTGTAACCAGGCCATATCGATCCGAGCTCCTTGAATTCTATCCGGAATGGCACCCGAAGCTCGTAGCATACGACCATCTAATCGGTAGATGTTACGGACGGTGACTACCAACCCGCCCACCGGTAATCCCAACCGCAATTGCACATCTTCTAGAGTGATGGTACACTCTCCGCATGGCGATGGAAAGTGTCGATCTCGGGTCTCCACCTCTCAATCAACGCTACCGATCAAAGGCGGCTCCAACTTGAACCCCTACTATCGTGGTACGTGCAAAAACCCGCTTCCGCAGTAATTCTCGATCAAGGCGATGAGGGACCATGCATGTTGCTAATATAACATTCCAACACCGATCTAGACTATTTAAAAATTATAAAATTAACAATTAATTAAAATTGCATAATTGAAAAAAATTAAATTATATTGAAAAATTAAAATTAAAACTTACCATTTTCATTTGCTCGTGAAATGTGCTTGTCGTCTCAGCAACGTAATTCCCTACCATTGTAATCCGATAAAAATTTTAAAATTTTCCAAAAAGATATATTAAAAAATAAAAGGGCTTTTTAGTAAATAGTAATAGACTATTTTTGAAATTTGAGAGTAAATTTCAAGGACCTTGAGAGAAAATTGAGAGAAAATTGAGAGAATATTGAGAAAGGATTGAAATGTGAAAAAATAAAGGGTGGGGCTTTTATACTTTTTTTCCGATGGTTGGAGCCAACGGTCAAAAAAATAAATATGAATTCTTGAATAAAGCGGCTACAGGGACGCTTTTTGTCCATCTCAAAAAAGCGCCTACGTGGATGCATTTTTGATGAGGTGGACAAAAACGCGTCCCCAGGGGCGCGCTTTAGGTCAGTTTCCCCCAAAAATGAGCTAACGTGGACGTGTTTTTGGGGGAAATGGCCCTTTCCCGTAAATTTTCTACAAACTGGCCTATTTCCGTAATTTTTAAAATTTTAAGACTTTTTTTGATAAATTACCCTTAAAAGTCTTTCATAATTGTCTTTCTAGTTGCTGCCTCAAGGATTTACTAGTGGCTAGCTAAGCCAACTATAAAACCATGTTGAGCTTCGGCTCAAGTCAAGCTGCCCATCTTAGTTGACTATTCAACCATGATTTTCAGAAAAAGGCCCTGTGTTGAAACTAATTTACGAAGATACCATTACCTACAATCGCAGGCTTCTCATGGTCGTACCATGCAGCAAGTTGTTTTAAAGTCAAAATTGTAGTCAAATTTTCCGTGGAAAAAAAATGGTCAATCCTGAAAATCTATGTAATGAAGATTTATGTCAGAAGAAAAAGGACTAAAAATGTTAAAAGTGCTTTTAAACAAATTCTTTATATATATATATTTGAAAGTTTAAATTTTAATTTTTATTATTGTGTCAAATAAGCTTTCATATATTTATGTTAAGAATTTTGTTAAATACAAATTAAAGCTTTGGTTTATTTTAGCTACCAATAAAATATTCTGAAAACAATTAAAAACAATACCTACCTACAAATTAAAAATTCTGAAAAAATACAAGTAATTGATCAAAACTTATTTACTTACAAATTAAAAATTAAAAAATTAATTACAAAATTTTAAAAATAAGAATATTGCATTTTATTATTGTAATCAAAACTACTAGAAGCACTTTAAAATGAAAAACTACTAGAAGCAATCATAGCCACAGTTTAGAAAAATAAAAAAAAAAAAAAAATCGTGTTACAACAGAACTCTTAGCACGTGACTTGACTTTTTTTTTCATATTTTTTAAATCATTTTTGAGCACGTAGCAAAAGGAAAAGAATTGCATTATAATTATTATTTTTATCAATGGGTTGATTGTATAAATTAATAAGAATTAAAATTCAGTGTATATTATAAGAAAAATTTGAAATGCAAGGCGATTGTACATAGGATAAAGTTAGAAATGATTTTGGGAGGGGCGAATTTGAATATAATTATTTGAGGGAGTTAAAATGTAATTTTGTCAATATATTAATATAAAATTTTGTAATTATAATCTATTTGTTTTTAAGAGGAGTATAATTGAATTTTAAATTTTAAAAGGGATTGAAATGTAAGTTCGCTATTGATTTCAATCAAAATATATTAAAATTATTTAATAACTTTGTATTATTTTTATGATTAATATAATAAATAAGTTTAAATGCAATTTGACCCTAATTTATATAATAACTAGTTTATATATATATGCAATGCATATGAATTAATTAAAATGCATTTAATTATTTTTATGAATCTATCTAATTTTGATAATGTTTCACACTCGATAATTTGATTACTGAAATTAAATCATGACAATGTGTTATCATGTAATAGATGACAAATGTTTTAGAATCTAAAATTATTTCAAAACTTTATATATATATATATATGATATTATATGTGTATGTATCCTATTATGTATATAAATAACAAAATAAAATTACTTTTTTTTTGTTTCTTATATTATAAATTTGATAAAAAATAAATTTTATATTTATATTTGATTCCTATTATGTATATATTAAATAATTCAAGTAAATTAATATTATATAATGTGAATAAATTTAATTAAAATGTTATATAATGTAATTAAATTAAGTTAATAGTGTTGCCTTATAATTATAGGCAAATGATTAATGAAGTATTCTGCAACTCAAAATCTATTTCAAAATTTAATATTTTCATATATATTATTTTGTGATTTATGTTGAAATTTTAGTCTAAATTATATATATATATATATATATATATTATAGAAGAAGGTATTAGACCGTTTATAAAATTTGAGTTCAGGAATAAATATTTGAGTTTCAAAATAGTTTCTTTTTAATTATTTGAAGTAGTTCTTTTTTTTAAATTAAAATTTAAATATAATTTTTTGCCATTAATAATAAAGTTTTAAATAATAAATAAATTTAAAGATTACACATTAAATTATAATTGAAATTTAAAACTAAAATATCAACATAAATCACATAACTAAATATTTTTCACATATAGTCTCGTACCTTTCTTTTATATAATATATATGATTGTTACATGCAATTATATTATTTTATCATCTATGGTGAGATTTTAGTTTTAAATTTTAATTATAATTTAATACAAGATGTTTAAAATTGTTTATTATTTAAAATATTATTATTATTAATGTCAAGGAAATCATATTTAAAATTAAATATTTTAAATTCAAAGAACTATTTCAGAACTCAAAGTTTTCATATATGCTCTTGTAAATTCTTTTATATAATATATATGATTAGCATAAATGTGCTTTGATTAAAAATATGATATAACAAAAAAATATAAATTTATATTAAAATATAAAAACCGAAAACTATTTTAATATTAGGAACACGATTAATGTATAAAAATATTTTATTAATATGACCAAAATCAAAGTAGAAAAAAACCTATTAAAAATCATTATATAAACAATACAAATAATGTACATAAAAATTAAAAACTGCTTCTAGTTTGTTTCAATTTTGAAATCTTTCCATTGCGATACTGAAAAAAAAAAATTAAAAACAACATAATGTAGAAAAATGAAAAAATGAAAAATATATATTACAACTCCAATGAAATTATTGTAATTTGTGAGTAAGGATCTATTTGTAGGCTGAAGAGAATTAAATTACTCACAAAGCCATATAAATTAGGAAAATAATATTTACAAGGACCTATTTTTAAAAGGATAAATTAATTTAAATAATTTATAATCCATGTTAGTTGAGAATTTAAAATTTCAGGGTAAATTTTAATAAAACTTTGTTTGATTTTTACTATTATTAATTTCAATAAAATTTTAGATAATAATATTTATAAGCGACAATAACAATAGTTTAAAATTTTAGAGAATTTTTTAAAGATTAAATCACTTTTAATTAATTTTATTTTAAAAAATTGATGATATACATTATGATTTTATTACCTAATTAAAATATAAAATTAGATAAAAACGGAGATGCGTCGCTTGTTGCGCTTGTGTATCTTTTATATATATGATTTGATTTTTATTTTGTATTTTATTTTAATATAATTTCATCATATTATTATTAACGTTATGTTTTGTTTAAATAAATATTTTAAAATTTATTAATTGTATTTTAGTTCAGTTGGTATCATTGCTATTATTACAATAAGAGAATATAATTTTGAATACCATAGAACACGTTTTTCTTTTGATTTAAAACTTTAAAATATAAATAAAATTTGATATTGTATTTTTTAAAAATCCAAAATTATTTATATAATTCCAAAATACATTATACGATGTCTAAGTAAAAAATATAAATTACAAATAAAAAGATTAAACACGTGTTTAATAAGAATAAAATATTCATTATCATTTCATATATAAAATTTTAAATAAAATATTTTCTTTCACCAACATCATAATTATACTAAAATATTAAATTATCTTAGCAACGTATGTTAGGTCAAGTAATAAAAAACTCGATAATGATATGCAAAGTTTAAATTTTGTGTATTGTAAATAAAAAACAAAAAACATTAAAAAACAGCTTTATCCTCCAACTAGGGGTACGAATCATAAGCAGCAGGGAATCGGGGTAATGGCAAAAACGTAAATAAAGATACATATACCAAACAAAGAGTCAAAAGACAAAACAAATCTAACTAAAAAAATTATAAATAAAAAAATATATCTCAAAACAAAGTCAGTGACTCGCTCCCTCCAAACTCAGTCACAAATGAAACTTTGAAAACCCCCAACCGTTAAAAATAAACCCGATCAAATTTCCCGGCGAAACAGAACCAAACCGGAACAAATAAACGGCCTCAAAGTTCGGTTCCCATGTCTAAAACCCGTTTCACATTTCTCTTCTTCAACTTCTTCTTCATCACAGTGATTTATTCACAGTCCATAAACCACAATGAACGAACCCTTCTTCTCAACGTTAAGCAGCAACTGCGCAATCCACCGTCCATTTCTTCATGGAACTCATCATCTTCGCCGTGTGATTGGCCGGAGATAATCTGCACCGCCGGTTCCGTCACCGGACTCCACCTCCGTGACAAAAACATCATGACAACGATTCCGCCGTCGATATGTGACCTCAAAAACCTCACTTTCCTAGACCTTTCCTTGAATTTCATCCCTGGCGAATTCCCCAGCACGCTTGACAATTGTTCAAAGCTTCAATACCTAAACATTTCTCAAAACTATTTTGTCGGTGAAATCCCTGACGATATTCACCGATTATCAACTCTTGTTTCCCTTGATATTAGTGGTAATAATTTTTCTGGGAATATTCCACCCAGTATTGGGAGATTACCACTGTTACAAACGTTATATTTACACCAAAACCTTTTCAATGGAACATTTCCTAAAGAAATGGGTGATTTGTCCAATCTTCAAACTCTGGGTCTGTCTTATAATGGCTTTTCCGCCATGGAAATACCTTGGGAATTTGGTTTCTTGAAGAAATTGGTGTATTTATGGATGAAGGAAGTCAATTTGATCGGTGAAATCCCGGAAAGTTTAAACAATCTTTCGAGTTTAGTGCATTTGGATTTGTCGAGAAACAATTTGGAAGGTCCAATTCCAAGTAATTTGTTTACTTTCGAGAATCTAACTTATGTGTATCTCTTCAAAAATCATCTTTCAGGTGAAATACCCAAAGCCATTGATGCTTTGAATTTGGTTGAAGTTGATCTTTCCCAGAATAATTTGACCGGCGAAATTCCACAAGGGTTCGGCAAGTTGCAGTATTTGGATTTTTTTAACTTGTTTTCGAACCAGTTGACCGGAGAATTGCCGGAAAGTTTCGGTCGACTGCCTGCTTTGAGGGATTTTAAGGTTTTTGACAACAACTTGACTGGAGTTTTGCCGCCGGACTTGGGGCTTCATTCAAAGCTGGAAGCATTCGAGGTGTCGGAGAATCAATTCAGCGGCAAATTGCCGGAGAATTTATGCGCCGGGGGTGTTTTACAAGGAGTGGTGGCTCATACAAACAATCTCGAAGGTGAAATACCGAAATCGCTCGGGAATTGTTCGAGTTTGCTCACTTTTCAACTTCAACACAACAAGTTTTCCGGCGAGATTCCGTCTGGGTTATGGAAAACTTTCAATTTATCGTCTTTGATGTTAAGCAACAATTCGTTTACCGGCGAGTTACCGAGCGATGTTGCATGGAACATGTCGAGAGTCGAAATCAGCAGCAACAATTTCTCCGGCGAAATCCCAGCCGGAATTTCATCATGGTCGAATTTGGTCGTCTTTAAAGCCAGCAACAATTTGTTTTCCGGTCAAATCCCCAAGGAGATAACCAATCTTACTCGACTCATCACATTACTTCTCGACGGCAATGATTTTTCCGGCGAACTACCGTCGGAAATCATCTCGTGGGAATCGTTGAATACATTGGATGTATCCAACAACAATCTATCGGGTCAAATCCCTGCTGCAATCGGATCCTTACCCGATTTAATCAACTTGGATTTATCCGAAAACCATTTTACTGGTGAAATCCCATATGAGATTGGCAACTTGAAGCCCACTTCTCTGAATTTATCATCAAATCAACTTTCCGGGAAAATCCCATATCAGTTGGAAAATCCTGCATATGAAAACAGCTTTTTGAACAATGTTGATCTATGTTCAGATAATCCAAAACTAAATCTTCCAAGCTGTAATTCCATGGTGAATGAGCCCAAGGGATTTTCATCTAAACATGTCGCCATGATTGTACCACTTGCAATCCTTGTTTCCTTGGTTATTGTTGTACTGGTGCTTTTCATTGTTAGAGACTACTATAAGAGGAAGAAGATTGGGCAATATTTAGAGACATGGAAGCTGACCTCATTTCAAAGATTGAACTTCAGTGAAATGAACATATTGTCCAATTTAGTAGATGATAATCTCATTGGTGTTGGCGGCTCGGGGATGGTTTATCAGGTTGAAATCAATTGTTCCGGGGAATTCGTTGCGGTGAAGAAAATCGGGAATTGTGAGAAACTTGATCGCAAGCTCGAACAAGAGTTTCTATCAGAAGTTGAAATATTGGGAAACATTCGTCATTGCAACATAGTGAAGCTATTGTGTTGTATTTCGAGTGAGGATTCGAAGCTTTTAGTGTACGAGTATATGGAGAATCAGAGCCTTGATAAATGGCTTCATGGGAATAAAAGGTCATTTCCCCGTGGTGTTTTGGATTGGCCGACAAGGTTGAAAATTGCTATTGGAGCCGCACAGGGATTGTGTTACATGCACCATGAATGTCCTACGCCAATCATCCACCGTGACGTGAAGTCGAGCAATATTCTGTTGGACAAGGAGTTCAAGGCCAAAATTGCAGACTTTGGACTTGCAAAAATGCTAATAAGGCATGCATCTCACACAATGTCAACGGTTGCAGGGTCTTTTGGTTACCTTGCCCCAGGTAAAAAGAGAAGCTCAAAACTTGATTGCTTTAACCCTTTTAAATAACTAGCATATTTCTTTGAACACAAAAGCTATCATTTGTGTTGCAGAGTACGCGTACACAACGAAAGTCAATACGAAGGTCGATGTCTACAGCTTTGGAGTGGTGCTACTCGAATTGGTGACCGGAAGAGAAGCGAATAGCGCGAATGAGAGTATGAGCCTAGTGCAAAAGGCATGGCAAAACTTCTCGGAGGGTGATAAATCCATAATTGAAATACTTGATCCAGAGGTAAAAGAATCATGTTGCTTGGAGGCAATGATAATGGTATACAAGGTAGGGATCGTTTGTACACGCGCATCACCTTCAACCAGACCTTCGATGAAGGAAGTTCTGCATGTACTCCAACGCTGGTGTCCTGAGGATGGCTGGAGTACCAAAAGAGTGGGAAGTGAGTTCGACGTTGCTCCACTACGGTTGTGCTGGTTCCGGTGCCGCTGCCACATATTTTTCCAGCTACAAGAATAGTGAAGAGGAATCCGAGGATAGAGTTTAGAATGCCTGGATTAGATTAGTAGTGGTGATTCTCAACACTCAAAAAAAAAAAAAAAAACTGGGGAATCAGCTTTGCTCGTTATATCCACATTAACATGGGATTTCTCAGCTAAATATTCCACTGACCAAAAGCAACCATGGACTATCGTATAGCTGTAAGTGTGTGCACTTGTGCTACTGTCTTTGTAGAATCTTCCATATTCGTTTTAGATTTCATGTTAAACTCATCTCTTTCAACTTGAACTTAAAAGAGATTGTAATATATTTTATCTATCTTACTACTGTTGATTGTAAATATCAATATATACTGTCCGATATATGTTTTTCTTTTCTTTTCTTTTTTCTAAATCTTTACTTTCTTCATGAAATTGAGAGGTTCTTGAGAACTCAGATGCAAGTATTCTTCAAAACAGAATGTTTCCAATGAGTAATAAATCTGACACCTCCTTAAAAACTACTCAAATAATTGAACTTTTTAATACAATATACTATCCCTAACTAATGATACAACTAGTTTCTGAAAAAGTTGATATTTATTCTTTATAAAATAAACAATCAAAATTTATTTTATAATAAAAATATATTTTGTAATAATCAATGTTATAATGCTTAATTTAAACTTAATTTAAATGACATATATTACATATATGAGAATATACATTGACACATTAGATTTGTAAGTAATAAATGAAGCTAAGCATTATTTAAACGAATACTCATATTTACATAATTAAAATATGTTATAAGTCTTTATGCTCTTCGTAAATTTAAAATTTTGTATTTTTATTTTTGGATTAGCCCTACCTTTTAGATAACAAAATTTAGATTTAGTTGTTAGCATTATTAAAAGTATTTTGTTAAATTCATATTCATTATAACCCTATTTTTTAGTTACATGAATATTGAGTATTTTAATTTAAAAATGTGAAAAAAAATAATGTTAATAATTGAACTTAATTTTCAAATCTGAAAAGTAAATGAATTAAATTCTTGAAAATAAAAATATAAGAATTAAATTCTAAATTTACGGAAAATACAAGAAAAATTATATAAAAATAAAATCGCCAATAGAGGCATTTTGAAAAATAATTTACGCTTTTTAAAAAAAATTTAAATCCGAATTCTTTTCAACGGTGAGCCAGAAAGGATGTCAATAAAACACTGATGCCCACAAGCTTATATTTGAAAAAAAATTCAAATTCACTTCGATACGATAATTGCTAAGCCAAACTATGGATCGAGCTAAATTTGAACTTACTAACCTTACTAAAGTATCCTTATAATATATTATTAACCTTAAATTATTGAATTCAAGCTTGAGCAAACTTTAATCGAGCTCGAAAGAGTCAAATAATATCTTGAGCCAAAATCAAACTTCAAAATTGAGCTCAGGCACAAGCTCGGCAATATTCAGACTCGATTACACCCCTAATTACATATATAAACCCACAACCTCTAGGCGAACACAATAACATCAACGTCAATTAGCTTGCACTCAATTAGCAAAATGGAAGTTTTTTAATACTTAATTAAATGCGCATTAAATAAATAATTAACGAGTACGCAATATATATTTTCCAATCAATCTCTCTAACAAAATTGGCTATCCAGTATATCCAACTGTGGGCATCCATGCAGGGGCGTTCCTATAAGAGGAGATGCATATACAGATAATGACTTGAAAGCACTGAAAAACTGTATCACAAGTGTACATAGGATTACATAAGATTAAGAAAAAGAAAAAAAGAAGGGTCTAAATGTTACACGGCAACACTCCAGTCCAGTTTGATTTACAATTTTCTTGATGAAGAGTTGTTCATTCTTGAATGGGAGGCAAGAAGCATGCGACAACACTCAAGTAGCAAATATATATATATAAAAAAAAAAAGAGATGGCAAAGTCTTACAAAGAACCAGAGGCACTTTAGTAGCTTCTTGGCTCTCCTCCAAAGCTAAAATTAAAACCCAAAACACCACAACCAAACCTAAAAGTATAAGCCAAACAACGCAGCTCTCCACCGCACGGGTCGAATATGCTGCCAAGCCCACTCACACTCGGTATACCTGTAAAACCATAATGTAAGCCAGCAAATAATGGGGCACTTACTGAGGTGTACTGGCCTTACTCCTTGGGGCAACAAAGGTTTCTCCCGACGCCTCATCTACAACACATTATGCCGTTGACTTCAAACTCAACCTGCTATAAATAATAAAAAAACAAAAACAGAACAGCATAAAGAGATCATAATTTGCATAAAGAAAATAGAAGTTCCAAAAAACACATGCCTCATCACTGGCTTCTGCAAAGTTTCTGACCTAGCTCCATCTTGTGAATTTACAACCTTTCCAACTGATATACTTGGCTATACAACAAAATACAGGTTAAAAAAAAAAGCTAGTTAGGTAAATAGTTCACCAAAAAAGTTTAAGTCATAAAAAATATAAGAAATAAGAGGAGGGTCAAGTATCTGAGCCTTAGACACAAAACACAGTCAAGGTCTTAAGCACAGTTACTGGAAAATAGCACGTATGATGGTGGAGCAGGACCTGCCACCACATATGCACCAGTTAGGAGATTGGCTGATAATTAAGGTGATAAAAACATTACGGAAGACAAAAAAACTACAAAATGAATTGCAATGATTACAAGAAAATCACTTAAGAGATTCCTAAAAACACGATAAGTAATGAGATTCTCTAATTCTAAATCATCAGATACCAAAATTTTGCTCCCACACCATCAAATATCAGGGCATGAACGTTTTTGAAAATAGAATTCAAAAACCAGGATTGACAGCCACAATGACCCAACAATACAGGAAAAAAAAAAAGGAACAAAAAAGCTAACCTATATCGAAAGCAAACAGTAAGAGAACCGGCTATAAAGTAGAAAAAAAAAATATGCAAGTAATTTATGTCCAAGTGTTAGGTTCAAAACCTTTAATTCTTCAGACAAGCTGTTTTGGAAAACAGCACTAGCATTCAGGTGTCCTTTTTCCAGAAGCGAATCCAAATCAGCACCGCAGACACTGCCCTGCAAAGACCCCTGACTCTCACTATCTCCAGAACTTCCAGTATTCTCACTGCCATCAGCTACAATCTTTTACCCAAATACCTCAATCAAAGAAACTCACCTTGCAATTGAGGTTCTGCGCATTGGAACTTGACCCAAATACACTTTCAGCAATTTCTACTGCTGCTGTTTGATTACATGCTTTGACCACCTCTTGATCGACCTCGGCACCCACTCCTTTCCAGTTCAAAATTCTCCTAGAAGATCTAATTTCAGGATCATTGATGAAAGCTGATGTCGAATCTGCAGTTTTCTCTTGATTCAAGCCAGCCTTGCATGTTTCTCTTGTTTCAAAATCAGAAACTTCACATGGAGAAAGCAACTCCTGCCTAAACGGTAAGCCTATCTGCTCAGCTGACTCTACACTTCTAACTACTGATGAATCATCTACGTCTAAAGAAGTCTGCCCTCGTAAGCTATCAAGATCCCCAGTTCCTCGATGCTCTACTTTAACTGCTTGACCATTGCTATTATGAGATGTTCCACCAGACTTACTTGTAATAATATCTGGAGAAACCGACTCCATTCTCAGGGGGCTAATTGAGGCTCGCTTCTCAGGCTTGTTCAATTTTTCATCAACTGTCTCATCATCACGTTTTCTCTTAATTTGTCTTTCCGCAGAGCCTGAGCAGGACCTCGTGACATCTTCACAAGTTTTTCCAGTCTGCTGGCTTGGATGCCTCAATGATCGAGGCCGTCTATATCCATCAGGGAAAACAAACGCTGGGAGCTGCCTCCTACGAACATGAGAAACATAAATATCCATTCCTGGTTTCCAGTACATGTACATGCTTATCTCTTGTCTGAACTCATCAACTGTTCCACGTATGTCAAATTGTTGACCTTCTAGACCACTCACTCCCTCTTTCCTCTGCAAACCCATGAAAAAAGCACAATGTGGGAACTGCTTGGATGCATCAACATACTCGTTTGGGTAAGGGTGGCACTGCAACATTCCATTTGTGTCCCGCTCTATCTGCAGAATGATATGGAAACATCATCTTCAAAGTTACCATAAATGATTAAATGAAACATGGTAGCTTAAAGTTCAATAGACTACTCCCCCAACACAGCCAATTTTTTACCTTCAAGGTTAGCTGTCTAAGCCGAGACTCTACCCAGCCTTTCCATGCCAGTAAATCATCAGCATCTGCCGAAACTATGTCAACTTGTAGATAGTTTTTGTATGCCTCAAAGAAAAGATGAGGCTCAAACAAAGCACTCCATTGAGCTTTGTTTAGCTCAATCTCCTACAACAAGAAAAAGCAGCTAAATCATCAATAGTTCAAACTTCAACAAAGGCAGCTAAACCTTAACAAAAAGAACCATGTATTGTCTCACCTCACATATTCTATTACCAAAGTGGAACTGTTCCATCATAACACGAAGTGTACTTAAAGAGACATTGTAACTGGAATTCATGCAAGGATATGCAGGAGTAATTATTGGCATATGATGGAAACGGTCCCGAGGATTCTTGCGCGGATCCCAGACTGGAAAGCCAAGTTCATCCTCTTCTATTGAACACAACATAACAGGGTTTGGCCACCTCCATTGAGTATACACTCTGAAAAATCGAGAAACCAGCATGCTAGGTACCGCATTGGGATAAAGTTGGCACACACGAGCAACTAGAAGAGCCCAATTTACACCTCCCAGGAATCCAGTAACCTAAGAGAGTAAACTCAGAAAATTAAGTACATGATATGAAAGCAAAGACGACAATGAAGAAAAAAGTTGAAACCAATAAATAGCAATCTTACATTAGAATAAACTCCACGCCTCTTTGCCCAGAACTTCAAACATCTAAGTGTCATGCAGAAGTGCTACAATAGAGTGATAGATTAAAAGACTGCAAAATTAGACAAAAAAAATAGAACAAGTGCCGGTAGGCATACAAATTATTTACCTCGACATTTGGGACAAGTTTAAGGATTTGATCAGCAACCCTGCACCCATTAAGACTTCGAACAGTTTGCTCATCAACATTATGCAGCACGGATTCACGTGAGATGTCAAGGTCCTGTTGATTAGATCAAAACAAAATATATATCAAAGTAGACAACAACTAAACATGCACTGCATTACTAGACTTCAAACACTACATGTTTCATCATACATTTATTTATACCATATGACCATATATTGCACAGCAAATTTTACATTATGAAAATTCTGTATTGGTGGTCCCAACAGCAAAGGTAACATCTCTAGTCTCAAACAGAAATGCAGTTAAAATATTCCAAGAACCCTCCAACTCCTAGTCAAATTCATTTTGAACAAACAAAACCATCAAAATATACTCTCTTTTATTTTATTTTATTTTTTTCTATGCTAGAAGTTAATTTACTTTTGCAACTATTTGGAAAATACTAATTAAAAGGTACTGATACAGAATCTCGTATACTATGATGTATCTATGTTGCAAAAGGTCATAGATGAAAATTAATTTTTTCATCAGTTATGAAGGATGATAAGATATTGTATTCAATAGAATACAACATTAGGAAATCACTATATTTAAGATAACTTATAAATTATTAAAAAACAAAAATATTAGAAGATCTAGTTGACAATGCATCAAAAAACCAAGAAAAGAGAAAAAAGAGGCGATTTCTTTAGCATAAAATAGCTTGCAACACCCTGCACTAGGTGAAAGAAATCATTTTTGGCCTTCACGTGATTATAAGAGATGTAGAGTTGGCAAGAGTGTTGATTCAAAAAAAAAAAAAAAAGGATTACAAACTTACATCTGGAACGACCAAAAGAGATATACTTGCATAAAGAAGATCAATACATATCCCTTGGAACTTGAACCTCATTACTGGGACATGAGCATCTGGAACCGGTTGAAGTTCCGAGACTTCTTCCATCTCAGCCAAAATATCATGCAAAATGATGAAGAAATCTTCCTGGAGAAATTCAAATCAAACATAAATAAAACTCAAATTAAAGCACCACCAACTAATCTCAAGGTAAAACAAAGACTTAGCTAGATTAAACAAACCTCTCGGTTCACATAAGATGGCCCAACACACAAAGTGTCTATGTCAGCCCCAGGTCCATGCACCTATCAAAACAGAACCTTTTGCTTATTATCTAAGTATAAAAAGATGTCATTGACTAATGCTGAAGAAAACATAAACACAACAAATTAAACAGAGTAAACATCTAAGGCAATTGGTATATGCCCAGGCACCAAGAGAAGTTATTAATTTTTCCAAAAAACAGAAAGAACAATGAAACCAAAGTATTGTAGCTAGATTTCCAACAACAACCAAATAACATAAGGAACTTTATAGAAGGATTTTTTTTTTCAATTGCAAGCCTACCTTCATATCCCTTAGGCCTTTTTCTTATCAAACTCATAAATCCTAAAATACCAGGCAAAACGAGTTTGCTATATTTCAAACCAAATTTCTATGATTGCAAAGAAATGTCATGAAAGTTAGAACATAAGTTTATCAAACAGCAGTTACGATGAAGGAATTAGGAATTTATGCTTACCCCTAAACGGTATGATCCAAAAGTGAAAATGACAGCATTTGCTTCCTCCACCATCTGATCAGTGTAGCCTCTTTGACGAGTTAATTGCTTTACCCAACTTTTTACAATCTATAAGGAAAATAACTCACTAGTTTAGAACCACACCAAAAAATTGGTTTATCCTTTTACTGACAAATGAACATGATAAAACCTTCCAAGTGCATTCCTCTTTTTTACCTGATTATTCTTTCAGATATTTTCTTATAAAAATACAACAAACAGTAAATAAAAATTCAAGATTTAGATCACCACGCAATTACCATTACATGCAAGCCAACTAGGTGCTTATAGTCAATTCATAAGTAAAACACGAACCAGTAGGTCCGAGAAACGCGATTTACCAAAAAATATTCACATTTTCTTCATTTACGGAGATGAGAAGGCAGCAAGTAAAACAAACTCAATTGTTTGCTAATTACCCCAGAGATATGGCCAAGAACCTCCTCTCTTTTCGCAGCCTCCTCTTTGCTCTCGTAAAGCCCCGACTCTATCAGAAACTACAGAAATAAACCAAAAAAAAAACGTAAAATTAAATCAACATTAAAAATAAGAAATCCTAAAAACAACAGACTAATATATTGCCTTCTCTAATTCCGTATTCCGCTGAATATCAGCCTCACTAGGCCCCGCGAGTGATATTGGCTTCGTGATTCCATAATTCTTCGGAGGCAGTGATTGTTTCTGCAAAGATCCGTTAGGGCTCTGAGTCTCCATCGGTTTCACCACTAACCAGACCCTCAAAAAAAACACGCAAGCTTGGATTTAACCCCAAATCCAATACAAAATCAAGCAATCGTAATGGAGATCGAACCGATAAAGCAAATCATTAAGGTAATGAATTTCAGATTAGAACATAAATCTCAAGCAAAATCAAGGAAAATCGAAAACTCTCTCTCTTTTTTTTTTCTTTTTTTGAAGATGAAATTTTGAGGCAAAAGAAGCTTTTTTTTTAAAACGAACACAACAGGTAACAGATCGGAACCCTAATTTGTTTGATAGATTCAACGAAGAAGGGTCAAAGAAGGAATCTTTCAAGGATGGGAGGAACGGATCTAAACACGATGTTGACGAACAGAGAGAGATAGAGAGAGAGAGAGAGAGAGAGAGGAAAGATCGAGAAAGCGAAGGAAATTTTGAGAGGAAAAAAAGAGAGGAGGCTCCGCCGTTTCGGTGGCGTAAGGGAGCGTTTGGTAGGGTGTTTTCTTTCTACCTTTTTTTTCTTTTTTTTTCCCCTTTTGATTAAGATGACTGACTAAAAATAATTAATTGCCAGATTTATTTATTTATGATATTTATTTTAAGTTGTGGATCCGAACCGAAAAAAAAAATACTTTGTTGTGGCAGGCGCCTTCTTTTTTCTCCCTTTTATTTTTTTCATTATTCTCTCTTTTGTCTTATAGACTTATACTTTGGTTTTAAAAAATATCTAAGAATTTCATATCTTAGTTTTATAAAAATTATAAAGTTAAAATCTAATAATTTGGGAGCGGTCAAATCCACAATTTTTAGAACTAGATAATTGTGAAATCTAAATTATTGGTTTATTAGTCTAATCAATTTGATTTATTTATTCAAACTATCTAATTAATATTTTATTTTTAAATTACATCCTTACAGGTTCTTGATTTAATTTATCTAACCAGTCGATCCAATTCAATTCAAATAACCTCAAATAATTTATTAAAATATTATGATATTAAAAAATATAAAATATGGTTCAATCGATTCAATCATCGGTTCAACTGATTTTTAAATTAATTCAACTAGTTCATAGCGGCTCACGAATCAATTAAAATTTTACCTTTCTTTAAATTGATACCTTAACATGTTCTTAATCAAATTGGTTCGGTACATTTTGAAAACACAAACTAAATCTTTATTTTAATACAAAATTGAGAAGCAACTCTAATTATTGATAAACACGTAAATTTAAGCCTTTATTTTTGCTAATTTTTCATATAAATTATTAAGCTGTTATTTTTATTAAAAATACTGAAATTTATCACTATCTGATTTAATTGTTGAACGGCAATTTTTTATCAATTTCTTATATATTTATAAATTACTAGATTGATTATTTTCAAATAAATGATTAAATTATTTAATTTAATTAATTTTTCAATTTTCATAAAGCACGAGAGTAAAATCTCAATAAATTAAAATAGAAGAATTAGCCTTTTAATTTTCATAAATTTTAAAATTATACCAAAATAAATAAATAAAAGATAAGACTTTAGATGCATGACTTGGAATATTAATGGCTAGTTTATAAGAGTAACTGTTAAATAGTTGGTGATGGTGGGTGGGGTTGTCGGTCCTTAATCGTTAAAGTTATGCAATAAATTATCACTTTATTTCTTAATAAATCCTTCATTAATGGTAGATTACTGGATTTTATCCACCTGACATAATATCTCATTACTTCAAAAGAATATTATTTTCTTAATATTTTCTTTATTATGATAAATTTAACTTTTGTTTTTAAATAATATTATTTGTTAAAGCGGATGATATTATGAGTTAAAAGTATCCGAATTTATTATTCTCTAAATTATTATAAAATTAATTATTAAGATTAAAATATTAAGAAAATAATCCTTCTTGCTTTAAGTAACGGAAGCTTATATTAATTTGTCATCTAAGGTAAAGTAACGTACTTTTCACTTACATTCATAATTTATTTATTATTTGAATAAAATATTTGGTTATATGACCATCCTTTAAAAATGCAATAAAATATATTTGTTAGATAATTATTTTTATCTACATTGTGAGTGTCTCATTATGTAGTGTGCGTTATATATCTATATTATTCTTTTATGCACTATATATATACCATTAATTTATAATGTTAATTAAATAATTAATTAAGTAATGTCACGAGTTAGCTCAACACCAATTCAATCAATAGAAGCACTTAAAAATATTTTTTAAGAAAGAAATGAATATTAATATATTGATATTTTTGTCTTTTTATTCTTATTTTTATATGAAATGTAATAAAACAATCCTTAACTAAATAGTTAAGGATCAAACTAAAATTGATAATAAATTAACTATAGATACTTTACCACTTTATTTATAATTTAATTAGGTAAAAATACTACAAAATCTCCTATTATCTTGGATTATATTTTATCTTCTCTATTAAAAAAATGAGAAATTAAAATAGATATGATTTTCTGTTATAAAAGATTTTGAATGAAATTTAAACTTCAAGCGAGAATTCCCTCTCGAGGCTAATCTTTTTATTGTACATGTGTAATCAAGGAGTTAGAAAATGTAGACTTTTGAATAAAAACAAAAGAAATGAAGTAATATTATCTTAGGAAGATAAAAAAAAAAAAAAAACCGGACTGTAGCTCATCCGTACCATCAATGAAGTATTGCAGAACATTGAGCAGAGGTAGATGGTCATTAAGCCCCCCGGCCCATAGGTTCCTTAAAATAAATCTCAACCATTCTTAAAATTTGCAGTCAGGTCATAATTCAATCAAAGAGAAAGAATAACATCAACCCAATGTGCTGTACTTGTATTAATACATTTTGTTTGTGGACCTATGAGCAGCCATTGTTTGGAAGATTTGATCCCTGTATGAGCATTGCTCAAGGATTTAGACCCAAATGGAGCATTTACTCCTTTTCTATATATGTTTTTTTTTTTTTACTTTTTTAATTAAGAAATGCTTTAAATATATGTGATACAACTTACACACCATTAAGAGCAAATTATTATCTCACACATCACTAGTAGGTAATTCTTGCAATTTGAATTTACATCGTTGATATGAGATAAACACCCTAAAATAATGCTAAAATAATGGGCCAAACGCTAGGGATCAACTACTTTGTTAAATACATACATTCGAACCCAAAAACTGCAAACCAGCTTAAATTCTAGAATACAAAATTAACATTTCAACATAAAACTCAGGAAGAAAAACAATTGCATTATGTGACCGACATCATTAAACTGTAACACATATAGTAAAGTTGCTCTCAGTCCATTTTGCCCATTTTGCATTACAATTAGGATGAGATATTCAAGCAGTTTTGTTGTCAAACTGAGCTCGAGAATTCTTCCTAGCGATTTCCAGCACGGTTTCATCAACAGTAATGAAGTAAGCGGCAATCGATGCTGTTTAACCGATACACAGATAAGACATATTACGACGAGCAAAACTATTATAATCAAATGTCTTAATTGGATTCATACATTAATAATACATAGAAATAATGCATATCACAAGTTAGGACTAGTGAGAATATGATTGCTTTTGAGTAACACTAATAAATTTTAAGTAGTATAGGTTTCAGAAAATACCTCGTAGCTAGTATGGTTGAGGTTTGCCTTTGCCCAAGCAACCTTACGAACTACAATCAACTGAGAAAAACACTTAAGTGTTGCCAATTAATGCATGGGGATTAAATTCCTAAAATTTCTAATAATAAAAGCAAGAGGATTAGATGCTGTAGTGAAAGTATTGTGAGTTCAAGCATATTTTAAACGATCATGAAACTGTAATTACATATTCTCTACCACTTAGACAATCAGTAACCAAAGAAAAACTTTGCAGGAAAATATTGTAAAATGAAAACACAGACAGGAAGGAATAATTAATATTGGTATTAATAAAAGAACAACCAATAAGAGAAAGGTTAAGGTTTAACTTATCAGAGGCACAATGGTAAAATGCCGGTAATGGCGTGACCTTGAGACCGGCACGAATACCTTCTGCATTTGTATCCTAAAATATTAATATCTGATGTATACATATGTATATACTCAAATTTAATAAAAAAGTTTTTTTAAAGCGATTTATAAGGGGAAAATGCAACATGATTTCATGGGATGCCAGCTTTGATCACCGAAAATTCAAGGAAATGAAAGATTCAAAGCCAAAAAAAAAAAAAAAAACCTTGGGAGGATTGCTGGGCTCTCAATTTCTTCTGGTCTTCAGCGGGAGAAGGAATTATGAAGAACTTTGCTCTTCTCTGTACCCAAACATCCTTCATTTCTGACGGAATTCCCATTTTTTTAAATAAAGATTTGATTCAACAAGATGGGGGAGAATGATGATCGAAGAGAGTTTAAAGAACAAAGAGAGAAGAGGCATAATTTGATTTGGCAGGCTGCCTGCCCGATGCCATAACCTTTTTAAAATATTTATTCATCCGACATCTCGTAGCCGCCGCGACAGGTGTCACTTATTATGGGTCGGGGTTTTTTTGTTAAAGCTTGAAAGTACATCCAAAAAAATAAAAGGGTTTACTTAAAAAATATTAATTAATAAAATATTGTCATTAATAATAACATTTCTTTTTGAAAAATATTACTTGGATATGTTAAATAGATTTTTAACACTTAATTTGAAATAAAATTTTAAATAATCAAATATTATCAAACAATTAGCATAAAATTAAAATTTGCTAAGTAAATCTTATATCAATCTAGCATTATAATTAAGGATAAATATCAAATTCATAAATCAATTTTAATTTTATGTATAATTTAATACATAAATTTTTATTTAATTTTATACGTTTAATTCAAATTAGATTAAAATTTATTTTGGAAAGCAAAATATCAACATAAAATGATATTAATTCTACAATATTACTAATGATTTATAAAAATTAAATTAAACCAAAACCTATATATAATATAGTATAAAATCAAATTTCATACGTGATATTGCACACATTAAATTAATTTATTATATAATTTAAATACTAATCCTTTATGATGACAACTTTGGGTTTTAATTTTGTAAAAGAGACGTAATTTTACATCCACATAACTCTATATAATATGTTATATATACAATAAATCTTAGTTTATATTAATTTTATATTATTTATGAAGCATGTGTTCAATTTATTGACTACCTGCTACATTCATATATCTTTTAATATTTTACAAATGTTGTAATTATGATTTAAGATTATAGTTATTATTTTGAATAATATTATTTTTATTATTTATTTATTTATTTAAAAATAAAATAATACTATTGAATAAACTTTAAAATATTTAATTTGTTTATTTATCTTTTATTAATAATAATTGATGCAAGATTTTATCCTTATTGAAAAGTAATTAATAAAAATAATAAACATCATCCAAATCAAAATTAACAGAAATTTATCTTAAAAGATAAAAATAATCATAAGTCAAAATATATAGAATTAGATTTACCTTAAAAACAATTGTTCACAAACCATAATCTCCTCTAAACCTTTAAATATAAAGAAAATACGCGTTTAAACACGCTTCAACTCACATATTTCCAATTGTACCAAAATAATGGTGCCAACTGAGCCTACAAAGTTAATAATGGTAGAGTTTCATAATCTATATTCCCTCCATACTTCAAAAAAAAAAAAAAAAAAAACAGAAGAAAATCTACATATGCCATCATACATAGCAAAAATTTCAGCTCTTCAACACAGGGAGTGCAAGGGATATAGGCAGAGAGAGAACACTAACGAAACACGAAGAGGCATCCCCTTTTATATCCCAAAATTGAGTCTCGCATTATCCCTTTGAGAATAAAAGTTATAAATCTGAAAATTTAATCGAATTATCCCTAGACATGAATGATCAAAAAGAAAATGAAGACAGCACCAAACAAACAACCGAAAATGTTCAAAATGGAAATCCTTTACGCAGTATTTTTTTCGATGATTCGGCCAATGGCTTGAGACCTTTGGCATGTTTATAGAACTCCAACAGTTCATTTGCCACATCTTGTGGATGGCATTTAATAAACACATCCAAGAATCGATTTTCTGTCATCCTCAATGCCCTCAACATGATCGATCCTTTAATCTGCGGATAAAGCTCCATTTCCCTTAGTTTCCGAGCCAACAATATCCGTGGTTTCAACACGGCTTCGAGGTTGCTGAACAACAAAAACGGGTGCTCAAGCACCACTATTGGAGACAGCTTCATGGTTCCCAAAACAAATGTCATGTTCCTTTGAACCTTATCAACCGAGAGTGTCACAATAAGAGGAGAACATCCCAACAAACTCCAAATCTCTTCCTCCGAACACCGAATTTCTCCAAGTTAGTCACCTTTTCACGTATAGTCTCGATCCGCGATATTCCGATGAGTGAAACTACGTACTTGTACATTTTGGAACCTTTTAAAACCCCTGTTTTCTTTATGTATTCCATCTTCTCCTCATTGAAAGAAGTCCTTGGGATCAATGTGGGACGTGAGATGAGCATAGCAATCAAATCATGTCCACTAATGCCAATCTCTTCGTACAATGCAATGACTGGTTTCATGGTATTGTGAAAATCATAGGTCAAGAGTGAAGGGTTCCTAACAAGTGCTTTACGAAGCATTTCTCGCGACCCGAACAGGTTAACGAGGAAGTCAATCCGCTCGTCGAAGCAATTATTGATACGAGAACAAAAGAAACGAGGACGACAATTGACCATCTTGACAATGTCGGAACCGGTGAGTCCCAAGCTACTCAGCAAGTTGAGTTTGGATAAAAGGGGAGTAGCTTGAGCGTTGCGCAAAGAAGGTTGGCGTGAAAAGATCTTCAACAAGTCGTTTTCACAGCAACCCCATTGCCTGAAAATCTCGATGGAGTCTCTCGGATGCTCTATAGCTTCTTCATTCGGCCTTTTAACTTGGTTTGGGCATATCGTCGAATAGGTGGCGGTAATTCGAAAAACAGAGTTTGATCGTGTAAAGTGGCGGTTCGATGCGAAGACAAGGAATCGAAACTTGAGTAATAGATGAAGTTTGGGGAACATGTGAGCTTTTTCAGTGTAATTTTAAGGGAAAATGTCAGGGAACAGAGTAAGCTGTAGGTGAGGTTTTTAGAGAAAAAAAAATGGGCCAAAAGAAGAAGAGGAAGCGGAAAAAGCACACACAGATGTATTGATGTAATAAGGGCTTCTACTTCATGTAAGCGGCTGTAATCGGTGAGTTGAGCCAAACCTTCAAACTTAAACTTAATGGAATTTTAATTTTTAAATTTGAGTTTAACTCGTTACATAATTATATTATTCAAGTTTAAATTTAATTAAAACACTGTTTGTTTGTTTAAAGTAAGTCAATATAAAATTATTCTTTTATTCCGACTGCATTTATTATAACACTTTCATACTCAACTTTGAATATCGAGTCAAAATCTAGGGATGTTATATTCTTTATTTATTAAATATTTTCTTATAAACTTTTATAATTTTTAATTTAGTCAATTTTTATCATAAAAGTTTAATATTCACTAATTAATTATATTAAATTATTTTTCTTTCTTGTTACACCTTAACTACATAATTTATCTCAATATATTGTTTCACATATTAAATTTCTATATATTTCGCTTATATTATTTCATCCACATATTTTCTCAAATTTAACAATTTAGTCATTGTCATTAAAAAATTTCATATTTGTCCACAATTTCACTTTTACAATACTTTATGCATATTTTATCATCTCATAACACATTCATTGAACTTTCATCATGATTTCCTTATTTACATATTAATTTGTTTCACAGTTAAACTTATGTACATTTTTCAATTTAGTCTCTATTGTCATGTATTTTATTTTTCACCATATAAACACTTTAATCAAATAATTCATTATAATATCTTATTTCACACAATAAATTTTCATGTATATATCACTTCTCTTGTTTCAATTATAAATTTCACAAAGTTTACAATTTAATCCATAATATCATGAAGATTCATCATTTACTATAATTTCACCTTAACATCACCTTGTAATCAATTCACTACTTATCATAAATCTCAAAGATATGTTTGTTTCATTAAAATAACTTTTATAAAATATTTTCAAAAAGCGCTAAACAATAGAGAATATTTTATATAGAATATTAAATTATATTATGTATTTAATGGTTAAATTAACAGTTTCAATAATGAATAGACCTAATCGATATCGGTAATTTGAATATTTAATTAAAACATTTAAAATTTTAAAATTAATTTAAAATTAGAGACATAATTTAAGAATATTTAATACAATTAACTCTTGTATCTTATTTCTATATTTTCCTAAAAAATTCCTTTTCAATCACCATACTTTAGTATAGATATATTTTCAGAATAATACCCGCTAAAGACATGCAAATGCCACCTTATCTTGGCTTTCCGAAGTAAAATTTTTAAGTAAAAATATATTTTTGTATCGTATTTAAAATTTGGTAATTTTTTAATGGATAATAGTTTCAAGCTTAGAATTAATCTTCATAAACATAGCGACATATCTAATTATTCAAGTAATGTGAAATCAAATATTTATAAATATTAGATTTGATTGTTGCGGATACAAATATTGTAGGTTTATATAATTTTTTTTTTAACAAAACATATTCTAACCTTCATTAGATGCTCGGGGATCAGAATTTATGCCCATCAGCTCACAATCGTTGTTTGCTGCTAACATTGTTACCAAAGCTTGAAAGTGTTCGAAAAATTGTTGTTGACCCATGAGGTTATAGCAGAAGAAAAAATGGCAGAGATTTGTTCCCACTTTAACTAACATTATTATCTCCAATTATATGTCTGTTTCATGAATCAATTTCCTTTCATTTTCGATTTCAACAATACCAGAATTTTGCCCCTAAAAGGAAAAGATGTGACAAACAGCTTGGTCTATATCCCACAAAGTTGGGATACAAACAGACGAGAAGAGGAGCAGCTATAAATAAAGCGGGATTGACCTTAACAAATCATACCTTTCTCGGCCTTTTGGCTAAGATCAAGTGTAGTAGCTGTTCTTGTCAGTTTAATATCTGATATGTGGGCAATAGCCCACATGATATTAAATTAATTTTTCGAGGGGGAGAGTCCACCACAGTAGCTTGCTACTCTGGCTCCCGAGGGTCCCCCAAGCGTTGAACTCTTGCTGTGCCTGGCGCACCCTATCTAATTCTAGTTTCAATATTTTTGGAGTAGTCCCTCTTGTTATACCGGAAGTGGAATGTATAATGCGGTGATCTAGGGGTTGGTGGCCCAATAAATGTAGTTTTTGATAAAATGTTTTTGTGAGATCTTTATTTTTATCTGTGGACCTTTTTTATTATTTAGTAAATCGATAGAAAGTTATTACAATTATAAAAATGTGTCAAAAATGAAATTTTGAAGTAGGGACATTTACCAATTTTCGAAATGATCATAAATATTTTCTTTCAGATAATTTTTGTATATTAATTAATTCTAGTTCATATTTTTCGTATTTTTGAGTATTATTTTGGACACTGAGTGATAAAATTTTAGTATTAATAATATTGATTTAGTGTCATAAATTAAGTCAATACCAACCCAGGATTGATGACAAAACAATGATAAATAATTATATTCATTTAATATTATTGATTTAATGTGTTTTGTGTTTAAATTTAGTTTTACACGTAATTTAATCTAATTTTTATTTTAATATCGTATATATTTCATGTGTTACTATTAATTAACTCCAAAACATAATTTTTATTATTTATTGTATATTATTTTTAAACACGCGATTATTATACTCAATTTGAAGCTCAATCCGATAAATGTACCTTGAGGCTCGATCGGGGAAGCTATTGGGTTTCGTGGTCGGGTCAAAAGGGATTGAAGTAGATCCGGACAAAGTCAAGTAGTACAAAAATTGCCTCCATGGCCTTTTCGGAAGGAAGTCAGGGTTTTCTAGGGAGATTGAATTACATCGCTTCGGTTTATTTCATAATGGCGGTAGAAATGTGATCCAATATTCCGTCTTCTTAAAGCACAATCCGGGCATTTGGGATGATGAATGCGGAGGCGTTTGACAAGATTAAACAATATCATCCAACACCCTAGTGTTAATGCCTCCGATCTGATAGACCCTTGATTTTGTATCGGCGGTGTTCGATAACTCAATGGGATGTGTGCTGAGCCAACATGATGAGACGGGGAGGAAAGAAAGGGCGATATATTACCCGATAAAAAATTCACTTGAGTGTGAAATGAGATACTCGCCAATTGAGAAATTGTGTTGTGCATTAGTGCGGACAACTCGGAGGTTGAAGCGTACATGTTGTACCACACGACTTGGTTAATCTCGAAATTGGACCTACCAAGTACATGATGGAGTCGATGGCCCTAAATGGAAGAATGGCGATGGCAAATCTTGCTCTACGAGTTCGACATTGTCTATGTGAACGGAAGGCGGTGAAGGGAGTGCAATAGCGATTTCTTAGCCGGTGAGAGCGCTAGATGATTATGAGCCCCTTGATTTCGATTTTCCTAATGAAGATCGATGTTTGTAGCTACATTGAAGAAGATACCTCGGAAGATCGTCCACGGAAGATGAACTTTGCCGAGACATCAAATCTTTGTTGGTAATGGAATTAGGCGATCTGGTATCCCCAAATGGAGAACACTATCCATTCACTTGAAAGTTGGACTTGATTGCACAAACAACATGGCGAATATGAAGCGTGTATCATGGGGATTGACGACCATAGACCACAAAGTTAAGGTCTTTGGAGGTATCACGGAGATTCTTCTTGTCATATATCATTTCAAAGGAGAATGGGAAACAAGAGATCCCAAGTCGATCGGCTATCGAAGTTAGTTTTGGAACTAATTGAGGAGTTTGATGATATCACATTCTTTACCTCCATGGGATGAAAACCAGATGGTGATGCTTTGGCCACTGGCTTCATGATCAAAGTGAATGGCGAGGAGGTATGAAGCCTATCCAAATGAGTATTGCGAGACTCAGGCTTCATTGTTTCAATATTGCGAAGAGGAGAGAGAGAGATGATCATCTTGGTACTATGATATTCGCAATATGTGAAAAGTGAATATCCCGATCAAGCGGTGAAAATGATAAGAAGACATTGAGAAGACTTGCAGTGACTATGTCCTAGATGGAGATCTGATATAAAGAGGAGGGATCAAGTGTTGCTCGAGATGTGTGGATCTTTGTTGAGCGAGGAAAATCCTAGAAGAAGTTCATGATGAATTCATGGAACACATGCCAATGGGTTTCTGATGGCGGACAAATCATGAGATTCGGTATTCTTGTCCACGATGGAAGGAGGCGCATTCGTTATGCCAAGAAGTGCCATAAGTGCGGGTTTATGGAAGCAGGATCCATATGCCTCCTTCACCTCTTCATGTTATGACTTCTCCATGGCCTTTCTCAATGTGGGGCATGGATGTCATTGGTAGATCTCAGAAAGCTTAATGGACATCGTTTCATCTTCGTGGTCATTGATTACTTCACCAAATGGGTAGAAGCGACTTCATATGCCAATATCACGAAGGCAGCGGTTAGCAAGTTTTGAAGAAGGAGATCATATGTCGTTCTGGTATGCGAAAAGGATCGGTTCGACAATGCACTAAACTTGAACAATAAAGCGATAGCGAAAGTGCGATCGATTCAACATTAAGCACCATAACTTCGCCATATCGCTGAAGATGAATGGAGCGATTGCGGCTAATAAAAATATCAAGAAAATTGTGGGAAAATGGTTGAGACCTACAAGGTGGCATGAAAAGTTACCGCTTGCCTCTATGCCTATCGAACATCGGTTAGGACCTCTACCGGCAACTCCTTTCGTTGGTTTATGGGATGGAAGCAGTTTTGCCTATTGAAGTGGAGATCCCTTCACTCGGGTTTTGTCGAGCTAAAGTTGAATGAAGCGAATGGGTTCAATCTCGATATGATCGGTGAATCTAATTGAGGAAAGAGGCTAAGAGCTATTCGCCATGGTCAATTGTACCGAGAAGCGGATGAAGACATGTTGTAAAGAAGGCCTTTTCGGAGGAGCTTTGATACTAGCGAGATGGATGGCAAAAGTCATAAATCCGATTAACGAGACTCGGTCAAGAAATACTTCGCTTGAAAGTGGACCAAGGCGAAAACCCCGAGGGGCATCTTGAGTTCAAAAAAATAAATAAATAAATAAATTTTGGAGGCCAAAGCGAAAACCAAAGGGCTCTTTGAGACCAAAGAGCTTTGAGTTGAAAACCCAAAAAGGCGACTCAAAGTATGATCAACTCGTGAGGGCATCTGTGGTTTAACTACTTGAATCAACAATAAGGAGATATGTCACGTCTTGGGGCATCTACAAAGTACCATGGATCTTAGACACATGTTGAACTCAGTGGTCTTCAAGTACATCTGAGAAAAGCTCGATTTGTGATATCGGGGCATCAATACCATTCTTAATGAAATTTGTTTTCCTTGTTCAACCCATTTTTCACGGGTTTCTATCTCGAATAAATTTCAGTTTTATTCATTTCTACAGTCTTGTATATTATTTTTAAACAATGATTATTGAACCAATAATACTTTCACAAAAGTTTTTTATGCACTACTACTAAGTTTCTAAAAATACAAGTCAAAAAGCAGGACAATTATTTAGAACTAACCGGTTTTAAAGGGCTCGGAGACTTGAGATAAGGGTTTTAGCGATGTGACATCTTGGATTAGTTGTTAAAAGTATCAGTGACGGAGAAGACATCGTCGAGGTCACCTTAATAAACGACAAGCAATAACCGCCCAAATATTAAAAATGGATCATTCTCATGACATTTGCATCCATTCATAAACATTCATGATACATATGGTTAGGAACATCTTTCATGACATCCTAATCATTTGACATATGCATAGACCCCATGAAATCACTTACTGGTAGGTTCCCGGAGGACAATGTAGCAAGGTTAATGGGAATTCTGAGAAAGGCAGAGATCTTATCTCTCTTGGCGGAGTAAGCGGATCGAAAATTCCACCTTATCTTCACTGGCGGGGTAAGCGGGCTAAAGATAGTAGATCCTATCTCCTGGCGGGAGTGGGCGGATTGAAGACCATAGATCTTATCTCTCTTGGCGAGGAGTAAGCGGATCGAAGATTCGACCTTATCTTCAGCGGCGAGTGGCGGGCTAAATAGTAGATCCTATCTCCGGCTGGCGGAGTGGGCGGATTGAAGACCATAGATCTTATCTCTCTGGCGAGGTAAGCGGATCGAAGATTCGACCTTATCATACATATACACATATACTAAGATTTCTATTTTTAATTGTAAATTTCTTTAATTTATTGATTGAATTATTCCACCTGTGGTCTTTACACTGGAAATTCCTTTTTAATTGTGATCTATAAATTCATTTTTAAGTTATGGTTTATAAAGTTTTGAGTTAATTAATTTTTTTAAGAATTATTATTCAATGTAATTACTTTCAAGTGGGAATTATTTATTTACATGATATAACTATTTTAATTTTCAGATACATTATGTAAGAATTGGGTTTAATTTTTAGGTAATCATTTTGTTGATGTCTAACTAAAGAAAATTAGGTTCGTTCAAATCAAACCAGTTCTTTTTGCCTAAAAGCATTTTCAAATTGGATTTCTAAACCAAAGATTAAAAATTCCACAACCTTTTAATTGTGTCAAAACACATTTGTGCTAAATTTCTAATTTAGCTTCATTTTCAAATCAATCGTTTTATTCAAATATGGTATCTGAACTTTATTATTAAAATTTTGACATGTGATTTAATCATAGTTTGCTACATGACACCACAAGTTAAAGAAAAGTTCAATTAGCCAAAAGAAAAGATTTCAAGTCAAATTTTCTTTTTATTTTAAGCCCAAAAGTAATAAAAATATAATTGAACTTTAATTAACTTTTATTTTAATTGATTTATTTTTCTTTTATGTTATCTGATCTTTCTCTTCTCTCCCCAACCAAAATTAAATAAAAATAAAAAATCAGTTTTTCTATTTCTTTCTCACTCAATTTCTTCACTTTCTCTTCTATTAAACTTATTCTTTTTTCTCCCAAAGGTTTGTTTGTTCTTTTATTCGACTTAAATGGGGATTGCCAACACCAGTTCATGGTGAGAAGAAGAGATTTTGACTGAAGAAGAGCCAACATACCCTAATTCTAAAGAGATTTAAAGGATATATGACTGTTTCATGAATCAACTTCTTTTTCATTTTCGATTTCAACAAAACTGGTGAGAAGCTGCTTGCTTACAAACAAGTTGCTGTATATCCCACATCATTGGGATACAAACAGACGAGGGGAGAAGCAGCTTATAAAACAAGCGGGCTTGATCGGAGCAAAGCATACCTTTCTCGGCCTTTTGGCTAAGATCAAGTGTAGTATCTGTTCTTATCAGTTTAATATCTGATACGTGGGCCATTGGCTCACATGATATTAAATTTATTTTTTGAGGGGGAGGGTCCACCACAGTAGCTTGCTACTGGGACTCTCAAGCGTCGCCCAGGTGTTGCACTATTGCCGGGGCCTGGCGCATCCCACCCAATTGGAGTGTAAATTTTTTGTGATTACAGGTTTCAAAATGATTCCTAGTCTAGTTTTGTGATTTGTGCTGCAGCCTATTTTTAACTGTAGTTTCGCAAATGATTCAATTATTTACGGACATCTGCTGCAATGTTGCTACGATTGTTTAGTCTTCTATATTGTGGACTTATTTTTCGTGTGGAGCACATACGCTTGCCTAAGTTTACGAGATATTAATCTATGAGAAGTGACCGCTAATATCAAATTTAAGTGGAAGTTCTTTATAAAAATGAAAGAAAACATGAGCAAGTTAGTTTTATAGAAAATTAACATCAACATCAATAGTATATAAGCAGATAACAGAAATCATCCATATAGTTCGACAATTCCCTTTCAAATAAAAATATTAAAATATTATCTATATACTACATAGATTTTTTATATTTTTTTAAAATAAAATCTATCTTTGGAAGACTTGTGGTGTATTACATAATTCAAATGGCATTACTTTCTATTGATAATGTCCATTTGGTGCACTAAAAGCTATTAAAGGTTTAAATTCTTACATTAGCATTATTTGTCGAATCGATTTACAATCAAATTGATTAAAATATTTTACTTATTTAATTTGATTTATTAAAACTTTCTTTTTGGAATAAAATATCCATAAAAATAGTAATTTTATTTAATCGTTTATAATTAATGACCATTCTAGTTTTTCTTCTTTTTATTTCAAACATGGTTTCTTATCATAAAAGCAGGACTAGAATGTGGACTATTAGTTCCTTCTATTAATCCTTTTCTAATAATTCTTTTATTTGTATATCAAATTCATCTATATCTTGTTTAGTTTAGATAATAGGTTTTACTCTAATAATTTTATTTGGATTTTTAATTTAATAATACAATATCTAGGGCTATTTTTCATAATTTTAATGATTCTTCACTAAAATTATTTTATAATATTTTAAACAACCAATGATTTATTTCAAGTTGCTTAATTTGTTCTTTCCTAGATGGTATAAAGTTTTTATCACAAATAAATTTATAATTATCTGCTAAGGATATTTCTCTTGAAGTATTTTCATAGTTAATATAACAATTTTATCAATAGAAAATGGTAAATGTTGATATATAAAATTATTACCTAATAATATATTTCCATGCATTTCATGAAAACATAATATTTTAGGTATCACAAATCTTACATTATTTATGTAGATTGGTACATTTTTAGCTTTATAAAGAATTAACGTTTCATTACTATCTACCCCAACAGCTCTTATTGGATTTTTCACAAGTTCCTATTTTTCTGATGGAATATCATTTTCTCTGCAACTACTGGTTGTAGCTCCTGTATATAGTAAATCATGTAAAGAATATGATTTATATTCAGAAATGTAATTTCAATATAAGTATAATATTTTTTGGGTTGGAAATGTGAAAATGTAATAATATCCTTTTTTCCAAGTTTCATTTGTTGAATTATTGGTTTTTCTTTTATTTTTGTATATTTTTTTTTCTTAATTCCTATCCTGATGCCTTTCCCGATCCGATGCCTTGTTTAGGCTACCACAATGCCTATTTATAATACAAATTCTAGACTCTAATTTATTTACAATTCAAATCCGCACAGTATCTTGATAATGATGACTTTAATGCTAGCTTAATGGTTGCTTCTACGTAGCCTTCTTGAAATAAATGTATAATATCTTATTGGATTTTTCATTAGTAGCCTTCTTTATTATGTAATGTAATTTCAATATATGTATTGTTTTTTGTGATTGAAAATTAATAATATCTTCTATTGAGGATTGTATATTTTTCATTCTAGTGTTTCTAGAATTTTTACTAGGTATAGTAGGAAAAATAATAATATGAACTGTTTTCATATCTATTGGTGTAGAAGTATTTATATTTTCTTAGTCTTCCTCTAGTTGAGAATTAGAGGTAAAACTAAATTATCACTGTATTAGTTATCATATTATTTTTAAAATATAACTTATCTTTAAATCACATATATTCTATAGCACTTATTAGTTTATAAGTACTTTTATTATTGATTTTTCTATCATCCATTTTTTGTAATTGATAGGTCTTTTAAATGTAATAATTTTAGTTAAATTTCCGTAGTAAACTTATTTGGCTCAAAAAGCTCAATTATTTTATTATTTATTTCTTTTATTATAAATCTAGAAAAATATCAATTATTAAATAATTCTTGGAGGCGTGATTGTTTACGCAAAGATCCGTTAGGGCTCGAGTCTCCATCGGTTTCACCACTAACGGACCCTCAAAAAAACATAAGCTTGGATTTAACCCCAAATCCAATACCAAATCAAGCAATCGTAATGGAGATCGAACCGATAAAGCAAATCATTAAGGTATATGAATTTCAGATTAGAACATAAATCTCAAGCAAAATCAAGGAAAATCGAAAACTCTCTCTCTTCTTTTTTTTTCTTTTTTGAAGATGAAATTTTGAGGCAAAAGAAGCTTTTTTTAAAGCGAACACAACAGTAATGATCGGAACCCTAATTTGTTTGATAGATTCAACGAAGAAGGGTCAAAGAAGGAATCTTTCAAGGATGGGAGGAACGGATCTAAACACGATGTTGACGAACAGAGAGAGAGAGGAAAGATCGAGAAAGCGAAGGAAATTTTGAGAGGAAAAAAAGAGAGGAGGCTCCGCCGTTTCGGTGGCGTAAGGGAGCGTTTGGTAGGGTGTTTTCCTTCTACCTTTTTTTTTTCTTTTTTTTCCCCTTTTGATTACAATGACTGACTAAAAATAATTAATTGCCAGATTTATTTATTTATGATATTTATTTTAAGTTGTGGATCCGAACCGAAATAAAGAATACTTTGTTGTGGCAGGCGCCATCTTTTTTCTCCCTTTTATTTTTTCATTATTCTCTCTTTTGTCTTATAGACTTATACTTTGGTTTTAAAAATATCTAAGAATTTCATATCTTAGTTTTATAAAAATTATAAAGTTAAATCTAATAATTTGGAAGCGGTCAAATGCACAATTTTTAGAACTAGATAATTGTGAAATCTAAATTATTGGTTTATTAGTCTAATCAATTTGATTTATTTATTCGAATTGTCTAATTAAAATTCAATTTAATTAATTTTTGTCCAATATCAAGATTCGAGTTAATTAATTTAATATTTTATTTTTAAATCAACATCCTTACAAGTTCTTAATTTAATCTATCTAACCAGTCAATTCAATTCAATTCGAATAACCTCAAATAATTTATTAAAATATTATGATATTAAAAAATATAAAATATGGTTCAATCGATTCAATCATCGGTTCAATTGATTTTTAAATTGATTCAACTAGTTCATAGCGGCTCACGAATCAATTAAAATTTTACCTTTCTTTAAATTGATACCTTAACATGTTCTTAATCAAATTGGTTCGGTACATTACGAAAACACAAATTAAATCTTTATTTTAATACAAAATTGAGAAGCAACTCTAATTATTTATAAACACGTAAATTTAAGCCTTTATTTTTGCTAATTTTTCATATAAATTATTAAGCTGTTATTTTATTAAAAATACTGAAATTTATCACTATCTGATTTAATTGTTGAACGGCATTTTTTATCAATTTCTTATATATTTATAAATTACTAGATTGATTATTTTCAAATAAATGATTAAATTATTTAATTTAATTAATTTTTCAATTTTCATAAAGCACGAGAGTAAAATCTCAATAAATTAAAATAGAAGAATTAGCCTTTTAATTTTCATAAATTTTAAAATTAGACCAAAATAAATAAATAAAAGATAAGACTTTAGATGCATGACTTGGAATATTAATGGCTAGTTTATAAGCGTAACTGTTAAATAGTTGGTGATGGTGGGTGGGGTTGTCGGTCCTTAATCATTAAAGTTATGCAATAAATTATCACTTTATTTCTTAATAAATCCTTCATTAATGGTAGATTACTGGATTTTATCCACCTGACATAATATCTCATTACTTCAAAAGAATATTATTTTCTTAATATTTTCTTTATTATGATAAATTTAACTTTTGTTTTTTAAATAATATTATTTGTTAAAGCGGATGATATGGGCAAATATCCCAAAATACCAAAAAATATAAAAATTATCGGAAAGGACGGGTTTTAAAAATATTGACGGAAAGGCAATTTCCCAAAAAGCGTCCACGTCGGTAGCGTTTTTGGGAAAAGGCCTAAAGCGGCGTCCACGGAGGGCGCTTTAGGCAAGAACGATCAAAAAATGTGACCGTTGGACTAACGGTCAAAAAAGCAACGGGTAAAAAAAACTATAAATACCCCCAACCCTTCATTTTTTCACACTTCAATCCTTTCTCATTTTCTCTCAATTTTCTCTCAATTTGCTCTCAATTTTCTCTCAAGTTTCTCTCAAAGCCCTTGAAATTTACTCTTAAATTTGAAATAGTCTTCTACCATTTCTGAAAAAGCCCTTTATAATTTTTTAATATATTTATTTTTTGGAAAATTAAAAAATCTTTATCGAGTACAATGGTAGGAGATTTACATCGCCTAGACAACAATCACATTGGCGTCCAAACAATTGAGAATGGTAAGTTTGAATTTTAATTTTCAATATTATTAAATTTTTTATTATGCAATTTTAATTAATTTTGAATTTTATTATTTTTAAGCGATCGTAGATCGGGTGTTGCAATGTTATATTCGCAACATGCGGTCCCCATCACCATTGATCGAGAATTACTTGCGGAAGCGGGTTTTTGCACGTGGCCACGATAGGTAGGGGTTCAAGTTGGACCCGGTTTTGATAAGCGCGTTGATAGAGAGGTGGAGACCGAGACCCACACTTTCCATCGCCATGCGAGAGTGTAGCATCACCTTAGAAGATGTGCGATTCTGGTTGGGATTACTGGTGGGCCGGTCGGTAGTCACCGGACCGTAACATCTCTCGATTGGATGGCCGTATGCTACGAGCTCACAGGTGCCATTCGGATAAATTGCAAGGAGGTCGGATCGATATGGTTTGGTTCGAGACACATTCCCATGCCGAATGAAGATTCGATGAAGATGAAAGAATACGGTATGCACGGGCATACATACTTGAGATAATTGGAGGCTATCGATGGGACGTCTCTAGAAACCTCGTCCACGAGATGGCTCTGAAACTTGTTGATTTGAGAGCGGTAGATGAATTGATTGAAGTCTGCCGTGCTATCGAGGTTGTATCGGGAGATGTCTTGGGCGACGGTGCGGATAAAGCAAAAATCGAAGGTTGCCTATCACTACTGCGATCATGGGCATGGTTTTGATTTCCATTTTACGTCCTCGACTCGACCAACCATATTCATTCCCATTGATAACGAGGTAAATTTAATATTATATTTTACAATTATGTCGTAGATTTATAGTATAATTGCATGCTAAGAGTTTATTTAATTAGGTGGAACCATCAGAAGTCATGTTGGAATACGACTCGCTTGAGGATATCTGGCTCCTATTGGAACAACGGTCGGAATCACAAGTAAGTGTCAATTTCGTTATTATAATTTAGTATTTATGTATATAACTAATATTTTGGTAATGTTAATATAGTTTCAATGGACACCGTGACGAGGATCCGAAATTGAGGCGATAATTCGGAGGAGTTCCTCCAAAATCCGAACAGTTAGCACGTTAAGGTCCCGCTAATCACCTACGCGACCGTGGAGATGCACCGGTCGGATCGGGTTCTGCGGCAATTTGGATGTCGACAACCGATTCCGTGGCTCTGAGGTGCTCGATGATGAGCCTGATGTGGACTTATGGCGGCGAGACACGGATTGGCCAATATTTTGGTCGAACATATCGAGAAGTGGGAGAACCCGGTATGACTTTTTACCTAACAGGAACCGATCGTAGTTCTGAGTTAGCGTGCGTCTTGAGTACATGCCATGGTTTAGAATCCATGGCAAGTCGTATCTGTTGTCGGTGAAGAGAGGCGACAACAAATTCATGCGAAGGAACGTCGGGCCCTTTACATCCAAGGAGAAGGGTGATGAGGCGGGCCAAACAACGGCGCCTACGATCCGGGCCCATCAACAGCGCCTATCGATCCGGGCCCATCAGCGGCGCCTATCGATCCGGGCCCATCATCGGCGCCTATACAATCACCGGGCCCATCGATTCGGTGACAACACCGATAACACAGCGTCCGCGATTTATGCCGGTGCGTACCACCCTTACATGTATCCTCCTAACCCATATATGTTTTCTTTTCTAGTCCCCAGGTTGGAATCCATGGCGGGTTCGAGTCCGTTCCGACAACTCCTTTTAGCCACCGATCGTGAGGCCGACATCGGGTGTGGGATTAGAGGAGGTGCCGTCGGGAGCGATTCTTTCTACCAGACTCCTTCACCGTCACGGATGCGATCACCCCGCCGTGGTTTATGCAAACACCTCGGGGTCATTATTTTATCAAGGTGGGTCATCATCGCAACACCGAACTGGACTCCACCTTGGGAGGACGGATTCCCTTTGAGGTTCCACAACCCCAGGAAGCTAGAAGAAGGAGGAATCCAGTAGCAGAATCGTCGGCCGCAGTGTGCACTTGGTTCCCACCGACATCCGCACTAAACCTAAACCCCATAATTTGAGTAATTGTAAATTAATTTATAATTTGAGTTTAATTTTTTTGTAATTAAGGTTTAATTTTTGTAATTAAGTTGTAATATATATTATAAAAATTGAGTTTGTTTTTTTATTTAATTTTTTAATTTATTTAATTTTAATAACTTTGAAAAAATATGTTTGGTTTATTTTTTTTGTAATTAAGTTGTAATATATTTAATACAATTTGAGTTTTATTTTTGTAATATATTTTTTTATTTAATTTTAATAACTTTGAAAAAATATGTTTGGTTTATTTTTTTTTTTGTAATTAAGTTGTAATATATTTAATACAATTTGAGTTTGTTTTTTTGTAATTTAATTTTTTAATTTATTTAATTTTAATAACTTTGACAAAATATGTTTGATTTATTTTTTTTGTAATTAAGTTGTAATATATTTAATACAATTTGAGTTTGTTTTTTTGTAATATAATTTTTTAATTTATTTAATTTTAATAACTTTGACAAAATATGTTTGATTTATTTTTTTTGTAATTAAGTTGTAATATATTTAATACAATTTGAGTTTGTTTTTTTTGTAATATAATTTTTTAATTTATTTAATTTTAATAACTTTGACAAAATATGTTTGGTTTATTTTTTTTTGTAATTAAGTTGTAATATATTTAATACAATTTGAGTTTTTTTTGTAATATAATTTTTTAATTTATTTAATTTTAATAACTTTGACAAAATATGTTTGGTTTATTTTTTTTGTAATTAAGTTGTATTATTTTAATACAATTTGAGTTTGTTTTTTGTAATTTAATTTTTAATTTATTTAATTTTAATAACTTTGACAAAATATGTTTGATTTATTTTTTTTGTAATTAAGTTGTAATATATTTAATACAATTTGAGTTTGTTTTTTTTGTAATATAATTTTTTAATTTATTTAATTTTAATAACTTTGACAAAATATGTTTGGTTTATTTTTTTTGTAATTAAGTTGTATTATTTTTAATACAATTTGAGTTTTTAATTTAATTTTTTAATTTAATTTTTTTGTAATTTAATTTTTTGTATTGATCTCGTACCACCTTAATATCGTTGTTTTATTATTTGTGTTTGTAATTTAATATTAATTATCTTATATTTAATAAATTTGAGTTATTGTACAAAAGTTCACCGTTTTCCTCCAAAAAAGCAGACATTACATTGAAGAAGAGACAAACAAGCTAAGAACACGGTCAACTAGTCCGATTTGGACACGGCGAGATGTATGGCCGGGTTCCTACACCACCGGACCGCCGACTTTGGTTGGTCGGTTCTCGGATATCCATATTGTTGCGTATTCTAGTCGAGGAAGGTCGACCTTTTGGTTTCGTCTCAATTCTCTATCAAACAGCAGCTTATACGTTGCAAGCGATATCGATGGCCACTTACGTTCATCTGGGATGGTGGGAATACGTGTCTCCACACGTTGTACATGTTTTCTAATTTGTAGACTCGTCGACATAGCTCGTGGGGTCAAGGCGAAGATTATGACAAGCCGCAAGTACATGAGCACATGGGTAACGAAGTGCATCAAATATCCACGATCGCATGTCCTATTTGTCAAGTGTACACGATAATGCCCGCCAACAATACCTTGGCTCGGTCTCATCAAACTCCGTGACACGAAACCATAAATTTGTCGCGATCGTGACAAGCGTGTGCATAGTGTTCGCCGTGCCTTCCACGGTTAATTTCTTGCAAGACCTTCGGGCTCCATACATGGCCTCCTTGCATACGCCTCGATAACTCGGCCGCTTTCTCTTGGAAATAGTGCCGCTAAGCGAAAATATGTCTCCGTAAAACCGCATAATCGGCGGATGATGGGTTCCTTTTAGCACGAATTTATGCATTCGGCCGGGTTTGTGGTCATATGACCATATCGTGGCCAGCGTCATATGCTTGTGTCCACTTGTTCAAAAGGAATATTGCACGGGTAGTCTGCGCCTTCGGTGTTATCTTCGCATAAGCCGCCAACATCTCGTGAAAACGGTCTTTATTAATCTCGTACCGCCAATATCGTTGATATCGAATATTACATACCACTATTCAAATTGCGAATAAATCGAAAATTTCAAAAGAAATTATATTAATAGAAATTTCATACCCATATCGGTCACTTGCCGTTTCATCTTTTAGATCGGTGTTGCCCATAGTAGTTGGATGCCACATGCCTCGGGCAATATCATGGTGTGTGCGATGCCACATGCTTCCTGTCGTTCTATTGCCGCAAGTATTCCGGGCCCCGATCGATATAACGCATATGTCGAGTTGAGGCGGACATGCCTCCTTAACCTAGATAGGAAGAAGTCCGATCATCGGTGACTCCCCGGTGTTATTGCGAGCATAATCGGAAGGATTCTCCCGTAGTCTTGTGCCACGACTAGCAATAGCCGATCGTATATCTATCATACATGAAGGTACCGTTAATTTGTACCAATGGCTTGCGGTATGTAAAAGCATCTCGGCATTGCTTAAATGTCGAACAGCGCTTGAACACTGCGCATCCATGGAGCAGACGATCATTGTAGTACGCGGTTCCGTTTCAATGTACATTGTCTTTGCTGGGACATATCTCTCAAAGACACCTTACACCAACGCCACACTTCATTATATGGCGTCCCACCGATAGTGCAACTTTTCCACGCATACGCTTGGCTATCCAAGCCTTTCAGAAGAGGCGTGTACCTATTTGCTACGAATATTGCCAATTAAGGTAAGACCTTTGTAGTTTTGGGATCGGCCTTCACCGTCGGGATTATTAAATCACCAACATGTCCGAATCCATCCTCGGATGATCTTGTGTTACACACATCAGCGAAAGCACGTTAAATAATGCAACATTACATAATATTAGTGTTATTCAAATCATTGAACACATAGTGGTCTTGCATCTGCAGTAAGACATGTATGCGGACCTTTGTACTTCTTCACCTCCCACATCCCCGTCCTTTTCCTCAACGACGCCATGATTTTCTATGCACATGTGCCGTCTTGCACAAAGACACTTCGTCTCGTACCTATCGAGCTTTGATTTAACCATGGTGTAGTTAACCCGTTCACGATCTTTGTATTGTTTCAATGCACCAAGAAAAGTGTTCTTGTTGGAAAAGCGGTTACCAACTTCTAATTGGTCCGAATCCAACGAAGAATTTGTATGGTCACGCGTCCGGTGTGGTAGTTCAGAAACTCAATGCATCATCTTGAGATAGATCGACATTATGCATGTCTTTGGAGGCGAGTATGCCCTGAATAGCGGATCTTCTTCTTCTTCGTCTGAACCGCCCTCAACATCTTCAGGTACAATTGGAACGGGCTCCGGTTCAGAAAATAGTCCAACTTTTGCACCGTCAGGCCCTGGCTCCCGAGGTGGATCCACATCGGATTCATCGTCCGATCCTCCATAACTTGCAACAAACGAGGGCCCTCATTTGGTAGATGCCGTCGGTAATACATCATCCCTCCTTAAACATCTTTCGTAAAGATTCCAATCGTATGTGGATTGCCATCCACTAGAAGTTGATAGCGTCCCCAATGCGTATTTACGTCATCCGGCGTCGATTGGCGAATATGCATGTCCCATCCACCAACCGAGTGTCGTGCGGGGTTATGTTTTCCATACTACCACCGCACACGGGCACTTCGTGTTTTGCCTCCCACTTACAGAGTGTCGACACGGGGTCGTGTATTCCCTCGAGCGATACTAGATGTTGAGGTCGCACCGAGATCACTTGGAGATGAAAATTCTACATATAACTCGAGATAAGGCGATCCATCGACAAAATGAGTCTCCACCATTGCCTCAAGGCTCCGGGACCTTTGATGTCGAATCGTCATATCTCACCGGATAGACCAAGCGCAAAATCTATACTTAATAGATGAACTTTCATTGGCGTTGTTCGAATATTTTCGCCTAATTCTTTTAAGTTCCACCAAATCGACGTTTCGATTAAAACTCAATCGTTGTGTTCTCGATAAGAAAACAACACCATTTTCGATTGTCACGACTTCACCATCGTAGTAAATAACACTATTAATCGTTCACTCATTTTCGGTTTTTTTCTTTTTGCTTGAATGCTTTACGCCAACCGAGAATGCAATTTGGTGATTATAGCTTAATTTTGCGCGAATCTTTGTAGCAAAAGTGCGTCCACGTGGGGCGCTTTTCCGCTGCTCGGGTAATAGTGCACCTATTTGAAGCGTTTTTATACGATTTGTTGAAACGTCTCCTCAAAATAATTTTGCGGAGACCATTGTAGCAAAAGCGCGTCCACGTGAGAGCATTTTCGCCACGGTTTGTTTCAAACGTCTCTCAAAATTATTTTGCGGAGACTCATGTCCAAAAATTAATTCATTTTCACATTGCAAGTGGACGGGAAAGATTAGCTAAAAGCGTCCATGGGGGCGCTTTAGGCCAACTCAGCAAAAGCGCGCCCGTGGAAGCGCTTTTTTTGAGTTAACTAAAGCGCTCCCCATGGACAACGCTTTTAGTCGATTTCAAAAACGCTACCGACGTGGGCGCTTTTTGGGAAATTGCCCTTCCGGTCAATATTTTGAAACCCGTCCTTTCGGTAATTTTGTATTTTTTGGTATTTTTGAGATATTTGCCGGATGATATTATGAGTTAAAAGTATCCAATTTATTATTCTCTAAATTATTATAAAATTAATTATTAAGATTAAAATATTAAGAAAATAATCCTTCTTGCTTTAAGTAACGGAAGCTTATATTAATTTGTCATCTAAGGTAAAGTAACGTACTTTTTCACTTACGTTCATAATTTATTTATTATTTGAATAAAATATTTGGTTATATGACCATCCCTTAAAAATGCAATAAAATATATTTGTTAGATAATTATTTTTATCTACATTGCGAGTGTCTCATTATGTAGTGTGCGTTACATATCTATATTATTCTTTTATGCACTATATATATATACCATTAATTTATAATGTTAATTAAATAATTGATTAAGTAATGTCACGAGTTAACTCAACACCAATTCAATCAATAGAAGCACTTAAAATATTTTTTAAGAAAGAAATGAATATTAATATATTGATATTTTTATCTTTTATTCTTATTTTATATGAAATGTAATAAAACAATCCTTAACTAAATAGTTAAGGATCAAACTAAAATTGATAATCAATTAACTATAGATACTTTACCACTTTATTTATAATTTAATTAGGTAAAAGTACTACAAAATCTCCTATTATCTTGGATTATATTTTATCTTCTCTATTAAAAAATGAGAAATTAAAATAGATATGATTTTTCATTATAAAAGATTTTTAATGAAATTTAAACTTCAGCGAGAATTCCCTCTCGAGGCTAATAACATCAACCCAATGTCTTTGTACTTGTATTAATACATTTTGTTTGTGGACCTATGAGCACCATTGTTTGGAAGATTTGATCCTGTATGAGCATTGCTCGAGGATTTAGACCCAAATGGAGCATTTACTCCTTTTCTATATATGTTTTTTTTTTTACTTTTTAATTAAGAAATGCTTTAAATATATGTGATACAACTTACACACCATTAAGAGCAAATTATTATCTCACACATCACTAGTAGGTAATTCTTGCAATTTGAATTTACATCATTGATATGAGATAAACACCTAAAATAATGCTAAAATAATGGGCCAAACGCTAGGATCAACTACTTTGTTAAATACATACATTCGAACCCAAAAGCGCAAACCGACTTAAATCCTAGAATACAAAATCAACATTTCAACATAAAACTCAGGAAGAAAAACAATTGCATTTTGTGGCCGACATCATTAAACTGTAACACATATAGTAAAGTTGCTCTCAGTCCATTTTGCCCATTTTGCATTACAATTCGGATGAGATATTCAAGCAGTTTTGTTGTCAAACTGAGCTCGAGAATTCTTTCCAGCGATTTCCAGCACGGTTTTATCAACAGTAATGAAGTAAGCGGCAATCGATGTTGTTTAACCGATACACAGATAAGACATATTACGACGAGCAAAACTATTATAATCAAATGTCTTAATTGGATTCATACATTAATAATACATAGAAATAATGCATATCACAAGTTAGGACTAGTGAGAATATGATTGCTTTTGAGTAACACTAATAAATTTTAAGTAGTATAGGTTTCAGAAAATACCTCGTAGCCAGTATGGTTTAGGTTTGCCTTTGCCCAAGCAACCTTACGAACTGCAATCAACTGAGAAAAACACATAAGTGTTGCCAATTAATGCATGGAGATTAAATTCCTAAAATTTCTAATAATAAAAGCAAGAGGATTAAATGCTGTAGTGAAAATATTGTGAGTTCAAGCATATTTTAAACGATCATGAAACTGTAATTACATATTCTCTACCACTTAGACAATCAATAACCAAAGAAAAACTTTGCAGGAAAATATTGTAAAATGAAAACACAGACAGGAAGGAATAATTAATATTGGTATTAATAAAAGAACAACCAATAAGAGAAAGGTTAAGGTTTAACTTATCAGAGGCACAAATAGTAAAACGTCGGTAATGGCGTGAATTTTGAGACCCAAACACGAATACCTTCTGCATTTGTATCCTAAAATATTAATATCTGATATATACATATGTATATACTCAAATTTAATAAAAAAAAAGTTTTTTTTAAAGCGATTTATAAGGGGAAAATGCAACATGATTTCATAGGATGCCAGCTTTGATCAAGAAATTTTTTTTTTTGAATTAAAAGCCAAACTTCATTAATGATAATGGGAGAAAGCGTAGTTACAAAAACCAAGAAAAGAAAAATAAATAGCAAAAATAACAAGCAGACACAAAAGAGAAGGAAACGACAAAACCACACAAATTAAACCGAGACCAAGCACACAGACAACTAAAACCAACAAAACAAATCAAAACCGAAATCTCCCAACCAAAAAAAGTGAACGAAATTCAATGAAATCTTCCTTCTCATCAACATATCCATGTTCATCCAGAGAAGAAAGCGTCTTTGAAGAACCAAATCATTGGAGATTCAAGGAACCTTCTCCAATCTTCAAAGATCTGAAACTCGATGATTATCCATGCTCCGTAGCCACTCGGTCAATCGCCTCCACGATATGATTAACGCACTCAGAACTTCCTCAACCCAAGAACATGGTAGAGGCCAACGATGACCTTCCACTGCTAAGGTATGTGCCACTCTGTTCCCTTCTCTTGGGATAAAATTGAAAGAAATTTGTTCAAAGCCCTTTGCCAACATGCGGATATTTCGAATTATGGAGCGAATCACCGATCTATCCTCTAACTCAGATCGAGTCTTCTTTATTACAGATAGCGAATCCCCTTCCACCATTATCTTCCTGAAATCTATGTCAATCGCAAAGAGGATCGCTCTCTCACAAGCTCTAGATTCAGCGACAAAGGCGTCTGCAGCGTCATTAATCTGGAACGTACAAGCTCCCATTACTAAACCTCTATCATTACGCCCAACTACACCCACAATAGCAGAATTAGTCGCTTTCACAAAAGAGGCATCAAAATTTAACTTGATAATACCTGGTAGCGGTGGATTCCAGAAGGCTGTTTTCTTAGAGATGGATAAGAAATCAGATGTACAGCTCAGATTTAGTTCATTAACATATCTCCGTATAAAGCAAATAAGTTCATCTAGAGAAAATTTACACCCTTCATGAACCATCTTGTTGCGCATATACCAAATAGCCCAGAAAGAGATTGTCAATAATTTTCGTTTCTCGTCCGTAACCATAAGAAACATTCTAACCAGTTTATTGTCTTCTGAGGGATCACCATCCAGTTCAACATAGAGATCCAGCAGGTTCCATATGGTTCGAAGTACGTCACAATAGCAGAGGAGATGTTCTGAATCTTCCGGAGCTGATCGACACAGAGGTTAAACAACATCCGCAATTAATTTGCGCCTATATAAATTGCAGAAATGAGGCACATAGTTTCTAGTTAATCTCCATAGATGGATTTTGATTTTAGAAGGGACTTGGAGATCCCAAAGGAGTTTGTAAAATTTTGTAAATATGCCATCATTGTTCATGTTGTAGCTAGCAAAATGAGATCTTCCAGAGAGGAGTACTTTATACCCGCTTTTAACAGTATAAACCCCTATATTATCATGCCTCCAAACCAGCAGGTCCTCATCATCAGAACGAGCGATGGGAATATTTAGAATCCGTTTCGCCTGATCACAATCAACAAGTTTATGGATAATATCTTTCTTCCAGGTAAATGACTGCTCATCAATTAATTGATTTACTGTTTGCCAATGAATGTTTATATTCTGGACTGATAAACAACTTCGACTCGGTCCAGGCACCCAGGGATCATTCCATATGTTCACTGATTTACCGTTACCAATTCGCCAAAACAGACCCTCTGCAATCAATTTCGTGCTCCACATATGCTTCGCCAGTAAAAGAAGGTAAGACCTACTTTGGTGATAAAAATTGGTCTTGGGATAATAACGAGCTTTGAGTACCTTAGCTAACAAGCAGTCGGTGATCAAACAATCTCAGGCTTGTTTAGCCAACAAAGCCTTATTGAAAAAATATAAATCTCTAAAGCCCAATCCGCCTTCTACTTTGGGGTAGCAAAGGTCCTTCCATGAAGACCAGTGAATACCTTTACCTGTTTTGCCATTAACCCACCAATATTTATTCATTATCTTTTCAAGTGCATTGCATAAAGATTTCGGAAGCTTGAAACACTGCATCACATAGATAGGAATAGCTTGTAAAATTGCCTTTACAAAAACTTCCTTGCCCCCCATTGAGAGGAAACGAAAACTCTAACTTTCAATGCGCTTGCGAAACCTATCCACAAAATTAGCGAAAGCCCATCGTTTTCTTCTACCCACCATCATCGGTAACCCCAAGTATTTCTCCGGATTGACGGAAACACGAACTCCGAGAGTGTTTGTAATTTGTTCTCTCACATTCTAATCTACACTTGCGCCAAAATAAATTAGGGATTTATCATAATTCACCTGTTGTCCCGAAGCCTCTGAATACTCCTTGAGAATGCTACGAACAGCATTAGCCCCCGTTACAGACGCATCTCCAAATAGAATACAATCATCAGCGAAAAGGAGATGGTTGAGCGAAAACCATTCTCGACCTATCGGGCGCCAATCATTAACCCTTATTCTTAGCTTCCTTAAGCAAGGTAGAAAGTCCTTCGCACAAATCAAAAGAGGAATGGACTAAGAGGATCACCTTGGCGCAAACCTCGTGGACGGAAGAAAACCTCACTAATACTTTCATTTATGCCCACCGTATAAGACACCGAACATACGCACCACATAACAAGAATAATCCAATCTTGACAAAACCCCATTTTAGACAACATCCCAGCCAAAAAATCCCATTCAACACGGTCATATGCCTTACTCATATCAAGTTTAAGCGCAAAATGACTTTGTTTGCAATGCTTTCTAGATTTAAGGGAATGAAGGATCTCATAAGCAATTAAAGTGTTGTCAGAAATTTGTCTCCCGGGAATGAAAGCCCCTTGCGTAACATCAATACACTGGCCCAAAATATGACTCATCCGATTCACCATGACTTTCGCAATTATTTTATAGATCACATTACATAGGCTTATCGGCCGAAACTGAGAAAAATTTTTGGGTCGATCCACCTTTGGAATTAGCACTATGTGGGTTTTGTTAATTTCCCCCATTTCAATTTCTCCTTTTAGAATTGCCAAGCAATAGCAAGTAATATCACTCCCAACAATATCCCAATACTTTTGAAAGAACAAAGCCGGGAAACCATCAATACCCGGGGCTTTCATGGGTGCCATTGATTTAACAGCTTGCCAAATTTCATCCTCCAAGAATGGTTTTAACAATTCCTCATTCATATCAGGGGTAACTCTTTCTTCAACTAAGTCAATTAATCGATGCTCACCAGATAAGTCTGAAGCCGTATAGAGTTCGCCAAAGAACTTTACTGCTTCATTCAGCATCGCATCTGGTTGAGAAATCCATCGTCCTTCTGCAGATTCAATCCCCGCAATTCTATTCCTCTTATGACGAGAACTCGCTGAACGGTGAAAAAAACCAGTGTTCCTATCACCATGCTTCAACCAATTGATCTTTGCCCGCTGCTCCCAAAAAACTTCATCCTTATCGGCCTCTAGATTAAGTCCTAGCTGCACCTCTAAAATTTCTTCCAGATTTTCATCCGTTGGAACCTGGTCATAGAGGTATGACAAACGTTTCTCCATCTTTATTCGCTCTTTCCGTTGCGCACGTGATCGTGTAAGACTCCACTTCCTGAAAAACTGACCAGCTTGAGCTAATTGATCGACCACATTATCATTATGTACAGCCCAAGCTTGCTGTACTACCTCAGCAAAAGACTGATCTAAACATCAATTAGCTTCAAACATGAAGTGCCGTTCTCGAAAATTTTACTTCTCACAAAGCTTCCCCAACGTATCAAAAAAGATCGGACAATGGTCCGAAAATGAATGAGTCAAATGTTGAACTGAATAAGAATGAAACAACTCCATCCAATCATCATTGGTAACCCCTATCTAATCTTTCACGAATGTTCGTTGCTTGAAATCTTCCCCTCTTCCATGTGTACCATCTTCCACTAAAGCCTAAATTGATCAAACCACAGTCCTCTAAGACTTCTCTGAATTTAGCCATTTTAGCTTCAGAACGTAGACGACCTCCTTTTTTCTCAAAAAGCTAGTGATTTCATTAAAATCCCCCATCACAAGCCAAGGGCCAACATTAGAATTGTGTAGGTGCTTAAGAAGGTCCCAAGAATTCGATCTTAAGCTTTCAACAGGATTACCGTAAAAACCCGTGAGCCTCCACTTCACCCCACTATCTTCATCATCAACGTCGACATCTATATGGAAAGGCGAATAACTTCTGAGTGAAATCAAAGAATTATTATTCCAACACAAGGATAAACCACCTTTAGAACCATCAGCCTCAACATCAACCCCACAAGAAAAACCAAGCTTCCTTCTAACAATCTCCATTTCCTTTGCATTTAATTTTGTTTCAATAAGAAACAAAATTTGGGGATTAATGGCTCTCAATTTATTTTTGAGCCTTTTGACCGTCCGTGACCTCCCAACCCACGGACGTTCCAATAATAATTTTCATTGCAATCATTTGCTCGCCTAGCGAGCCCACCGCTATCTCGCCATTGTTTCTATCGAGTTAGAGTGAAGGAGAGTATCCTTTGTTGACTACAATCGTTGACCTTTTTCCCTCGAGAATTGGATTGGATCATTCTCATCTCCCATGTCCACCGCTATGGGCCTAATCACATCTTCGGCCCCATAAGGGTCTCCTGGTCCCTTGCTGTGCCAGATATTTCTTTCCTTAAGAGTTCTCATTTGGATTAGCTTTAAATGAGATTGTTTAGGAATAAGATCAGCTCCACCAAAATTATCCTCCTTATTCCCCGTCAAATCCTCTTTACCTCCTAAATTAACTCCTTGATTGAGACTTGCCAAAATCGAATCTCTGCACATCGACCCGTCAACTTCCCTTAGCCATTTGCTGGACATCTGATTTCGGTGCCGTCCATCTGCCCTCAGTGAAATATCTCAACCAAAGATTATATTGCCCGGTTCTAACACAGTGCGTATGGGACAAAAGCTCTCCCCATGCCCAAGCTTACCACAAATAAAACAGAACAAACTCAACTTTTCACACCTGAATCTGGCATAAGCAGTGCCATTTGGGCCTAGAAAAACCTTCTTTTTCCTTTTTAAAGGAACCGAGACATCAATAAGAACTCGAATACGCATGAAGTTTTTGTTGCCCAGAGACGAGAAAGACGTATCATACTCCAAATATTGGCCAATAAATCCACCCATTTGTTTAGCCATGTTTTCAGACATCAAACCTGGGGGGAGATCGTGGACTTGAACCTAGAAAGCTGATGAGTTTAACAAGACTGACATGGGATTCTCTCCATCTTGCAGCCTATGAAGCAGAAGCAAATGATTGTTGAAGAACCATGGCGCCCCTCCAATAACTCTCTGTATATCAACCTCGTGAAAAAACTTGAAAAGGTATCGCTTGTCACCCAGATCTGATATGCATATTCCCATTATGGGGTGCGGAGATCGACTAATGTGTTTATAAGGATGGGAAATGGACAACACTCTCCGTCAAGCATCTTCCTACAAGACTAAGATGAAAGGAATGATCCGCCGTAGTTTCTATCTCCTGGAGCGCCTCCTCCTCCTCATCGGCCAATTGTAGACTGGCCAACGCTTCTTCCATTTCGATCTAACCTCGATGACAAAACAAGTATCCCTCCGCTAAGAGCGACCACCAGCGACAAAACAAGAAGAAAACGAAACCAGTGCCAAAAGACAGACTAAACCCGTGCCAAAAGACAGACAAAAATTAACCAAACATTTAAACATTTGATCACCAAAAATTTAAGGAAATGAAAGATTCAAAGCCAAAAAAAAAAAAACCTTGGGAGGATTGCTGGGCTCTCAATTTCTTACGGTCTTGTTGGGAGAAGGAATTATGAAGAACTTTGCTCTTCTCTGTACCCAAACATCCCTTATTTCGATGAATTCCCATTTTTTTAAATAAAGATTTGATTCAACAAGATAGGGGAGAATGATGATCGAAGAGAGTATAAAGAACAAAGAGAGAAGATGCATAATTTGATTTGGCAGGCTGCCTGCCGATGCCATAACCTTTTTAAAATATTTATTCATCCAACATCTCGTAGCCGCCGCGACAGGTGTCACTTATTATGGGTCGGGGTTTTTTTGTTAAAGCTTGAGAGTACATCCAAAAAAATAAAAGGGTTTACTTAAAAAATATTAATTAATAAAATATTTTCATTAATAATAACATTTCTTTTTGAAAAAATATTACTTGGATATGTTAAATAGATTTTTAACACTTAATTTGAAATAAAATTTTAAATAATCAAATATTATCAAACAATTAGCATAAAATTAAAATTTGCTAAGTAAATCTTATATCAATCTAGCATTATAATTAGGGATAAATATCAAATTCATAAATCAATTTTAATTTTATGTATAATTTAATACATAAATTTTATTTAATTTTACATGTTTAATTCAAATTAGATTAAAAATTTATTTTGAAAAGCAAAATATCAACATAAAATGATATTAATTCTAAAATATTACTAATAATTTATAAAATTGAATTAAACCAAAACCTATATATAATATCGTATAAAATCAAATTTCATACGTGATATTGCACACATTAAATTAATTTATTATATAATTTAAATACTAATCCTTTATGATGACCACTTTGGGTTTTAATTTTGTAAAAGAGACGTAATTTTACATCCACATAACTCTATATAATATGTTATATATACAATAAATCTTAGTTTATATTAATTTTATATTATTTATGAAGTCATGTGTTCAATTTATTGACTACCTGCTACATTCATGTATCTTTTAATATTTTACAAATGTTGTAATTATGATTTAAGATTATAGTTATTATTTTGAATAATATTATTTTATATTATTTATTTAAAAATAAAATAATACTATTTAATAAACTTTAAAATAAATACATAATATCATAAGAAACTAATTTATAAAAGAACTTTAAAAATATTTAATTTGTTTATTTATCTTTTATTAATAATAATTGATGCAAGATTTTATCCTTATTGAAAAGTAATTAATAAAATAATAAACATCATCCAAATCAAAATTAACAGAAATTTATCTTAAAAGATAAAAATAATCATAAGTCAAAATATATAGAATTAGATTTACCTTAAAACAATTGTTCACAAACCATAATCTCCTCTAAACCTTTAAATATAAAGAAAATACGCGTTTAAACATGCTTCAACTCACATATTTCTAATTGTACCAAAATAATGGTGCCAACTGAGCCTACAAAGTTAATAATGGTAGAGTTTCATAATCTATATTCCCTCCATACTTAAAAAAAAAAAAAAAAAAAAAACAGAAAATCTACATATGCCATCATACATAGCAAAAATTTCAGCTCTTCATCACAGGGAGTGCAAGGGATATAGGCAGAGAGAGAACACTAACGAAACACGAAGAGGCATCCCTTTTTATATCCCAAAATTTTGAGTCTCGCATAATCCCTTTGAGAATAAAAGTTATAAATATGAAAATTTAATCGAATTATCCCTAGACATGAATGATCAAAAAGAAAATGAAGACAGCACCAAACAAACAACCGAAAATGTTCAAAATGGAAATCCTTTACGCAGTATTTTTTTCGATGATTCGGCCAATGGCTTGAGACCTTTGGCATGTTTATAGAACTCCAACAGTTCATTTGCCACATCTTGTGGATGGCATTTAATAAACACATCCAAGAATCGATTTTCTGTCATCCTCAATGCCCTCAACATGATCGATCCTTTAATCTGCGGATAAAGCTCCATTTCCCTTAGTTTCCGAGCCAACAATATCCGTGGTTTCAACACGGCTTCGAGGTTGCTGAACAACAAAAACGGGTGCTCAAGCACCACTCTTGGAGACAGCTTCATGGTTCCCAAAACAAATGTCATGTTCCTTTGAACCTTATCAACCGAGAGTGTCACAATAAGAGGAGAACGTCCCAACAAACTCCAAATCTCTTCCTCCGAACACCCGAATTTCTCCAAGTTAGTCACCTTTTCACGTATAGTCTCGATCCGCGATATTCCGATGAGTGAAACTACGTACTTGTACATTTTGGAACCTTTTAAAACCCCTGTTTTCTTTATGTATTCCATCTTCTCCTCATTGAAAGAAGTCCTTGGGATCAATGTGGGACGTGAGATGAGCATAGCAATCAAATCATGTCCACTAATGCCAATCTCTTCGTACAATGCAATGACTGGTTTCATGGTATTGTGAAAATCATAGGTCAAGAGTGAAGGGTTCCTAACAAGTGCTTTACGAAGCATTTCTCGCGACCCGAACAGGTTAACGAGGAAGTCAATCCGCTCGTCGAAGCAATTATTGATACGAGAACAAAAGAAACGAGGACGACAATTGACCATCTTGACAATGTCGGAACCGGTGAGTCCCAAGCTACTCAGCAAGTTGAGTTTGGATAAAAGGGGAGTAGCTTGAGCGTTGCGCAAAGCAGGTTGGCGTGAAAAGATCTTCAACAAGTCGTTTTCACAGCAACCCCATTGCCTGAAAATCTCGATGGAGTCTCTCGGATGCTCTATAGCTTCTTCATTCGGCCTTTTAACTTGGTTTGGGCATATCGTCGAATAGGTGGCGGTAATTCGAAAACAGAGTTTGATCGTGTAAAGTGGCGGTTCGATGCGAAGACAAGGAATCGAAACTTGAGTAATAGATGAAGTTTGGGGAACATGTGAGCTTTTCAGTGTAATTTTAAGGAAAATGTCAGGGAACAGAGTAAGCTGTAGGTGAGGTTTTTAGAGAAAAAAAAATGGGCCAAAAGAAGAAGAGGAAGCGGAAAAAGCACACACAGATGTATTGATGTAATAAGGGCTTCTACTTCATGTAAGCGGCTGTAATCGGTGAGTTGAGCCAAACCTTCAAACTTAAACTTAATGGAATTTTAATTTTTAAATTTGAGTTTAACTCGTTACATAATTAAATTATTCAAGTTTAAATTTAATTAAAACACTGTTTGTTTGTTTAAAGTAAGTCAATATAAAATTATTCTTTTATTCCCGACTCTGTTTACTATAACACTTTCATACTCAACCTGAATATCGAGTCAAAATCTCGGGATGTTATATTCTTTATTTATTAAATATTTTCTTATAAACTTTTATAATTTTTAATTTAGTCAATTTTATCATAAAAGTTTAATATTCACTAATTAATTATATTAAATTATTTTTCTTTCTTGTTACACCTTAACTACATAATTTATCTCAATATATTGTTTCACATATTAAATTTCTATATATTTCGCTTATATTATTTCATCCACATATTTTCTCAAATTTAACAATTTAGTCATTGTCATTAAAAAATTTCATATTTGTCCACAATTTCACTTTTACAATACTTTATGCATATTTTATCATCTCATAACACATTCATTGAACTTTCATCATGATTTCCTTATTTACATATTAATTTGTTTCACAGTTAAACTTATGTACATTTTTCAATTTAGTCTCTATTGTCATGTATTTTATTTTTCACCATATAAACACTTTAATCAAATAATTCATTATAATATCTTATTTCACACAATAAATTTTCATGTATATATCACTTCTCTTGTTTCAATTATAAATTTCACAAAGTTTACAATTTAATCCATAATATCATGAAGATTCATCATTTACTATAATTTCACCTTAACATCACCTTGTAATCAATTCACTACTTATCATAAATCTCAAAGATATGTTTGTTTCATTAAAATAACTTTTATAAAATATTTTCAAAAAAGCGCTAAACAATAGAGAATATTTTATATAGAATATTAAATTATATTATGTATTTAATGGTTAAATTAACAGTTTCAATAATGAATAGACCTAATCGATATCGGTAATTTGAATATTTAATTAAAACATTTAAAATTTTAAAATTAATTTAAAATTAGAGACATAATTTAAGAATATTTAATACAATTAACTCTTGTATCTTATTTCTATATTTTCCTAAAAAATTCCTTTTCAATCACCATACTTTGGTATAGATATATTTTCAGAATAATACCCGCTAAAGACATGCAAATGCCACCTTATCTTGGCTTTCCAGAAGTAAAATTTTTTAAGTAAAAAATATATTTTTGTATCGTATTTAAAATTTGGTAATTTTTTTTAATGGATAATAGTTTCAAGCTTAGAATTAATCTTCATAAACATAGCGACATATCTAATTATTCAAGTAATGTGAAATCAAATATTTATAAATATTAGATTTGATTGTTGCGGATGCAAATATTGTAGGTTTATATAATTTTTTTTTTAACAAAACATATTCTAACCTTCGTTAGATGCTCGGGGATCAGAATTTATGCCCATCAGCTCACAATCGTTGTTTGCTGCTAACATTGTTACCAAAGCTTGAAAGTGTTCGAAAAATTGTTGTTGACCCATGAGGTTATAGCAGAAGAAAAAATGGCAGAGATTTGTTCCCACTTTAACTAACATTATTATCTCCAATTATATGTCTGTTTCATGAATCAATTTCCTTTCATTTTCGATTTCAACAATACCAGAATTTTGCCCCTAAAAGGAAAAGATGTGACAAACAGCTTGGTCTATATCCCACAAAGTTGGGATACAAACAGACGAGAAGAGGAGCAGCTATAAATAAAGCGGGGTTGACCTTAACAAATCATACCTTTCTCGGCCTTTTGGCTAAGATCAAGTGTAGTAGCTGTTCTTGTCAGTTTAATATCTGATATGTGGGCAATGGCCCGCATGATATTAAATTAAATTTTCGAGGGGGAGAGTCAACCACAGTAGCTTGCTACTCTGGCTCCCGAGGGTCCCCCAAGCGTTGCACTCTTGCTGGGCCTGGCGCACTCTACATTATTCCAGTTTCAATATTTTTGGAGTAGTCCTTCTTGTTATACTGGAAGTGGAATGTATAATGCAGTGACCTAGTGGCTGTTGGCCCAATAAATGTAGCTTTGGATAAGATGTTTTTGTGAAATCTTTATTTATATCCGTGGACCTTTTTATTATTTAGTAAATCGATAGAAAGTTATTACAATTATAAAATGTGTCAAAAATGAAATTTTGAAGTAGGGACATTTACGAATTTTCGAAATGATCATAAATATTTTCTTTCAGATAATTTTTGTATATTAATTAATTCTAGTTCATATTTTCATATTTTTGAGTATTATTTTGGACACTGAGTGATAAAATTTTTAATATTAATAATATTGATTTAGTGTCATAAATTAAGTCAATACCAACCTGGGATTGATGACAAAATAATGATAAATAATTATATTCATTTAATATTATTGATTTAATGTGTTTGTGTTTAAATTTAGTTTTATATGTAATTTAATCTAATTTTTATTTTAATATCGTATATATTTCATGTGCTACTATTAATTAACTCCAAAACATAATTTTTATTATTTATTGTATATTATTTTTAAACACGCGATTATTATACATATACACATATACTAAGATTTCTATTTTTAATTGTAAATTTCTTTAATTTATTGATTCCAATTATTCCATATGTGGTCTTTACACTGAAAATTCCTTTTTAATTGTGATCTATAAATTCATTTTTAAGTTATGGTTTATAAAGTTTTGAGTTAATTAATTTTTTTAAGAATTATTATTCAATGTAATTACTTTCAAGTGGGGAATTATTTATTTACATGATATAACTATTTTAATTTTCAGATACATTATGTAAGAATTGGGTTTAATTTTTAGGTAATCATTTTGTTGATGTCTAACTAAAGAAAATTAGGTTCGTTCAAATCAAACCAATTCTTTTGCCTAAAAGCATTTTCAAATTGGATTTCTAAACCAAAGATTAAAAATTCCACAACCTTTTAATTGTGTCAAAACACATTTGTGCTAAATTTCTAATTTAGCTTCATTTTCAAATTAATCGTTTTATTCAATATGGTATCTGAACTTTAATATGTTAATTATTAAAATTTTGACATGTGACTTAATCATAGTTTGGTACATGATACCACAAGTTAAAGAAAAGTTCAATTAGCCAAAAAGAAAAGATTTCAAGTCAAATTTTCTTTTTATTTTAAGCCCAAAAGTAATAAAATATAATTGAACTTTAATTAATTTATTTTTCTTTTATGTTATCTGATCTTTCTCTTCTCTCCCCAATCAAAATTAAATAAAAATAAAAAATCAGTTTTTCTATTTCTTTCTCACTCAATTTCTTCACTTTCTCTTCTATTAAACTTATTCTTTTTTCTCCCAAAGGTTTGTTTGTTCTTTTATTCGGCTTAAATGGGGATTGCCAACACCAGTTCATGGTGAGAATAAGAGATTTTGACTGAAGAAGAGCCAACATACCCTAATTCTAAAGAGATTTAAAGGATATATGACTGTTTCATGAATCAACTTCTTTTTCATTTTCGATTTCAACAGAACTGGTGAGAAGCTGCTTGCTTACAAACAAGTTGCTGTATATCCCACATCATTGGGATACAAACAGACGAGGGGAGAAGCAGCTTATAAAACAAGCGGGCTTGAACTGAACAAAGCATACCTTTCTCGGCCTTTTGGCTAAGATCAAGTGTAGTATCTGTTCTTATCAGTTTAATATCTGATACGTGGGCCATTGGCTCACATGATATTAAATTTATTTTTTGAGGGGGAGGGTCCACCACAGTAGCTTGCTACTGGGACTCTCAAGCGTCGCCCAGGTGTTGCACTATTGCCGGGGCCTGGCGCACCCCACCCAATTTGAGTGCAAATTTTTGTGGGTGCAGGTTTCAATATGATTCCTAGTGTGGTTTTGTAATTCATGCTATAGCCTATTTCCAACTGTGGTTTTGCAGATGTCAATCATATACAGACATCAGCTGCAATGTCGCAACGATATGAAATATTGTTTAGTCTTATATGTTGTTAACTTTTATTTTTCGTGTGGTGCATACACATACGCCTGCCTAAGTTGACGAGATATTAATCTATGAAAAGTGACCGCTAATAACAAATTTAAGTGGAATTTTATTAAGAAAACATGAGCAAATTAGTTTTATATAAAATTAACATCAATAGCATATAAGCAGATAACAGAAATCATTCATATAGTTCGACAATTCCTTTCAAATAAAAATATTAAAATATTATCTTTATATACTACACAGATTTTTTTATATTTTTTAAAAATATAGTCCATCTATCTTTGAAAGATTTGTGGTGCATTACATAATTCAAATGACATTACTTTCTATTTGATAATATCCATTGGGTGCATTAAAAGCTGTTAAATGTTTAAACTTTTCTGTTAGCATTATTTGTCAGAATCTTGATTTACAATCAAATTGATTAAAATATTTTGTTTATTTAATTTGATTTATTAAAACTTCATTTTTGAAATAAAATATCCATAAAAAATAGTATTTTGATTTAATCGTTTATAATTACATTTTAGCTTTTCCTCTTTTTATTTCAAGTATGGTTTCTTATCATAAAAGCATGACTAGAATGTGGACTATTAGTTTCTTCTATTAATTCTTTTTCTAATAATTCTTTTATTTGTATATCAAATTCATCTATATCTTATTTAGTTTAGATCATAGGTTTTACTCTAATAATTTTATTTAGATTTTCTAATTTAATAGTACAATATCTAGGGCTATTTTTTCATAATTTTAATGGTTCTTCACTAAAATTATTTTTTAATATTTTAAACAACCAATGATTTGTTTCAAGTTGTTTAATTTGTTCATTCCTAGATGGTGTAAAGTTTTTATCATAAATAAATTTATAATTATACGCTAAGGGTATTTCTCTTGAAGTATTTTTAGTAGTTAATATAACAAAATTTTATCAATAGAAAATGGTAAATGTTGATATATAAAATTATTACCTAATAATGTATTTCCATGCATTTCATGAAAATATAATATTTTAGGTATCACAAATCTTACATTATTTATATAGATTGGTACATTTTTAGCTTTATAAAGAATTAACGTTTCATTACTATCTACCCCAACAACTTTTATTGGATTTTTCATAAGTTCCTATTTTTCTGATGGAATAGCATTTTCTCTGCAGCTACTGGTTGTAGCTCCTGTATCTAGTAAAGCATGTAAAGAATATGATTTATATTCAGAAATGTAATTTCAATATAAGTATAATATTTTTGGGTTGAAAATGTGAAAATGTAATAATATCCTTTTTCCAAGTTTCATTTGTTGAATTATTGGTTTTCTTTTATTTTTATATTTTTTTCTTAATTCCTATCCCGATGCCTTTCCGATCCGATGCCTTGTTTAGGCTACCACAATGCCTATTTATAATATAAATTCTAGACTCTAATTATTTACAATTCAAATCCATACAATATCCCGATAATGATGACTTTAATGCCGACTTAATGGTTGCTTCCACGTAGCCTTCTTGAAATAAATATATAATATCTTAATTAGATTTTTCATTAGTAGCCTTCTTTATTATGTAATGTAATTTCAATATATGTATTGTTTTTTGTGATTTAAAATTAATAATATCTTTTATTGAGGATTGTATATTTTCATTTTAGTGTTTCTAGAATTTCTACTAGGTATAGTAGGAAAAATAAGAATATGAACTATTTTCATACCTATTGGTAATTATGATTTAAGATTATAGTTATTATTTTGAATAATATTATTTTATATTATTTATTTAAAAATAAAATAATACTATTTAATAAACTTTAAAAATAAATACATAATATCATAAGAAACTAATTTATAAAAGAACTTTAAAAATATTTAATTTGTTTATTTATCTTTTATTAATAATAATTGATGCAAGATTTTATCCTTATTGAAAAGTAATTAATAAAAATAATAAACATCATCCAAATCAAAATTAACAGAAATTTATCTTAAAAGATAAAAATAATCATAAGTCAAAATATATAGAATTAGATTTACCTTAAAAACAATTGTTCACAAACCATAATCTCCTCTAAACCTTTAAATATAAAGAAAATACGCGTTTAAACACGCTTCAACTCACATCTTTCTAATTGTACCAAAACAATGGTGCCAACTGAGCCTACAAAGTTAATAATGGTAGAGTTTCATAATCTATATTCCCTCCATACTTAAAAAAAAAAAAAAAAAAAAAAAAGAACAAGAAAATCTACATATGCCATCATACGTAGCAAAAATTTCAACTCTTCATCACAGGGAGTGCAAGGGATATAGGCAGAGAATAAAAGTTATAAATCTGAAAATTTAATCGAATTATCCCTAGACATGAATGATCAAAAAGAAAATGAAGACAGCACCAAACAAACAAACGAAAATGTTCAAAATGGAAATCCTTTACGCAGTATTTTTTTCGATGATTCGGCCAATGGCTTGAGACCTTTGGCATGTTTATAGAACTCCAACAGTTCATTTGCCACATCTTGTGGATGGCATTTAACAAACACATTCAAGAATCGATTTTCTGTCATCCTCAATGCCCTCAACATGATCGATCCTTTAATCTGCGGATCAAGCTCCATTTCCTTTAGTTTCCGAGCCAACAATATCCGTGGTTTCAATACGGCTTCGAGGTTGCTGAACAACAAAAACGGGTGCTCAAGCACCACTCTTGGAGACAGCTTCATGGTTCCCAAAACAAATGTCATGTTCCTTTGAACCTTATCAACCGAGAGTGTCACAGTAAGAGGTGAACGTCCCAACAAACTCCAAATCTCTTCCTCCGAACACCCGAATTTCTCCAAGTTAGTCACCTTTTCACGTATAGTCTCGATCCGCGATATTCCGATGAGTGAAACTACGTACTCGTACATTTTGGAACCTTTTAAAACCCCTGTTTTCTTTATGTATTCCATCTTCTCCTCATTGAAAGAAGTCCTTGGGATCAATGTGGGACGTGAGATGAGCATAGCAATCAAATCATGTCCACTAATGCCAATCTCTTCGTACAATGCAATGACTGGTTTCATGGTATTGTGAAAATCATAGGTCAAGAGTGAAGGGTTCCTAACAAGTGCTTTACGAAGCATTTCTCGCGACCGAACAGGTTAACGAGGAAGTCAATCCGCTCGTCGAAGCAATTATTGATACGAGAACAAAAGAAACGAGGACGACAATTGACCATCTTGACAATGTCGGAACCGGTGAGTCCCAAGCTACTCAGCAAGTTGAGTTTGGATAAAAGGGGAGTAGCTTGAGCGTTGCGCAAAGAAGGTTGGCGTGAAAAGATCTTCAACAAGTCGTTTTCACAGCAACCCCATTGCCTGAAAATCTCGATGGAGTCTCTCGGATGCTCTATAGCTTCTTCATTCGGCCTTTTAACTTGGTTTGGGCATATCGTCGAATAGGTGGCGGTAATTCGAAAAACAGAGTTTGATCGTGTAAAGTGGCGGTTCGATGCGAAGACAAGGAATCGAAACTTGAGTAATAGATGAAGTTTGGGGAACATGTGAGCTTTTTCAGTGTAATTTTAAGGGAAAATTTCAGGAACAGAGTAAGCTGTAGGTGAGGTTTTAGAGAAAAAAATGGGCCAAAAGAAGAAGAGGAAGCGGAAAAAGCACACACAGATGTATTGATGTAATAAGGGCTTCTACTTCATGTAAGCGGGTGTAATCGGTGAGTTGAGCCAAACCTTCAAACTTAAACTTAATGGAATTTTAATTTTTAAATTTGAGTTTAACTCGTTACATAATTAAATTATTCAAGTTTAAATTTAATTAAAACACTGTTTGTTTGTTTAAAGTAAGTCAATATAAAATTATTCTTTTATTCCCGACTGCTTACTATAACACTTTCATACTCAACCTGAATATCGAGTCAAAATCTCGGGATGTTACATTCTTTATTTATTAAATATTTTCTTATAAACTTTTATAATTTTTAATTTAGTCAATTTTATCATAAAAGTTTAATATTCACTAATTAATTATATTAAATTATTTTTCTTTCTTGTTACACCTTAACTACATAATTTATCTCAATATATTGTTTCACATATTAAATTTCTATATATTTCGCTTATATTATTTCATCCACATATTTTCTCAAATTTAACAATTTAGTCATTGTCATTAAAAAATTTCATATTTGTCCACAATTTCACTTTTACAATACTTTATGCATATTTTATCATCTCATAACACATTCATTGAACTTTCATCATGATTTCCTCATTTACATATTAATTTGTTTCACAGTTAAACTTATGTACATTTTTCAATTTAGTCTCTATTGTCATGTAATTTATTTTTCACCATATAAATACTTTAATCAAATAATTCATTATAATATCTTATTTCACACAATAAATTTTCATGCCTATATCACTTCTCTTGTTTCAATTATAAATTTCACAAAGTTTACAATTTAATCCATAACATCATGAAGATTCATCATTTACTATAATTTCACCTTAACATCACTTTGTAATCAATTCACTACTTATCATAAATCTCAAAGATATGTTTGTTTCATTAAAATAAATTTTATAAAATATTTTCAAAAAAGCGCTAAACAATAGAGAATGTTTTATATAGAATATTAAATTATATCATGTATTTAATGGTTAAATTAATAGTTTCAATAATGAATAGACCTAATCGATATCGATAATTTGAATATTTAATTAAAACATTTAAAATTTTAAAATTAATTTAAAATTAAAGACATAATTTAAGAATATTTAATACAATTAACTCTTGTATCTTATTTCTATATTTTCTAAAAAATCCTTTTCAATCACCATACTTTAGTATAGATATATTTCAGAATAATACCCGCTAAAGACATGCAAATGCCACCTTATCTTGGCTTTCCGAGTAAAATTTTTAAGTAAAAAATATATTTTGTATCGTATTTAAAATTTGGTAATTTTTTAATGGATAATAGTTTCAAGCTTAGAATTAATCTTCATAAACATAGCGACATATCTAATTATTCAAGTAATGTGAAATCAAATATTTATAAATATTAGATTTGATTGTTGCGGATGCAAATATTGTAGGTTTATATAATTTTTTTTTTTAACAAAACATATTCTAACCTTCGTTAGATGCTCGGGATCAGAATTTATGCCCATCAGCTCACAATCGTTGTTTGTTGCTAACATTGTTACGAAAGCTTGAAAGTGTTCGAAAAATTGTTGTTGACCCATAAAAGCAAAGAACTATATTTGAAATTATCTTCTTTTCATCATCATCTACCCATGAGGTTATAGCAGAAGAAAAAATGGCAGAGATTTGTTCCCACTTTAACTAACATTATTATCTCCAATTATATGTCTGTTTCATGAATCAATTTCCTTTCATTTTCGATTTCAACAATACCGGAATTTTGCCCCTAAAAGGAAAAGATGTGACAAACAGCTTGGTCTATATCCCACAAAGTTGGGATACAAACAGACGAGAAGAGGAGCAGCTATAAATAAAGCGGGATTGACCTTAAGAAGTCATACCTTTCTCGGCCTTTTGGCTAAGATCAAGTGTAGTATCTGTTATTGTCAGTTTAATATCTAATACGTGGGCAATGGCCCACATGATATTAAATTAATTTTTCGAGGGGGAGAGTCCACCACAGTAGCTTGCTACTCTGGCTCCCGAGGGTCCCCCAAGCATTGCACTCTTGCTGTGCCTGGCGCACCCTACCTTTTTTCAGTTTCAATGTTTTTGGAGTAGTCCTTCTTGTTATACCGGAAGTGGAATGTATAATGCAGTGATCTAGTGGCTGTTGGCCCAATAAATGTGGTTTTTGATAAAATGTTTTTGTGAGATCTTTATTTATATCTGTGGACCTTTTTATTATTTAGTAAATCGATAGAAAGTTATTACAATTATAAAATGTGTCAAAATGAAATTTTGAAGTAGGGACATTTACCAATTTTCGAAATGATCTTTCTTTCAGATAATTTTTGTATATTAATTAATTCTAGTTCATATTTTCATATTTTTGAGTATTATTTTGGGCATGATAAAATTTTTAATATTAATAATATTGATTTAGTGTCATAAATTAAGTCAATACCAACATAGGATTGATGACAAAACAATGATAAATAATTATATTTATTTAATATTATTGATTTAATGTGTTTGTGTTTAAATTTAGTTTTACATGTAATTTAATCTAATTTTTCATTTTAATATCGTATATATTTCATGTGTTACTATTAATTAACTCCAAACATAATTTTTATTATTTATTGTATATTATTTTTAAACATGCGATTATTATACATATACACATATACTAACATTTCTATTTTTAATTGTAAATTTCTTTAATTTATTGATTCCAATTATTCCATCTGTGGTCTTTACACTGAAAATTCCTTTTTAATTGTGATCTATAAATTCATTTTTAAGTTATGGTTTATAAAGTTTTGAGTTAATTAATTTTTTAAGAATTATTATTCAATGTAATTACTTTCAAGTGGGGAATTATTTATTTACATGATATAACTATTTTAATTTTCAGATACATTATGTAAGAATTGGGTTTAATTTTTAGGTAATCATTTTGTTGATGTCTAACTAAAGAAAATTAGGTTCGTTCAAATCAAACCAATTCTTTTGCCTAAAAGCATTTTCAAATTGGATTTCTAAACCAAAGATTAAAAATTCCACAACCTTTTAATTGTGTCAAAACACATTTGTGCTAAATTTCTAATTTAGCTTCATTTTCAAATTAATCGTTTTATTCAATATGGTATCGAACTTTAATATGTTAATTATTAAAATTTTTGACATGTGACTTAATCATAGTTTGCTACATGACACCACAAGTTAAAGAAAAGTTCAATTAGCCAAAAGAAAAGATTTCAAGTCAAATTTTCTTTTTATTTTAAGCCCAAAAGTAATAAAAATATAATTGAACTTTAATTAATTTTTATTTTAATTGATTTATTTTTCTTTTATGTTATCTGATCTTTCCCTTCTCTCCCCAACCAAAATGAAATAAAAATAAAAAATCAGTTTTTCTATTTCTTTTCTCACTCAATTTCTTCACTTTCTCTTCTATTAAACTTATTCTTTTTTCTCCCAAAGGTTTGTTTGTTCTTTTATTCGGCTTAAATGGGGATTGCCAACACCAGTTCATGGTGAGAAGAAGAGATTTTGACTGAAGAAGAGCCAACATACCCTAATTCTAAAGAGATTTAAAGGATATATGACTGTTTCATGAATCAACTTCTTTTTCATTTTCGATTTCAACAAAACTGGTGAGAAGCTGCTTGCTTACAAACAAGTTGCTGTATATCCCACATCATTGGGATACAAACAGACGAGGGGAGAAGCAGCTTATAAAACAAGCGGGCTTGAACTGAGCAAAGCATACCTTTCTCGGCCTTTTGGCTAAGATCAAGTGTAGTATCTGTTCTTATCAGTTTAATATCTGATACGTGGGCCATTGGCTCACATGATATTAAATTTATTTTTTGAGGGGGAGGGTCCATCACAGTAGCTTGCTACTGGGACTCTCAAGTGTCGCCCAGGTGTTGCACTATTGCCGGGGCCTGGCGCACCCCACCCAATTTGAGTGCAAATGTTTTGTGGGTACAGGTTTCAATTTGGATTCTAGTGTAGTTTTGTAATTTATGCTATAGCCTATTTCTATCTCTGGTTTTGCAAATGTTTCAATTATATGGAGACATCTGCTGCAATGTCGCAACGATATGAAATATTGTTGTTTAGTCTTCTATATTGATGACTTTTATTTTTCGTGTGGTGCATAACATACGCTTGCCTAAGTTAACGAGATATTAGTCTATGAAAAGTGACCGCTAATAACAAATTTAAGTGGAAGTTCTTAATAAAATGAAAGAAACATGAGCAAATTAGTTTTATATAAAATTAACATCAATAGCATATAAGCAGATAACAGAAATCATTCATATAGTTCGACAATTCCTTTCAAATAAAAATATTAAAATATTATCTATATATAGTACATAGATTTTTTATATTTTTTAAAATAGAGTCCATTCATCTTTGAAAGATTTATGGTACATTACATAATTCAAATGACATTATTTTCTATTAATAATATCCATTAGGTGCACTAAAACTGTTAAATGTTTAAATTCTTTTGTTAGCATTATTTGTCGAATTCGATTTACAATCAAATTGATTAAAATATTTTGTTTATTTAGTTTGATTTATTAAAATTTCCTTTCTTGAATAAAATATCCATCAAAAATAGTATTTTGATTTAATCGTTTATAATTAATGACCATTCTAGCTTTTCTTCTTTTTATTTTAGTATGATTTCTTACCATAAAAGCAGGACTAGAATGTGGACTATTAATTTCTTCTACTAATCCTTTTTCTAGTAATTCTTTTATTTGTATATCAAATTCATCTATATCTTTATTAGATTTTATTAGATTTTCATAAATTCCTATTTTTCCGATAGAATAGCATTTTCTCTGCACTCTTTGGTTGTAGCTCCTCAGATCTAGTAAAGCATGTAAAGAATATGATTTATATTCGTAAATGTAATTTCAATATAAGTATAATATTTTTGGGTTGGAAATGTGAAAATGTAATAATATCATTTTTCCAAGTTTCATTTTGTTGAATTATTGGTTTTTCTTTTATTTTTGTATATTTTTTTTCTTGATTCCTATCCTGATGCCTTTCCCGATCCGATGCCTTGTTTAGGCTACCACAATGCCTATTTATAATATAAATTCTAGACTCTAATTTATTTACAATTCAAATTGCACGTGATATCCGATAATGATGACTTTAATGCCGCTTAATGGTTGCTTCCACGTAGCCTTCTTGAAATAAATGTATAATATCTTATTGGATTTTCATTAGTAGCCTTCTTTATTATGTAATGTAATTTCAATATATGTATTGTTTTTTGTGATTGAAAATTAATAATATCTTTTATTGAGGATTGTATACTTTTCATTTTAGTGTTTCTAGAATTTCTACTAGGTATAGTAAGAAAAATAGGAATATGAACTATTTTCATACCTATTGGTGTAGAAGTATTTATATTTTCTTAGTCTTCCTCTAGTTGAGAATTAGAGGGTAAAACTAAATTATCATCCGTATTAGTTATCATATTATTTTTAAAATATAACTTATCTTCAAATGACATATATTCTATAGTACTTACTTGGTTTATAAGTACTTGCATTATTGATTTTTCTATCATCCATTTTTTGGAATTGATAGGTCTTTTAAATGTAATAATTTTGATTAAATTTTCGTAGTAAATTTGTTGGGATCAAAAAGTTTAATTATTTTATTATTTATTTCTTTTATTATAAATCTAGAAAAATATCAATTATTAAATAATTATGATTATTTATTTCTTTTATTATTTGTATTTTAAAAATAATTTAAAATAATTATTTATCTCCTTAATATCCATATATTCTATTAGTATTTAATCACAATCTCTGTATAAAATAGATTTAAGTAATAAATTATGAGATTCATTTTTTAGTTTTTTTCAACTAAAAATATAAAAATTGTGTAAGAGCGGTTCTAAAGTTTATTTTTGCTTAGAAATATGGGTTTCCATATTTTGTTTATAAAATTATAATATTCCAAAGGTATTCCTGGATTATAAAAATTTTTTATTTCAAGAATTTATTATTGTTTCAACAAATTTTCTGTTTCTTTCAAAATCTCAGCATAATTAGTTTGAGATGCTGAATTTGAATCTTGAGATCAATTAAAATAACTTATCGAGTTTGGTGATTGTGTTCCAAATGATTGGCTTACCATTGGATATGGTACATATTGACTGTTTCATGAATCAACTTCATTTTCGATTTCAACAAAACTGGTGAGAAGCTGTTTGCTTACAAACAAGTTGCTGTATATCCCACATCATTGGGATACAAACAGACGAGGGGAGAAGCAGCTTATAAAACAAGCGGGCTTGAACTAAACAAGGCATACCTTTCTCGGCCTTTTGGCTAAGATCAAGTGTAGTATCTGTTCTTATCAGTTTAATATCTGATACGTGGGCCATTGGCTCACATGATATTAAATTTATTTTTGAGGGGAGGGTTCACCACAGTAGCTTGCTACTGGAACTCTCGAGCGTCGTCCAGGCGTTGCACTATTGCCCGGGCCTGGCGCACCCCACCCAATTAGAGTGTAAATATTTTGTCGGTGCAGGATATAATATGATTCGTAGTATATATAGTTCTGTAATTTATGCAGTATCTTATTTCTGACTATAGTTTTGCAAATGTTTCGTCATTGACAAACATCTTCTGCAATGTTGCAACGATATGAAATGTTGTCGTTTTGTCTTATATATTGTTGACTTCAATTTTTCGTGTGGTAAGGGAAATTACATTTACCGACCAAACTGCAGCCGAATTAGATTCCATTTTGATTCAATCCATCTTTTCACAAATTTAAAGCTAAAATTAGAAAAACTTAATTTACTATTTTAACTAAACCCTATAAAAAATCACATGAAAAAATTTCACATAGCATGTGCCATAATTTAGTATCTAATAATTTAGTCCCAGAGTTAAAATTTCAGTGAAAGTTCCATCTTTTTTTTTTTTTTTAAGAACACCCTAGGCTAATTAACGAGATTAATCTATGAAAAGTGACCGCTAATAACAAATTTAAGTGAAAGTTCTTAATAAAATGAAAGAAAATATGAGCAAATTAGTTTTATATAAAATTAACATCAATATAGCATATAAGCAGATAACAGAAATCATTCATATAGTTCGACAATTCCCTTTCAAATAAAAATTCCCAACATAAACATAACACAATTCCCAACCAAACATGCTTTGATTTTAAAAACATTAAAAAAATCATACAACATACTAAAAGACCATTTCATCTTCACACCCAACTCTCCATTACCAAATTAAAGGAAATGGGACAAAATGGAAGGAACATTACCAATGACCAAAAAGAAAACTAAAGACCCTGATCGATTAGATAATCCCCAAGCCTTTCCACAATCATGTTGCATTGACCAGGTATTACAGGCTCATCATATATCCCGATGATCAATGATTGGTTGGTCTTTTTCACGGTCGCACCGCCGGCACCCTGCATCAGTGATATACTTAAATCAAACCATGCTACTAATATAGGTTCAATTAAGAAGGTATTTTACTATAAAAACATTACCTTCTTTCCTCTTATTACAGCACCCGGTTCACCTTGGATCACCATGTATTTTACACCACCGAGGAATAATCCGGTTGGTGCCAGAAAACCGGGTTCAGCAAAATCATTCATGATTGCACTTATTTCTTCAGGGGTAAACTACAAACACCATCAAGCACACGAAAAAAGAACTTTAAGAACCCTTTTTCTCTAATCAACTGCTAACGCAAAATTGAAACGTTATAAGGAAGAGAACCGGAGGGAAAGTGGAGCTCTGGGCCCAAACGTTGCCGTCGTGGCCGATAATTGCAGCAGCAGTAAGATGGATGGGTTGACCATCTATATCGCACATCAAGTGCTCGTCAACGTACTGTTGCCAAGACATAACTTTCTTTTGAACTTGTTTTGGGTTTTGCTAATGGGATTGCATCGGGATTTTAAAGAGAAAGAAAGGGGAAGAGAAAATTTGTGTTTGGCGAGGAAGAAAGTAATGCAAGGCAGATTGCGTGAAAAATAAGCTGCGCTGGACATTGTCCAACGTGGACGAATATTTTATTGTATTAGATTTACCGTCGCTCTGGGATTTTTTATTTTTTATTATTTCTCGATCAAATATATTGGAACAAGTTAAATAATTAATTTTTATATTCTTTAGGTCTATTAAGAGGTAAATGTTAGTCATGAGTTATAAAATTGTTTCATACTTAAAATTATAATCGAACTCTCAACCACTAATTAAGGTAAGTTTAATGGTTATATTATTTTGATCCATGGTTTGGTGGTAATATTGGTGAGGTTATAAGCTTAGAAAATCATTAGTTGAATTGGTTCATCCGATTCAAATTTTAAAAAATATTAAAATAAAATTGTTTAAAATATAAAATTTTATTCATATCGATTTGCTAATCAATCAAACTTTTATCTTACTCTAAATAGATGTATCCATTAGTTCAATTCGATTTCAACAACTTTAATTTTTATATGATAATTTATTTTTTAACAAAAGTCGAGGTAAATCCTACTTAATTGATCGAAATAATTGATATTAGTCATTTAATTACACTCGAACACACACGTTCTCCTAATTATTATAAATAATAACGGTGTTAATCAAAATAAGATTCAATTTTTTTTATCATGAATTTTTAACCTTAAATCTTCTGCAATTATGTTATATACATTTAATATGTTAAATTTGTGTAAATTAATACGTTATTAATGACTAATGTTTCTATTTTGAATGCAATTTATATATATTTTTGCAAAATCAATGTTTGAACAATATCATTAATTTTCCTTTCTAAAAATATTTATATCTATATTTAAAACAACGAATTTATTTATATTTATGAAAATAATGAGTAAAACCATCTTCCTATTCATGCTCGCCACTTCGTTGTTGTCATAAGCAAATCTCGGATCACAGCTTATATCATCTAACTAACGTTACATTAAACAGAATTAAAAAGAATCTTGAAAATAAATGAAAGTGGTTTAATGGTGACTGATGTAGACCAAATTACAGATAATTTAAACACACCAATTATATAAAAATTAAAAATTAAAATCTAAAACAATTTGGGGTAAAAGCAAAGCAATAACATGAATATCTTTAGGTGCTGAATTCTCTGTGGATTGGATCATTTTCTCACACGCTTGAAGGCCTTATAATCTCTTAAAATATTCATCATATTAAATATATATAGTTTAATTCACTACCAAAACTAAGAAGTTAAATCTCTCTAAATTGTCAGAATTTAATCCTTGATTTTTTTAAAAAGTTGAGAGTTTAATCTAATTAATAATAATTTTAAAATGTTTGTTTTATTATTTTATTACATATAAGTTATTGAATTTCGTGCATAAAAATTCCTAAACTATTGATCACATTAATTTGTATCTCATACATATTCTACAGATTTGGTAATGAGATAAGAAAATAGCTTCGAAATGGGATTTAATTACGGCGAAATTAGGTGAAATATATGAAGAAAATCGTTAGATGGGTATATTATAAATAATTAAAATGATATAATAAACCAATATAATTATATATAACACTAATACTACCCACTCAAATTTATAGAAATTCCTGCTTGGGATTATATAAGCTCATTGTGTTTATGGACCATCAAAAGGTTACATCTTGGGGTTTTAGATATCCTTTTTGAAAAAACAAAGTTTGGTTTATAAAGATAATTGTTTAGTTGTCGTAACCATTTTTTTTGGAAAAGCGACAAAAAGGGGTTTCGACTTTGGTTTTGAAAATAGGAATAAAACGAAGTCATACCGACCTTTATTTGGTGTGATCGGATCACCTTTATTTTAATAAAACGTTTTGTTTTACCAAAACAGTGTTTTTGGTCTGCGAAGTTTTGAAAAATCGGGTTCGGGAGTCGGTTACGCACGAGGAAGGATTAGCACCCTCGATACGCCCAAAATTGGTACCAAAATGATTAATTAGTGTCTTAATGTCGGAAGTTTGAAAAGGTTTTAGAATACGAGTCCTTTAAAAAATGTTTGGATAATTAGGGCCAGGATTCGAGATATCTTTGTTCCGAGAGGATACCAACATCACATCTAGCACGTTAGGACACGATATTCAAAGCCTTCGTGATCAAAGTTATCTCGGAATTTGTGACATTTATTAAAAGGATGTTTAGTATTTTAGTCAAACGGAAAATCGCAACTCAAAGACGTTAGGGCACTATTCCCAAGTTTCTAAATACAAAACATTGCCTTAGTTTAAAAATCTTATCTCGGGATACAAAACATCATTTCCAATGCTTTAGGACACGACATTTCGAGTTCGAGAATAAGCTTTTGTTTAAAAATATATTTATTTTAAAAAGATATCCGATTGTTTAGATTAAGCGAGAAAAAAATCAAATCCAATACCTTAGGGCATGATCTTTCGAATTTTAAACACGAACATTATCTTTATTTTGAAAATTTATTTGATTAATATTAGACAAAGTAATGATAATAACAAATAAACAAATATGTGAATAAATCTAATCCTTATAAATAAAATGAATGAGCAAATAAATAATGAAATAAGAATGACGATAATAAAGCTATAGAAACAAATATAATAATAATAATAACGATAATAATAAAATAAAGAATATGATAAATAAATAAATTGCCTTAAAGTACTAAAAGAGCAAAGAATAATAAACGAATAAATAATAAGTAAATGAAATGATAAATAAATAAATAAAATAATAAATAAATAATGAATAAAATAATAAAAAATCATAAATGGTGAAAATTTAAAGAATGAAGATCAAATTTAAATTAAATAATTATAATAATAAAAAATAATAATACATTAATAAAAGAATGATACATTAATGAAGCGAATAATAATAAAAATAAATAAATAAATGAAAGTAATAAATAAATAAATAAGAGTAAAAATGAAAATAATAATAATAATGGTATTAATAAAAATGAAACAACAATTGTAATAATAAAAATAACAGATATAATAGTAAATAAACAAATAGGAGTAAAATATAATTAAAATAACAAATAATAATAATAATAATAATAATAATAATAAAGAAGAAGTTAGTGAAATAGAATAATAATAAAATATCTACATAAAATATAATGATGGTGACAACAATAATATAATAACAAAAAGACTAAAAAAATTGCAAAAGTAATTAAAATAGGATTAAATTGCATTTAAAATAAAAGTTTAGGGTCAATTTGAAATAAAATAAAAAGAAAAGGGCCTATTTGAAATGCGCGTGGGAGGAGGGGAACCAAAATGGTCAATAACCCCTTTCTTCAAAAATGCACAACATCAGGGAGTACCCAATTGAAATCTGAAACAAATTGTTGGGCCAAATTAAAAATAAAAAGAAATAAAATCTGATCAAATAACACAACAAAAGGTAAGGACCAGAAGTGTAAATTTTCCTTTTAAAGTTGGTATACGCAGATTCCCACCCCACCAAACTGCTTTTTCATTCAATGTTTTAAAACCCTTTTTATTTCTTATTTTACAACCCATTTTCTTTTTTTTCTTTTTAAAACAGGTTTTAAAAACCTTTCATCTTCCACCCACGCTCTTCCTCTCTTCCTTTCATCTTCCTGTGTCTGTTTCGCCGATTGGGCTTCCTCCGTCGATCCATCGCACCACCATCACTCTCGGTGGCCGACGGTGCGTGGGGATGGGCCTTTGCGCCCTGTTTCCGGCGTGGGCTTGGAGGCCGAATCTTGGCTCTTCGACGCTCGAAAGAGAAAGCCTCCTCCTCTTGCTTTCAGCCTCGGCAACGGAGAAGGGAGGGGCTCCGAGACACGTCTCCGGTGGTTCAGGTAACGCCCTCTTCGCCTTCCAAAAAAAACGAATCGACTTTAAGCTTCTCTTCTCCTATTGATTGCTGATGATAGTGTTTTTTTTTTTTTTTCGAAATAAAAAAAAACCCTTTTGAATCCCCTTTTGTTTTCTTCTTTTTTGATTCAAAAATGATCTTCCTCCCCCCTTACATTATTTGTTTTTCATGGCTTTATAGCCGAATGCTACTGTTTCTTTGTCTTTTCTCCCTTCTACTTTGCAGGCGCAAGTGGAGCAAGTGGGGGAGTTGGTGGCCGGCGCAGAGGGTAGGTGGAGGGTCGGTGTTGGGCAGAGGGTAGGTGGAGGGTCGGTTAGGGTTCTATTTTTTCTTTTTTGGTTTGGCTGAAAATTATTTAATTTTGAGCCATTCGGGCCTGTTCTTTGTTTTGGGTTTGGGTTGTTTTAAGTTTAGGTTGTAAACGAGTTTGGGTCTGTACATTAGTAATATAATACAAAGAGATCCTCGACTGCATATTCAAAAATTTATACTTGCAAAAATTAGATTATTAAAGAAAATATTAAGACGATTGTTATGTCGAGTGATGATTCAATAACTTCAATAACATTAATCACAAAAAGAATCAGTAGGAAAAAGTAAGAAATAGTCATTATAATATTCAATATAATTACCTTCAAATACAAACAGAAAATATACAAAAGATGATTTACACTTGAACTGGGAGGAGTGCGCCATGCCAAAGCAAGAGTGCAACGCTTAGGCGACGCTCGAGAGTCCCAGTAGCAAGCTACTGTGATGAACTCTCCCCCTAAAAAAATAAATTTAATATCGTGGGGGCCATTAGCCCACGTATCAGATATTAAACTGATAAGAACAGATACTACACCTGATCTTAGCCAAAAGGCCGAGAAAGGTATGTTTTCATACGTCTAACCCCGCTTGTTTTATAAGCTGTTTTTCTCCTCGTCTGTTTGTACTCGAGTAATGTGGGATATAGACCAATGTATTCAGGCCTAACCAAGGAAGCTTCTACTCAAAACTAACAAAATTCTCTCTTATATAAGTCCTGAATATAACTTCATGAAACAGTCGTCATTATAGGAGAAAATGTTTGTTGAAGTAGGGACAAATCTCTGCTAATTTTGCTTCTGTTTTAACTTTCGTGGGGGAGACGATGAATAAAAGTTGCAGCTAAGAAAGAAACATAATTCTTTGCTTTTATTATTCACACTTTTTCATACACTTGGGCTTTGAGTACTACTTTATCGTAATTGTACGTGAAATGGAAGCTACTATCATATTAGCAGTAGATGAGAAAAGTGACATACAATGCTAAAAGTAGCCACTGCTCCATCCATTTAAGTCGTAACATTTGCAAATCAATTTAGGTTCCAACATAGCATAGTTTTAACAGATAATGCATAAACCTTAAAAATCAACTGTTCCATTTTTACATAAGCCCATAAATGTTTTATGAGGAATTCAACGAGAAGATGATTTTGGGAGAGTAAAAAGGCAGAGTAAAATAGCAGAGTAAAATATAATATCTTACATGGCTGATATGGCAAAAAATACAAGGGTAGTGACTGATCCAGTTAAATTAGCATAGTCTAGTTCGGAATCCATTAGACTTTTAGCCGGAAATACTAACCATAAAAGCTGACACGGTCTAAATTTAAAAGGCCACTATTACCCAAAGGGCAGCATTGAAACTAAAATTGGTTGGTGTGCGCCAGGCCCTAGCAATAGTGCAACGCTTGGGCGACGCTCGAGAGTCCCAGTAGCAAGCTACTGCAATGAACCCTCCACCTCAAAAAATAAATTTAATATCATGTGAGCCAATGGCCCACGTATCAGATATTAAACTGATAAGAACAGATACTACACTTGATCTTAGCCAAAAGGCCGAGAAAGGTATACTTTGACCGCTGCAAGCCCGCTTATTTTATAGGTGCTTCTCCCTCGTCTGTTTGTATCCCAATGATGTGGGATATACACCAATGTATTCAACAACTTGTTTGTAAGCAAGCAGCTTCTCACAAGTATTCTTATTAGGGGCAAAATTCAGGTATTGTTGAAATCGAAAATGAAAGGAAGTAGATTCATGAAAGAGTCATATAATTGCAGATAGTGTTTGTTGAAGAGGAACAAACCTCTGCCATTTTTCCTTCTGCTATAACTTCATGGGTAGATGTGATGATGAAGAAAAGAAGAGAATTTCAAATGTAGTTCTTCGCTTTTATGGGTCAACAACACTTCATCAAAGTATCAAATCCTTAGCTTCGGTAACATCATCATCGTAAGTGTGCATCATATTAGCAAATGGTGAAAGCCTTACAATGCTAAAAATAGCAACGGCTTCATCTATTTAAGTGATAATAATTTTATTTTATTTTTAAATATATTTATATAAAAATTTAAAATTATATGTTATAATATATAGACCTCAAACCGGGCATAAAGAATATAAATATATATATATATATATATAAAATATATATATATAATTTATAACACTAAGCTTAGCATTAATTGGCTTAAACCAATAAATTAATCTAATGATTCAAATTTAGTTAACTTGGTCTGACTTTGAATTTAAAAATTAATTTATTTGTTAAATTTAATCGGATAATCAAATAAATCTTACTAACTAATAATTTTATCTATATTTATATAATAACCGATAAATTTATTTATATTTATATAATAATTTGAAATAGTTTATAAAATATAATATATCATTTATAAAACCGAATCAACCAAATGCTTTACCCTAATTACTTTGCATGAAAGATGGTTGATAAGTTAAAAGGTAATTTGAACCATATAATTTGGAAGTATAAAAGGGAGTTGATAGACATATGTAAAAATATGACGCACAACTTACGTTATTTTCCTTTCTCTTTGATTTGGGTTTGTTGTCTACTATTTGATTTTCTTTCACTAATTTTTAGTTATCTATGTAAAAGAAAAGAAAATAAAATAAAAAAGATAGATCATTTTCCATCCTAACGTTTAAATTATGTACTTTTTAAATATTTTATTTTACTTTCTTCCATTTTTCAACTTTACGAAGTAGCCGTTGATGAAAAGAAAATTTTCTTTCCATTTTTTCATCTCTTACCATTAACACATGGAAAGAAAATTATGTTTTCCATCCTTCTAGTTTCCTAATCACTCATTTTTTTATCATTTCAATTTTCTTTTCACTTTACCAAGTAAAGCTTAAAAGTCTGTTTGAGTTTGAAAATTAATACTAATAAAGAAAAAGGGAGATTTCGAGCAATGATAGTGAGTTGACGAGCATGAATTCCAAACTCGACCTATGAAAATATTAATTATTTATATTTAACCATAACATATATATAAACGGTTTGATGGACCACCCGACCTATGAACACTTTCACACAATTTTAAATTGGTTGCATGATCAAATTTTATATTTAAAAATGTCATAAAGTTGATTTAATACTTTTTATGATGTTATTAATTGGACTTCAATTATTAAATCAAAATAGTAGAAAAATAAATTCATAAAAATTTAAAAAACTATTCTTTGAAAAGTTTTACTAGTACAGAGACAATACAATAACAACTACAACACATGTACAAATATAAAATATATGTTCGATAAATTACAATGTAAAATTCAACCAATACAATACATAGCAGATAAAAATTTGGACAAAAATTGAATTAATTCAGAAAAATTGAACGAAACTTACACATAGTTAAAAAAAATCGACAAATCATAATTGCAAATAATCCATCAAAGTAAAGATCTCAACCTTTGTTAACAATACCAAAGTCCTGTTAGATAAAAAGATCAAGAGTGTGTTTATTAACTATATTATCTTTTCACTTAATATAAAAATTTAAAAAAAATGTTGAACATGATGAATGGATAACTATTTATCACTTAATATTGAAAATATTACATTAATTTTATTATTAAAATCTTATTTTTGAAATAAATTATTTATTCATTTTATTAAAAGTTAAAATATTCAAAACTTTCTTTAATTTTGGATAAAAATTATTCAAAATAAAATAAAACAATAAAATAAAAACTATTAAATAAAAGTTGAGCTATACTATAACTATAAGTTTTATACTATTCATAAATTTAAAATTTAGTCTCTTTACTTTTTAGATTTTAAAATTTAAGTTTAACTATTAAAACTGTTAAAAATATTTTGTTGAGTCCAAGTTAATTAGTTACATAGATATCAATTACCAAATGAGTATCTACCAAGTGAATATTTATTTTTTATTTGAAATGTTAGATCAATAAAATTAACAACTTTAAATTTTAATATCTAAAAATAAAAAAAATTAAAAAATTAAATTCTAAATTTACTAAAAATACAAGCTTATAATAAAATTCATAATTACCCGTACAATTAAATTAAGAGAAAACATAAAATGCGGCGCCTCCAGTATTTGAACCAACGGAAAAAAAGAAGAAACCTGGGATAAGGATCCATTTCGGAAAATTGTCGTGGGCTACATGCATATTGACGTGGGCGATCCATCTCGGATAAGCATCCACCACCTGTTTTTCTCTCTTAGCTCTGATGGGCACTCTCAATCTCTTTTTTAAAATACAAACCCTCTATATATCACCATCCTCACCCTCTTTCAATACCTTCACCATTTCTTTAACCACAAACAGAAAAAATTCCAACTGTTCACGTTTTTCTTTGTCGATGGGAAATCCCAATGATACCCATACCAAGTTAGTTCCCGGTGCTGCCGGTTTCCTGCTCCAAGACGTTCCTCACTTTACCGATTACCTTGATCATCTTCCCGTACTTCCTCTTTCTGTTTGTATATTTAATGATTCATTAAATGGGGATATTGGAACTTTGAGTGAACTGTGTTTGTTTTGTACTTAAAAGGGTGAAATTGCATTTGCAGCCTTTGTTATCTCTTGATCAGCTTTGGGTTTCATTGGTTTGTTGAGTATTAATGAACCCAGATTTTATTTTTTTTTTGGAGGGGGGGTATGTTAATGAGTTACTGAACTTTACTTTATATGTGCTTTATTTTATTTCTCATTTATTTGTGTTTTATTCATGTGACAGAGTTATCCAAATCCATTACAAAATAATCCAGCTTATTCAGTTGTCGAGTGAGTAAACCAAACCAAACCTTAATTAAGTTTTTTTCATCAGCTAATCAAGATGAGTAATTTATTTGCATGCCTTTTTGTTTCACAGGCAATACTTTGTTGACGAGGATGATACCGTCACTGAGAAGGTGAATCCTTCTCTTAGTGCTTGAACTTTTTAATTTTATGGGAAATTTATTTAGAAATAAAATGAAAGTACATGGAATCTTCTCTATTTAAAAATAAAAAGAGTAAATTAATCCTCATTCGTTTCTTGGATCAAAGGACAAATTGTTTTCTTTTTGTTAGAAATTTAATTCGTTTGTGGAGTTAAAAACTGGTGTGGTTGATATATGGGCCAGTTTTCAACAGTATAAATGGAAGTTGTTTTTAATTGAAGGACTGATTTTGCTGTTTGATATAATGTATAAAGATTATTTTGTTTATTTTTTAAGTAAAAGGGGCAAAATGCAATCCGACCCTTAGTACAGAGGCCTCCATTAATTTTTACCTTTATTTGGAGTATGTATATATATCTATATTCCGTTAGAAACTTCGTTTTATGAAGGAATGCACTGAAATTTTGATTGTTTTCATTTTTGTACGCTCTTAATGAGTAGTATGGTTAACTGACACACTAGTTATTTAATCATAGATTGTTGTGCACAAGGAAAGTGCAAGAGGGGTGCATTTTCGACGCGCAGGACCTCGCCAAAAGGTACAATTGGTGGTTCAATCTATGGGGTTCAAAGTTATAAAATGATAAGCAATGTACAATTCACTGATTGTCACATGCTGTGTGCTTCTCAGGTGTATTTTAAATCAGATGATGTTAATGCATGCATTGTAACATGTGGTGGTCTATGTCCTGGGCTCAACACAGTCATCAGGGAAATTGTGTGTGGCCTCTATCACATGTATGGTGTCCGAAAAGTTCTTGGAATCGATGTAAGTAATTTCGATCTTTAGGCATTCAAACCTATAATAACTTGGTTTAGCATCATGTAGTAATCTCAATAGCAGATAAACATGATCCATATTTAGGGAGGATATAGGGGTTTTTATGCGAAGAACACTATCACCTTAACACCTAAGTTTGTCAATGATATCCATAAGCGTGGTGGTACGATTCTTGGAATCTCGAGAGGAGGTCATGATTCTGTCAAGATTGTTGACCGCATTCAGGATCGTGGGATCAATCAGGTGCATTAAGGCGCTAGAGTAGAGGCTTTCATCGGAGCCTCCACTCTGTTTTATTTGAATACATGCTAACTACATTTTGTTGGTTCTAATTGTATCGTTTAGCGGTTCAGGTCTATATAATCGGAGGTGACGGGACACATAAAGGAGCAGCTGTGATTTTTGAGGTATTACCATTAGCTATTTTCTATAAATGTCAAATAATGTATGTTTTAGCTTAACTAATTTTGCTCCGGGCAGGAAATAAGGCGACGTGGTTTGAAAGTAGCTGTTGCCGGAATTCCCAAAACCATTGACAATGACATTCCGGTACTTATGATATCTATAAACTTTGTCCTTGTTACTTGATCAAGAAGTTAGTTAATCCGTGAATGGCGTATTGTGCTTGGTTGTTGATTTTGTTTTAGGTTATTGACAAATCATTTGGTTTTGATACTGCGGTTGAGGAGGCTCAACGTGCCATTAAAGCAGCACATGTTGAATCTGAAAGTATTGGGAACGGCATTGGACTTGTAAAGCTAATGGGACGCTACTGCGGTATGAAATCGTGACCGACTGTTGCTAATAATGCTAGGTGTTTCTTAGCTTCATCTGTTCTTCGATCCTCTGCAGGTTTCATCGCGATGTATGCTACTCTAGCAAGCCGTGATGTCGATTGTTGCTTGATTCCAGAGTCACCATTCTATCTCGAAGGAAAAGGAGGACTTTATGAATATATAGGAAAACGACTCAAACAAAACGGACATATGGTCATTGTAATAGCTGAAGGAGCTGGACAGGAACTTCTTTCCGAAAGCTTGCAGTCCGTGGACCAGCATGATGCTTCTGGTAACAAGCTTCTTCAAGATGTTGGGCTGTGGATATCTCACAAGATAAAGGTGCTACCTTCAATCGACTAACCTCTGCTTTTGTTCGATACATGGCTACTGATTCGATATAACATCTTAGACTAAAATACTTTCTTACATATATATAGGAGCATTTTGCAAAGAAGAAAATGCCCATTAATCTTAAATATATAGGTTAGTATCCTGTTCACTTTATTTTGTTTTCTTCCTCTTAAATATATGTGTGCAATATATTTGAGTTGAGAAATTTGGTTTGCAGATCCTACATACATGATCCGGGCTATTCCTAGCATTGCTTCAGATAATGTCTATTGCACCCTACTTGCTCACGGTGCAGTTCATGGAGCAATGGCAGGGTATACAGGCTTCACCGTTGGTCCTGTCAATGGCAGACATGCTTACATTCCGTTCAACGTACGTTTATTAACTTCTCTGTTAACCATTAACCTCAATCCAGTGGTCAGTCCGATTATGTTTTAATCATTGATTTTTGTTTGGACTATTTTTTCCTTACATGCTTACATTCCGTTCAATGTACGTTTATTGACTTCTCTGTTAACCATTAACCTCAATCCAGTGGTCAGTCCGATTACGTTTAATCATTGATTTTTGTTTGGACTATTTTTTCCTTACCAAATTTCTTTCACCAACAGCGAATCATCGAGAAACAGAACAACGTTGTGATTACCGACAGGATGTGGGCAAGGCTGCTCTCTTCAACAAACCAGCCAAGCTTCTTGAAACCTAGAGATAATAGCTGAAGCCAAGAAAGAGAAATATTTTCCATCGCATAGTATACTATCACTAGATATGTAAATATTTGGCTACCATTAATGGTTCAGAAACTTTGGACGTTCCTTTGCTGTAAGACAAGTCATAGTAATTTAACAGTGGATTACAGACGAAATGCATTGTGATTTAACAAATATATGTTATTCCTACAAAGCTTGGAGACACAAGCAAAGTAAGGATTCATGGAATTTAAGTAACAGAACATTCAATATTCATCAAGAAAAGAATATAGAGGAACAAATGTATCTTAAGCTTTGTATATGCCAGATGGATCAGCATTCTGAACAATCCATGGATGCTCAAGAAGCTTATGTAGTGGGAGGCGCTGGGAAGAATCTTTGACAAGCATCTGTAAATAATGTTGAAGTGTGTTCAGTATATGCCAATGATGGAGCATTGTCGTTATATTTATGTATTTGCAAGTAATAAAAGCAACAAAAGATACCTGACTAATGAGGTCCTTGGCTGAAGATGAAACTATTGGTTTTGTAGGGAACTTCAAATCCACTTGCACAATCCTATGAATGGGGAAAAGAGTGAACAAGTTATGATAGGTACTCAAAAGAGGTACCCTAGTGAACAAGTTATGAAAAAGGAAACTTAAGTTTCAATCACGTTCTCTTTGTTTCAGAGCTCGGATTAATATTCTAAGAGTGTTCCTGGTCCCAAAAGAGGTACTCTTAGCTCAAACTGAAACAGAATCTTGAACCTTTCTAAAATGCATCTCTTAACTCAGAATTGAAAATTAACCAAATGCTCTAATCATGTTCTCTAGCTCCCGCAGGTCGGATTTACCTTCTAAGAGTGTTATTCGGTCTCAAATGAGGTACTCTTAGCTCAAAACTGAAAACAGTACTTGAACCTTTCTAAAATGCATCTCTTACTCAAAATTGAAAATTAACCAAAAGCTTTACTCATGTTCTCTAGTGTCCGCAGCTCGAGTTTACCTTCTATAAGTGTCTGAATGTTCTTTGGCCTCAAAAGGCGGGACTCCATAGAGAAACTCATAGCACAACACACCAAGGCTCCAGATATCTACACTGGCATCATGCTCTACACTTTCAACTGTGGAGAACATAAAATATAAGGTGAAACTTAGTTCAATGAGATGACAAACAGTGCAACATTACAGTGTACCACTTAGTTCTATGATTCACTACATACCCATTTCAGGAGGGAGATAATCAAGTGTACCGCACATAGTCCGCCTTCGGTTAAATGTATGCACAGACCATCCAAAATCTGCAATCTTTAGTTCACCCTGACAAGGAATCCGAATTGACTAGATAAGCACAATGAGACTTTCATTGAATAACCAAACGAGCACTAGGCATAGGTTAGGAATCACCTGTGCACCGATTAACAGGTTCTCAGGTTTGATATCTCTGTGTATGACATGCTTTCCATGACAATAAATGAGTGCCCGAGCTAAAGAGGCAACATACTGCAGCAAAAAACATAAGCAACATATAAATCCATCGAACACAATACAAGTGCAACAATCCAATCGGAAAATGAAAAAGAAGTAACTCACGGTAGCAGCTCGTCTTTCGCTAAAGTATTTACATTTTTGCAGTTCTTTGTAAAGTTCACCTTTGGCTGCATATTCCAGAATCAGATAAACACGTTTCTGCAAAAAGGTTGTATTCAGAAAACCAAATGTTAATTCATACATAACATTTTCAATTACATACATACATCGTTGAATCATCAATATAGGCTCATACCTGATCGTAGAAATATCCATAAAGCCTCAATATATTGGGATGGCGCAGGTGACTCTGTATTTCCACTTCTCGACGTAGTTGATGTTCAACTTGAGATTGTTGTAGTTGGCTTTTAAAAAGAACTTTGAGGGCCACAATATGATTGCTCTGTTGGAAAAATACACAAGGATCAGCCTAGTTAAATAATTACAATGGGTGAGCATTTGGTTTTTCCGGTCTACTCTTGTCTGTTTTTCGAACTTACCAACCGAATCCTTCAAATTTCTTCATAGTTAATGAAAACAAAAGGAGAAATTAACGAAAAAGGAAGAAATAATTGAAAAAAAAAGAAGAAGAAACAGACCCTTTTTTCTCTGGCTAAATAAACGTGGCCAAACTTCCCCCGTCCAAGAGGCTTCCCAATGTCAAAATCGCCAAGGGTCCATCTTTTCTTTTCAGCTGCCGGAACCTCCGAAGAAACCTATAATGGATATCAACAAATTAAAATACATACGTAAAAGAAAGTCCCTAACATTGTCTCAAAAAAACCCAATTTTTCAAAACCCGCTAATCCTAGATCTCAAAGGGCACAAAACAGGACGCAAATTTGTCAAAATTCTAAACCTTGAAACTAGAACCCTAAATCAACCCTATTGAAGAATTGAAACTTTCCATACGAAGAAAACCCTTATCGGAACTGTTCTCCATAAAAAACCCTGAAATTTTGGGCTTTCTTTGGTTCTTGAATGATTAAAACAAAAACACACACGAAAAAAAAAAAAAAACTTCACCTTCTCTTGTTGTTGAGCCTCAGCGATCGCCATTTTGTTTTTTTTTTTTTTGAAAGAAAATCTTGGGGGAGGCCTACAGAGTTAAAGAAAAAAAGGAAATAAAAGAGGGGTTATGGAGGGATCTGGGAGGAAGCCCCTATTGCAACGGTCGAATTAGGAAAATGTGCCACGTGGGGAACGGTTGTTTTTTAAAATTGTCATCTTTTGAGATCTGAAGAGGGGAGCGTCTCCATTATGAGAGAGAAGAGGCTAACGTCACATGGCTGTAATGTTAGCTAGTTAACGTCCTACGGCCATGGTCCTATTTATTTCCCATCGTCGGCCAAACAAGGTAGTAAGTAAAAAAAACAATTGGACTGGTCTCAAAATATTACGGTTTTTTTTTTAGGATAAACTACTTATTTAATCACTTGAGTTTACTCGTGTTACTATTTTGATCACCAAATATAATGTTGGCGTGCAAGGGCGGATTTAGAGGCTGGTAGGGACCCGATCCTTTAAAATGAAAAATCTTCATTTAAGCTCCTTATAATTTATAAAATTTTAAATTAGAAATAATAAAATTATTTTAACACCCAAAAACTGATAAAAACTTAATTTAATCCTCTAAATATTATAAAGATATAAAATATTAAAATGACAAAATTGCATTTTCACTATCATAAGAATATATGATTTAATTTCGTCCCTCAAATCTTTTTGATTTCGCCCTTGCCCCTAAGTTGTATTTCTAGATCTGCCACTATTGGCGTGGCCTAATATAATAATAAAATTAACCCTCAATATTTATCTATTTTATTAATTTGATATTAATTTTGAAAAAAATAACAAATTTAACCCTTAATATTTACAAATTAAAACAATTTGGTCATGATTTTAGAAAATAAGAAAAATAAAATTTTAATTTTAATTTTAAAAAATAGAAATTCAAAAATTATTAAAACTTATAAAAATATATACTCAAAAAATTATAAAAAATAAGTTTAACCCTTGAGCAACGGCATGAAAGGTTCCCTCATTCTCTTTCTTTTTTCTTTTTCTTTTTTTTATGTGTGAATTTTGCATCTTCGTTTTTTACTTGTGATTTTGCAAATTGTGTTCGATGAGTAGAGATGCAAAGATATTGCAAGAGAAAGTGAAAAAGGCGACACAGACGATGACAGGAGAAAACCATCAGAGCAAAAAAGTGGGAAGTAAAAATAATAAATAACAGTAGAAATTGGATTGTACGAGATGATTTTTTTTCTATTGTTGATTTCACCGTACAATAAGTGTCATAATTATATGTTCATTCATAAAAAAATCAATTACTATTAAATAATAGTTAAATTATTTATCACAAAGAAAAATAATCATTATGTTTTACTTTTTATCTATTATGTAATATTGATGAGAGAACATCATTAACTCTTTATTTGAGCTATAAACTATTGTTGTGAAATGATGCTACATACACAAAATTTATATGCCCAACATATCAACTTTTGATTACTTATCTATTAGAACTCAAACTTTCATTTACATCTAAGTATACAAGTCACGCATACATAGCCTATCATCTACTCAGGATTAAGGTATGCCACATTATGATTGACACAAATTAATAAATTCATAAACAAATTTAGGATTTATTCTACTTGGGTTATGTATAATGTACTGTCATTTTAGTTAATCACATTTATGTTTCTATCTTCTATGAGTCATCTACTTCGATATTCAACACAATGTATCTCTCCTATTAGACGTGATAGAAGACATATTAGTCTTTCTATGAATTGCTCAATCTCGATTAAACTAATGACATATTTAAATTTTCTATTAATATAAATAGTCTTTTCACATTACAATCCGACCACGTGATACCACTTAATATTAGTTAAATGTTAGATAATCAGTAAGCTAATATTTACTTTTATCTTGCTTTGTGTGCAAAAATCGTCAACGACAATATACGAATATACTAATGAAACTGATGCATATTTTATTAAAACAAATTATTCAAAAAATACAAATACATTTAAACGATAATACTACACCAAAGATACTAGATCCCAACAAGTGCGACGTGACAGCGCATTGTCTTAGATCCACAATGACGTGCAAGGCAAGCATAATACGCCCCCAGGAGCCGCAGACCATTTGGAATATCGAAGGAAATAAGCTTGCAAATACAGCTAGGGGTATGATGATAATATGAAGGATCTCGAATTAGAAGTGTTGAACTAACTGCTTGGTTTGGTGTGTTTTTTATCCAAATGTGCATGCATGCATCGTAAATAATATGTTTTTGCGGTTTATAATTTGTAACATTATATTCTCTTTTGTCTAGAGTGTAGTTCCACCGCCAGAGGCGGAGGCTTGGTCTCAAATGATAAAATTTCAGTTTTAGTCCCTTTAAAATAATACACTTATAACTGAAAATTTTAATGAAAATTTGTACTCTTAAATCCGATATAGAAAAAACAAATCATCCTATATTATCGAGTTCTGCTAGGGTTATTTTACCATCCCTTTCTCTCACCCTCCTTACAAGTTCTCAATTCCTCTTCCTCTTTCATTTTCTCACTTTCTTTCCCATTTTTTTGTCGTTGATCGGACCAGACAATCAGAGCCGTTCATCATGTCAAATGATCGAAACAAACGCGAGACCATAGCTCGGAAGCTCAACAACTCAGCTCCATCACCTAGCCAGACGGCCAAGTTTTTGACGGCAAACACACTGGGGGCAATGTTGCTTTTCTTGTCAGGGTTAACCTTTACTGGCACAGTGATCGCCCTTGTCATGGTGACAACCACTCATGGTGTTGTTCAGTCCGGTTCTCGTCCCAGCTGGGCTAGCCATCTTGCTTGTCACAACCGCGCGGGTTCTTGTTCTCAGGTGGGTTCGGCGTGGCGGCCATCACCGTGTTGTCGTGGATCCATAATTACGTTCAAGGTAAGCATAATACCTCGCCAGGAGCTGCGGACCATTTGGAATATTCAAGAATATGATAATATGAAGGATCTCGATCTAAAAGTGTTGAATTTACTGTCTGGTTTGTTGTGTTTTTGATCCAAATTTGCATGCATACACCGTAAATAATATGTTTATGGGATTTATAATTTGTAACATTGCATGCTTTTCTCGGGTTCTCTTTTGTTGCGGATTAGATTCATTTTTGTTTTTATTTTTTTAAATTACTACTTTTTGTCTTCCGCAACTAAGTGTAGTTCCACGTACACAGGCAGTGCCAGGAGCTTGGTCCAAAATGGTAGAATTTCAGTTTTCGTCCCTTTAAAAATAATATAATTATAAAATTACATTTTAGTCTCAGAATTCATAATTTAAGTCTTACCTCCTTAAAAAATATTGGTCAAGTTCTACTATTATTCCCCGTGTTATGCGTACATTATGAGTTTTATACTTTAATTTAGTCATTTTAGTCATTGTACTTTTTATTTGGTCAATTTTAATTTTTATATTTTTGAATTTTAGAATTTTAGTCGTGACCAAAATAGTAATAGTTGAATTCATTTGGTTAGATTTTGTTATTAGTTCCTTTCTATGTATACAGTTGTAAATTTAGTCAATGTTCTCTAATTTAATCATTTTTAGTCTATATATTTTTAGAATTTTGAAAATTTAATCTTGATGTACATAAGGACCATTAAATCAATTAACTAATTTTTATGAGTAATATATGAAAATAAAAATTGGCATGACATTTTATATGATAATATATCTGCCTGTTTCCATATAAGATTTTAAAAATAGAATTTAATAAATTTAACTGATAGCATCTAGTTAGGATTTAAATTTCAGAACTTGAATAATCTTATAAAATTACAGGGACTAAATCTACTAATATCAGAGTTTAACCAAAAGTACCCCGTAAACAGCTACGAGCCAAAAACAAGGGGGGGTAGTTTCTGCGGTCAACTTTCCACCATTGAAGATCTCGAAAGTTCGCTTTGGATACCGGTTCATGTTAAAATCGGCACCGGTCAAAATGCAGAAGTATAGAGTTGGTGGACACGTAGACCAGCAATTTGTTATTTTATTTTTGGACGCGAGGTTAGAGATGTTCATGATCTGATCTGATTGTAAGATATTTAGATCATTTAAATTTGGATTCTGTTTAAAAAAAAGTTTAATTTTTTGTTCAAGTTTGATTTAATTTAATAAAAATAAATCTAGACCCACCATTTATTTTATTTTTTAGATTAATTTTATTTATTTTAAAAATATATGATATACTATAATAAATATTTTAGTATATTAAATATAATTTTAAAAATATTATGGATTAGATTATTTCATTTGATATATTTTTTAGGTTTTAAATTATTAATTTAATTATTATTGAATTAATGATTTAGTATAAATATTATTTAATATATATAATATATTATATATTTTTTATAACAAAATATATTGCTCAAACCAAAATAATCTTATTCAAGGCGTGAAATTTTCGAAGGAGCCTTCCGGTCCCCAAACCGCTGTTTGGTCAGGGATCTTTACTTCAATGAAATCTGGGCTTAAAAAGGCACACCCATTCGTGCACCGAAATAACAGCTTTCTGAGTTTTTCTCAGTCTATTGCACCATTCATAGTCGTTGCAATTTGACATATTTCGTTTTTAAACAAATATATTTACAAATTAATTTATTATTTTGTGTATAATTCTGACAATGGAATAAAAAAGAATAATACTACTATAATGCGTTTGTTTTTGAGTTAATATTTGTTAGAGAATAAATTTAATTCCACAAATAATGTTAAAAATATTTTTATTTACAGGGCAGATCTAACCTATTGAATTCTGTTTTTTGGTTAATAAGAAGAGCTTTTTTTCTAACCCGTACAAAAGGTGATTCAGGATGACATTTAAACGGTCAAAACACGCTGAAATATTAATCGAAACAAATATTATATTACTTGTTATTCACGCAAGAACAATGCATAACGATCAATATGATTCATATTGAAACGGTACCGACAATAATTATAAATATATTTATTTAATTTCAGTGCCGCAATAGCTATATTAATAAAAATATAATAATTTATTTGATTCTCTAATTTTATAAAAAAATATTTTATTCTCTATTTAAAATTTTCACCTTTAAAATGAATGAAAAATTAACATTTGTTAACATTGTTAATATAACATACACGTAAATACCATGAAAACATTTAATTGCTTTTTAAAATTTAAAAATTCAATTTTTAAAATATACATTTAATTTTAAAAGAATTAATTACTTACATGCATACACATAATTTATCATGTGAATACTACATCAACAAAGTTAATAAAAATTGTGATGATTTGACAAATAATACAAGTTCAAGAGCTAAAACAAATAAAAATTAAATGAAAGGCTAAAATAATTTTTTTATAAAATTAGAGGATCAAATAAATCATTATACCTAAAAAATTACTTAAAAACTTTACCACAGTAAATCATCCTACATTTTATATACACAAACAAACCCTTGATCTTTTAACTTATATTTAACCGATACAAGTGAACTCTTAATACACCTCCCACTTGAAAATAAAGGCTTTACTTGAATACAAATCAAAAGGGTTATTTGAACCGAACATAAACGATGATTAAGGCAAAAATGGTTGACATTCCCAAGAGTTGGTTCAGCTACATTTCTGAAAATTTGGTTACAGCAATGATTCCCCTTACATAAACAATTAGGTGGCAATCATACAATCATTACTTATACATCTTAAACGACAATGTCTCAAGATTGCTTGGCAACATTCTGGTCTCGTAGCAGATACGATGGCAGATAACTAGGAATAATCAATGCCGATACTAAACACAGCACGACAAAGGCTACGACCCACCATGCATAGTAAGGGATGCCCAACAACAGTTCATCACAAACTGAAAAATAAAATCGAGCTTATTAGCATACTAAGCATAAGACATCTTATCTTGTGAATATGAAACTGGTGTTAGCATAAGAAGGATAGGTCAAAGGGGTATATAAACGAGTGCCGAATGAGATGGAAACAAACAAGCAAATGCCAGAGCAGGTTGCATTTGATGATGCAGATGGCTTATTCAATATCATGTGGAAATGTTGCGAATCAGTAAAACGAAATGTCTAGGGCAGTAATGAAGAAGATTGAATCAGGTTCAATGACAAGTTGCCGTGCGCATTGGCCTCACTTGTGAATTAATTGCAATGTGTTTCTAGTCTCTAGGTGTGTGATATATCAGTGACTGGTATTTTCAAGCGGCGTGCAGCCATTTTATGTACTAGGTCCTACAACTGAAGCAGCTTATGATATCGTAGTAACTAGGGTGAGCAAAAGCCGATTCGATTTGAAAAACTCGATAAAAATTCAAATTTTGAATTAAATAGTTCGAATTATTTGAGTTAATCAAGTTATTTGGATAAACTCGAATAAAAAATTAAGTTTTTCGGTTTAACTCAAATATGAATTACAATTCGAATTATCCGGAAATCCAAATAAGAAAAGATAAAACTATGTCGTTTTGATAAATGTTTACTTTTTTAAAAGTTAAAATTCAAAATAATTAAGTTAAAAGGTAAAATTACGTCGTTTTGATAAATGTTTACCCATTAAGTTAAAAGGCAAAATAATTATATTGTTCATGTAGTTAAATAATATTGTATTTTGTCTACTAATTAAATAATCGGTCCATCTAAACGTAACATTAAGTATAAATAATAGGATTCGTTAACTCGACTCGATTTGACTCAAAAAAAATTCAAATTGAGTTCGGTTGCTAAATAAGATTTATCAACTCGACTAACTCGAAAATTTTTGACTTGATTCGACTCGACTCAATCGAATACTCACCTCTAGTAGCAACATAACTAGCAAGGTGTGACAGCATATGAAAACCGAAACTACTCTCGAAATGGGCGGTAAATTTTTGAATTTATTCCACTACTCACTACTGTGATGTTTTATCTCAACCACTGCACTTTTCGTCTTCTTCAACCATAATCATTTTTCATCACCACCACCACCTATCATCGCATTTAATTCGGTATCTGCTTTATTTTTTTTCCTTCCATCATTTTCATCGCATTATGTTAAAACAAATTTGTAACTTTTCCCCTAACCAATTTCAAAGAACCCTCTGCAGGATCAAAAGGGGCTAAAAGGAGCTAGGAAATAGTTGGCTTACCTATATTGAAGATGATGAACTCTCTTTCCTTTGTGTTGGGTATTGCCACAAAACCTTCGGGCTCCACAGTCACCAAAACGTGCAATCCGCCCTGAGCAAAACCGAGCTTCTTTAGCATTACTCTGTGTGTGTGTATATATATATATGAAGAATCCACTTACAATCTTACATTAACGTAAAGGGTTAAATCACTTTTCGGGGCCTGAACTTGACAGCTTTTCTCACATTGGGGCTTGAACTTTTTTTTGGTTCAAGTTAGTCCTTGAAAACCCTAGAGTTTAGGCCCCAATATGAGAATAATTGCCAAGTTTAGGTCCCAATATGGGACAAATTGCCAAGTTTAGGGACTAACTTGGACAAAGAAAAAGGTTCAAGCCTCAATGTGGGAATAGTTGTCTAGTTCAGGCTCTAATGTGAGAACAATTGCCCAAGTTCAAGGTTTAACTTGAACAAAAAAAGTTTAAGCACCAATGCGGGAAAAGTTGCCAAGTTGAGACCCCAAATAGTGATTTAATCCTAACGTAAAACTAAAGTAGATTTACAGATTTCCGTAACTTTTTTTTGTAGATTAATATCTTAACAATCCAATCATTGAAATTACCAATATAATTGTATTTGTTATATACTGCAGTTCTGAATTGGTTCAACATCTGTATCATATCGATCAAGAATACCGTCTTCAACATACATGATCAATGTGAATAGAACATGAAATATACCCATCGAACTCATACAAAAAGTTACAGAAGCATATAAAACTACTTTAATTCTATATACTATTTCAAACATTGTAGACTAAATTTGCATCAAAAGAAAGTTCATCAGCATTGGCTAAAACCTGATCATTAACGGAGTCAAGATTATCAGTCTTGAATATCAACTTCTCTGTATTCAACAATCTTCTGTTCCTCTTTAACCCAGATTCTAAATCCCCTTTCTTCAGTTGCAAAGAAAAACTAGCGGGAATCTTTCAATAAAAAATCAAAGCTCAGCTTTTGAAACTGAAAACGCCACAAATAGGCAAAATCATAGTAAAGAAATTACATACGGAAGCTGGATACGAGATCTTCACTTCGTACCAAGTTAATGATTTCAGACCTTGCAGTTTATAGAGTCGAGAACCCATTTTAAGCGGCAAAGTTTCCGCCTTTAGCTCCTCTCCAACATTCAAAACGGCGCCGTCTAGCCTGCAAAAAAAAAAAAAAAGAAGGGAAAACAGCGACATTCTTATCTTACAACTGAAAAAAAGATCAAAGAAGTGATTGACACAAAAATTGATCCTTTTTTTTAGGTTACTTGCATTTTCCCATGACTGAAGATTGAGCTGCTAACAATGAAGATGACAATATAGATTGGCACGAAGAAATTGAATTTAATTGAATGAAGCATTGTAGATAAGAAGAAAATTTGGCTCCTCAAGCTCTTGAATCTGGCACACCAAAATCCCAGGTAGGAAAAAAAATTATAATTGAATTAATGCCAAGAAGCAAAAGCTTTCAGCTTTCAAGCCTGCCAACTATTCGTCAAAATGCGTAAAAGAAAAATTAAAAGAGCATGAATTGATTCCCCATTCGAAATGAATTAAAAAAAAAATCCCAAAACCCAATTATTTATGTAAAAATTTCATTAAGAGTTTATGAATTTGACAGAACTGACCGGAATCCGACACTCTGATCGGTCTCAGTTTGGATCTCTGTTCCAGTCACCGCAGTGAAAATTCTATTTCATATTTTGAGGAAAGGCGTAAAGGTACGGCGTTTAGGCCTTTTGAAACAACATCGTTTTCTTCTGGGAGGAAGGCTGGACCTGTAATGCTAATTTTTTTGGTCAAATTCTGTGGTTAGACCCTGTACTTTGAGCAAGTATTGTATTCGGTATCTATACTTTAATTTAATTAATTTTAGTCTCTACTTTTCAAATTGGTCAAATTTAGTTCCTTTTACTTTTTCAATTTAAAAAATTTATTAACCGAATGATAGTAGTTAAATTTATTAAATTCTATTGTTAGTCTTATATTATGTATAAAATTGTAGATTTCATCCATATATCGTTTTTAATTAATGTATTTTTTGAATTTCAAATTTTTAGTTATAATATAAATGATAGTGAACTGACATGATATTACACATGCATTAATAGGATTGTTGTATCAAATTTTGAAAACAATAGAATTTGACTTAATGAGTTTAAGAACTAGGTTAAAAGATGCTTGCATGTCCTTGTACTATTTGAAAATTTAGAATTTAGTCTATGTACTTTTTATTTTTAAAAATTTAATCTTTTTATTTTTCAAATTTCAAAATTTATGTTTAATTGTTAACCTGTTAAAATTATTTTGTTAAATTCAAGTTTATTATAATTTCATTTTTTAGTTACATAGTTATCAAATAAATTTTTATTAAAATGTCACAACCAAAAATAATTAACAGCATTAACAATTGAACTTGAATTTTAAAATTGAAAAATAAGACTAAATTCCTAAAAATAAAAGATAAGGACTAAATTTAAAACTTTTGAAAAATGCAGGGATTTATGGCATATTTTAACATAATAGCTACCACTCTAAAATTACAGGGACTGAGAATACCAAAATAAAAAAAGACTAAATACACAACTTATACATAATACAGGGACTAATCGCAGAATTTAACATATTTTATTTTCCCTTTATTGCCAACGAGAAAGTGAAAATATTAAACCTGAAAACCCCCGATAAACTAACAATGGAACCCCCTAAATCTGAAGCAAACAAAAACCCCCAAAACAGCAACTACTCGAAGAGTCTCCTCAAGGCAGCTGTCGTACGAGGAAGTTTAAAAAAAAAAATGGTGCGTAATTGTTTGGTTCTTTAATCTTGTATTGACTGGTTTCGAGAGGAGTGATATTTTTTTAAAATTTTAAATTTACTTTGTTTTTTTCGTGTGTTTGTTTCTGTTTCAGTTCTCAATCGCAGCTATTAACGACACTGATTCCAGAGGCCAATGGGAACCCTTAGCTCCTACTAAAGAAGCCCAGGTATGCTCCTATTTCTTTTTCATAAGCGTGACATTGAATGCAATTAATTAGAGTTCAATTCTGTTCCAAATTTCATTTTTTTTTTTCATTTTTGCCTCTGTTTTGAATCTTATTTATGTTCATAATATCAATCTCAAGTTTGATAAAGCTAAGGTAAAAACAAGAAGTTGCTTTGCTGTTGTGATTCTGTGAATTATTTTTTGGGGTTGGTTGAACAATTTAAAGGCTTTGTTTTTTGGTTCCGTAAAGAATGAATTTAGGGTCCTTTTTTGTATTTCAAAGAATAAAATTAATTTCTTGAATCATTTGTTGCAGGAATTCCATCTTACACAAGCTTACCATGATGGGCTTCTCAAGTTACAGGCTAAAGACTATGAAAAGGCTCGCGAACTGTTAGAATCCGTTTTGAAAGATCCTCTTATTTCAAATGCTGAAGTATCTGTTTGTTCCATGAAATATATTTCAGCTGCAAATGCTTTAACATATAAATATATATTATATCCTTAAAATAATTATTCTTTTTTTCTAATTTATTCAGGTGGATAACAATACTACCGATGGTCATCTGTTACAACTCAAGTTAAGATCTATCTCATGGACTATATCTCGCTTTGTTTTTAAGTAGTTTCCTTGTATAGTTTTGATCTTAGAATGCAAAGCCACTACACCTAAAGTCATTGGCTTGAAGTTTTACGTAAATTGTGTCCTGTAAACTTCTGTTGAGGTTTCATTTTATAATAGTGTTGATTAATTCAAGCAGTGCTCTGGTTTGATTAAATAAAATTTGTCTGATTTAGATTTATGTGCTAATTGTATGTTTCATTATGAAATCTAAATCTAGGAAGCATAAATGTTAATGTATTTCATCTAGCTCTGTGCAGATTTTTGGTATTGAAGAACCTCGCCACTGTTTTTCTTCAACAAGGTTCAGGTCATTATGAGAGTGCTTTGCGTTGTTATCTTCAAGCTGTAGAGATTGATAACAAAGATTCGGTTGTCTGGAACCAGCTGGGGACTCTATCATGCTCAATGGGTTCATTGAGTATTTCACGTTGGGCTTTTGAGCAGGGACTTTTGTGCAGTCCTAATAATTGTGAGTATTTATATGCTTCAGTCGTATCCTGTGTTTGCTTCTCTTTTTGTGCTCTGTCTGCTCAACTTTCGTGATGCGTACAATCCATTTATATTGTCTGTCAGGGAATTGCATGGAGAAACTGTTGGAAGTTCTCATTGCCATTGGTGATGAAGTTGCATGCCTTTCTGTTGCAGAGTTGATTTTAAGGCATTGGCCATCACATTCTCGTGCCTTGCATGTCAAAAATACTATTGAGGAAACAGAATCAGCTCCTTTTGCTCCTAGAGGTATAGATAAGCTGGAACCTAAACATGTACGTCTTAAATTCCATGACAAGAGAAAAGCACCTGATGAGAATCTAGATGAAGGTACTGCACTCAAAAAGTTGAACCAGAACATAGAATTGCAAATTGCAGAAGCTTCCTGGGCAGCTCTCATTGATGGACTTCTGGGAATTTTACTTCCGCTCAATGGTTGTGGTTCTGAGGTCGGGACTGGAAAATTGTACAGATCTGGGGATGTCAGGTTAAGCATTCTCTTCCCTCCTTGTGCTGAAATTGTGATGGAGCCTGTGGAAAAGAAAGAACCTACTTTAGCTCCTAGTGGTGAAAGCATGCCTCCCAATGATAATGACTCTCAAAGAGCCAGTAACTCGAAAGAAAAAGAATCAAATCTTTTGGAAGAACAGCCACAGGAGAGACGAAGTACTCGTCTTGAAAGTCTTAGGAGCCGTAAACCTGGCAAAGAAGAATTAGATTTTCCTGCAGGTAAGGATTTGGCCAAGATTGTGCTTCAATTACTTGAACCCTTTGTCATCAGTAAACCAGACAGCAAAGGTTCTGAAGATATTGATAATTGTTCTGTCTCATGTGCTGATCAAGCTAATTCCTTGGATATGGAAAGTAGAGATGTTGCTAATTTTGTAAGAGAAACTTCAAAAAACTATGGTGCTTACCATATTGGTCACTTGCTTTTGGAACATGCTGCAAGTAAAAGCCTTGTGTGTCGAGATGCGCACGTCAAATTCCTTGAGTTGGAGAAGCTTCTAAGGAATTGGGGGCAGGATAGGACTCCTGAATGTAGTCTTTTTCTCGCCGAGTTGTATTATGACATTGGGTCTTCTCCTTCCAATTCCAACAATCTATCTGAATTCTTATCAGAGGCATCCTACCATCTTTGTAAAATAATTGAATCAGTAGCTTTAGATCATCCATTTCATTCAACATTTGGGAATAAGAATTTCTCTTCATTTAAGAGTTTCCAAGGGACTGATGCAATATCACCTGATAGCTCCATTTGTGAAAGTTCACATTTAGATAGTTCCTTGTTATCCAGCAAAAGTCCCTTCTGGGCTCGTTACTTCTGGTTGAGTGGAAAGTTATCTGTTCGGGATGGGAACAAGGCAAAAGCTTACGAGGAGTTCTGCATTTCCATGTCACTTTTGGCAAAGAATGAAAATGCAGACAATTCTTGTATGGTGCAGCTGCCGCATCGTAAGATTTCTAAAGATCTAACTGTTGAAAGGATTCTTCATGAAATCAATTTGTTAAAGGTTGATTTCTTGTTGGAGAAGACTCTAGGTGAGATGATTGAGAAAGAGGTGTATGTGGAATGTGTAACTTTGCTTGCTCCTCTTCTTTTTTCTGCCAATTCTTTATCACCTTCACTGGCATCTGACCCAAAGGGTGATGGTGTTACCCCTGTTGAACTATCAGCATTAGATATATTAATTAAAGCTTGTCAGAAGATAAAGCCAATGGATATGGAGTTGTATTTGACTAGTCACACACGAAAGCTTCAAATACTCATGGCACTAGCTGGAATGGGTGAATGTTTTGCTTTTGGTAAAGCCTTTCATCAGAAGTCAGTGTCAAAAATGCTTTCTGGTCCTGAGATGGTATCAAGTGACGGTACTAGCAAGCAGTGGAATGACTTGGTTACAGAGGAAGTGAAGGAGATTTTACAATGTGTTTCACAAGTGAAAAACTTCATTGATCAATCTGGAGAGTCTGTAAGTAGTATTTTCCATGCAGAAATGCCTGTTATAATGTTTGTGTAGATTTAGTATTAGTTACTCTGGAATCCATGAACTTCAAGTGTATTCTTTATCAGAAACTTTAACCAACTTAACATGATCATAGTTCTTCAATATTTGAGAAATATATTTCTTCTGTTTTTGACTCATGGTTAATATTTAAAGTAGAATGTTTCCTTTTACTTCCCTATACTGCATCTTGACTTCATGTTAGCTATGGTTGCAGAATGGCATTGGTTTAGTTAGCATCTTTAGTGACATTCAATCACTGCTTCTGGCAATCATGTACAACATTGCAAACAATGTCCTTTGCAAGAAATCCTCTATGCAAGTAAATGCTGATCAACTGGAACAAAAGCAAAGTGATTGCTTCATTGATGCAGCCATTGCTTTCTGCAAGCTTCAACACCTTGACTCTTCAGCAACTGTTAAAAGCCAGGTGAATTTTCCATTAGTTTTTATGAAGAAGAAATAACAACTCGCTCATTTTTCTATTGATTGTTCTTTTTCTCACAGCATTTGTTTGCATATCTATATATCTTTAAATTCTGTTTGCTGTTTTCTTGTCTTAGGTTGAATTAATTGTAGCAACTCATGACTTGCTTGCTGAATATGGGCTTTGTTGTGCGGGTGAGGGAGGTGAAGGGGAGGAAGCAACATTTCTTAAATTTGCAATAAAGCATCTCTTGGCCTTGGATATGAAGCTAAAATCCAGTTTTAACTCTTCAAGCAGGGAGATAAGTCCAGATGACAGGCAGCCAAGCAATGATAATGATTTCAAAACATCAGAAAATGAAGTAAGTTCAGATAACAAAGGTGAGAGAATGTGTGGAACTCATAATTCTGAATCTATTACTGCAATGAAGGATGATATTGAAGGGATTACTCCTAAAGGAACTCCATCTTTTTCTGGCCAAGAGAAAGACAATGCAATAGCACTTCAAAAGCAATGCACTAATGTCGACAAAATCAATCTTGGAGAAAAATGTGGTCATCAGCTTGATGAAGGTGACGATGAGCTCAGCGAAGATGAAAAGGAGGAACTTGAGCTAATGATAGATAATGCTTTGGATCAGTGCTTTTTCTGCTTATATGGTCTTAATCTTAGATCTGACTCATCTTATGATGATGAACTGGCTGTGCACAAAAATACTAGTCGTGGTGATTATCAGACTAAAGAACAATGTGCTGATGTTTTCCAATATATTCTTCCTTCTGCAAAAGCTTCTTCTGTAAGTAGTTTTTCTTTCTTCACAAACTCATACAAACTGACACAAACTTGAATGCACTGGGGCCTATGCATGTGTATGCAAGAGGATCTATATATATATTAATTATTAAAGTTATTATCTAATTATGATTTAGGTGACATTAGCTCAATTACATTATTTTATGTTTCAGAGAACTGGATTGGTCAAACTTCGCAGAGTGCTAAGAACCATACGTAAACACTTTCCTCAACCACCTGAAGAAATTTTGGCTGGAAACATAATAGATAAGTTTTTTGATGCTGATTTATGCGAGGAGGAACTTTCGGAGATGGCTGGATCTGAAGGTTATCTGGAGACTGTAACAAAGATGCTTTTTCCTGATGGAGGAAACCTCAAACAGTACAAGGCATCATTATTACGGAGGTATATTTGTGTTGTTCTGATAGTATGCTTCTTTGTTTCTTTGTCAGTTGTTAAATGAGTATGTTTTCACTTCACCGATATGCTATCTTTGCATGTAATTATGGTTGCAGCTCTGAGCCATATTTGGATGTCTATAGCAATCTTTATTATTTCCTAGCACAGTCTGAAGAAATGAATGCAACTGATAAATGGCCTGGCTTTGTTCTCACCAAGGAAGGGGAAGAATTTGTTCAGCAAAATGCAAACCTCTTCAAATATGACCTGCTCTATAACCCCCTACGCTTTGAGAGTTGGCAACGTCTTGCAAATATTTATGACGAGGCAAGATTTATTTTTATGCCATCATTTTATTAGTGAATGATGCACAGACTGTTAAAACCTTACTATAATGTGGTTTTCTATATTTTCCTAGAATGGGATCAAATTGTTTACAAAATTCCCTTTGGCTTCTGTTAAGTAGGAGGTGGATTTGCTGCTAAATGATGGGAGTAAGCACATAAATGTATCAGGATGGAGGAAGAATATCACTTTGCCTCAGAGAGTTGAGACAAGTCGGAGGAGAAGCAGGCGCTGTCTATTAATAAGTCTGGCTTTGGCTAAGACATCAGAGCAGCAGGTAACTCTATGCCATTGATTCATATGCATCTTGGACAATGGTTTGGATTTTAGTGGTCATTCTTGGACATTTGACGTTTATATTCCTTATACTGGTGATCAAATGTCATTTCTCAAATTTGTACACCACACCACAATAGATCTTAACATGTGAGTTAGTAAGAAGGGATAGAAGAAGAATGGGTCCCATTGAAAGCATATTCACTACGTTATCACTTATTCTGTTTATTCTCTTGGGAGGTTCCTTGATACAAATAAAATGCTGTGGACATTTGTTTAGTATGAGGCTTAATAGAGATCGACAGTCATAAAGAGAATATGTGAATTTTATTCTTGGTTTATATTTATATGTTTGCTTAATTTGTATCAATTTATTGCTAATTACTGTGTAACTTTGCATTATTCTAGTGTGAGATACATGAATTATTGGCATTAGTGTACTACGACAGCCTTCAGAATGTTGTTCCCTTCTATGATCAGCGATCACTTGTGCCCTCAAGGGATGCAGTTTGGAGGATATGCTGTGAAAACTCCATGAGGCATTTCAAAAAAGCCTTAATGCACAAGTACTTCTGTTTATCTGGATTCTTAACTTTCCACTTTCTATCTCACTTTTTATTTTTTAGAATTAACACCATAAGATGTCTACCTTCAGCTGACTCCATTATTTTATAGGCAGGACTGGTCACATGCATTCTACATAGGAAAACTCTGTGAGAAGCTTGGATACTCATATGAGACATCGTTGTCCTATTATGATAAAGCCATTGCTTTGAATCCATCAGCTGTTGATCCTTTCTACAGGATGCATGCTTCGCGCTTGAAGTTACTCTGGAACTGTGGAAAACAAAATGTTGAAGTTTTAAAGGTTTCTTTAATCCCCCTCCCTCCTTCCCTCTTCCAAGCAAGTAAAATTAAATTATTTGCCTTTCCTTCTCCGTTTTAACTTCTTTAACTTGAATCTCTCATGGTTTAATAGTTTACAGTTTTTGTTTCTGGACTTGCACAAGTTGACAAGTTCACCAGATAATAGTTATCAACTGAACTCTCATTGATTGTGTTCTAGGTTCTCTCAACGTATTTTTTCAGTCAATCTTTGAAGAATGCTGCAATGGACATTATCAGCAAAATAACTCCTGAAACTTCACTTTTGGAAGAAGACAAAATGGACAAAACAGAGAAAAGGGAGGAGGTGTGGAACATGCTTTACAATGACTGTCTTTCCGCCCTGGAAATTTGTGTTGGAGGAGATCTGAAACATTTTCATAAGGCCAGATTTATGCTCGCCCAAGGATTATATAAAAAGGGGGCAGAGGTGATATGCAGAAGGCTAAAGACGAACTTTCTTTTTGCTTCAGATCATCTCGGTCATGCTTTACAATAAACATGTGGGAGATTGATGGCATGGTGAAAAAGGGAAAGTATGGCTGCAACCTATATTTTATGTTCCAAGCAATTAGATTGTCATTACCTAGATATTGAACCATTTCTCTGCTTTAATGGACCAGTCAAGTTTCATTGTTTACCATTTTCATTTTGGGGTGGGATGGGGGCGGGAAATGCTAAGAATTGGGATTTTTGATGGTTCAGATGATTTTCAATATGGTATCCTTTTAAGATGTTCATGTCTTTGATGTTGATAATACATTTAACGACTTATTGACTGTTATTATATGGATCTAATCTCTTTTATTCTTGTATGTTCCTTTTTGGGGGAAAAAATCAGGCGCAAAGCACCAGGCTTAGCTGGAAACAAGAAGGCCCTTGAAGTAAACTTACCAGAGAGCTCTAGAAAGTTTATAACTTGCATCCGGAAATACTTGTTGTTTTATCTGAAATTGTTGGAAGAAACTGGAGATATCTGTACTCTTGACCGGGCTTATGTCTCCCTTCGGTCTGATAAGCGGGTAACCATTCAATCCTTTAGAAACTTACTTTGATTTGTGTGTTTTGTTCAGAACATAAATCTCCTATCGGCCAATGCATCTATTCTTAACAAGATTTAGGAGATAAACAGTTTCTAGTATCATTTCCTATGGGAGCCTGCCTATCCTCCCCCACACATACACGCATGCTCTTTAAGGATTGGTAAGAGGGGGGGGGGAATGAAAGAAGGGAATAAAAATCTATGTTTGCAGTTACATTATTTAGGTGTAATCACTGCAAAAGTCATACCCTCGGTTAATACTATTTGTTATCTGATTTTTTTTGCACTCAGTTCTCCTTGTGCATTGAAGATCTTGTTCCAGTGGCACTTGGGAGGCACATCAAGGCTCTAGTTTTATCCATTAATCAAGTTGAGACTGCTGCTACTGATCCTGCATCTAGTTGTGAGCATCAACTAGAGAAGATATTTGGTTTGTTTATGGAACAGGGTACCTTATGGCCTGAGATCTGCTCTTTGCCTGAGATTAGAAGTCCAGAAATATCCGAAAGCAGTTTATATGGGTAAAGCGTGTTTTCTGAGTGTGTGATTTACAAATTCTTAGAATTCATGGAATCTTTAGCATGTAACCTTTACTATGTGATAATCAGGCAACCTGCACTGCCTGTCCTTCAACTAGTGTCTTTCCTTTTCATAAAATTCTAATAGTTGGTGAACTTGGCTCAGGTATCTTCACCAGTACATTGTGTTGCTGGAAAGAAATGGAAAACTGGAAACACTTGAAGCAATAAATGAGAGGATCCGGAAACGGTTCAAGAACCCAAAATTGTCTAATAGTAATTGTGCCAAAGTTTGCAGGCATGCCTCTAGTGCTTGGTATCGTTCTATTATAATTGGCTTGGCATCAATCACTCCTTTGCAATCTGGATTCTCGAATGAGGTTCAAACCCTTAGCCAACCAACAGATGGTGTCGTGGAAAGCAGTCAGCAGCTTTGTGTTGATCTGCAAACACATGAAATATGGAATTCATCGTTTGAGGACTCAACTCATTTGGAAAGTCTTCAAGCAAAATGGAACCCAACATTGGCAAAAATTAATAATATGGTGATAAAGAAAGCTTCTGATGGAGATTTGGAGACTGCCAATTCTTTGCTTAGAAGTTCATATAATTTCTATCGTGAGAGCTCCTGTGTAATGCTCCCATCCAGTCTCAACCTTTCTTTAGTGCCATCTCGACTAGTAAAAGAAAAGCAATTTCCATTGAGCATGGAAGGGGTTGAACCTCTTGATCTAAGCATTCCAAGGAAGCTTTTGTTGTGGGCTTATACGCTGTTGAATGGCCGCTATGCCAGCATCTCGGTCGTTGTAAAATATTGTGAAGAAAATGCTAAGGTGTGAAAGTTTAGAAACTTTTCTATATTGCTAGAGCACATAATATGTCTTTTTGCTTGGAGTGTTTTGATTGTACTTGTAGTTCTTCGTCAAGAACTAAAAATGGTACAGGTTTAATGGATTTCACTTTTAAATATCTACTGAAATACAAAACAATTGTTAGCACGAGTAAAACTTACTGATTGGCCTTCTTTTGTTCCACAGTTGAAGATGAAAAGGGGAGCTGCAACTACTTCAGCACCTCAAAATACGAACAGTAGCATTGCTGCATCCAGCCATACAGGTTAACTCAACTACTCGAGCAATCGATTACTTTATTTATTATTTCTTTTCTTCAAATGTTTTGATGACTAGTAGACCTATCACAGTTAGCATCCATGGAAATGCAGCTTTATTAGCCAACAGTTCATTTGAATAGAAGAGATAAATAAACCCCATGTCTTCTTATCTTTATGTTTTACCATTTCAAAACTTGGAGACTACATTCCCCAACTCAATATAACCTCTGATGAACTTCCAGCTGCCGGTAGCTGCAAAGAAGCAGCAAGTCATGGTGGAGGCAGTGAAGCGGAGACAACTGTGGTGACATCAGGGCCACCTGTTGTAGTGTCTGAAAGTGATAGCAGACATTTTGCCAATCCACTTCCATCCTCGAGTGAGGGTCAAAGAAGCTTACTTATGGCTCCACAGCTTCATCCCTGTAACAACAATGAAGGGGAAAAGGGAAGGAGCAGTGTTGGACATGAAAGAGATGATACTAACAAAGGCTGATTTTGTATAGTGGATTGATTGTTGTAAAAAAAATGTCATACATTTGTTACAATTGAAACTAAACTGTACTTGGTTGAGTTTCATTATTATAATTGCAAAGAAAACGGAGGGGCAATGGTTTTGCTTAGTGAAATTTCTCAAAATTTAACTTCGTTACAAGTATACGATAAGAAGATGGACGTTCAATGAATACAAAGTAATTTACTTATAAATACATGTGACGAGGGTTCAAGACAAAATTATATAAAAAATAATGTTTGGAGTTTAAAGTTAAAATTTTATACTAAAATAGTTTAAATTGAATTTTTAACTTTTAACATGGGTCAAAAATATAGATTTTCTATTTAATAAGGAGATTAAAAGAATTAAATTAAATACCATTTAATCAAGTTAAATGCTCGATGAAATATGATACTTTTATATGTATGTTGTTAAATCTAATGATAAGTTCACCATAATATATATATATATATATATATATATATTACAAATGACCTAAAGGAGATAGCGGCTAAGAGTTTTGTTTTGACATAAAAAAAATGTAGAATGAATTTTTTATGTTCATTATTTCAATGCACTCAAATTTATAATTTTTTACACTAATAATAATGTCATTATTAATCAAGTTAAAATTCAATTGACTTATTTATCAAAATTTTAAATCTTTGTAAAGTGGTGATTGTTATCACGACTACCCTTCTCAATAGCATCGCATCGTATCCAAGGTTTGAGTTTATCTTCCCTTGAAAGTGAAATGACCTTAACACTTGGTTTAACAAATTGTTTGTAAATCTTACCCAATTCGGTCTGAAATAGTATTTTTATTTAAGACGTGTACAGTGAAATGGATAATTTAGGCATGTTGGGTCAACAAAACCCTTTTAAGAATAACATTTTGGGCCGACTAAAAAATTTAGGCTCAATATTTGCTTCTGGGCCTGAACCCAAATTAACAAAAGCATTTCACCATTCATGGCGATAACATTGCAGATAAGAGAGGTAGTGTAGTTACTGTATCACTTTCTCCAATCCAATAAACAAAGGCATAACAACAATGGGGAGCAGAGCTCTGCTGATGCTCACAAACTTCAATTTTAAAACCACTGTTTCTTCTTTTGGTTCTGCTTCAAACCCTTTTTTTCTTATTAAAAATAATCTCAGAACCCGAAATTTCTCCACCAAAACAAGGTCTTCTTTGCAGCCACCGGATTTGCCTGGCTTGGCTGAAACTGCTCGAATTTCACTCGCCCCAAATGAGGTTCTTTTTGCCCCCATTTTTATTCACTTTCTCATTCATTTTTATTTTTTTTTTTTTTTTTTGCTGAAGTTGATTTCTTCAACCCTTTTTTCCTTTAGTTTCAGGTTGAAGAATTTGCTCCCAAAATTGGACAAGTGATAGACTGGTAATTTCTTTTTTTCAATTTAAGTCAAAATTGATATTCGATAAGTAATTTGGAGATGTCCCTACAAACTGGGTGCTGGGTCTTGGGTTTTTATTAATGATTTTTAGCTGTTATTATTTATCAGGTTTTCCCCATGATTCTTGTAAAGATAAAGCTTGTAGAAATATTTTATGGTTATTATGCTCCAAGTATTTACTTATAATCAACGATGTAATCGCCATTTTATTAGCCCAGAGGATGTAATTCTTATCACATTACAACTTCAAGATTGGAAAAATAACAGATGAAATTTTCTTTTAAGTTTTGGGTTCTTTATTGCAGGTTTGGGCAACTTCAAGTTGTTGATCTTGACAATGTCGAGCCTGCTATTAGAGCAGGTACTTAGAACTCATTTATATAAATTGGTATTTCTTTCTTGTTTGTTGGTGTTGCTATTGCACTGTACATTTCTGATATGTGTTCAAAGGAGAACTAATCGAGCGTAATTGAGGCATTTATTAACATATCAATGAAAGGTAGTTTTTATACAGTTGCTTGGTTCAATCTTGGCAAAGGTGCAAACCATGCTTTAGGTGCTAGGACTCCTAATAGTCCAAGGCGCAAGGCACAAAAATTGTTCTTTTTCAAGCAAGCTAAGGCGTGTTTATATATGCACCATGTAAAGTAGATATTATACGATTGATTGATTGTCTGTTTTAGTTGTCATGCAGTATTCTTTCTTGTCCTAAACACTCTACAATCTACATGGTGGTCTAGTATTGTTTCCTATAAAAAAGTAATAGTTTTAGTTAGGTATCTTAACAAAGCGGGAACTGACAAATGTGGAGTGATAGATACAGTTTGTTCTAAATATTAAGCTCTAACAAGGTTTTTCGCCAACTCTATTCTAAATTATGATTTTGGTGCTTCTACTATGCTCAAAGTTGGGATTTACTTGCTATTAAACTATTTGGACTAACTAATTACATTATAGAAGTAGAAAAGACATATTATGCCAAATTAAAGTCAATATTCCGGAACTTCTTCTTAAAATTAACCTTCTAACTCAAGATGCTGATTTATTTTTGTGTTTTAGAAGGGTGTTGTTAAGAAAAATCCACATCAGCATTTTAACCAGAATCGCTAACGGGGTTAAATATTTAGACTAACTAATGATATTATAAAAGAAAGGGTCCAAATCATGCCATATTCAAGTATGGTGACTATATCTCAAATTAGAGTCTAGTAGAGGGACTAAGAGCATACTTTGACCTCTGTAAAACTACTACGGTTTGAATGTATAATTAATGTGGAGTAATTGATGTGTCTTTTCCTAAATCTTAAGCTCTAACAAGCTTTTTGCCATTCTATTTATTCACAGACACTGAGGGTGATAATTTGCGTGAAGATGTCCCTCAAACATTTGAGAACAAGTGAGCACCTGCACTGTGGTTTCTGAGTTGTAAATTTCCACGGGGTTACTGTCCAGTCATTTTAACTTTGGGTATGTTCTAAACAGGGAAGCGCTGATAGCGTCTGTTCCAAGTTATGAGGAGCCATATATCAAAGTTCCTAAAGTATTGAACAAGGAGTGACACTATTTGGGTACTATATTATACTCAGTTTGATTCCCAAAGAATCGAATTTCATAAAAATGACCTCGGGCTATCAATTAGATTTGCTTCTCAGGAGCATGATTTCACCACATAATATTCATGCATTGATGTCTCTGTGCAGAACAAGTAGAGCCATTCATACGCTTAAGAAAAAGGGAGCATCTTAATTTGCAAGAGAACATTGAGTACTATGAGGAGGGCAGGAAGGAAGCTTTCTCTTGTAACAAATGCATTTCGGGTTTTCCTGATGCTTTCAATGTAGGTGAGCATTTGTTTCTGTTGTGTTTTATTTTGCAAGCAAACTGTTGAAATCAGTCATCTTAGGAAAGGAAACTTGATGGCATGTTGTCTCCCAGTTGAGGATTTAATGGAATAACTGGTTTAGTCATGGAGATGACTTTTTTGATCACTTCTTTTTCTTTTTTGATAAAAGGTAGGGGAGGGGTTGTCCAATTGAACGTAGGTCGCAAGTCTTTTGCCACTGCACCACGAGCTCGATTGACAGCTCTTCATGATCTTGAATGTCATTATTATACTGGTTGGCTAGAAACTTATACCGGTGTAAAATTAACATGGTTTTACCCTCTTTCATAACTTCTTTTACGATTGATGTTTTAACAATCCAACTGTCACAATTCATGTTCCATTAATATAGGACATGTATTTCAAGTTTGGAGTAAAAAAAAATATTAACTATTTGTTTTATATAAAGTAAAAAAAAATATTAACTATTTGTTTTATATAAAAAACTTTCATATGTTAAATATATATAATATAAACAATATTTTAGATCGATATGATAAAAATATCGGATTAATTCGAAATGTTACATGTGTAGCAAGTACAATTATATTGATATATTCAATGATTGGATTGTTAAAATATCAATCATAAAAAAAGTTATGGCAGTATGTAAAGTCATATTAGTTTTACATAGATGTAAGTGGATCCCTCCCTGAATAGGACCTTAACTCTCTTTGGCATTTCTGCTTCCTTCCAGCAATTATCATCAATCTTCTCCTCCTACAGTCTGACATTACTTTTGCATAAGAAACTTGGGACTTTGGAAAGCACCCATGTCAGGTGCTCAAAGGGAGCAGCCATTGTGTAGAAATAGTGGCATTGTCACCCTTTTCTGGTGATGACATAGGTGCCCAAAGTCCCGAGATTGCCTTCTATATCATAGTAAAACAGAAGACCTGTAGCTGGTTCTAGGTCTGGGTCTGGTAAAGCCGCTTGTCAAGTGCAGCCTACCAGTGGAATCGTGACCGAACGCTACAGCATGAAGCTCCAAATGCTGCTCAGCTGGGCAACAATAAGTTAACTATCATATATGCTATCAACATGTCTTTTGGTGTCAATATGTTTATGCAAGTATCCATCATTTACTTGTCACTTAACAGAGTATGCAGAAACCTGCACGTTTTCAGGCAACTACTGAAGAACTTTATCGGCATGCCATTATAGATTTAATGATCATTGATAATCACAAGTTTAAAGCAACACAATTTGGTTAAAAGGGTGCCCATGGTTTTAGAATGTGGTAACATATACACAAATAAATAAAATGGACAATGTAGTTGTTTTTTAAATTCAATACGATAATTATCATATAGGACCATCGTTTGACATTGTCAGTAGAGCTTTTTAATTCCACAAATGGGCTGAAAATAAAAATTTTCATTGTCAATGTAAATAATAATTATTCTATATATTAAATGGTATATAGGATAATTATTCTCTACACTTTCAATTTACAATTGGTTTCAAAATGTTATCATGTGTCTTTTTCTTTTCGTTTTATAAAGGCATACGAGACATTTTAAATCCGCCTATTTCATTGGGAATATATAGAATAATTCTCTTAATATATAGATATATGGATTATTACAAAATCAGAATAATGACCTGTGTTTCATTAATTTATTTTTAAAATCTGTAAGAGTTAATTGTATTAGTCATTTCCAACTATGATCGTCATTTTAATTTGGATTCCAATTTTAAAATGTTTTAATTACATCTTCAAATAATTGATATTTTATCATTCCATTATTGAAAGCATCAATTTAACCATTAAATGCTACATAAAATTTTATATGACATAATTTGAAGAAAAATAAAATGTTGTGCATAAATTTTAACATTAAAAACTAAAAGAAAAACAACTAAAATTTTTACAACATTCTTTTATTACTTCATTTTGAATCATATCACGTAAAATTCAGTGTTTCATTTAGCAGTTGAATAAAAAATTAGTAACAAAAGGATCTTATTAATATAAAATCAAATAATTTAAAGATAGAATTAAAATGTTTAAAAATTTGAGCGAAATTCACTTTGTGTAATTAACCCAATTTTTAATTATGTTGTGAGAGATGCATATGCATGCATGTACCAAAGGATTGTTGATTCCTAGTTGTTTGACAAGTGGGTGAGAATAGTAGCAATCATAATGATATAGGCCCCATGGATATGAATAATGGACCTACATTTTTGTGAATGCAACAAAACAGAACCCCCCAAAAATGCAATAACCCATTTTCAAATTCAAACCAATGAATTCCAGTTTTCTTTACTAACCCTAATAATTTGATGCCAATGCATTGAACTTAAAAATCCACCCAGCCTATGTAATTCCATTTTAAAATAAAACCAAAATTCTGAACAGATGATAAATGGAGTGGGGCCTCCATAATAATTAGCGTGGGAAGTGCAAAGTAAACCAACTCACCCTTAACTCCCTCCCATTTCCTTTACTTATGGATAGATATTTAGGTATATTGAGGGTTTAGATCGAAAAACATTCATTTTTATTTGGAATAATAATAAATTTAATTCTTAATATTTACTTATTTTGGCCTTTATTTTTTTTTTTGGTAATTTTAGCCCTCAAACTTTAAAATTTAGTTAGATTGTTTGTCCTTAAATAAAAAACTATCTGAAATGTTAAAATTTTAACAGTATTGATATAATCATTTGCGTGACAATTCATGTATATAATTCATAAAATTTCAAAATATATTAATAAAAGATATTTTAAAGTAAACATATTTCATAAAAACTTTCAGAAAATTTATTAAAGTTAGCAGTGAAGTATACGTAAAAAGCCACATGAGTTACCACGTCAATGTCATCAAAATTTAACAGTTCAATCAATTTTTGGTCCAAAAGTAAGTAATTTGACTAAAATTTAAAGGTTGAGAGTCAAAATGACCCCCAAAAAAGAATAAGGCTAAAATGACAAAATGAGTAAATATTAAGAGTTAAATTTATCTTTATATCTTTTAATTTAATCCATTTTTTATGTTAAAAAGAAATGTTAAATAAATAGTTTCTCAAGCTAAATTAAAAGTCAAATTAGGTGTAAAATTATAAATTTACCCTTCATTTATATTAACTGTAAAATTTAAATATAATTTATATATATAAATTAAATTTTACAAACAAATTATATTAATTACTCAAAAGTATTTAAATTTTATATTTCACATTTGATAGTATTAACAATGATTTATCATAAATAAATTTGTTATATTTGTATTATAATCTAAATTAAATATTTGTTAATAATAAAATAATAATAAGGCACCGCGGACAACACTTATTCTATCGCTCATGAAATTATTATTGTACTATAATCTAAGTTGAATTAGATTTTAAAATAATTTATAATAATTTCTTAAAATTATATTATAATATTTTAATGAATTTGAATATTATTTTAATTTTACTTTATAAATGGATATTTTGTATATTTTAGTTTTTATAATATTTTTACAATAATATCGAACACTTAAAAATTTTAAACTAAACATCTTAAAAACACTATACATTTTTCAACAACAATGTTAAACTAATTCTAATTAACGGATGACAAATATAATATCAATTTGATGGGTTCCAATATGATTCGAATTTAGAAAAATAATTTAGTTTTTCTTTTTAAAAATATGATTTCGAAGTAGGACAGAGAGTTTTCATTAAAATTTCTAGGGTAGGATTTTAATCATATTTGCGCCATCCACCTCAAAAAATTTATCAATTTTTTTTCAATTTTATAACTAATTTTAAATATTCTAATTACTTTTAAAAGTTTATAAAATTTTATCTATTATATATACTTGTTAATATAAAAATTATTTAATATTTTGGGGAGAGTAGAGTTGAGTTTTTTTTTTTTCTGAAATTGAATTCAAGTATTGAAATTTAAAAAAAAAAAGATTTTATACAGAAAACAAGATGCAAGGTATAAGTATTAAGTTAGAATCGAGAGCAAAAATCACTTTGTTTCACTCTGTTATCATCTTTAATTTTAATAATTGCAATATGCATATAGTTTAGAGTAAATTTTTCGTCGGTTAAGTCGGAGTTCGAATTTCTTTTAGTGTTTCGTGAGTTTACAATTTAAATAATAATTAATATTAATATTAATATTAATATAATTTATAATTAATTTGAGGAAAAAACAAAGAGAAAAAGTAAAGCTTTTCCTAGTCCTAACTTGTATTCCGATTTTTGTACATGTCCTACAAAATTTGTTTTGTTTTCTTTCTCCCTAGTTGCCTGAAAACCGACCAATTAAAAGAAAAGTTGTAATGAATTTCCCAATGCCCACAGTTGTTGAACCTAAAACCAGCAATTTGCTATGTTTGTTCAATTGACAAATAAAAAAACGAAAGGGACTCGTTCAAGTAATTTCCTTTTCTCTTTTGCTTTTATATGTTTGCACTTTTGGAGGAATTGCAGAAAACACGCTACCATGGAAACGATTCCATTAGTTCACTGGTTGAGTCATTTGACAACAATCTTGATGTATGTTAATTAGTTTTAGATTCGAGTTTTGCAGATAGAAAAAATAACGTTAAGATAGTTTGTTCTCCTAGAAATATTTAACATGACTCGACTCTAAACAGGGGTTCAAGTCAAGGATAAAATACAATTTTACGGATTAAATCAATATTTTATTATTTTGAGGCTCAAAGCGCAATTTTTTCATATATTAACTTAAAACCCTAACTCTAAATTTAATCGAAACTCAAACTAACTACCAAATATCAAAAGTTAGATATTAAGAAAAAGTTTCATAAATTCCCGAATAAATACGACTACATCAACAACTTTAATTCGAATAAATCATTACAAATTCATCTCAAACTAATTAATGAATTCATACATAAATAGGATGAAATATTAAAAAAATTAAAATCTTAAACTAAAGTCTGATTAAAAGTGAAAAAGATAGTAATTATAAGAGTAGAAACCTAACCCAACCCATGACTTTTGGTTCAACTTAATTGGCAGATTTGTCATTATCAATTACTCCAAAGAAAAGGGTTTGAATAGAAACAACTTGGCATTAATTGAATATTTTTTAGCACATTATCTTCCAATAAAGTAATAAGCCTTTTAAGATTCAAGCAAGTCATCCTAATCCAAAACCCATCTTTATTCCAATCAAATGCTTCCTCAACAATTAAAAACCTCATAATTTTGCCATTTAATAGATAATATGAATTTGTCTTATAAATTTAGACGTTTTAATTACAGTATTTATCTGTTTTACTTTTTTTTACATTAAATTTGAACAACGGATTTGATATTCAATAAATAATTTATTTAATTCAAAATTAAAAATTGAATTTAAAATTTAAAATTATAAATATCTGATTCCTATAAAAGGTTTGGAAATAAATAAACAATAAATAGTTAAGAACAGGCTTTGTAGTTGGATGTTTTACACAATACAAGAAGAGGCGAAGTTAAAATATTTCTTTAGGAGTTGAAATTAAATTGTAATTTTTACAATATTAAAAATATAATTTCACTATTTTAATAGTTTATATCTTTATAATTTTAAATGATTAAATCAAATTTTATTATTTTAGGAGAGCTAAAGTGTAATTTTATTTTACTAATTTAAAATTTAAAAATTAAAAATTTTAAATGAATTTTTATTTATTTTAGGGTTGGTATGCTACATTCTTGAATACAAGTGAAAATTTAATGAAAAAAAAAGGAAAACAAAAACTTAAAAAAAAAAGCTAAAAAATATTATGATTGCATAAGATTCTATGTTTTAACAAGTATTGAACATTTTGTCCCCAAAAGTAAACCAAGAATTGAACTTAATCATAGATTTTAAAATGCACAAGTGAATATTTTAAGATATATTATAGTTATTGGCAAAACATGCATGATTAATATTTGAAGTATAACAACTTACATAAAGAAAATAAATGGAAAAAATACATAGATAATAATTTAGTTTGCTTTTAATGTAATTCAAAGGAAATATTATTACTCTCAAATTTTATAAAAAAAATATGACCTAAAATAAGAAGACGAAGACGAAGAGATTTGGCGATGTGTGGTTCCATATATAGCAAGGGTTGGTTAAAAGCTATGTACTTAATGGCATTACAACCATTCTCGAAGCTAAACTTTGGGGCGTCCTCAATGGCTTGGATATGGCTTGCTCAATGGGATATCGGAAGCTAATTGTAGAGGTGGATAATTTAAGGGCTGTCAAAATGCAAACCTATGTCAATGGGATAAAGTAAACCAAGCTAGTTGGCCATGGAGCATGACATAAGTTTGCATATTGTTCATCAGCCACCTATGGAGCTTTTGGCTGAAATATAGAAGGATAAAGAAGGGCGAGTCACCATGAGACACTATAAACTTTAATTCTATGTTTCGATCTCTATTTTACTACAAAAAAAATATTGCCAATTAAGTCTTAATTTGATTGGTATTGATAATTATTGCCAGTGAAAGGCGTGGGTTTGAGTGCTATAAAGCGCGTTTTATCTTTCTATTTAAGGGTAAGGGTTAAATCATTATTTAAGACATGAACTTGACAACTATATCTATATTGGGGCTTCAAAGTTTTTCGGTCTAAGTTAGGTTTGAATTAGGCAACTATTTTCACATTAGGGCTTGAACGTTTTATGGTTCAAGTTAGGCCTTAAATTTGACAACTATTCCCACATTAGAAATTGAATTCGACAACTATTTTCACATTTGGACTTGAACTCTTTTTTTACCCAAGTTAATCATTAAAAAAACTTATTATCAACCTATTTCAGATATGAATCCATCTGATTCAGAAGAAAAGAATTTGCACCATTATCTCAATTTCAATTCAAACATGGGTTTGATTCACACCCCATGTTCTGGGAAACATTTACCATCCGAAAAGTGAAAAAAAAACGTCTCTGTCTAAAGAAAAGTGTTGAATTTGAAAATTGTTTTTACATTGGAACTTGATAATTGTGCTTACATTGGAACTTGAAATTTAGGGTTTTAAGGAAATATCATGGATTAACTTAGACATAAAAAAAGTCAATCTCCAATGGAGAATAATTGTCAAGTTTAAGCCCTAATTTGAACAAAAAAATTCAGAGACAAATGTGAGAAAAATTACCAAGTTCATGGCCTAAGTTGAACAAAAAAAAAAAAAAATTTAAGCCTCAATATGAGAATATTTGTCAAATTTAAACCTAAAAAATGATTTAACCCAAAAATATTATTTATAATTTTAATCGACTAAAAACTAAAAATAACACATTTAATTTTTTATTTCAAAATTAGTATTTGTAATTTTATAAATTTCTACTCCACTTGAAATTTTCATTAGGATAGTTAATTACAAAAATTATGTAAATAAAAAATATGAAAAATAATGAAAAGCAGGTACTAACTGCATGAACAAAACGACAAAGATGGGTCAGAGACACAGAGATCCCCCGTCCGAGCATCACATGCTACAAAACCCTTGTGGATAAATCTTCAATTAATTTTTTTTTAAAAAAAAGAGGAAAATGAAAAATCAAGGAATAGTAAAAGCAGAGTCAAAGATCACGGAGATCTCGAGAGATCAAATTATCAGAACTAATAAAAGAGGATGCCACGTGTTCGAATCAAAGTGAGTTTAGATGTCAGTGTCAGAAATTAAGCTCCCATAGGCCGCCACCTCTCTGCGGCACCAACCACGTGTACTCTTCTCTTTGACTAGAGCGGCACATGTCACGGGATCCGTCTCACGTGTCGTCGTCTGAATTTTGGGTAGATAAGGGGATAATTAATTAATTAATTAATTAATTATTTATTTTTATTTCCTATTTGTACGGATCATGTGCTCGCTCATTTTGTCGGTTTGCAAAATTTATCGAGAAGTGAGTGCAATCACAGCTGTTTATTTCCATAGATTGAGGAGATCTAGATTCTAGTACCCAAGTGGAGTTGCAAAAACGATGCTGTTTTGGAGCTATTTCAATCAGTAATGTCCTCTTCGGCTGCAGTAGTCTCCGACATACTTGGGACTTTGGGACACAATCCCATTCAATAATAATTTTGTTCCAGTGCCACTTGCATGCGTTAAATCAGAATCAAACTTTATCGCCTAAGTTTCAGCCGCCACTATGAATTTAGTCCACTGCAAAAATGCCTAGCTTTATTGAAAGATTTACCCTTTTTAATAAAGTGTTCAAAGTATGGTGTTTAGAGCATTTGATATAGCCCTCAACAATTTTAAATGTATTATTTTATGTCAAAATTTTGTCTTTTGATTCTATGAAAAGCTTTGTAGATTTACGGAGTTGGAGCGCCTTGATTGACGGAGGAGATATATATTTGGAGGAGAGGCAGAATATTAATCATGGAGGATGCGCGCGGAGATTTAAACCACCAACCAAGGTGGTTTTTTTTCCTTGAGAGCATGGTTCGTAGATTTTGAGAGCTTTTTGTAAAGTTTGGAGACAAAACCCCAATATAAGACAATACCTTCAACTTTTAAGAGCAATTTCGACTACGTGATAAATGACACTTTGAAGACTTTTCCGAAAATATCGATCCCCTCAGCACCCCTACCTTGCTTACGAATTTGTGTAATTTATTTAAACATCAAATTTGTTAAACATTTAAATTTATTATGTTGATGGGATTCTTTATTTATAAATACTTGAACTCTTCGCAACGTCAGCCGGCAGTAAGTGACATCATGATGAGGTAGGTTGGTCGTCGAGACGAGTTCCTTATTTTTAGCAAAAATGTACAATTTGGTACCTGTCGAAACCATTTTTTGTTTGGAAAACGGGCCGACTTTGAAAAGAAAAACGGAGTCGCCACCAATCTTTTTTGAAGTGTGATTGGGCCACTTTAGAAAACATTTTGGTCTACGGATTTTAAGAAAACGGGCTCGGGAGTCGGTTACGCACGAGGAAGGATTAGCACCCTCGCAACGCCCAAAATTGGTACCGTGTTGATTGATTAATATCCTTAATATCGACAATTAAAAAAAAGATTTAAAATATGAATCATTAAAAAGTGTTTAGACAACTCGAATTGGATATCGAAATTCTCTTGTCCCGAAAAGGTGAAATACCGCATCCAGCACGATAGGACACGATGTTTCAACCCTCGATATTAAGATCATTTCATGATTTCCAAAATTCATGTATTGCGGTTTGAAAAGGATATTTCACTATTTAGCCAAACTAAAACCGAAACCCAAAGACGATTGGGCACGATTCCTTGAATTTCCAATCATGAAATATTGCTTTTATTTAAGAAACACGATAAAAGAATCTTTGAAGGATATTTAGTTGTTTGAATGACAGAAAATCGAAACCAAAGACGATTGAGCACGAATTTCTCAAACTTCCAAACACAAAACATTGCCTTATTTTCCAAAAATACGATCAAAATCCTTTAAGGGCATTTAGCAATCTAGACGAACGAAAAATCGAAGCCCAAAGACGATTGGGCACGATCTCGAACTTCAAACACAAAATATTACTTTTGTGAAACCCTTTTATGACTTTTGGGGAAAAAAGGAAAAATGTCGAAATGTAAATACGATAATAACAAGGGATAATAATAGTAAATACAAACGGGAAAGAAAAATAAACGATAATGTTATAGTAGCAAAAATAATATGTGACAAGTAAAACAAATAGCAATACTTATAATACTATCAATGGGACTAATGAATAAAGTAAAAAAGGTAAATTTAATAAAAAAAATAATATTAAAATAATAGTACTAATGAAAATAGTAGTAAAATATATTGATAATAAAATGTAAATATGATAATAATATACAAAAAAAGTAAGCAAAATAATAATATATATATAATTATAGTGAATATGATAAAAATAATAAAAATAGAAATAATAATAGCAATAATAGTACTAGATAAAAGAATAATAATAATAATCCAAAATAAACATAATAAGAAAACAATAAAATAATAGTACTAATAAAATAGTAGAAATAAAAGAAAATAAAACATTTGAAAAAAATATATGTATAATAGTAAATATAATAGAAATATAATAGTAATATATAATATAATAGTGATAATAAAATAATGATATGATGGGATATAATAAAATATAAGATAATAAAAGTAATAAAATATAAATGTTAGTAATAAAATAATGCAACGATAGATCTAGTAATAATAGATACAATATAATAATAATCATATATATGTAAAATAATAGTGAGGGAAAAAATATAATAAAAAGTGATAGTGATAGTAGACAAATAATATACAGTAACTATCTTAAAGCAAACTATAACATATATATTATAATAGTAATAATAACGCATATCAATAATATTAATAAAAAAGGGTAATAATGAATATAATAATAATATCTAATGACCGGACTAATAATATATAACAAACATACAGGCAACAAATAACAAAAGTAGAAGTGAGCGGATTAATAATAAAACAATAATAAAACTCATTAATCGAAAAAACAAGGAGAGAGAAAAAAAATCAAAAGGGACTAAATCGGATCAAAACAAAAGCTTTGGGGCCAATTTTAAAACAAAACAAAGATAGAAGGGCTAAATTGTCATGCGTGTGCAACTTGGAAGGACCAAAATGGAAATAAACCCCACCCTTTGAAACGCAGCGCTCAACTGAGGACTCGATTGAAATGAAGGGCAAACTTTTGGGCCAAATGGAATAAAAAATAAATTATAAAGCCATGGAAGAGAGGAGGGCTAAATGCTAATTAGCCCATCTCCAAGAAAAACACGGATCCTTGGTGGATTGGGTGGGTCAGTCAAACCCATCTCAAAACGACGTCGTTTTGTGTTAAATTGCCGAGGTGAAACGACGTCGTTTCACCCTTCCTATATAAATAAAAATTTTGACCCAAAAATCATTTTTCTTTCTTTTCCTTCAAAAACCAAAACTTTTCTCTCCTTCTCTCTCTCCCATGCGATTTCGGTAGCTCCCCGTAGTCGATCATGCCATGGCAAACCATCGTCGTCGACCACCATGTGATGTGGCCGGAAAAAAAAAAGGGTGAGTTTTTTTTTTTTTATTTTAAACTCTTATATGTTTGCCTTTTTTAAAAAAAAAAAAGAACACACAAAGCAGATTCGGAAAAAAATAAAACGAAAAAGAAAAAAATAAACCTTTGCTCTTTTGAATCTAGATTTCTCTGAAATATTTTCTCATTACAAGGTTTATCTTTCTTTCGTAGCTCTCAAAAACCTCCCTCTTACAAATTTTGATTTGGCTTTTTATAGCCGATTTTACAATAAAATATATTCATTTCTTTGTTGCTTTATCCTCTTTTTCGCAGTGTGTGACCGAGTGGTGGAGGAGGCATGGCGCGGAGGTTCGGGCGTGGGATGGCGTGCCGTTGGGCGTGAAATGCTGGTGGCTAGGGTTTCTTCCTTTCTTTTTTTGGTGAACATTAGTTTAGTTTTGGGCCATTTTGGGCTGAAAAATTGGGCTTGTTTATTGATGAATTTGGGTTTTGGGCTGAAAAATTGGGCTTTACAGCTGCCCCCCTTTGCTCATTGTCGTGCAACGAGAATAGAGCAAAGACTTTAAAGGACCAATTTTGCCCCATTTTGTTTGATCCTGACTTCTTGATGCTTCATTTTTCCAGGTAGCTTTATTCCACCCACTGCATTCCAGAGGTATAGAAATTTTGTGTCGATCTGCTCCACTCCTGCCCATTGGAGATAGGGTCTGCTATATTCGATCTACTCCCCTTCTGCTTAATGGGGATAAGATCTGTATTCTTTAGTCTACTCCATTGCCGATACATAAAGATAAGACCTGCTACTTTCGATCGCTCCACTCCTCGCCAGAGAGATAAGATCTCAGTATTTTCACTGCTCCACTCGGTGGAGATAAAGCTATAAACTTCCGATCTGCTCTACTCCCGCCAATAGAGATAAGATCTGTCTTCAATCCACTCCACTCCGCGGTGGAGATAGGATCTACTATCTTTAGCTTTGCCCACTCCCTTTCAGAGAGATAAGGCTTTAATCTTGATCTGCTCCACTTACGCTTTCGGTGGAGATAAGATCTCTTGCTTCGATCTCGCTCTTCTACTCTGCCAGAGAGATAAGATCATTGTCTTCAATCCGCTCCACTCCTGCTCAGTGGAGATAGGATCTTTAGCCTTTGGCCTGCTACCCTACTGCTTAGGGAATTGAGGCTCAATGTTTTTGACCTGTTCCACTCCTGCTCAGTGGGATAAGGTCTGATGTTCTTGGCCCGTTACCCTACTGCTTAGGGAATTAAGGCTCGTCATTCACGATCTGTTCCACTCCCTTTCGGTGGGATAAGATCTGCTTCCTTTCTGCTACCCTATTGCTTAGGGAATTGAGGCTCAATGTTTTGACTGTTCCACTCTGCTCGGTGGGATAAGGTCGATGTTTCGACTGTTACCCTATCGCTTGGGAATTAAGGCTCGTCATTCACGATCTGTTCCCTCCTACTCGGTGGGATAAGATCTGCTTCCTTTGGCCCGCTACCCTCTCGCTTAGGGAATTGAGGCTCAATGTTTTGACTGTTCCACTCCCCGCCGGTGGGATAAGGTCGATGTTTTCGGCCGTTACCCTACTGCTTAGGGAATTAAAGCTCGTCATTCATGATCTGTTCCACTCCTGCTCAGTGGGATAAGATCTGCTTCATTTGGCCTGCTACCCTACTGCTTAGGGAATTGAGGCTCAATGTTTTGACTGTTCCACACCTTTCGGTGGGATAAGGTCTGATGTTTTTGGGCCGTTACCCTACTGCTTGGGAATTAAGGCTCGTCATTCACGATCTGTTCCACTCCTGCTCAGTGGGATAAGATCTGCTTCCTTTGGCCTGCTACCCTACTGCTTAGGGAATTGAGGCTCAATGTTTTGACTGTTCCTCACTCTTCGGTGGGATAAGGTCCGATGTTTTCGACCGTTACCCTACTGCTTAGGGAATTAAGGCTCGTCATTCACGATCTGTTCCTCACCTTTCGATGGGATAAGATCTGCTTCCTTTGGCCTTTGCTACCCTACTGCTTGGGAATTGAGGCTCAATGTTTTGACTGTTCCACTCGCCTTTCGGTGGGATAAGGTCGATGTTTTACCCGTTACCCTCATCGCTTAGGGAATTAAGGCTCGTCATTCACGATCTGTTCCACTCCTTTCGGTGGGATAAGATCTGCTTCATTTATTTCTTACCCTACTGCTTGGGAATTGAGGCTCAATGTTTTTGACTGTTCCACTCCCGCTCGGTGGGATAAGGTCCGAGGTTTTCGACAGTTACCCTATCGCTTAGGGAATTAAGGCTCGTCATTCACGATCTGTTCCACTCGCTTTCGGTGGGATAAGATCTGCTTCATTTGGCCTGCTACCCTCTGCTAGGGAATTGAGGCTCAATGTTTTGACTGTTCTACTCTGCTTCGGTGGGATAAGGTCGATATTTTCTGTAACTCCCATCAATTTGCTACATTGTCCTATGGGAACCTATCGTAGAATTGATTTTATGGGGTATATGTTTATGCCAAATGATTAGGATGTCATGAAAATGCTCCTAACCATATGTATCATGAATGTTATGAATGGATGCAAAATGTCATGAGAATGATCCATTTTAACATTTGAAAATGTTATTGCTTCTCGCTTATTAAGGTGACCCACGACGTATGTCTTCTCCATTTATTGGTACTTCTAACAACTAATCTGAAGATGTAAATCCGCTAGTCCCTTATCTCAAGTCTCGAGCCCTTTAAGCTGGTTAGTTCTAAATAATTATCCTGCTTTGATTCTTGTATTATTTAGAGACTTTGAGTACTACATAAAACTTCTTTGTGAAAGCATTATTAGTTCAATAATCATTATTTCAATAAAAAATCTTGGAAAAGATCATAATAATGGACAAGAAAGAAATTAATTAGGAGCATAGCTCAAACAAATAAGAATGCAAATACAATCAAGAAGGAAATTTATTGGTAGTGTATTTTGAAACGAGAAAATTAAGAATAGGTACGATGGCAATTAGGTGCCCCAGATATCGCCGACTGAGCTTCTTTGTTCAAACTTCTTGAGGACCATTTGAGCTCAATATGTGTTTAGGGATTGAGTACTTTGTCGATGCCCCAAGATGTAACATACTTTCTCTTTGTCAATTCAAGCGTGGCAAAACTCATGATGCCCCATCATGATTTGATCACCACTTGAGCCGCCTTTTCGGGTTTTCAACTCAAAGCCCTTTGGTCTCAAAGTGCCTTTGCGAGTTTTCACCTTGGCCTCTCCGTTTTTTTTGGGATTCAAGATGCCCTTTGTGGGTTTTCATCTTGGCCCACTTTTTAAGTACTTCTGATTGAGTCTGCATTAATTGGATTTGGCGGACTTTTGCTGTCCATCTCGGCTAGCATCAAAGCTCGTCCAGAAAAGGCCTTCTTTACAACATAGGGTCCTTCCCAATTAGGAATCCACTTTCCCCCAAAGTCTTTTTGCATATGGAAGATCTGTTTCAATACCAAGTCTCCTTCATGGAATACTCGGGCGGACCTTCTTATTGTAAGCTCGCATCATCCGCTTCGCATAGCTTGACCATGGTGAATGGCTCTTAGCCACTTCTCGATCGATTCGGTCGGTCATCTGGAGTGAACCCATTCATTTCGTCCAACTTGATTCAGACAAAATCTAAAGAGTAAGAATTTTAACTTAGATGGGCAAGACTCGTATCCATCCATAAACCAATGAGAAGGTGTTGCCGGTGGAAGTTCTCGCCAACATTCGAGAAGCATAGAGGGTAAATGGTCTATCATCTTTCAAAATCTTTTTTTGATGGTTTCTTTCTTTTCTTTTATTCTTTCTTTCTTTTCTTTTTCTTTTGTTTTGTTTTTTTTTTTTAATTCGAACTTGAACTCGAAGTTGAAATTGAACTTGATGATTGACCCTGTAACTTTGTTATAGGAACCGAACCTCACTCTCTTAGTGGAATAGTTGACAATTATGAAAATGAATAGGCGTCAACTAGATACTTTTGACGAAATCATCCCCGTAACCTTTATGTCCCACGTATAGAAAAAGCATATAAGTCATGTCTTCTCAATTTGGCATTTACGGCAACACTGACAAAATCTCTCTTTCATGGTAGCCTCATCGTGCCTAGGCATATCTTGATGCGGTCATGCAAAGACATCTTTGAATTCTTTGAATAACTCGATGGCGTCTTGCTTTGTTTCGGTGGAGGGCAAGGCTTCGATCTTCACTCCTTTCCCCTAACTCACAATGTTCACTGACCCTTTGTACGATAGAGTCTATTTTCATTTTGTTTTTCCATCCTTAACAGATCGATGGGTAAGTTGTACTCTCTGATATCTTCAAAATATTCAGATCCTTTTAGACCCATATTTCACTCAAAAGGGAGTCTGTAACAGCGTTGCTCATGTCCCGATATATGGGTACCTATTGTAGGTACGAAGGTAAATTCCAAAGAATAAACCGTTCTGAAGATGATTATTTATAATGATGGATGAAAATGAAAGAACATTCCAAAGAAACAAAAGAATATATAGTATGACATGGGAAAAAAATGAGAAAATATTTGCTCGACATGAAACACGAACATGCATTTTTATTGAAAATAAAGATGTTTGAACCTGAGCCTATTTCACAAAAGATTCTTATTGTTTCTAGGCTTAAAACAATAAGTGTGTTTTGAACATTACTCTGTTAGCTCTAAAAACTACAGGAGTTTCCTTCACGATCCGCTTATTCAAAACACTTTCGGGCTCGTAGGGTGAACGCCTCCTAGGTTTCCTTCATTCGATCTCTCCTCGAATCGGCTTTGATGCTCAAGGCTTTTAACATGTCTTGACCGTTTCTTCATTTGTCATCCCGGTTTAGGAGGGATAATTTTTTGATATGAATGCCTTCGATGGAAAAGTAATTGATCCCCATTTGACCTCGGCGTCCTTCTTTCTTGACTCACTTCCTATGGTACATACATTTCCCTTCCGCAAAGTCAAAAACTCCAACTCTTTATTATCCATTAACCCTTGTACTAGGGCTCAATTATTTGCCTTGTTGAATCTCATGGCCTTCCTTGTTATGGAACTCACAATAGTTCCTCGTATCCAGGATTTGCCCTTACGTCTTGTCTCGATTAAACCTCTTTCCACCATTCTTCTCCGGACCTCTCTCATCGGGTTCTTATTTCGCAACGTTCAACTTGATTCTTTTTCGTCTTTGTCAATTATCGCATTCATCCCATTATCAATGTATTGGGTAACGAATTTTCTACAACAAGCGATCATTGAACTCCACAATGCCCATTTTGATGAGCCTCTCGACTAGCTTTTTGAAAGGAAAGCAATTCTCTATCGGTGCCCACTATCCTGCATGGTACTCACATTGAGTGCTTGCATTGTACCATTAGGATATGGGGTTGCAGTGATTCTGAGTAGACAGGGGCTACTACGTGTGCATTTAATAAAGTTTTATACAACTCCTTATACGTCACCGGTATAGGAGTAAATTGGAATTTCTCAGTCTTTTGCCTCATGTTGGGCTCTTGTCTTGGTCGGGCCTGCTGGCCCACAGCTATAACTCTCGGTTGGGTAATAGTAATGGGTTTAGGATAACTTGAGCTTACATTCCTATTTCACTTTCTTCTTCTTCTTGTTACGCTCTTCTTGCGCTCTCTCCACCTCTATCTTCCCACACCGATTCGTTCTCTATCATCTCACCGACATCACCATGTCCATGAAACTCTTAGTCGTGCCTCCCAACATGTGGTTAATGAAAGGTGCCTTGTGGTATTGATGAAGAGCATGGTCATTTCCTTTTCTAGTAACGGTAATTTGGACTGCGTAGCGACCTCCCTCCATCTTTGGGCATACTTTCAAGCTTTCACTTGGCTTTTTCTCCATGTTTTGCAACGTGATCTGTCGGTGCTATATCGGTCACATGGCCGTAATGCTTGATGAAAGCTGCGCCAAATCTCTCCACGATTTGATTTGGGTACAACTCAATGGTTGTACCATTTTCTCTGACTCAATCGACTATCCGAAAGCAATGGATCAACAACTGGTCATTGTTGACATATCCCGTCATTCTCCGTGAACATTGTAATATGGGCCTCGGGGATGCTAGCCCGTTGTACTTTTCAAACTCGGCATCTTGAACTTTGGAGGAAGTACTAAACTGGACTAGACTAAACTTAGCATCCACTTCGCATTGGTGATCAGCACTTTCCAATGCTCGAAACTTCTCCTCCACCATTTGCATCGATCTTCGAACTCTTTTGGGAGCTCTGCTTTTACTTCTTCCCCTTCTGTCACCTCATCGAAGTCTGGGACTATTGGTTTTACCAAATTGACCTTGGGGTTAGAGCTCGAGCCTGCGGAAAAGTTTCCCAGTGCCGGAGCACCGGATTGGTGCTGAGGTTTGATATTGATCGATACTCTTGGTGGTTGCACTTGGGAACTTGTCGGAGCCAAGCCCGGAGGGCAAGCAAAATCTTCATTATCTTCTCCAGTATCGACCATAGGCCTTTTTCCTTTTCCAGGCCCTCTAGTCAACAACTGTGTTAGCTGGCTCATCATGCTTCTTTGGGATTCCAGCATTTGATCCCTCATATCCTGTTGGATCTTGGCTAACTGCTCTTGCATCTGAGCCTGTAGTTGGTCTTGCATCTCTCTCTGCATTTGCTCCAACTTTTCTATCCTTTGATCTATTGCTCTCGTCTTTTTCCGAGTGTAATGGCGGTGTTCCAGGATAACTATAATATGACCTCTAGTTAATAGGGTTCTTTTATGATATTAAATGCACATGATGCGATGTGATGCTATGCAAATGCATGAAAAGCAATGTAAATGAATGCAAAAAAATAAGAGGCATTGACTCTGAATTCAGTTACATTAGAAAAACTTTACTAGAAAATAAATTTCTTTACACAAAACGGATCGCATACACGGTCTTGTCCTTATAGTCCAAGTGAAAACATGAATCCCTTCTTCGCAAAAGTCAAGTCTTGTAAAATTCTAATAGATACTTCCTCTAACTCCTTTTGCTTGATCCGGACCGCTACTCCTGTTCACTTGTTCGCTTCTTCAAAAATGCCAAGGCGTAATAATCTTCGAATATTCTTGTCCACTTGAATCCCTGGGTGATAAGGTCTTGCATTCCTTCACGGACTATAAGTCTTCTCTCGTTGTATTCACTTGGACTATATTCGGATGACCGTATTATAATCCACGTTATCAAAAAATCCATTTTCTTATGACCAACTTTTCTATTTAGTAATCGAATTTGAAATCAACACCTCTTTTCTATGATGTGAATGTAATGCAATCAAAGCAGAATAAAACTCGTTAGTACAAGAAAATAAATAACATAAAACATATCGGGGTGACCACTAGGGTTTGACATGGTTCTACCTAGGGTAGGCCCTTAGGTTTTCTACATGTGGTTTAGTTCTAAAGAAAGGGTACTGAACGTGATTCCTCAATCTTCACCCATTATAGGCTTATCTTGATTGAGTTCGATTCAGGGAATACATTTCCTATGGCCATGCGGAGGTGAAAACCTCACGGAACCATAGGTACGGATGTATCCCGGAAGCAGTTCTCTAGCCCATGCGGAAGTGAAAACCTCACGAAGGCATAGATTTTTGCTCCCACTTAAGGGTGTGACCACAACGGTCATGCAATATGAATGCAAAAATATTATATGTGTCTCAAACCAAAGCAGACATATGGCGACACGCACTCATGCAATCGAAAACGCCAAAAATTTTATTTTTGATAAAAAGGACATTAATCAACCAAGTTTACTGACTTGACTCTCTTATTGATCCCAGTGAGTCGCCAAGTTGTCGAAACCATTTTTGTTTGGAAAGCGGGCCGACTTTGAAAAGAAAACGAGTCGCCACCAATCTTTTTGAAGTGTGATTGGGCCACTTTAGAAAACATTTTGGTCTACTGATTTTAAGAAAAGCGGGCTCGAGTCGGTTCATACGAGGAAGGATTAGCACCTCATAACGCCCAAAATTGGTACCGTGTTGATTGATTAATGTCCTTAATATCGACAATTAAAAAAGATTTAAAATATGAATCATTAAAAGTGTTTAGACAACTCGAATTGGATATCGAAATTCTCTTGTCCCGAAAAGGTGAAATACCGCATCCAGCACGATAGGACACGATGTTTCAACCCTCGATATTAAGATCATTTCATGATTTCCAAAATTCATGTATTGCGGTTTGAAAAGGATATTTCACTATTTAGCCAAACTAAAAACCGAAACCCAGCACGATTGGGCACGATTCCTTGAATTTCCAATCATGAAATATTGCTTTTATTTAAGAAACACGATAAAAGAATCTTTGAAGGATATTTAGTTGTTTGGACGAACAGAAAATCGAAACCCAGCACGATTGAGCACGAATTTCTCAAACTTCCAAACACAAAACATTGCCTTATTTTCCAAAAATACGATCAAAATCCTTTAAGGGCATTTAGCAATCTAGACGAACGAAAAATCGAAGCCCAGCACGATTGGGCACGATCTCTCGAACTTCCAAACACAAAATATTACTTTTGTGAAACCCCTTTTTTATGACTTTTGGGGAAAAAAAGGAAAAAATGTCGAAATGTAAATACGATAATAACAAGGGATAATAATAGTAAATACAAACGGGGGAAAGAAAAATAAACGATAATGTTATAGTAGCAAAATAATATGTGACAAGTAAAACAAATAGCAATACTTATAATACTATCAATGGGACTAATGAATAAAGTAAAAAAGGTAAATTTAATAAAAAATAATAATATTAAAATAATAGTACTAATGAAAATAGTAGTAAAATATATTGATAATAAAATGTAAATATGATAATAATATACAAAAAAGTAAGCAAAATAATAATATATATATAATTATAGTGAATATGATAAAATAATAAAAATAGAAATAATAATAGCAATAATAGTACTAGATAAAAGAATAATAATAATAATCCAAAATAAACATAATAAGAAAACAATAAAATAATAGTACTAATAAAATAGTAGAAATAAAAGAAAATAAAACATTTGAAAAAAATATATGTATAATAGTAAATATAATAGAAATATAATAGTAATATATAATATAATAGTGATAATAAAAATAATGATATTGTACAAAGCCCAAAATCGCTTGCCCAAAATAAACCAATGACCCTGGACCCAATTACTAAAATAAACCTAATTACTAAAATAAACCCAATTACATACCCAAAATAAAAAACAAAAAAAACAAACCCAAAATAAAAAGGCCCAATTGAACCCAAACCCACGGGCCCAACAGCCCACTTCCTTTGTCGTGAGCTAGGGTTTACGAGAACCCTAAGCCGCAACCCTAGCCACCTACCCCGACCTTTCACCTCGACATCACCCACCGCCGAACCTACCCCGACACTGTCGCCTCGCCACTGCCCATTCGCTCCCCATGCCCCGCAAAGAAAAGACTACAGAGCGAAGCGAGGCGACAAGCAATCAAAAACATATTCGCTATAAAGAGGTCAAGAATGGCTTTGTAAAGAGGTTTTTCTTGGAGAAATCAATAAAAAGGCGAGAAAGATTCAAGCAAAAAATCGAGATCTTTTTAAAAAAAAAGGAGAAAAGATTCATCAAAAAAGGGTTTGAACAAAAAACATCCAAACAGAGAGTCAAAAACATAAAAGAAGGTAGATCTCATAATGTAAAGAGAAAAAGGTGATCTTTTTGAAACTTTATTTTTCTTCTTTTATTTTTCTTATTTTTTATTTTTTCTTCTTACGCCTATAATCTAAAAACAAAATAAAAGTGTAAAAAAAAAAAGAAAAGGAAAGATTTTTACCTTCCCGCCATCGTAGACGGTGGTAGAACCTGCTGCAAGACGGCAATGGTGGTTCCCCCATGGAAGTCCTCACCTGCAGAGAAAAGAAGCTAAAAAGGGTTTTTTTCCGAGGAATGGAGAAATGAGGATTTTGTAAAAATTTGATTTTATAGCCGAACCAAAACGACGTCGTTTTGGTAGGCGTCAAAAAGCAAAAAACGACGTCGTTTTGCCCATCCGACCGAGTCCCACCCGTTTAGCCGAGGATCCGCGTGTTTTCAGAAAAAGTGGTCTATTTGCGTGCGGGGTCCCTCCGCATTATTTTAATTTTGCGATCAAGTTTTTATAATTGAAAATTAGCCCAATAATTTTATTATGGTTCGCGATTAAGTCCCCATTTAAATCTTTGCGTTTGGTTTATGGGAGAATTGCTGTTTTGATCCTCTTTTTTACGCGTTGAATAAGTCCCCATCCTTTTGTTTTATTTCAAATTAGCCCCAAAATTTTTATCCTTAATGCAAATCAATCTGATTTAATTATTGTGCAAATTTTTTAGTCTTTTTTGTTAATTTTATTAATATTGTTATTATCATTATTGTATTTTGATATTTTATTATTAATACATTTCACTAACTTTATTTTTGTTACTTTTATTATTTATTTCGATAGTATTTTGGTTATTATTTGATTCTATTACTTTTATTTATCATAACATGTTATTATTTGTTATCTTGGTGGTACTTTCACTATTATTTGTTTATATTACTATTATCATGACTATATCATTATTTGTATATTTTATTATCGTCATCATTTTATTATTAATACTACTATTTTTATGTATATATATTTGTTTATTTATGTTGTATGTATTATTTTATTAGCATCCATCATTTTTATTATCATTATTATTTGCCATCATCGTTTCATTTATTTATTTATTCAATTCTTATTACTACTTTGTATTATCATAATATTATTATTATTCCTATCATTTATATTTTATATTCACATCCATATTTATTATCTTTGTTTTGTATTATATTTTTGAACAAAACATCTTTCATAAGATCATCACATTTCATCTAAAAGATTTGAAATGAGGCAATGTTTTGGTATTTGGAAATTAGAAATAGTGCCCTAACGTCTTTGGGTTGCGATTTTCGTTTGGCCAAATAACTTAACATCCTTTTTACGAAGTTTTGAGAATTACGAGATGACTTTGCTCACAAGAGATTAAAACATCGTGTCCTAACGTGCTGGATGTGATGTTTATATCTTTTTGGGACAAAGAAATTTCAAATTTTGATTCAAACCTTTTCTAGAATTCAATCCCATGCAACGCATTTTGAAAAGTCGCTACACTCTGTTCTAAGGTTTTTAAAGTGAAGGCAATGTTTTGTATTTAGGAATTCGGGAAATAGTGCCCTAACGTGCTGGGTTGCGATTTTCCGTTTGACTAAATAATTAAACACCCTTTTGATAAACTTTGTGAAACCTCGAGGTAGCTTTGATTACGAAGGTTTAAAGCATCATGTCCTAACGTGCTGGATGTGATGTTTGTATCCTCTCGGAGCAAAGAGATCTCAAAATTTTGGCCCTAATTATCCAAACATTTTTAGAAGATCTGTATTTTAAAACCTTTTAAAACTTCCGACATTAAGACACTAATTAATCATTTTGGTACCAATTTTGGACGTATCGAGGGTGCTAACCCTTCCTCGTGCGTAACCGACTCCCGAACCCGACTTTTAAAACTTCGCGGACCAAAAACACTGTTTTAATAAAGCAAAATGTTTTGTTAAAATAAATGTGATCCGATCACACCAAATAATGGTCGGTGGCGACTCCCGTTTTATTCCTATTTTCAAAACCATTGTCGAACCCCGTTTTGTTTTTAAAAAATGGTTACGACAGATATGATGGGATATAATAAAATATAAGATAATAAAAGTAATAAAATATAAATGTTAGTAATAAAATAATGCAACGATAGATCTAGTAATAATAGATACAATATAATAATAATCATATATATGTAAAATAATAGTGAGGGAAAAAATATAATAAAAAGTGATAGTGATAGTAGACAAATAATATACAAGAACTATCTTAAAGCAAACTATAACATATATATTATAATAGTAATAATAACGATATCAATAATATTAATAAAAAGGGTAATAATGAATATAATAATAATATCTAACGATGGACTAATAATATATAACAAACATACAGGGCAACAAATAACAAAAGTAGAAGTGAGCGGATTAATAATAAAACAATAATAAAACTCATTAATCGAAAAAACAAGGAGAGAGAAAAAAAATCAAAAGGGACTAAATCGGATCAAAACAAAAGCTTTGGGGCCAATTTTAAAACAAAACAAAGATAGAAGGGCTAAATTGTCATGCGTGTGCAACTTGGAAGGACCAAAATGGAAATAAACCCCACCCTTTGAAACGCAGCGCTCAACTGAGGACTCGATTGAAATGAAGGGCAAACTTTTGGGCCAAATCTGGAATAAAAAAAATAAATTATAAAGCCATGGAAGAGAGGAGGGGCTAAATGCGCAATTAGCCCATCTCCAAGAAAAACACGCGGATCCTTGGTGGATTGGGTCGGGTCAGTCCGACCCATCTCAAAACGACGTCGTTTTTGTGTTAAATTGCCCAGGGTGAAACGACGTCGTTTCACCCTTCCTATATAAATAAAAATTTTGACCCAAAAATCATTTTTCTTTCTTTTCCTTCAAAAAACCAAAAACTTTTCTCTCCCTCTCTCTCTCTCCCATGCGATTTCCGGTAGCTCCTCCGTATTGTCGCCGCCATGATTATCATCGTCGCCCACATGCATGTGATGGTGGAAAGAAAAAAAAGGGTGAGTTTTTTTTTTTTTATTTTAAACTCTTATATGTTTGCCTTTTTTTTAAAAAAAAAAGAAGAACACCCAAAAACAGATTCGGGAAAAAAAAATAAAACGAAAAAGAAAAAAAATAAACCTTTGCTCTTTTGAATCTAGATTTCTCTGAAATATTTTGCTGTTACAAGGGTTTATCTTTCTTTCGTAGCTTTCCAAAAAACCTCCCTCTTACAAATTTTGATTTGGCTTTTTATAGCCAGATTTTACAATAAAATATATTCTGTTTTGCTGTTGCTTTATCCTCTTTTTTCGCAGGTGTGTGACCGAGTGGTGGAGGAGGGCATGGCGCGGAGGGTTCGGAGGCGTGGGATGACGTGCCGTTGGGCGTGGGGCTGCTGGTGGCTAGGGTTTCTTCCCTTTCTTTTTTTTGGCTGAACATTAGTTTAGTTTTGGGCCATTTTGGGCTGAAAAAATTGGGCTTGTTTATTGATGAATTTGGGTTTTGGGCTGAAAAATTGGGCTTTACAGTACCTATTTCATAGTTTCCAACTACATTCATTCAACAAGTTCAACTTATCATTACTTTTACTTGATCCAAAACTTATCAAATTATATAAACAAATTCAAGCATCCAATCCAACCTTTTAAAAGGCATTCAACACTTATACATCAATTAAACTTAACAATTCAATGTCATGAAACACATACCTACCAAGCTATCCAAATACAATATATACCTATGCCATATCACATTGAATCATACCATTTCACTTCAAATTGCAAACACTTATGTACATTATATCCATTAATAGTTTATCGACCTTCAAATGAACTAAATCAACCATACACCAATACATATCTCAAGCATGACAATAGAGCATATCATTTTAACTAGGCATCAAATTAGCTCTTTTACTTATCTTATGCTACCAACATAAACATACCGAGTTTAAATAGGTTCATATATCAACTTCCCAAAAGCATCAAACATAACCAAACCATGCATTGACCATGTTAGATGCCATGGCCAACATTCAAAAACAACAATTGCCAAAGTCATCCCAAACCTTTCAATTCACTAAGACTTATATACATTAGGGTAACACATATACATGCAACAATCCTAAACTCAAAATGATCAAATAGCTATCGATTTGGTGATAGTGTGAGCTTCAAGACGATCCGACTTGATGAGTTCCGCAATATGACAATCTATAAGGAAAAGGGAAACAAATAAGGTAAGCATATAGGATACTTAATAAATTCATAACATTTCTAAGTTATTTTAGCTTGGCACAATATTTGGCTACACATGACAATAAAAATCATCATTATTATAAGCATTTTGATTAAAATCAATAACATATGATATCGCAAATACTCAATATGGCAATTCATGTCACATTAGATAACAATTTCAAGCTCATACTCAATCAAGGGATATTACATTCACATACATATCAATGGCATTCCTCAAATCAACGTTGCTTGCACAATTCATTCAATAACTTACCATTTGAAAGTCAAGTTCATTTCATCCCATTTCAATTTCTCAAATTCGTTTAAACTATCTCACTCGATGAACCCTAGTTAACAGACTTGGATACAAAGGTATCTACACCACACCCGTTGCTTGTCTGAGCTAAATATATAAGCATGTCAAGTTACACGTTCGGGCTAAACCTTTAGAACGACACATCAAGTTATTCTTTCAAGCTAAACCTATATCACATATATTTGAAAATCCGCAACAAATGCTGGACCTCGATAGCATTTGTAATCAATCTTGAACAAGTGCACACAAGACCCTATTGGCATGTCTGTTGTATCTTAACCTTAACTAAGTTCACACATACATCTTTTACACATAAAAACATTACTTTTCAATTTAGTCGAACTCTAGCCTTACGAACCAATTCACAACCAATTAATCCACAATAAAACACATATACACAAATCAATTACATAACAACTTAAGTAAATAAATATCATATAAACTTACCTAATCAAAACACCAACAAGTTGGTTCTTTAGGGACTATTCAACAAATTTTGCTTTTCCTCGATTATCTCCGGTTTGATCTAATTCTTGATCTATACAATTATTTCATTCAATTCATCAATACCAACATTTATACATTATGTCATGACATGAATGAACATATATAATCTTAATTTTTGATAACCCTAAAATTTTATATTTTATTCAATTTAGTCCCTAAATTCAAAATAACCATATCTTTCAATTTTGAGCCTCGATTTGAAAACCGACTTCAATTACATACATTAGGGACCCTCTACTTCCTATTTATACCTAAATTTCAAAATAATTTTACATTTTATACACTTTATTCCCTATGTACAAAACTAATAATTAAACTTTATAATCTAGTCATTTTCATAATCTAAGCCTAAAATCTATCAATTTAACACCAATTTCTTCAAGAAATCAACAATGAAAACTTTCAAAAAAATTAACAGTGTTACAAATTGGTACATGAGCTAGCTAAATCAAGCTCCCTTACCTCAAAAATATAAAACTTATAAGAAAATGACTTAATTTGCTTACCAATTGAAGAACCGAATGTTTTTAGATTCAAAGAGTTTTTTCTTTCTCTCAAATTCGGATTAAAGAAGAAAATGAATGAAAAAGATGACTTTTTTATGTTATTTTAACTTATAGAGTGGGATTAAAGACTAATTAATTTGATTAATTAAGCTAATCATACTTTAATTAGCTTAATTAACCTATTTAATTAACAAAGGTGGAAGATGTCATCATAAGTCACTAAATCATATTGAAAAATGGTTAATTTACCATTTTGATCATTTGACTAATTGCAAGTTAAATCCCTAAGTCTTTAGCCAATTAAAAATCTTTAGCGATTAGACTTTTACAATTTAGTCATCGTGTCTAAATTAACTATTAATTCAAAAAAAAAAATGCCAAACCAAACTTTAATATACTGTTATATGCCAACCTTGTAAATATTCATATTTAATATGTACGGGCTCGATTTATAAAAATGGGGTTGTCGAAATCGTATTTTTGGCATCATTGAAATTCAGACTATTACAATGTAATTGTCTTTGATGTGAGAGGGCTTATATAGGTTGATATTGTGGGACACGTGACTATTTTTGGTTGGTTGGCTAGTTTCTTCCAAGATCTGTGATAGGTGGACAATGTGACATCACTTAGGTTACAGGAGATGTGGGTGACAAGTGATGATTGTTTTACCGAAGTAGCTTAGTTGTCGAAAGTGGTTGGCTTGCATGTTTCCCAAGGTTTAGCGGTACAATACTAGTGGCGGAGCAATACAAACCAAGCCAAGGAGTCCTAGTGCTACAACGAAGGTCTGAGTTAACAGAGTTTCCATGTGTAACAGTTTTAATGCTCAACAATTTTGTACAACACAATATCTAAACTTAAGATGTTAGTGTAAAAATATTAATACACATAGAAATTATATTTTGTGCAACAGTTAAAATTTTACTACGCTTTTAGTTAAATTTATTTACATTTTATTTCATTTATAAAAAAAAATATTTATTTTGCATAGAAATTATTTAGAGTCTTTAAAGGGTTCATTTAGTGACGTTTGTTTATTTTAATCTAAGTTAGGTTTCTGAATTTGACAATTGTTCCCATATTAGGTTTAATTTTTTTATCTAAGTTAATCCTTAAAAACCTTAGAGTTCAAATCCTAATGTGGGAACAATTGCCAAGTTCGTACCCTAAATGAGAAAAAGTTTCAAATTCAAAGACTAACTTGGAAAAAAAAATTCAAACCTCAATGAGAGAACAAGTACCGAATTCAAAGCCTAACTTAAACAAAAAAATTCAAATCCAAAATAAAAAAAAAAATTACCAGATTTAAACACTAAATAATTACTTTTAAAAATAAAACCTATATGTAAAGGTTTTTTTTCATCCACTTTATACGTGGGACAAATTCTAATTTTATTTTACTTTAATATCTTTCAATTTACTATTTAAAAGTTAATACATTGAGATTCGTTTTAATCTCAGCATTACAATATTCGTTCTGAATGAGCTTTAATTTGATTAATGTAAATTTGGTTTAGATATTCTTGGAATGGATGGATTGATCACTTCTTCAAATATTTTTAATGTTGTTTAAATTGAGTTGGATCAAGATACCAATTTTTTAAAAAAAGTCATTAAATCAGTTGATTTAGAAATTGGTATCAACTGGTCGATTTGAATATTTTATTTTTGATATTTTTTACTTTTAAAATTTTAATTAATTGAAAATTGAACATTTTCTCATTTAGTTATGACACGTGGCAGAGAGGAACATGAAGCCAAATCATCGCCCATTTGCGCATGACAGCCCGTCTATGCATTCCATCAACATGTCAATAGACTAATTAATCTACCAAAACCTGTGTAGAAGCCCAAATTTGCCCGGGCCCATGAGACCAAACCAAACATCAAAAAAAAAGAAAAAAGAAAAAAAGAGACAAACAGAAAAAATAAATCCAAAATTTTAAAAGTCCAATGTCCAGTCCATTACAAATTATAAACCCAATGTTTAAAATAAAACAGTGGCCCAAATTTCAGCCCAAAAATTACTAGCCCACTACAAAACCCAAATCTTTGAATTGACCCAAACAAATTTCAAGAGAACTCCGAAACTTGGTGCCTTTTCATGGCCATCCCCACGAGCGCCCTTTGACTCCTTCGTGCTATGCACGCCACCGCTTTAGATTCCTGAGCAGATCCCACGCGCCTCGCCACCACCACCACGCAAGCCTTCACTAACGCATCATCGTCGTACCTCCGCCAAAGAAGCATACGGCCTTGTACCGCAAAACAAATGAAAAAGCACATGAGAGACAAAGAAAAAAAAACAAAAGGAATGTTTGTATTTTGTTATTATTTTTTATTAATTTCTTATTTCGGCCTTTAAATGGACCAAAAACAAACGATTGTAAGGATTTTTTTTTTTACAGACGATTACGCATACATACAGCAATAAAAAAAAAAGAAAAACAGAGATCAGAAACGAAAGGTTTTTCTTTGATTACGTTCTCCTTTCTTTTTTTTATATTTCAAGCATTTCTTTGCTCTTTCTATTTGGAGGCGTTAATATAGAATAAAAAAACAAGAGGTTTACCTTCGTAAAGTAGGCAGTTGGATAGCTTTCTTCGTCGTGATCGAAGCAAAGAAATCCTTTGAGGTTCCGAATATGAAGGCGCTCGGATCTGGTTTGAACAAGGGTCATCGGGGGGCCTGAATCGGTTACTCCTCTCCGGTCATTGTGGCATTGGAGTGGCCGAAGCCACTTCTTTCTCCTGCGGCGCGCTTGAGAGAAAAAAAAAAAAGAGCGTTAGGGTTTCATTAGTTTAAAAGAAAGAATCAGTTTAGTTGTTTTTGGTTTAATTTCCTGGTTTATAGGGGTTATTATTCGGCGAAGAAACGTCGTCGTTTGGGGCTCACTCCCATAGCCTCAAAACGACGTCGCGTTTGATGCCAACCCGAGTGCGCAACCCGACCCTACTTCAGGATCCGCGTGTTTTATGGAACTGGGTTATTTACCCTCTTAGTCCTTCCGCATTTTGTGTCTTTTCTAATTAATTTCTATTTTATTTTAATTTCGCTTTTAATTTTTGTTCTGTCTTAATTTAGTCCCCATGTACACGGTGCGTTTTGAGCTTGGAATATTTTCTAGTTTAATCCCTAATATTTCATGCACTTTTTAATTCAGTCCTTAACTGTGTTTAAATTTTTTTTCATACAGCCTGTTAATTTTATTCTTGTTTCAATTCAGTATTTTTTTAGCTTATGAAGGTTATTCATTTCTTATTTTTGGAAGTTGTTTTAATAAATTATTTTGGACTGTTTTATTGATTTGACAATGTTTTAATTGGTCTTAAACTTTCATTTTTTATATTTTATTTAATACGCATGTTTGATTGCAAAGTATTTATTGTATAAATGTTCAATTTTAAACCATATATTATGTATTTCTTTGATGACTTATATTTAATCTTGAAACAATTATACGTTATTATTTTGTATATACATATGTGATAATAAAATTTTGGATACAAATTATCCGTCTTAAATAATTTTATAAATTGTTTGATTTCAAAATTTATTTATTTATTTTAAACATATTTGTTAGTATTCAAAATTTTATTTTATGTTTGTACAGACCCATTTGCCCGGCCCAAACCCAACCAAAACCCAACAAGCCCAAAACCCAAAATTAGAAAAAGAAAACCCTAGCCCCAACTCTGAAGTGGCGCCGCACCTACCCTCTGCCCAACACCGACCCTCCACCTGCCCTCTACCCACCGCCGACCTGCCTTCTGACATCGGCCACCGACCCTTCAACTGCTCCACCACTTGACCTGCAAACATTAAACGAAGACAAGACAGAAAAGAAAAAAAAAAAGAGTAAAGAATGGCTATAAAAAGCCAGAAAATGTACATTGTAAGGAGCTTTTTTTGATCAATATACAAGAAAAAAGAGAAATTTCAAACACAAAAGCAAACAAATCTAAACACACAAAAAAAAAACAACACAAAAGATTCATTGAAACCGAAAGAAACAGATCAAGAGGTGATTTTTACTTTCAAAACTCTTTTTTTTTTTTTTCATGCAAATATACCTTGGTATAACACAAAAAATAAAAAAAGAAAAGTTACCTTTTTTCAATTTCGACCACAGTGACGGTGTGGTTGCATGACGGGCAAGACGGGCTGCTTAGCCGAAGCCCACCGGATCTCCCCTTTTCGAGAAAAAAGGAAGAGGAATGGATTTTTTTTAAGGAGTGCACATCTATTTTTTTTTCTCAATTTTGGGCTTTAATAGCCCTCAAAGCGGCGTCGTTTTGGGTCGCCTTTGAGCCCAAAACGACGTCGCTTTGAATGACCCGACCCGATCTCGATCCGACCCGCCTAGGATCGCGTGTTTTTGGAAAAAATGGGATATTTACGCTGATCCTTCCGCATTTTTTTACCTTTCCAATCCAGTTTTTATTATTCTCAAATTCGCCCCAAAATTTACTCGGATTCGCAATTAAGTCCCTCCTGCTGCTGTGCGTTTTGGCCAAAAGGGTTTATTGCCACTTTAGTCCCCGTAAGTCCGCGCGCGTTGTAGATCGGTCCTCATCCTTTCTTTTATTTTCAAATTTAGCCCTAAAATCCCATTTTAATTTCAATTCAATCCTTTTTTAAGTTGACTCATGATTTTTGTACATTTATTATCATTATTATTATATTACTACATCATTATCATATTATATTATTATTATTACTTTATTATTATTATTATATTATTACTACTATTATTATTTTATTATTTTATTTCACTACTAGTATCATTTTATTTCCATTAACATATATTTATTTACATTTTTTTACTATTATTTTATTTTATCACTACTATAATTATTACTATTATTATCATTATTTAGTATTTGTATCATTATATTATTATTATTATTATCTCTATTATTGTTTTGTTACCATATTATTATCATCGTTATTATTTTTATTTTTACTATTACTATTATATTATATTATATTTGCTTATTCTTTTGCATATATATTACATTATTTATTGATGACTATTACTATTTTATTTTTCTTTCGTTTTATTTTACATTATTATTTATACATTATATATTATTAGTATTATTTATATTTTCATTGTCATTGTTCTAATATTATTTTTATTCTCTATCATTCTTGCCATGTTACTATTATAATTGTATTATTATTCTTGTATCATTATTCGTATGTCATTTTTTTACCGTTATCATTTTATTATTATTTATTACCATATTATCGTTATTATTATTATTATTCGTTATTTTCATTATTTTCACTATTCTTTCTTTCTTTTGTTTGCTATTACTATCATCTATTATTATAATTGTATGTGTTATCATTTTATTTTATTTTTCCTACTATTATTACTATTATTAATATTATTAGTTTATCTATTATTATTATTGTCATTGTTATCGTTAGTAGTAGTATTTTTATATTTACTATGTTTACGTCCATATTTGTTTTCTTAGCCTTGTGATATATTATTAAACAAAATATATTTTGAAAATTATCATATTTCCTTTAATTTTTTTTTTAAAAAAAATAAGGCAATGTTTCGTATTTAGAGATTCGTGGAATAGTGCCCTAATGTGCTGGGTTGCAATTCTCTGTTTCACTAAATAATCAAACATCCTTCTATCCTATTCCATGAAATATGAGACGACCTTGACTTCGAGAGATTAAAACATCGTGTCCTAACGTACTGGATGTGATGTTTAGATCTTTTCGGAGTAAAGAAATCTCGATTTCTCTTGGCCCGAATACCTATATTTATTTTTAGCTCAAACACTATAAAATCAAAGTGCATTTACAAAACCACCTTATTCCGTCCAAAAGTTTTCAAATCAAGCAATGTTTGTGTGTTTAGAAATTAGGGGAATAGTGCCCTAACGTGCTGGGATACGATTTTCCGCTTGACTAAAACACTAAACGCCCTTTAATAAATTTCAAGAACTCCGAGATAGCTTTGATTACGAAGGTTTAGAACATCATGTCCTAACGTCTTGGATGTGATGTTTGTATCCTCTCGAGCAAAGAAATCTCAAAATTTCGCCCTAATTATCCAAACATTTTTAAAGGATCATATTTTAAAGAAACCTTTTAAAACTTCTGACATTAAGACACTAATTAATCATTTTGGTACCAATTTTGGGCGTCGAGGGTGCTAGCCCTTCCTCGTATGCGAACCGACTCCCGAACCCAATTTTCAAAACTTCGCAGACCAAAAACACTGCTTTTAGTAAAACAAAATATTTTATTAAAATAAAGGTGATCCGATCACACCAAATAAAGGTCGGTGGCGACTCCGCTTTATTCCTATTTTTAAAACCAAAGTCAAACCCTTTTTGTCGCTTTTCCAAAAATGGTTACGACAACTTGGCGACTCAATCGGGGACACCTTAAAGAGAGTCGAGCCATAAATTGATTATTTTTGTCTTTTGTCGAAAGTTTGAAAGATTATTTTAAAATCACGATCTTTTATTGTATGTTGTTTCAATTTGGCATTACATTGCATGACCGTTGTGGTCACACCTTTAAGTGAGAGTGAGAAACTACTCCTTCGTGAGGTTTTCACCTCAGTGTAGGATAGTGGATCGCCGGATACATCCGCATTCTATGTCTTCGTGAGATTTTCATCTCCAGATAGCCATAGGGAAATGTATTCCCTCGAATCGAACTCGATCCATATGAGCCTATAATGGGTGAGGATTGAGGAATCTCTGGTTCGTGTACTCCTCTTTAGAACCAAATCTCATATAGTAAGCCCTAGGAGCCCACCTTAGGTAGAACTATGTTAAACCCCTAGTGGTCACCTGGATAGGTACTCTATTTTGTTTATTTCTCTTGTACTAACGTGTTTTGTTTTGTTTGTAATTGCATTGCATTGCATCACACCGCATCATCTTAGAAAGGAGGTGTTGATTCATATTCAATTGCTAAATAGAAGAGTTTATCATAAGGGAATGTGTTACTTGATAAAGTGGATTATAATACGGTCGTTCGAACATAGTCCAAGTAAAACAACGAGAGATGACTGATAGCGCACAGAAAAATACAAGACTTTGCCCGAGGATTCAAGCCGACAAAGATTATTCGAGAGTCATCATGTCTCCATTTTCTAAAAGAAGCTCATAAACATCGCGAAAGATAAGTGAGCGAAGAGGTACGGCCTGGACCAAGCAACAAGGAGCTAGAAGAGGTATCCATTGAGAAAGTTCACGGGGCACGACCATAACATCCGGATACGAAGAAGAGGATTTCACCTGGACTATGAGGACAAAGCCGCATATGTAATCCGTTTTATGTAAAGAAATGTATTTTCTAGAGAAGTTCTTCTAATGAAATTGAATTCATAATCAACGCCTCTCTTTCTTTATGCATGCATTTGCACTGCATTTCATGCATTTGCCTTGCATCATATCACATGCATTAAGATTTGTAGAAAGACCCTAATTAGGTGAAGTTATTTCAGTGACCTAGAAGACATGGATCAAAGAATGGAAAGGCTAGAACAAATGCAAAAGGAAATACAGGAGCAGATGCAAGAACGATTAATCAAGATACAACAAGACATGATAGAACAGATGTAGGAATCTCAGAGTAGCATGATGAATCAGTTGGCGCGGTTGTTGGCCAATGAACGTGAGAAAGGAAAGGGCGTTGCTACTAGTTTGGGAAACGATAATGACGATTCATTTACCTCCGGTTTTACCCCGCCTAATACCCAAGTGCCATCGAGGTGTGTCCTCAAAGGCCATCTATCGCGATTAGGCCTCAACAAGGGCAAAATGATATTAGACTACCCACGAACTCCCGCGTTGGCTCAGGATTCAATCCAGGAGATAACCCAGCCAATCTCGATTTGAATATAGCGTAGAGGACGGGGCAATGGTTGAATCCTCGAAGTAATTAGAAGATCGTTGTAGATGGTTGGAGGAAAAGTTTAAGACTTTGGAAAATACCGATCACCACCATGGTTTTGACGCAAAAGACTTGAGTCCGGTTCCAGATTTAGTGCTTCCTCATAAGTTTAAGATGCCGAATTTGAGAAGTACAATGGGACCAGTTGTCCCGAGGCGACATCACAATGTTCTCACGGCATGGATGGCGGGCACCTTAATAATGACCGCTTGTCGATTCATTGTTTTCAAGACAGCTTTATTGGTCTGCCGCCAAATGGTACAACCAATTTTAGTCGTGCCCAAGTCAAGACGTGGAAGGACTCGCATGTGCCTTCATGAAACATTATGGCCATGTAGGCGATATTGTTCCCGATCGAATCACGCCTAAAATATGGAGAAAAGCCAAATGAAAGTTTCAGCAATATGCCCCGGTGGAGGGAAGTAGTACACAAGTTCAAACCACCGCTCCTAGAAAAGAGACAACCATCTTTGTTTGTCAATACGTTGAAAGCTCCTTCATTAATCACATGCTTGGAAGTGCCACTAAAAGTTTTTCGATATTGTCTGCCGTCAAGGAAATGATCGAACATGCAATCGACATGCAAGATTGAAGTGGGAAACCACTAGAAGGCCTCGCTCCTAGAAAAGGGATGACGAGGTGAATAATACAAACATGGGGACCCAAAGTCAATTATCGTTAACCACCAAAGATGGTGACTATCGAGTATCAAAGTTCGCCAAGGAAAAAATCTCAGACAAGGAAAAACATTGAAAAACTCCAATTTACGTCAATCCCTATGAGGTATAAGGAGTTGTATCAAAGTTTATTTGATGCACAAGTTGTCTCCCCCCAATATCCAAAATCGATGCAACCTCCATACCCAAAATTGTATGACCCAAACACCCAGTGTGAGTACCACGCGGGGATCACAGGCCATTCGATAGAAAATTGCCTCACTTTTAAGAAATTGGTGGAAAATCTCATCAACATGGGTATTGTGAAGTTCGATAATGGAGCAATGGTATACCCGAAAAGAATCGAAGAATAAAAGCTTTCTGAGCATCTGCCTTTATGTACTTGAGAGTGTTTTTGAACAATGAGACTGTGGAAGAAACATGTATTTTGAAGCTAATCTAGAGTAATGTAAACACACTTGTTACTCCAAGCCCGGAAGCAATAAGATTTCTTTTGAGAAGTAGGCTTGTGTCCGAATTTTATTTCAATAAAATGCATCATTCTAAGTAAATATTTCCATTCTTTACATTTCATATCGAATATTTTTTCACTCATGACCATATCATACTAATAATCATCCTTAGGATCATTTATTCTTTGATTTTCTCGCCCACAATGGGCCCCCAGATATCAATGACATGAGCGATGCTGTTACTGACTCTCTTTTTAGTGAGATATGTATCTAGAGAGATCTAAAGACTTTGAAGATGACAAAGATTGCAACTTACTTCCCCAATGGTAGATCCTATCTTATGAAGTGTCAGCAGACGCTATGAACTAACGAAAGAAATGAAGATTGAAGCGTAGCTCTTCGTAGGAATAAGGCAAGGCATCGTTGAGCTATTTTCAGGGATTCAAGATGTTTTCGCACGATCATATCAAGGCATGCCAAGCTACTAAAACATGGGTATGCTGTTAAGGTTGGGGTTCAAAGAACCCATGTTTTACAACAGCCTAGCTAATCAAGAGGCTCTGCTATTGGGGAAATTGTATCATTATGCCATAAATGCCAAATCGAGGAAGACCGTGCTTTCTCTTTTTCATATATGAACAGGATGTTAACAAGCCGGTCTTTAGCTAACATCGATCCATATTCATGGTCGTTGGTTACCTCATTGAGAGGTGAAGGTTGCTTCATCCGCTAAAATTACAAAGTCGACAAACAAAAAAAAAAAAAAAAAAAAAACATTCAAGATTTTTTAAAAATAGTGAGACTTGTAAAGGTTGGCATAGAAGTTACCATTTACCCTTTAAGTTCCTTGAACGTTGGCTAGACTTCACGGGCATCTTTCCTATTGGTTTATGAAAGGAAACAATTGTTGGAAGATAGGATTCCTTTTCCCAAGCTTGATTGAATTAGAGGAAGCAGAATGCCTCCAGTAAGCTTGATTGAAAGTATTCAGCCGGGTCAAAAAAAAACGGATACGGGCTTGACAAAAAGGTTCACTCAAGAGTATTTCAGAAGATGACCTAGCATTAAGAGATTCTTCTTATCCAAAAGAACTCTAAAGAAAAGTAAATACCTTATACAAAGAAAGAAGGCTGTTCTAGGAAACATGAGTGATGACAAGGACCTGCCCAATCCGGTGAGTTCAGATTCAATAAAAAAAAAAGAGTTTTCCAAAAATGAAAAAACACGAAAAAATAAAAAAGAAAAAGGAGAGGCCAAGGCGAAAACCCGCAAAGGGCGCTTTGAGACCAAAGGGTATTTGAGTTGAAAACCCGAGAAGGGCAGCTCAAAATTTTGATTGAGAGTAGGGCATAAAGTAGTCTTGCTACGCTCGAAGAAGTATGTTACGCCTTAGGGCATCGACAAAGTACTGGATCCCCTAAACACATATTAAGCTCAAAATGGTCCTCAAGAAGTTGGAACAGCAGAAGCTCAAGTGCGATATCCGGGGCACTTAGTTTCTATTTTACCCATTTTTGTTACTTGTGGTTATTTTATTCCTTTCAAAAAACCACCGATAAAATTCCTTCTTAATTACCTTTGCTAGCATTGATTAATTTGTTTGTTTCGAGCTGTGCTCCCAATCAATTTCCTTTTTGTCCATTGTTACAATCTTTTTCAAGCATTTTGCATTGAAATAACGATTAGTGGACTAATAATACTTTCATAAAAGGAGTTTTGCATATTACTCTGGAAGCTTCTGAATAATACAAGGACCTGAAATAGGACTATTGTTTAGAACTCACTCAGCTCAAGGTTTGGAAATATTGGAGAAAGATGATTATCTCTTTGGACCTTTTATTGGTTGAACAAAATGACAATACATTTCACGGTGATACGACCTTGACAGATAACGAGCAATGTCAACCCAAAGAAGGCAAAGGGATCATTCTCGAGAAAAGAAAATGATACTCAGATTCATGCACATATCAGCCTACACATCCGGTCATTACACGGTGAATAGTTATACCTCGGGTTACAAGCAGGATAGATGGAAAAAAACCAAATGTTATTCTCCTAGAGTTGCAGTGAGAGATGCAAACTTTATGTCTCAGAAGGTACAGTGGAAGGGACCCCGAAATTACAGCGGGGCAAGCTTGTTGAGCAGAATATGATCATTGTTTTTGGGCTTTCTATCAAAGATACTAGCTGAACGAGAAAGCATGATAACGTATCAGTGGTAGAACATTAATGGACTACGAGCAATGATGACCCTAAGCATTTTAAAAAAAGGGATCATTTCATTTTGCATTCATACATCATTTCAAAGCATGTTTAGTTAGGAGCATTCACTCATTGCATCCTAATCATCATAAAAGACGGCCTCATGACATTCCGCATTCATGCAAAAGTCATCCATTGTCATTTAGTTAGGAGCATTGATTTATTCGATCATTGCATCCTAATTATTGTAAAAAGACCATTCTCACAAGATTCTCGCATTCATGAAAGTGTCGTCCATAACGCATGTAGTTAAGAGGCTTTGAGTCATTTTGATCATAGCACCTTCATCATTTGCATAAACACATAAAATTCATTCTACAGGACAGGTTCCTCAAAGAACGGTGTAACGATATTAAAGTATAGATTTCGTTCCCTCAAGATGGTAGTGGGGCAAAGATCAAGATTGAAGTCTTCCCAAGATAGTAAGGAAGCACATTGAAAAGTATGATTTCGTTCCCTCAAGATGGTAGTGAAGCGATCAAGATTGAAGTCTTCCTGAAGATAGTAAGGAAGCAAATTGAAAAGTTCAGATTTTGCTCCTTCGAGATGGTAGGGGAGCAGATTGAAGATTGAAGTCTCCCTGAAAATAGTAAGGAAGCAAAATGAAAAGTTTCAATTCTTATTTCCTCGACGCTCCAGTGGAAAGCAGTTGAGATTACAAATCCCGCCTCCCCGAAAGTTAACAATGAGGATCAATCATTATTCTTTGAAGTTTCAAGAAGAGAAGATGGAGATTACAAATCTCTTCTCCCGAATTCTTATTTCCTCGACGCTCCAGGTGGATCAGTTGAGATTACAAATCTCGCCTCCTCGAAAGTTAACAATGAGGATCAATCATTATTCTTTTGAAGTTTCAAGAAGAGAAGATGGAGATTACAAATCTCTTCTCCTCAATTCTTATTTCCTCGACGCCCAGGTGGATTAGGTTGAGATTACAAATCCCGCCTCCCGAGTTAACAATGAGGATCAATCATTATTCTTTTGAAGTTTCAAGAGAGAAGATGGAGATTACAAATCTCTTCTCCTCAATTCTTATTTCCTCGACGTTCTAGTGGATTAGGTTGAGATTACAAATCCCGCCTCCCGAAAGTTAACAATAAGGATCAATCATTATTCTTTTGAAGTTTCAAGAAGAGAAGATGGAGATTACAAATCTCTTCTCCCAATTCTTATTTCCTCGACGCCCAGTGGATTAGGTTGAGATTACAAATCCCGTCTCCCTGAGTTAACAATGAGGATCAATCATTATTCCTTTGAAGTTTCAGTAAGAGAAGATGGAGATTACAAATCTCTTCTCCCTGAATTCTTATTTCCTCGACGTTCCAGTGGAGTAGGTTGAGATTACAAATCCCGTCTCCCTGAGTTAACAATGAGGATCAATCCTTAATTCTTTGAAGTTTCAGTAAGAGAAGATGGAGATTACAAATCTCTTCTCCATGAATTCTTATTTCCTCTAAGTTCCCGTGGATTAGGTTGAGATTACAAATCCCATATCCCTGAGTTAACAATGAGGATAAGTCCTTATTTCTTTAAAGTTTTGGTAGAGAAGATGGAGACTACGAATCTCTTCTCCCTGAATTCTTATTTCCTCGAAGTTCCCGTGGACTAGGTTGAGATTACAAATCCCGTCTCCCTGAGTTAACAATAAGGATAAGTCCTTATTCCTTTGAAGTTTTGGTAGAGAAGATGGAGACTGCGAATCTCTTCTCCCTGAATTCTTATTTCCTCAAGTTCCGTGGAGTAAGAAGTAAATCAAGAAATCACTGGTGATCCCGAGTTTGTTGGGATCAGATTGAAGAAAGTGATTTGACCTTCCGAAGTTGTAGGAAGCAAATCGAAGAAATCAGTCTGGTGATCTCCGAGTTTGTTGGGATCTGATTGAAGAAAGCAGATTTGACCTTCCCAAGTTGCGGAAGCAGCTCAAGATATCACTGGTGGTCCTTGAGTTTGCAAGGATCAGATTGAAGATAGCAGTTTTGACATTCCTGAATTTGCAAGAGCAGATCGAAGATAACAAGTTTGGCGATCTTGATGTTACAGGAGCGGATTGCGGGAGCAGTCAAGATACAAGGCGCAATGTAATAAATTGGAACTACAAGTCCTATCTCACCAAAGCAACGGTGGAATAGAATCGAAACGACGGACGCGGTGGATGAATGGGCAATCAAGAAAAGAGCACCAAAAGAAGTTAAGGCCCATCGAGACCGGTCAAAATGGGTCTTTCCTATGTCTTTTGCTCTATTGCACATACCGACAATGAGCAAAGAGGGCAACATCTGCACCCATTTGCCCTACCAAACCCAACCAAAACCCAACAAGCCCAAAACCCAAAATTAGAAAAAGAAAACCCTAGCCCTAACTCAAGTGGCGCCAGACCTACCTCGCCCAACACCGACCCTCCACCGCCTCTACCCACCGCCGACCGCCTTCCGACATCGGCCACCGAATTCTTCAACCGCTTCCACCACTTGACTCGCAAACATTAAACGAAGACAAGATGTAAAAGAAAAAAAAGAGTAAAGAATGGCTATAAAAGCCGTAAAATGTACATCGTAAGGAGCTTTTTTTTTCGATCAATATACAAGAAAAAGAGAAATTTCAAACACAAAAGCAAAGAAATCTAAACACACAAAAAAACAACACAAAAGATTCATTGAAACCGAAAGAAACAAATCAAGAGGTGATTTTTACTTTCAAAACTCTTTTATTTTTTTTCATGCAAATATCTTGGTATAACACAAAAAATAAAAAAATAAAAGTTACCTTTTTTGAATTTGCCACAGGTACGGTGGTTGACGACGGTTTCAAGACGACGGCTACCGGTCGAAGCCCACCGGATCTCCCCTTTTTAGAGAAAAAAGGAAGAGGAATGGATTTTTTTAGGAGTCGACATCTGCTTTTTTTTTCAATTTTGGCTTTAATAGCCCCTCAAACGCGCGTTTTGGTCGCCTTTGAGCCCAAAACGACGCTGCTTTTGAACGACTGACCGATCCGATCCGACCCGCCTAGGATCCGCGTGTTTTTGGGAAAAATGGGATATTTACGCATGATTCTTCCGCATTTTTTACCTTTCCAATCCAGCTTTTATTATTCTCAAATTCGCCCCAAAATTTACTCGGATTCGCAATTAAGTCCCTCCCCTCATTGTATGCTTTTGGCCAAAAGGGTTTATTGCCACTTTAGTCCCCGTAAGTCCTGCGTTGTAGATCGGTCCTCATCCTTTCTTTTATTTTCAATTTTAGCCATAAAATCCCATTTTAATTTCAATTCAATCCTTTTTAAGTTGACTCATGATTTTGTACATTTATTATCATTATTATTATATTATTGCATCATTATCATATTATATTATTATTATTACTTTATTATTATTATTATATTATTACTACTATTATTATTTTATTATTTTATTTCACTACTAGTATCATTTTATTTCCATTAACATATATTTATTTACATTTTTTACTATTATTTTATTTTATCACTACTATAATTATTACTATTATTATCATTATTTAGTATTTGTATCATTATATTATTATTATTATTATCTCTATTATTGTTTTGTTACCATATTATTATCATCGTTATTATTTTTATTTTTACTATTACTATTATATTATATTATATTTGCTTATTCTTTTGCATATATATTACATTATTTATTGATGACTATTACTATTTTATTTTTCTTTCGTTTTATTTTACATTATTATTTATACATTATATATTATTAGTATTATTTATATTTTCATTGTCATTGTTCTAATATTATTTTTATTCTTTATCATTCTTGCCATGTTACTATTATAATTGTATTATTATTATCGTATCATTATTCGTATGTCATTTTTTTACCGTTATCATTTTATTATTATTTATTACCATATTATCGTTATTATTATTATTATTCGTTATTTTCATTATTTTCACTATTCTTTCTTTCTTTTGTTTGCTATTACTATCATCTATTATTATAATTGTATGTGTTATCATTTTATTTTATTTTTCCTACTATTATTACTATTATTAATATTATTAGTTTATCTATTATTATTGTCATTGTTATCGTTAGTAGTAGTAGTATTTTTATATTTACTATGTTTACGTCCATATTTGTTTTCTTAGCCTTGTGATATATTATTAAACAAAATACATTTTGAAAATTATCATATTTCCTTTAATTTTTTTTTAAAATAAGGCAATGTTTCAGTATTTAGAGATTCGTGGAATAGTGCCCTAACGTCTTTGGGTTGCAATTCTGTTTCACTAAATAATCAAACATCCTTCTATCCTATTCCATGAAATATGAGACGACCTTGACTTGAGAGATTAAAACATCGTGTCCTAACGTACTGGATGTGATGTTTAGATCTTTTCGGAGTAAAGAAATCTCGATTTCTCTTGGCCCGAATACCTATATTTATTTTTAGCTCAAACACTATAAAATCAAAGTGCATTTACAAAACCACCTTATTCCGTCCAAAAGTTTTCAAATCAAGCAATGTTTGTGTGTTTAGAAATTAGGGGAATAGTGCCCTAACGTCTTTGGGATACGATTTTCCGCTTGACTAAAACACTAAACGCCCTTTAATAAATTTCAAGAACTCCGAGATAGCTTTGATTACGAAGGTTTAGAACATCATGTCCTAACGCTTTGGATGTGATGTTTGTATCCTCTCGAGCAAAGAAATCTCAAAATTCGCCCTAATTATCCAAACATTTTTAAAGGATCTCGATTTTAAAGAAACCTTTAAAACTTCCGACATTAAGACACTAATTAATCATTTTGGTACCAATTTTGGGCGATCGAGGTGCTAGCCCTTCCTCGTATGTAACCGACTCCCAACCCAATTTTCAAAACTTCACAGACCAAAAACACTGTTTTAGTAAAACAAAATGTTTTATTAAAATAAAGGTGATCCGATCACACCAAATAAAGGTCGGTGGCGACTCCCGTTTTATTCCTATTTTCAAAACCAAAGTCAAACCCCTTTTTGTCGTTTTCCAAAAAATGGTTACGACAATGTTAATTCGCATTTATCAATTTTGTAGGTTTATTAAATTTCGTAGTTTATTGTTAACATAGCGTTTAATTTGTGAATAATGCTCGATTAATGTTTGTACATTTTGTACCATAGCATGCTTCAAAATTCCAATACATGTATGCCTTATATCAAACATTTTGTATACATTAAGTTCATTTTAAAATTTCACGTACATAAATTTCTTTTTAAAACAAGGCAATATTTGCGTGTTTAGAAGTACGAAAAATTACATCCTAGCGGTTGGGTGTCGATTTTCGCTCAACTAAATACCCAAATACCCTTTTACATGTTTTGAAGATCAAAGATGATCTCGTGTCAGAGTATTAATGTGTTATATCCTAACGTGCTGGGTATGATACTTTCATCCCTTTGAAACGAGTTAATCTTGAGATTCAATTCCGATTTAATTAATTTTCTTTCAAAATTTTTCACCCTAAATATTTTCAAGTTTTCGACATTAGGACAATATTAATCAATTTGGTACCAACTTTGGGCGTTGCAAGGGTGCTAACCCTTCCTTGCACGTTACCGACTCCCGAACCCGTTTTCTCAAATTTCGCAGACCAAAAATTTTTATAGGTGACCTGATCACACCTAAACAAAAAGGGATCAGTGGCGACTCTATTTTTTAAAGTCGATTCCCGTTTTCCAAACATCAAAAAAAATGATTTCGACAACCTGTTTATATCTTATTAGTATATGCGAAAACTCGAGATCAACCTTGGAAGTTACTAGTAATTTCATTAGAAACATCTTCAAAGTTTCTTTCAACTAGAATTCAATCCGTTGAGTGGAGTGAGACGATGATTGATGTTTTTTAAATTAATATTTGAGCTTAAATTTTAGATATTATTACAACATTTTACAATAATCCTTAAAGGAGAGCCTGCCTAAAACCTTTCAATCATGATGGAATAATCATCTATTGTTAAATTACTTTATATTATCACATCACCGATTTATAGAGTCGTGTTATCGTTTTTAACAAGAATATATGATATTATTGTCAATAAGATATTTACATATAACAACTTATGCGTACTTTTATCTCATTCGACCTTTTCTCTTATCCTCTTTCATCACCATCTCTTTTTACGACGGCCGGCCCTTTATCTTTCGAAGGTAATTCGTCATTCACTTCCGCCAATACTTTTCCGGATACGAAAACTAAAAGAACAAACAGTTGAGCTAAACTCGCGAAACTTTAGACCTTTATTCCGCAATAAGCGACAAGTTCCCTTAAAAATAACCCCAAAGGGACCCCAAACAATCAGTTTTCGAATTCACACAAAGACAAAAAGAGTTGTGTCACCCGGCAGTGATGCATTTTATGACAACCCAAGCACAAAGAGATAAGCACAAATAATAATAATAATAAATAATCGTGAAATAGCAAAATGTCCCCGGAACCTACTCAGAATCATGCCCACAGTAAAGATTTTACCTAATGACTTTCAAATCACCGGCCAGGATAAGCGCCTCACTTACATTAGTTTTACCGTCACATCGACCGCCCTTTTACGATTAAATTAAGAAAGTGGATGATAGGGATTATTTAACCGGTCCATGTAATTATATTTTTAAATATTTTAATGATGAATTTTTTAGATAATTATAGCGTTCTTAAAAAAATATATTCTATCATGATTAAATTTTAGTTCATTAGAGCATCAATTTGCTTTTATTTTTAAAATTGAGGGAATTATGAATACTCTTGGGTATATAAAAAACATGTCATATATTTTTATATTATATTAAAAATAACAAATAGAAAAAAATCTGGTTTTGTAATAATAATATTATTTTCTGTTAATAAAAGATTATTACTCGATTCTACAAACAAGATTAAAATTGGAAACGTTTTTAATTTTTGAAAAAAAACATGTTTTTATATTTTGTTGGAGTGTTCTGGAAAACAAAAATTAAAAATACAAAAACCTATATGATAGATTTTTAACTTGGAAAGTGAAGTAAAAAATAAAACCTAATTGATATCAATATTGTTGCTTACACATAGGTTTAAAATCTTTTATTATTCTATTTAAAGGTTATATATCAACAATTTTTATTTTTAAAATATAAAATTAGTATATGTTTATTTTTTTGGGTTAGTTGGAAGAAAATGTTGATTTTAAAATTTAATTAGGAAATAGACTGATTTTAGAGAGAAACAAAAAACGCGTCCAGTTTTATTCTTCTAAAAATAGTTTTTTTTTTTGGGTGTTGGAAATTTGGAGTGAAAAATTTATTTGTGTTTGTGTTTTAAGGAGAAATTATGATAGCTTTGAGGTATGTTTGAGTTGACACGATGATGCGGTGGCGCTTAGATACCCACAAATTTCATTTCTCATGTGGGGAGTGCACCATCACCTTAAAAGATGTTGCATTGCAATTCAAGCTCTTAGTTCATGGTGGTTATACGGTCATGGGTTGAAGTATAACTAGGGCTCCCAGTTGACAGTGATTATGCGGTCACGAATTCAAGTATAACTCAAGCCCCTAGTTGACGGTGGTTATAAGATAACGGGTTCAAGTTTCATGCCACCAGAAGAGGATGCTTTACAAACCCCATATATAAGTTTGTGATCATAACCATGGAGAAAAATTGTAACATCCTGATAATTAGGGGTTATGCATCTCTACTTAATTGAATGTTGTTGCATGCCTAAATATGATTGAGTGTGTTTTGGAAGTTTATTCTTGAACTTCAATTATGTAAGTGAATGCTTAGTGAAATATTAAATTTTTAATAATTAAGATGGAGCTAAGCAAGATAGGCTTTAAGAAATATTGACAAGAGGTTTTAAGCATAATAAGTAAATTGGCAAGTTGGTAAGGGCGCATGGATGAATGCTTGAGGAGAGAGGTTCGAATCCTCTAGTTAGCAAGTGGAAGGATTTTTAATTTTTTTTTGTTTTCTTTCCTATAGTGTCGGCCAAGACTATTCTAGAATGGATGGTCATCTTCTTATTTTTGGTTAGTAGACCATATGAAAAAGGCAAGCTAGAAGTTATGGCATAGGATCATGAAGATATGGTAAGATAGGGGGACAAAAGGCTTGAAGAAAGGAGGGTGTTTTGGAAGCTTTTTCATGGTCATTTGACCATAAACCTAGTCGGCTTTAGGGGCTAAGGGGAGAAGGTTTAATTGTGTTTGGAATCAAAGGATTGATGGGGAAGAATTGAGGAGGAAAAAGGGGATTATGTTGGTAAGGTTGGCCGAATTTTTGCATAGGCATTAGGGTGTTAGTTGGCCAAAATTTTTAACCAATTTCTCTCCAAAACCTTGTTCATAGCCGAATGCTTATCTACACAAAAGAGAAGCCTTTTTCTCTTCTTTTGGTCTTTTGTAATTTACCATTTCGGTTTGAGAAGTCTTTCTAGTTTCTTTTCTCCTAAACATAACATCTTTTTCTTCCTCTTTGTAACCGAAAGTACCAAAGTTCAAAGACCTATTTTCTTCACTTTTTCCCTCATGGCCGAATGCACATAAGTCCCTAAACTCATCTCTTTTCTTTTGGAAATCATCATTATCATCATCTTTTTCTTCCTTTTCTCTTTCTTTCTCCTTTCATTTTTCTTTCTTTTTCACTTTCAACCGAAACCATTTTTACCAAAAAGCAAATCATCCCTTTCTCTCAAATTTCTCTTCTCATTTACCTTGCTAAGGCCGAAACTCCCATTCTCTATTTTCATTTTCTTCTTTCTTTTCTTTTGTTGAAAACTCGAAACCACCATAGCCAAAAACATCATATTTTTCTCTTCTTTTTATTCAAGCCGAAAGCATCATTTCTTTTCTTCTACTTTGACAAGGCCAAATCTTCAAGTGGTTAAGTAAGGATTTTTGTTAAGTGTTTTCATTATTTCTTTTAGAATAGCCGATTTAGAAACTTAATTCTCTCATTTTCTCCTAGGCCGAAACTTTGGAAGGGATTGTTAAGAATCCTTTTTGAAACCAACATTTAAGGAGAGATCTTTCGAAATCATCCAAGGTAAGGATTATCACTTTCGGTTATATCGTTTCTTTTAGATAGTTTATTAATCAACTTTATTTTAGGGTGATTTTGAGACTAACAAGATAGGTTCAAAAGAGCAAGACGGAGTGTTTGGAAGAGAGGAGGCTCTGCTTTTACCCTCAAACTTCAAACGAAGGGTCAGACGGTATACGAGATTTTCCAACGGGTTGTGGACCCTCCGCTAACGAAGATCGGTTATTTGAAGTCGTATGCATAAATCAACCACTTTTCGTTAGTGGGTTGTCGCCGGTTTTGATCCATCTAGCGGAGAAAAATCACAAATAACGGTTGTCAGAATCATGCCCACAGTAAAGATTTTACCTAATGACTTTCAAATCACCGCCCAGGATAAGCGCCTCACTTACATTAGTTTTACCGTCATATCGACCGTCCTTTTACGATTAAATTAAGAAAGTGGATGTTAGGGATTATTTATCCGGTCCATGTAATTATATTTTTAAATATTTTAATGATGAATTTTTAGATAATTATAGCGTTCTTAAAAAAATATATTCTATCATGATTAAATTTTAGTTCATTAGAGCATCAAATTGCTTTCATTTTTAAAATTGAGGGAATTATGAATACTCTTGGGTATATAAAAAACTGTCATATATTTTTATATTATATTAAAAATAACAAATAGAAAAAAAATCTGGTTTTGTAATAATAATATTATTTTCTGTTAATAAAAGATTATTACTCGATTTTACAAACAAGATTAAAAATTGGAAACGTTTTTAATTTTGAAAAAAAACATGTTTTTATATTTTGTTGGAGTGTTCTGGAAAACAAAAATTAAAAATATAAAAACCTATATGATAAATTTTAACTTGAAAAGTGAAGTAAAAAATAAAAACCTAATTGATATCAATATTGTTGCTTACATGTAGGTTTAAAATCTTTTATTATTCTATTTAAAGGTTATATATCAACATTTTTTATTTTTAAAATATAAAATTAATATATGTTTATTTTTTTTGGGTTAGTTGGAAGAAAATGTTGATTTTAAAATTTAATTAGGAAATAGACTGATTTTAGAGAGAGAAACAAAAAACGCGTCCTAATGGACCCGTTTTTATCCTTTTAAAAATAGTTTTTTTTTTGGGTGTTGGAAATTTGGAGTGAAAAATTTATTTGTGTTTGTGTTTTAAGGAGAAATTATGATAGCTTTGAGGTATGTTTGAGTTGACACGATGATGCGGTGGCGCTTAGATACCCACAAATTTCATTTCCCATGTGGGGAGTGCACCATCACCTTAAAAGATGTTGCATTGCAATTCAAGCTCTTAGTTCATGGTGGTTATACGGTCATGGGTTGAAATATAACTAGGGCTCCCAGTTGACAGTGATTATGCGGTCACGAATTCAAGTATAACTCAAGCCCCTAGTTGACGGTGGTTATAAGATAACGGGTTCAAGTTTCATGCCACCAGAAGAGGATGCTTTACACACCTTATATATAAGTTTGTGATCATAACCATGGAGAAAAATGGGCTCACTAGTATAATCAACCTATTTTTTTTCTCCATCAAAGTAGTATCCTTAATCTCATTGTCCAAAACCTGTGACAAAGTTGGAAGTAAGAATACTTTCAGGGAGAGGAGTGACCGTGATGGTGGAGAAAAGCTAAAACGCGACTCAAGGAAGCAACGATTGTTGTGATTAAAGAACTCGTTAATAATTACAATCGTTGCCCCTCGACTCGCGTTTTAGCTTTTTCTCCACCGTCACAGTCACTCCCCCATGAAAGTTTTCTTGCCCCCACCTCTAACACAGGTTTTGGACAATGAGGTTAAGGATACTATTTTGATGGAATAAAAGAATTAGTTTATTATACTGGTGAGCCCATTTTTCCTCTATGATTATGATATCAAAATTATATATGAGATTTATAGAACATTCTCTTCTGGTGGCATGAAATTTGAACTTGTTACTGCATAACCACCATCAACTAGGGGTCCGAGTTATACTTGAATCTGTGACCACATAGCCACCGTCAAGTGGGAGTCTTGGTTATAGGTCCGAGTTATACTTGAACCTGTAACCACTTAACCACCGTCAACTGGAGTCCTAGTTATACTGCAACCCATGACCGTATATCCATCGTGAACTAGAAGCTCAAGTTGCAATGCGACATCTTCTAAGGTGATAGTGCACTCTCTACATAAGAAATGGAATGTGTGGGTCTCCGAGCGACACTGCATCACTATAAAGTCAAACATACCTTAAAATTACCACAAATTTTCCCTAGAATACAGACACAAATAAATCTCTCTCCAAATTTTCAACACCCAATAAAAAAAAAAATGGATGGACGAAAATGCGTAGGACGCACTTTTAGCCTCCCTACTACCACCTCAGCTAAAATCACGTTCTGTTGGACACATTTTTTATTTCTCTCCAAAATTAACTTATTTTCCAAGAAAAAAAATTTCAATTTCCTAATAAAGTTTTAATATCAATATTTTTTGCGAAATTTCCTTTATTTCTTAACCTTCTTTGTGAGTTCAAAAAATTGGTTTATAACATCATAATACTTTTGGAAATATCACTTTAATCATTATATAATGATTAACATGTTTGAATTAAAAATAATATCAAAATATTAACTATTTAAGATAATAATAAAGGGTAAACTACACCAACAGTCACTCAACTTTGATGCAGCTGACAATACAGTCACTCTGATTTCAATTCAATCACTCAACTTTCAAAAAATAACAAATCAATCACTAACGTTATCGAAAAGTGATAAATCAATCACCCATTAACATTTTCCATTATAGGCCTAACGGGACAGGTGACATGGCCAATTAACTAGCTGATGTGGCCAGTTAACTTGCCATGTTGGATGAGGCAAAGTTTCAATTCATTCACTCAACTTTCAAAAAAAATAACAAATCAGTCACTAATGTTATCGAAAAGTGACAAATCAGTCACCCATTAACATTTTTCGTTATAGGCTTAACGAGAAAGGTAACGTGGCCAATTAAGTAGCTGATATGGCCAATTAACTTGCCATGATGGACGAGGCAAAGTTTCAATCCAGTCACTCAACTTTCAAAAAGTAACAAATTAGTCACCAACGTTATCGAAAAGTAAGAAATCAATCACCCATTAACATCGTTATCGAAAAGTTACAAAATAGTCGCTTATTAACATTTTCCATTACAGGCTTAACGAGATAGGTGACGTGACCAGTAAACTAGCTGATGTGGCCAGTTAACTTACCACGTTAGACGAGGCAAAGTTGAGTGACTATTGTTTTATCCTTCTTTTTTCGTTTTTTAATAAATGGCCCAATATTTTTACTTTTTACGTAAATGACCCAATATGTTTATACTTCTTCTCCATCCCAACAATCTCGTCATCACCGCCTCCATCACAACCATCTTTAGCGTTACCATCGTTGACCTCCAAACCACCATCTTATCCTTTTTTTTTCTTTTTCAACCCCCAATAGAGGAGCCACCACGGTGGGGATCCAATTATCTTTTTCTGCTTCCTAAAGCCATTAATTTTGAAAAACCCAGATCAAAATGGGATTGGAGACAATTTTGGGTCACACTATTAATACCCACAACCGAATCGATGAGGAGAAAATCCTCCAAAGCAACATTCAACCGATTCAATAACCAAAACGACTCGGATTTTTCAAGATCTTTTTGGGATATGATGATATAAACAAAAGGGTCGTCGATTAAGCTAAACAACACTAACTCTATTGCCAACATTATCAAGTTGCATAAAACAAAATCAAAAGAAAAAACAAGGGGAACATCTAGACAAACCAAACAATATACTGAACCCATGATTTTCGGGAACAAAGGAAGTGGTTCCTCCAAAGGGACAACCAAATGTCGACAACTGAAATTCGGGTTGGGTCAGTGATTAGCAAGATCCCAATGTCAAAATTGGACTGGGTATTATAGCAAAGGAAGATGAGAGATAGATTAGAAGAAGAGAGTCGGAAATGGTCAACAACGAAAGTTGTGGTTGAGTCGGATTGGGTAATCTAGAAAGAATATCGAAAAGGGTATTTTTAGGTAATAAAAATGAGGAAGCCATGAATCTCAGCTTTCTTCCTGAATAAGAAGAATTCATTCAAGGGTTTTATTTGTTTTTCTTTTTGGGTGTCTAGTTTTTTGAAAGTTAGTAGGACTGATTTGTTGTTTTTTGAAAGTTGAGTGATTGAATTGAAAATTGAGTGACTATTTTGTCATTGATATCAAAGTTGATTGACTGTTGGTTAATTTACCCTTATATATTTTTTGGGTTCGAAATAGCGTGATGACCGATTAAATGCCATGTCACTTTTCTGTTACATCTATAATGAAAAATGATTAGAAGGATTGATTTGTTATTTTTTAAAAATTCAGTGACTGAATTAAAATTAGAGTGACTGTTTTGCCACCTGCATCAAAATTGAGTGACTGTTGGTGTAATTTACCCAATAATAAACACAAAATAAATAAATAAATAAAATCTCATATATCTTTTTTTTTTGGTTAAATAAAGTCTCGACTCAAGTTAAATTTAATCTCAGTAATATATAAATTACAATATAAAATAACTCAACCATGATTAACGGGAAACAACTAGGGGTTAGAAAAGCAGTTTATATTAAAAGGGAACCGTCCTCTCCCAACAAGTTAGAATAGCAGAACGAAGGATGTCCAAAATATGATGATCAGAAAACCCATTACACGACCCTTCCCCACCGTCAATATCCCCGACTGGGAACCGTTAAATGATTCGGCGGATAACTTTCCGGCCGTCGGTTTTAACTGCAATGCACCCTGCAGCCCTTGTCCCGTCGAATACCTTACGGCGCTCCGCCGTTACCTCCCCTCGAACGATCTCGAGCCCGACACCCTTAGCGACGACTCCGACGTACACATCATCGATGCATTCTCGTGCGACCATTTCCGTATGTACGAGTTCAAGGTGAGGAGGTGTGCTCGTGGCAGGTCACATGACTGGACCGAGTGTCCGTACGCCCACCCAGGGGAGAAAGCTCGGCGGAGGGATCCGAGGAAGTTCCATTACTCTGGATCCGCTTGCCCTGATTTCCGCAAAGGAAACTGTAAAAAAGGCGATTCGTGTGAGTTCGCTCATGGCGTGTTTGAGTGTTGGCTCCACCCAACTCGTTACCGGACTCAGCCATGCAAGGACGGTACTTGTTGTAAACGGAGGGTTTGTTTTTTTGCTCACACGCCGGAGCAACTACGGGTCTTACCGCAGCAGAGTCCGAGAGGGAATGGGTCCGGGTCCGGGTCAAGTGATATGGATTCCTTCGGCTCGCCTATCCGCTATCGTTTAGACTATGTTTCTTCACCAACTTCCATTTTGGCTTCGCCTCCAATATCTCCACCTTCTGACTCACCACCTACGTCGCCGAGCGGCTCATTTAACTCGGTAAGTGAACTCATCTCTTCCGTACGTAATCTACAGATTGGTAAAGCTAAAATGGGAACTACTTGTTCTCGGGGATCACGTTTTGTTTCTCCAAGGAGCTCCATGCTCCGACCCGGCTCTCCTCTCACTCCAACTCGTACACCGACTCGGTCCGGACTCAGTAAGTTTGAGCTCTGGGAAAGCAATAATGCGTTTGAGGAACCTGCAATGGAGAGAGTGGAATCCGGGAGAGACTTGAGGACAAGGATGTACGCTAAGCTGAGTGAGGAGAATTCTCTTGACCTACTTGATCCTACGGGGTCGGGTCCTGACGTTGGGTGGGTATCGGAGTTGGTCGGATATTGATGGTGATTTTGATTTGGGTAATTCGCATTGTAAATAGAAGACGGCGAAAAAGTGATCGGAAAAAAAAGTTTTATTTTGCGGTGGTGGTGCCACCGTTTTTCCTTTGTTAATTTTCTGGGGAAAACAAAAAATGGAAAATCGCAACTCTTTGTATAGAGATTTGTTTGTCATTTTGTCTCGTATATTATCTCTGTACTTTCTTTAATCAATGTAATATATTTCTTCATCTTTTTACTAAATTTGCTTTTCTTGGATTGTTGTTGGAAGGAAAACTATTTTCCCATTAAACAAACATGATTTGGTGTTCAAGTTTATTTCTTTTAATGCGAAATTTATGTCAATAATTTATTGTTATTACATAATGTGATCAACTTAAATCTAGTTGTTAAATTTAATATTAATTTATTTCAATTACATGTAATAATAATATATTTGTTGAATTTTGAATTTAATAATAAAATTAAAGTATATGACGAATTTTGGCAGTTTAGGTATAATACAAAAATAAATAGCATGAACGAATAGCAACATTTGACACTTGAATCAATCAATTAAACCAAAAATCATCACGAAATATTGTATTTAGGCTGTCGATCCAAGTTTAATCAGAGAAGATGAGCGGATATAAATCATAACATTGCTCACTGCAGTCATCCTCTTGGCCATTATTCAAAATAGGGTTCAATATCATGCAAATTACTAAACAAGTATTAGTGAACCATTCTCGAGACATAACAGTCCATATTTTGAGACCTATAATCTTTGGAACTATATTTTAGTATTGACTTGCACGTTGACAGGTTAGGTTTTGCGACACTTAAAAAAAAATAGAATATTAATATATTTTATGTTTATTTTAGTTTGATTTAACTCATAAATAGGCTTAAAATTTATTTCAAGCGTGTTTATAGTTTCAAATGGTTAATTTAAGCCCATTTTAAGCCTGTACAAATTATTTAAAATTATTTGTTTAATTTAATAATTTTATATATTTCTCACTTGTTAAAATTATATATATGCATATTAAAAATTTTAATTTCTACATTATAGTATTATATATTAATGTAGATTTAATTTTTGTATATGTTATAAATTGCATAATATAATAGATTAGAAATTTAGAAATGAGTTGAGACGTGCTTGGGCCTTGAATGTTTGAGCTCGACTTATATTTTAAATGACATTTTTTTATCTAAGCCTATTTTTCAAGCCTAATATTTTTGTCCTACCTTTTCTCAAATTTCAGATAGGATTTTAGGCTTGAACAAGTAACCTGACCCATGAATATGTCAACTTGCGTGTCTCGAGACTTAACCCCCATGTCTTAAGACATGCATACTATGTCTTTAGACATACACTTGAAAATGCATGTTTTAGGCAAACATGGTCTTTTTGTCTTGAGACAAAGCCTTAAAATATAGAAAATTAGCATTTCAAGTCGTGCAATCACCTAAATATGTTAGACACTAAACTAATACAAATATCAACAAGTTATACATATCAAATCAAGTCCATACGTATAATATCATGCTTAAAAACACATTAAATCAAAATCTGGACTCCAAAGTAAATGAAAGAGTCATATTTCCATATTCATAACATGAATTCTCTTTTATACAATTGAAACAATAACAACATAAGAGTTCAAAAGGCTTCAAGAATATATCAAAATACCAAAGGATAAAACATCAAGGATCTCTAATACCCAAAAAAAAAAAAAAAAAATCTTAAAAGACAAGTTTAGTAACTTAATTACATGCCACAACTACTAGAAAAGTCGAAAAACAATCACAACTCAATTGATTTTGCTAAGAACTCTTGGAACAATATTGCTCACCCATAAAAACTATACTCAAACTTCCTGTAACTCTGCGCACGAAACAAAAATCTACATGTTAAGCTTTCCTCAAAGCTTAGTGGTCTATATCCAATTTACAACAAAACTTTATGGTAAAGCTAAATTAAAAGAATACTAGACATATATCAACTACATCATATAAACACCACTTAACATTTTACCAAAATCATTTAAAACATCATACATGGTAAGCATACATAATAAGACTACATTACAGTCATATGCTACATGAAAACATTTTGCATATTTAGTCTTATCACACAACATTAACTAGCATAATCATCTAATAATAAATTCTCATTCTAAATTAAATTAGCAATTCCTTGTTAAAGTTAGCCCTAATTAACTGAACTTCGAAATGTACCGTGTATGCGGATATTCATCTGGTTCTTTGAAAATGAATAAATATGTAAATACATATAATGAATCTCTGTACGTGTAAAACATAACTCATCCAACTTACATGCCAATAGTGCACAAATACAATGTTTATTCCATATTCCATATTTAATGATCCAAGCAACTATTCCAAGCAATCAATTTCTACAAGATCATATACTTCAACATACATGCATACCATACTTACAATCAACCAACCAATTCTCCAATTAACAATTTAGCTAATAAAAATTTTAAATTAAATCTTAAGCAATCAATTGGCAAAAATACAATGTTTATAAAAAATTATAATGCACAAACCAAATCACTCCTCGACAACTTTTGCATTAGAGCTTTTAACCACCTCCTCAACTTCAATTACACAACCAAAACAAAGAATCAAGCTATTTTAACAAGTATTAAACATCGAAAATCCTATATTAACAAAGAACAATGCAAACGATGAAGCGGGAACTAATTTCGCTTCCTAAGAACTCAACTTGGACCCCCCATAAACCCTATCTAATCTTCTCCAAATCTAAAACCTAATGATCAAATAATAATTTAAAACCTAAAAACATACTATCTCCAATCTAAATCCAATAAAGAATTCTCAATTTAAAAAACTCTCTCTCTAGAATTTCAACCTAACTTTTAAGAACTCATCTTAATCCCTCTTTCTTTTTCAAGGCTCTTCTACATCACTCATACATCTTGGCCTATCAAGAATGGTGATTTCAAATATTGGTTTGTTATGACCTAAAGCTCTTACATGTAGCATTTTTCGCGTGTCTTCATGATTGCTACGATACCGACGTCATCTCAAGTAATGGGAATATAAAATTCTCTATAATTGGAATCCCTATCTACTTCCTCCAGTTATGTTTTGATTTCCCTTGTTTTCATTTGGAATTTTTTCTTTTACTCCTAACCATAAACCCTAAATCTTTACCAATATACTACTCAAGTATACCATAAGAAAAAATCAATCATAAAACAAATTTCAAATGTTTGATTTCTAATATCATAAAACCAAAATAAAAAGTATGAAACTAATGTACTAAAAATTTCCTTCAAATCACATTCCCATATTCTAATAGAAAAAAAAAGATGAAGACTTACCACCATCAAACTTTAGCAAAGTTTCCGTAAAAAAAAATTCTTTTCTTTTGAAAATTTGAAAAGCAAATAATAGCTTCCAAAATGCATCTAATCCCTTTATTATAGAAGTTCATATCCAAACGTCCTCAATTGTTTCAGAGGCTTTCCAATACACTATCATTGTGTTTAATGTAGTCATTTCAACTATTTCCATGACCATTTATAGCGTAACATGTTACTCTTTAACAAATGAAAAGTTGTTTATCCTAATATTTAAACACTCGACATGTTCCATCTCCTAGATTTGCATATTCACTACTTCAATAGTTGCCACATACACATTTCACACACAACTTGATCACATTTGGTAACCTTGCTAGAATCACACCCTGCTAACTACATATGGTCTTAAGGAAGGTTCCTTTGTAGCCTCTTCACAGACTAAGGGCAATTTTTATACATCTCCACCACGTTTGAAGGGCCCTTTATAGTTAACTTGTTGACCACCAAAAAACACATTTCCAAACTCTTCTTGGAAGGGCCTACTAAAGGGTCAACTCTTGGTCCTCTCTTTGTTACCTATCCAACTTATAAGGCCAAATCATGTAGACTAAAAGGTTCTTAGAGGCAACATCTGAGTATTTCATCACATCTAAACACATGTGTTGAAGGCTCGCCATGACTCAACTCCTAAGCTTTTTAAGACATACACTTGTCCCAAGAGTATAAAAATAACCCCCATGGTTAAATGAAGACAATATACTTCTTTTTAACTAACTAGGTCTCACCAAATCTCTTTAAAGAAACTTCCAAAACTAGAAACATGTACCTTATTGCTCTCCACACGACTATTGTGTGGATCGTCTCCAACTATCAACATTCATACTTTATATCAACAATAATTTATACTCTTTGATCTAAGCATTGTACTTTTAAATTTGACCCATTTCTTATATGTATTTTCCTGCTAACTTAGGTATCAAAGAGCATATTGAAGCGCAAATTTCAACATCCTTATAACTTTATTTTTTTAATAATATTTTACCTAATTAGTTCTAACCTACTCGACCCCAAAATACATCAACCATCATCACACATCGAGTTATATCCATTTATTGCATTATGTAGGTTTATTAATAATATTACAAACCAATTGTAATTTTCAATACAAAAGATATGAGGTGGTGCTTGGTGACAGTTTACATGTTGGCTGTGTAGAGAGTCATAAGATGTAAGGAAAATAAGGGTAAGGAGGACATTAGACAAAACAATGATTTATTTTCATGTCCCCTTGTATGATGTTCTTTGAGTGGTTCCTATGCTGCCAGTTGCCCTTTAGATAGTGATAAACCGTAAAAGTAACACATTTTAACCCCATATTTAGTATGCTTTTGGATGATTTAGCCCTCAATTTATGTAAAAAGATGCTCTTAATCCTTTCTTTTCATGTCTTATACTCAGGAGAACACCTAAGGATAAAAAAAACATAAAATGGGCTTAATACGGACCAGATTGGGCCAACCCAAGAAGTCGGCACGGCCTGAACTTTATGCCACACGATCGTGCCCCAATATTTAGATTGAACACGGTCACACCCTCAATTACACGACCATGCCTAGTCGACAAAAAGCCCAACACGGCGACCACGATATACACGGCAGTGTCCCCAATTAAGCGAACCAAGCACGGCCTCTACCCATATATTACACGGGCGTGTCATAGCCGTGCCTAAATCTACAGGATGGAGACACGGGCTGGACCATGACTTACACGGGCGTGCCTTAGTCGTGCCCCTGCCGCGGGAAAGAGCAATTTCACTCGGAATTGGATGCTTGGAGCCCAAGAAATGTAATCCTAAGTCCACCCAAACACTTGGGACGAATTTCACTTGAATTACGAGTACTTACGAGCCAAGTAAAGCATTCCAAATGTCTATATAAACAATCGAAGGCAGCAATTCAAGGGCGTCAGGTTTTAGCAAAGTTTTCTGCCAGAGCTTTACTCGTTTAGGGAATTAATCGAAGATAGCCAATTGATCCATCTCGAAGAGTCGGAATTCTACTCAAGACGGAGGATCTCCTCTTCAATTCCTTCAGGGGGTTTTTAAGGATTTCCTATGTTTTGTTTTATCTTTTCTCTTGAGATGTTTTCTTGTTTAATTATGAACTAAACCCCTCAAATACCTAAAGGGGATGAAACCTATAATGGATTTTGTTATTTAATTCTTTCAGTTTATATGATATATACTTAGTTTGTTCTTAATTATGTTGCTTAAATTTATCTGATGTGCTTAGGTGAAGGAGGAATAGACCCTGCCAAAGAGTAGATCCAGCATAATTAAGCGGAGTTGATCGGGCGCCTAGAGATAGGGTTACGAGATTTTATCGGATTAGGGTGAAACCTAATATGGGAGTCTATTGATCGATTTACTACTTCCTTAGGGGTTTATTATAAGAGAATGAGAGTTCCATTAATTAACCTAAGGTTAAACATTATTCGCTTCGAGAGAAGGTTTAATATAGGTTAGGGAGTCTCACGGATCAAGCTAAGTAAAGAAATCATATGAATTGAAAAGGTAGATAATAAGTGAAGTTATAGGTAGATTCTTCCCGAAGGTATCATCTTTATCAATTGAGTTTTCTTCAACGTCTTTTCCCAAAGTTTCGTTTCTTTTGTCTTTGCATTTAGTTTAAATATTTCATTTGTTTTAGTTTAATAAACCAATCACTCCATATTTTGGGCTAAATAATAGAAAGAAAGTGAGTAGTAGTACTTTTAGGGTCCTTGGGTTCGATAAGATATTATTGCCTGAGCTATACTACTGTTCGATAGGTGCACTTGCCTCTATCGTTGTCATGATCAATCTCTGAGTTCGATCACTCTTTTATAAATATTAAAACTAGACTGTTTTTGCGTGATCAAGTTTTTGGCGCCATTTTAGGGAACTTTCTAAAATATTATTAAAGCTCTATTATTACTCTAGCCATTATTACTATTTTTACTGTGCTGATTTTTCTTTTAAATTTCTACAGATAATTCTAGTTTTTCAAAGGAATAGCAGTGAATAATTATCAGTGGCAAGGCATGGGGACAATTTCTACTGAAGCAACCAGTATTTTCAACATCTACATGGTCACCAGGTTATCTAATCAGTTCGAAATAATTAATAAAAAGATTGATGGTTTGAGTAATCTCTCGCAGGTACACCCAGTAATGCAGTATAACTCGAATCTAAGAAGCATGGCAAATCCTGAGTACCCACCCTACGGATATGGCATGAAAAATGAACAAGTCCACTATATAGGTAACTACTCTAGATGTCAAAATAATTTTTACAGTGACACTTATACTACAGGATGGAGGTACCATGCAGACTTCTCGTGGAATGATCAAAGACAGGATTTTCTCCAAATTTTCAACAACCTTATCCACAGGAAGGAGAATCAAACCTTGAAGAGATTCTGACAAAATTAGTGACAGCTACAAACTCTCGTCTTCAAAAGGCTGAAGAAACACTCGATGAACAACAAAGATCGATCGAGGGAATCAAAATACAGGTAAGAGAAATCATCGCGTCGGTGGGATTACTTATTGAGATATTATGTGAAATATGGACAAAGATTTTTTCCAAAAGCACACAGCAGGTAAAAGCATTTACACTAAGGAGTGGCAAAGAGTTAATTGAACCACAAAGAAAGACACCACATGAAATTATCAAGGAAAAAAGTGTAGAAGGAGAAAACGATAATCCATTGCCTACAGAAAATAAGACAAAAATTCCATATCCAATAACATTGAAGAAAGAACAATTGGATGCTCAATACGGTAAGTTCCTCGAACTCTTTAAACAAATACATATTAACTTACCCTTTATTGAAGCTATTTCACAGATGCCGAAGTATGCAAAATTCTTAAAGGAATTTCTTACGAACAAAAGGAAGCTTGAGGAGGTATCCATAGTGGAGCTTAACGAAGAATGTTCCGCCCTTCTCCAAAATAGACTACCACAGAAATTAAAAGATCCAGGGAGTTTCACTATTCCTTGCTTAATTGGTAGTTTAAACATCAAGAAAGCATTAGCAGACTTAGGCGCTAGTGTTAAACTAATGCCTTACAAATTATTTAAACGGCTAAATCTTGGGGAACCAAATCCTACTAGGATGAGTATTCAATTAGCCGATAGATCTATTAAATATCCTAGGGAAATTATTGAAGATGTCTTGGTCAAAATTGATAAATTTATTTTTCCTATTGATTTCGTTGTGTTAGACATGGATGAAGACATTAATGTTCCTTTAATCTTAGGGCGCCCCTTTTTAGCCACTGCTAGAGCTATTATTGATGTAGGTAATGGTAAACTAGCTCTGAGAATAGGTGATGAAGAAATTATCTTTCAACTCTATAATGTCATGCGATATTCTAAAGAACAAGATGATTCATGTTATTTCGTCGACACTACTGATCATATTATAAAGAATTCATTACAGGAAATTATACAAGGAGACACATTGGAATTGTGTCCAGCTCAAGAAGAGGGGGAAAAAGATGAAGACAATGAGTCGAATCTAAAAATGTCATCATATGAACAACGGAGAGAAGAAAGCATCAAGAATGATAATGAAATAAAACAAAAACCCTCCATTGTAGAGCCACCCAAATTGGAACTCAAACAGTTACCAAAACACCTAGAATACGCATTCCTTGGAGACAATTCTACACTACCAGTAATCATCTTCTCAAAATTAAAATCCAAAGAAAAGGAGGAACTGATAAAAGTACTAAAAGAACATAAAAAAGCCATAGCTTGGAAAATCTTCGATATCAAGGGAATATGCCCTATATTCTGCACCCACAAAATTTTGATGGAAGAAAAATATAAACCATGTGTGCAACCTCAGAGACGTTTAAACCCCAACATGAAAGAAGTGGTCAAAGTCGAGGTAATTAAACTTTTAGATGCAGGAATAATTTATCCTATTTCTGACAGTACTTGGGTGAGTCCTGTGTAGATAGTCCCAAAGAAAAGAGGAATGACGGTAGTACCCAATGAAAAAAATGAGTTAATTCCCACAAGAACAATTACAGGATGGAGAGTCTGCATAGACTATAGAAAGTTGAATGATGCCACTAGAAAAGATCATTTTTCTTTTCCTTTCATAGATCAAATGCTAGAAAGATTGTCCGAGCATATGTACTACTGCTTCCTGGATGGACTCTCTGAATACTTTTAAATCCCTATAGCTCTTAAAGACCAAGAAAAAACAACATTTACATGCCCATACGGTATGTTTGCTTATCGTAGAATGCCTTTCAGATTATGTAATGCTCCTGCTACTTTTAGCGTTGCATGTTATCAATCTTCGACGAACTCGTGGAGGACATCATGGAGGTATTTATGGATGATTTCTCGGTATTCGGTAATTCTTTCCATCTTTGCCTTAAAAATTAAAACTAGTTCTAACGAGATGTGAAGAAATAAACCTTGTTTTAAATTGGGAGAAATATCATTTTATGGTTAGAGAAGGGATTGTATTAGGACATAAGATTTCTAGTAAAGGAATTGAGGTAGATAAAGCAAAAGTTGAAACCATAGAAAAATTACCTCTTCCTAGCTCAGTCAAGGCGATTAGAAGTTTTTTAGGACACGAAGGTTTCTATAGAAGATTTATTAAGGATTTTTCTAAAATAGCTAAGCCTTTGACAAAATTATTAGAAAAAGATGTTCCTTTTAATTTCAATCAGGAATGTTTAAATGCATTCAATGTCCTTAAGGATAAATTAGTAAATGCTCCGACTATAATTGCATCTGATTGGAACTTACCCTTCGAATTAATGTGTGATGCAAGCGACTTTGCAGTAGGTGCAGTTTTGGGACAACGAAGAGACAAGCATTTTCAGCCAATCTACTACGCTAGCAGAACATTAACACCCGCGCAAAAAAATTACACCACGACTGAGAAAGAATTGCTAGCTGTAGTTTTTGCTTTTGACAAATTTAGACAATATCTAATATTATCTAAAGTTGTTGTTTACACTGATCATTCAGCTCTTCGTTATCTTTTAAACAAACCTGATGCAAAATCTAGACTAATACGATGGATTTTACTCTTACAGGAATTTGACTTAGAAATACAGGATAAAAGGGGAGCTGAGAATCTCGCAGCAGATCATCTTTCAATACTCGAAAATCCACACACCAAAGAGCTTGATGAACATGAAATAAATGATTCATTTCCCGAAGAACAACTCTTTTCTATAACACATTCTAAGGTACCCTAGTTTACAAATATTGCAAACTATCTAGCAGCTAACATCCTACCAAGAAAATTGACACATCACCAAAAGAAGCGATTCTTTGCTAATGTGAAAAATTATTTTTGAGAGGATCCATTTTTTTTTTCCGCATATGTGCAGATCGGGTAATTATAAGATGCGTTACAAGGATGAGGCAAGCAAAATCACGGAACATTATCATTCGGGACCATCGGAGGACACTACGGTGGTATTAAGACAAGACACAAAATACTCGAATCAGGTTTTCTTGGCCCACTCTATTTAAAGATGCCAATAGGTATATTACCTCGTGTGACAAATGCCAAAGAATGTAACATCTCTAAACGTGATGAAATGCCTCAAACATATATGCTATCATGTGAAATATTTGACATATGGGGTATTGATTTTATGAGACCATTCCGAGTTCATTTGGAAATAAATACATCCTAGTAGCGATTGATTACATGTCAAAATGGGTAAGCGGAAGCCTTACCTACCAATGATGTTAGGGTTGTAGTTAAATTTCTCAAGAGACTATTTTCCCGATTCGGTACACCTAGAACCATCATCACTGATAGGGGTACTCATTTCTGTAATACACAATTTGAAAAAGTCTTAAAGAAATTTGGAGTATGCCACAGAACAGCCACCCCTTATCATCCCCAAACCAGTGGACAATTTGAGGTAGCAAACCGAGAGCTTAAGCGCATTCTAGGAAAAACAATTGAATCAAATAAAAAAGATTGGGCAATTAAAATAGATGATGCTTTATGGGCTTATAGAACAGCATTCAAAACACCTCTAGGGACATCCCCATACAAGTTCGTATACGAAAAAAGTTGTCATCTACCATTCGAGTTAGAACACAAAGCTTTCTGGGCAATAAAATTTTTAAATTCTGACCTTGACCTTGCAGGAAGGAGAAGAATGATACAGATAAACGAGTTAAATAAATGGAAAAGGAAGCCTATGAGAACTCAAGGTTGTACAAAGAAGCAACAAAGCGACGTCATGATGCCCGCCTCAAGCAATCAAAACATTTCAAAGTAGGAGACCTAGTCCTATTATACAATTCAAGGCTTAAATTATTCCCTGGAAAGTTAAAATCCAGATGGTCAGGCTCATCCATGATCAAAACAATATTTCCATATGGCACAATTGAAGTAACTCATCCCACTAAAGGCACGTTCAAGGTAAATGGTCACCGACTTAAAATTTATAATGGTGCAGATTTTGGAGATACGAAAGAGGAGTTTATGCTCCATGAGCCTTCCTTTAGAACTGAAAACAGGGAGAGTCTAGCTTAAGACTATAAACAAGCACTTTTCGGGAGGCAACTCGAATGCTAACCGCATTAACATTATTCTGTAAAAGTCTAACAAAAATGTAGGATTATTAACACGGCCTGTAACACGAGCATGCCGATAACCATGTACAAACAGGGAAAACCTCTCTTCTTCAACACGGGTATCGACAAGAACAGCACGGGCGTGCCTATGAACCGTGTGAAGCTACTGACTTTCTCAAAACGGGCGTGGCTGACTAAGAAACAAGCGTGTAAGAAGCAACACGCCATTAGCCACGACCGTGCTAGGCAGCCGTGTGAATCAACACACCCTCGATACATGGGCGTGGGAACATGCCAGATTTGAAATCCTATTTAAACCCCCACAGCCCTTCCTCTTTTTCCCATCTTCTTTCTTATTCCTTCTTCTTATTTTGTTTTAAATTTTTCTTCCTAATCATAGAAAATATCCAAGACACTTGAGCAACACAAAGACCATGCCGAAGAAACGTAAGCATCGTATCCTCAAAGGAAACCTCAACATGAGTTCATGCCGGCAGCTTCACTTAATTGACACGCCAAGGGTCTCGGAAACCTTTTCGGTTCTATTTTTCTTTTCTCATCTCCTTTATTTTCCTTATCTATACTTCTTTGATGCATGTAATTTATTTCATATTAGTTTCTTGGTTTTAGGTTCTAAAGGCTGCTAGGGAAATACACAACACAACCTTCGAAGTCACACCCACTTCATGAAACCATCTAACAATAAGGACTCCTTAGTCCATTAGTCTTTTCTTTCAATTTTAGTTCTCTTCTTAGTCTCCTTCTTTTATTTTCTTAATCTTTAAATTTATTATTAGTATATCATTATTATTTCTCTAGATCTCTTGGCTATATCTTCACGAGCTACCCAATTTATTCATCTAGCAAATTGCTTCTCGGTAGCCACTCCACCGAGCCCATAGAAAACACCATCACCGCCATTAAAGACACGAGGGATCATCCAGATTTCAGGGAGTATTATTTTCCCCACTTATCTTTTTGATTTGGCACATAAATTTTATTATCTATCTTTGTACATTGAGGGCAATGTACATCTTAGGTGTGGGGGGTTAACTATAGTACTATTTGAAAATCCCTGAAATTAGTATTGATCTTAAGTATTTTTCTCATATTATTAATTAGGATAAAATTTCTAATGATTTATGATCTTTATTGATATGTCTCTAATTAAATCTTAATTAATTATGCATTGATGATTAAATTTGAAGGATACTAGAGAATCGAGTATGATAAGTCTACTTTCTAAAAAATTTTTTGACAGGTTGTTGAACCTAATTTGAGTATCACCTTAAAGTTCAAAATTTATAAGGATTGATGTCAAAACACCCATAATTTTTTTGTGAGATTTTGAGCCTTATAGAGCATATACCCTTTTTTTATGCTCACTTTAATTGATTATGAGTATGTCAACTTTGAACTGCTATTCTAGAACTTGCCTCGTTTATACATGTCAAGACCACATTAATGATTTGATACACTGAGATGATAAAGGCACCTAAGTTTAACCCATTCACTCCACTAAAAAGCCTACCTTCACAAATTAACCCGTAGTGAACCCCGTTGAATCCTAATAACCTTTTAATTGACTCACCTACTAATATCAACCCAAAATGCCTTTATATTTGTTATCACCATTCTTTTGACTACCCTTTAATCGAGGTTTGATTTGATTAAATTACCGAATTATATTAGTTCAATAGTTACATTTATCATTTATGATGTAATAATTAGTTTGTTCTTAAAAAATCAATCAAAGTTTAGAGCTCATGTATCTAAATTCCAATTGATTGAAGAAGAGCTCGTATTGAAGTATTATAGTATTCTTATTAGCTTTTAATTAATGTAAGTACTTATATTAGTTCATTGTTTCTAGTTAGGTAATTGGTTAATTCAATCTCGATTCTAACCTTCTAATTCAGCCCTTTATCCACACCTTTAACCCTAGCCTCGTTACAACCCTAATAAAGACCTTTTGATTTATTTATCATCTCATATACAGTAGTGGAGATTTGATTTTCAGGCAAGCTTATGGGATTAACTTTTCAAGTTCGACTTAGAGTGCTTATTCTTGAACCTTAAACACTTTTGAGTGATTTGAGTGAATCTTTAGTGAGGATGTCGGTCCTTGTTAGTTTTGAATCAAAGGTAATTACTTAGATAAGGGGAGACACCTACGATTTCAAGCTATAAAGGAATCACTTATCGTAATTGAATCTTTAGGGCACTTCGAGTTAAATCATCCATGTGTAAATTATCTATGAATTATGATGAGGCATTGTCAATGGGAATTATGAATTTTGGAAAGTTCGTTTTAATTGTAAGTTGAGAATTTTGCTTGAGGACAAGCAAAAGCTTAAGTGTAGGGGTATTTGATAAACCGTAAAAGTAACACATTTTAACCCCATATTTAGTATGCTTTTGGATGATTTAGCCCTCAATTTATGTAAAAAGATGCTCTTAATCCTTTCTTTTCATGTCTTATACTCAAGAGAACACCTAAGGATAAAAAGAACGTAAAACAGGCTTAATACGAACCAAATTGGGCCAACCCAAGAAGTCGGCACGGCCTGGACTTCATGCTACACGGCCGTGCCCCAATATTTAGATTGCACACAGTCACACCCTCAATTACACGACCGTGCCTCGTCGATAAAAAGCCCAACACGGCCTGACCCCGATGTACACGGCCGTGCCCTAATTGGCAGACCTGAAGCACGGACTCTACCCATATATTACACGGGCGTGTCATAGCCATGCCTAAATCGACAGGATGGAGACACGGGCTAGACCACGATTTACACGGGCATGCCTTAGCCGTGCCCCTACCGCGGAAAAGAGCAATTTCACTCGAATTTGGATGCTTGGAGCCCAAGAAATGCAATCCTAAGTCCACCCAAACACTTAGGATGAATTTCACTTGAATTACGAGTACTTAGGAGCCAAGTAAAGCATTCCAAACGTCTATATAACCAATCGAAGGCAACAATTCAAGGGCATCAGGTTTTAGCAGAGTTTTCTGCTAGAGCTTTACTCGTTTAGAGAATTACTCGAAGATAGCCAATTGATCCATCTCGAAGAGTCAAAATTCTACTCAAGACGGATGATCTCCTCTTCAATTCCTTCAGGGGGTTTTTAAGGATTTCCTATATTTTGTTTTATCTTTTCTCTTGAGATGTTTTCTTGTTTAATTATGAACTAAACCCTCGGATACACGAAGGGATGAAACCTATGATGGATTTTGTTATTTAATTCTTTTGATTTATATGATATATACTTAGTTTGTTCTTAATTATGTTGCTTAAATTTATCGATGTGCTTAGGTGGAGGAGGAATAGACCGCCTAAGAGTAGATCTAGCATAATTAAGCGGAGTTGATCTAGCGCCTAGAGATAGGGTTACGAGATTTTACCGATTAGGGTGAAACCTAATATGGGAGTCTATTGATCGATTTATCGCTTCCATAGGGGTTATTATAAGAGAACGAGAGTTCCACTAATTAACCTAAGGTTAGGCGTTATTCGCTTGAGAGAAGGTTTAATATAGGTTAGGAGTCTCACGGATCAAGCTAAGTAAAGAAATCATATGAATTGAAAAGGTAGATAATAAGTGAAGTCATAGGTGGATTCTTCCCGAAGGTATCATCTTTATCAATTGAGTTTTCTTCAACGTCTTTTACCAAAGTTTCGTTTCTTTTGTCTTTGCATTTAGTTTAAATATTTCATTTGTTTTAGTTTAATAAACCAATCACTCCATATTTTAGGCTAAATAATAGAAAGAAAGTGAGTAGTAGTACTTTTAGGGTCCTTGGGTTTGATAAGATATTCTTGCCTGAGCTATACTACTGTTCGATAGGTGCACTTGCCTCTATCGTTGTCACAGTCAGTCTACAGGTTCGATCACTCTTTTATAAATATTAAAACTAGACTATTTTGCAGCGATCAAATAGTAAGTTTGATAAGTCATGATGAACTTCAAACACGTGCCTTTAATCGCTATGGAGAGTCTTGTCTTCGTAGGTCAACTCGAGTAGTCTATGATAAGGCCTTGTAAGGTCTACGACGCATGAGAGTAATGAAATAAGTACCATTGATTATATAGTATGAATTACAGTCTTCTGACGATATTAACTTGACGAAGTATATGAATATTGACATGAAAAGTATAACACTAATAAATATTAAAAATTATTTAATACATTATTAATGAAAATTTTAAACTTCAATTACAAGATTCAAAAAGTAATCCATTCCTTCATAAAGTGTAAAGAAAAAAAAAACACATGCCAATAATTTTTAATCTTGTAGAAATATACTAACAATATAAATATTAATTATTATGGATGAAGAAAAACAAACCCTAAAATCGAGACCTATATAAACCCCTGTTGGAAGCTATTTTGATTCACAAAAGTCTTGATTTCCCGTTGGGTCCTTCGGAGTATATCTTCCATGGTGTGACTATTGATGGGGCACCCAATACACAGAAATAAGATTAGGAATTCTATCCAAGTGATTAGATTGATGAGGTGGGAGTCATTAGAAGTGATAAAAGGTGTCCTTATCTGCTGATGATGGTTTAGTTTATCTCTTCATCAAGAGCCACTTGTATGTGTATGAGATTAGTTAATTTAATCAAAATAATAATAAGTTGATGTGAAAGTTTAATAGGGGAGAGACAGGACATGGTCAACTGCACCCACTAATCTCTTTGGAATAAAATCTAGGGGACTGTTTCTGGTTTCTTCATACTCTTATTTCTTTATTTCTTTTTTATGATTAAAGAGGCCGACAAACAACGTGGACGATACTTCCAACATCTCTTTTTCTTTTTCCTAATATTTTATATAAATTTAATCATAATTTATAACTTCAATTTATGTAACACATCACTATACCTTACATTATTTTCACAATATATTTAGAATTTAATATTTATAATTTTATTTTCAAAAGTTCTCTCTTAAATTTATTAGTTTAATATTTTTAAGCTAAAAGAATTAATTTGGTATCTATATATAACAAAAAAAATTAAGGTATCAAATTATGTTAAAATTAAAATATAGAAATTTAAAATCTCAAATGTAAGAGAAGTGTTAGAGTTTTCGAACCCCATTTGATCCAGCCTGAAAAATATAATGTGCAACTCACTTGTTAAAGAAATAAAATAGAGATGCAAAATTGGGGATCGAAGGTCCAAGGGCCGAATCTTGCCGCACAAGTTGAATCCATATAAAATTATAGTTCTTTTATTAGACAAGTTGTTTAGCCCTTAAAAATTACGTATAGCCGCAAACCTCTTGTATAGTTATTTTTCAACATTAATGAATTTATACTCTGCTACCCACGGGTTTTTTTTTTTTCTAATAACGGTTTTCCTCGTAAAATCTGTGTGTTCTTATTTTTCTTTCTTATTACTTTACAATCATTCCTATTGTCATTATCGACATATAGTATAACAAGAAGTATAGGATCAAAAATCTAAAAAAAAAAAAAAACCAATATCGTATCATGTAAAACAAAATTCATGACATATTAAATCAAAGTTGGTAGATAATTTTAACATTTACTCCTTTAATTTATTTGTTATTTAGTTTCTAGTTTTCAATGGTTAGTTTGTTTTCATTTTCGACTTTACTATTTTATCTCCATTAATTTTTGTTGTTGAGAACTCCTTGAATATTAATTGAGTTGATTCCTTTATATACACTCAACTTTAGGTTAATAAGATGATCATTCAATTCCTATCTGTTCTCGTTGACTCTTTACATTATTGTTGTTGTTGCTTATAACTTTGTTAACTATACCTACATTTGACTCCACTCAATCTAATCCTAACTTGTTATATATATATATATTCACCATCTCAATTACCCAATTCTTTTTCACATAAAATAGATATTTAAGATTTTATCTACTCAATAAATAATAAATTAGTTCATGTACATTAGATTAAAGAGCAATTCGATCATTTTATTAAAATTTCATTCATTTGTACTTTTAAAAATTGATGTGATTGACTAAATAACCAGACAGTGATATATATCATGTCATATGTATCTCATGCTGACATACAAAGATCAATTTTTAGTAGCAGAAATATATTGATTTTTTAATAAGACTTATTTACTATTAAATTTAATATACAGAGACTAATTTATCTATTTTTGTGCAACCTAACTAGTAGTACAAAGTCTTCATTATACTTTTACTAATATATTCCACTTTTTTTTTTCTTTCAAATTATTACTTTCACTTAAATTTGTTTGTACTTTAAAATGGAAAAACCAAAGTTGCAAGCAAAAGGCTGAAAAAAAGAGAGAAAAGAGTTGCAATATAAAGGAGAAGAAACCCTCATGGAGGGACCAAAGTCTTTCCATTTTGGTGGAGTAGAGACCACGCACCTTTGTTTTTTTGAAACTGTCTCAAAGTACCCTATTCCTCAACCCAATCATAAATTAATCCAATAAAGTGGCCATTTTATTTCCCCACAAAAAATATTTATAATAAATGTTATATTTGATTTTTATTGGAAGAAACAAATTTCTGGATATGAAAGATGAGATTCTTTGGGATTTTGCTTAGATTTGAAGGCATTGGTGGATTTGTATTCTCCAATACCAAAATCAGCCCATTGGGTCCACAGTCTTTCATCAATTATAGATTTCAACCAATTTTCTTTTATTTTTGGAGCCATATTATTTATTAATAAAAGGTTAGTACTACATGTATTCATGGGTCGGATCGTGCTCTATTTAGATCAATTTTTTAAGTCTGGTCTAGTTCAAAAATTAAATTTTTTTTACAAGCTCGACCTAATTTAAGAAAGGTAAACTTAAACTCAGCTCACTCATATTTGATTTTTTTTTTTAGATTAGTTTTATTTAACAATATTTTTTAAAAATTATGATACACTAATGCACTAAAAAACGTTAAAATAAAAGTTTTCTAACATGTTAGAAATATATTAAAAAGTATTTATATTAAAAGCACTACCATAAATATAATAATTATTTTATTGTGTTAAATATAATTTTTAAATTTCTATATTTTAAGTTGGGTAAAGTTTTTTTTTTAGGTTTTGAGTAATGGGTTTAATTATTAATGGGTTTGTGATTTAATATAAATATAAATATATATAATTATTAACATTTAACGTATATTATCAATATAATTATTTTTATAACATAACATATTCGGACCAAGCCAAACTTAGGCAAAAAAAAAAGAATCTTACCCAAAGTTCAGCCAATATAAAAAACAGGTATTAAATTTTACTTAACCCGTTTTTCAAGTCTTGTATTTTTTTCCAAATTCTCCTATTTTTAAATAGGCCTAAGCGGACAACCCGACCATGAACAAGTATAGATAGAACTTTGGAAGATATAAAAGACATTATCACCTCTTATTTGTTTAATTATTTAAAATTTTAAAATTTATATTTGAATTTTTGTCATTATAAGAATGAAATATATGTTTTAGGTACAAAGTTATAATTTAATTAAAATTAAATTCAAATTTGAACCACGTAATGTCAAATTGAGATTTTAATTAATGAAAGTAATTTCCTCTAAACCAAGGGGTTGATCGACCAATATCATTTGTATATATGTTTTTTGAATAATTTTATTAAAGATGCTGATCTTCTTCGTCTTTTTCTTTTTTTATAATGCCTAAATTTATTTATAACCTCTTTCTAACTCATAAATAGGAGGATAATAATCTTTAGTGTAGTCAAACTCACATTCTCTTACATTAATAATAATACACATACAAATCGAGTTAATACTCAATTAATAATATAATTTGTATATTTTAAAGTTATAAAATATTAATTTTGATAGAGAAAGAAATACGGCTACATAAAATATGAGATTCTAAGTTGGTTAAATTATGATTATCGTCCTTGTACTAAATTCAACTTAAAGAGTTAGTCTGCATATTCAATTTGATATAATTTGTTCTTCCCATTAATTCGCTAACTAATTTTTATACTCATGCAATACACAAGATAATCATACGTACCAATGTAATTATATTAAATTAATAATTTTATTTTTTAAATTTAATTATTGCACTTACAATTTTATATTAAATAAAATCATAATAACATAAATAATGTTATTCCTTACTTTGCAAATACGATATTAAATTGATTATAAATAAATTTTAAAATCATTAAAATAATTTATTTTAGAACTAAATGAAAAAATATTGTTTTAAAATAGTGGGTCTCAACTATTAATTTAATATTATAGTTGTCATGTTTCGCCTTAAAGATTACCGCATAATTAATAAATAAATTTAGCATATTTTAATGATTTTAGAACTTGTTAATATGAAATAATTAATTGTGGATGTTTATTAACTTTAAATTATAATTAAGAATGATATATAATATTATGCGACCTTAAATATGGGTAATAATTAACGTTTTACATTCGGAATAGGAGAAGTACAATATGAGATACGTTCCAGTATTACAAAAAAATTTAAGGGTAAATTATACAAATGATCACTAAAATATGTCTGTATTTTTATTTTGGTCATATATCGTTAAATTGATAATGAAATGTCTTTTTCTAATTGATATAATAATACACCTAATCCTCAATATTTACATATTCTATCAATTTGATCATAATTGTAAATAATTTAATAAATTTAACCCTTTACATTTATTAATTCTACCAATTTAATCCTCAAACTTCCTAGGTACCAAAGCTTTCACCTTTTAAAACAAAAACATTCTACAACTATAAATTTTATAACCTAAAAAAGAAAAAGAAACTAACCAGCCGTTATCTGAGCAAATTTTTGATACCAACAAGTTTATCTTGAAACTTTAATTTCCTTCTATTTTTCCAAAATTCAAAAAGTATAGAGATGAAATTGACCAATTCGAAAAGTATAAAGACTAAAATTGATCAAATTAAAGTACATGTACTAAATCAACAGTTTAAACAAAGTACAAGGTCTAATAATAGAATTTAACCATTTAAAAATGAAAATAAAACCATTTAAATTTTATATGTAATTAAAATGGTTAAGTTATGACAATCAAAGCAATTGTTTATCCACTAGTTTATCATCTAAAAGTAATTTAATTTAGGTGTTGTTTGATAATCTGAAAAATCAGATATTTAAAAATTAAACATTGAAAAATTAAGTACTGAATTTATGTTCTATTTTGTTGGTATATCACTTAAAATGAGGTACCAAATATAATTAAATTGTTTGATAAATATAAAATTTTATATGTTTATCTTTTTTATTAAAAAATTCAAATTATTTTAAATAAATTTAAACTTTAAACGTAACTTATTTAAAATATAATATTAAAATAAAATAAAAATATTTAAAGAATTATATAATGATAAAATAAAATAAAATAAATATAATTGAAATAAATTTTACATTAAGTGATAAGTAGTTATATACTTATATTTTTCACACTTTTTATAATAAAAAATTCAATCTTTTGTTTTTTATTATGAATTATCAAACAATTTTAAAAAATTAAATCAATAAAAATATTAATTTTAAACTGATTTAATGTTATCAAACAACAACTTAATCTCATTACTTAAACTGTTGAAAAAAAAGCCTTATCAGTTAATTATCTAAAATTTGTTAATAGTATTAGTGGTTTAAATTAAAATAATTAAAAAATCAAATTATATCATATTTATAAACCATAACATCAACCTTCATGTGGGATTGATTGTCATAGATTTTCAACTATTGAAATCTGGGAATGTAATGTGTGTTTTGGGCTGTAATAGTGGGCTCCTTTTCTTATTGGGTTGGGTTAGTTTTTTATCTCCTCAAGTTTTAGATGCTTCAACCATGGCTTGAGCTAGAGAGGAGATGATTTTCTTTAAAAATAGTAATGTGAAAAGATTTCTTTGTTACTCAATTTTGATATTAAGTAATTTGGTCATTCTTATAAAAAATTGAAATAATTTAACTCTATCAATTTTGAAAGTGAGCAATTAAGGGCAATTAATCATGACGTTAATGTCTTTCATCAATTCTACATAAATTTGATAGATATAATTATAAGCTTAGCTTTCATAATTTACGCATTCTTTCAATTTGGTCATGATTTAATAAATTTAGTCCATATTTTTTTTCTGTAAATGTGTAAATGTTGAGGCTGAATTTGTTGATTTTTTTTAGAATCAATACCAAATTATCAAAATATGTAAACATTGAGGGCTAAATTTGTTATTATACCAATCAAAATTATGCACAATTGGCAAAAGACATTAATGCCGTGATAAATTATCCTTAATTGCTCACTTTCAAAATTAACTGAAATTTAATTACTTCTATATTTTTTAGAAAGATTAATTTGCTCAATTTCAAAAGTGTAAGGGGCCGGAGAGGTCTTTTTACCCGATAATCAAGGATTTATTTATGAGGAATGGTTCACTTATTCCAGTGTAAAACTAAAATAATATTACACCTTTTCGTATTTTAAACAATTAATATTTTAACTGTTATATTTCATATTCCATTTATATATATAATGCATGTTAAATTTGACGTAAATTAAATATTTTTAGCTATTTATTTTTTTTTTGTAAAGAACTTTTATTCGTTCAATAAATATTAATATATATACTATTTTAGCTCGATATAATAGAGATGTTGGATCGGTTAGAAAATTTGCATGCATAGTAAATACAATTATATCGATGAATTCAATAATTAGATTGCTAAAATATTAATACAAAATATACGGAAAGGTATAAATCGGAATAAGTGCATCCTCCATTTTATTTATTGAAAATTATTTGACACCCAAACCCTCAATTTCTAATTATTTGTTTGAAAAAGAAGGTAAAGTTGCTTAAATTTTTAACTCATTTAAATTATTCTTGTATCAATATTTAAAAATAATTTAAAAATTATATTTGACCCTTCACAAAATTTTAATTTAGTTTTAGTATTTTAATTCAATACAATAAATTTGGTAGCACTTTTAATTATGCATCACTTATTACTTTTAATTTAATTTTATAATTTCAATTAATGAAATGAAAACTATTAATCGAATATTACACATGCAAGTATACGTATTGAGATAAATAGTATAAAAATATCGATCCCAGAGAGTTATTACTAATTATAACGCTAATCACCAAATCTTAATTACTCTAATATCTATCCAAATAAATCGATAATATAATTTTCTCAAACTAAATCACATAAATAGAATTAAACAATGCAAATTAAACCGAAATAATCAATCAATAACAAAAATCTAAGATCACAATTTTATCCAATATAGTAGCTAATTGTTCTATCTTCACTCAATTTATCTTAATAGAGTTAATTACTTATCTGGGAGCTAAAACTCCCTTAATTCTTTTCTTAGCAATTAAAGAACTAATTTAGTCTAACTATTGAGTTATATCCCTATACTAATAATTTAGTCCAAATTGATCGAGAATAACTCCAATTATGGCTATCCAAGATAATTAGATATATTCCCAGTGGCAGAGCTAAGAGGGGGCTGACAAGGGCCTCGGCTCCCCCCTAAAATAGAAAATGTTCCATTTAGGCATTTTATAATTTATAAAATTTAAAAATAGAAATGATAAATTTGTAATTTGGCCCCCAAAAAATAATAAAAATTTGATTTAATCATTTAAAAAGTATAAAGATAAAATAATGAAATTACATTTTTACTATCGTAAAAATATACAATTTAATTCTACCTCCCAAAATATTTTCTAGCTCTGCCACTATATATTCCTATCCTAATTACAAATCAAGAATTGACTCATCTAATTTAAACTAAGAGTTATTTATTCTAGACCTAAAATGAAAATTCTTATTCGATTTCTTTAAGTTTTGTTAGATTAATAGTTGGCCAGACTATTGTCAATAATGTATAAGAATGAATAAATAATCAAATCTCTATAAAAATAAAAGAGATGAAAATAGAAAAATATTCAATTAATTTATTTTAAATATTACATACATTAAATATTTTATATATATTATATTATTTAATTTTAATTTATAAAATAAACACATTTATTTTAAATATGTTATATATTATATTATTTATTTTAATTTATAAAAAATAAAAATTTTATAGAAAAAATATGGATTTCGAAAATTACATGTTTTAAAATGGATTATAAATTAAAATAAATAACTCTTATGAAATTCAACTTGAATTTATATTTTCAAATACAAATTCATTTATTTATATCCCAACAAAGAATTTAAAATATATTTTATTATTTAAATTAAATTCAGATAAATAAAATAATTTTAATTTATAACCTATATATAAAAGAAAAGTCCAAAGGATCCTGATAGAAACGTGTTCGATATTTATTTTCATTTATTGAAAATTGGTCAAATATCACTTTTTGTCTCTCTACTTGACACATGTTCAATTTTCTTTTTTTTTTTTCTTTTTTGCATTTTATAGAAATTGGTCGAACATCACTTTTGGTCCCTCTAGGTCTCTACTAAGTCTAAAATTAAGATTTATTCTTTATATACAATAATTTATTCCCTATTTTCTTATAATCCAAATACTTAATATTATTCATTAGTCTGAGAAATTTTTGATGCGAATTTAAAAAAAAACTATTTCTAACCAAAAAAATATTTTAGCATAATGAGTTGGAATATGTCTTTTTAAAAATCTCGTGAATCACTAAAATTATTAATAGTACTAATTATTTAGACTAACTAATGACATAGTTTTAAATTTGTTATTTTGATTTATGTGCTATGCTCAGATATTTAATATTTATATTTTAATTTTATATATTTTGGTCGTTTATTTTACAATAGCATTAATTAGTTAAAATAATTTATTTATTTATATGCAATAGTTATTTTATTATTTTGCTATCATATCCTTTGTATGGTGACAAGTGTTCAAGAATTTTATTTTGATTAAAATGATGATGCAACTTTTAAGAGCTGTTAACACCATTAAAATTATCTATTAAATTCATGTCCATTGTAATAATTTTTTATTACATGACTACCTTGTGAATATTTAAAATAATAATCAAAATGTCACTTTAACAAATTTAACAAAATTTTTAATGATATTAACAATTAAAGTTAAATTTTAAAATTCTTAAAATAAAAATATAATGACTAAATTCTAAATAAACGAAGATTATAAAAACTTAAAATATATTTTAACCTTCAAATTTTATTTTACAATTTTATTAAAAATAATTAACTCAATGTGAAGTGTGATAAACAACCATGGTAATTATTAATAAAGATGACGTGGTTACATTCTTCTAGCATTTTCATTAAGGGAAGAGTAAAAAAAGTTATTCATAATTCAAACTTTGTTTTTCTTCTCCATTGAGCAATCTAATTCATACTTAGTTATTTGTAGATCAAAGGTGTTGAAAGATCGAACTTAGTTATGTCCCCATTTAATTATTTTAATAAAATATTATATGATAGATATTCTTGACCCTTTATTTGAAACATTTATTTAATTGTATATATATTATATTGGCAGTCAAAATTTTAATTATATAACTAATATTAAGAATCTAAGGTATCTTTCATTTTGATTAATTAGTTTTTTTAATATATGTTATATTTAAATGAGACATTAATTTAATTGGAAAATAATTAAAATAAATGTTAAAATTTTGTATTTAATTTTTCAATTTATCAGACAACATTTAAAAATGCAATGAATAAACTTTTAATAAATATATTTTACATTAATATTTTACTTTCACTCATATTGTGGATGTGTTGTAATTTAATCTACATTATTTTTTATATAAAAATTTTAATCATTCACGTGAGTGTAAAATAATTTAGTAATTTTATACTCTTATTAATCTCTATAGGACATAATAATATTTTTTAATCATTCAGGGCATGTTGGATTCAGTTTTTCTTTTTGGAAATTAGGGGAAAATAATAAAAAAGAAAATTAAGATGGAGAATAATTAATTAATTATGGACATCAATATTATTAGTTTATCCTCAATACTTTTACCTTTTTTCGATAGAGAATGATTTGACTGTGTCATTTAGGTGGATTTGTTCTTGTTTATTTAAGTACTTCTTTTGAGAGTAAAAAGAGGTGTTAGGCAAAGATTGAAAGATGTATACTCCTTGAATTTCTCCTCTTATAGATTTTAGTCAAAGAGGGATTTAATATGCATCCACCATTGACCAACATGTAGCTGTTTGAATAGGTATATGTATATTGCTTCCATCCTTGTTTTTATTTAATATTAACACCTATCTCAAATTTTATAATTATCTATCTCTATCTATTTAAGGTTCTCTTCATAAATGGTACACAATTCTCCACGAAAATCTAAAACAAAACACCAACATAAAAACAATAATTTCGATTATTAAGATCTACGCCACTTCAAAAATTTCTCATCAAAAATAGATGGTGGATATGAAAGCAATTATTTCGATTGTTTAGTCATAAATTTGGACAGTTAAATATATGATGCAGCAATAAATAAAAATTTGGACTATACATAGTGATTAACATGATGGGCTGGCTGCCCTTAGTCATGAATTATGAATCATAAATTCGTCACGTGATGTTTGGAGAAATTAAAACTCACAGATACCCACTGTGCAGTCAAAACTCATGAAAGGTAAAAAGCTTTATGTAAAATACTAACAGCTGAGACTGAGACAAGCCAGCGTAAAATGCAGAAAAATATTGGTGTAATTGTGGTTTTAGTCCATTAACTGTTGAAATTTGAAATTTGATATTCTACTCTTATAATATTATTTATAAATTCAAATTGATAACACTATTAGCTATTGATTTTCTTTAGTATTATTTGGTCACACAGTCAAAGCCATGTGAAAATCTAGTCAAACATGTTCAATTAATTAATAATAAGTTTTGATCAAATTATACTATTAATTCCTATACTATACATAAGTTGCAGTTTTAGGCTTCACTACATTGTTTTGCTGATGTTCCATACAACATTTTACCATTAGTGAGAAAGCATAGCAAAGCATATACCTATGAGATTCCATCTCACCATGGTTGAGATGAAAACTTTTATCTTCTTTATATATATATATATATATATATTTGAAATTTCAAATAAAATTCGAAAAATATAAGAACTAAACTTGATCAAATTGGAGAATAGGAGTTAAGTCCACAACTTACGTAGAGTACTGGGCTAACAACAAAATTTGACCTATGTATTTAACTTTTATTGCTTGAGTCAAGATTGAAATTACGAAAAAAAAAAGAGAGTATATGGACTAAAACTAACCCATTTAATGTGCAATGACTAAAAATGTAACTTATGCATAGTATAAAGAAGTTCATGTCACCATTTTAACCGCAAACAACAAATGTTAATAACATTAAACTAGACTTACTAATAATATTATAAAAGAAAAAGAATCAGAAAAGATTGAATCTCAAATTTCAACCTAATAAAGTGGCTAAAAGAAGAATTAGACCAAAAATATTACTTTGCTCTCTAGAAATTGAAATTAAATAATAAAACCCTAGGTAGCTACTATAAAGTTTGCCACACCTACATATTTCTGCTATAAAGTTCCCATAAAACCCTCACCATGAATTGGGAATATACCTTTTCTTATTTTCTTGGAGAAGTGGTAAATGTAAGTCCAACGTAATTATTAAGCTTAATTTGAGTAAAAGCCTCATTGGGTCGATTTCTTTTCTACTAAAAATTAACTATATTTTAAACATTAGGGTAAATTTCTCTTTTTTACTTTAGGTTGGAATCAACGACTGTTTTTCTTTTATCCAACTAATCAAAGATATATTATTGGTAAATTTCCCACGACACTTGGTCATGGGTCGGATCATTCGTCCAAATCTGGAGGCTCGTTTGAAAAGTGAGAGATTTTGAGTAAAAGTATAGACCCAAAAAATAAGTTTGGACAAAAGTAAGGCTCATTTTCTAAATGAGTCGGTCCTCAAGTAGAACTTTTTTGGCCTGAGCTTGGACCGAATCACACCTATACTTTTTCTTTTGTTTTTTTATATATTTTCAATTTGTTAGGAAACATTTATTTTAATATTTTTAGTATATTTGATGTATTATATTTTTAAAATTTATTTTTATATAAAAATAATCTAAAAAATTATTATAATCCAGTCGGGCTCGGATTTAACATTTTTAACATGGACCAAACTTAAGCAAAATTTTAAGCCTATTTTTCAGACTAGATCGAGCCCAAACTTAAAAAGCAAGCATAAAATTCTACATCGACAAAAGTAATTAAGGTCAATAAATTTAATTAGAAGGGTAATTAAGGTATAAGATTATAATTAGTGACTTTGAACATGATTAATTTAGACATCATTACTAGATAAAAATTGTAGATTCATGTACTCATTATTTTATATAAAATTTTACCTATATCAACGATTTGTTTTATATTTTTTTTACAAGTTTGTATTATGTTTATGTTAGTTTCCATGTTTCAATTATTGTATAATATTTAAGTTATTTTGTGTATTTAAAATATTATAATTTTGTATAACAAATATTTTTATACATTATAATTCTATAATTAGAGGATTATAAACTTATATATACATTTATATTTTGATTAATGTAGATTTTGACAAGTTCATGTTTTGATTTCGATATATTATTATATTTGAATTATTTGAATTTTTCATCATATTTCATATAATTATTTTTCATATTTTAGTATAATGAGTTTAGGCTGAGTTGAATATTAGTTTTAATTAGAGATGGCTATATTATATTAATTTCATAGGATTAAATAGAATACATATTATAAATTTTATTGAAATAAAATATTTAATTTTTTCGGAAAAACATAATTGAAATGTTATAAAGCTTTATAAAATGTTCAAAACATTCTAATTAAAATATATAAAATTAATTATAAAATTAAAAGAATAATATTTCAATAAACCTTTCGAGATGGAGTGGTGCGTGATTCATCTAAACCTAATCCTAACCCCAATTTAATTAACTAAAAATCAGTCGGTCCAATTTGAACTTTGTCCCCAAACCCTAACTTTAATTGGATGAAAAAAAGGTTACTAATAAATGAATCAGATCAAAACAGTCAACATAAGTGAACGTTGACTGGGTCCTACTATCTTAACAGACAAGAAAGATGCTGAGAAGAAGAGGAAAAAGAAAAGTTTAAAATCCGCCTATAGTCCTTGTACTTCTAAAAAATTAGAAATTTAGTTATTGTATTTGTATTTTTAGGAATTTAGTTTTCTAATTTTTCAGATTTTAAAATTTAAATTTAACTGTTAACACTGTTAAATTTGTTGTTGTGACATTTTAAAATAAAAAACTCATTTAATAGAATACAAAAACAATTGAACTTTGAATTTTAAAATATAAAATTATAGAACTAAATTTTATGAAATAAATGTATAGGGACTTATGATATATTTTAACCAAAAACCACAAAGTAAAAAAAAAAAAAAAATTTATTCTCCAAATGGGTTTAAATATTTTAATAATTCATTATTATTTTATTAATGGAGTAAATGTTTGGAAATAAAATTCCAAAGAAAATAGTCATACAAAGTCAAGTGGTATGCAAAGGAAAAGAGGAGGGGGAGGCAGCCACCAATATTATAAACCCCAAATTCACCATAAGAGGTGCCCACTGTCTCTTTTGAAACCCCCTTTGCGTGTCTCAATTCTCTCTCTCTCTCTCTCTCTCTCTTTCTTTCTTTCTTTCCCTCTCAGTCTCTCTCTGAGTGTTTAATTTATTCTGTCTTTGGCCTGTCTTTTTTTTTTTTTTTTTTGTTTTTTTTTAAGGTCACACAGTAGTGATAGTGAAGGAGCTAAGTAGGCATGGGGAGAGCTCCATGCTGTGACAAAGCTAACGTGAAGAGAGGCCCTTGGTCTCCTGAAGAAGACGCCACCCTCAAAAACTATGTTCAGAGCCATGGCACAGGTGGTAACTGGATCGCTTTGCCCCTTAAAGCTGGTATATCCATCAAACCCATTTCACCCAAATGAGGGTTTAAAAAGACTGTTCCATCGTTTTATTTACATTGGCCACTGTGTTTTGTCTCCTTGTTGCATGATCTTTGTTCAAAGTACTGTTTTCATGTCTGGGTATTTTATTCCTTTTTATTCTCAGGTTCTATCCTGGTTTAACTTTTTTTGATCATCAAAGCGAGAAAACAGTAAAAGAAATGTAAAATTTGTTTTAATTGAAGCAGGCAGCTTCAACTCTTGGTTTTCACGTTTGTCTATAAGAAAAACGTTGAAATGTTTTTTTTTTTTTGTGGTTCTTGTTTGTCTTTGTCATTCTTTTATAGGCCTTAAGAGATGTGGCAAGAGTTGCCGATTACGATGGCTTAATTATCTCAGACCAGACATCAAACATGGAGGTTTTACCGAAGAGGAAGACAACATTATATGCTCTCTTTATAGTCAAATGGGAAGCAGGCAAGTTCGTTTTTGTCTTAATGTTTCTTGTTAACTTATTCAAATGTCGGCATTTTTTTATAATTTAAGACATTTATGATTCTTGTTAGGTGGTCTTTGATAGCTTCTCAACTCCCTGGAAGAACCGACAATGATGTGAAAAACTATTGGAACACTAAGTTAAAGAAGAAGCTACTTGCAGGGAAATCAAGCTTTAATGTGGACAACAATGGCGGATTATTAAATGCTAACAACAACAATATCCCAACTCAACCACTGCCTTACAATCTTGATTACTCAACTACTTCACTGCCGATTTTTTCTGATGTTAGCTATGGATTCTCTGTCAGTAATAGTAGTACTTCACAAAACATGGGTTTAGACCCAGTCATGCAGTTTTCAACTCCAGACACGATCACCAATCTGTCACAATCAGGTCCGAATTTGGACAACAGTCACAACAACATCGTTGTTGTCTCCTCCTCTCAAGAAGGATCCGGCTTGTCGGATTCTACTGGTAATGGATATGGTGAAGATACGGGGAGTATTATTTTGATGGATGATCAACAGTTCAGCTATGAGTTCCCTTATGAATTCGTCAATGGCGTCCTTGCAGGTCCAAGCTTTGAGTTCTCCCATGGTGATATAAAGACTAGCCAAGGACTGAATCAAAGTGTTGCTACTAACCCTTATTGAGCTACAAAATTCAATGCTTGCCGCCTACAACAAAAGATCAAAAGCCATGTGAAAAGGAGAGGAGATGATTGGATACAATATATATGTTTATATTTTTTTAAGAATTTTCTTTCCACATGCTTGATTATTATGATGATGATTTGGAAGATTAGGTTTTGTGTAGATAAAAAAAATGATTATATTAACCTATGTCTGATTCAAAGTCAAGTCATTGTAGCTTTAATTTAATCTCAGATGTTGATTTTATAGCTAATTTTCTTTCTTCTCTTAACCATACCCTTTCAAAACTTAATCCCATTGCTAGATTATTCCTACCTATACATATATATATATATACATATATGTTAAAAATTCACATTGTAAATTTAATAGTTTATTTGATTGATCAGTTTCACCAAATATATATATATATATAAAAGATGAAATTGAATTATAAATTTTTTAAATATTAAAATGTAATTTTATCAAAAAATTTCATCAACAAATATCTTCTCTTAATATTCTAAGGAACCAAGGATACTAATGCTCATCCTTCACCTACATATAGGACTATTATGGTGGAGTTAAAATTTTCGATTAAGAAATTGTCATGTGTTATTGTAGTATAATCAGGGTGGCGCTAGCCTCACCCCATCCCTTCTTTTTCAGAAAAGAGTAAAATAGAAATTAATTCATTTTGGAAATAGTAACATAATAAAATTACATATTGAATATCTAAAATTTATAATTTAATTTTGATTCTCACAAAAATTATTTTGGCATCACTCCTGAATATAAAGATATATGACAGCTTTTTAATTCAATTTATGAAGTTTTTTAACTTCATTAACGTACGATGGATAAGATAATTATTTATATATAAATATGTTAACTATCAGAGACGAAGACGAGGGGCGGGTAATGGCCTTGGCTTCACCCTCACCCAAATGATGATTTTGCTATAGAGGATATTTAAATTTTGTTAAATAATAAGTTAGTATAATGGCCAAAAAAACAATTTTCTGGCTTCACCGTGTTAACCGCTAACGTTTAATATGAGAAATTTGTGTGAGAGAGAAAAAAGTGGGGGTATTTGCAAAAAAAAAAAAATTGTTTTTGGGGGGGGGGGGGATTGAAATAAAAGAGTGAAAATGCAAAGGAAAGGGGAGGGTGGGCATGGGTGTGAGGGTGATTCCATCATCATGTCTGCCTGTTTTTTGCTGTTTGAGTGGTCACGAAAGTTGCATGGGTTTGGTTTTGGCCTGTTCAAACCTCATCATGCATTTGCTGTAAACGTATTCTCTTCTTACAGTAACCATAATATCTCTTTCTCCCCCCTCATAACTTATTCTCTATTATAGTTTCTGGTAATGTGATTGTGTGTTGTTGTACTTGTCAGCTTTCTTATTTCTTTCCTCCATTATAATCATTCCATTTACAATTTAATTATTTTATTATCATTAAACCTTTTCATATGTTGAATCTTCACCCCTGTTTTTCCATTTAAAATCTATCCACATTTTTCTCCAACCCTCAAATGATCCATAATTTAATGAAGTTCTAACGTTTTTTATTTCTCTTTTTCCATCCATGCATCTGACTTTCTTACAACCCATTTGCCTTTTCTCTACCATCTTTCCATTTCAAAACTAAACCACCCAAAAATGGATAATCAATTTTTGAGGGACCAACATATAAATTTATCATTATATTAATTTGTAATTGCATCAACTCTAAAACTAAAATCGAAATATATCTAATGGGACTAATCTGTAAGATAATTTACGCACGATATATCATATAACCTAGTAATTGACAACACGTTATTGGAAAAAAAACCCTAAATATTAAAAGCTTTTCTACTTTTAAACATTTATTTTTCTATATTTCTTTTTTCCAATTTTCCACTTTTGCTTTCTAAAATAAACAACCTTTCTCTTAAAGCAAACACATACATACATATGTATTATATAATGTGAAATGAGAACCTTGCCAACCTCGTTACATTATTATATGATAAAGGCATTTTTCCCCTGGGGCCTCTACTGTCAACATTTTTTTCAACAGATCCACAAATCTGCTGCAGTAAAGGGTGCTAATTAGCAGAAAAAACCAACAGTGGTTTAATTTGGAAACCCTAAGATATACACCCTGGGTGAATGCAATTAATCTTGTCTCAACTTGTCACCATCAAAACTACCCCAGTTTTGACTATCTGCTTGTTCAATATAACTTAAAAGCTTAGTTGAATTGATTCATGAATTTATTTCAGATAGAGGTGAATTTAGAAATTTTTTAAGAAGGTAAAGGGTCAAAATATAATTTTATTATTTTTCGAGTGATTATTTACGAGAAAATTGAAATTATAATATCCTTATATACACCTCTAAATTGCAAAATTATAATTTAATATAATAGTAAAAATCATTTCTAACTTTCTCTTTGCCAAAGTGCTAAGAAAGGATTCAAAATTCAAAGTTTGAAAAAGGTTTATTATAGAGATTTTATTTTTCTTTACATGAGGGGATTAAGTAAAACAGAAAGGCCCTCAAAGGTGGGCAGACATTTTGTTCCCTCTAATGTTTGCACATTGCACTTTCAGACAATTTTTATCATAATGTCTTTTAACTATATCTTGGTGTCATTACATGTAAATGAATATTCCTTGTTTAAAAGTATTTAACAAGACAAGCATATCAGCACCATTGGATAGGCCACCATTGCTTCTCTCTCCCTTCTTCACTTGGGACAATGATAATTTAATTTAATCCTTAATTAGTGTACTATTTAAAAAACATGTCTAAAGCTTAATCAATAAGGGAATATATGCAACATTTAAAATTTGATGAAATCTTTAACATATGGACAAACAAGATTTTCAATCCCAATTACTTATTCAATCTGATTGTACTTACATATGCTTTTTATTATCTTCCAACAACATGAGTATAATAAAATATTCTTTATATATATATATATATATATATATATAAGAAAATTCATGAGTTAATTTCTTAATTTTTTTCTTTAATATATTACATATAAATTGTTGAACTTTTTATTTTTGCTAATGCCGCGCATAAAAATTGTTGATATTTTTTTTGTTTGTTTTCAGGTCAATGGTTTAATGTTAAGATTTAATAGTGTTACTGTAATCAGTTTATTTTGTCCGAGCCTATTACATTCAGGAAAAAAAACAAAGAAATTAACAAAGAAAATAAAAATAAAACCCAAATGTCTATTTTATGTTATTGTCCCATTTACACCAAGACCTTGACCCAAACTAGACCTACCCTATCAGACTAATGACCCATTAACCCAGACCCAGTCAAGCCCAAAATAAAGATGGCCCCGAACATTTTTGGAGTTTGGAGACCTAGGGTTTCTAAAAACCCTAGGCGCCGCAACCTCAGTAGCCCTTCCTCGCGCCTAAGATCACGCCGCAATCAGCATGGATAGCATGCCCTATCACCGCCGCATGCCTCGTCCACCTACAAAGAAGGAAAGAAAAGAAGCAGCAAATACAACAGATTGTATTTCCTTTTATTTTCTTTTTTGGGTTATAAAAAATCTAGTAAACTTGTAATACAGGGATACGAATATACACAAGGAGATTTATACATAAATACAACACAAACAAAAAGAATACCAAAATATTCACACAAAAAAAATCCAGAGAAATAAAAATACAGAATCAGTTTGCAAAGGTGATTTCTATTATTCGTTTTATTTTATTTTATTTTTTAACCCATGCAAGTTTCACATATAAAATAGTATTAAAAAAAAAGGAAAAGATGAAATTTTTTACTTGTGAGCCGCCGTGAACGGTGGCGCGTGCGACGACGTGCAACTGCGCGTCACTGGAACCTTGACCTCAGGCCGAAGGCCAAAGAGAATTCAAAAAAAAGGGGATCTTTGATTTTTTTAAAATGAATAGCAAAATGAGTTTTTTAACTGATTTCTTACTTATATGGTAATGACAAAACGACGTCGTTTTTGTTTAATCAATAAACACCAAAACGACGTCGTTTTAAAACCAAATCCGCGCGTTGACCCGAAAACCTGGGGAGGATCCGCGTGTTTTTATAAAAAAGGGAAATTTATTATTTTAGTCCCTCCGCAATTTTGTTAATTTTAATTTCGTCCAATATATTTTTTTATTTTTTTAATTAGCCCTAGAAATCTATTTTTGTTTCAATTTAACCCCTGTTTCTATTTTAAATTTTTTTATTATCTTTAGTAGTTATATATATTAATTTATTATTATTATTTTAGTTATTTTTTGTATCTATATATATTAGTTATTATATTAATTTTAAAATTTTGTAATTATATAATATTATATTATATCGTATATTATTTTTAACTAAAACTTAGTTATATTGTATAACATATTCTATTTATATTATATATATGTAATTTTATATAACTTTATTTAAATCATTATATTTTTATTTATACATTGTTTACATTGTTTATATTATATGTATGTAATTTTTATTTATTTATTTGTTATTAATCTTGCAAAAAATTTCATATTTATTTAGTAATTTTTTTTTATTTTGATATTTATTATTTTATGTATATATTTTATTTGCCCATACTCACTCATTTATTTATTTATGATTGCCATTATGTAGTTATTTCTATTAGTCATTATTCTACATTATTATTACTTTATTATTTATATAAATATGAAATGTTAGTATGTCATAATTGCTTTTGATATTTATGTTTCATAATATGTAAATGCGATATTGTCTCATGAATCGTTGTTTAAAATAAAATACATTTTACAAAATTATTATATTTTACCTAAATATTTTTAAAATAAGGCAATATTTTGGTATTTAGAAATTCGGGAAATAGTGTCCTAACGTGCTGGGTTTCGATTTTCCGTTTGATTAAATATCTAAATATCCTTTTAATAAAAATTTGTAAAGAATGAGATGATTTTAGTTACGAGGGTTTAAAAATATCGTGTCCTAACATGTTGAAAAACTCTCAAATTTTAAATCAAATTGTTCAAGTTTTTTTTTAGAAATTATATTTTTAAAAATTTTCAACATTTGGACATAATTTTATCGATTAGGTACCAATTTTTTGGGCATTATGGGGGTGCTAACCCTTCCTCATACGTAACTAATTCCCGAACCCATTTTCTTGTTTTTCGTGGACCAAAATCAAATGTTTTGAAATAAAACGTTTTGCCAGGTGATCCAATCACACCTAAATAAAAAGGGATTGGTGACGACTCCCACTTTTGTTTTTTTAAAAAAGGTTGATCCCTTTTTTCAAAAATTTTAAAAATAGTTTCGACAGCTTGTCGACTCCGCTGGGGAGCTAAAGAGTCAAGCCTTAAAATTAATTATTTTCTGTCCTTTGTCGAAAATTTGAAAATTTGATTTGAAAATTTAAAATTTTTTTTATTTGAACATATGATTATTATTTTCTTGCACACATTGCATTGCATGACCGTTGTGGTCGCACCTTTTAAGTGGGACTGAGAAACTATGCCTTCGTGAGGTTTTCACTTCTGCATAGGCTAGTGGACTATTTTCGGGATACATCTGTACCTATGACTTCGTGAGGTTTTCACCTCCGCATAGCTATAAGGAAATGTATTCCCCTGAACTGAACTCGGTCCGTATGAGCCTATAATGGGTGAGGATCGAGGAATCTGCTGGTTCGGGTACCGCAACTTTAGAACTAAACCGCATATAGTGAACCCTAAGAGCCCACCTTAGGTAGAACTATGTCAAACCTTAGGGGTCACCCATTAGGTGTTCTATGTTATTTATTTTTTTCCTATGCTAACGTGTTTTTTTTGTTGTTTTGTTTTTTGTTTTGATTGCATTGCATTCACATCATAGAAAAGAGGTGTTGATTCAAATTCGATTGCTAAATAGAAGAGTTGGTCATAAAAAATGGATTTTTTGATAAAGTGGATTATAACGGTCGTCCGAATATAGTCCAAATAAATACGACGAGAGAAGACTGATGGTCCGTGAAGGAATACAAGACCTTATTACCCAAGGTTACAAGCTGACAAAGACTATTCGAGAATCACCACATCTTGGCTTTCTTGAAGAGGCTAACGAGCATTATGGAAATAAGTAAGCAGTGAGTCATGGCCCAGATCAAGCAAAAAGGAGCTAGTAGATGCATTTATTAAAAGAAGGGAATTGATGTTTTCACTTGGACTATGAGGACAAAGCCGCATATGTAATCCGTTTTGTGTAAAGAAATTTATTTTCTAGTAAAGTTTTTCTAATGGAATTGAATTCAGAATCAACGCCTCTCTTTCTTTTGCATTCACTCTATGCATCTGCATTGCATTGCATCGCATCATTTGCATTAGACTTTTACAAAAGGACCCTAATTAGGTAAAAATATTTCAGTTAACCTGGAAAATATGGAACAAAGGTTGGAGAGAATAGAGCAAATGCAAATATAGATGCAAGGGCAATTGACCAAAATTCAACAAGACATGCGAGAATTCCAAAAGAATGTGATTAGCCAGTTAAGTCATTTGCTAGTTGAAGGACTTGAAAAAATGAGTGGCTCAGTGGACAACAGTGCTAATGATGATGAGGACATTGTTTATTCCCCAATAGGTGTTCCGACTCAACCAGGCGTGCATATGTAACACCCCACACCCGGCCCAAACACTACAACCGGATCTGGTATGTCACCAAGAAAAATTTTATCGAAACATGTCGCATTTTCGGAAAAGCCAAAATATGTTTTATATAGAATATGCTTAAGTAAAGTAAAATCCAAACTTAAATACATGCCTTTTAATTAAAATAAAAACTTAAACGACTTAAAGTAATAGAAGCCCATAATAAAACATAATAGCCCATGGCCTTATTACAACGAGGTTTGAAGTCCATTAATTAAAAATATAAAATAAAACTTGAGTCTCTTTTTGCCAAATCTACATATTCTTCTGCATGGCCACCTTGCGTTCCTCTCCAGCCCGGTCCGAATCACTAGGTATCACCTGAAATGTTAATTAAAGGGTGAGTGGCGAGACTCGATGTGCAACCTCATGCACCACTAGAGTTTGGGCCTTAAGCCCATTAAACAAAATAAACAGTGTAATAATCATAATAAAATTAATAGCAATTAATATGCAAGGCCCAACCTGCTTGCCTAGGTTTCCATTCGCTACACACCCCGCACCAACCGTTCACACCATTGAGGATTTCTACAATCGACTCACACCACTACACACCATGATGGCAGTCATGCTGCTCATTCACATATGATGGCTGAAGCCCTTATAACATATAATGGCCGAAGCCCGTATAACATTTAATGGCCGAAGCCCGTATAACAGTTCATGGCATTAGCCGCTACACATGTAACGTATAACTTCCTCCTTTCATCAACCCAACCCATACAATCACATACAAGCATTTTACTTATAACATTTAAACAGATTATTTACTAACTTGGGGATCCGCTTTTTCCCTCCTTGGGCTTGCATCAATAAACCGAGATTTCAGAATTTATCAAAACATAAAAAAAAATACATGAACATACAATTATAGGCAGATCTAGATGGTGGGGAGGTATTACACACCTGGTTACCGCGAAAATCTATTATCCCTAATGTAGAGCCTTATTTATCGAATCCGAAAATCCCTAAGACAACGTCACCTTCCTACCTTGGCTTTTCCACCAAATCGCACGGAGACTTTAAATGAGACTGATTCGCTACTAAAAGCGAGAGAGGGAAAATCGACAGCCTTAAATAAGTGTTTGAGTTAGATTTGAATGAAAAGAAAGAGTGAAATCGCATAGAATAAAATCCCGAAACTTACCAAATTACTAAGGAGTATGTGGCTTATGGTGCACCTTTGGGAAACAGAAACCTCCATTGTAGGTTTGGCTATGTGAGATGAGAGTATGAATCAAATGGAATTTGCTTTTAGAAAAAAAAAAGAAAGCGTAGGAAAGGCTTGGAAATTTCAAGAGAAATGAGAGAAAAATAGGGTTTCGAAATCAAGTTGAAGAATACTACTTCCTATTTATAAAAAATTTCGCATATCATCCACACACGAGTTAGAATTTTGGCCAACTTTTCCCTTCTCCCGATAGCCTTTATCTCACCGATAACCCAATCTTTATCTCCTCAAAAAATAGCCTCATCTTTCTCTTCATTATCTTCCTATTTATCAAGAAATAAAAGAATTAAAATCTCTATTTTGTAGCTAGTGTGCCGTCCACTCCTAGGGCTTGTAAGTGCCGGATTTTCGCCTTAAAATTTGGCCTCTAAGTGGCCATACTAGGCCCAAACTCTTCCCCCTTATGATGCCACCTTATGCCCACTTAAAGCTCCTCAAATCATTGGGCCACAAGCCCAGCTTGTCACTTAATTAACTATCTACTTAAATATAAGCTAACACCATGTATTAGCCACCTAACCCATATTTTTAAAGCCCAATATATCACTTTAAAATACCCAGAGCACTAATTTAAACCCTAATCCACATATTTAATCAAAAAAGTCAGCCCAATCCTTAGAATCTCAATTTAACATATTAGACTATCATATAAATGAGTAGGCCAACTTTGAGGATGTTACAGTTCTACCCCCTTAAAGAAATTTCGTCCTCGAAATTTCCAACTAACTAGTAATCATACTACCTAAGTCTCACCACTATGCTTTTGCTTTGCACTCAAATTCTAAAGCCAAAATAACCACTTAGTATACTATGGTAGGGTACGCACCATTATTTGCATCTGGAGCATCTCCGTCCCTTGACGTTGTAATCGCATAGACCAAAGCCGGTGCCTTACCTCAAAGATAACTCGCACCTTGGCCTAGTGCTCCATTTCCCTAATCGAACCGTTACCATCTCTAGGCGCTTGCGACCCTTGGTCCGGACCGATCACCTCTTCTAGTCCGATCGTAACCTCGCCACTGGCTACTCCCGATCCATCCGATGACAATCCTTGATCGGATGTTCGTGGATCCACACTTAAAACAACCACCGATTCGACTCTTCACTCCCGGATGGGTTCTCCCACACGTAGAACATGCTTGATTACGGCCACGGAGCACGAGTGGCCCATCGCATTCTGGAGCACGGCCTCTTCTAAAAAAATTCAGATGGTCCCGACGACTCAAAACTTCTCTTATCCCGATCCTTATCCCTATCCTGCCTCTCGGCCGTTTCACTTCCTCACTATTTTAACCTTATCCACCAATACCGTGAAAACTCTCTCTCTCGTGGTGCAATCGAATCCTTAACTCATTCCGCGACCCATCCTCGAACCGAACGCATCGTTCATACTACTTGCTACTATTCCTTGAGCGTAGTGGCTCAAGCGTAAACTCACCTCATACTCACCACGACTTACTCCCTGTACCAAATTCAGAATGCTTTCCTTTGAGCATCCATATAACTAGCCCCAACGTACTTTCCTAAAATGACTCCTTAAAGAAATCCCAGTCAATCAGGTCCGCAGAAGTACCTTCTTTCACCGTGAGCCACCACTGGTAAGCCTCATCTCGAAGAAGAGACACGACCCTTTCACTTCTCCTCCACCGTAAAATCTAAGTCATCCATTATCGCTCATCGCTTCCATCCAATACTCACCGTGTTAGGGCTACACCGAAACTCCCTAAACACTTCGCTCCATTGGCCTTAAGCCGATTCGCACAGATTTTCGAGCTCGTGCCCCGCCTATTCCAACAACCTCTTTAAAACCCTCAACATCGCTCGATATACAACATCATCTCCGGCGCCTCATCTCAAAATTCTTCTTCTACGATCGGCGATTCGGCATCTCGTTTCGACCGTGGCGAGACCCTCGGCTCGATGTGGTCATTCTACCCCTACCGCGTCCACGCGGCGGACGTCCTCGACCCCTTGAACTCATTCCTCCGATTGACGTTTATCTGATTAAGAATTTTATGGATTATTAATTTTCTTCCACTAGTTAACCACTAACAGTGTTATGAATAATAGTTTTAAAAGTGGTTCTTTCGAATTCGCATTCACAATACAGTCTCAAGTTCAATCATCAACATTCATGAACTCGCATTCATTACAGAAAAGTGTTGTCGTTGTTGCTGTTGTTGTTGTTTCTACAACCCAGGGGTATTTTCGTAATTTTGTCCTACAGGGGTATTTTCGTAATTTTTTCAAAATAAGGTCCTTGGTGATTTGTGGAGTAAGGGTATTTTGGTAATTTTTTTAATTCTGGGGGTATTTTAGAAATTTTGAAAATTCAGGGGTACTTTGGTAATTTTGGAAATCTGAGGGTATTTCGATAATTTTGGAAATTTAGGGGTATTTTGGTAATTTTGGAAATTTGGGGTATTTCGATAATTTTAAAAATTTAAGGGTATTTCAGTAATTTTGAAAATCAGGGTCATTTTGGTCATTGTGCAAAATAAGGGTAATTTTTCAAACGTTGATGGTTTTTTTTATTTTTTTTTTTTTTGAAATAGGGTTGATTGGAATTTATTTATTTTTTTTATAAAACAAAGGTATTTTGAAAATTTTACAAAACTTGGGTTTTTTTTTAAGAAAAAGGTGGCTTGTCCCTTTTGGGTTTTAATCATAGGGTTTAGCCCATCAACCAGCCCTCGTAACTAGGGTGAATAGTCACTACACACCAGGTAGGATTCCAGCGAAGAGGAGGTGAGTCACTAGAACTACTTAAATACCACGCTCTTCCGGATCCTTCCTAGACATGTGTATGACGATTACCACACCCTAGCCTTGCAGCTCGTTAACAGGTTTGTTCAGTGAAATTAAGTTTTATGAATTTTAAGAAGTGGTTTAAGCTAAGCCTAGAGTCCATCAAGTTCTAATTCTAGCTTAGTCTACGTCCCACTAGGCCCACTAAACCCACATATATAAATATCACACAATGGTTCGAGTATTTTTACAGCGGACTTGGTAGGAGGCAGTGCCATCTTGAACTAACAGACCTATTATTATTTAAAACATGTATATTTCAAAAGCCCATCTTTAAAAAAGTTTTGAGCCAAAAACCCTAGAGCCGAAGTTTTGAACCAGGCTCGATACCAATTGTAACACCCTCACACTCTACCAAACACTACAACCGAATTTGGTATGTCACCAAGAAAAATTTTATCGAAACATGTCGCATTTTCTAAAAGCCTAAATATGTTTTATATAGAATATGCTTAAGTAAAGTAAAATCCAAACTTAAATACATGCCTTTTTAATTAAAATAAAAAGCTTAAACGACTTAAAGTAATACAAGCCCATAATAAAACATAATAGCCCATGGCCTTATTACAACGAGGTTTGAAGTCCATTAATTAAAAATATAAAATAAAACTTGAGTCTCTTTTGCCAAATCTACATATTTTTCGCATGGCCACCTTGCGTTCCTCTCCGGCCGGTTGAATCACTAGGTATCACCTGAAATGTTAATTAAAGGGTGAGTGGCGAGACTCAGTGTGCAACCCTCATGCACCACTAGAGTTTGGGCCTTAAGCCCATTAAACAAAATAAACAGTGTAATAATCATAATAAAATTAATAGCAATTAATATGCAAGGCCCAACCCGCTTGCCTAGGTTTCCATCCGCTACACACCCCGCACCAACCGTTCACACCATTGGGGATTTCTACATTCGACCCACACCACTACACACCATGATGGCGGTCATCTTTGCTCATTCACATATGATGGTCAAGCCCTTATAACATATAATGGCCAAGCTCAGTATAACATTTAATGGTCAAGCTCGTATAACGATTCATGGCATTAGCCGCTACACATGTAACGTATAACTTCCTCCTTTCATCAACCCAACCCATGCAATCACATACAAGCATTTTACTTATAACATTTAAAGCAGTTATTTACTAACCTAGGGATCCGCTTTTCCCTCCTTGGCTTGCATCAATAAACCGAGATTTGGCATTTATCAAAACATAAAAAAAACATGAACATACAATAATAGGCGATCTAGATGGTGGGAGGTATTACACACCAGTTACCGCGAAAATCTATTATCCCTAACGTAAAGCCTTATTTATCGAATCCGAAAATCCCTAAGACAACGTCACCTTCCTACCTTCGGCTTTTCCACCAAATCGCACAGGAGACTTTTAATGAGACTAATCCACTACTAAAAGCAGAGAGGAAAATTGACAGCCTTAAATAAGTGTTTCGGGTTAGATTTGAATGAAAAGAAAGAGTGAAATCGCATAGAATAACATCCCGAAACTTACCAAATTACTAAAGAGTATGTGGCTTATGGTGCACCTTCGGGAAACAGAAACCTCCCTTGTAGGTTCGGCTATGTGAGATGAGAGTATGAATCAAATGGAATTCGGCTTTTAGAAAAAGAAAAAGAGAAACTATAGGAAAGGCTTGGAAATTTCGGCAGAGAATGAGAGAAAAATAGGGTTTCAGAATACCAAAGTTGAAGAATACTACTCCCTATTTATAGAGAAATTTTGGCATATCATCCACACACGAGTTGAAATTTGACCAACTCTTCCCTTCTCCGATAGCCTTTATCTCACCGATAACCCAATCCTTATCTCCTCAAAAAAATAGCCCTCATCTTTCTCTTCATTATCTTCCTATTTATCAAGAAATAAAAGAATTAAAATCCCTATTTTGTAGCTAGTGTGCCGTCCACTCCTAGGGCTTGTAAGTGCCAAATTTTTGTCTTAAAATTTGGGCTCTAAGTGGCCATACTAGGCCCAAACTCCTCCCCCTTATGATGCCACCTTATGCCCACTTAAAGCTCCTCAAATCTTTGGTCCACAAGCCCAGCTTGTCACTTAATTAACTATCTACTTAAATTATAAGCTAACACCATGTATTAGCCACCTAACCCATATTTTTAAAGCCCAATATATCACTTTAAAATACCCAGAGCACTAATTTAAACCCTAATTCACATATTTAATAAAAAAGTCAGCCCGATCCTTAGAATCTCAATTTAACATATTAGACTATCATATAAATGAGTAGGCCCACTTTGAGGATGTTACAGGGTACCTGTCATTATTGGACCCCAATGTAATACTGATACTTCAGCCCTATTGAACTTCTCGAGGGGTTCAGATGTTAACTCAAATGATGTTCAAACGAAATCGGTTGTACTAGCAGAAACAAAAGGAAAATAAGAATGTACTTTAAAAGCCCTGAAGAAAAAGGAAACTAATGCGAATAGTACGAAAAGGTATAACAAGGGATATTTAGAGCCGATTACAGTAAGCCAGTCAAGGATGGTAATTACCAGCCATGGAGTCTCCCAAGGTAAGAACCCAATTCAAGATCAAACTCAGAGAAGTCCCATTTCACACTCATCCCAATCACGTATAGGGAGTTGTATCAAATTTTGTTTGATGCACATGTAGTATCCTTTTCTACTTAAAACCTATACAACCTCCATACCTAAATGGTACGACACGAATGCTCAATGCGAATACCATGAGAGAATCACAAGACACTCGATCGAAAACTGCACCGCTTTCAAAAAAATGATCGAAAGACTTGTCAAAATAGGTATTGTCAAATTCGATGATCCCTATGGGGCAAAAAATCTGTCACTCAACCATTTAGATAAAGAGGTGAGATTTATGAGATTCAAGAATTCATCAAGTTCAGGGCTTTAGTGCAAGACCTGATATTGGTAAATCTGAATATTAAAGACGTATCTGAAGAAAGAACCAGATTTTTTCCAAGCATCTGCCCTTACGTACTTGGGAGTGTTTTGAATAATGAGACTGTGGAAGAGATTCTATATTTTTAGAGCTGATCTAGAGTAATATTCAAAACACGATTGTTGCCTTAAGCCTAGAGGCAATAAGAATCCTTTTGTGAAATAGGCTCGTGTCCAGAATTTTTATTTTAATAAAATGTATTTTTTTTGAGCAAATATTCTTTTATTTTTTTATTTCATACTGTACAAACAATTGTTTTTTTTTTTGTTTGTTCTTTGGACTTTCTTTCAAATATTCTTTGGACTTTCTTTCAAATATTCTTTCTTCATGACCATACCAAACAAATAATCATCGTTAGAATCATTTATTCTTTGGGTTTCTTGCCTTCATACCTAGGTACCCAGATATCAACGACATGAGCGACGTTGTTACTGATTCCTTTTTTGAATAAGATATGTGGCTAGAGGGACCTCAGGACTTTAAAAATAACAAAGATTGAACCTATCTTTTGATTTGTTAAGAATAGTGAAACAAGATGAAAAACAGACCTTATTCTACAAAGGGTTAGTGGATATTATGAGCCTTAAAAAGGGGTGAAGATCGAAGCCTAGCCTACCATAGAAATAAAACAAGATATCATTGAGTTGTTTTCAATTAAAAGATGTTTTTGCGTAATCATATCAAAACATGCTTGGGCTACTAAGACGTGGACTAAACATGAGGATCAAGTGCTGTTGGTCTACCATGGAAGGGGATCGCATCAATTATACCGCATAATTCTGAAGAAGACAAGATTTATATGACTCTTCCATTTTCTTCACAAATTTTTTTATATGTGGGGCATGGATTTTATGCGATCGATCTCATCACAAGCTTTTAGTCGATATCAATTCATTATCGTGGTCGTCATTTACTTCACTAAGAGGGTGGAAGTAGCTTCATATGCCAATGTTACAAGGTTGAAGTCATTTAAAAAAAGGGAAGAATAAAGGAAAGGATCAGATGCCAACAAAGAATACATAACTATACAAAGTCAAAATTTATAGTTTGTCCAAAGATCAGGCAGCATATCACAGTACAGCAAAAGTTACCAAAAAAAGAACAAGAAAAACTATGTAAGGTGATTAAGACTTGTAAAGATTGGCATAAGAAGCTACCATTTACCCTCTAAACGTCGACCAAAACCTTTGTTGGGGCAACATCTTACCCATTGGCTCATGAAATTGAAGCGTTTTTGTCAATTGAACCTAATCAAAGAAAAGGTTAAAAGCTATCCATCATGGTCGGATGATGCGAGCTTATGACAAAGAGGTTCATCCTAGAAAATTTCACGAGGGGAACTTGATAAAGATTCTTTTTATACAAAAGATCTTCAAAGGAGAGCAGATGCCAAACTGGGAAGGACCTTATGTAGTAAGAAGGAGCCTGTGCTAGAGGAACATTGATATTGACCGTGATGGATGCCAAAGACTTGCCTAATCCGGAGAATTCAGGTTCGGCCAAGAAGGATTTTACCTGAAAAAGGAAGGGCCAAGATGAAAACCCGCAAAGGGCACTTAGAGCTCAAATTTATCCAAAAAAAAAGGAAAAGAAAAGAAAAAGGAGAGGCCAAGGAGAAAACCCGCAAAGGGCGTTTGAGACCAAAGGAGATTTGAGTTGAAAACCCGAAAAGGGCGGCTCAAATTTTGATAAAATGAGGGGCATACAGTAGTCTTGCTATGCTTGAATTAACAATGAGGAAGTATGCTACGTCTTGGGGTCTTGACAAAGTACTCTGGATCCTCTAAACACATATTGAGCTCAAAATTATCTTCAAGAAGTTTGAACAGAGAAGCTTAGGCTGTGATATCTGGGGCACCTAGCTTTTATCTTACCCAATTTTAAATTTGCTATCTTTGATTGCTTTATTCTTTTCAAGATAATCCCAAATCAATTTTTTTATTGCCTTGGTTATCTTTGATTAACTTATTTGTTTCGAACTATGCTTCTGAATAATTTTTTTCTTGTCCATTGCTGTGATCTTTTTCAAGCATTTTATATTGAAATAATGATTATTGGACTAATAATATTTTCATAAAAGGAGTTTCATACATTACTTTGGAAGTTTTTTTAAATAATATAGGAACTTAAAACAGGACTATTGTTTAGAACTCACCAAGCCTAAGGTTTGGAAATATTGAAAGGCACATACATCTGGTTATTACACCCAGTGGATGGTGTAACAGATCAAATTGATAACAGATTGGATGAAAGAAACCAAATGTTATTCCCCTGAAGTTGTCCCAGAAGGTACAGTGGAAGGGACTCTAGAATTACAACAGGGCAAGCTTGCTGAGCAGAATATGATCGTTCTTTAGGTTTTCTATCAAAGATACCAGCTGAGCGAGAAAGTATGATAATGCATCAGTGATAGAACCTTAATAAACTATGAACAGTGACAACCCATACGGATCATTCTCACATTTTCAAATAAGAGCATTTGATTCATTCCGATCATTGCATCCTAATCGTTATAAAAAAAAAAGAGGAAATCATTCTCATAACATTCTGCATTCATGCAAATGTCATCCCTTATATCATTCAGTTAGGATCATTAGATTCATTCCGATCATGCATCCTAATCATCATTCTCATGACATTTTGCATTCATGCAAATGTCATCCATAATACATTCGAGTCTACAGGACATGTCCCTCAGAGGACGGTGTAACAACATTGGAAAGTTCAGATTTTGTTCCTTAGAGATGATAGTGGAGCAAACTGAAGATTGAAGTCTTCCTGAAGATAGTAAGGAAGCAATCTAAAAAGTTCATATTTTATTCCCTAGAGATGGTAGTGGAGCAAACTGAAGATTGAAGTCTTCCTGAAGATAGTAAGGAAGCAAACTAAAAAGTTTAAATTTTATTCCCTAGAGATGGTATTGGAGCAAATTGAAGATTGGAGTCTTCCTAAAGATAGTAAGGAAGAAAACTAAAAAGTTCAGATTTTGTTCTCTAGAGATGGTAGTGGAGCAAACTGAAGATTGAAGTCTTCCTGAAGATAGTAAGGAAGCAAACTAAAAAGTTCAGATTTTATTCCTTGAGATGGTAGTGGAGCAAACTAAAGATTGAAGTCTTCCTGAAGATAGTAAGGAAGCAAACTAAAAAGTTCAGATTTTTTCCCTAGAGATGGTAGTGGAGCAAATTGAAGATTGAAGTCTCCCTGAAGATAGTAAGGAAGCAAACTAAAAAGTTTAGATTTTGTTCCCTCAAGATGGCAATGGAGCAGACTGAAGATTGAAGTCTTCTTGAGATAGTAAGGAAGCAAACCGAAAAGTTTAGATTTTGTCCTCTCGAGATAGTAGTGGCGCAGATTGGAGATTGTAGATCTGCATTCTTGAAGTTGCAGTGAAGTAGATCGAAGATACCAATATGGCATCCTTGAGTTTGCAGGGAGTAGATTAAGATAGCAGATTTGGCATTCCTGAAGTTGCAGGAAGAAGATCGAAGACACTTTCAGTCTGATTTCCTTGAAGTTGTAGTGGAGTAAATAACAAATACTGCCTTCATGAAGTTGCAGTGAAGCAGATTGAAGCAATCAAACTTATTTATTACAGTGGAGTTGGAAGTCGTTTGAAGAAAACGAGGACCAAGAAGTCAAGGCTTGGCCAAGACCGGACAAAACTGGACCTTTTATAAGTCTTTGCTTTATTCTTGTTACACGACAATGAACAAAGAGGGGCAGTTGTAATCAGCCCATTTTGCCCGGGCTTGTTACATTAAGGAAAAAAAAACAAAGAAACAATGAAAATAAAAATAAAACCCAAATGTCCATTTTATGTTGTAGTCCTATTTACACCAAGACCCTGACCCAAACTAGACCTACCCTACCAGACTAATGACCCATTAACCCAGACCCAATCAAGCCCAAAATAAAGATGGCCCGAACATTTTTAAAGTTTGGAGACCTAGGGTTTCTGAAAACCTTAGGCGCCGCAACCTCAGCAACCCTTCCTCGCGCCTAAGATTGCGCCGCAATCAGCATGGATAGCATCCCCTATCACCGCCGCATTCCTTGTCCACCTACAAAGAAGGAAAGAAAAGAAGCAGCAAATACAACAGTTTGTATTTCCTTTTATTTTCTTTTTTGGGTTATAAAAACCCCCAGTAAACTTGTAATACAGGGATACGAATATTCACAGGGAGATTTATACATAAATACAACACAAACAAAAAGAATACCAAAATATTCACACACAAAAAAATCCAGAGAAATAAAAATACAAAATTAGTTTGCAAAGTTGATTTCTATTATTCGTTTTTATTTTTTATTTTATTTTTTAACCCATGCATGTTTCACATATAAAACAGTATTTAAAAAAAAAAAGGAAAAGAATAAATTTTTACCTATGAGTCGCCGTGAACGGTGGCGCGTGCGTGTGATGCGTGCAACGGGCGTCACGAACCTTGACCTCGGTAAAGCCGAGAGAATTGAAAAGGGATCTTGATTTTTTTAAAATGAATAGCAAAATGAGTTTTTTTTAACTAATTTCTTACTTATATAGTAATGACAAAACGGCGTCGTTTTTGTTTAATCAATAAATACCAAAACGACGTCGTTTTAAAACCAGATCCGCGCGTTGACCCAAAACCGGGAAGATCCGCGTGTTTTTATAAAAAAGGGAAATTTATTGTTTTAGTCCTTCCGCAATTTTGTTAGTTTTAATTTTGTCCAATATATTTTTTTATTTTTTTAATTAGCCCTAGAAATCTATTTTTGTTTCAATTTAACCCTTGTTTCTGTTTAAAATTTTTTATTATTATCTTTAGTAGTTATATATATTAATTTATTAATATTATTATTTATATAATTATTATTATTTATTATTTTATTTTGTTTAATTATTTTTGTATCTATATATATTAGTAATTATATTATATTTTAAAATTTTGTAGATTATGTAATATTATATTATATCGTATATTATTTTTAACTAAAACATATTTATATTGTATAACATATTCTATTTATATTATTTATATTATATATATATATGTAATTTTATTTATCTTTATTTAAAATCATTATATTTTTATTTATACATTGTTTATATTATATATATGTAATTTTATTTATTTATTTGTTATTAATCTTGCAAAAATTTTCATATTTATTTAGCAATTTTCTTTTTATTTTGATATTTATTATTTTATGTATATATTTTATTTGCCCATAATCTCTCATTTATTTATTTATGATTGACATTGTGTAGTTATTTCTATTAGTCATTATTCTACATTATTATTACTTTATTATTTATATAAATATAAAATGTTAGTATGTCATAATTGCTTTTGATATTTATGTTTCATAATATATAAATGCAATATTGTCTCATGAATCGTTGTTCAAAATAAAATACATTTTACAAAATTACTATATTTTACCTAAATATTTTTAAAATAAGGTAATATTTTGGTATTTAAAATTGGGAAATAGTGCCCTAACGTGCTGGGTTTCGATTTTCCGTTTGATTAAATATCTAAATATCCTTTTAATAAAAAATTGTAAAGCATGAGATGATTTTAGTTACGAGGGTTTAAAAATATCGTGTCCTAACGTGCTGAATGTGATGTTATATTCTTTCGGAATGAAGAACTCTCAAATTTTAAATCAAATTGTTAAAGTTTTTTTTAGAAATTATATTTTTAAAAATTTTCAACATTTGGACATAATTTTATCGATTAGGTACCAATTTTTTGGGCGTTATGGGGGTGTTAACCCTTCCTCATACGTAACCGATTTCTAAACCCGTTTTCTTGTTTTTCGTGGACCAAAATCAAATGTTTTAAAATAAAACGTTTTGCAAGATGATCCAATCACATCTAAATAAAAAGAGATTGGTGGCGACTTTCACTTTTGTTTTTTTAAAACAGGTAGATCCCTATTTTTTAAAACTTTTAAAAATGGTTTCGACAGTTACCCAATTAGATTAACTTCTAGGGATGAAGGTAGAAAATGTTTCAGGGGACAAAATTGAATTATAGATTCTTGGAGGTCAAAAGAAAATTTTATTATTATACTAATTTATAATTTTATTGTTAAAATAGATGTCGTTAATGGCAATAGAAATATAGCAAAAATAAAGAAAAATAAGAACACACAGATTTTATGTGAAAATTTTTTTTGGGAAAAAAACTACAAGTAGAGGAGAAGAAATTCACTAATGTTGAAAATTAAATGATACAAAAGGATTTTTGACTACATCTATTTAAAGGTTGAAAACTCGTTATTCTGATCAATGTTAAATAGATGAAGTGTAATTCTATATGGATTCTACTTGTGCTGCATGGTTCGTATATAGATCTTTATCACTGTATTTTCTTTAACAAAGATTCGGGTTACACAACTTTAACATTTATAATATTTCAATGGACTTAGAAGCAATTTCATCATTTTGGGGACCAAAACTACCACCTGTGCCTTGGATTTGCCCTTGGTAACTTCTTAGTTTTCCTGACCAAATCTAATTAAAATATAGTGATTAAGTTTTATGTTTTCGTATAATAAAGGGATCAAATTCATAATTTGAGCTTATTTAATATTATTTATATGAATTTATCAATTTTCATTAAGAAATGTATTACCCTGTCATTTCATTTCAATGATATTCACATTTTAACATTTTGATTTCAGATCCCTTTCAACAACTAGCTATAATTTAAGAGGACAAGCACAAAGGAAAGAGGTTATTATATTAATAATTGAGTCAACCCGCATATTTCTAATACTATAAAGGTTAAAATATGCTACAAGTCCCTACTTCTTTATAAATTTAAAATTTAGTCCTTATATTTTTATTTTTAAGAATTTAGTCTTTCTACTTTTTATATTTCAAAGTTCAAGTTCAATTAACACCATTAATTTTTTTTGTTAAATTTACTGGTATGACATTTCAAATAAAAAAATACTCACTTGGTAGTCATGTAACTAAAAATATAACATTGCAATGAACTTGAATTTAAAAAAATAATAATGGTGTTAACAATTGAACTTGCATTTTAAATTGAAAAGTAGAGGCACTAAATTCATTGAAAGGGACTAAATAAAAATGTACAAAGAATACAGGAACTTAGAGCATATTTTAACCTAATATAAAAGATTTGCATATATTCATTCATTTTTTTGTCTAATTCTTAATTTCATCCTCCTACTTTAAAAGGTCTAGGAAATTAATTAATCTCTCTACTTTAATTTGTCAGAATTTGTTCCTTGTACTTCAAAGTAATTGAGAAAAATTAGCCTATTTGTTGGTAAACGCATCAGCTTGAATTGCAATTTTTTCATATAAATGGTAAAACTGTCAATATTTACTAATCCTTCCATATAAACTATAACGACCTAATTTTTGTCAGTATCAAAAAAATCTGGTTCAAAGTCGATTTTAATTAAATTGATTTAGTCGAAAAATTGAATCGAATAAATATGTGTTGAATACGAAACTTCAGGGTAGAACTTTAACGTGGAATTAAATTAAATCGATTGTTAATTATAGAACGAACACTAATTTGCAAGGTGTTATAAAGAGTGAAACTTGTTTAAGGAAATAATTCAGGCTATCAATTGCTATTAAGTTAACTTTGAAAATAAGATAATAGGATGGCTTGATCGTAGCCATTACTCTCCATTAATCTTTACCATATTCAATAGTAAACATTAGATTATTTTAAAATATATAATTTTTTGAAGTATTTGTTATACGTTCTTAAAGTAGCAAAACCTATGGTTTCTCTCTGTGATAACGAAAATCTTGAATCTACTCTCGAGGAAGATTTGACCCTAAAGAAGGTCCGATTTAGGGATAAAGATGACATTATGCAAAGTGATATGGTGATAGAGCAGACAACGATTCCATCTTTCTCTTGGCGGGACAAGCTTGTGGGTAATTCCTCCAAGTCTGGATCCTTTGGATTGGATGAAAAGGAGGACTTTGACATCCTTGAAGGAGATATTCTCAAATCCAGTGTGAATGGAGTTCCTGCTATTTCTTTTTTAGAAAGAATCAATAAAATTTTAATCCAAGGTATGGATAATACTGTGGTCTTAAAACTCTTGGGTCGTAATATTGGTTTTTCTGTTTTGTAGAATAAAATACACACTTTATGAAAGCCTATGGCACCTATACACATGATGGACATAGAGAACGGATACTTCCTCGTTAAGTTTCAGAACAAGTCAGATTGCGAAAAGGCTCTTTCTGAAGGCCCTTGGACAATTTTTGGACAATATCAAACTGTGCAACCCTGGACGATGAATTTTGATCCATCTCAGGCTTATCCGAATATAGTTATGGCTTGGATCAAATTTCCTGGATTGCCTGAATACCTGTACAAGAACAAGATTCTGGCTGAAATAGAAGAAATGGTTGGAAAGGTTGTCCAAATGGACTTGAACACTGATAGCAGAATAAGGGGTAGATTTGCTAGAATGGCAGTCTACATTAATTTGGAGAAGCCTTTGGTCTCTCAAATCTTAGTCAATGGGCGTCCACAAAGCGTGGAATATGAGTCCCTTCCAACCATTTGCTTCCACTGTGGGAGGTATGGTCAGGTAAAGGATAATTGTTCATTTAGAAATCCGAAAACCACATGGTTGCAGACGAAGACACGTTAGGAAAGACACCAAAAAATTATGTTGGGCTTGAGGCTGATCAGGAAAAGGAAGGTGGAAATTATGGACCATGGATTGTAACAGTCCGGTTTATACCTAGTCAAAACAGTGGTTTCGGGACCACGAATCCGAGTTTGAATATTATTTTAATATCATTTTTTGTGCCATTGATGAGTGTTTAAGCATGTGCTAAATTTTCGTAAGCTAATTTGATTGTCTGTGTGTTTAATTTGACAAAGGGATTAAATTGCACTAAATGTGAAAGTAGCTTGCCATTTGCTAAAGCACTTATAAGTTGTGGCTTTTAAAAGAAGAGGCCTTATATGGATATTAAACCACTTTTAAGATAGTGGATTGTAGTTGGACAAATAAGCCATCATTGTTTAATTGTTGTAATTTTATGAATAAAGGCTATTTTGGTAACTTAATTATTAATATTAGATTAAAGAAATAAAAGATGAGTGTTCATCTTTTCATTCTCTCCATTTGACTAAAATTTACAAAGAAGGAAAAGAGAAAATCTAGTTAGGTTATTTGGCTATTGTGAGCTCAAATTAAGGTATGTTTTTACTTCGGTTCTTGATAATTTCTACGTTTTTGTAATCGTTGCTTTGAGAGCTACAAAACCCATGCCTTGATTTTGTGTTTTGATGATGTATGTGAAATATGTCATTGATTATTTTGCAAACTTTGTGATGTTTGAGAATGAAAAATAAAATATTTGAGCTAGATGAACATGTTATGTTCTTGAAGTTTTGATGAATTTAGCTAAATAGGGCTAAATTGAGAAAATGGTAAATTGAAGGACTAAATTGCAATTTTGATGAGAAATGTGGGCTTGTATGTGATGTATATGTATTCGGCTAAGCTTGTATATGCATTGATCTTGTGAAATTTGATGGTTTGAGTAAAATGGACTAAATTGATAAAATGTGCAAATGTGAGGGCTAATTTGTAAATAGCCTAAAATATGTGTGTATGGATTGAATTGAACGAATTAGTGAATAAAAGGGTTAATTCTGAATATGTTTAGATCAAGAACCAAGAAAAACGGACTTAGATCGCGGGAAAACGAAAGTAAACGAGTAGCCGTTTCCATTCCGATAAACTGAATCTAAGGTAAGTCATTATGCAAATAAATGTATTTGTTTTTGGAATATGTATGTCTATGTGATTATTGATAACGTTGAATGTTTACAAGATGATGTGTGCATAAATTTTAAGTTAAGATCAATATAGTGACAATGTCCGGGAAGTCCAGTACGAACCTAGGGATAAATAGGATTAACTATGTTATGACATAGGTATCTATTTTGAATACGAGTAAGACCCTATCAGGGACAGTGGCATCGATATTTGTTTACGTGTAAGACCACATGCGGGACAAATGGCATCGATATCATTTACGTGTAAGACTCATCGAGGACGATGGGATCGATATATCATTTACGTGTAAGACCTTGTCGGGGCGGTGACATCAATATCATTTACGTGTAAGACCACCGCCGTGATAATGGCATTGATATACATTTACGTGTAAGACCACCGCCGTGAAGTGGCATCGATATCATTTACGTGTAAGACCCATCGGTGCACAAAGGGCATCGATATCTGTTTACGTGTAAGACCCTGTCAAGGATAGTGGCATCGATATCTGTTTACGTGTAAGACCATGGTAGGGACAGTGGCATCGATATCTGTTTACGTGTAAGACCCTGCCTAGGACAGTGGCATCGATATCTGTTTACGTGGAATACCCTGTCTGGGACAGTGGCATCGATATCTGTTTACGTGGAAGACCATGTCTGGGACAGTGGCATCGGTATCTGTTTACATGTAAGACCCTGTCTGGGACAGTGGCATCGATATCTGTTTACATGTAAGACCCTGTCTGGGACAGTGGCATCGATATCTATTTACGTGTAAGACCCTGTCTGGGATAGTGGCATCGACATCTGACTACATGTAAGACCACGTCTAGAATGTTGGCTTTGTACAATTATTCTGAGTTTCCGAGTATCTTAATAAATTTCTGAACTGTTCAATGAGTAAATCTGAGATATGAACAAATACGAAAACGTATACTCATTTTTGATAAGTTTGGTAAGTACATTTCGTGTGTATAAGAAGGTAAGCATTTTCTTAAACTTACCTAGATGAATTATGTAATTGAATGTGGGATTGTAAGTGTGCTATATGGATGGGAAAAGCTATGAACTAATAAAGTATGTAGTGTTATGCAAGTTTGAAAGATGAATGGTCTAAGTGAAGGTATTAAGAAGATTTATGATGGTGAAATTGAGCCAATAGTGAATTTAGATTGATTATACGTTAGAATGTTTATATGCTAAGTTTATTTGTATTATGATTTACTAAGTTTTTGAAAAGCTTACTCTGTGTGTTTTTTTCTCTGTCTTTTAGGTTGTCAAAGCTTTTGAGGGCTCGGGACCGTCACGGATCGTCATCACACTAATAAATTCATTTTGGTATACTTTGGAAATGTATAATGTTAGATATGGCATGTATAGGCTAGCATTTTTTGTATAGGCTAGTTTTGGTCATAAGTTTGCTATGTGAATTGACTTTGTGTTTTGGCTAGACATGGAATGGAAATATGCATAATATGTTTTGGTATGTATTACTTGTAGATGAGACCCAAAAAGGGTGGCATTTTGGCCTTGTAAATGGCCTATAAAGTCTCACGACCATGGCATACGGGCGTGCCTAGTAACCGTGGAGTAAAATCAGTAGCTAGCTTAAGAAGTACACGGTCATGGCACGGACGTGCCTAAAGGCCGTGTGAGAAATGGCAGTATATAACCTAGTAGGACACGGCCTTAGCACATAGGTGTGCTTGGTGACCGTGTTGGTTTTGGCAGTATATGACCATGGGGAGGACACACGGGTGTGTCCGATGGCAAATGGGTAGGCGTAGCTACCCCACCAGGCTTGTATCCCCTGCATTTAGAAAAGTTTTTATTTTTACATGATATTTGTATGTGTTTTGATTTAGCCCCGACTCGGTTTATAAGCATGTTTAAGGTCTCGATGACCTATTTAAGGGACATTATGATTGATATTGATGAATGACTATATGATAAATTCTATGAATATTTTTGATCTGTCTGGTAACGCTTCTAACCCTAATCCGACGACGGACACGGGATAGGGGTGTTACATGGATGCTTGTTGAGAAGAGATCAAGGAGGAAAAATAGGGAGAATAAACTAAAAGATTATGGAAATCCCGAAAAGGAAAAAGAAGGATCCCAATTTAAAGTGCTAAATAATAGGGAGGTGAATCTGGAAGTTTACAAAAGTGTTAACATAAATCATAGAAGTAATAAAGGAAAGGATAGTAATTCGATAAATCAACAGGACAAAGACAGTGGGCTTTTGAACAACGATAGACAAGTTTGAGATCTTAAATTCAAAGGAAAGTCCAAAATGGTGGGCCCTCTAATTGGTCTGGCGGTGGACTTTAATGTTAAAGAATTTAATGGTCCGTCGGGGGGTACTAGTTTGGGCAATGATAATATGGGCCTTGTTTTACCTGCTGCTGAACAAACCTAAATTGAGGAGCATCATACTGGACGAAGGGAGCCAGGCCAGGGAGTGACGCATGGTGTTTCTAGTAGTACAGGTAAAATGGGGGCGATAGAGGGACAGAATAGACGTGATTTTCGAGCGGCAGACCATGGAAAAGAAGAGCTGGCAGTGTGCCATGCATGCCCTGTAATTAATATGGGAGGTAATTCACTTATTGAAGAAGCTGTGGAGGTGGGCAGTCTTGACACAAATAAACATACAGCTGTTGTGTTTATGAACAATAATTATAATAGAGTTCTTACCCAAACCTTAAAGGATGAATCTGTCTCGAAGCGGTCAATATGGGTCAGTCGTGGGAGAGGAATAAAGGGTACGAGCAGGAGTGCTAATAAGAAATTCAACAAATTACAAGCTAGTGGCAGCAACAAATTTATGAATAATGGCAGCCCAAGAATTGTGTTGAAGGATTCGATGAACCATTTGGCAGAAAACATTTCCAAATTAATAATGGAATTACCTTGTTTGAGTGGCCTTTCTGTAGATAAGGAGAAGATGAAGGGGAGTGAAATCCCTGATCAGTAAGATTTTTGTCTTTTTTATTATTATTATTTGGACTTAATGCCTATTTGGGTATTTTGGTACCTGCTTTATCCTATTGTTATTAGTTATGAGTATTTTATTTTTATTATTTTTATTATTATTATGATAATGATCCCAAAATTTAAATTTTTTTCTTGGAATTGTCAAGGTAGTGTTAGTAGGAATTTTATTCGAGTTTTTCGTGAGTATAATATGGAGTATCACCCTGACATAGTATGTTTATTAGAACCAAGAGTGAGTGGTAAAAAAGCTAATTGTATTATTGGTCTATTGGGTTTTAATTTTTCTCATCGTGTTGAAGCTGCTGGATTTTCAGGAGGTATCTGGGTTAGATGGAAAGAGTCGGTGCGAATTCAAATCGTCCAAAACCACCCTCAATTTATCCTTCTCCTTGTAAATGATTGTGTTTCCAATAAATCTTTTTTTATTACCTTTGTTTATGGCAATCCTAACAGGTCTAAAAGGAAAATTCTCTGGAAAGGTCTTAAAGCTGCAATGCCCCCTCAATCGACACCTTGGATTTTAATAGGGGATTTCAATGCTATTTTAGGCCCCGAGGATAAGCGAAGTCCTTGCACATTGGTAAGAGATGTAAATTATTTGGTAATTTTGTTGACTCGTGTGGATTGCAGGATTTGAGTTATAGCGGTCCTAAATTCACTTGGCAGAGAGGTGGTACATCTGTCCGACTTGATCGGGCTATAGCAAATGACGCATGGATGGAATTGTTTCCTCAATGCTTAATTTCAAATCTTCCACGTGTTAAATCTGACCATCGACCTATCCTTTTGACCACAAGTACAGAAATGGAATTGGATACTGGAAGACCTTTCAGGTTTCTAGCTGGGTGGACCATTCACAACAACTTGCCTACTTTTGTCAAAGATAAGTGGATCTATAGGGGTAACATGGCCGAATCTTTGAATAGATTTTCTTTGGATGCTAAAGAATGGAACAAGAAAGTCTATGGGTTTTTAGATTCATGTAAACGTCACCTCATGAGATCGCTTAACAGTATCCAAAAGGCTTTAGACTACACTAATTCTAGTTTCTTAGCTAGACAAAAGATGGAAATTCGGGATGAACTAGAGAATGTTCTTAATCATGAAGAGTTGCTTTGGCGTCAAAAGGCTAGATGTGACTGGCTTCATTTGGGGGATAGGAACACTAAATTTTTTCACAGCCGCACGACCAAGAGAAGGAAATTCAACCGTATTTCTAATTTGCATATTAGTAATAGAGAATGATGCTCTAATCAAGTTATTCTACGGACTGAAGCGGTGAATTTTTTTGAAAGTCTTTATGGGAAGGAACCTCAGGTTATAGGAGATCTTCCCAATATTAGGTTTCCCAGATTAAAGGATTCTGAAATCACGATTTTGAAGGGGAAATTACTGATGAAGAGATTAAGAAAGCTTTGTTTGATATGGCACCTCCAAAAGCGCCAGGAAGCGACGGTTTTCATGCTCACTTTTTTCAAAGTCAGTGGGATATTCTTGGGAAGGATATTTGCAACTGGGTGAAAGGGGTATTTGGTGGGCAGCCAATTGAGCAGGATTTGAACAACACTTTAATCGTTTTAATTCCCAAAAAAGATTGCCCGGAAGATTTTAGTCAATTTCGTCCTATAAGTTTATGTTCAGTTATGTATACATTAGTTATGAAAGTGATTGTTAACCGGTTTAAATTGGTTTTCCCTAATATTATTTCACAAGAACAGGCTGGGTTCATAGCTGGTAGGAACATATCTGACAATATCATCCTTGCACAAGAAGCCATCCACTCCATGCGCTGCAAAAGGAATGGGAAAAATTGGATGGCTATCAAGTTGGATTTGGAGAAAGCTTACGACAGAGTAAGTTGGAAATTTATAAGCGTTTAAGTGGGAAATTTATAAACGTTTCCTTGGTGGCTACTGGGGTGCCTGAATTCTTGAGGAGAGTGATTATGTAGGCAATTTCTTCCTCGTCCATGCAAATTCTTTGGAATGGAGTGCCGACTCACAAATTCAAGCCAGTCAGAGGAATCCGTCAAGGATGTCCCATTTCGCCTTACCTGTTTGTGCTGTGCATGGATTGGTTGGGACACATCATAAAGTCTAATATTGATATTGGTAAATGGCAACCTATAAAGTTATCAAGATCGGGCCCTGCAATTTCCCATCTCTTCTTTGCTGATGACTTGGTTATTTTTTGCAAAGCTCATACTGGTCAAGCATGGTTGCTGAAGAGTATTCTAGATCAGTTTTGTGAAGTTTCGGACACAAAATCAGTAATAGGAAAAGTAATATCTACTAGTCTAAAAATATTGACAATATTGATCATGATCAGATTGTTAATTTGTTTGGTTTTCAGGAAGTTCAAGACTTTAGATTTTATTTAGGGGTTCCCCTTTTGCATTACAATGTCACTAAAAGCACCTTCAGTTTTGTGGTGGATAAAGTAAGACGAAAGTTAAACAGTTGGGACGCGAGAAAGCTTTCAATAGCGGGAAGAGTTACTTTGGCTCAATCCGTTCTCCTTTCCATCCCGAACTATTTTATGCAGTTAATGCTGATACTGAAAGGAGTTTGCACAGAGATTGAAAAATTGATCAGACAATTCATTTGGGGTAGCTCTGAAGGCAAACCAAAAATGTCTCTAGTAGGATGGGATTCTATCTGCCAACCTCGATCTAGAGGAAGGCTTGGTCTTCGTCAATTGAATGATCAGAATATGTCTTTTCTTATGAAGATTGGATTCGGTTTAGTCTCAAAGAATAGTACTTTATGGGTTCGTGTTCTCAGAGATAAGTATGGCTGGAAAGAGCAGATCCCTGATTCTATTAATAGGAGACAATGTTCGCATTTATGGCGGGCTCTTTCTAAGATATGGCCAACTCTTCGTGAACATTTGACATGGGCAATTGGAGATGGCACAAGAGTTCGATGTTGGAAGGATCCTTGGATTCCAGGTATAGGTCCTCTTATTTTGAAAATTCCATCTTTCTCTAACCTTGATTTGGATTGTGTTGTTAGGGATTTGGTTAATTCTGATGGATGCTGGAATTTGAAGTTACTTCGCGTCTGGTTGCCTGAATATGTGATTAAGAAGATCATCAATATCCCTCCTCCTCATCAGGATGCAGGTGCGGACAAGCTGATATGAGATCAGTCGGCAACTGGAGTGTTTTTAATCCATAGTGCGTATTGGACTTTGAAAGAAAGCACTTGGAGCCTTAAGGAGGACAATTGGAAGCATATTTGGAGATATTAGGGTCCACTGAGAGTGAGGTTTTTTCTATGGCTTGCCTCTAAACAGAAACTTCTTACAAATACAGAGCGTATGAGGAGGGGTATCGGCCAAAGCAATGCATGTGCTTTATGTGGTCATGAGTTTGAAGATACGATTCACGTCCTTAGAGATTGTCCGGCCATAAAAGATGTGTGGATGCACGTGATCCCAAATAAATTTATGCACAGGTTTTTTTCTGACTCATTCCAAAATTGGTTTTCAATTAATCTTAGCTGTCATGAGAAATTGCAGGATAATGGAGTCACTTGGTCGAGTCTCTTTGGCTTAATTACTTGGAGAATCTGGAAGAATAGAAATCTATTTATTTTTCAGAATATTTCCTGGTCGACAACCGAAGTAGTGAAAGTTTCAATCAGTTGGGCTCGCCAATTTGAATTAAATCTTAACAGTTATAAGAGACATACTTTTCACACACTTCATACTAGTATTCCCGAGAACACATGGGTCATCATGTCCACTGATGGTGCGGTGGCAAGGGATACCGATCATGCAGCTGCAGGAAGCGTGGTGCTAAACAAAGACGGAAACTGGATTATGGGATTTGGTTTAGGTGTTTGCTTATCATTTGAGGCAGAACTGTGGAGTATCCTAGATGGGATAATGTTGCTCCTTAATAAAGGTTACAGAAAGGCCATAATTCAGACTGATAATTGCGAAGTAGCCCAAGCCTTGATCGACATGTTTATGGAGGAGCAAGAGATCACAGTGCTCAGTAGGACAAAGTGTATTATGCATTCGAAAGGCCAATGGAAGGTCATGCATATTCAGAGGGGTCGAAATTTGGTGGCAGACCGACTGGCTAAACTTAGCTTGAACTGGAAATCATCCTTACAGATCTTTGAAGTCGCTCCTAAAGAAATTTTAGAGCTGCTGCAGGAAGATAAAGCCAACAGTATCTTTATGTAATTGATGTTATTCTTTTTTATTCGCCCAAAAAAAAATTGTAACCATTAGATTCAATGATAAATAAAATAAAATAAAATAATATAGTTAATCAAAGTTAGCATGTTAATGTGATAGTGGGATGAAAGAGAAGACTAATTTTCCTCACATCCTTTCTCCTACCATCGACTACAGAAGAAACAAAGAAAGAAAATTGGGCTCTTCATTTCACCATTGCCGTCCATTGTATTGTTAATTAAGGTGATCTTTTCTTTTAATTTTAGTTGGATTATTAAGTAATGATGCTAGCTGGTTCAATTCCAATCCTTAGATTAATGAATTGTTGATGTTTTGGTTGAATTTCCATAATTGAAAATCTTTAGAAAATTTGATACTAATAGCTCAAATTATGCATGTTGATATTAATTAAGATTATAATAGAATATATTACAGTTGTAGTAAAAAGTATTAAATTAAGCTTGAATCAAGCTTAGAAATTATAGTTAAATTAAGTGTAATTACAGGCTTATTTGTAAAGGATAAAAACATGGAGGTTGATAATGAATATTACTGTCTCGAGACATCAAGAACAAATTTGATCATTTGGGGCATTGCCTAATCCAAGTCTCAAGATTGACCTTATAAGTCTCGAGACAATTCGGTTTTAGTCTTGAGACAAAGTGACCTTCGTCTCGAGATAAGGTCACATCGAAGTTAAAATAGATTTACCCTATTTCAAGTCTCGAGACAGCCAAACATCAAGCCTAAAATATCAAAACAGGGGATCGTTGACTGGAGACTATAAGGGACATTGCCTTGAGACAAAAACCCCATTTTCTTGAGACAGAAAATGTAAACATTGAAATTAAGGGTCTGAATATGATAGTTATGTCTCGAGACAAGACCTTCATTGTTTCGAGACACACTGCTAAAATTTGTTAATTTGAGTTGGATTAGGTTCCTAACTCCATATTTGACCTCATTTAATCTTGAATTGTTTATAACGAGATCATTTGACATTCATTAAACATGTACATATTATTTAATTGAAATTATACTGTAACATCCCGATTTTTGAGGTTAGAAGTTTTGATATTTGCAGGTAGGGTTAATGGCTAGATTGGGCATTTGAGTTTGCTTTCGCGTACTAGTATCAGAATGGGCTTGTTGGTCTGGTGGTTGGTTATGTGTTAGTTTAGTCTAGAGTCTCGCTTTTGAGTCTCTAAATGTGTTAGTGGGGAATTATTTTTGCACCTTTTATTTGTTTTTAAAGATAGTTATTAATTTTTAATTTTATTTTTGTTATTTTGATCGACTTATTTTTATTTTTATTATTTTTATTTTTGGGCAAAATTTTGCGCATTCTCTTCTTTTTCTCCCTGAAGGTTCCCTCCATCTCCCTTTTTGGTTTTTTTCAATTGAGAGATTTTCTTCTCTTTCTTTCCCTCTGTTGGTTCCAAAATTAATTTCGGGTTCAACGTTGTTGACCGGTGGGTCTCTGAATTGGCTTGGGGAGCGAATCAAATGATTCGGGTGCTTATCTCACAAATTAGGTGTGGGTTTCGAACCTCTTCTCTTTTTTTTTTTTTGATTTGTTAATTCAATTTTTAGTATTTGAGAATCTTGAGTGTGTACTGAACTGGGTATTGGTACCACATTTTTGTGAAATTCAGCATCTAGTGTGTGTTCTAAACTGCTTATTTTCGACATGAAATTATTGTTGAATCTAAAGGATTTCTGTAAGGTTCCGTTGTTTAAAGAGTGGTTAACGACTAAGGTTTGTTCTGATGTCGCAAAATCAAGCTTTCAGTCAATTTTGGTGTGGTTTCGTGACCACACGGGCATGTGCCCCCACATGGCCAGTTCAAACGGCTGTGTGTAATTGGGAATTAGGGTTTCTAAGCTCATTTGGGTGTCACACGGCCTGGTCGGTAATAGCCCAAATTTCAGTGATATCAGAAATAGTGATTCGAGAACACCAAATCTGACAAATGAACTTGTAAGTTATATTATTCAATATTTACAAGCCAAATGTACCTTTTAAAAGATTTTTGAAATAGTAGATTTTGTTTTATAAAGATTTATTTAATCAAGAAATCGAGAAAAAAAGGTATCGAGATCTCGGTATTATAAACTGAGTCATAAATATCTTTATGAATATTTACGGAATGTTAATAAGGTAGTACTAAAATTTCGTTAGAAAATTTTGACGTTTGGGTGGTTAATTAAAGAAAAATGACTAAATTGAAAAAGGTGTAAAAGTTGCTAGAAGGATTAAATAGCTTAATTGTCAAATGAGGAAGGACCTAAAGTGAAAATAAGCCCAAAGGAGATATTTTGGGCGGCAATGGCTGAGAAAAATTAGGAAATGGGTGAAATAAGGGAAAAATTGGAAAATTGCCAAAATTAGCTAAATAAAAATGGGACCAAATTGGAATATCTAGAATTCTCTTCATTTCTCTTCATTTTCATCAGCTGAAAAACAGCCATGGAAGAGGGTTCAAGCTGGTTTTCATACTCTAGCTTCATGTAAGTTTAATTCTTGCTTTCTCCTTGAAATTTCTTTGTTTTTGAACTTTTACAATTGGGTCTAACTTAGTATGTCATTAGTTTTTGATTCTATGGATAATTTTTAAAGTTGCTATGGATGAGTGCTGGAATAATATGATGAATAAATATAGAATTGAAGCTTTAATTTTGATATATGATGATTTTATCAAGTAAAATTGATGGAAATTAGTTTTAGGACCTGATTTTCAAAGGTTATGAAGTTGTTTAAAATGATAGATTAAAGTATTAAATGAGAAAATTAGCTCAATTGAGGGGTTAATTGAGCAAGGACTGAATTGTATGAATTGTGGAATTTGGGACAAAATAGAAATCAACATGTTACACTAAAGCAGTTTTGGACAGCAGTAGTTATCTAACTTTGAAAAATCACCAAAAATGGTAGAAATTTAATTAGAAGTTTTGTGAGATAGAATTAAATCTTGTTGAGTCTATTTTCATATAAAAGAAACAGAGAAAGCAAAGGAGTTCTACATATTGAGATATTTAAAGTTTTGTAAGACTGGTTTAGAATAACTTCGTGATCCCCTGTTCTTACTTTATAAATTCACAAAAAATTGTAAAAAAATAATTATGAGTTATAATTTATATGTTTGTATTCCTTAGTGATCCTATTTTCATTAGAAATAATAGGAAGCACTATATGAAAATCGTACTATGAGATAATTGAGTTTTAGTGAAGAGAGGTTAGAGCCGTCGGACTGTGTAACAGGGGATAACTTAACTAATAAACTGTACTAATTGGTCACACCAAAAATTCTGGAAAAATTATAGTAAGAAGATATGTGAGTCTAGTTTCAAATAAAATTAACGGATCTTAATTTGAAGTTCTTTATCTTAAGATAAAAATAATTTAGTGACTATGACACGGATGGACAGCTTGAATATTCACTTAAGTAAATAGTAAAAATTATAGATAATATTATTTACAAGTGTGTTGTTTATACTAAGGATGTGGATGGAGAGGAGGAGGAAAAATAATATATGAACGACTTGTGTATAAATTGATCACATGCTCGATTATAATTGATAAATGTTGAATTAGAAATAATATAATGTTTTATTTGGAATGTTTATTATGAAATTATGATTATCGTTATAATACAAAAATTGAACTTGTGAGTTTATACGACTAAATTTTAGTGATCATTTGTTAATTTTATGAACTTCATAATGTGTTATTTCATTTGTAATAATGATAAAATCGTGAATAATGTAAAAGCATGAAAATTGAATAAACGATCAAATTGAGCACTTTAGTGCATCGACAAGACGAATTGACGAAAAAGACCATAATTGAACCATGGCAACAAGTGATAAGTGATAGCTTCATCTACACTTATCTGATCAACGAAAAGTGAAAGTGATAAGTGATAGCTTCGGTTACACTTATCTGATCAAGGACAAATGAAAGTGAAAAGTGACAGCTCTGATTACCTGATCAGTGAAAAATGGTAGCTCCGGCTACTTGATCAGTGAAAAGTGGTAGCTCTGGCTACCTGATCAGTGAAAAGTGGTAGCTCCGGCTACCTGATAGTGAATACTGCTAGCTTCGGCTACAAGTGATAAGAGATTTCTGTGTAAGACCATATTTGGGAAATGACATCGGTATGATACGTGTTTAAGATATAAGACCATAGTTGGGCTATGGCATTCTAGTGAAAAGACCATAGCTATGTTATGGCATCGGTGATTATCAGTGAAATTCAATGCATACCGGTGCAGGCCAATTCCGTAAGACGTTCACTAATTTGACAAAGTTTGGTAAGTGTTACATAGTATTATGTGATATAAGGAAATACGAGTTGATGAGACATGAACATAGAACTTGGTTGATAAATGAGTTCATTTGTAATTTTATATTGTACACCCTTGCGTGTATTATCCGTATGTATTCCAAATGAGTTAATGATTAGAGTTCTAATATGAAATAATCTGAATTCTAAATGAAATATTATAAAAAATGTATATGAAATATAGAGGTATGATTGTTATATATTACATGAATACATAATGTGAAAAAAATATAAGTACAAGAGAAATTTAATGAGAATTGAGCCCATATATGTTTCTTGTTATTTATATGAAGTGTACGACTAACAAATAGAATTAAGTATAAGGCTCAGTTGAATATCTTGAATTGGTTTTTGTATGTGTTAAATTTGGGACCCTTGTAAATGAGATAAATTTTGGAACATTGCGAAAAACTTCATACGATTCTGATTTAGTCCCGACCCGATCCTAATGCATGATTTGGACTTCAAAGGTAACTTTTATAATCAATTTTGATATTTGAGTCATAAATGGTTTAAATTATCTGTAAGTGTTCCATACTTCTCGGTAATGCCTCGTACTTTGTTCTGGCAACGGATACGGGTAGGAGTGTTACATGGTCACACTGCCGAGTGGCTGATTTGGGGAAATTAGTCGATTTTCACACAGCCTTTCCCCTTGGGCATATGGGCGTGTGTGTTTGGGAATTAAGGATTTAATGGTTTGGTGCTACACGGCCTAGCCACATGGCTGTGTAGCTAATTTGAGGATTTAGGGATCCCACACGGGCATGTGTTTTGGACACATGGGCGTGTGAGACCCTCACACAGCCGTGTCTGCCTTGCATGCTATTTTAGTACAATCGGACAGAAAGTTACATGGCTGGATCACACGGCCATGTCCCTAGGTCACACGGGCGTATGCCTCATTCCACACGGGCGTGTGTCCCTCCACATGGGCGTGTTAACCCCCACATGACCTAGGCATTTCCACACGGCTGTGTGGCCCGACCTCGCCAAATTTTGTTTTATGTCAAATTAAAGCTTGATTGTGATTTTATGTGTTCCAACTTCTAGCTAAGTCTTAGCAAGGGTGATTGGGACTTTGATTCGGCCTAGATTGGTGTGTAAGTGGTTGTGTGTGGTGCGCATTCTGTGACTGCATGAGAATTCTATAATTTTTTGACTGGATGTGAGTTTTTGTGTCCGAATGACTATCTGGAAATTTTGTATTTTGATTCTATACGTTTGTCTGCATACATGCATTTGCATAAAAATTTTGGGGTTTTGATTGTGAAGAGAAGGAAGACTGATTCTGATTTGATCTGACAGTTTACTGTAACTTATTCATAAAGCGATTTATTGCACTGTACCACACATACGTCAGTTTTTCTGTGTACCATTGTGTACCATTATCTAATTTGGCAGTTTAAACTGCAATATGTCTGTAAAATAGATTACCGTATTACACTGTATTGCATATACGCCAGCCTTGTTGCGCATTAATATCTGAATGGCTTAGTCCACATGCATGGTGTGTAGGGTTGGATGGGCCTTTCGAGGCCCTATGTGGTGTGTTTGGTTGGATGAGCTTAAACAGCTCTTTTGGGGTGTGATCGGGGGACAGGGAGATGTTTTGGCTGGATGGGTGGGTTTTTATTACTTGACTTCATTCATACGCATCTGTTTGAGTGTACTGGGTGTAAGATTGTCTGACTGAATAACATTTGTGACTAAGTGTTTGTGTGCGGCTTGGTGTTCTTGAGTTATTATATTCTGTTGGGACGTTGGTTCCAAGTTTACTTTCTGACTCTGTGTATATCTGTAAGTCTGTTTTGCTATTAAATTGAGTTTCGTAATTCTGTTATTAGTCACTTGTCGAACTCACACTAAGCTCGTGTAGCTCACTCCCTTTAGTGTTTTCCTCTTTCAGGTATATTTATGTGTTCTGAAGCTGGACTCGGTTTGCGGAGGTCTCGGAAGTGTCACGTTGTTTTTAAAACTGGTTAATAAAGTGTTTTCTGTAAATTTGATTTTATGTAAACGTTTTTAGACTGTAGGTTCTTTAATTAATACTATAAGGTTTTTCGGGTTGTTAAACTAAAATTTCCCACGATCAGTTCGATGATCAATGTGACTTCCGAAGTTCAGTCTAAACTTTTAGGCCGGGTTTTGGGGCGTTACATATACATTATTTATTTGAATGAATGTTACTAGTAAAATCATATCCTATACATGTTTATATATAAAATAAAGAAAAAAAATGAGATTTATTATGTTTGTATTTTAAAGCTTATTTATTAAATAAACTAAGTTACTATAAGTTGCTCCGACAACAAATGTGATATCCTATATTCGAATCGATAATCGGGTCGAGTATGGAGTGTCACATAAACTGGTAAAACTATAGGTTTCTAGGTCGACAATGATTAAAAATATTATCCAATTGGACTAACTTCTCAATTTTCGTAAAGTACAAATATGAAATTATTATAAATTAAAGTAGAAAGGCCAACTTCGCAAATTTCACAAAGTAAAAGGACGAAATTCATAAATAAACCCAAAAAAAAAAAACTATTTGTTTAAAAGATCACCTACCATAAAACAAAACAAAACATTTGATTATGAATATATGGCTTCTAAGGTTTGAATATTATTGATTCCCATAGTTTTGATGTGATGAAGTTATTATGATAAATTAGTCCAATTCCGAGCCAAATTCAAGTCAATGAAATGGATAGCCTTATTGAAAATAGATGATTCCATTAAACAAAGATGATAATTAAAAAGAAAATAGATGAGTATTTATTTTATTTTATTTATTTAATTTTAAATTGTTTTGGGGGAATCATACAAAACTTTGATTTGTTATACAAAATGGTTCATATAGAGCATCTCAAATGCTTCGTCTTTGACGTTGACCATTTCAACATTTATGGTTCATTTTCCAACTTATGTTACATTTTCTATAATTTAAGTCTTTGATTTGATTTTATTCTTTTAAATTCCTTAAGCCCACTGTCTGTTTGAATGTCAATTCTTTTTGTCTAATTCTAAATTTCATATAATATTATCTTGTCAAATTTACCCATTATATTATTTTATTGAAATTTAATATGAAAATTGAAAAGTTATTTCAATTAGGTACTATATTATTAAACTTTATCATTAAATTGTTGACTTGAAAATTAAAAGTTTGAATGAATGAAAATTAATAATGCAACAATTTATATATACCAAATAAGCAAAAATTAGTTGTTGTTTTTTTTTTTAAAAATAAAACAATTACATCAAATTAATTGTTTAGAATCACCTCATTAGGTGGCACATCGAAAATTTGTAAGCTTGCCATCTAGAATAGGTAGAGCTTAGCCAAATGATATGCAAATTGCGGATTTCTCTCTCTGGGCATATATCTGACCTTCCACTATCCTTCATAATGCATAATCCTTTGAGCTCGTCTAAGTACTGTGATGCTTGAATCTTCTAACCCCTTATCTATCAAGGCCTTAGCCACCTCTAAATTTACTAACAATTGGATTAACTTCTCAATTTTTGTAATGTACGATGACTAAATTTTCAGAAGTTAAAGTACTTATCAATTTTCAAGGATGAATTTGGAGTATGCCTCGCATTTCAGTCAAATTAAGACACAATCAGATAGTGACATCGCAACGAGGAGGAGCTCCTCGTCCCGATGAGTTGTCGACGTCATGACAAGGAGAAGACCGTCGTCCCGACAATGCGAATTCCACGTCACAGCGTAGCGACGTGTCAAGCCTTCTAGTTAAACTCTGATTATTTGTTTCAATCAAACTCTGATTAGTATAGATTATTTTAATATTATTTTACCTATGAAATTAGCCTCCTTTTTCAACCTTAGAAAGAACAACCCAGTACACATTTAGGTATTAGTTTTTTCAAGTTTTCAAAGAATCTTGTGTTTACATTTTGAAGGTTCTTATTAATTTTTTGGATTTCGGGGTTTAGTTTTATCTCCACTTTTGTACTCTTCAGTTTTGCTATTATAGTGAATTTATCTTTACCCGTGGTTTTTTTATCCTCTTCGAAATGGTTTTTCCTAGTAAAATATTTGTGTTCAATCTTTTCAATTACTTTGTTATTTTATTTGTTCGTTGCTTAATCAGGTTTATTCGCAACAATGAAATTTATAATTTAAATATATATTTTTGGTATTCTTTATTTCATTTGCTTCAGAATAGAGGTGTTCATGTGCCTAATTAGATCATTGTATAGTATTAACATAATTTATGATTGTCCAAGCTTGGCCTAGGCCAAAATATGGCCTCCAATTTTATCTAAACTTATTCGAATTTGTAAATAGCTAATCCAATATAATTTTAAGCTCTATCACATTTTAAAAATAAAAACAATTAATTTAATATTTATAAGTTTTATTTTATTAAAATTTTAAACATAGAGAACATAACATGTTTTATAATATTATAGATTATATTTTTATGTTATATAAATTATATAATATTATAAATGGGCAAGGCCGGGCCATGTTTGGAGTTTTAAATGATGAAGCCTAAATTTGATTCATATTTTAAATGAGTCTAATTTTTTATTTAAATATTATTTTTAGACTTATTATTTTTGTCCAAAACTTCTCAAATATTAAATCGAACTTTAAATTTGAAAGAATAACCTGAAATTTTAAGTGTGAAAACAAAATAGCACGAACTGTTTCGAGCGTAGACTCGAACAATTCGAATCAAAACACAGAACTAGAAATAGTTTTCTTTCTAAGTGTGAAAATGAAAAATATCTTCTCAAATAGATACCGGAAAATTTGTTATTCCGACAAATAGATTCAATAGTTGAGAATAAATTATCTTTATTTCTAAGCAGAGTAATAATATCTTAAAGTTATGTCAATAGCTCTACTAATGCCATTTAGAGAGAGAAGGTAGAATCCTTGTTAAATTATAAAAATTTATTTCAATTAGAAAAATGAACTCCTAGCCTATCTAGGAGTATAGGGGGTAGCAACCCTAATTAATAATACTAGGGTTTGTCACTCCCTCATTAACATGAAGGGTTTTTGGGCCTCTCTCACATCGGGTTCAATTACAAATACTTCTTGAACTTTTAACTCAATACGTTATAATTCGATTCAACACGATATTTTTTTTTATTTCCCAAAATAAACATCTCAATATATATCTAATTAAATAATTTTTTCAACCAAATTTTACATATAAATATTTCCTTCTCCAAAAAGGGGCAAGACACAGGAAAATCTACATAGCTACTCTTTGTAAAAGCACCCTCTAAACTTAAACGAACCACTACCTTTATGGCTGTACAATCATCTATTGTGTGAATCTGGTTTTTCACACCATCTACGGTGTGAGCCATCATCGTCAGTATCCTTTCTAACTTACTATTGTTGTAATAAACATGATATATCCAACAACGAAGATTAAAAATATGTATACGCAAATTATTACGATCCTTTATTTTATTATAATTTCCATGAAAGAGCATAAGAATCTACATAATATTTGTGAAGTGTTCTAAGGAAGCGTAGCAAATACGTAGAACGAATTTTATTTGGAATCAACTTGAAAGACAAAAGAATATATATGTTAAAAAAATTTAAAAAAGTTTATTAGTTTTTCATACGACCAAGAAAAGCATTGTTCTGTTTAATGAAAGGCTAAAACACCTTAAATTTAATGTTTTAACTTCTGAAAAGGCCTAAAAGGCAATTCTCCCATTTAGTCAGGCCCCTTTGGCTACTTGTCTATGTGTTAGATTTTCAATCTATGCTATTTTTATGTATGAGTTGTAGTCTAAATTATTTAGATTCCTAGCTTAATTATGATGATATTAATTTAATTTTACTTTGTAGTTGTTAGAACATTTATTTATAATAATGTTGTTCTTGTAAACTCTTGAAAAAATCGAGCTGGACGGCTAGCAATGAAGTGCCAGTGGCATGTTGAACCCCAAACAAGCTATTTTATTAATAATACATATACATAACGATCAAAAGCGAATTTATTTTACATGAAATTAAGACCTTAGTATTATTTAGTTAACAATGACGCATATACATCATCAGGTACTCATTAATATGTCTTCTTCTTCTTCTTCTTTTTTGTTAATTTAAGGATTCATACTTAATTTCCATACCATACAATAATTATTGTCAATATTTCCTTTCCGAAACAGAACTTGATTAGGCATTAAGAAGATAAGCATCGATATTCTTGGTCAAGCACATCATGTAGCTGATGTACTTGTCCGGATCAGGGATGTTCTCGTTTTGCTTTTCGAATTCCATTGTCCATTTCACAAAGCTCCTCTCACCCATGGGCGTGATGTTAAGGATGCTCCTCCAACTCTTATAATAGTTCAAGATTTGACCCTCCACCACTTTGAAAACCATCGTCTTGTTTTCGTCGTCAACGTTCTCAAGTATGTCTTTAACCATCTCAGACTTACCTACAACACGCATTAATTAGCCATACAAGAAGTATATGGTACTACATATATATCATATGCTTCAAATTGTGTGGAAAGTGTGCAAAAATATCTTAGAGGTCTATGGATTAAGAGTCAGATTTTTTTTGTTTCTTTTATTAAAAAAATGGACAAATCAATCATTTTACGTTAGATTAAAGAACAAATTAGTTCTTCCGTTAAATATTTTATCCATTTTTATTGTTAAAAATTGATTCTTGTACGTTAATATAAAGTACTTATGATATCTCATGTGTCATAGTCTAATTATTCCATTAGCTACATCAATTTTTAACAACAAAAATGGAAGAAAATTTAACAGAATATTTATTTGCATTTTAATCTAACGTACTAGTTTGCCATTTTTTTTAATAGAATGGACAAAATATAATTGGATTCCTAATACACGAGGAAAGCATATTTATATACGTGATTGTGTAAGCTATATATTTGATGGTATTTACCTTCGGAAACATAAGACCAAAGCCTGACACAGCCGACAGTATTCCAATCACCTTGAAGAAGTTTGCCGTCTATCATTAATCCGTTGGACATCTTTGGTATCAAATGGGATTTGGTCCTGAAGGTATTGTAGAACTTATCAGCTGGTGTCTTGATCACTATTTGGCAATCCATCTTCTTAAGTTGAGCCATAGTTTCACTTCGTAGGAGACTAAGAATATAACTGAGAGGACTTGAATGCAGAATCGTTGTGTCTGGTCGAGTGCCTTATATAGAAGGATGATGGGAACCCTTCGGGTCCCTAAAGAGAACAGAAATATGTTTGCACTTAAATTATCAAATATTAGACAAAAACCGGTTAGTGGTGGGGGACTGGGGATCGATCAAGTGTATTGATTCGATGAAAATTATGGACCAATGTCCACAGCTTTTTCACCAATGCTAATGGATTGGAATCTCTAATTGGTCTACCAAGTTGATTAATAGAACAGAATAGAACTTCTAATTAAAAGGGAAATTGAGTGGGATAGATATTATTACAACTTTGGTCGATGGAGAATATTGTCAACAATGCTTTATGTATTTTAATTCTTTATCCTCCCATATTTTCAATTATATCGGTGTAAAAATTTTCAATATAATTATACTTTTAAATTTTAAATAAATCTAATATCATTATCATATCAATCAATAAATAAGCTATGGCCAGCTAAAAGGTATCCAGGACTCCGCTGCTTTGGTCACCATATTTTCTACCAGATGTTGTAGATGATGGCGATTTAGTTGAAAAAGTATAGTCATCCCTTGTTGGAGGTGTTGTATATCAGATCGTAACGGTTCCAACCTCCTGTTAGTGTTGACATGATTGTGAAAATTTGCTTTCCACTGCTAATTAGGAGTCTTGCAACACCAACACATGATACTGAGATTATGAAAGCGAAATAAGATAGAACGTACCAATAACAGTCGACAATGTAGTTTTGAGTCTCCTTTAATCGTCCTCCATATGATTATTTGATTGCCTTTGGCATCCATGGCTAGGGCTGCACCACCAGTTAGGCCAATACTATGATTGGAATGCCTCCTCAATACCAGATGCCTGACATCGTAGTGAGGAGACAGTGCAGCGGTCATGTTGGACGGTAGATTCTTCCTGAAAAGCTCTCAAGATAGAAATGGCAAAATAGGTAGCCTGAAGAATAAACTTCACTGGAGAAGGTTTTGTGTGCGAAAAAACACATACATTTCGACTTTTCCAGATAGTCCAAACATTTGGAGCAATATAAGAAAGAAAATGCCTGATTTGTCGAGTCCTGGTGGAATATCGTATTCAATATTTGGTACAGCCATAGTTGGCTACTAGCTTCTTCAATGGTGTCAAGTCTAAAATTCATGTGCCTTCCAAACCAAATAGCCTTCACGAAAGAACACTCTGTGAGCAAATGGTTCACTGACTCAGATTCCCTTTGGCACATGGGGCAGATATCATTTTCAGCAATGCCTTGCTTTTTGAGTTCAACATACAAGGGCAAACAATTATTTAACAACTTCCAAACAAATATTAGTACTTAATATGGTAATCTCAATTGCCATAGCTTTCTCCAATTGCAGTGTTGGTTGGTAGGTATGGAATGAAGGAATGGTCCGTAGCTCGTCATAAGCACTTTTAACAGAAAAATTACCGCTATGATTGTATTTCCAGACATATTTATCCTTACCTCCAGCCATGGAAAACCCCCGTGAACACAACTCTTACAGTGTATCCCACATTTGATTATTAGAGTCTATGTATCTGTGACAAGTAGTACTATAGGGCAAATAATTGGGATTAGTTTGGTGAACAAAAAATTGGATAGAATAACAACATTTTCCCCTTCCCTTTTACAAATATCACGTCCGCATGGAAGCTTGTTCCAAAACCAAAAGTCAGATTGCCAGAGAGGCAAATCAAGAAAATGGTGATCGTGACAATATTTCCCAAGTAAGATGCTTTAGGTAAAAGTTCTCCGGTTCTATTAGCATTCTCCAAGCTTTCTTGCAGAGAAGAGCTTCATTTAAGAGGTCGGTACCATGGACACCTAACCCACGTTGTTCAACAGGGGAGCATAATTTTTTCCAAGTTGACGTGTAATTTCCACTTGTTTAAAGCAAGACATGACATATAGAGGAATAGATGACAACGCAAATTTTATAAGATTATATCTTCCCCATAGAGACAATCCTGCAAGCTTTAGTCTGAAGTTTGTGGAACATATGACGAAAGGTATGACAGATAGAAAATATACTTTTTAAGAGATTCTAGATCTCTTTACAACTACTTATTTGATGAAAAAGACATGATGTGTGGTTTCATATATTTGATGATTATGAAATTAATTTTTGGATATTAAAAAATAAATAATGTAGCCAAATATAAAATTGTCATGATAAGAAAAGATAAAGTGATACTGTAATTTGACAATAATAGAAAGAATATTTTAATTCAATTCTTTTGCAAAAGAATATATAATTGGACATAATGGAATGTTAATCTTGTGAATTTTCAAGACACAAATAAAAATAAAATTTTACCATATGATATAGACAATTAACATAATTATGTTGAAAATTTGAAAATTCAAAGATGAAATATAAGTCTATAGTATTTGACAATCTAAAAGAGAATAATATTGTATAAGAATACATATAACGCCTTGACAAGAATATATAATAGCATTAAAGAACAAGTATTCGTCATTTACAAATAGGAGACGGGAGACGTATCACTTGCTCGGATTCAGCTTTTAAGAGCAATAATGAAAGTATATTTTGAGAAAGGGATCTCCCTAACGTAGGCCTCTACTAGGGACAAAGGGCTCCGTACGACTACCATTAATGAGGACTTGATATGTTACTGAACTAATGCATTGGTGGACAAGCTGCTTCCAATGCTTGTTAAATCCAATGATTTCCATTACACAAAGCAAGAAATTCCAACTTATGCGACTACACGTCTATTTTGAATACCCTTCCCTGTCTTCTTTCACTGGATTGGTATTGATTAGTTCACTCCCGAGCAGCACGTTATCCATGATGTCTCCACCTTGAATGAGTGCATTCTGAAAAGGCGTAATTAACTGCTCCATGAAAGGTTTTAATTGATTAACTAATATCATAGACTACATCCTATTTGTCACGTTATAATGATTAATTCGTAAAAAATTTATAGTGAATTCAATTGTTAAATTTATCAGTACATATAAAATTTTGATTTGATCTAATATTTTATTATATAGATTTAAAATATAGTTTATATTAATATATATTTATTAGTTAAAAGTATTTTATATAATAGAAATAATTAAAAATTTAAATTTACTCCCAACTTTGTAAATAAAACATGAAATGTGGCAATTAAATTAATAGTAGAAAATTTTGTTTGATCCACCAAAGTTTTAATAATATATGGAAACTCAATTTCCTTTTTAATTAGAAGTTGTATTCTGTTTTATTAATCAGACCACTTAGAGAATCCAATCCATTAGCATTGGCCAAAAAGCTGAGGACATTGCTCATCCAATCAACACCGTTGATCGATCCCCAATCCTCACCACTCTCCACCAAAGACTGAAAGTAGAAATGAAGGCTGACGACAGAAACCAAAGGTTTATGCTTTAGGTTTTTAAGTTTTAATATTTTATAAGTTGAGTATCACCATTTAAACTACACTATTAGTCAAATTATGGTAGTTTTCGTTTTGATTATTTAATTAAAATTACAATTTGATCACTCATTTTCTCACCTTATCTTTTTTTTTTAATTTTAATTTTTAAATTTTTAAAAAAGAATTTCAATTTTATCATCTTATATACAATTAGGGCAAATTAACGTTTAAAACTGAGTATTAAAATTATTATACCAACTAAAAAATAGGTGACTATCAAATGACCAAAATAAAATTTACTCTTAATTTAATTTAATAACTAATGGTGAAATTTACCATAATTTCAATTAATACCTAATCACTAACTAACAAAAAAAAGAAAGAAAAGGAAATACTAGTACTAAATAGAACTATGAACAATTTGTCCATAAAACTAAACAAAAGCAAACCAAACCATGTGAGGTTGTAATCAAAATAGACAATCACAAAAATGAAATTAGGTATTAGTATGTATTGATATCAATATATTTCAAAATTTGTCAATATTTTTCATAGATATATAAATTATTTTTGTATATAATATATTTAATATACTAAACTTAATCAAATGATAATAAAAATAAGGATAAAAAGTAAAAATATTAAAAACTTGTACCAATCGGTATAAACCACTCACCAGCACAAGACAATATTGATCGAAATGAAGTTTAAATTAGTTACTAATGATTTAAAACCGAAATGTAAAAACATCGACTAATACAATTGATACCGGAACGATACCTACTATCATGGTTGTAACGTAATGAAGCATATGGTTGAAAGAAGAAAACGCAAGAAATTAAAACTAGTTTGTACTAAAAGAACCTATTGAATCAATGATATAATAAATATAAGGACATTCAAAAGAAGTCATCAGATATTATAATTATACCATCATGTTCAAAGAGCTTATGTTTCTCATAAAAGGGTCTTGAATCAGCTAAAAAATGCAGAGATGAAACAAAATTCATATTACATTGACTTGTAATCTCTCAAACATACATCCACATATGAATAAACTATAACCAGAAAATATGTAAGAAAATGTTACACCAAAAAGTAAGAGATAATATTGTTCAAGCAGCACACCTAGGTAGATTGTCCAAGATGATTTACCGGTAATGGTTTTGTTTGATATGTAAAGCAAGCTCATCGTAGTCCCGTTGCTTTCTCTCTTTTTGTATAGATTGGAAAATACGTGCCACTGATTCAGTGGCTGACCTTGGATTATGAGGCACAACTCGTATCACTCTCATCCTCTGGTCAGTTTCACGAGGCTTCAAGGCTCCCTCCAGATTGGCTGGAGCTGTAGGGAGAAGTGAAGGTGTATTTTTCCCTTCAGTGGTGCTACGGGTCCCGTCTTTCTCTGTTCTCTCACTGGGACTGCTTGCAGTACATCGTTGTTGCTCAGCATCTTTAGATGCTTGAAACTTCGTGACAGGAGGAATAGCACCATTCTTCTCGTTCAGCAGATTAGATGAACTTTGTTGCTGCATGTTGAAGTTAGCTCCACTTCCAGATAACTGGCCACTTTGGGCATGGGACCCTGCTCTGGCAAATTGATTCATCTGTTCCATGGCAGACCCTGAGAATGCTGGGTTCATGACTGGCATACCATAAGGAGGAAAGTAAGAGTGACCGCCTAAACCAGTGCCTGGTAGAACCCCAAGTCCTTGATGAGGAGTTGGAAGTCCGTAAGCTGATGTCATGAAGTTTCCGGTCATTGGATTTTGTCCAAAAGGTCCACAGCCTCCACAAGCAGATTCCATGAATCCAGGCCCCGGATAGGGCTTGTATATCAGTCCTTCAGAGGGGGACATGACAGGGACCAGCCACTGGTGCTCGAGCATCTGATTGAAACACCAAGGGTTCATTTTGTTATCACCATTAGCTGGAAAAGGTGGTGGATTTCCAAGGAAAGGCCCATTATTTGAAGGCTGACTACCATTTTTCACAGAAGAGAGGGATGTCCTACCAACTGCATTTTCTGCTGAACATTCCATTTTATAACTTACCTTCTCAGCATCATCTTTGCGCTTATTTTGTGGCACTGGTTTTACAATTAACTCTTGAGGAAGCTTCTTTACAGGAGAGTCTTTGAAAGAAGGTTTGCTCAGATATGCTGCATCCTCAAGCAAGATATGTGGCGATCCAGCAATTAATCTCTGAACCTGTTTCAACCCAAAGTATGAAGCATTTTACTGTACATATTCAAGTATCTTCATGTGTATGCATGTATCCATATAAGAACCGCAAGAAATGGATAAACAAGTCAAGGATCACCTTACCTTAATCAGCCTATGTAACTCAAACACTTGTACAGCAAATACTCTTTGTTGACTGTAGAGAGTAACAGGAGTTTATCAACAAAATGTTGCAGAGGTCATAATAAACAATTTTAACAGAAAAAAACTGCTGGCAAGTAAAAGGGGAAGATCAACTGGATACTCATTAATGCTTGAAAGCATCAACTGGACACAGTTTTGATATTATGCATACAAAAATTGCTTCACATGAGGTCAAGGTTGCTAAAGTAGTTCACAGGTAAAGAGTTTAAGCTTATTAGTCCTCTCACTTTTCCTCAAATCCTTGTTTTATGATTTGGGGAGGGGTGGTATGTAACTCATTCACAACTGAATCTCCATGGGATGAAACCTTCTAAAATAACATCAGGCTCAACAACATACCTTATGCACTTTGTAGCAATTAGATATTTCTAAAGCAGAATCCAACAAATAGAAGTCAATTTCATGCAAACAAATATGCTAGGATTATGTTGAAGAAAACACCAAAATAAACAATCTAGCTATATCTATCATGGTCAATCAGAAAATTTCTTCAATGTCACCTTTGAATCGGCCAAATATAAAAACATTAGTTTCAGTACAATAAAATCAAAGCCAAAGCCACATGCAATTGTTGCAAAAAGAATATTATCAATTTACAGAATGTACACCAACAGATATTTCCTTGCATAGATATATGTGCAAAATTGAGTAAAACATTTCGTAGATGTACAATAATTAGCAGCTGAAACATAGGACGGAACTATTAATCTAAATTGCAGTAGACCTATAGATCCCAATACCGCATAAATCCTTCACCACAAATGGCCAAAATATCAAGCTAGACAAAATCCCTTTTGCCAAAATATCCATCACCAACTTATAAAGAATTTAAAACATTTCCCAGTTAGCCTCCTCCGAGATCCACCCAACATTAGCTCCAGGGATAATCCTCCGTTGCTCCTTCTCCTGCTCAAGACCTCAGGATAAAAGGTGAAGAAAGCTGCACCAACCCAAGACAAGAATATATCTCAAATGAAGATAAGCAGACACGGAATAAGAGGAGTTCTGCTGTCTCAGTTGTTGTTTGCACAAATTAGGTTAGCCCTCTCCCTGCTAGAAGATGATCCATGGTTAATACGTTATTGAGGGCCTCTGAACACATAAAAATGCCACTTTGAGCAGAACTCCAGATCATTACTTCTCCCTCCTTCAAAGCCATATTACTATGCACCATAATATATCATTTATTCCATATTCTACTGTCAGTAACCTAAATTGCATTCAGCATACTAAAGTCAACTTTAACCTGTGATAACAACTAGAACAGTGATCCTAGTCAATGTCCAATTGTAGTTTCAACCAAGAGAAAATATTTAAAATGCTTAATGTCTTTACAGCTATTTCTAATTGTCTAACTTTCATAATGATTGAAAGCAATGCTTCTATTTCTACAAAATAACCATGGGGCTAAAAGTTACAGCTCGATACTGCAACAAGTGAGAATACAATAGAACAAACCTCAGAACATATAATCACATTTAAACTAATAGTAACATACCATTCAATTAAATTATCATGAAAACATTGCATGGATAAATTCTATGTCAATATATCAAATCAGGACAATAATTTCACTATTGGACCTGGCATCACATTGAATCATCTAATCTTAATATAGACTATACCTCTTGTTCCACCCCTCCTCCTAAGGGACCTAAAAAGTTTCTTGTTTAAGTTCTCATTCTCAAAGGCACAAAAATTGCACTGTTTTTTCGTCATATGTACAAGTGTATAATCTGAGTAAGTATTCACAGAGATAAAAATCCAGAAAAGTGAAAAAAATCCAAGTCGATATACTTAACAATGAATGCTTACTTAACAATAGCTCTTCTTGCTTTCCAGAAACGCTTCTGACCTATTATTCCCACCACATCATCAGGAGAGATATCCAAGCCTGATACAGTATCCACCGCAGAGGTCTCAGAGACATCATCGCTTTTATCTCCATTTGCCCACTGCAGTGAGCCACAAATCTTGTCTTCATGGCATTCACTGTCATTATTAGTTTCATCAGGAACACTGTGATTCCCCTCTGAATAAGACAGACATCTCTTCCGGGAAAGGGTTCCCTCACCAATTTCTTTCATCAAGGAAGCATCATCAACACATCCATTATCAACTGGTTGTCGGTCAGCTCTCAACTTTTCTACCAAGCAAGCATCAATTTCACGTGAACCACTTAATCTAGATGCTGGAATCTCTTCACAATATTGATCAAGGGACACATTGTCCTCTTTGGCATATCCATCAATCTTTTCTCTAGTTGATGAATTTGCAGCAGGTTTTATTGACCGCTCCCTACTTGAGCACACTTGAAAGCTCCCTTCACTCTGATCTCTTACCTCCTTTCTTGAACTGACACCAGAAGAGCTACATTGATTTGGATCATTATCAAGAACATTACAGACTTTTTCCGCATCAAACCCTTCCTTATTTTTGCAATGTTGCAGACCTGTCTCTGAATTAACAAAAACAGGAACCAAGAAATCATCTTCATCTCCAACCTTCTTTCTTCGTTCAAGGCGTGCCATCAGAGAATTTACACTTGCTCCTCCATGCTGTCGTGTATGAATCTTCTCAGCCTGATTAGTAGATGCCGAATGCGATACACGAGAAGGAAAAAGCCTATTTTGAAGGCTACTTCCCTGCAGGCATCAACCAGTTACAGCATGAACCACCATGACTACAAAATCACTATAGTTCATGTTTCATTTGCCTAAATACTAAGGAAATAACTAATCCCTCACCAAATCCACAACAGATATATAAAACAAGTCATAAAGAAAGGAATTCATCCCTTATGAACCAATAAGAATAACAAAGAGACAAGTAGATAAATTGCAAACACACACCAACCTGGCTTGTGGAAGTAGGAGGAACTAAACTGCTTGAATTACTTGTGTTAAGAGGCAAGAGGCCAGGGTTAAACCTCTGTGAGGGAATACTCAGCTGCTCATAAAGGGCCATCTTATTCCTTGGCGGAGCCCTCGGCCCTCCTTTTTCTGTATCATTAACATGAAGCCTAGGGAACATAGGCTCCATATTCTTCTCATCATCTTTCCCTCTTTTCATTTATCTTGTTTTCGATATCAAAATTTCAACCCAAATAATAATAACACAATTACCAAAACCCACTTTTGCATAAAATTCACGAAGATACCTAATGAACTACATCACCAAAATTAAAACCCACCACTAAAAGCTCAAAATTTAACAAACCCATAAAGCAATAACTTAAATTGGTCGATACCCAGACTTCAAAATGCACCTTTGACTCGGATTGAACAGTCTTTACAATAACGCAAAGAATAACCAGATCGGACAATGGTGATTTGCAACTCAAACGAAGAAAAAGGGGAACAAGAAAATAAATTAAGGAAATAAAAAATCGTTTGGATATGGAAAAACTAAAAATGGTATAGTTGATAAAGAGAAAATAGATTAAATGAAAACGATGAGAAAGGAGAAGGAAATTGAAGAGTAAGGTTAGGGATTTCTATGAAGAACAAGAAGCAGAGGCAACCATGGTAGGTCTGAGAAAAGGGAAAGCGTTTAGATTTCGGGCCCACTTTTGGATTGAACTAGAAGTCCCTTTTCCTCTCCGATTTTCTATATTTTACTCTCTGCCATGGTTGGCCCCCAACAATTCTTATCCATTTGAAATTTTTTAACCATCGAGTACTTTTCTTGCAAAAATACCCTCCTACCCACCATTGGATTTTGCGTTCACGTTTGGCACTATTTCTCGCTTAGACCTTTTTAAGTCTTTCTCTATGGCGTCTTCCTGTTTTAATAAGAGGGTAAACCGGTAAACCACTTTGATTCATTTTAACTACTAGAATTTTTTGTTGTGTTACCTCAATATTACTAAAATTGTTTATGGGCCGGGTTACCCGATCTAACATAAAAATTCATCCGAAAAATGAGAAAATCTAAATAAAAATATAAGTTTATAAAATAGATTTGAACAAAAAATAATATCAGTTTAAAAAATAGATAGGCCTCATGTAAAGTTTTTTGGCCCTAGCCCAAACCCAACCCAAATTTGCAATAAAAAACCTCTAGTGTTTTACTGTTTTTTTTTTACTTTTTATCACTATTTTGCTATCATTTCACTGTTATATTACTATTATTTTGTTGTTAATATTTGGAATTTGTATAACATTTATTTTATTGTTAATTTTGCTACTATTTTAGAGGTATTTACGTACTAAATTGTACTTATCTTAGTGTTATTTAAGTATAAATATTTTTTAATTTATTTTTAATTTGTTGGGAAATATTTATTTTAATAATTTTAGTATATTTGGTATATTATATTTTAAAAAATTATATAAAAATAAAATTTAAAAAATTAATACAAGTGGGCTAAGCCCAAATTTTAGCATTTTTATTAAGGTTGGGCATTGAAAAAAAATTAGGCCATTTTTCGAGCTAAGTCTGACTCTCAAATAAATAAAATGAGAGTGATAAAAGATAGAACAAAAAGTTCCTAGAGAATATTTACAAGAGAAATAAAAGAATAAATATTTGAATATTTTTCTATTGATCTTGATGCTTGGATATCTCTCTATTGAGTCTTGAAGTGTATTTATATCGAAGAACAAATATGTGGACGTTTATAATTGTTGGGGATGAATTCTAACCGTTGGAAGCATTAATTTTGGGCTTGAAAATCCCCTACAATGTATGTCTCGAGACTTAGCAAGATGTCTCGAGACATGGCTAAAAAATATCTATTATAGCCATTGGCAAGCTAAGACATGAATAGTGTGTCTCAAGACAATCAATGAATTGTCTCTAGACATACTACACAATGCCTCAAGACAGACAACTCTTGAAGCATATTTTTGCTTCGAATTTTTATGTCTATAGCCATACATCTTGAAATTTACATAACAAAATCTCTTAAAAATATTTTGGTATTAACCTAAAAATATTTAAATAAATTAAAACATATTTAAAACGTATTTTGCAAGTTTTTGGAAATATTTGACAAAAGTTTGAATCATATTAATAGAATTTTAAATTTTTTTTATGATGCCCTTTGCCTAGCAAGTGGAAATTGAGCTTCCAATTAATGAGGAGAGAACCCCCATCAAATCTCTAAAGCAAGTTAGTAGAAGGAGATTAAATTGGGGAATTTCCAATTTCAATCCAACTATCTAATTAGCAAGATTGAATTTAAACTAGAGGTAATTATGGACCGAGTTTGGGTTAGATCTAGATAAAATTTTATGCCATTTTTAGGCCAGGCCTAAAATTGACATCAACACACTAGCAATTGAGTAATTAGAATTTGGGGATTTAGGGTTTGCTGGCCTTAACGAGAGGTAAAAACTCTTAAGATGATTAAAGAAACAACAAATGTGAGAGCTAGAGAATTTTTTATGTTTTTACTAAAGACATCAACATTTATAAATAGATTAATTAAAAATTAAATGCCATTTATGTTTTTAATGAAGACATCAACATTTATTTATGATTATATTTTTGTAAACTCTAGAAAATATATATTTAACTAAATAATTTTATATATGTATTTTCAAAAGTAATTTAGCTGAATATGTCTTACTTTGTTTAATATTATTTTTTCATAATTTAAAAAATACGAATTTCAGCAATTGTGTCTTATCTCAATTGACACGGACCTTATTGCCAATGCAGAAAAACATGGATTTGAAATTTATAGGTTGAATTGGGGCTACAGATAATTTTAGATATTGTATAAAAAAAAGATACAATCTTATTAAAAAAATACGAATTTCAATGCATTCAAATATTTAATATCTTTTATTTTGACTTAGTTTATGTAACACCCCTTACCCGTATTCAACGCCGGAATAGGGTACGAGGCATTACCGGAATTACAAATTTATTTATCAGACCTTTTATTTCATTTCTTTTTTTAGTATTTGAAACCAATCAAAATTAAACATATTGTCCCTTAAACATATTTATTTTTCTCGTCATGTCTTACTTAAATTTATTACTCGTCTCAACATACTTAATTACCTTGTATTAACATATTAAAGATAATCGCATATTTACATATCATGATAAATATCATTCACTTGTCTCTTCTTCATAAACATAAATCAGTTAATTCATCATATTAATATTTCACATACCATCAACTCATATTTCATTATATCACATAATTAAGTTACACGAACTTAACTAGTTAAATTTTGAAATACCAAAATTTAAGGGCATTTTGGTAATTTTCTATTTTCATAAATTTTCAACCGATCTAATCTAAATTAATAATTTCATACTTTCAATAATAAAATAATCCATTTCATGCAATTTGGTCATTTCCAACATTTTTACAAACTAATCATAAAATTTTACTTTTATTCAATTTAGTCCTTGAGCCTAAAACATTACAAATTAGCCATGCTAGCTGAATATTTATACATATTTTCTCCTCCTCCTCTCCATTCCACATCCTTAATGTATATAACATGCTATAAGTAACATTATAAATAATTTCACTATTTACTCATATGTATATTCAAAACTGTCCATTTGAGTCATAGTTACTAAATTATTTATATCTTGAGTTATAGAACTCGAAATGAAAACCGTTAATTTTTCCTGAAACTAGACTCACATATATTTATACCATAAAATTTCCAGAATTTTTAGCCTAGCCAATTAGTACAGTTTATTCATCAAATTCACCCCTATTCTGTTGTCTGGCGGTGCTGACCCTTCTTCACTAAAAATTAGTTATCTCTTCATACAAGATTTAGATGATGTTCTTGTTTATTTCTATTGAAAATATACTCATTCAGGATTCTAAACATATAAATTTAATCCCCTAATTATTTTTATTCAATTTTTGATGACTTTCTAAAGATAGAACAGGGGATCTCGAAATCACTCTGAACCAGTCTTACAAAAATATAAATATCTCAGAATACAGAATTCCTTTGCTTTCCATGTTTCTTTCATATGAAAATAGACTCAATAAGCTTTAATTCTATATCTCACTCAACTTCTAATTCAATTTCTACAATTTTTGGTGATTTTTCAAAGTTAGACTACTACTACTACTGTCCAAAACTGTTTTAATGCAAAATGTTAATTATCAAGTTTATAACACCTTTATTTCCTTTCTCTACAACATTTCCCATTACTTTCTCTTATTTTCCTTCTCTAACATATCAAGAACATAAAACTTTATATAAGAAAACTCTACATTAACATCATTTCCATGCTTTTACCACAATATCAAACTTAAAATATATTGAAAACATGACGTTCTTACCTTGTTTTATAGATTTCAATCTTTAATTTGATTTTCTCTCTCTTCCAGCTTCTATTTCTTGAATCAAACTTGATATTCTTGCTCCCCATAGTCTCCTTGTCATCTTTCTCTCTTGATGGCTATGTAAATTCTTTTGAATTCTAAGTGAAAATGGTGGATTTTTGGTAGAAGGACTAATTTGTAAAGAAAGCAAAACTTTCTTTTCTTTCTCTTCTTCTCACGTTGGTTAGCATGGGAAAGAGATGATGATCATTCATCATCTTTCCTTCCTTATATACTACATAAATAATAATAAAATAATAATAAATAATAATATATCTTATCAAAATATTAATAAAATAATATTTATCTAATTAAATAATTATAAAATATCATCACTATTATCATTACTTTCTAGATTTCACTTTCTAGATTTCTCTTTCTTCTAATTGACCATTTTGCCCTTTGTGATCTTTTAAATTCCACCTTGAATCATCACATAATTTGATAAAATTTTAAATTAGTCCCTCATAATTCTTTACCTATTCAATTTGATCCTAATTCATCCATTTCCTTAGTTTCTAGATTATTCCACCCCTAAAATATTTACACTATTGGTCCTTAAACTTTTCATTTTTACACTTTAACCCTCAAATTTTGAGTATTTACTCTTAGGTAATAAAACTTTTCTCACTTTTACAATTTAATCCTATCTTGAATTAATAATGTAATATATCATAATATATTTCGAATGTTGACATAATCCAGATTTCCCTTCTCGTCACTTTATTTTCTTATTTTACTATATTAAGGATAATATTTCATTTGTAAAAATTTTCGGTGTTACATTTCCTCCCTTAAAAGAAATTTCGTCCTCTAAATTTTCTTGTTTTCTTATTGATCATGAACTTCATTATTTCCACAATATCTATAGCTCCTTTGTACACATATTTATTTAGTTTATCATTTATATCCATTCCATATCCTTTCAATTCACAATTTATTTTTAATTCAATATTGCGAACATACCTAATTATAACGAAAATCGCTTACCTTTTTATAAGAGGCCCAATAGACTAAACAGAATATTTAAAATATACGGAACAAATATAAAAGTGTATTATGATGTACTATTAATCAGATAGCACTTGATGAGTACCAAGGTGTTATTATCAGAGAATGCGTTAGAGTCCCTTAATGGCATACAACTAATATATTAGTAGATCTAATCTCATTTACTTGGATAAATTACATTATGCACGCATATCATTTTTACACTTTTAGCATAATGTTTTTACATACTTTACAATTTAATCATTGTGCTAAAACCCGAATGTTTATATATTTTCTTACTTTAATATATGTAACATATTTCAATATTTACTAGTCATTCTTAATTTACTAATAATTCTTATTATGTACTTCACATTTCATTTTCCAATTCCAATTTCACTTTCAATTTATTCACAACTAAATTTAATTTCACTTCCTCATCAATATACAATTCAATACTAATATTTATCCATCACTTAATCCAATTTCCATTTAATTCAACAATAACACTTACCTCACACTTCATTTACTATACGCATAATTTAAATTTAACATTTAATATTAAATAATAGACATTAAACATGTAACAATATAAGTCATATGTATTAATTTATACTTTAATTTCATACCTCAACAATAATCTTTCATCAAATAGCATCATATATCATCTATATTATCTAATCAACTTATGAACCTTTGGTTCAAGTTTTCAATTTTATATATCAATTTTAATTCATAATTCCATTTTTTTCAGATTGTCAATAATTCAATCGATCAAATTCATTCAATTTTCTCATTTCATTTATTCAACTGATTTCAATATCAATAATTCGATATTTTAGCAAATTTATGAACCTTAAGTTCATCTTTCAATTTCACATTTCAATTCGATTCACAATTCAACTCATAATATCTTTCTTATATTTTTAGTAGTACATATCAATCAAATTTATTTAATTTTCTCATTTCAGTTATTCACCCTATTAACAATCCAGACTTTGACGGATACACGGATTCCAACCCAAACACATCAGTACGGCACATTGTGCCTAAAACGGTACATAGTACCTGATCAGTATACGACACACGAGGTGCCTGAAATACGACACATAAAGTGCCTGATACGACACACGAGGTGCCTGATACGACACATAAAGTGCCTGATACGACACACGAGGTGCCTGATACGACACATAAAGTGCCTGATACGACACACGAGGTGCCTGATACGACACACGAGGTGCTCAAATCGACACATAAAGTGCCCGATCGACACACGAGGTGCTCAAATACGACACATAAAGTGCACGATACGACACACGAGGTGCCTGATACGACACACGAGGTGCCTGAAATGCGACACATAAAGTGCCTGATCGGCAAAGCCGATAAATCCCGTACTCTTCCAAATCCTATGGCATGCCAATTATATCCGACTAATCCGACAAGTTAATAGGGAAATCAATTCTCATTTTAATTTCACTTAATATTCATATCTACCCCTATTAACAAGACTCGGACTTTGACGGATACGCGGATTCCAACCAATCACACCAAAATAATGAAATCCTCCATTACACACCAGTATATCATATCCTCCCAAACACACCAATAAGGCATTAAATGCCTCTTCGGATAAACCGAAGAATATAATACAGAATTATCACCTTGGCTGAGCCTCAAATCTCCTCATCACATCACAAATCCTATGGCATGCCATTTGTATCCAATCTAGTCTGATAAGTTAATAGGGTATTTAATTTTTTTATTTTTTTATTTCAAATTCACTTTTTTTATTTTCTAATCAGTATACAATTCAATACCAATACATATTTCACATATTCACATATAATCATACTTCAATTCGGCCCAACCACTTTTCAATCAATACACGATTCATATATTTACACATATTCACAATTTAATGCATTTTTATTCAATTCGTATTTTTAATTTATTTGTCCAATCAAATTTAAAATCACTAATTACTTTTCAATCAATATACATTTCAATTACTCGCATATTTTTTTATTTAATATACCTTCAAATATTCAAATAAATCATAATTCGATTCGTAATTTAAATAACTTTCTAAATTCCAGTTCATTTTATTTTCACTTCTTATTTCAATCATTTCACAAGATTGCAGAATTCATTACATCAATGATTCATAGTTTAATGCAATTCACATAACAATATTCAAGAACTTCACAATTTAGTTCAAGACTCAAAATAATATTCAAGATTCCATAATTCAGTTTAGTATCGGTTTTAATTTCATTACCCAATCATAAATGTATCATTTTACTAAACACTTACCTTAAAATACTTACCACAAATAATTAGTAAATTACACATAATAATGATAAAGTTTGAATTATAGTGATACAAATATCATCAAAATTAGATTGTCTCAAGTTATATATTAATAATGGCATATATTTCTAGACTCTACATATACTATATTTGGTCCGAGAACCGACTAAACCATAGCTCGATACCACTAAATGTAACACCCTTACCCGTATTCAACGCTTGGAATAGGGTACGAGGCATTACCTAATTACAAATTTATTTATCGACCTTTTATTTCATTTCTTTTTTAGTATTTGAAACCAATCAAAATTAAACATATTGTCCCTTAAACATATTTATTTTTCTCGTCATGTCTTACTTAAATTTATTACTCGTCTCAACATACTTAATTACCTTGTATTAACATATTAAAGATAATCGATATTTACATATCATGATAAATATCATTCACTTGTCTCTTCTTCATAAACATAAATCAGTTAATTCATCATATTAATATTTCACATACCATCAACTCATATTTCATTATATCACATAATTAAGTTACACGAACTTAACTAGTTAAATTTGCGTAAATACCAAAATTTAAGGGCATTTTGGTAATTTTCTATTTTCATAAATTTTTCAACCGATCTAATCTAAATTAATAATTTCATACTTTCAATAATAAAATAATCCATTTCATGCAATTTGGTCATTTCCAACATTTTTACAAACTAATCATAAAATTTTACTTTTATTCAATTTAGTCCTTGAGCCTAAAACATTACAAATTAGCCATGCTAGCTGAATATTTATACATATTTTCTCCTCCTCCTCTCCATTCCACATCCTTAATGTATATAACATGCTATAAGTAACATTATAAATAATTTCACTATTTACTCATATGTATATTCAAAACTGTCCATTTGAGTCATAGTTACTAAATTATTTATATCTTGAGTTATAGAACTCGAAATGAAAAACCGTTAATTTTTCCTGAAACTAGACTCACATATATTTATACCATAAAATTTCCAGAATTTTAGCCTAGCCAATTAGTACAGTTTATTCATCAAATTCACCCCTATTCTGTTGTCTGGCGGTGCTGACCCTTCTTCACTAAAAATTAGTTATCTCTTCATACAAGATTTAGATGATGTTCTTGTTTATTTCTATTGAAAATATACTCATTCAGGATTCTAAACATATAAATTTAATCCCCTAATTATTTTTATTCAATTTTGATGACTTTCTAAAGATAGAACAGGGATCTCGAAATCACTCTGAACCAGTCTTACAAAAATATAAATATCTCAGAATACAGAATTCCTTTGCTTTCCATGTTTCTTTCATATGAAAATAGACTCAATAAGCTTTAATTCTATATCTCACTCAACTTCTAATTCAATTTCTACAATTTTGGTGATTTTTCAAAGTTAGACTACTACTACTACTGTCCAAAACTGTTTTAATGCAAAATGTTAATTATCAAGTTTATAACACCTTTATTTCCTTTCTCTACAACATTTCCCATTACTTTCTCTTATTTTCCTTCTCTAACATATCAAGAACATAAAACTTTATATAAGAAAACTCTACATTAACATCATTTCCATGCTTTTACCACAATATCAAACTTAAAATATATTGAAAACATGACGTTCTTACCTTGTTTTATAGATTTCAATCTTTAATTTGATTTTCTCTCTTCCAGCTTCTATTTCTTGAATCAAACTTGATATTCTTGCTCCCCATAGTCTCCTTGTCATCTTTCTCTCTTGATGGCTATGCAAATTCTTTTGAATTCTAAGTGAAAATGGTGGATTTTTGGTAGAAGGACTAATTTGTAAAGAAAGCAAAACTTTCTTTTCTTTCTCTTCTTCTCACGTTGGTTAGCATGGGAAAGAGATGATGATCATTCATCATCTTTCCTTCCTTATATACTACATAAATAATAATAAAATAATAATAAATAATAATATATCTTATCAAAATATTAATAAAATAATATTTATCTAATTAAATAATTATAAAATATCATCACTATTATCATTACTTTCTAGATTTCACTTTCTAGATTTCTCTTTCTTCTAATTGACCATTTTGCCCTTTGTGATCTTTTAAATTCCACCCTTGAATCATCACATAATTTGATAAAATTTTAAATTAGTCCCTCATAATTCTTTACCTATTCAATTTGGTCCTAATTCATCCATTTCCCTTAGTTTCTAGATTATTCCACCCCTAAAATATTTACACTATTGGTCCTTAAACTTTTTCATTTTTACACTTTAACCCTCAAATTTTGAGTATTTACTCTTAGGTAATAAAACTTTTCTCACTTTTACAATTTAATCCTATCTTGAATTAATAATGTAATATATCATAATATATTTCGAATGTTGACATAATCCAGATTTCCCTTCTCGTCACTTTATTTTCTTATTTTACTATATTAAGGATAATATTTCACCGTAAAAATTTTCGAGTGTTACTGAGTTTAAGCTTATTATAAAATAAATAAATGCATCATTAAATTAAATTAAAAGGTCAGTATTATTATTAAAATAGAAAGAGACCAAAAAAAAAAAGATTGTGTTTATTTCACTCGAAACAATTTTTAAAAAATAGATTTATTTTTGAAAATTTTAGTATCTTTGGATGATTCTTTGTTAAATATTTTCATTGTTTGAAAAGTTTTCTAAAATTATTTTTTGAAACATATTTTCGATGAAATAAACACAATATAAATTATATATATCACAGAATATATTTAGCAACTGAAATTTATTTTATAATAAGATGATATTTTATAATAACTAATATTTTATGTAAATTTAATAATAATTAATATCTAATTAAAATTTAATTTGAAGTTATACGAGAGTGAATGGTACAACATTGAAAGTGAAAAGAATAAATAAAATTAAACGGATTTAAAATACCTATATTTATATTATTAAATTATTCATATTTTATATTATAAAACATTTATTGCCTAATATGTTTTTCTAAAAATAAATTTTATTATAATTCAACTACTAAAATATTAATATAGAATTTCAATAAAATATTATGAATATTACTTAAAATTTAAATTTGTTACTGATGTAAAATTTATTATTCAAATAAATTTGTAATATTAAATAATTTTATTAAAAATAAATTATGTTAATAATTTATTTATGATTAAAATATAAATGTGAATGATTAATACTATTGAAAATTATTACATTTAATAATATTTTTAATTTTTAAAAATTTAGATTAAAACTTTAGTAATATAATAATATTTGGTTATATAAAATAAATTTACGACATTTTTCCAGAAAATGACATACATTTTCCAAAAAATATTGTCAATAAGTTATTTCGTATTCAATAATTTATTTTGAAAATAAAATTAATCAGAAATTATTTTCTATTAAACAATCATAAAAATAATAATTTGTATAGAGTTATTTTGGGTGAAATAAAGGCATTAAAAAATGGTGATGGTGCCAAACGTGAAGGCAAAATCCAATGGTGGGTAAGGAAGGGTATTTTAGCAGGAAAAGCACTGAATGGTTATAAAATTTCAAATGGATAAGAATTGTTGGAGGCCAACAATGGCAGAGAGTAAAATATTGGAAATCCACGAGGAAAAAGGAGCATTTACTTCTACTTCCATCCAAAAATGGGCCCATAATCTAAACGCTTTTCCCCTTCTCTCAGACCAACCATGGTTTGCTCTTCCTCTTCTTCATACAAATCCCTAACCTTACTTTTCAATTTCCTGCTCCTATCTCACTCTTTTCATTGAATCTATCTTCTCTTTATCAACTTTACCATTTTTAGTTTTCCAATATCCAAACTATTCCCCTTTTCCCCCTTTTCTTCGTTTGAGTTGCAATTCACCATTTCCCATCTGGGTATTCTCTTCGTTATTGCAAAGACTGTTCAATCCGAGTCGAAGGTGCATTTGGAGTCTGGGTATCGACCAATTTAAGTTATTGCTTTATGGGTTTGTTAAAATTTGAGCTTTTAGTGGTGGGTTCATTAGGTATCTTCGTGAATTTTATGTAAAATTGTGTTGTTATTATTATTTTTGTTGAAACTTTGATATAGAAAACAAAATAAATGAAGAGAGGAAAAGATGATGAGAAGAATATGGAGCCTATGTTCCCTAGGCTTCATGTTAATGATACAGAGAAAGGAGGGCCGAGGGCTCCTCCAAGGAATAAGATGGCCCTTTATGAACAGCTAAGTATTCCCTCACAGAGGTTTAACCCTGGCCTCTTGCCTCATAACACAAGTAATTCAGGCGGTTTGGTTCCTCCTCCTTCCACAAGCCAGGTCGGTGTGTGTTTGCAATCTATCTTATGTCTCTTTGTTTTTCTTATTGGCTCTTAAGGGATTAATTCCTTTATTTATGACTTGTTTTTATATTTTATACATCTGGTGGGGATTTGGTGAGGGATTAGTTATTTCCTTGGTATTTATACAAATGAAACGGGAACTATAATGGTTTATGCTGTAACTGGTTGATGCCTGCAGGGAAGTAGCCTTCAAAATATGCTTTTTCCATCTCATGTATCGCATTTGACATCTACTAATCAGGCTGAGAAGATTCATACAGGCCAGCATGGAGGAGCAAGTGTCAATGCTCCTATGGCACGCCTTGAACCAAGAAAGAAAGTTAGAGATGAAGATGATTTCTTGGTTCCTGTTTTTGTTAATTCAGAGACAGGTCTACAACATAGCAAAAATAAGGAAGGGTCTGATGAGGAAAAAGCCCGTAATGTTCATGATAATGATCCAAATCGGTGTAGCTCTTCTGGTGTCGGTTCAAGAAAGGAGTTAAGAGATCAGAGTGAAGGGAGCTTGCAAGCATGTTCAAGTAGGGAGCGTTCAATAAAAACTGCTGGAGATTCATCAACTAGAGAAAAGATTGATGGATGTGCCAAAGAGGCCAATGTGTCCCCTGATCAAGGTTGTGGAGAGATTCCAGCATCTAGATCAAGTGGATCGCATGAAAATGATGCTTGCTTGGTAGAAAAGTTGAGAGCTGGCAGACAACCGGTTGATAATGGATGTACTGATGATGATGTTGCCTTGGTGAAAGTGATTGGTGACAGAACTCTTTCTCGGAAGAGAAGCCTGTCTAATTCGAGAGAAATCACAGTGTTCCTGATGAAACTAGTAATGACAGTGAATGCCATGAAGACAAGACTTTTGGCTCACTGCAGTGGGCAAATGGAGATAAAAGCGATGATGTCTCTGAGACTTCTGTGGTGGATACTGTATCAGGCTTGGAAATCTCTCCTGATGATGTGGTGGGAATAATAGGTCAGAAGCGTTTCTGGAAAGCAAGAAGAGCAATTGCTAAGTAAGCATTCATTGTTAAGTATATTGTCTTGGATTTTTTCGCTTTTCTGGTTTTTTATCTGAGGGTACTTTTTCTTTTTCTGTGAATACATACTCATATTATATACTTGTATATATGACGACAAAACAGTGCAAGGTTTGTGCTTTTGAGAATGAGAACTTATACAAGAAACTTTTTAGGTCCCTTATGAGGAGGGGTGGAACAATAGGTCTAGTCTATATTAAGATTAGATGATTCAATGTGATGCCTGGTCCAGTAGTGGAACTTTTTTAGATTGATATATTGACATAGACAGAATTTATCCATGCGAAGTTCTCATGAAAATTTAATTGAATGTGTTACTATTTGTTTAAATGTGATTATATGTTCTGAGGTTTGTTCTATTGTATTCTCTCTTGTTACAGTATCGAGTTGTAACTTTTAGCCCCATGGTTGTAAAGACATTATGCATTTTAAATATTTCCTCTTGGCTGAAACTACAATTGGATATTGACTAAGATCACTATTCTAGTTGTTATCACAGGTTAAAGTTGAATTTAATATGCTGAATGCAATCTAGATTACTGATAGTAGGAATATGGAATAAATGCTATATTATGGAGCATAGTAATATGGCTTTGAAGGAGGGAGAAGTAATGATCTGGAGTTCTGCTCAAAGTGGCATTTTTATGTGTTCAGAGGCCCTCAATAACGTGTTAACCGTGGATCATCTTCTAGCAGGGAGAGGGCTATCCTAATTTGTGCAACCAACAACTGAGACAGTGGAACTCCTTTTATTCCTTGTCTGCTCATCTTCATTTGAGATATATTCTTGTCTCGGGTTGGTGCAGCTTTCTTCACCTTTTATCCTGAGGTCTTGAGAAGGAGAATGAGCAACGGAGGATTATCCCTGGAGCTAATGTTGGTGGACCTTGGAGGAGGCTAACTGGGAAATGTTTGAAAAATTTCTAAGTTGGTGATGGATATTTTGGCAAGAGGGATGTTCTCTAGCTTGATATTTTGGGTTTTGTGGTGAAAGATTTATTCGGTTTTGGGATCTTTAGGTCAATTGCAATTTAGATTAATAGTTCCGCCCTATATTTATTTGGTTTTGGTGAAGGATTCACTTGATTTTGCACATATATCTATGCAAGAAAAATATCTGTTTCTGTACATTCTGTAAGTTGATAATATTCTATTTGCGACAAAAGCATGTGGCTTCAGATTCGATTTTATTCTACTGAAACTAATGTTCTATATTTGGCTGCTCCAAAGATGACATTGAAGAATTTTTCTGATTGACGTTTATCGATGCCTTCAGATTGATTATTTTGGTGTTTTCTAGCATATCTATTTGCATGAAATTGACTTCTGGTTGTTGGATTCTGCTTTACAAATATCTAATTGCTTCAAAGTGCATAAGGTATGTTGTCGAGACTGAGATTATTTTAGAAGGTTTCATCCCATGGAGACGTGGTTGTGAATGAGTTACAAACCACCCCTCCCCAAATCATTAAACAATGATTTGAGGAGAAGTGAGAGGAATAATAAACTTCACCTCTTTATGTGTTAACTGCTTTAGCGACATTGACCTCATATGAAGCAATATTTGTATGCTAAATATCTAAACTGTATCCAGCTGATGCTTTCAAGCATTATTGTGATGAGTATCTAGTTGATATTCCCCTTTTACTTGCCAGCAGTTTATTCTGTTAAAACTTTATTATTATGACCTCTGCAACATGTTGTTGATAAACTCCTGTTACTCTCTACAGTCAACAAAGAGTATTTGCTGTACAAGTGTTTGAGTTACATAGGCTGATTAAGGTAAGGTGATCCTGACTTGTTTATCAATTTCTGCTGGTTATTATATGGATACATGCATGCACATGAAGATAATTGTATTTATACAGTTAAAATGCTTCATACTTTGGGTTGAAACAGGTTCAGAGATTAATTGCTGGATTGCCACAACTCTTGCTTGAGGATACTGCATATTTGAGCAAACCCTCTTACAAAGACTCTCCTGGGAAGAAGCTTCCACCAGAGTTAATTGTAAAACCAGTGCTCCAAAATAAGCGCAAAGATGAAGCTGAGAAGCTAAGTCATAAGATGGAATGTTCAGCAGAAAATGCAGTTGGTAGGACATCCCTCTCTTCTGTGAAAAATGGTAGTCAGCCTTCAAATAATGGGCCTTTCCTCGGAAATCCACCACCTTCACCAGCTAATGGTGATTACAAAATGAACCCTTGGTGTTTCAATCAAATGCTCGGGCACCAATGGCTGGTCCCTGTCATGTCCCCCTCTGAAGGACTGATATACAAGCCCTATCCAGGACCTGGATTCATGGGATCTGCTTGTGGAGGCTGTGGACCTTTTGGACAAAACCCAGTGACTGGAAAGTTCATGACATCAGCTTACGGAGCTCAAGCTCCTCCTCATCAAGGACTTGGGGTTCTACCAGGCACTCCTTTAGTCGGTCACTCTTACTTTCCTCCTCATGGTATGCCAGTCATGAACCCAGCATTCTCAGGTTCTTCCATGGAACAGATGAACCAATTTGCTGGAGCAGGGTCCCATGCCCAAAGTGGCCAGTTATCTGGAAATGGAGCTAACTTTAACATGCAGCAACAAAGTTCATCTAATCTGCCAAGCGAGAAGAATGTTGCTATTCCTCCTGTCGTGAAGTTTCAGGCATCGAAAGACACCGAGCAACAAAGATGTACAGCAAGCAGTCCAGGTGAGAGAGTAGAGAAAGACAGGACCTGTAATACTGCTGACGGAAAAAATACACCTCTTATCCTTACAGCTCCGGCCAATCCACATGGAGCCTCGAAGCCTAACGAAAATGACCAGAGGACAAGGGTGATACGAGTTGTGCCTCATAATCCAAGATCAGCCACCGAATCAGCAGCACGTATTTTCCAATCTATACAAAAAGAGAGAGCGACGGTACTAAGATGAGCTTGCTTTACATATCAAACAAACCATTACCGGGAAATCATCTTGGACTCCATCTACCTAGGTGTGCTGCTTGAACAGTGTTATCTCTTACTTTTTGGTGTAACATCTTCTTACATATTTTCTGGTTATAGTCTTTTCATATGTAAATATATGTTGAGAGATTACAAGTCAATGTAATATAAATTTTGTTTCAACTTTGCATTTTAGGTTGATTCAAGAACCTTCTATGACAAACATATGCTCCTTGAACATGTTGGTGTGATTATAATATCTGATGGCTTCTTTTGATTGTCCTTTATTAGATCATTGGTTCAATATATTCTTTTAGCATAAACTAGTAGTTTTAGTTTTAGTTTACATTACAACCATGCTAGTAGGTTTCGTTTAGGTAGGTACCGATCGTATCAGCCGGTACGACATATGTCAAAATTTCAGTGTATTTTCTGCCTTTTTTTTTTTTTGACCAATGTTGTTTTGTACTAGTGCATAGTTGTTAATATTTTAAATCAATTTTTTTATTTTTTATTTATGATTACATTTAAAAATAAAATAAAATCATTTAATATATTTATATATAAATCAATTAATTTATATATAAATATTTTATATGTATAATATATATATATATATATGTATATGAAAAGTACTTATAAAATACTAATAAATTTGAAAAGATATATCAAAATATATTGATATTAATAGATACTTATATCAAAACAAAACGATATGTTGATGGAAATAATACTATCTTTATCTTAATTACAACCTCATTTTGTTTTGTTTTATGGACAAATATTCATAGTTCTAATTAGTTCTAGTATATTCAAAGGAAAAAATAAATAAAGATGGTTGTTAATTGAAATTTTGAAGTCAATGTTAAATGATAAAATCCCATATGGTTTTAATACCTCTCTGAATTAATATGGAAGAGTAGAATGAAACAATCTAAGTTTTTCACCAATAAATGATGCCTATTTTGATGTTTTATCATGTGGTTTTCTTCTTTTTTAACTTTATTTTTATGCCCGACAAAATATTTGATATCCTTTAAAAAAATAGCAATTTATTTATTAAAATAGTAATGATTTTGTTTTTATAAATTTGAGAATACAAATTTAAATATTAAGAAGTACCAACTTCACGCATAAGACATGGGTTTATACCAAAATAAATAAATAAATATAGTTGTAATGCTTTATTGCCAAATTATGAATTACTGCCAACAGTTCCAAGTATAGGTGATTTTATCTTTGGCTTAATCAACTTTTTTTTTATCTAAATTCTATTGGAGTTTTATTTTTTAAGATATTAATATATGAATATTTTAAATTAAGAAAAATTCTTTGATATATGATTATTGAAGTTTTTAAACTCCACGAGCGAATTGAAGGTTTGATAAATATATTATAAGATGTAGTAAAAAAATAATTATATAAATAAATGTGACATTTGTCACACTCTTAATATTTAAATAAATATTATTTTTATTATTAAAATCTATTTACAATTAGAAACCTATTGGACATCTCTAGTCACATGAGTTCTTTTAAAGCTTATGGATTAGCTTCGAGCTAACATCGGAAAGAGAAGCCATGCAAAGCTTCTGTAAATGAAGACCTATGGAAATGTGGACTGAAAGTGCTACTCCCAAGAAGTCTTCGCAATTCGAGAGGTTTGAGCACTCCTAGTGTGTTTCCATTTTGTGCCAGCAACGAATTTATTGCTTTTTCACCACCCAACAAGCTCCTTCATCCCTGTAGCCTGGCAGGGCCTTGTCAAGGGTTTTTCAAGCTCTACATGGATGGATCTTGACGGGTAATTCGGATAGAGATGGGACGGTGCAATCATCCGTGGAAATTGGATAATCGGTTCTTCCCTTCATATACCATTTGCTCCTCGTGTGGAGGTCCAACTATGGGCAGTATGAGAAGGGCTTCAACGTGCTAGAGGGCCTTAACATTCCTAACTTTTCTATTGAAGTTGATGCTATTGTTGTGATCAATCTTATGCTAACACACACTAATTCGAAATTTGTTTTGTCTACTGAGTGATGAATGTAGGATACTTCAGATTTCTGTGAAACATAATTCACTCAAACATATCTTTAGGAACGCAACAGATGCACAAACACATTAGTAAGATTAGAAAGTGTTGAGAGAAATTGGTTCCTTTGGGAGAAGTATTGAAAGTGTCGTCTGCCAGACAATCGACCGATCTCCTAACAACCAATTGTATTGTCCACCAATGGGGTTCTATCTATTGTACTTTTTTGAGGGCCAGCGTGCCTTAAGCACATGCTCGAGGGGCTTGCTTCTCAGAATTGGGAATGCTTCAGGCACATGCACCTTTTATTGTTGAAAGGGGTTCACTCCTTCAAGAGAAGGTCTTCGAAATGTAGTACCTTTTATTGTTGTGCCTTGGGCACGTGCTCATTACACGTTCTAAACAAAGTACGAGAGACAAAACTTTCCATTAAAGGACAATACCTTTTGTTGTTGGGGTACGAGTCAACTGCTTGGCGAATGACACTTTGAAGACCTTTCCCAAAGGAGTCAGCCCTCCCTCAACCACAACCGGTTGCATGTAAGTCGCTTAGCCCAGGTGAGTTCTATAATTATTACATGGCGCCCTATACTGACACCTCTCCCTTGAGCCTTGCAAGTCTACCAACTGAGGCGCTCCCGGCTTTATGAATCAAACCCCCGAGTATGTGCTTATGTTACGCTAGCTAGCTCTCGGCAAAGTACAAAAGACAACCTCCCAATTCGAGGATAAAATAGGATTTGTCAATTCGATTAACTTAAATTTTTCACTCAATTTAACTTGATTTGATCGAACACTATTCAAATATAAAACTTCTCTTTTAATAAATGAGAGATATAACCAATTACGCTAAAAATATTATTGATTATATTAAAAGACATGATTAATTTAATGAACTTATACTATTAATTAAGTTTTCATTGAGTTAGTATCACGAGTCAATCATCACCAACTCGATTAGTGAAATTACAAAAATGTTCTTTTATAATTAAAATAAGTTATATTATTAGATGGTATCTTTTTTAAAAAAAAGTAACAATAAAAATTTATGTGGGTGGGATTTAAACTTATACTATTTGAGTTAATAAAACACTAATTTTACCATTAAACTAGACCTGATTATGGGTTGGGCCATATGCTTAGACTCGAAGGCTTGCTCGAAAAGTGAAAGAGTTTTGACAAAAATATAGGTTCGAAAAATGAGTTTGAATTAAAAAAAATGCCCATTTAGCCTCAAGCAAGATTTTTTTTTTACTCGGACCTGGCTGAATTTGACAATTTTTTCTTGCTGTTGTTTGTTGCTGTTATGTTGTTTTGTTATCATTTCGTTATTATATTGTTACTATTTTGTTGTTATTATTTGGATCTTGTATAACTCTTGTTTTATTTTTAATTTTGCTACTATTTTAAAATTATTTACTTGTTAAGTTGTAACTATGTTAGTATTATTTAAGTATGAATTTTTAAATGTATTTTCAATTTGTTGGGAAACATTTATTTGAATGTGTTTAGTATATTAGATGTATTATAATTTTCAAAAAAATTATATAAAAAAATAATCTAAAATATTAATACAGGCAAGCCAAGCTTAGCAAAATTTTAGGCCCATTTTTGGGCCAAGCCTGGACATAGAAAATGGGCCTCAAATTTTGCATCAGCACGACTCGGCCCATGATTAGATCTATATTAAACCAATGACTTATTTCAATATAATACTTACATTTTAATTGTATTACCTCAATCAATTGTATATATGTTTATACTATTATTTAAGCATTTGACTGAGTTGGTGTCACAAGTTAATCAAACACCAACTTGGTTATGAAAACTACAAAAATATTTTTTTGTAATTAAAATAAATTATATTATTCGGGATACTTCACTTTTTTAAAAAATAAAAACCAATAAAAAAAAATAAAAACCAATAAAAATTTACATTTGGTGGGATTTGAATCCATGTTATTTAGATCAAATAAACTTTAATTTTACTAATAAACCAAAACGTTATTTTACATTTTAATTATGTTAAGCATACTTCCATCAATTGTATATATATTGATAATGTTTTTGATTGAGTTAATGTCATAACTAAAGCAAGATTAATGACAATACTATAATAAATCATTATAATGCATCTTTTATTTCTTAATATAATGTATTTATGTTTTAAATTTAATTTAACTCATAATTTAATCTTGTTTTCATTTTAATATAGTACAGATTTTATATATTATTAATTAATATTAAATCATACATTTAATTATTTATTATATGTTACTTTTAAACTAACATTTATATTTTAAATACATGATTTTATATATATACAATCAAATCTTTTTATCCAAGACCCATTTTCCTATTAGTTCTCTCGGGAGAAAAATAATTTTATATTTGACAATTAATGCAAGTTAGATAAAGAATGAATTTTTTATGAAATTGAATAACCAAAAATTCATTATGAATAAAAAAGGAGAGACCTACTTGTGGTGAACATTTACATGTTATCACTAATCAAATTTTAAACGCAGATTATTTCGATTAAAAGGTGATTCAAAGTCAAATCAATTTAACTAAAGGTTTTTTTTACCAAATCTCATAATCTTTTAATTAACAAATTGAATGATATGAGAAATTCAGAAGAAATTTGAAACCCTATACCAAAAATAAAAGACGAATAGAAGTTTGGCTTAATTTATTCCTTTTTCATTAATCTAAGGATGAAAAAGGTCCTCATTTACACCCACTTCAAATTCTTCTCCCATCTTTAACAAAATGACCCCCAAACTGCCTCTCAACACCTAAGCTCAAAAAAAGGCGGCTTTTTATTCGGAGTCCGATTCCATATTACTATTACCCATAGCCTTCAAACCTCTTGGTCTCTGCAAACATTACATTTTGTTATATTTCAGCCTTCTAACCGTAACTATAACAAATCATTATAATTCAATTAAGGCTTATTTGTTACCTTCTTTGAGATTTTCTTCTCCCTGACCTCGTATCGTTCAAGTGTTAAATCGCATAGCCATGCCCCCGGACTTACCAGCTGTACAATATATTTTCCCCAATTAGAATTTCAAAGGGTTAAAATAATATAATCTTTTTAAATATTTACAATTTTTTTTCCATGTAGTAGAAAAGAAAAAGGAAGATTAATCATTGCTTGTGTTTTTATGTATGCAGTGCGGTCCATCCCGGAAGACAACTGGAAGTACAAGAAGGGAAAAGTAACCCTATAACAACATATTTGCAGAAATGCCCTCCAGTCCAGCAACGGACTGGTTGCTCTTCATTTACAAAATAATCAGTATCTCCCGAACCGTCCAATTCAAACCGGATTCTATTGACTTCTTCTAAGATTCAAGTCTGCTATATCAGAAAACCCCCTATTTGTTGAAGTAACACGTGTATGTGTGATGCGTTGTGCCGGTTCATCTCTCCTATATATTTTTATTTATTAATTTATAACTATGGTAGGCGTACATCATAGCAGTACACAACATTATGGGTGACAGCCTCGCAATTACAGCCTTTCCAGTGGACCGCTAACACTTGGATTAATTTAATTAGATACTCATCCACTCCTCGACTGACACGTAGACAACTACGTTTCATTTATTGTCGCTTTACCTACTCCTTCCAAGCCTTTTCTGTTCTTTTTCCCTTTTTCTTTTTTCCTCAGAAAATGGCCTAAAAATAATAAAAGCGAAACAACCCATTATTTTGACGTAATTCACGGGTAGTCTCCCCTACTTTAATTTTTGTACCTCATCTATTGTCCCAATACAATTTAGTAAAAAAAATTCCGTTTTCAAATCAAAATCTGCTCTAAATGCTAAAAATATTCAATTTGCCTCAATTTTTAAAACAAAATTAGGAATCAATTCAAGGAAATGAGTTCAGAGTTTCTTACGTTGAGGGTACGTTGAATAAATTTCGCTCGTTTTTTGGGTCTCTGCGGCAGCTTAGATCCTTTAATGGCCATGAAATCTTCTTCCTTCTCTTTATTAGTTAAAGCAATCACAAATTTTGGTGGCCAAACGATGGGTGGAGCTGCCTCACCGCTTCCTGAAGATGAGCCTCCTTTTTTGCTGTCATGGGTCATATCCGAAGATGCCGCTGATTTGTTGTTGTGGTGGTGGTGGTGGTGGTGGTTATTGTTATGGTTGTTACCACCAACTCTCTTATCGTGCGCACCCCTATCTGGCGAAGCAAATCCCCTTACACCACCGTTGTTTTGGCCTCTCATAGCACTGGAATTCTCAGAGTTCCTGGAAAACATTAACAAGAATTAAGACGAATAGAAATAAAATAAATAAAAAAGGTATATTAAAAAACACATGGTAAAAAGAAACAACTGCTGTAACTTTTAAAAAAGTAGGAAAAAAAAAGGGAGAAGCCAATTACAAAAATAACCTTAGGAGTGATCTAAAATTCTAAATCGGTGGGTGAAAGAGAGTGGATAGAATCTGGACAAGTATTTGCGTAGAAAATGGGGGAAGGGATTTTCTTTTTTTATAATTGGCTTTTCTTAAAGGGAAGGGTGAGACTTTGAGATTGGCTTTTAAATAGGAGAGTTGTTAAATTTCTTTCCTTGCTTTGATGGGAAAGTATAGATTATTAGAGAGAAAGAGAAGAATTGGATATAAGGAAAGCACAGATGGTTTTAAAGCCGTTGGATTTAAGGCATAGTTTTTGGTATTTGTAGTGGATTAGGGTTACGTGTTGAAATTGGGTTGGTATTAGAAAGTGGGACCAGATTCCTAAATCAGATTTATAATCGGACGGTTGATAGAGTTGGGATCAAAATAGACTATTTGTAGTCATGTGGTGAGGTAACTGTCCATTCTCCATGGTTGACGTTTCCAAGGAGTTCCCCCTGATCAGACTCAATAGCTCTAGGAAAGAATATCGTGCATATTAATTGAGGTAAGTCTAAAGCAGGACAAGCACCATCGAGAAACTATAATAATTAATAAAAAGAACATATATTAATAGTAATTAATAGAAGATAAAACTACGGATACCATCAAATAGTAATAACAATTATCAAAACTCAAAACAAGATCCAGCACAGATTTTCGTCTACGATGGAGGATTAACATTAACACCTTGACAAACATAGAGTCCCATCATCAGTTTCAATTGATGAGTCATTCATAAACATCCCTTTCAGCTTTTTATGAAGACCATGGCATACTTGATCCCAACTGATAAAATCTTTCCTTACCTAAACTTTTTTCGATAAAAATAAGAATTACAACACATATCTCATTAGGATTTTTCTTTTTGAAATATCACAAAAAAGTATAATTTGATATTTGACTCATGTACTAAGAATTAAATTATGTTTTACCTTTATATTAAAAAATAAATTAATTTTATATATTAAATTAAAGAGTAAATTAATTCTTTCTGTCAAAAATCTCATCTATTTCTACTATTAATGGCTGACAAAATAATTAAATAATTATATGTAACATGCCACGTGCACTTCATTCCAATGTACAAGGGCTATTTTAACAATAAAATAAAATAGATAAAATTTTTAATAAAATAACTTACTCTTTGATCTAACGTATTAAAATTAATTTACTCATTTTTTTAAATAAAGAAAACAATATAATCCAACTCATAGTACAAAATCTTTCAGAGTAATTTTAACTAATTTGGCCAATTATGTTTTGTAATAACTTAAAATCTAGAAAAATGATCCCTCAAACAACACCACCTTCAAAGAAAGACACATAATAGAAGCGGTGAACCAGAACCTACTTGAAACTAGAACAATCCTTTATTTTTTCTGTGACCATATTATTAAGATCCTCGTGAAAAAGCAAAAGCATAGCCCTATAATTCATGTGTTTCTATTTTTAATCACTAAATTAAGCATGAATAACCAGATACAGTCAGATCTACGAAAAAGAAGTAAAACCCTAAACATAGAAGGAGCCATTCATAAACTCACCATTTGTTTCTCTCCAGAACCATACACTGGCGCCCACCTGACCAATTGGGGAGTGCACAAAATGAAAGCCTCTTAAAAATAATTCAGCCCTGAATGCATCATTCATATAATGTTATGTATATATGACGAAATGTTAGAATAGCAAATCTGAGGCTGAAATGTTATTTTATATACGAGACCCATTAAATGCATTCACCAACTAGTCAAAAGGCCCATCTGGAAATATCCACCCAAACTTGTGTAGGTTTTAGGAGTGTCCATGGCATTGGCAACCAACTATAAAGATTATCCATTCTTGGAACAAACCTTTACGCTACCAGGAAAAATGAACAGTAAATGAACAACCTTGATCTTTGTAGCATGATCGAGAAGGTTTGTCTTTTTTTGTCTAGACTTTTTAAGTGTCCGATTTCTCAATTTCTCTATTCACAGGAGTTAGTTTACTATTAAAGTTGAAACATACGAGCAGTGGCGGACTCAGATTAAATTTTGAGGCTTCATAAAATTTCAAAATTTTCAAGAGTTTGAATTTCCTTTTAAAAAAATTGGGGTCTAATTAAAACTTTTGTAAAATTAATGAAAAATTTCAAAATTTTAAGAAAATTCATTTAAAACTTTAAAAATTAAAAAGTATAATGAGAATTTTTAAAATTTGAGAGCACCTAATAAAATTTTCTAGAAATTTCACAAAAATAAAAAGATTTTAAAATATTAGGGGCTTTGGGATCTGCGTCTAGTTGTGAGAAAATACTTTTAAATTTTTATTTTGTTTTATAATTATTTTAAAACTGCTTTTGAAATATGTATGTCAAATATGACGATACAAAGTAAAAGAGTTTACTAAAGATAAAATGATAATTTCACTAAAAAGTAGATCTCCAAAAGCTAAAACTAAAATTTTAACTTTTAAATTTAGATTAAAATCTCGATTTAAAAATAAATTTTGACTTAAAAGAGGCATGTTTATCAATTTTTTATTTAAAATCGTAATTTAAATAAAAAGTACTTCCTTAACCCAAAATCTTCTCAGTCTATCCATGACCTCAGAAAACTTATCTCATCGAAGGATATATACTAGTCAAATAAGCTTAATCCAGATCAGTAATTTCTGCTTTTGTAGCAGGGGAAGAAATTATTTTAAGAAATTTCAGACATGATGAAGTGGGGCCTGGAAATGATGAGATCTAAATCTTTATAATCACTTTCTCAAGCCAATTTGAACTAAAAACCCCAAGGCAAAAACAAAGTGGCAAAAGGAACCAGACATCAAAAACTAACCAACACCGCCCATTATTACCACATCACAAGTGAGCGTATCTTAAACGCGCCCAACACTCAAGGAGAAGAAGTGTAAAATCGTAAATTATACAGTACCTGAGAACGCGCTGAGATGGCGGAGCTTGAGGAGAAGCAGGTCGTTGACGGAGGTTAAAATATCCATTCCCGTAATTATTATTGCTTGGTTGATTCGAAGAGTCTTTGTCGGCCCTCACGACTCGGCGGTCGACTCGAACCGTTGTTCGATTAACCGGGCCGGACTGATCGTCTTTGACTTGTATCTTCATACACCTCAGACGCTTCCGATTTCCCCACTGCAAAACGAAATCAGAAGACGACGCCGTTTGCTTGGCCGGATCCGAGCTCGATCTTAACAATCCGCCGTCGCCTTCGCCTCCGGTTCTATCTCTGCTGTAGTTGTTGCTATTACCAATACCACTATTATTGATCCTTAATGCGTCCTTCTCCATCGTTTTCTCCACCACACCTGACCCATCATGAAGAGTAAAAAATTGAGAAAAAATAATTTTGGGAAAAGGCGTTGGATACAAATTTAGAATTAAAGTGGAAATGCCGAAAGGATAAAAAAAAGTAAGAGACTAGGAGAATTGAGATGTCGCTTCTCTTGAAACCTTCACGCAATTTCAAACAACAGTTGCCCTTCGATTAGCACTAGAATATGTGCATCGAACGACTCAGAATTTACACAGAAATTTTTCAAAAGAAAAGGGCCAAAGACTGATGAAAAGTTCAAGACGGGAGAAACAATTTTTGTTTTGTTTTAATTTTCTCTGGGTTCCTGGTAACCAAACAGGAATTCATTGACCAAGAAGAAACAAAATCGGGAAAACATCGCAGCCAAAGAAGAAACAATGTTTCTCAGTGGTGATTTAAGGAAGCGAAAACTAAAACCAAAACAGAGATCCAATCTGGAGGAAAAATCTTGGCGGAACAGATTAAATTCTTCTTAAAATTGTTTGAAATATCCATAAACGGACATTGAAGATAACATATTAAAATTATCAGAAAACGAAAACGAAATAAACAACACTTCCAAAGTGAAATTAAAATCTGAGGATAAGTAATCCCAATGTTCTGCAGAAAGATGTGTTGAAGGTCGCTAACGTTCTCGGGAAAAAAATCAACTCTGTCAAAAAAAAATTCGATTCTTGATCAAATCCAAGCTAGAGAAAACCAATTGTTAGGATAGTGAGTGTTCTAAAAAAAGAAGCTGGGGAAGAAACAAAATAAGTGTAACTTCTTTTTCTTCTTTTAACAAAAAGCTTGCCATATCAATGGCGAGAGTCAATTATCATTAGGTGGAATTAGAATCGGTATTCAGATAGTCAGATTCCTGATCTTATCTCATACCTGAATTACTCAGGCTTAGCCGTTACAACTTTGCTTCTTCTAGTCTATAAACACAAATCTACTTCAAATTTTCAACAAAATAATGACATTTGCAGCCTATTCCTCCGAAACTCTCTTGTGATTGTGACGAAGGTTCTAATGTTTGAATATGTCAGCAATTGATCTGCTTATTTGCAGATGAATTCAGTTGAAATTTCTCCCCGAAGTAGCTCTTCTATCTTCCAAATGTATCTGTCAAACAAGAAAAATCGAAGAAAGACAAAATTATTTCCAAAAAAGAATCGAAACGTAACGGTAGTTCCAAATCTCTTGAACTTTGTTCACCGTTTTCCTTACAGATTCTCAAAAACTTCAACAAAATAAAAAGAAATCTTCACGATTAGTTATCAGAACCAGCAAAAAACTTCCCTCCAATCTCTTCAAGTGTGTCTGCAGAAAAGAAAAATCGAAAATCGTTGTTTAACAAGTTATCCATTGGAAATAGGTAACGAAAACTCATCACAATAAATCAAAACACAAACAATCTCAACTCTCAATTACACACCTAACAATTCCTCAAATCCTTCTCTCGTCTCTCTTTCACTCCATCGCTTGTTTTAAAATTCAGATCCTCAACATTTATTCATAAATTAACATCAGCTTTTGAAAAAAAATTTCCTTAGGAAATTTCTGTTTGGTTCACGAGAAAGAGGAGGAGGAGGAAGTAGAAGCAAATTAGCAAAGAACATAAAGAAAATAAACAAAAGAAAAAATTGATTGAACGAAATGCGCTCTCTCCCTTCCAATCACCAGTTTTTATACCTCCTCTCACCCCTCCGTTACACCACGGAGGGTTTCATCACCGTGAAATCCAATCCGTTCATCATTAATCCAACAGCTCATATTGCCCAACCCTAAATTCGAAAAGTTAACTCCGTCTATATAACGATTCTCGTTTCAGGATTTTCTTTTGCCTTACTCCTCTTTAACGGCGTTAATAGATCTAGCGGAATCTTCAAACAACGCTGGAATAAAATATTTTTCTTTTTTCTTTTTTGTTTTATTTTAATTTTGTCGCTGCAGGGTGAGTTGGTGCTTAGCACAACAACGCAACAAGTTAACTATGGTTGATTATGTAAACTCGGGTGAACTGACCATGGTTAGTGTAAACCGGGTCCCCGACCCGAATCTACACTTGTCTGTTCTTGTAGGACAGTTTCGTAATTCTTGGTGGACTTTTGAATCAAACGGTAATTATACTTTTCCCACATTATTTATTTTTTGTGGTTGAAATTAGGATGTAGTGGGTTTTTTATTAAATTAGGATAAAAAAATATATATTCGAAAGTAGGACGTGGCCGGTATTATTTACCAAAATGGGTGAAAAATGGTGTCCCATAAAGTGCACCTGCTGCGCCCTGCAGCACGATCGACACCATTTGAAGAATGATGTGCCATAAGTGCACCAAGGTGAACAATACCACAGCATAAGCGGCACCAAAACTTGAACAATACCACAGCATAAGGCACCAAGCACGGAAAATGTAATAGCAGAGAGGCACCTGCATTTCCACACCTTAAAATGGCACCTCCCCTTCCCCACACCGAAGAAAGAAGCATTAGAGGAGGAAGAAGTGGTGGTCTGGGAAGAAAAAAAGAAAGAGAGGAAGGAAGAAAATCGAGAAGAAAAATAGGGAAAATTAGGTATAAATTTTTTAAATAATATTTGTGTATTTAATTATTTTATTATATATTAACTTTTATTTTATTACTTAGTAGTTTAGTATTGTTAGTAATTTAGTTATATTATTATTAGTAGGTAATTAGAATATAAACCCTAAAAATATTTAGAATATTTGTGTATTTAATTTTTTATTATATATTAACTTTTATTTTATTACTTTAATTAGAGGTTTTATCTCTTTATTTTAGTTAGTATATTGTTATTATTGTTGTTAGTGTAATATTATTATTTTGTTAGTATATTGTTATAATTATTGTTAGTATAAAAACATTAAAATAATATATAAAACATTATGCCATTTTATTGTTATTATTATTGTTATTATTATAATATTGTTATTATTATTGTTAGTGTAATATTGTTATGTTGTTAGTAAAAATGGTAAATGTTATTTTATTTAGTATTATATTATTATTAGTAGGTAATTAGAATATAAACCCTAAAAAATATTTATGTTAGTTAGTTAGTATTTTAGTATAATATAAGGTTTTAATTAGAGTTTTTATCTCTTTATTTTAGTTAGTATATTGTTATTATTATTGTTAGTGTAATATTATTATTTTGTTAGTATATTGTTATAACTATTGTTAGTATAGAAAACATTAAAATAATATATAAAACATTATGCTATTTTATTGTTATTATTATTGTTATTATTATAATATTGTCATTATTATTGTTAGTGTAATATTGTTATGTTGTTAGTAAAAATGGTAAATGTTATTTTAATTATTTTTTATTATTAGTAGTAGGTAATTAGAATATAAACCCTAAAAATATTTATGTTAGTTAGTTAGTATGTTAGTATAATATAAAACCTTAATTAGAGTTTTTAACTCTTTATTTTAGTTAGTATATTGTTATTATTATTGTTAGTGTAATATTATTATTTTGTTAGTATATTGTTATAATTATTGTTAGTATAAAAACATTAAAATAATATATAAAACATTATGCCATTTTATTGTTATTATTATTGTTATTATTATAATATTGTTATTATTATTGTTAGTGTAATATTGTTATGTTGTTAGTAAAAATGGTAAATGTTATTTTATTTAGTATTATATTATTATTATTTTATTATTATAATATTGTTATTTTATTGTTAGTGTAATATTTTGATTTGTTAGTAATTTATGTGTTTATATTAATTAATTTTTTATTGTGAATGTTACGTTTTAAATTTTGTTTGAGAAATTTTGTTTATTTTTGAACAGATTGACCATTGAAGATGGATGATCAGTTTTTCGTATGCGTTTATTTCGATGGAATCATCTTGACAACAACCGTTGGATGCATATTTGAATGTCGGCAACAAATAGCAATGAGATTTAATAGAAATGTATCGTTGGATGATATGAAGCGAAGGATAAACGCAAAAATCGTTAGGCGTTGTGGAAAACGATATCGAGAATTTTCTACAAGTTTCCAATTTGCAGATCCGATCAAATTCACGAAATGGAACTTGTAGACGATTTAAGACTGGAGACAATGATCGCTATTGCATCTTGTGGGAATGGGAGTAATGTAATGCAATCGATTCACTTATTTGTTTGAGTTAAGCAGATTGAGGCAAATGAAGACAAAGAATGCATATGGTGAAGAACATGGAGCTCAAGAACCGTGCATGGTGCCTCCAATATCGTATGTTGATGATTGAATCGAATATACGTCGGATCGATATCGATCTTAATATTACACCGATATTGATGTAGTTGGTGATGATGGACATAGCGGTAGTGATCATTGTGAAGAAGAGGTCGATATTGACAATGATCCCGATATGGATGATATACCGATGATATTGACGATGAAGGCGTGAATGACGATGGGAACATTAGTGCGTCTTACGTCGGGAACCATATGCGATGTATTACGATACACAATAATCTGGCCGCACATGTCACTCATAGACCACGACGCGGTAGCGTGTAATCGAGTTTCAGTACCACGAAATATATCCCGCTCATCGCTCACCGTAAATTCCAATCATGAGGAGTTATTCCTAGGCGAGATTTAGAAGTAAAGAATAGTGCGATTTGCTATTAAAGCGGTATAGCATGGATATATCGATGGATTACAAAGTCGCAAAGTCTAAATCGACAAGATATATTGCGAATGTTGGAAGGCGGTGGAAGGATGCAATTGGCGGATCTGAAATGCATTCATTCAAAATCGCGGATGTGGGAGATTAGAAAATGGTTGGGCCTCATACATGCAGATCGACACGTATGATGAAGATCATCGAAAACTTGATTCCAAAACTATATGTACGTGTATCATGCCAATTGTGAAGGACATGCCGACTATTAAAGTTTTTGATCTTGATTCTTTGAAATACAAGCACGATTCGAGATCGAGTATCATATCGAAAGGCGTGGATAGCTAAGCAGATGGCAATGGAACAATTGTATGGGGATTACGATTCATTGTATAATGAGCTACGAGGATGGATAGCTGCTATGCGGGAGTACATAAGGAAGCGTGATTGAGTTCTGAACACGACCTTCTTACGGCCCAAATGACCAATTACGGTGGGAAAAGAATTTTTCATCGGATGTTCGGACGTTGATCCATGTGTCGGGCATTTCCACTTTCGCAAGCCGACCGTGCGGTGGATGGGACATGGTTATCTGAAAATATACACAGATCTTACTTATTGCGGTTACTCAAGACGGCAATAGGAATGTACTCCCAATAGCATTTGCAATAGTAGATAAGGAGAATATGGAATCTTGGGAATTCTTCCTCACCAACCTGTGGAGGTATGTTATCAGAAACGATAATATTTGCATCATCTTTGATAGAGGGAAAGGATTAATTACCGCAATTAGGCGTTCCGGTGTGCCATGGAGATCCGTTAACTGTATCCGTCACATTGCGGCTAACTTTCTTCGAGAGTATAAGAATACAAACTGGAAGAGAGAAGTGGTGAAAATGGGTAAAGGATAACCTTATATTTTTAATATGTATAGTTTAATGTTTTATGTTATCCAGATATCAGTAACTAATATTTTTAAAACATGTACTGTTGACGATTAGAGCCACATATTTTTCGCCGAATGATGACTCAACTCGAGAGTGACATGGAAGGTCAAGCGAACAAATCTTTTCGGGAGTGGTTGGGTACAATAAAGCCGTGACAATGGGCTTTCGTTATGGTCAGATGACCACAAACTTGGTGGAGGGGGTCAACGCTGTATTGTTGAAAACACGGCATCTTCCGATTTCATCTGTCTTCTCTGCAACATTCTACAGGTTGGCAATCTTGATGCCAAGAATGGGTGAACAACAAGTCAACCAGATGGATGCGGGACACGTGTTTGTGGAAGATGTGAGGATGCATTGATTGCAAATCGTCGGATTGTGAGGTCGATGATGTAGAAATATATTCACTCGAATGGAAACTTTTGAGTTCTGAGTCCATCGGTCGTCAATCGGTTTGCCACCTAGGTCTTATGGAGTCGATCTTCTAATGCATACGGTGTGAATGCAAGAGGTTCCAAACACTTCATTATCCGTGTGCACATGTTGTGGCGGCATGTGCTAAAGCGATCCTTAGTGTTGAACATTTTGTGAATGATGTGTACACTTAGAGCGTGCATTTGCGTGTCCGGAAAAATGAGTTCCCTGTCTGCCCGACACATGCTCACATGGGAGGTGCCCGGACGACTTTCGAGCTTGTCCCAGATAGAAGCGCTACGTAAAAATCCGGAGGTCGTCGCAATCATCCGAATCCATAATGAAATGGACATTATGGAGAAATCCACGATAATCACTGTGGAATATGTAGGTTAGGTGGTCATAATCGAAGTAAATGCCCGCAGCGAAACTATCATGTTGGAAAATCGTCACGAGCGACTGGGAATTGAGCTTATTAATATTAACATGTGTTATCTATCAATATATGATGCTGCTATATATATAATTGTAATAAATTTGATTGATATATATAACTGTATACGATAATAATTATGAAACTTCCTGCTAAATTATTTGCGAATGAATTGTTTGAATCTTACTAAGCTGTGGAAGCTTATTTCGTTTGTGGTTGATGGTATTTATTTGTAGATTCATTTGGAGAGTATAGAAATGTGGTTAAATTGCAACTAGATCCCATGTGTAAAGCAAACAAATCAATTTAGTTGTTGGTGTACAGTGAGCTATTGGTGTCATGTCTTAAAATCTTGTTATGAAATTGTAAAGCTCCAAATCATCAAAAATCATAACAATATTAAGTAATCATAGCTACAAATAATCAAGTTAATTTTATAAAAATAAAGTATAAACATAGTAATATTTACAAATACAAATAATCAAGACCGGAATAAACACCTTAAAAGCGATGGTTCGATGGTGTAGTCCCTGTGTATTTCTGCGGTGGTCGGCGTTCACATCGTCCACACTGCGATGACCAACATCCTCGTCGGTCTCGGTGGGGGTCGAGATGGCGGTGTGCTAAACATGGCCAAAAATCATGTCGTCGAAGGGCATAGATGAACTCGAGCGGATGGAGTGTCCCGATGCGGTGGATACGACCCAGATACGAGCGAGAGAGTCAGATCTTTGCGGTGTGTACGATCTGAATATATCAACCCCGTCTTGGTATCCACCTCCGACGAGCCCAAAAGTTGTCGATGCACGCACATATGGATGATCTGAATGTGCATCCGAATGTGATTGTAATTGCTCGAGCTCCGGCTCAGCCTCCGGCTCGACCTCCGGCTCGGGCTCCGGCTCAGGCTCCGGCTCGGGCTCCGGCTCGAGATCAGGACCTGCAGCTACCTCGACCTCCATATCTGCCACTGGCTCGTATGCCCCATGCTGCACGCACATGTGGGGATTACAATCGATCGCCCTCCGAGAATATATGGCTTCCCATAATAGAGTACCATTGTATGTACTCTAATGGAGGTGAAGATGGAAGCCATATCCATCCGAGGCATTCGGGACATGCGATCATTCCACACCGCAATAAATTGACCATGCCTAACCCCCAATCCAAGTCTGGTCTCCTCTCTTATTTTTGCAATGAACCTCTTCCACGGCATGACGGCCCGGATGTATTGGACGCAACCAAATTGCATAAAGACTTCGGTCCCGTGATACCACTCTACTACATGGAATGCACAATTGGTGCGTTTGTGCACCACATATCTGAGTGGATATAGGAGGACGGGGTATAACAATTGTAATTTTAGGTCTACGGTATGGCATCCATATAAACCGCACGATTAATAACATTGTTAAAATTAAACACGCAGCGTAAGATATACAAACTACTACGTAACTAATATTGGAATCGCTTACCCTTCCCGGCATGTTGTTCAATCATAAGCGGTATATCGGAACGATGTAACGACCTCCGATACCCGGATAATTACTCCACCTACAAAAAAATTAAGTCAAATAGTATCGATATAAAGAAATTTCAATTAAAAACAAGTTATATTTTATCACTGTTCACTAACGGATATACGTATGGTTGGTGGGTAAGCGATGCCAAGAATAGCATCCGATCTGAGCCCAGGATCGCAATAGTGTAAGGCATCCGCCTATGTCTCTAGTCGTTGGAGTGCGTTGTTCGGCAAAGCTCACGGTACAACCACGTAAGAAGCTGCGAGCCCCAACTATCTGACGAGCATTGCTTAAATCGACCAATAGGGTAGGTACTGAATATGAACCTTATTATTGTTTGCTTTGGGCATCGGTATACCCCTATGATGTGCATAATGTACGTTCGACTAGCGCACATCAAGTCGCGCCGATGGCATCGGTGATATATGTTCGTACCTCGTTCTCGACCATGTAAATTTTAATTCGTAAAATATTTTCCATCATTACCGTCACGAGTGCCCTAGTAGGCTCGACGAGAGGTAAACGGTCACCATCAGACCGACGCCCGAACGGATTCCCGTCAATTGGGAGCCCAAGCTGCGATGCAACATCCTCTCAGAGTGATCTGCACTCTCCACACGAAAAATGAAAAGTGTGGGTCTCCGGACGCCAACGCTCGACTAGTGCGGATATTAAATCATACCGCAAGTCAAGCGTCTGGATCGGTCTTTCTTGACCGAATCCAAACACTCTATATATGGCATCGATCGTTCATCCGGGATTTTTAGGCCATTCACCCAAACCCGTAATACACGGACGAGTCCGACGGTGTTAAATCATAAAAGATTACTACTTATGCGAGAATAACATAATTTATTATGTAGCTATTTTGTTAATATAACTCGTAATTAATAAATAACAATACATTACCATATTATTAGCGGTCGCATATGTGAGGAACTTTACTAATCAATGAAGCCATTTCGTCTCAAATCAAATTTTTACCTACATAAAAATAATAAATCTATATTCAATTAGTAACAAATAGCATGCCAATACTAATCATATAATAAGAACATCATGTCAACGACGCATAATAAATATAATATTTTATTATTTATACAAACATCATAATATTAAGTTAAATATTAATTAGAGTTTTTTATAAACAATGATAATAACTAATAATAATATTTACGGTTTCTTCATAATAATATTATATTAACATAGCTAAAGTAATAATATAGTTTTTACGATTCCATAATAATAATATTACGTATCGTATAGCTTTTTCTATTACTAGCCTTTGTCCGTTTTATTTTATATTATTTTCGTACATAATCATTCAAATATATTATCTATGAGACACATTTTAGTACATAATAAATCAAATATTTTATTTTACTATTTTCGTTTTTATTATTTTATATTATTTCTTTTACTACGTAATATTTCAAATGTATTGTTTTATTACTTTTATATATCAATTTAATAAAACACACTTATTTTAACTATTTATTCGTATTTTCTTTTCTCAAATACTATTACTTTAAAAATATACTATTTTCGTATTTTATTATTTTATATTATTTATTTTATACATAATATTTTATGTATTATTTTAATGTTCTTTATACTAACAATAACTATAATATATTACTAACAATAGTAATATAATACTAAATAAAATAACATTTACCTTTTTTACTAACGATAATATTACACTAACAATAATAATAATTATTTTATATATATACTAACTAAATTAATTATTAAAGTTTAACTAATAATAATATACTAACTAAAATCATGTTAGAGTTAAAACTAACATATTAATACTCACTAACATAATAAATTATTAACTAACTAACATAATTAAATATTTTTTAGGGTTTCTATTCTAACTACCTATTAATCATAATAGTATTTAACTTAGTTACTAACTAACTACTACTTAAACAACTAATGTTAGTTATAAACTAAGTCATAAAATATAAATTAGCATATAATAAATTTAATAAAATTATTATAAACTACTTAAACTACTTACATTATAAACTACTAACAACAAATATGTCATAAAATAAAATTAACATATAATAAAATAATTTAATAAAAATAAAAAATCAACAACATAAACATTATTTTAAAAAATTATACCTAATTTTCTCCTAATTTATTTTCCTTCTTCCTTCTTTGTTTCTTCTTCCTTCCTTCTTTCTTTCTTTCTTCCTTCCTTCCTTCTTTTCTTTTTTTCTTTCTTTCTTCCTTCCTTCTTTTCTTTCTCCGGCGTTGCTCCTTCTTTCTGCTTGTTTCTGCTGAAGCTCAATGTTGTGGGGGGGACGGGGAAGGGAGGGGACCATTTAAGGTCCCCAGCAGGTTTGGTGCCGCCTATGCCAGGGTATTGTTCACCACGGTGCATCATGGCACAACATTCTTCAAGGTGTCGAGGCTAACTGCTGCGAGGGCCTTGTTTGCTTGCATCTTCTTTTGGGAAGAAGTGGTGCCGCCTATGGGACACCATTTTTCACCCATTTTGGTAAATAATACCGGCCACGTCCTATTTTTGAATATATATTTTTTTATCCTAATTTAATAAAAAACCCGATGTTTACTACTCATAGGAGTGATTAATTCCCTTGTCGTAGGTATCCAACATAAACATAAATAATATAATGTACTCTATTCTCATGAATAAAGATTAAATCTTTAATCTCATAGTTTAAAGATGAAATAAATAATAACCATGTTATACTTTACAATAATTTTATTTTTTTTCTTTGTTACTTTATTATACTTGCCTTTATTTTTTTCTTTCAATATTTATTTAAATGTCTCTCCTTGTGACAAAAAATTGTCACTTCCTCTTTGGGTGAGGTTGATGGAACCCTTGTCGCTAGAGGTGTACATGGGCTCGGGTCGGGCTGGGCTCGGGCCGGGCCCAACTAAAAACTTAAGCCCATTTTCTAGGCCCGAGCCCGGCCCGAAATATGGGCCTAAAAAATTATCCAAGCCCGGCCCGACATAGAATTGGTAAACTTAGAGCCGGCTGGCCCTACCCGTATTATTTTTTTATTTTATTAAATTGAAAATAATAAATTAAGTCTTGATATTTTTTTTTTATTCAAAGGAAATGAAAATAACAACTTTTTATATTCTCCACTATAACCAACTGTATGTAATCCTTACAATATTTTGTCATGAAAGCTTATTTAAAGACAACATAGTGTTCCGCTAGACTAACCAGAAAAGGGTAAAAATAACAACAGAACGGTAAAAAGTAATTATATTAAAATTGAAACAAGTTGTTTGAACTAAAATAATAACCCAATTAATAATAAAACAAAAGTTCTACAATATCGAAATAATATTAAATACGACAATAGAACAATAAAATACCATAAAAGAACAATAAAACAGCCTCAAAACAGCCCCAAAACAACATCAAACACCATCAAAACAGCCCCAAAACAGCATCAAACAGCAACAAACAGCAACTAACAGCAACAAAATAGTGCCAAAAACAGCAAAAAAATATCACTAAACAGCAGAAAAACAACATCACCAACAATCCCAAAACAGCACGAAAAACCTGCAAAATATAATCAACCAACCAAAATATCTTTACATTAACCAATTAACATATTTAATTTTATAATAAACTATAAATTGTAAGCTAAATTAAATTATCAATAGTTAGAAAAGAAGGTAACCTAAAAAGCAATCAAAGAAATATCGTGCTCATCGTCCTCATCGTCCTCACCGTCATTCTTGTCACCAACTTCTAACATGAAATAAGAATAAATAATTAGATTATCAAATTGATAAAAAATAATATAAAATTACAACAATAAAACGAGAATAATAATTACCCGTTGAAAATCCCTTAGCTCGCATCCAATCATCAAGGCATACAACGGCTTGAATCATTTTTGGCTTAAGTGAACTCCTCAAAGGTGTGATAACTTTTTTACCCATGCTAAAAGTCGATTCGGAAGCTACGATCGATATTGGAATGGCCAAAAGATCACGAGCCAATAATGAAAGCTCATTATATCGAATCGAGCTTTGCTCCAATAATCAAAACATCTATTTGACTATTCAACTCAAGCTCGGTTCTTCCAAATAAATGTCCAACGTGACTTTTCACTCTTAGTGCTAGATTCATTTAAATACCGTTTATAATCATCACTCTCATCAAAATCTCCCCAAAATCAACACTATGGTGCAAACTAGAATCAACGGGATCTTTATACGAGACATTAGAATTCTCACCAAAGAGAAAGATGTGGATTTGGATTTCTTAGCATACTCGTCAAGCAAGAGTCTAAGATTGGTAAGAATGGTTTCAACAAAATCGAAGCATGAATACCATAGATTGTAGTAAAGCAATCGCACATAATTCAACTTGTAACGAGGATCTAAAATTGCAAAGACATGACAATACCAAAGAATACTCACCAATATTTATTAAATTTTTCTTGCATTTGCTTAACCATTGGAGTTAAAAAGAATGAGGACCTTTAAGCGTATCAAGCAAAACCTTGTGAATCTTCCAAACCCTCGAAATAAAGATTGGCCGTCGGATAATTAGAACCGAGAAAAATACAAGTCACATCATAAAAGACTTTCAAAAATTTGCAAAGAATAACAACATTTCTCCACTCCTCGTCGAGAAAGTGCAAATATTTGATATCCTTTATCCGTTGGCCCCAATAATCTAGCACATCTCTATAGTAGATGAAGATTCAAGCATCAAATAAGTAGAATTCCATCTCACACACACATCTTGGACGCAACTTTTGGTCACATTCAAATGAAAACTTTTATCGGCCACATCATAAAATTTTTTCCTACAATTCTCGACTTTTTATGTACTTAATTCCATTTGAATCTTACCAACAACATCATCAGCAAGTTCCAAACCACTTTAACTATAAGATTCAAAATATGTGCACAACATCTAACTTGAAAAAGCACCATCACACAAAATAGCTTGGTTCATACGAAAACTATTTTTAAGACAAGAAACCAACACATCATTATAAGAAGCATTATCCAAAGTGATGCTAAAAATTTTCTTGTCTATACCCCATTGAGATAAACATAAAACAAGTTCATTCGCTATGTTCAAACCATCATACGGAGAAATAAAGCTCTAAACCTTATGATTCTCTTTGTAGCTTCCAATCTTTGTCAATCCAATGAGCGATAATGCAAATATATTCATCATTAGTATGCTCGAGTTCCAATTATCGGAAGTTAGACAAATTAAACCAGTGCTTTAGCCATCTCTTCTTTAACATGATCTCTCTCTTTGCATAATACATAAGGACATCCGAGCATTTGTTACTCTACTTATATTCTTAAAATTAGGACTAGCAATTCTCATCATGTATCTAAATCCGGTTCTTCAACTGTCCTAAATGAATGCTTGCCACACACAAGAAAAGTAAAGCATTTCGACGACACTCATCGACATCAAACTTATAAGTTTTATAGATGAACCACCTCCAATGATGGTAGATTGGCTATGGTGTATTGAGTGATGTCCTTATTAATTTTTTTCAAACATTGATTTAGATGACGTCTTAAATGAGAGGTTCCACTAGAAGATTTAGCAGAGAAGATACTCTTACAGTGATTACATTGTGCCTTCAATTCATTTTTGTCCTCGCATTCAAGCTTTGTCATTTCATCCCACACCTTTGAAGTGGTAGACTTTTGACGTTTGGCAGCACTTTCATACTCATTAAACCCATCGTCCACAGGTATAGGAGTGTTCGAACTAGCCATAGTCATCAAAACTTAAGTCCTGAAATTCAAATAAACCAAACAAGCCCAAATTATTCATAGTCATAAAAACAACCAATGTGTGTATAAAAACTATTATTTACTAGAAAAATTATCATATTGCATTCAAAAAGATAATTTAAACTTTAACATTGAAAATCACTTCCACCATTCTTGAGAATTTTCGAGAGAATTCCCTTAAAATAAAAAAACAAAGGAATCACCTATCTGTGTGACACTCAAATAGCTTAATAAAAAAAATGATTTGCTCATTAAAATTTTGAAAGAAATCTAATTAAAAATAGACCATTAATGTTGAACGGCAGCAGACCTCTAAATCACCTAGAAATTTGCAAAATCACCCATTTGTTGCTTTGTGTAAGTTTTAGACACAAGGGTCAATGTTGCAACGCAACAACACTCATGCACGTCCACACCAGATCATTCAAAACTAGCCTTTCCCTCGGTTTAACTTCTCCAAACTCATTTTTCTACAAGCTTTCTCAAGGACTTCGCAAGGAGCATCAAGATTTTCGGTTTTCTTGGATTTGTTGGGAAAGAATGTCTTTAGTTTTTGGCACTTCTATTACTTGCTCTTTGAATTTCTCTGAGTGTGGTTTTATTGTGGTAGTTCTTTGTTTTTACGTTCCATTACTTTCTCTTTGAACTCATTGTGGTTTTATTGTGGTAGTTTCCTTTTTGTTTTATAGGTTTAGAGAACCAAAACCTTGATTTTGTGATTTTCATTGTTGAAATATTATGGGCTGATCAAGACTTGGAATGAAAATCCTAGAAATCTCGTCTGACTTTTAACAATTGAAGGCTGAAGTGATGATTTTTACCGATGGTCTAACCTTATACAGGTGAGTGATTTTCTTCTCCTCACCGGATTTCTCACTACTAAAGTACTAATCAAGTGGTCAACGCTTTTACAGTGTTGGAAACTTTAATGTTTTGTGCCTTTTGACATTTAACATGCATAATTTTGGCGCTATGTATAAAAAAAACAAATCTATTATTAAAAAAAAAAACAGATGTGCAATTGTGCATGTAGTCCTAAAATAAAGAAGGAAGTTCTGAGCAGGCGGTGAAGGCTCATGAAGTAGATGACAAATATGACTTCTCGAACAAGCAACTGACTTCTCGGTAGAGCGTGAGACAGAGATGAAGAGGAAGGTGGAGACTGGAGAGAGACTGGAGAGTGGAGGAGATTAGGGATTTTGACTTCAGATGGAAAAATGGGAGAAAGAGTGGAAGTCATGGGCACGTGAAAATCTTTTATTCTTTTTCTAAAGTTAAAATTTTATTAATAAAAAAATTAAAAAATAATAATATATTAGGGCGGCGGGCAAGATTTGCCCAAAAAAATAATACGAGACCGGCTCGTTTTTTAAACAGCCTAATTTTTTGCCCAAGCCCATTTTTCGGCCTATATTTTGTCCAAACCCTCCCACATTTGGGCGGGCCTTGGCCGAGTCGAATGACTTACCCATGTCTGACTCTACTTGTCATTGTCGATGATAATTTTCTTAACAAAATAGCTTTTGAAGATTAACTAAAGGTATAATAATAAATTTAGTTCTTATATTTTTAGTTAATTTTATTTTTATTTTTATGAGTTAAATTTAATTATTTATTTTTAAAAGAGTTAAATTATTTTTCAACTTAAATATTAATTAAAATATTAATTTTTAACGATATATATGTGGCAACTCACGTGAACAACCCACATGTATTTTATGTAAATATAATACTATTTATCTTATTTATCACATTAAAAATAATTTTAAACTATAAAATATTTAAAAATCATAAAACTAAAAACATTAAGTATATTTGGATTGACATGTGTGTTATTATTTTAAAATTTTAATGATTTAATCAATAATTTTCATTAGAAAAATAATTTTATTCGATGATTAAATTCAATTTTTAAAATTAAATGTGAAATTGATAGAAAAATATAAATATTAAAATTTTATTTAAATATATATATATATATATATATTATCAAGAGAAGTTCAAGGAATTAAACCCACTTTCCAAATTTGTGTTTTCAACATTTTGGAATCTTAATAGTAAAATTAACTTCTCCCTTCAAAACATAGAAAATTTAGCAACTTTATTTATTAAAATATTTAGAAAAGTTGGTTTTAGATATTCTGTCTTGGGGTGCTTTTTAAAAATAAATAAAAATTAAAAAGACAATAAGTAATAATGAAACAGAAAGAGATTGGCATGTCACTAGAACGTGTAGTTGATAAAGGTAATTAAGTAAATTTAATTATATCAATATTTAGAAGTCTTGATTTTTTTATTAAAATAGAATTTGATGACAATTATTAATTTTTATGATTTAATTAATGTATTTTTTTAAACAATCTCACTATAGGTTATGGTCATATCTGTTTATTTTTACGCAATGCTTAGAACTATCAATAGTCCTCTAAAAGAATAATACGTTCCAGTACACTCGAACTCACGTCCTCTTGGATCAATAATAATATCCATATTAATCGAGTTAAGACTCAATCAATATGAAGTGACGTATTCAATCGACTAGATAAAAAACCTAAAATTCCATTACTTTGATTTATGGTCCAAATTTTGATTCCTTAATTAAAAGGAATGTAAAATAGGAAAAGCTCATGAGACGTTTGCCAAATGGTAAGGAAAAAAATTGTGAGTATAAAAAAAATTTGGTCTCGTTTAGGAGAAGTTTACAAAGTGTTAGTCGTTTCAAAATCAATGAACTATTTAACAAATATGATATTATTTTTCATGAGGACTTTTTTCTATTTTTGTCAAGAGATGAATAGCCTAAAAAGTTGGCAATATCATAAAAAGGAAACAACACACCGATGCCCGAATAAGCAAACTATCGAAGAAACTGAAAAGTTTAGAAACAGTTGAGTTTGAAACCTTGCTAAGAGGTTGACTCATTTAGAAGAAATTTTTAAAGTGTTGTCGTTTAGATGTACCTACGGTGATGCCATACTTTCAACTATGTGGTCTATATACCTTAGGTTGGTGGACTACATTATTATTTTTACACTTTATATTACTACCTTTCTTTTAAGTCTTGTAAGTTTTATCTTCACTCAGTAAAAAAATCACTTAAATTGGCCCAGAAAAAAGGAAATTTTTTTAGTTATATGTTTTTTAAGTTTCATATAATTTATCCCACCAAAGATTTGAAAATGATCCACTAAAAGTTTTTAAAAAAATTATTTTCTATAAAAATAAATAAATCTCACTCCACTAAAACCCCAAAATCCATAAATGTTTTATTTTTTTTAACACTTGTCATTTTTCTCTTAAATTTACCTTATTTTCTCTCACATGCACACTCTCTGCAATTTCTTCAAGAAAATGATTAACCTTTTAATATTTTCAAGCAAGTCTGACAACTTTATTTTTTTTTCAAGTTTTATTGATCAATCTCTAAAATTTTAAGGTTGGGGCTTTTCTTGTGATAGTTTATAATCTTTATGCAAGATTTACTTTTTTTGTTAATTTATTGAATAATTTTAAGATATTGATTTTGTGTGAGATACTGACATGTTGAGTAATTGTTTTTAAAGGTTAACTAATACAAATCCTTCAAGAAATTGAGATTGATTGTATTTATATAAAGTTAAATTTCTTAAATATTGATTAAAATGCAACATTATTATTTAGAAATTATTGTTGCTAGTGTGATTGTTGTAAATTTTGTGTTTAAAATTAACATGTTGCATACTCGTGATACTAAAAAATACTTGCGTGATTTTTACTTTTGTGAAAGAAAATTACTAGTTGTATGTTGGCTTCATAAAACTTTTGTGTTTACTGCTTAAATTTATTTATTTTAAATGTTTAACAGGAATGAGAAAATATTTTAAAAGAAAGTTTACTAGTGAAGTAGAAGAAGAGCAACAAAAAAAAAAAAAAAAAGTGAATAGCCAAAAGGAGATACAAACCAATTTGTAAAAGGGTCAAAAGAGTCAAGTTGAGTTTAGCATTGAAAACCTTTCGATCGATCTAAAATTGAGAACTAAGATTACAAATGATCATCCAAATGATAGAGATAATATAAGAATGACATATTTTTAATAACATTAACAACGAGAAGATAATTCAACGGTTTCAACACATGAGAAAGCATTTAAGACAATTGTAAAAAAAGATATGCGTTATTCAAATTTATTTGATATACCTTTTGTTTTAGTTATTGTTTTATTAGTTTTGTAATAGTCTTACATTTAACCATATAGATCGGTTTATTAATAACTAATATTTAGATTTTATGACTTTTATAAACGCTTTAATTTTTTAAAAAAATTAACCCCGCAACCCAAATTTTCTAGCTTCGCCCTTGTCCCCACCAATTGAGATGCTCCCCTCCGTAAATTGTACATGGCTCTTGATGGAGGAGGGAGACAAAACCCCGACCATGATGACAATACCTAACATTATTGGGGGTTCACACGACTGTTTAATGGATGACACTTCAAAAATTTTCCCAAAAGAGTATTCCTCTCAATAAACCTATACCTTGAATGAGGCATGAGTACAAGTTAGGCTAAGTGATGGCATTTTTCACCGATAAGTGCTATAAGACATGAGTTTGAGTTCAACTATGTGCGATACCCGTGGTTTACTTTCTCAAACACTTGATGAGGTGCTCCCATTTGCACATGAATTACTTTTTGAAACACCTAACAAGGTGCTCTCACTTTATCTTTAAATCTCATTTTTAAGCACTCGAACTTTCGACAAAGTTAAGAGATAAAATCATTACACAGTAAAAAAAAAAAACCAAACTTATTAAGAGTTCCATTAAATCCGAATAGATTATATTTCACGCTTTTTTCTTAAAGGAATAAAAATCCGTCTACAAATTATAATTTATTTATAAATTATTTATAAGTTAACTACATCAATATTAATTCTCAGTAAAGACAATAATTGCATCATCGCATATGGTTCTAACTTTAAAAGATATTGTGAAATAGTTATTTTCATCTAAATCATGTAATAAGTTTAAAAAATTATATTTTAAAATATTTTAATGAAGAATCAAATAAAATATCAAAGAATTATTCAGTAAATATTCATCATATTAAGTATTATAAAATGCAATTAAATTTTTTTTTAAAATGACAAATGCCATATAATAGCATATTGTTTTCTAGAGATAAAAGGCTGCGAAAATGTGATATATAATTTAACGTATTTATTTATGCTTTTTTTTATATTTAAAATTATTTACAATCTTAATTAAGATAAGTATATGCCATTAATGAATGAATCAAACGTAGAGGTACTCATGGCCGGGCCAAGTCAGGTTTGAGTTGAGTCTAAACACGATATAAATATATTTTATGTTTGTCTAAACTTGATCCAAATTTGGGCCTAAAATTGTCCAAACCTGTCAATATTTGTAAAAGATTAACTCAAACGCCTATTTTTTTATTTTTTTAAAAAAATTATTTTATTTTATTTTATTTTAATATTTAATAATTTTATACATTTTTATTTATTAAATTTTTTATATAGTCATCTTAACATTATATTAATATTTACATTAGAATAGTATAACATATTTAGTATAAGTTTATTTTTTAATGTGTTCTAAATTACATAATATATAAAATAACATAATATAAAGCATTATAAATTTAAAACAGGCTCAGGCCTTTAATGTTCAAGTTCAAGCTCGGCCCATATTTTAACGGGCATAATTTTTTATCAAACTTATTTTCAGACTTAAAATTTTGTATAAACCCTCTCATATTTCGAACGGATTAGAACAGGTAACTCAACTCAAAACAAGTCTAATCACACCTATATAACGATTAGGCATAATTTTGAATTTTCAGCTCTAATAAATTTTAGGCATAATACTGTAATGGTTAGATTTGTGTTGCAACAAAAGAAAACTATTGTTAGTCACCGATGTCCTGCTTAAATCATCACTAGTTGAAGTCCATGCCTTGATATTTTAGGCATAATACTGTAATAAACACCAGTGATTAAAATTTTTATCCAAACTGTGTTACTCTCAAATTCCACTTCAATACTGTATTAAAAAATAATTGTGGTTAGTAATTAAGAGGTCATTGAATTTAACAATCTAAGCTTATTAATGCCCAGAATGATAATCGTAAATTTTCTTGTAAAGTTGAAATCATCATCCACAATATTCAGATTCGACTTTTATCATGCTCGAATGTATAAAAAAAATGATAAAGCTATCGATTGGATTGAATTAAAAACAAGAAATATTGGACTAATTGATTTGCATTGCTTCCTAACAAAGTCAACTCATTCATGTAAATTTTTTATTAGGAGAGGCTTGGCTCAATAAATGTAAGATTACAGGTGTTATGTTACATTATTTTGTTTAATTCATTTGATCGGAGTATCTAAAATTTAGGTGCTCAATTGATTAAATGTATGATTCTTTAAAAAATATAGTTTACTAAATTGTTCTTCTAATAGAATTTGGCTTTTATAAGCTTAGTTCATTTAATACTTTTAATCTCAATTTTCATAAAATTATAATAAATTATTATATTTTTATTACAATTTATATATTAATAAGTAAATATATTATGTTGAAATAAATTTATAAACTATAATTATAATATTTTATGAAAAGTGATTGCATTACATATCATAATTATAATTATAATTATAATTAGTATGTTAATAAATAAATAAATAAATTATTAGAATAAATATAATCATTATAGTTTTAAAGTACGCAACTATTTCACTGTTAAGAAAAATATTTTTGTTTTAGTTAATCTTAAATTTTTTTGAATAAAAACATTAAATTAATTAAAATAATAAAATAAAAGGTAAATTAATCCAAAATTTAAAATTATGTCTAATGAGTGCAATTTTATTTCGAAATATAATAATATTGATCGTAATATTAAATTTGACCAACCAAAACAATCGTACTACGATGTTTGTTGATATAAAAAAATGTTACTAGGCTTAAAAATAGACGCAAACACGTGGAAAGTAAAAAAAAAAAAAAATATCGCATCCAAATTATAATTTTATTTTAATAAGAAGCCTAAATTACAAACTTGAAAAGACAGAAATGGTTATTACACTTAAAAGAGTGGTGGTTAGTTGGTGGTGGACTTTTTCGTCTACAACAAAATATCATAATTTAATTTTGAATTTTAATTTCTCAATAGGACGGGTGTGCGTGCCAGTCGGGCGGCCCTCTCATGTCTCTCAAACAGTAAGAAGAAGGCAAGTTGCCAAATTGAGATTGGTTTTATTTATTATTTATTCTTTTTTAAAATGTTTCTTAATTGGAATGGTAGTTTAACTGTTCTTAACACTAATTTCTAGTTTGATTGATTCAATTGGTTTTTATTAAATAGATAATTAAAAATTATAAAAATAAATTTTAAAAATAGAGAAAATTGTTTCAATCTGTATTTTGTTTAGTTTAATTAATTCATATCAGTTTATCGATTGTTGATATGGTGATATAACAATAGAGAGATATAAAGAAGAGAGTGGTGAATTCTACGAAGACTGATTCATCCCGTCTGAATGGAGAGCTAGAGGTAGGAAGGATTAGAAGTGAAGAGAATGCTACGGTAGTAAGGTCGAGGGTTAAAGGTAATTTGATAGTGTGTTGACTAAGTATCTTTGGAGAGTCAAAACATGTGTTGACTAAGTTGATAGTGTGTTCTTGAAAGTATTTATAGGTGAGGTCCCATGTAAGATGACGTTAACATGTTTGGACTAATCATCTAGTTATCATTACAAAACATGTGGGATAAATGTCTTCAATGGGATGAGGAAGTTTGTGATGGGATAAATCATGTCATTTACTCTGACTTGATGGTGTAATAACCTATTTTTGCTTGAGTCCATACAAAACCCAAAACAGAAAATAAAACAATTTTAAACTAAAATGTCCAATCCATTTATAGCCCAATAAAACAAAAATTACAAGATTAAACTACCCAAAGCCCAACATAAGACCCACTAACCCAAAATACCTAAGACAAAATTACATGGCCCAACGACCCAATTTTTGTTTCAGAAATTCCTTCCTCGTGCCGCTACCCGTTGTACTAGCCTTCATTACCGGACATCGCACCACTAGCAACGCACGAATCGCGCCGAGATTTTTGCCGTTCACCTGCAAAACAAGGAAAGAACGTAGACAATAGCAGCAAAATAGGATTTTTGTATTTATTATCAGTTGATTTACTTTGGTTATAAAAACCAATCAAAATCATTGTAAAATGGGGGATTTTTTTTTTACAGATACAATAATACACTACATTTTTACAGAAATATACGCACACGACACAATACAGATACACAATCCAAAAGAAATCAAGTAAAGGTTTATTTTTTTTATTTTTCCTTTTTCCCGAATCTGCCTACATAAAATTTGTGTTTCTATTTTCTTTTCTTTTTACTACATATACATTTAAATAAACTGTAAAAAAAAAAAAGAGGAAAAATTACCTGTTTTTGAATTCCGGCCGCCTTGCACGTCGACCAGCGACGGTGGCGGGCGGCGGTGATCAGCGCCGGAGTCCTCTCCAAAAATCGCCAAGGGAAAGAGGCAAAGGGAGCTGCTGAATTTAAAAAAAAAACAAATTCAAATGAAAATTTTTCTTATAAAAATGACTTATATAGCAACATAAAACGACGCCGTTTTTGGTTAAGTCAATAAGCACTAAAACGATGTCATTTAAGGGCTAAGATCCGCGTGTTGACCCGATACCCGGGGAAGATCCGCGTGTTTTTGTTAAAAGGTCTAATTGCTTATAGGCCCTTTCGCATTATTGCAATTTTGTAATTATGTCCAATTTGCATCTTTCTTTATTTTCAATTTGGCCCTAAATTATGGCCTTTGTTTCAATTTGGTCCTTAAGGCCATTTTAAAGCAGATGCTAGAACAGCGCCATTTTGGGGATAAGGCATAATTACCCAATAGATCCCTGCAGTATGGCGTGCTCCAAACTAGTCCTTTTTATATTTTTACTTCAGATTTTATTTTTACTTTAATTTAATCCCTGTATCCTTTATGTTTAATCCTCTTTATATTTTAATTATTTTAGTGTTATATAATTATTTCATTTTCTTATATTTTATTACATTCTATATTATTTACATATTGCATGTTATTTTAAGATTTGTATATTGTATAATATTAAATTGTTTTATCATTAATCTAAAATTTTCTATATATTATTTATTTTAAATATGTACATTTTATGTCTATATATATTAGATAATTACATTATATGTGTTATCCTATATATATATATATATATATATATTTAAAGTTTTTTATATTATTTATTTGTTTAAAATATATTATTATTATCCGGTTTAGATTTTGGCCATATCATTTTTTTTATATTTCTTTTGTTTTCTCAAAATTGTTATAACATTCATTTATTATATACCATTTACCTCTTTTTTTATTATATATTTAATCTTGTATGTATAGTTTCATATTTATTATTTAAGTTTTATAAATTTTGAATTTTATTATCTACTCTATATCTCTTATATATTTGTTATTCATGTTCTTTTATTTGTTTATTATTCTTATGTTTACTTTAGCATGGTCATTCTATTACTTGTATCATTCGCTATTTTATGTTATTCTTTCTCTTAATTGCCTATATTAGTATTAAATGTTATTATATCATGTAATTGTAGTATATTACTTTGGTATTTGTGTTTTGTAATGTATTAATGATACATTTTACTCAAATCATCGTTTTAAAATATATCTCATTTAATTGCCACTTTTTATTCAAAACTTTATTTCTTAAAATAAGGCAATATTTGACATTTGGGGTTTTGAAGGAATCGTGCCTTAACTTACTGGGCTTTGATTTTTTTCATTAAGTCTAAATGATCAATTACCCTTTTTGAAATTGAAATATATGATTTGCAAATAAAAAACTTATCTTGGTGAATTTAAGATGTTGCATCCTAACTTATTGGATGTGACATTTTAACATTTTGATAGGGATTTCAAAAAAAATAAAACAAAACAAAGGATATTTGGTGTTTGGGAAATTCGAAAGGTCATGCTCTAACTCATTGTGATTCGATTTTTCTTTTATCCAAGTAATTGAATGTCTTTTTAAAGGTCATAAGTTTTGAAAAATCAAAAGGGTCATATTTTAAAACCTTTTCAAATTTTTGATATTAGGACATTAAATAATCAATTAGGTACCAATTTTTGGGCGTTATGAGGGTGCTAATAGTTCCTCGTGCGTAACTGACTCCCGAGCCCGTTCTCTCGAATTTCGTAGACCAAAATCATTGTTTTAATATATCCAAATTTTTTTTTATTAAAATGATCAATTTCAAGGTGATCCAATCACACCTTAAAAGAGATTGGTGATGATTCCATCTTCGTTTTAAAAGTCGGCCCTGCTTTTCAAAATATAAAAAATGGTTTCGACAGATGATATAGAACAGTTGAGCCCACGTGGTGTTCGGTGACCAACAACTTTATGTTCCCAATGAAAGCCTGAAGGCCTAGGTATCGAATGGTATCTTCGGAAAGGAGGACTTGTGGACGACTTCTTAGTTTGCTGCCAATAGGCTTACTATTCGGATGCCTTTTTGACTTGCTACATGTTCTTACACGGATGGCGGTATAGCATGGATCAACTAATCTAATCCCTTCAATCAAACCGATATCCCAATTGATTCTCGATCTGGTTCAAATAACATTGGTGGTTTCTTTTTCTTGCTTTTGGCTATTATTATTATTATTATTAATTATTGCAATTTCCTTTTTTATTTATCCGCTGTTGATGTTGTCTGCTTTAAAATTCATTGTATTCTGCTGAAGATGGAGAATTTGGATATCTTTGAATAGTTTTAGAAACCAAAAAAAGTTGAAAGATGAGAATTTTGAGCTAACAGTAACAAAATTTGTCTAGATAAAAACATGAGTTTGAATTCGTCATTATGGAACTAAGCTCAAGTTATTAAGCGACTTTGATTATTTTTATAATATTTTATTCTTAAAATATATACATATAAAATTTAAACCCTAAAGCTTGTTATTTAAATATTAAAAAAATTGTATATGAAACGAGTTTCAACTTGAGCTTGAGCATGTAAATCATGTAAATAAACTTAATTGAGTCAAACTCAAATAGTCCGAATTTGGTTCGAGCTCAAACTTTTATAATAATATTGTGAAAAGCTTTGATGGATCAAATTTTTTCAAGAAAGCGATGAATTAGTAGTTAACTATTTTCTAAAGGCTCAACTAAGAATCTACTCATTTTTCAAAGGTGAATGTGAGTAAAAAGAAATACCTCTCTAAAGTAAGTGTTTACTAAGTATAAGCTATCAAGAAGAGTGAATAAAACTTGTACAAAAATTTACAATAAAGTTCTCAATAAAATTTATACAAGAGAAAGATGTAGAAAAGAAAGCTATAATAAATATTCTCTTGATTTCTTGTATGGATACGAGTTTATTGCTTTTGAAGTGTTATCAAAAAATTGATTTCTAACCTTTGGAGCCATCAGGGAGGAAAAGTACAAAAATCATGTTTTGCAGTAGTGTAGAAAAACTAGTTGTTAGTCATAGGGGATCGATCCATTGGGCAAATCAATCCCCCACCTTTCTCAAAACCTCATTTAGCTACTCAATTCAGGGGGACCAATCCTATGCCATTGGCTTGGGGGATTCTCTGTGTCTCTAAAATGTTGAAACACTAAATTAATTTTAATTTAGCTCAAAATTATTTTATAAATATCGAATCATTTTAATAAAAGTGTTTTTTGAGATTTAAAAGTCATGAAAATGTTTAATGAGATTCCTATAATATTTTCACAGAATGGTTTAGGAAAATATTGTAAATTTTCGTATTAAATATTGTTATATCAAAAGTTTGGTAAATGAAAATTAATATATTGAATTGAGTTTGAGACAGAATTTTTTGTACTACAACTTTCGAGTTAAGCTTAAGATCTAATTTATTACCGTTTGAGATCTATTCGATTACAGCATCAATTGAAGCTAGTGATGCTTAGAATAAGATTGTTAACATCTTTTTGGAGGGGTTGGATTGAGATTTGTGTTTTGGCCTGGACCTATGGAAGAACCTTCAAAACAATAGGAAACTTATGGTGGTTTCAAAACTTATGTTGTAGGAAGCTTTCTGATGCCTAAGTTGGAGGAAGTAACAAAGGTAATGTAAATAGATTTATCCCACAAGAATTAAGGATATCCTATAAAAGTAACACATTTCTGACAAGGTCATTGGATGAGTACTTGTTAAATAGTTTTCATAATAGTATATTCATAATTAATAGATAAAAAGTTAGAACTTCTGCTAGCTCGTTGAAACTATAAATGAATCACGTGTAGAACCAAATGAAAAGAAATGAATGGAAACCATGAAATAAGAGAAATATATTTCACAATGAATGTGTTTTCTCATTAAGTACAAAAATGACTCGAGAATTAATTGAAAGTTTTTTGAATTATTATATAATTAATTATAATTAAATAATTAAAATTCGAAAATGAAATTAGACTAATTAGTCTTCATGAATCTGTTGAATAAAGAAATTAAATATATTTCCTCATAGATTCTATTACGATAAAATTGTTATAATTTTAAAGGAATTAAAATTTGGTTGAGAAAGTAATTTAGTTAATTTAATTAATCAAATTAATTGATTAACAATTATTTATTTGAAAATAGAAAAGAGGGTTTAAATTCCTGATAATGAGCCACTGAATTGATTGAATGATTTGACCTTAGGCCAATTACAAAACCCACACAGCCAGGATTATGCATATGTTGATATTATATATCCAACCAATGATGAAAGTTTTGAAGTGTCTTTGCTTAGACCCACCCGTCACCTTCCAAATCACTTCATCAACCTATTACTAATGGTAGATGAAAAACATGCCAAAATGGCTACTTTCAGCTCAGTTTCTTTCTTTATTTTTGTCCTTAAAGATGACAATGACCCAAGGGTGCTACCACCATGCTCTTTGATTGGAAAATAGAGGGGTCTTCTCTTTAAGCACAAGTTAAAATTTTTATTCGTACTCGGGTTTGTTGAGTGGTGGAATAAAAAAATTATTAATGTTTTTTAAAGGAAAATTTTGATTTCGTAATTTAAGGACGGAAAATACTTTTTATTTAATAATATGATTAGTTTCAACTTCAAATTTAATTAGAATCAAATGTAATTACTAGACTGCAGGGGCGAAGTCAGGGGGTTGGCATGAGCCTCGGCCCCCTTAAAATTTAAAATTATTATTTAAGCTCTTAAATTTTTTTAAAAATTTTAAATTAATAAAAGTAAAATTGTACTTTGGCCCCCTAAAATTATAAAAATTTGATTTAATCCTTTATAAATTATAAAGATATAAACTATCAAAAATTAAAATTTCATCCGGCCCCCCTAAAAAATTATTCTGGCTTCGCCCTTGCTAGACAGTTTGATTTTCGCAAACTTTGGAACATTATCTTCAACAAAATAGGGTAAAAATAAGGTCTTCATGCAGTTTGATGTCATTCAACGTGTTTCATTTTTAGTATTAATTGAAAAAATATTAAGATAAGCTTATATTAAAGTATGATGTAATTTATAATTTAATTTAATAATACTTCTAAAAAAGCTAAAATAATTATATTTTATTATTTTTAATTAATAATTATTGAATATAATATTTAAAAAAGTAATTTATTCAGAACATATTTATCTTTTAATTTAAATTTCAGTTAAAAAAGAGAATGAATATTTTAAAATATAAAAATGAATGTTTTTTAATTAAATCTTAGAGGAATTGAATACATTTCCTTATATGTACTAAAACAAAAAAAAGTAAAATATTCACCAAGTCCCTGTATCTTTTGTAGATTTTAGAATTTATAAATTTAGTTTTTATTTTTTGAATCTAAAATTCAGGTTCAATTATTAACATGATTAATATTATTTTATTAAATTTGTTGGTTTGATATTTTAAAATTAAAAAAAAACTCATTGGTAACCATGTAACTGAAAAATGTTGTAATGACCTAAATTTAATAATAAAATTTTAACAATATTAACAATTAGATCTGTTTTTAAATATGAAAATTAAAGGAATTAAATCCCTAAAAATAAAAATAGGACTAAATACAAAAATATAGGGACTTGAAACAATTTTTAATTTAAAAAAAATTAAAACCAAATATGTGAATATAAATTTATTATTATTTTTTTATTTAGCAACTTCCTAAATTTTAAGTTTCTCGAGCATATGTCCGGTACAAACAGTCTCAATATCCTTTACCCTTTATGTAAGGTAAGAATAAGCGATAAAAATTCCAATATTTTTTAGCAAAGTTTCGGATTCAAAACTCGGAAAAACGAAAAAAAAAATTGCAGTGACAGTTTTACCCTTGGAAGATTAAAATAAATTAGACTTTAAATTTAATTAAAATTTAATGTAATTGAAAGATGTTACACCAAAAAGATCACATTTTAGGCATTGCTTTGCAATATTTCATTTGAATCATAACTGAAGCACATTAATTTAAATTAAGCATACCTGGTTCAGTGTGGCTACCCAACAATTTTGGGCAGAAGCAATCACATGAATAATCATAAAAATGCAGAGAGTTTATATATATACATATCTCTTAGGAAAACACATTATGAAATACAACATCATCAATGTTGAGGTCTTCAACAGTTGACAATTCTGCTACATTTTATGCACTGAACCCGTTCTCAACAGAACCCCAATGTCCTGAAGGAATGTTGACACAAGCTTGTGCTGATGCCTCACCCATCTTTTCTGTCTCAATTCCAGCATTGCAGATGTTCGCAAGGGAACGCATGTGTTTCATCCCGTACTGTGCCAGTGATCCGCAGTGCGTCTCAAAGGTTCTTACCTGTGTCAATTGACAAAGCATCTTCGTAAGTTGCATGATGAGAAAAAGGAAAATGAGGAAGAGGGACTGAGAATCAAGGATATTACCATTTTCTTAAGGCATTTCCAGTCATCAACAAGAGGCTGACCAGTTGGTCGAACAGTGTTTAAAACTTCAGGGCCTCTTTTGACTCCAAATAACAGCTTTCCAATGAGTTGTATACTGTTGTCTACATGCATTCTATGGGACATGGCTTCCATAACCTGCTTTTGAGCTTCAACCTTCCTAACCGAGCCATCAGGTGCCTTGCGATACTGCACAATAGGTTCGAAAATAACTTGAGTTGGATGAGCTCTAAACTAGCAGTTCAGCTTTCAAAGTACGGACATAAGATACAAACCTTATCCCAGAAATGAACAAGATCAGCATCACGCTGATTAACAGCTTTGGTGGGTGGCAACAAGGAGTTCTCATCGACGAATTTGAAGTTATCGTTAGCAGGATTGGTACCCAAATATGTGAAGAGATTGTCCATGCTAATTCCTATATCACCAAATTGCATAACATGAGAGCCATATGCAGAATTGCCATTGATAGTCCTCCTTTTTACCTGTAAAGACCAGCACAGTGAAATTTCACCATATAACTCAACCGGGTAACCATTTGGATTTTAGCATAATACTGAATAGACTCATTGGCACTTGAATTCAGTGTCAAAGGAACTTAGACGGACCTCTCATTTTCAGTATATAGTTTCATATTTATTTATATCTATATAGCAGTAATAAATAACTACTATAGGAAGATGACATTGAAGTCGCAATTTTTTTTTCTCTCTTTAAGAAAGGAAAGGAAACAGCTCATGCAAAGCATAGATTTAAAAAAGCCTTACAAGTTCATATTGCTGGTGCAAAGTCTCCTTCCGCAGATTATGTATGTCGCTGCTCAACAAGATACAGAACATTAAAAATACATTCCGAGAGATGTAACTCAACTATTAAGAAAAAAAACTGATTCCTTAGTGTTAAAATATATCCTAATTTAATCCAGATGATATCAAAAGAATCAGAATATATCCACCTACCTTGCCTCTGATTTTTGTATTTGTTTACCAAATTCTTAGAGACATGAAATAAACTGAAGATGCTAAACTTAAATCTATCGAAAACAGATATAGGCAATAGGCTTCAACTTTAAAAACCTCGCAGATTCAATGATCCGAAGGGTAGATGAAAAATTATATGTACCTGTCCTCCATCCAAGCAACACTGTACAAGTCTCCCAAGCAGGTTTCATACTCTGGGGGAGGACTTGGATACTCTCCAGGACAATAGGTTCCCCAGCTACTCTCGACTGCATTTGCCGCAGTCGTTGCATAGATGTTCAAACCCTCGGGAAGAAGACCCTCAAAGATACTTCCAGACTCACAAGCTTCAAGATAGAATACCTACAAAGTTACATACAGGCACACAAGAAATTAAAAATTACAACATAGTGATGAACAAGACATCTAGAAACCGACAGATATTTAGAACAAAAAAATTTACCAAGCTTTTATAGGTCCCGGAAGCATGTTTTTTCTTTAAAACATCAATCAAATCATCAGCATAAAGATAAGGTAAGGTAGGCATCCCTGGATTAACACACAATTCAACATTATTCATTAGCAACTCTATACACCAATATTAAGTTTCAAGCCGAAATAACATACAAGGATTCAGGGTAATAGATATGCAGTTAACGACCAAGCTAATGAGAACTAACCAAGTACACCAGGGCCTCCATGGTCAGAGTAATATATGAAGATATGATCATTGGGGCCACTATTAACAACTTTGCCACTACCCCCTGTAAGAGCAGATTTGTTTCCAACGATAGCAGCAAAAAAGTTGTTAACAGTAACATTTTCTCCAGTGTAATCCTGCATAAGAACATCAATTAGGCATACAATTTATAATCTTTTTAAAGAAGATTACAAGTAACCATGAAAAAAGAACAAACCTTTGGAACACCCTTATAAACATCATTACCATGGGGATTGTTTATGATGATTCCAGGTCTAGGGTTTTCTTCATTGTAGGCAATATCATCATACATAAAAACAATGATATTTTCCTCTTTTAGGCCACCATTTCTCAACAGTTGATAAGCATGACAAACATCAGCCTGAAACAAATATATAGATAAATATCTCCTTCAAAATTAATACGACCCATCAATCATTATGAATTAAAAAACAATAAATTCATCATAAAATTCCCCAAAATAAGTAACTTTTTTGACAAATTAGACTATTTATGACCTGATGCCTGTAATTCCAATATCCATTAGATCCCGCAATCAAGACCGCCCATCTCGTGCCGTCAACTTCATCATCGCCGCCCCCATTGAAGAACTTATTAGCTTCTGAAGGTAAGCGGAGTATGTCTCCGGTTACATCTCTACCAGCTGAGACAATTCCGGTCAACGACAACAACAGAAGAATCGCACCAACCACAAGAGATGTCATGATTTAGCCAAATTATAGAGAACCGTAAAAAGGAAACAGATTCTTCAAGCCTTTTGCAGCTGGTATACATAGATACATTTACATTATCATATATAGTAAACGATACGTAAGGGGCCCAGAGCTACATTATCTATAATTTTTTTATAGAAATGTGTGCTTGCATCTGGGGCGTCGACGTTGATGATTAGGAATCGTATATAATTGGCGGTTGTGATGAGTTGCTTAGAAAATTGGGTGAAGGCCCATTTAAAATTTTTATGGGCTTTCTAGCCGATTTGTTATTTTCCCGAGAAAATGAAAACCCAAAATCGGTTCAGATTATTCAGTTGGGCTTCCCTTTGCGTTACATAAACAAAACCGAAAATTCCCCACTAATATACACTCAAAAACGTTCGCACGTTCACTGAAAGCTCGGCCGGCAAACTTCTCCATTGTCCATTTAAAGGCCGTAAAATTTAAATTTTTTGGGATTGTTTTGGTTTTGAAATTCTTGATGGAGAAAGGAGAGAGCATATTGGAAGCGATTTACGAAGACGAAGATTTAGGAGATGGAGAAGATGTAGAGATGGTTGACGTTGAAGAAGGAGAGCTCGTGGAATGTTGTAACTCGGGAAATGATCGGGAAAAAAGCGGCTCTGCTGCTGTTAATGGTGAAAATCAAGTGCCCCAAAGTAAAAATAAAAAGCGCCGAGCAAATAAGAGGAAGAATAAGAGAAAAAAGGGTGGTTCTGGACATAAACCTTCGGATATAAACCAGTAATTCTCTATGAAAAATTTTTCTTCCATCAAAACATAGTTAATTTGTTGATAAATTGATAAATGTGGGTTTTGCAGGTTTGTGTTAGATACTTGTAGACGATTAAAAGAAAAGAAGTCATACATGGTGTACAACGCTGTGGGGTGCTTGGGGGTTTCTGCATTGAGTGATCTTGTCGTGGAGGTATATTTTTTACTCAACTATCTGTGTTTATAATGTACAATCTAATGATGGGTTTATGTTTATCATTAGTATCCCATTTGCAACTGATAATGGTTAAAACATTGAGCTTTTCTTTTGATTTTGGAGCTATGTTGCTTGGACTTTTCATTTTCTATATGTGCCCGACATATGTGATATGACCTTTGAGTACAGAAAAATCTAACCATACACATGTCGGATACTTATACCTAAGTATTGTGTAACATAGTTTTGGAGATTCCTTGATTTGGTGTCTGGTGTGGAAAACAATTTTCATCATGGCCATGGCTCATAAGATTGTTGTGTTGAAGTCCCTCACCTTGGCTACCATTGCTTGGTGTATATATAGGAATAAGTGGAAATTCATGACTTGTTTCTTCTTCCTTATGCCCTTTTTACCTCTGTTGCAAATTATGGTTTTTGTTATATGTTATGATAATCTCAATATATCCTACTGTACTATTCCATGCTCGGTTTGATACTTTCTTTCCTTCATTTTTCCTATTGCAATTTTCCTTCTGGGATGGTATGATGAAATACAAAGTTCCCAGGTGGGTACAATTCAATCTTGTGGAGGTCAGATGACTGCCGATGGAAAACGTTGTCGGACAGGTGGTGGCATATTATGGAATATCCTAAAAGTGCGACAACCCGCTGCTTATCGCGAAATAATGAAAAAAACCAAGGACTTCGAGGTGCGTATTAATAGGCACTTAAAGTAAGCCTTTTCATTAGCTTATGAATATATATATATATATACACACACACACACACACGTGTATGCATGAGAGCTTTCTGATTCATCCAGCAATCAGATGTCTAAATAATTGTCTGGTTTGTATCCAAAGGTAAACCGTTAGCGGTTAAAGCCTGATGTTTCTTGTAGTTTGGCTACCTAATGACTAATCTAATTGCATATGGCATGTTCCTTTATGATGAAATATAAGTATGATTCAAGCAACTCTTGTTTTTGATATGGTAGCCACTGAACTTGGGTTTAGATTTCCAGGCCTTGGTTCTTGTTTCATGTTATGAGTAACCAAAGCTAGTAATTTTCGTTCTTCGAGTTGTAACATCGAATATGTGAGTTGTGGTATTTATAATTTTGCAGAAGCAATTCAAGCAGCAAAATGTCGGACGAGCACTAGCACAGAACAAAGAGAGCTCGTCCGGAGAAACTGCTTGCAATCTGACTAATGGAACCTCGGTAAGTGTTTTGGAAGATTCTCAACTGCTTCCACAAACTCGGGATGAACAGTTCAGTATCGAAGGAACACGAAAAACTGTTCATGACAGGATTAGGGTTCCTGTTTCGTATGAAGACATTCTTGGTGAGGATCTAACAGAAGATCAATGTCATCAGTAACTAAACTTGAGTTTGGGTTGCCATCGGTTTTGAATGCATAGAATTGTTGATAGAAGGGATTTTCTCTTATTTGGGAAACTACATATGAAAGTATCATTAGTTGTTCTTGAATCAAAATTCACTTTTGGAATAAAATGGTTGTTATTAGAGTATAAAAGGCCCTTTTTTGCAAGGTTAAATTTTTGGTACTGCCGACCTAAAACAATTTATCTAATCAAATCAATTTAACATTGATAGGTCGATTCAATAATGAATTCTAATAATCAATAATTGACCAATTTAACATCATAATTGACTAAACCAATAAAATTGAGTTAACCAATTAGCAATAGAACTTTTTTGACCAAATTCGTCTTCCACAAAATAAGAAGATAAACACTTGCATGAATGCAAAAACCATCAAATCCAGATAAATACCACAACAAAACAATGAAATTATTCATATTTCATACCCATTTAAATCCGAAACAAAAACTGAAGTTCCAAATGATACAGGAAGTACAGTCACCATGCAAAGTAATAGAAACCCCATGAACTTTTATAATCAAAAGCTTTTCTTAACAATCTCCATCTACATGGCATTTCACCAGAAAGTTTGATTTTATTTATTTGTTACTCAACACTGCAAAATGCAGTGCAAATAGCCCTGAAATAACTTGCAAATTTTCTTACTTGGACCACCAATGGAGAAAATCCTTGCGCCTGTTGATCTTTTTCTGCAATTGAAGAACTCCGTACAATAACGCCTCCGCAGTGGGTGGACAACCAGGAACATAGATGTCAACAGGGACGATTCTATCGCAACCTCTTACAACTGAGTATGAGTAGTGGTAGTACCCACCACCATTTGCACAACTTCCCATTGAAATCACCCACCTAGGCTCTGGCATTTGGTCGTAAACCCTACAAATATTACAAACCATAAACTAAATTACCAAAGCCGAATCAAATTTGCATAACCGAAGATTGGAAAACAAACAGGAAATATGAAGACAGGCAGGAAGAAGAAGCAGAAATGGAGACACAGTGTTGATTCTTTGCCAAGTCATTCACATAATTCATAGAGAATCCCTCGAGCCTAGAGTTAACAAACTTCAAAATGAAGAATTTGTAACATGCACTACCAAGCAACAAAATTTGGGGAATGCTAATAAGAATCTTAATATTCAAAGCAGAGAGTGGGATGCCATCAGGGGTGAAAACTTAATAGGTTGGGTTTGTTCAGCACAACAAAGGGAATAAATCATATTTGTCAAAATACCATTAAAACAAGAAAACTTTTCATGGACATCCCACTCTGAATTCACCATCAGACGTTTAGGCTATGGCTGTCATGAGACAAAATTGCATGCCAAATAAGCTAGCTCAGTCTGGATTTGGGTAGTTCTCCACAAGTCCAGAAACACTATAAAATAAAAGTTTAAAAAAAATTTCAATGTGTACTAATATGTTTATAATAACTATGAATCTTCTTCCTAAAACATCAAGCCCCAGTTAGACCACACGAACTTATCCAGGACCATTCAAGCTTGAGCTTCAGGTTTTACACCATTAAGATCTATGTTTTGTCAACCCAGCTAAGGGCTTAAAAGATTACAGATACAAAATGATGCAATCATAGTTTTTTATGTTACTAACTCTTCAACAATTCTCCCGATAATCAGAAAGAAACCCATAAGTTGAATAGAGCAATAGAAAAAATATACATAATCTTCTCGATTTATGTATCATGTTAAAGACTCAAGAAGCTTTTCAGTTCATTTTTAGTTTATGTATCATATTCCCAAAAACAATCCACCAATTTCAAAGAAAAAATTATCTTCCAAAAATCAAAGCAATTCAGTCACAAATCAAATTGTAAATATATCCTTAACACAAATCAAATAGAGGGTTCACGAATTGAATTTTGCGATTACGCCTGTATTTTATTAGGCTAAAAAAACCCAAAGAGCTAAGAAAAGGTTGGGACTGCGACAATTCACATTCTCATGAAATCCCAAATCTAATATACAGATCAAAATAAAGGATCATAAATTAACTTTTTTTAAATGAAACCCTAAGAATGAGATGAGATAATACTTGCGAAGAGCAGGGGCCATTTTGTTGGTGAGAGTGCCAGCGACAATCATGCAATCGGATTGGCGAGGGCTAGGCCTAAAGATGACACCAAAGCGATCGAAGTCGTAGCGAGAAGCACCGGCGTGCATCATTTCGACGGCGCAGCAAGCGAGGCCGAAAGTCATGGGCCAGATGGACCCACGACGGGCCCAGTTCAAGAGGTCATCGACCTTGGAGATCACGTACTCAGCAGGTTTAGAGAGACTGGAGGGAGTGCCGGAGGTGGACGGCGGAGAAGGGCGGGCGTATGTGGTTGGGGTGGCAGAAGAGGAGAGAGAAGGGAAGGTGGTGTGAATAGCGAGGGCACGCTGTAGGGAGAGGAGGTGAGGGAGGCGATTGGCGGTGGTTCGGGTGATTAGAGCCATGGCTCGAAGGTGGTTTCTAGAGAAGAGAGGGTTCGCTTTGGAGAGGCCCAGAGATTTGGAAGATTTTGACTCAGTTACCAACTCACTCTCCGGTTATGGTTTATGTTTTGTGGTGTTATTAATTGTCTTTGTTGTAATGGTTCGTTGCCTACCACGTGTGGGTTAGGAGACTAAACAAAGTGTTTTCTTTCGTAAGGCATCCATTTTGATCCGGGAATCAATCTAATTTAATCCTAAAAGGCAATAAAAGGCAATCGATTCAAAGCCAAAATTCGCGATGGTTCGAGCTTGAAATATCTTAATTTAAATGGCTCAAAAAGACTCGAAGAGATCAAAACTCAAAATTATTAAACTTGTGATGATAAAATTAAACTTTAAACTTAAATGACAACTTGAATAAATCTTACTCAAAACTAAATTAATCCGTCCAATTATCAAGCCCATGTAAAATATATTTTATATAGATATTTATAAATATTGATTAAACATCATTAAATTACAATTGTAAATTTTAATTTAAAATATTGTTTTTGAAAATTTTTCTATTTGTTGGATGTCCAGTGTAATATTTCATCTATTTAGAACAAGACAATTTAACATTACATGTGATTTGTTACCGCAATCTAGATTCATCAATTCTCCTTTAACATAATTTTGCTAAGAAATGAAACAACGGCATGGAAAGAGTTAAACTCCCAATAATCTATTTCTTTTACATTTTGACAAAGCACATCAAGATGTGTTTTCAGCTGTTAACAAATCTTCCTCTGTCACATAGCATTGTACTAGAAATCTCCCCTTTAGCATGCATTTCGAACATAATCATCATCATCATCAACCCAGCATGATCATTTGCTGCCAAATCTTCTCCCCTTATCGGCAAGATTGCCAAAGAAATTCCTAATCCCTTCAGAAAAAAAACTCGCCTTAACTCAAATTCAAACATTTATTATTACTCTCTTATTTGAAATGTAATTTAAATCATTTTAATTTGATTTTCAGATATTCAGATATGACCATTTTAATAAATGTAACATATATAAAAAAAATTATATATGAATTTGAGTTTTACATGTTGAATTAGCTTTTAAATCATATTGGGTTCAATTTTAAATATTTTATTATTATGTATGACTCAATAATATATTTATTAAATTTTATATTTTTTAAATTTATTTATTTCAAATTTTTAATTTTAGATTAATAAGAATTTGACTAAGTCTAAAGAGGTTTATGTTACTTGTTATGCAAGATATTTAACTATTAAGAGGTTCAAGCCCCATTCTTCATTGTGTTTGGAAAGTCAAAATTGCTTTTCCACTGCAGGAACAACGAAGAATGCTTGACTTTTGGAGTCAAAACAACGGTGGAAAAGTGTTTTTCCACCCAATTGCAAAAGTTAAAATTTAGATGCTTTTAACTTTTAATTTTTGCGTTTGAAAGCGAAAATAATCAAAATAACCTTTTTTTTATTAGTTATTTACAAGTATATAAAATTTAAATTAATTTATATTTTATGTATCATTATATCAAATTATTTAAATATAATTTATCATTATATTAGATTATTTAAATATAAATTATTATTATATTTAAGTTTTAAAATAATTTATGTATCATTAATTTTATAAATAATTTATATTAATTACTTAAAAAGTATTTAATATTTATATTTCATATACCATTATATTAAATTATTTAAATATCATATAATTTAATTAATTTTTAAATTTTCACAATCATATCTAAAAATCCATTTTAACCTTCAAATATAATTTTTATAGGAATGAAGAACACTAAAATTAATAAACTATATTTTTCCAGCACTTTTCTTTCAAGCTTTTCAAAAGCATTTTCTCTAAAAAGTAATTTTCAACAATAACAATAATAGATAACTACCCCTTAGTAATTACTTAGGGTTCAAGTAGGGCTTTGACATGCTTATAAATAGATAATCTACCATACCACCATAGCATGTATTATGTTTGACTTTTTATAAGTAAAATGCTCAAGGAGATTTTCTTATAAGATTAATTTCTTATTTCTTACTTGATAGAACTTTTACTTCAACTTTTCAATATTTTGGGAGGTTATCATAACTTTAACTTGTTTAATTCAAATCAATTGGAAGAGTTGATTAAAGGTCAATATAGTTTTTTTGTAAATGGTTATTGTGTTATTTATAACAATAAATTCTTTATCAAATTCACACTTGTGTTAGGAATAAACGGTATAAGATATTCTCAACTTTTGACTAACACAATCTTCTCTATTATTCTCAAATCTCGACTTGCTTAGACTGTAAGCATTAATTGCAAAGCAGTGAACTTAGAATGAATATCAACAACTCTCAAATGTTAGAAACTAAAAAACAAATTCTCTTAAAATTTAGAATTTATTTAAGAAAATAAATCTCACTAAAATTTGATAGAGTATTAACACTTAAGTGATGCCTTTTTGATCTAGCCGATGATCTCTATTTATAGAAAAAATCACAAGAATCTTAATTAAACAAATATAAACAAAATAATAATATTTTAATAAAAAAAATACAAATAGTCCCTACTCGAAATACATAAGGGTGGTCTAAGAACTAAAGTTACCACCCACGACATGCCAAATAGGCCTTTGGGCTTGTCTCTTGTACTAGGAACAATTCAAGTACCTAAAATTTATAATACAATAATGTCCAATAAATTTAATATTTAAACATTTGCATCTCCGTCTTATTCCTTTATTTTAATTTTTAAGCTACAACCGATGCTGGTATTGTGTGCATAGTGCATACAACTCATTATTTCAACATCTACACAGATACTGATAAGTAATTAGCATTTTATTATTTGTTTAGATCAATTAAAATGGACATCAGTAAATTTGATTTAAAAGGAGAGCTTCTTCCACTTCTACACCATCCAAAAACCAACACAAACCAGCGGCAATTCTGTGGAGTAACAGAAAGAGTAGTTAGGAATTTGATAACAATAATAATTATTAACAAACTAAAATTCAGAAATGTGTTAAACTTATATAGTCTAAATGGTACAATAACATTTTAACCAATGAGACTTATAAGCTCCTTTTTTTCCTGAAGATTTTGGTTAACATCTCATTTATCTCAAACTCAAACCTGGTAACATTGCAGCAAAAGCCTCTAATTATAGAAGCTTTTTTTTTGTTTTTTTTTTTTTTTGGGGGTGTTGAGTAGTTCGATGGAGTTGTGCTATTGTATTTTCTTCAACCTAATCAAAACAGAATAGGGATAGCACTATGTGTCTATCCCTACAAAAGAATATTAATATCAGTGGCCATCAAAGCATAAAGTCAATGTACTTCATCGACAAAATCAACAACAGCGGCATTGAGCTTTGGTGGTGGTCGACATGATTGGACTTCGAAGAATCGCCAAGAGTTCGACAAATGGGTGCAGCTTTTCTGCATCATTAAATAAGGTATGAAGGCAAAGCAATCTATCCAAAAGCTCTGCCCAGCAAAAATAATTGCAAGCTTCGTTGGATCCTCCTCATGCATAATACATGTAAAGACTGTTGGATGCAGCACAGGCAATAGAGTTCTCGGTTGGATGCCATGCTAAGTGTAGCAGCTTCGAAGTGAAATCAAAAGCATTTCCATTTGCATCAACTCCCGAGTTATCTGCTCCTTTCACTAAAATGGCGACGAGAGATGCATGTAGTTAAATAGATGTTTACCTCAAAAGATATTATATATAATGCTTTTTGAGTCCATGATTATTTGAAAACTACGTGCTCAGGAAATGGCCATAATACTAATTCACTAATAATCAAGCGAAACCATGAAAATATGCAATTAAATGAGTTACAGATCATTTCAAATTACGAATCAGTAAGGATGTGAAACACAAACCTCGTCGGACAACACCAGAGAGATTACCAAGAGATCTTGAAGGCCTTGATGTCGCCTGACCTTGTCTCCTGGAAATTAATCACAAAATAAAAAAAGGGAATTTCTGACAAATGATGATACATCCTTTTGAATCAGGAGTTCAAAAATCAAGAGGTGAAACAATTTTCACTTTTATTTTTTTTTCCAGCAACTACAATCACTAATATCAACAATAGCCAAGCAGACAACATCAAAACATACCTCATGGGGTTTTTGCTGGCTTCCAGTGTTGTTGCTTCCGTACTACCTTCAGAACAACCAAACACCCGAAACAGATTGCTGGAATCACAGAAAACACTAGATTATATGATGCTCAAGTCCTGACATATTGTGGATGTTTTATTTCGGATTATAAAAAGAATCACTACTAAAAGTGTTAATTGCACCAAACATCCATAAACTATGAGCCAAATTCTAAATTGGTCCCTAAACTCTTAAACGTTCTAATTAGGTCTGTAAACTATCACATTGTTCCAAACAGGTCCTTCCATTAGTAATTCTGTCAATTGGTGACGCATATCTAGTTGCGACACCTATTTGCTTTTTCTGTTTTTGTTTTTTATACTTTATTCTTTTTCTTTATGTTCTTTATTCTTTTATTCCTTTTTTATAAACAAATAAGAATAAATAATAATTTATGTTATAATTAAAGAAATTTAAAATTTTATAATTAATTAGAAAATTATTCATTTGTATTAATTTTATAAAATAATTCTAATTTCCATTTTTATATAAATAAATACAGAAAACAAATAATAATTTATATACTAATTTAAATAAAATTTTAATAAACAATTTATTAAAATCTATTCAGTTATATTAATTGTATAAAATTATTGTTTTTTATTTGTATTTATTATGAAAAAGGAAGTAAGAAATGATGAAAGAAAAAAAGTAAAAAAAAAAAAAAGAGACGTGTCGCATTCAACTGGTGACGTGTCATTAATAGACACAAAATACAACAGTCAACAGAATGACTGACAGAAAGACCTGTTGGAGTGATACTGATAGTTTGGAAATTCAATTAGATCATTTTGAAGTTTAGAGACCAATTTAGAATTAATGTAATGTCCTTACCTGTAGGAACCAGTAGCCACTCTAAGTCCATTTCCACTTGGACAACATTCAAATTTGTCAAAGATGGAATCATTTTCATACAGATCACAAAGCTGGTCGGGGTCCAAAAAAGACAGGAAAACATCATACCGGGTAAAATATAGCATTTTTTTAAAAATATTATCTAAACCAAATAGTAGAATATACTACCTTAGGTCTAAGATATTCATGAACCTGGAAAGTTGCAACCGGACCAGAATCCATATTTATGTCCCACAACTGAGAGCCAATAAATCAAAACCTTGTTACAGAGCAATTGAAAAGGAGGAAATATATAGAGAAATTCAGCTATTATACTAGCATCATACCCAGTAGGTATGACGCAAAAGCAAAGTGTAGTTCAAAAGGGAAGAATCAATTCCGTAAAAACAAATAAACCTTAAGGGTCATATAGTCACGACTTAGTATATGTCTTCCATCTTTGGCAAACTTAATGTCGGAGATTGATGCTATGATCTCTGTGAAGAAAGACCTGGAACCTGGAGCTTCTTGTCCCTCAAACCTGTACCATCAAGGGGAAACTTATAAAACCAGAAAGAAAACAGCATAAAAAAGGATATAATAGAAGTACAGAAAAGCTAGTGATGACTTTTCAAATGACATGATAAAACAGGTCGCTTACAATTTGCTGTGAGTATCACATAATGCAGATTGTCGCATATCAATAAGACGAATTGAACCCTTAGAACTACTGTATGCTAACATATTACAGTGTGTAGGATGAAATTCTGCTGAAGTTATCACCTCTGCAAGTATAAATAGCAAACGGATCATGCAAACAGGAAAATACATAATAGTATTATCTTTACAGGGAAACATCATAAATTCATAATATCAGCAGAATCCATAGTGTTGTATGAGGACAGAAGAGAGTCAATGAAGTACAGGATAATGAGAGAGAAGCAACTCAATTGCTACTCCTACATAGCCCTTACCTCCGTTCAACCTCCCAACCCCCACCCCCACCCCTGGTGTTGAAAAGAGGAAGAAAAATTTGCAAATAACCAAAATACATAAGGGGAAAAAAAGAGGGATGGGAATACTGGAAATAACTGATTGTTTTACCAATCAACCCACAAGCAATAAAAGATGAAGATAAAAAATATCAAAATTAGATCCATAATTTCCATTTACAAAACAGATACAGACCAGTCAAATCCTCCATGTTTGCAGGTTTCACATCAACAATGTTAAAACTTTGGCTGCTAATTTCCAGGTTCCAAAGATTGATTCGCAGGTCGTCTGCCGAAATAAAAGTTTCACCATCACTACAAATCAAGAAAGGAACAATAAGTATTTCATAAAATAAAGAACAAGCTTAGAAGACCAAGTATTCTAGGTTCAAAAGTTGAGCAGCAACTCCTATTACTTTCTCTCAATCTATAATTTTTATACGTGTAACACCCCCCCTCCCCAAAAAAAAAAATTTGAAGCACAAAAAGGATTCAGCCCCAAGAAAGTGGAAACCCAATGAAAATAAAAGAAATCTACCATATGTAAGGGTTTGCTAAATTCAGCCAAATAAGTATACGCACCTGTTATTGGATATGGAATTGATATGATAGTCGTGAGCATGAGTATATATTCTTCGACATCTGGCCATAAGGTTTGTCTCATGACTGGTTACCTAGATATGACAGAAGCATTACATGTTAGATCAGTAAACCATATAATAAAAGTATTGACATATCAAACACTGCTTAAACCATGGAAATATGACAAAAAAAATTAATTGATCCCAAAGTATCTTAACAAATAAGCATTCTGGATTCACAACTACCACAGGCAAATGCAAAGATGGGAAACCCCCAGTTGGGAATGAGAAGTCATTGCTTGTGCATCCTCCATTTGCAATGTATTGTTTGGAGCTTGTTGATATACTTGAACCAACAATAGGACCATTTCCCATGGCTTTGGTTGAGTCCACGTTCATGTTACATACTTTTTTGACTTTCTTCTCTTGTACCTTTACAAGTTTGAAATGACATTAGAAATACCCAACAGGATAACAAGGTTATATTTGTAGATTTGCTATGTTGCTGCGTTTGGGATATTGATATTCCTTGGGAAAAAATAGTGGAGTTATCACAATAATAATTTGCGTATAACTTCATAACTGTAAAATCCGGAATAGAAAATATGCCATTACCTACCTTCCATAACTTGATTGTTTTGTCATTTGTCGACAAAAGAAAAAGAGCACCATAAGATGACTGGCACCACCTAATTTTGTTAATTTTCTCCTCAATTTCCAAGCTCTTCAGATAGTCAAACTGTATTAAACCAAGGGAGTACACGTTTTCAATATTCAATTCCAGAAAGTTTTTAGCATGTACTCGCAATAATCATTATGTTTATGTCAACCACAAACCAAACATAAATACCTCAGGTTCGTGGCTCTGAAACTCTGTTTTATAGCGAAACTCAGGATGCCTATTGATTGGATAATCCATCTTCTCTAGATCTCTTCGATGTCCAACATGCTACATATTATAAAACGGTATGACAAAGTGTGAGAACAGAACACTGGAGAATCACAGTAAGTGAAACAAGGCAGGTTCAGAAATATTAAAAAGAAAAATGGTCAGAGAACGTACGTCTTGAGTGTCAGTCCTTTCAAACAAAACCACCCGACCCCCACGATCACCGGTAGCAAGGTGATCGCCATTTCTATTGAATTCAATTGCAGATATGATGTCAACTGAAAAGGAAACAATGGCATGTAAATGAAGTGAAAAGAGAAGCAGAACATATAGGACATATAAGTACCAAGTGTATCACGCCCGCAACTGCTTTCTTCACACAAGCAGACTCATCAAGTAAAGTGCATCATGGAAAAGCTCTTCAAAATTTTCTATTTAATCACGCTTAGAGTTGAGGCCAATGCAAGGAAGGCATCATGAAGAGCAAAACTAATAACAGCCCAGCCTGAGATGGTTCACAAAGAAATTATGGTTCTTACTGGATCAAAACCACATCGAACTGTCACTTGCATGACCAGACTCCTAAGTTAGACCATCTGATTAATGCATGAAACTAGTTTTACTTCCATGTTAGTCCATAAATAACACCCTAACCTCAAAGAGCATCAGTCACGCAGGCAAACTCAGTCTCTTACCACAAAGGACTTGCTTAGTACATTTTTTACATGGTGCACCACCCTCCAAGGCCAGGAACCTAGTAATTAGATCAATTTACAGTTCATTGAATTCCTTCTTTAGACTTTCAGTAAATAACATCTAATCTCAACTTAATTACTGAACTCAACCGATAATTAGTTAATTCCAGAACACAAAAAATTCTTCATTGCTTCACATCACACTTTGAGAAGCTATACAGTGCATGAAGCTAGACCTAGATCCTAACATTATACACTAATCCAACAATATATATTACCAATTTAAACAATGGAAAAATAAATAGCAACGGAAAAAATAGATTATTAGCTATAAGAATTAAAAAACAATAAAATTCGATAATTCTTTAGCACTGAGACAAAATCAACACTAAGAGAAACCAAATCGAATAAATCCAAATAGCACACCTTCCTGAATTTCCTCTCCGGCCGTCCGTTCTCCGAACACCTGAGAGAACTTCCAGTCAAGCGGTTGCGATCCCCCCACCGGAGCCACGGCTGTTTCGGAACCGCCGTTGATCATTGTTTTCCCCAAATAAAGGAAGAAAGAAAATTATATCGATTCCACTCCAAAAACAAAAGAAAGAAAAAAAAGTAAACTCAATGCATCAAGAAGCCGATCTAACACTCAGATTCATAACAAAACCGGAAACACTTCATCGATTCGAAGAAATCTCCATTTAACAAAACGCAAACTGTCGATCGATCATCATCTACACAAGAAACAGCTACCGCAACGAATAAATTATCGGTGCTCTCATTCTTTACATCGATTGGATAATAATAGTAGTAAATTTATTTCTCTTTAAATGAAATGAACATCGACGAGATTCTTTTCTTTTTTTACTACTCTCTTTAGCTAACACACTCTATCGCCGTCGATTTAAACTTGCACAACAAAGGAGATTGGAAGATAATGACGGAGCTGGAAAATGGCGACGTAGCTATTTTGGCTGATTATTGGATCTCTCTATTTATTTTATTTTATTTTTAATTTTCATTTTTAGTGACTGTTTGATGGAAAACGACGTAGAATTCTTTTGTTTCGATTTTAATAGCTTAACTTAACCTACTCAAACTTTTTTTGGACGAGGTTTTTTTATCATTTATGTCATGTTTGCGTAGCTTACAATGCTCCGTCCTAATCGATTTTATGCACCAACTACTACATAAATAACACTAGTTTTCTTAGTTGTGGGGTGTGATCGATTGTGCCAGGTCAGTTTAATCTATATTTTAATATTATATATTTATTTTTTATATTACAAAATTAAAAAACGGTTCGGGTTAAATTAGATTTGAATATTAAATGTTTACGTCTTAAGTTTAACTCATATTTTAAATGAATTTATTTTTTTACCTAAGCTTAATATTTTTGCTCAAGTTCTCTCATATTTCATGTAGGCTTTGAATTTAGATAGATAATTTATCCCTTAAACAAGATTAATTGTATGTATTAATTGAAAGGGTAAATTATACAAATTATCCCTTAACTTTAGTTAAAATTATGTTTTAGTCACTAAACTTTTAAAATTATCACTTACAGTATCGGGTTATCACACAACGATTGCCCACTCATTATATTTTATTACTAAGGTAATGGGTTTCCTACGTGACACATTAGTTTGCCACATGGTTTCCACGTAAAGTATCATGTCATACATTTAGGAAAATTTTAATTTTTCTAATGTAAAAAGTTAAAAATAATTATGAACTGAAAAGACAAACAAAACAATTTATTTTGTTCTCTATTTAAACCCTAAGTCTATTTCGTTTCTTTACGTACGTGAAGAAGAAAAAGAGGAGGAGAAGGATCACACTGTAATTTCAGTGTGCTATTGTGGAATCCAAAAAAAATTAAGATTATATTGTGATTGGTCATTTAGCATCGTCTTAATATTTTTAGTCATTAAGTCCCTTGACTTAATTTGAACCCAATCGAGCTCTTATCATTAACATGAAAAATTAATCAAGCCTTTACATTAATGATTTTCACATTTGATTGCATTAATCATTAAAATCAATCGACGAACCAATCAGATAATGAAATATGATAGCCTGTGATTTAATCTTTCATATCTCCAATAAAAATCATAAAAATATCTATCTAAAAAATATATAAAAGCACAAGTTTTGAAAAAACTTTTGAACGATAAAAATATTATTTATTGTTAATTATATTACTAAACTAAATTAGAATAAAATTTATAAATATTATTATATAATAATAAGAAATATTAATTAAAATGGGGCAAATATCCCAAAATACCAAAAAAATAAAAATTACGGAAAGGACGGGTTTCAAAAATATTGATAGGAAGGGCAATTTTCCCAAAAATCGCGTCCACGTCGGTAGCGTTTTTTGGGGAAGGCCTAAAAAGCGTCCATGGGGAGCGCTTTAGGCCACCTCAAAAAAAACGCTCCCACGAGGGCGCACTTTTCTTTGAGGTGGCCTAAAGCGCTCCCCATGAACGCGCTTTTAGGCCATGCATGATCAAATTTTTTTGACCGTTGGACCCCAACGGTCAAAACCAACAGTCAAAAAAAACTATAAATACCCCCAACCCTTCATTTTTTCACACTTCAATCCTTTCTCATTTTCTCTCAATTTTCTCTCAATTTGCCCTCAATTTTCTCTCAAGTTTCTCTCAAAGTCCTTGAAATTTACGCTTAAATTTCAAAATAGTCTTCTACTATTTACGAAAACCTTTATAATTTTTTAATATATTTATTTTTTGGAAAATTTAAAATTCTTTATCTGAGTACAATGGTAGGGATTTACGTCGCCTGAGACAAAGAATCACATTGGCGTCGAGCAATTGAAAATGGTAAGTTTGAATGTTAATTTTTCAATATTATTAAATTTTTTAATTATGCAATTTTAATTAATTTTGAATTTTATAATTTTTAAGCGATCGTAGATCGGGTGTTGCAATGTTATATTCGCAACATGCCTGGTCCCCCATCGCCATTGATCGAGAATTACCTGCGGGAAGCGGGTTTTTGGCACGTGGCCACGATAGGCTGGGGGTTCAAGTTGGACCCGACTTTGATCAGCGCGTTGATAGAGAGGTGGAGACCCGAGACGCACACTTTCCATCTGCCATGCGGAGAGTGTACCATCACCTTAGAAGATGTGCAGTTACAGTTGGGATTCTGGGTGGGATGTGTCGGTGAGTCACCGGTCCGTAACATCTCTCGATTGGATGGTCAGTATGCTACGAGCTCCCGGTGCCATTAGGATAAATTGCAAGGAGGTCGGATCGATATGGTTTGGTTACGAGACGCATTCCCGCAGAATGAAGGTTCGATGAAGAAGAAAGAATACGGTATGGCGGCATACATGCTTGAGATAATTGGAGGCTATCGATCTGGGACCTCTCTAGAAACCTCGTCCACCGAGATGGCTCCTGAAACTTGTTGATTTCGAGCGGTACGGTGAATTGAGTTGAAGGGGTGCCGCTTGTTATCGAGGTTGTATCGGGAGATGTCTTGGCGCGGCGGTCTTGAGTAAAGCAAAATCGGAGGTTGCCTATCACTACTGCAATCATGGGCATGGTTTCGATTTCCATTTTACGCCCTCGACTCGACCGACCATATTCATTCCCACCGATAACGAGGTAAATTTAATATTATATTTTACAATTATGTCGTAGATTTATAGTATAATTGCATGCTAAAAGTTTATTTAATTAGGTGGAACCATCCGACGAGTCATGTTGGAATACCGACTCATTAGAGGATATCTACTCCTATTGGAACAACGGTGAATCACAAGTAAGTGTCAATTTCGTTATTATAATTTAGTATTTATGTATATAACTAATATTTTGGTAATGTTAATATAGTTTCAATGGACACCGTGACGAGGATCCAAATTGAGGCGATAATTCGGGAGTTCCTCCAAAATCGAGCAGTTAGTACGTTAAGGTCCGCTAATCACCTACGTGACCGTGGAGATGCACCAGTCGGATCGGTTCTGCGGAAATTTCGATCGCAGCATGATTCTCGTGGCTCTGAGGTGCTCGATGATGAGCACGATGTGGACTTCTGGCAAAGACACGGATTGGCCAATATTTTGGTCGAACATATCGAGCGTAGGAGAACCGGTATGACTTTTTACCTAACCGGAATCGATCGTAGTTCCCGAGTTAAGCGTGCGTCGTGAGTACATGCCATGGTTTAGAATCCATGGCAAGTCGTATCTGTTGTCCGGATGAAGAGAGGCGGCGGCAAATTCAGCGAGCGAAGGAAACGTCGGGCCCTTTACATTCAAGGAGAAGGGTGATGAGGCGGGCCCGACAACGGCGCCTACACGATCCACCGGGCCCATCAACGCGCCTACACAATCACCGGCCCATCGATTCGGTGATAACACCGACAACACAGCGTCACGATTTATGCGGTCGTACCACCGCCTTATATGTATCCTCCTAACCCATATATGTTTCCTTTTCTAGTCCCCGTGTTAGAATGCATGGCGGGTTCGAGTCCGTTCCGATAACTCCTTTTAGCCACCGATCGTGAGGCCGGCGTCGGGTGTGGGATTAGAGGAGGCATCGTCGGGAGCGATTCTTTCTACTGAGCTCTTTCACCGACGGATGCGATCACCTCCGTAGTGGTTTATGCAAACACCTCGGTCATTATTTTATCAAGGTGGGTCATCATCGCAACACTCGAACTGCACCCACCGAAGGAACCCAATTCCCTTTGAGGTTCCACGACCCCCGTCGGAAGCTAGAAGAAGGAGGAATCCATCGCGTAACCGTCGACCGCCCCCGTGTGGCACTGGTTCCCACCGGCATCCGCACTAAACCCTAAACCCCCTAATTTGAGTAATTGTAAATTAATTTATAATTTGAGTTTAATTTTTTTTGTAATTAAGGTTTAATTTTTTGTAATTAAGTTGTAATATATTTAATAAAATTTGAGTTTATTTTTTATTGTAATTTAATTTTTTAATTTATTTAATTTTAATAACTTTGACAAAATAAAATTGGTTTATTTTTTTTTGTAATTAAGTTGTAATATATTTAATAAAATTTGAGTTTGTTTTTTTATTGTAATTTAATTTTTTTAATTTATTTAATTTTAATAACTTTGACAAAATAGGTTTGGTTTATTTTTTTTTTTGTAATTAAGTTGTAATATATTTAATAAAATTTGAGTTTGTTTTTTTGTAATTTAATTTTTAATTTATTTAATATTAATAACTTTGACAAAATAGGTTTGGTTTATTTTTTTTTGTAATTAAGTTGTAATATATTTAATAAAATTTGAGTTTGCTTTTTTTGTAATTTAATTTTTTAATTTATTTAATTTTAATAACTTTGACAAAATAGGTTTGGTTTATTTTTTCGTAATTAAGTTGTAATATATTTAATAAAATTTGAGTTTGCTTTTTTTTGTAATTTAATTTTTTAATTTATTTAATTTTAATAACTTTGACAAAATAGGTTTGGTTTATTTTTTTTGTAATTAAGTTGTAATATATTTAATAAAATTTGAGTTTGCTTTTTTATTGTAATTTAATTTTTTAATTTATTTAATTTTAATAACTTTGACAAAATAGGTTTGGTTTTTTTTTTTGTAATTAAGTTGTAATATATTTAATAAAATTTGAGTTTGCTTTTTTTTGTAATTTACTTTTTTAATTTATTTAATTTTAATAACTTTGACAAAATAGGTTTGGTTTATTTTTTTGTAATTAAGTTGTAATATATTTAATAAAATTTGAGTTTATTTTTTTGTAATTTAATTTTTTAATTTATTTAATTTTTTTATATAATAAAAATTGAGTTTAATTTTATTTCTTTTGTATTTTAATTTTTTATTTTAATTTTAATATCTTTGATAAGATAGAAATGATTTAATTTTTTAATTTAATTTTTGATTTAATTTTAATAACTTGAATAAAATAAAATTTGGTTTATTTAAGCATCAACGTTGATTAGGATGGAATGTTTTATTTTTAAATTGTAATAATTTTTTATTTTTGAATAAAAAGTTGTTTTTATTTGTGTTTGTAATTTAATTTTAATTATCTTATATTTAATAAATTTGAGTTATTGTACAAAAGTTCACCGTTTTCCTCCAAAAAACAGAAATTACATAGCAAAGAGACAAACAAGCTAAGAACACGGTCAACTAGTCCGATTTGGACACGAGCGAGATGTATGGCGGGTTCCTACACCACCCACACCACAGACTTTGGTTGGTCGGGTTCTGGATATCCATATTGTTGCGTATTCTAGTCGAGGAAGGTCGACCTTTTGGTTTCGTCTCAATTCTCTGTCAAGCAGCACTATACGGTGCAAGCGATACCGATGGCCACTTACGTTCATCCGGGATGGTGGGAATACGTGTCTCCACACGTTGTACATGTTTTCTAATTTGTAGACTTCGTCGACATAGCTCGTGGGGTCAAGACGAAGATTATGACAAGTCGCAAGTACATGAGCACATGGGTAACGAAGTGCATCAAATATCCCACAATCGCATGTCCTATTTGTCAAGTGTACGATAATGCCCGCCAACAATACCTTGGTTCGATCATCAAACTCCGTGACACGAAACCATAGGTCGTCGCGGTTGTGACAAAGCTGTCGCAAGATGGTGTTCGCCGTGCCTTCCACGGTTAATTTCTTGCAAGACCTTCGGGCTCCATATATGGCCTCCTTGCATCGCCTCGATAACTCAACGCTCTCTTGAAAATAGTGCCATTAAACGAAAATATGTCTCCCAAAACCGCTATAATCGGCAGATGACGGGTTCCTTTTAGCACGTAATTTATGCATTCGGCCAGTTTGTGGTCATATGACCATATCGTAGCGTCACGTCATATGCTTGTGTCCACTGTTCAAAAGGAATATTGTATAGTACTCTGCGCCTTGGCGTTATCTGTATAAACCGCCAACATCTCGTGAAAACGGTCTTTATTGATCTCCTACCGCCAATATCGTTGATAGCGAATATTACATACCACTATTCAATTGCGAATAAATTAAAAATTTCAAAAGAAATTATATTAATAGATATTTCATACCCATATCGGTCACTTACTGCTTACATCTTTTAGATCGGTGTTGCCCATAGTAGTTGGATGAAACATGCCCCAAGCAATATCGATGGTGTGTGCGATGCCACATGCTTCCTCGTCGTTCTATTGCCGCAAGTATTCCAGGCCCCAATCCGATATAACGATATGTCGGGTTGAGGCGACATGCCTCCTTAACCTAGATAGGAAGAAGTCTCGGTCATCACCGACTCCCGGTGTTATTGCGAACGCAATCGGAAGGATTCTCCACGGCCGTCTTGTGCCACACTAGCAATAGCCGATCGCGTATATCTACCATACATGAAGGTGCGTCAATTTGTACCAATGGCTTGCGGTATGTAAAAGCATCCGGCATTGCTTAAATGTCCGAAACGGCGCTTGAACACTGCGCATCCACGGAAAGAGACGATTGTTGTAATCGCGGTTTCGTTTCAATGTACATTGTCGCCTGGGACATATCTCTCAAGCACTGACACCATCGCCACACTTCATTATATGAAGCCCCACCGATCGTGCAACTTTTCCAACGCCTTTTGCTTGGCTATCCAAGCCTTTACAGAAGAGGCGTGTACCCCATTTGGCTACTGAATATTGCCAATTAAGGTAAGCCCGTAGTTTTGGGATCGACCTTCACCGTCGGGATTATTAAATCACCAAGATATCCGAATCCATCCTCGGATGATCTTGTGTTACACCACAACGAAGTACATTAAATAATGCAACATTACATAATATTAGTGTTATTGAAATCATTGAACACATAGTGGTCTTGTCTCGATAAGACATGTATGCGGACTTTTGTACTTCTTCACCTCCCACATCCCGTCCTTTTCCTCAACGACGCCATGATTTTTCATGCACATGTGCCGTCTTGCACAAAGACACTTCGCTTCGTACCTATCGAGCTTTGATTTAACCATAGTGTAGTTAACCCGCTTCTCGATCTTGTATTGTTTCAATGCACCAAGAAAAGTGTTCTTGTTGGAAAACGGTTACCAACTTCTAATTGGTGCGAATCCAACGAAGAATTTGTACGGCCACGAGTCTGTGTGGTAGTTCAGGAAACTCCAATGCATCATCTTGAGATAGATCGACATTATGCATGTGCACTGGAGGCGAGTATGCCCTGAATAACGGATCTTCTTCTTCTTCGTTTGAACCGCCCTCTACATCTTCAGGTACAATTGGAACGGGCTCCGGTTCAGAAATAGTCCAACTTCTGCACCGTCAGGCCCTGGCTCCCGAGGTGGATCCACATTGGATTCATCGTCCGATCCTCCATAACCTGCAATAAATGAGGGCCCCTCGCTGGTGGATGCCGTCGGTAATACATCATCCCTCCTTAAACATCTTTCGTAAAGATTCCAATCGTATGTGGATTGCCATCCACTAGAAGTTGATGGCGTCCCTAATACGTATTTACGTCATCCGACGTCGATTGACGAATATGCATGTCCCATCCACCAACCGAAAGTGTCGATGCGGGGTTTTGTTTTCCATACTACCACCGCACACGGGCACTTCGTGTTTTGCCTCTCACTTACAGTGTCGACTTGGGGTCGTGTATTCCCTCGAACGATACTAGATGTTGAGGTCGCAGCCCGGATCACTTGGAGATGAAAATTCTACATATACTTGATATAGGGTGAACCACGGCAAGATGAGTCTCCACCATTGGCTCAAGGCTCAGGGACCTTTGATGTCGAATCGTCATATCTCATTGGATCAACCAAGCATAAAATCTATACTTAATAGATGAACTTTCATTGGCGTTGTTCAATATTTTACGCTTAATTCTTTTGCAAGTTCTACCAAATCGACGTTTCAATTAAAACTCAATCGTTGTGTTCTCCGATAAGAAAACAACACCATCTTGATTGTCACGCACTTCACCATCGTAGTAAATAACTAAAGATTAATCGTTCACTCATTTTCAATTTTTTTCCTTTTACTTGAATTTGCTTTACATAACCGAGAATGTAATTTGGTGATTTATAGCCTAATTTTGCGGAGAAGATCTTGTAGCAAAAGTCGTCCGTGGAGCGCTTTTCGATGCTCTGGTAATAGTGCACCTATGAAGCGTTTTTGCCATCGTTTGTTGAAACATCTCCTCAAAATAATTTTCTTGGAGACCATTGTAGTAAAAAAGCGCGTCCGCGAGAGCATTTTCGCCACGGTTTGTTCAAACGTCTCTCAAAATTATTTTACCGAGACTCGCCCAAAACTTATTTCATTTTTCACATTGCAAGTGGACGGAAAGATTCCCCAAAATCGCGTCCACGTCGGTGCGTTTTAGTGAAAATGGTTTAAAAGCGTCGTCGGGAGCGCTTTAAACCCTCAAGAAAAAGCCTCGTGGGCGTTTTGCTAAGGTGGCCTAAAGCGCTCCCCATGGACGGCTTTAAGTCGCTTTCCCAAAAAACGCTGGCGACGTGACGCCGATTTTGGGAAAATTGCCCTTCCTAGGTCAATATTTTTGAAACCTATCCTTTAGGTAATTTTTTTTTTTTTGGTATTTTTGGGATATTTGCCCAATTAAAATGATAATATATTAATGTGAACTTAAGGCTCTACTTAAAAATAACATAATATGTTATTAATTAATAAAATTATAAATCTATAAAATCATTGAATATAATTGAATGAATTTAAAATAATAAGAAATCAAAATTTTAATTAAATAAATATATTTTTAATATATAAATACCCTTTATAAATTTAAAAATAATTATAATTTAATAGAAGTTGTGAGACAATTATTATTAAAAATATTGTGCTAATTTTAAAATAGAATTGTTATTTAAATAGAACTCTAAGTATAAAATATAAGAAAAGATAAAATTGTGATAATTATAATTATAATTATAATTTACTATTATTAGTTAAAAATTTAACTTGTTACTTTTATTAAAGTAAAATAAAATTATTACTTAAATATCTTAATTATAACTTAATTAATATTAAATTTAATTAAAAATTTTGAATAGAAATACTGCATGCTTTGTTGAAAATAAAACCAAATAGAAAAAATAAAACCACAAACTAAACCACACAAAAGCAAACAAAATAAATTATTTTGAATAATATTACTTTGCATTAATTACATAAAATAAAGTTGGGTTGGATGTTGAATATGTTAAAAACACTTTAACTATTAGTTGAAAATATGCTATTTGAATTGATAAGTTAATATATTTTAATTTTATTCAATAATTCAAATAAAAATATCATTTAACATTAATTACTGCAATTAAAAGTACAATATTTTCAAAATTGATTAAATATTAAACGTCAAATCGCATGCAATGCATGTGATATTAAAAGTTAATATATATAAAGTTTTAAAATCTATAAGAAATTATAAAAAATTATAGAAACTTATAAATATTATAAAAATCTTATCAAACGTTCTAAAAATTTATTAAAAAATCTTTAAAACTTATAAAATATAATTAAAAAACAAAATGATAAAGTATATAATATACCAAAACTAAAATTTCGAATGTACTATAAATTTTAAAATAATTCATCCTTAAAATATCTAAATCATAACATAAAACTCATAAAACCTAAGAATGATTCATTCTAAAAAATAAAATTAATTTATTCTCAATAATTCGACATGTCGAGACTCGGATGTCACTTGTTAGAATCGTAAAATTTTGATATAAAACTTAAAACCGTAAACCAATATCTATCAACAATAACAAAACTAGATGCGAAAGCGTACTTGAATCCATTGATATCTTCTTGAAGTCTTCAAGTCTTGTAGTTTTGATCTTTCAAATTAACATAAATATTTTAGAGACACGAGTATTTTAGAGAATGATAGCTTTCTCTTTTCTAAATATGGGATATCAGAGTATGTGTAATTTGAGGATCATAACCCAAATATATAACTTTTATACATTAACCTTAATTTCTAATCAACCTATCATCGATTAGAAACTAGTTATTAGAGTATCTACACATATTAGACTCGTACTTTTATTTAATAACTGAAGCCCATAATTATTATTATACATGTGATGTAAGGCCCAATTTTACAAACAGGCCCAAAACCCAAACCTATTGGACCTAAACCCTAGCCCAAAAGTTTAACCTAAAAACCTAAAAAAAAAAAAAAATGAATCAGAGGAGAGCCCTCGCACAAGACGTCTCGCCCAGCGAGGCCACGCCCTCGCGCAAGACGCCTCCTCTCGCGTTATGCGCCTCCCAACATTGTCCTCGAAAGAAAAGGAAAAATTGACAACAAACCTAGGGAACGAGGAGTTTTAGTTTTCGATTTTCCTAAAAGGCTATAAAAGCCGAATAGAAAGTCTATAAAAAAAAGGGAAAAAAGGAGGGGTTTTTTTTAATACGAAAAGAAGAAAACATACACTTGTCACAGAAAAATAGCAGAGAAATACAGAGAATATTCAGAGAAGGTTTTATTATTTTCTTTTTTTCCTTAGCTTTCCAAACTGTTCGTTGTTTTTTAGTTTTTTTTTCTTTTTTTAAAACACGCAAAAGCTACAGTAATATATAGTATTAAAGGAGGGGGAAAAAACTCACCTTTTCAAAAATTTTAGCCACCGTGTACGATGTCCGGCGACGGCGACTGACGGTGGTCCGGCGATCATGCTTTGGCCGGATGGTTTGAAGGAAAAGGGGTTTTTGAGGGAGAGTTTTTGGATTTTTTTTGAATAGAAAGGGTAAAATGAATTTTTAGGAAGAGTTTTAGCTTTTATAAGCTACACTAAACGGCACCGTTTTGATAAGTGGGTTCAGAGGCCAAAACGACGTCGTTTGGGCCTCGACCCTGTGACCATTCACCAGCATGAGGATGAGATCCGCGTGTTTTTGCTAGGGAGGGGCTAATTGCGCGTTTAGCGCCTCCGCTTTTTACTGGTTTTAAAATCAGGTTTTTTTTCCCGATTCGACCCCAAAAGTTCGCTTCTGATTTCAATTAAGTCCTCAGTTGAGCGCTGCGTTTTACAGAGTGGGGTTTATTTCTCTTTTGGTCCCTCTAAGTTGCGCTACAGCATTTCAATCCAATTCGTTATCATTATTTGTTTTAAATTCGCCCCAAATATTCATTTTTAACCTAATTTAGTCCCTTTTAATTATTTTTCGCTATTTTATCATTAAATCAATTATTTTTGAATATTTTGTTACGATATTATTAAACTATATTTTTTAGTATCTTTACTATTATTATATATTATTTTACTTACTTTTTTATTTTTATATTATTATTATATCCATATTCTATCAAACAATGCTTCTATTCTACAAATATTATTATTAATATTATTAAATTGTTTTATCATATTCTATTATATCGTATTACATTTTTTTCTTTCACTATTACCAATATTTTTATTTATTACGTTTGTTATTTTTATATTTTGTTGCATACTACTATTATTGTAACATCCCGAAATTAGGCCTAGTAGGATTGAGCCCAATGGACCTTGGGCGTAGTAGCGTTAAAATTTTTTGGAGAATAGGAGATCGGCTTAAGTGCAAGTTGGACCTTTTAGATAAGTGATTTTGGAAGGTTGGGGGCTTTATGAAGTCCCGGATCAAATATTAGCTTTGGGAAAATTTTGGCTTTAGGTGAAAAAACTTTAGAGGTTGGCGGTAGGCCTTAAGAATAAAATGTGGAGGAAAATGACACAAGTGGTGTGTGTGGTGTAGTGGCAAAGTGACGCGCAAGGAAGGAAGGAGGTCCAAGGTTCTAGTTGTAGCGTTTGCATTCCTTTTGATTATTTTATTAAATGAATTTAGACCTTGGCCATAGGGTTATATTTAATTGCGCATGGTTTGAGGCACAAGGAGCTAGTTGGTAAAGTGGCTAGCGGCGTGGATTATGTTATAAGGAGCACTGGTTCGAATCTCATGAGAAGCAACGGAATATTTATTTTCATGAGTGGATTGTAAGAGTTTCAGTTGAATTTAAACTCTCTGACGAAGGATCCCACATCGGAAAGATACAAGGAATGAAGGTGAAGAGCTAGCTATATAAAGAGCATGCCGGAGAAGGTTAACATACCTTGGTGGGCGTTAGGCACAGGGAGTGGTCGCAGTAGCGATTTAGCACCGTAGTCCTATCGGTGTGTAACTCTCTACTCTAAGTTGTAGAATGGCAAGAATTAGAAGTCTTTCATCACTAAGCAATAGTAGCCACACGAGCGTCTGGCGCGCGTGTGGGGCTTCAACGCGATAGTTGAGGCCATCAAGAGTATTCTTGTGGGTTGGGGGTGCTTGGGCTACGATGGGTCGAAGTGGGCCCCAATGGGCCCAGACTGCCCAATTGGAATAAATTGTATGATGATATAGTATATAGTGAACTAGACTAGGTGGAACTTATATACGTGGATAGATTTGTGTTAGGTGGGCCACACGAGCGTGTGGGCAGAATGGGCCGAAATCGAGTTTTAGGCCCAACATCCGTAAGAAAGACCGAAAATGGTAGTTGAGTCATCAGGCGACATCGCACCTTTAGAAAGGCCATTCCGTGTACAAAATTACGAAAATACCCTTAGTGGGTAAATTACAAAATACCCTTGGTGGGTAGATTACTGAAAATACCCTTGGTGGGTAAATTACGAAAATACCCTTGGTGGGTAAATTACTGAAAATACCTTAGTGGGTAAATTACGAAAATACCCTTGGTGGGTAAATTACAAAATACCCTTGGTGGGTAGATTACGAAAATACCCTTGGTGGGTGATTACGAAAATACCCTTGGTGGGTAAATTCTGAAAATACCCTTGGTGGATAAATTACAAAAATACCCTTGGTGGGTAAATTACAAAAATACCCTTGGTGGGTAGATTACGAAAATACTCTTGGTGGGTAAATTACGAAAATACCCTTGGTGGGTAAATTATGAGAATACCCTTGGTGGGTAAATTACAAAAATACCTAGGAAGGTAAATTACAAAATACCCTTGGTTGGTAAATTACAAAATACCATTGGTGGGTAAATTACGAAAATACCCTTGGTGGGTAAATTACAAAATACCACTTGGTGGGTAGATTACGAAAATACCCTTGGTGGGTAGATTACTGAAAATACCCTTGGTGGGTAGATTACAAAATACCCTTGGTGGGTAAATTACAAAATACCCTTGGTGGGTAAATTCTGAAAATACCCTTGGTGGGTAAATTCTGAAAATACTTGGGGGTAAATTACGAAAATACCCTTGGTGGATAAATTACGAAAATACCTTAGAGGTTGATTAGCATGATTATGTTGTTTTATGTCTATCGATTATGATGGTAATTCATGTTATACTTATATTTGATATATGTCTCAAGATACATGACATAACGCATACACGTAATTATTATGTCATATTGCACGGGTATGATGAGAGGAGGGAAGATTGATATCGTGACTTCGGTCACCGTGATTTGGTATCACATTCGTGTCTTCGGACACGAGGTTTGGCACCTCATAAGCGATTCGTCCACGTGGTTAATACCACCGTGGGTTGGCCCCACTTTTGAGATATGGGATCGTCGCCGGTGATTTGGTATCACACGGGTTGGCCCCACAACTTGATGATTCGTGACTTCGGTCACCGTGGTTTGGCACCACCGGTGGTTTGGCACCACCGGTGATTTGGCATCACATTCGTGTCTTCGGACACCGAGGTTTGGCACCTCATGGCGACTCGTCCCTCGTGGTTAACACCACCGTGGGTTGGCCCCACTTTTGAGATATGGGATCGCCGCCATGATTTGGTATCACACGTGGGTTGGCCCCACGATGGATTCTTCGTGATTTTGGTCACCGGTGATTTGGTATCACATTTATATCGTGACTTTGGTCACGGTGGTTTGGCACCACCGGTGGTTTGGTACCACACGGGTAGAAAAGGAGTTATGGATGGCTAGGTTGGGTGCATTATACATATATGTTGCTTTGTTATAATTTGTGTAAGACGTGGTATTTACCCGGGAGAGGAATATGCATTGAGTCTTGGTGACTCACCTTCTCCCTTATCTTTTCAGGTGATTCGTGAGTTTGCGGATGAGGAGCGGATGAACTCGAGGAGGCCATGCAATAAAATTTGGTTTTACATGAATTTCCAATTGGGTACTTTATTTTAATTTGGTTTTCATATTTTTATGGATTTGTAATAAGGCACATTTAATTATGTTTTGGATTATTTTTATGTTTTGAATATGTTTAAAATATGGCTTTTAAATTACTTGGTTAATTTAATAATTGAGCCCAAAGTTTTCTAAACTAAAAACTCGCAATGGTTTTAAAAATCTTACCATCGGGTAACATGAATAGTTCAATAGTAAAATTACAAGTTAAATGTTTTCAACAGTTAAGTGATTTCCAAAATTCAAGTTTCTATACTCAATTGCAAACGGATTTTCCAAAATGATATTTCAATTTTCTTAAAAGATATAAATGTTTTCTATCCTATGATTTATCAACTAAGTTTTAAAGTTTTATGTAATTTCAAGTAAATTTCAATTTTAACTTATTTTCGACAAATAAAGAATTACAAAGAGTTTTTCACAAAAATTTAATTGTTAATTGATTCTTTCAAAAATTATTTTCCTTAGTGACATACCGATTCGACGTGGCGTATTGACCGGTTTGGGGTGTTACAATTATATCCATTATTATTATTTCTATTATATTCACTATTATTTTCAATATGGTTACTATTACTTTATTATTATATTTATTATAGGTATATATATATATATATATGTCTCTATTATTTTATTTTCATTGCTATGGTTATTATTATGTTATGTTTTCTTTATCAATATTAATATTACTATTTTCGTTATTTACATTACCTTTATCATTTTTTGGTAATTTACTATTTAAATTTGTATATTTTTTTCTTATCATTCCATGTCAATCAATAATTTTGAATTACATCTTAACGTTTTATTTTTTTTTTTTTCCAAAATTCATAAAAAGGATTTTACAAAGGTAACATTACGTGGTTGGAAGTTCGAAATCGTGCTCAATCGTCTTTGAGCTTGATTTTTCGTTCATTCCATATCACTAAATGTCTTTAAAGATTTAAATCATATTTTTATAAGGCAATGTTTCGTGTTTGGAAGTTCAAGAAATTTGTGCCCAATCGTGCTTAGTTTCGATTTTACGTGCATCTAAACAACTAGATATCCTTCATGATTTTTTTTATCGTATTTCTTAAATAAGGAAATATTTCATGATTGAAATCCAAAGAATCGTACCCAATCGTCTTTGGGTTTCAGCTTTTAGTTTAGCCAATAGTGAAATACCCTTTTCAAATTGCACTAATGTATTTTGGAAATCATAAAATGATCTTGGTATCAAGTGTTTGAAGCATCATGTTCTATCGTGCTGGACATGATATTTCAGCTTTTCGGAACAAGAGAGTTTTGATATCCAATACGAGTCATCCGAACATTTTTTCCATACTTTAAAATATTTACTAATTTTCGATATTAAGGACATTAATCAATCAATACGGTACCAATTTTGGGCGTTGCGAGGGTGCTAACCCTTCCTCGTATGAATCAACGACTTGAGCCGTTTCTTTAAAATTAAGTAGACCAAAATGTTTTATAAGTGGCCCAATCACACTTTAAAAAGGATTGGTGGCGACTCGCTTTTGTATTTTAAAGTCGGCCGTTTTTCAAACAAAAATGGATTCGACAGCTTGGCGACTCTACTGAGGACCAATAAGAAAGTCAAGCCGTAAAGTTGGTTGATTAATGTCCTTTTTATTGAAAATAAATTTTTTTTCGTTTTTCCCATTTGCATGAGTTTTTTGTCGCGTCGTATATTTGTTTCGGGTTTGAGACACATGGGATATCTCTGCATTCATGTTACATGACCGTTGTGGTCACATCCTTTAAGTGGGAGCGAGAAACTATGCCTTCGTGAGGTTTTCACCTCCGCATGGGCTAGGGGATCGCTTTCGGGATACATCCGTACTTATGGTTCCGTGAGGTTTTCACCTCCGCATGGCCATAGGGAAATGTATTCCCCTGAACCGAACTCGATCTATATGAGCCTATAATGGGTGAGGATTGAGGAATCTGTTGGTTCAGGTACCCTTTTGCTTTCTTTAGAACCAAACCACATATAGTGAACCTTAAGAGCCCACCCTAGGTAGAGCCATGCTAAACCTTAGTGGCTACCTATGTAGTGGTTAGACATTTTTTTCACTTGCTTTGGTTACTTTTATGTGATACTAACTTGTTTTATTTTGGTCATATTTGCATGTCATTTCATACTTAAAAGGCGTCGATTCCTGTTTTAATTACTAAGTTAGAATACTTGTTATGGGGGACGGATTCCTTGATAAAGTAGAGGATAATGCGGATCGATGCGTATATGGTCGGAGAAGACACGACTTGAGAAGGGGATAGCCTAATCAAGGCTACACATCGAATTATTAGACTTCACTCAGTCGATGTGACGCAGAATGAGCTCCAAGAACTAAGAGATATATGGGCTGGTTGGGATGAAGCAACTAAGCAACTGTTCTACATTAATTATGGTGATCTACCTTACTTACTTGACATCGAGTGGACAAGCACTTGTTTGGGCTATGACTCAATATTGGAATCCGCTTATATTTGCTTTTACATTTGGGGAAGTAGACTTGGTGCCTCACCGTGGAGGAATATCTGGCTTTGCTTGCAATCAAAGGGCTCGGTCGACAAAATTTACTTGGTGGCCGCTTAATGCAACCGACTTTTGTAAAGAAGTCGATGAGTATCACGGGATGAGCGAACGATTGGGTCATGGCACGAATTAAAGAGAAGGGTGAAGGAAATACATTCCTTGGGTAAGCTTGAGGACTGATGACCAAGACACCCGGATGTAAAGAGGAAAGTCGACATTTTGCCTTAAGTATCTATGGTTTGGTAATTTTTCCCAAGGCTTTGAGGCATGTAGACGAAGCAATTATTGATTTGTTCGATCGTCTTGACAAAGGGGTTATCTGGGTATTAATGATTCTCGCCAAACATTTAGATCTTTGAGCTCGTCTGAGAAAGCGGTGAGGAAGATTCATGGGATGCGCACAACTATTTGCCGGGTGGTTTCATAGCCATTTCGGAAAGTAGATAGAAATTCTTGTCGGTCTTTTTATGAATTACTCCCAGTTAAAGGAGGTGGCCGTCAGCGCTAGGAGAGATGACATATCGAAGAGAAGCGGATCGCTTCTTCGTAATCTTCGGAAAAGGATGTGGAATAGAGAACTCCTTGGTTCGTTCCCAATGAAATCCTCTCTTGGTGTGGGAGTTATGATTGGGTTCCTCTGTTAGGGATCCGGGAGTGTTGGTATGCTCCTTTGCTCGTGCTAAGGTAATACCAATCGAGACAGGTTTATACCAAGAATACATGGGTTAGCTCGGTTTAAATTTTCGTATAGTGGGAATAATTATAAGAAAAGAGTTCGAGAAGTTTACGATGCGTGAAGCGATTCACGGAATGAAAAGAGTTGCGATAAATCTAATGGTAACCTCGAATATAACACATGGTAGAAGCGGGAGAGTGAACGATAATATCCCTGTGTCGGTTTGTGAGGATCTTTCGATCGATGAAGAATACCTACAAGTAGTCCTTCCGAGTTGGAGATCATGAAGCGAGGACTTTGAAAGTAAAATTCGAGTTAGGGAAAAGATAGAACAACCTGGAAGGGAAAAATGAATCGATGTTAGATATTGATATCCGTAAATCGAGGTGAGAAGTCGAGGAAAGGAAAAGGAAGGTCAAGAACATTTGGATAGCGAAGACCGACACAAGAAGTTGCATCTATTGATGAGGATCTTTGGTGGGTAAAACCTCGTAACAATAGCGCCAAGAAGTTCGGAGGAGAATACCAAGGTTGACCAAAGGAAAAAGAGATCCATGGGGTTCAAGCACAAAAGATGCCCTAAAAAGGCGGTGGGGAGAGCCAAAGCAAAATAAGATGCTAAGGGCTCGAGTAGCGTAATTAGAGAAGGCATTGAGTCAAAGTCACAACTCTACGGTGAAGTTGGAATCAAGCTAGGCGATTGAAGAATTGAAGGAAAGGTGGTGGAACTCAAAGCAAGGTTGCAAAGCAGTGAGCTCCGGATCCAACTATTAGAGGCGGATAAACAACGAGGAAAGAATAACTTCAACGATCTCGTAACCAAGTCGAGAAAGAGACTACCTTATGGGTGAAGTCGTGGTTCGAGATCTGAGAGGTGGTCGATCATCTACAAACCCTAGCAGTTCAGGCTGATGTGTTAAGTATATTTTATGAGTCAAAGTCAGACCAGGGTCGAGAGCTAGCTTCACTTCTTGAGAAAGTAAAAACTTTGGGCATAAAGGCTAGGTCGTATATGTGACTTTGTTTTATGTAAAGGATTTTATCTTTTTCAATGAGTATTCTAAAAGAAATTGAATCAGAATCGACTCTTTTTATTTTTGCATTCATTCATTTGCATTACATTTTATGCATTGGCACGTGCATCTTTGCATTTGCATTAAATATTATAAGACAACCCTATTAACTAGAGGTCATACTATAGTTATCCACGAAACACCATTGTTACACTCGAAAAAGACGAGAACAATGGATCAAAGGATGGAAAGGTTAGAGCAGATGCAGAAAGAGATGCAAGACCAATTGCGTGCTCGGATGCAAGAAGCGATTAGCCAAGATCCAACAGATATGAGGATCAAATCTTGGAATCCAGAGAAGCATGATGAGCCGCCTAACACGCTTGTTGTTGGAGGTCCTGGAAACGGAAAAAGGCCTATGGTCGATACTGGAGATGATAATGAAGATTTTACTTGCCCTCCGGGCCTGGCCCCGACAAGTTTCCAAGTGCAACCACCAAGAGTGTCGGTCAATATCAAATCTCAACACCAATCCGGTGCTCAGATCGTAAATTTCCCATGCTCGAGCTCTAACCCAAGTCAATCTGTAAAACCAATGGTCCGGACTTGACGAGGTGCGGAAGGGGAGAAAGTAAAAGCAGAGCTTCCAAAAGAGTTCGAAGATCGATGCAAATGGCTAGAGGAGAAGTTTTGAGCATTGGAAAGTGCTGATCACCAATGCGAAGTGGATGCTAAGAAGCTGAGTCTAGTCCCAGATTTAGTACTTTCTCCGAAGTTCAAGATGCCAGAATTTGAAAAGTACAATGGGACTAGCTGTCCTGAGGCCCATATTACGATGTTTTGTCGGAGAATGATAGGATATGTCAATAATAACCAGTTGTTGATCCACCGCTTCAGATAGTCGATTGAAATGCAAAGCAAAATAGTACAATCGGTTGAGTTGTACCCAAATCAAATCTTGGAGAGATTTGGTGCAAGCTTCATCAAGCATTACGGCCATGTGACCGATATAGCACTGACGTGATCACGCCGCAAAACATGGAGAAAAAGCCAAGTGAAAGCTTGGAAAGTACGCCTAAAGATGGAGGGAGGTCATTCTGTGTCCGACCACCATTACTAGAAAAGGAAATGACCATGCTCTTCATTAATACCTCAAGGCACTGTTCATTAACCACATGTTAGGAGGCACGATTAAGAGTTTCGCAGAACATGGTGATGTCAAAGTGAGATGATAGAGAACATAATCGGTGTAGGAATATAGAAGTTTAGAGAGCACAAGAAGAGCAAATACCAAGAAAAAAGAAGTCAAGTAGGGAATATAAGCTCGGGTTATCCTAAACCCATTACTATTACCCAACCGAGAGTCAGTGTGGGCGTGAGAACGACCAAGACAAGAGTCCAACACGAGGCAAAGGATCGAGAGATTCCAATTTACTCCTATCTGGGTGACGTATAAGGAGTTGTATAAGATTTTATTCGATCGCGCATGTCGTGTCCCCATTTTACTGAAGCCACTGCAACCTCCATATCCTAAGTGGTATGACACAAACGCCGATGTAGTACCATACGGATGTAGTAGGTCACTCGACAGAGAACTATACTTCATTCAAAAGACTAGTCGGCGACTTATCAAGGCGGGGTGGTAGCTTCAATGACCCACTGGTAGAGGAATCTGCTACCAGTCATACCGATAATGGGTAAACGCGATAGTTGAAAACAAGGAGGAGGTTCAAACAGGAGATTGCTGAGGTCAGAACCCCATTGAGAATGGTTTGGAAAGAAATGCAGAAGGTTGGGTTAGTTCTGTAAGAGAATATGAGCAGATCTCAAGATACAGGGAACTACTGTGAGTTCCATGACAAGGAAGGCCATGAAATCCAGCAATGTAACGAATTTAGAGCCCTAGTACAAGGGCTAATGGATAATAAATAGCTGGAGTTCTTTGACTTGGTGGAAAGAGGAGATGTATGTTCCACAGAAGGAGGGCCAGCAGAAAGGATCCTTAAAGTCAATCACCCACGTGTGATTATCACGCGGCCAGGGTCGACGAGGCCGGAGTGAAGGTGGCACCGAGGGTCGTAATCAGAAAACCTGTAATTTCTATTTCTAAGAATACACCAAAGATTGTAATTCAGAAACCCGTGACTTTTTCTTATAAAGATGACAAGAGGGTACCTTGGAATTACAATAGCACTATGATAGTTTTCGAGAAAAGAATTGGCCAAAGATACTCTACCCGTAAGTTGAGTCCTCTATGAGAAGGGAGATGAGAAGACAGGACCACTTGTTAATAAACCAAGAATGAGGATGAGGCGGGGAGTTCTTGAAGTTCACGAAGCCTGATGAGTGACACAGTGTGGTGGAATAGTTACACAAGCAAAGACACGCACATCCAGATTGACCTTCTCGCTAAACTCGAGAGGACACCGTAATGCGTTAATGAAAGCGTTGAACCGATTTATGTTGTTGATGACATTTCGATAAATAAATCGGACCGTCTTGTAAATAACATAAGCGCAGATAATTTCACCTCGTTCGATGATGACGAAATACTCACGTAAGGGGATCTACCAAGGCTTTGCACATCACTACCTAATGCAAAGGGTATACACTGCTAGGGGTATTAATTGACAATGGATCTAAGATTGAATGTTTTGCTCCGCTCTACACCGGACAAAGTTACTCAGTAGACGGCTCACATGAAAACGTGTCAAAATATAGTGAGAGCATTCGATGGCACCGAGAGAGAAGTAATGGGAGGATCGAGATACCCTCCTAATTGGGCCAAATACGCACGAGGTAGATTTCCTTGTGATGAGCATCAAGCCTTCAGATAATTGCTTATTGGGGAGGTAGTGGATCCACTCGGCGGGAGCCGTACCATCGTCATTGCACCAAAAGTTAAAATTAGTAATGAGGTCGGTTGATAATCATAAATACAGAGGAGGATATCATCGCGTCTGCTTTCTAGTGATGCACCGTACATAGAGAATAATACGGAGGCCATAGAGTGCTCCTTCAGGTTATTAGAGTTTGTAAATGCGACTTTCATCGATGAAGGTGACAAGGTCCGGTACAAAAATCTCTAAAGCCACAAGGATGGGCCTACAAATGACGGTAGGAAAAGGAGCGATCTCGAAGAGGACTCGGAAAATACCTTGAGGCCCGGTCAGAGTACCGAGATTGGTTAACAAACATGATCGCTTTGGTCTAGGTATAGACCAAATACCGCACGAGAAAGGAAGAAGCGGAGAGGAAGCGTGAAAGACGAAGGCACGATTGAGCGGTCTTTGAGATTGAGTGGCGCTCAATGACCTTTCCCATATATCTAATACATTCGTGTCGTGAGGGATTATTCATTAGGATGGGAGGACATGAATGAGGAAACAACAAGACATGATGAGAAGTTTGGACATCAACGCTGTGGTGAAGGAAGTTCGAGGAGAGGAAACTTATGTATCCGCCTACGAGCCCCGGAAGTGTTCGGACAACCGGATCATGGAAGAAATTTACGTAGTTTTTAGGACTAAAACAGTAATGTTCAAAACACACTTGTTGTTTCAAGCCTAGGAACAATAAGAATTTTTGTGAAATAGGCATGTTCACGCATCATTATTTTCAATAAGAAGTGTATTTTTCTTTCCATTTCGCAATTATTATTCTACCTCTGTTCCACTCCATTCATAATCATAAAGCATAAATAAGTCGTCCTTAAATTCATTTTCATTAAATATTCTTTTATACCTACCATAGGTCCCCAGATATAGACGTTATGAGTAACACTGCTATGAGCTCAGAATCCCCTTATGAGCAAGACACGTGCCAGTAGGGATCTCGTGACTTACAGATGACTTAAGATTATGATTTATCCCTAATTTGTTAACGATGGTAGAGCGGAGAGAGAGGCCGATTCTACCTCACGAAGAGACAATTGAAAATGTGCTTCTAGAGGATGGGAAAGAAGTAAAAATTGGTACCTTCATAACCCATGAAACAAGGCAGACCTCATTAGACTTCGCTAGAGTTCAAAGATATCTTTGCGTGGTCGATCAAGACATGCCAGGTTGAGTCTTGATATTGCAGACACCGTATCCCCATAAAAGGAGAATGTAAGCGGTCCAATAAGCTTCAAGGATGAGACCCGATGTCACAAAGAAAGATAAGGGAAGAAGTCAAGAAGCAATTTGATTCGGGTTCTACGAGTAGTAAATTACTCGTAATGGGTAGCCAACGTGATTCCCGGCCCCAAAAGAATGGAAAAGTCCGGATGTGTGTCTATTACAGGACCTAAATAAGGCCAACCAAAGACAACTTCCCACTACATCACATTGACACTTTAGTGGATAACACGACGGTTTTCATTTTTCTCCTTCATGGACGGTTTCTCGGGATACAATCAAATAAAGATGCATCCTCAAGACATGGTAAATACCACCTTCATAACCTTATGAGGACTTTTGTTACCAAGTGATGCCATTTGGGTTAAAGAATGCGGAAGCAACATACCAAAGGGCTATGGTAACCTTGTTCCATGACATGATGCATAAGGAGATTGAGGTCTACGTCGACGACATGATCGCAAAGTCTCGAACGGAAGGAGAGCATGTGCAAGTATTGAGGAAGCTGTTCCTGAGATTGAGAAAATTTCAGCTGAGGCTCAATCCAGCCAAATGTACTTTCGGGCTCGATCAGGAAGCTATTGGGTTTCGTGGTCGATAAAAGGAATTGAAGTAGATCCGGATAAAGTCATGGTCAGACAAAATTGCCTCCGCTGCACTCGGAAGGAAGTCCGAGGTTTTCTAGGAGATTGAATTACATCGCTCGGTTTATTTCACAATTGATCGAGAAATGTGATCCAATATTCCGCCTTCTTAAGAAGCACAATCCGTATTTGGGATGATGATGCCGAGGCGCTTGACAAGATTAAACAATATTTGTCCAACACCCCAAGATAATGCCTCCCATCCGATAGACCTTGATTTTGTATCCGCGTTGTTCGATAACTCAATGGGATGTGTGCTAGGCCAACACGATGAGACGGTGGAGGAAAGAAAGAGTGATATATTGCCTCAGTAAGAAATTCACCGAGTGTGAAATGAGATACTCGCCAATTGAGAAATTGTATTGTGCATTGGTCTGGACAACTCGGAGGTTGAGGCATTACATGTTGTACCACACGACTTGGTTAATTTCGAAATTGGACCCTTTGAAATACATGATGGAGTCGATCGCCCTGAATGGAAGAATAGCCCGATGGCAAATTTTACTTTCTGAATTCGACATTTCTATGTGAACCAGAAGGCGGTGAAGGGGAGTGCAATAGCAGATTTCCTAGCCAGCAGGGTGCTAGATGATTATGAGCCTCTTAATTTCGATTTTCCTAATGAAGAGTTGGTGTTTGTAGCAGCGACTGAGGAAGGCATCCTAGAAGATCAGCCTTGGAAGATGAACTTTGATGGAGCGTCAAATGCCGTTGGTAATGGAATTGGGGCAGTCCTGGTATCCCCAAAAGGAGAGCACTATCCATTCACTTGCAAGTTAGACTTCGATTGCACAAATAACATGGCAGAATACGAAGTGTGTATCATGGGGATCTGAGCAGCCATAGACCACAAAGTTAAGGTGCTAGAGGTATATGGAGACTCGCCGGTAATATATCACCAAAGGAGAATGGGAAACAAGAGATCCCAAACCGATCAGTTATCGAAAGTTAGTTTTGGAACTAATTGAGGAGTTTGATGATATCACATTCTTTTACCTTCCGCGTGATGAAAACCGGATGGTCGATGCTTTGGCCACTCTAGCTTCTATGATCAAAGTGAATGAGCGAGAGGTATGAAGCCTATCCAAATGAGTATTTACGGGTTCACTCATTGTTTCAATATTGACGAAGAGGAAGAGAGAGATGATCATCCTTGGTACTATGATATTCTGCAATATGTGAAAAGCCGTGAATATCCCGATCAAGCAACTGAAAATGATAAGAAAACATTGAGAAGACTTGCCAGCGACTATGTCCTAGATGGAGAGATCATGTATAAAAAGAGGAGGGATCAAGTGTTGCTCAGATGTGTGGATGCTGTTGAAGCTAGGAAAATCCTGGAAGAAGTCCTTGATGGGGTCTGTGGAACACATGCCAATGGGTTTACGATGGCCAGGCAAATCATGAGATTCGAGTACTACTGGTCCACGATGGAAGGAGACTGCATCCGTTATGCCAAGAATTGCCATAAGTGCCAAGTTTATGGAGACAAGATCCATGTGCCTCATTCATCTCTTCATGTTATGACTTCTCCATGGCCTTTCTCAATGTGGGGCATGGATGTCATTGGGTCGATCTCACCGAAAGCTTCTAATGGACATCGTTTCATCTTTGTGGTTATTGATTACTTTACCAAATGGGTAGAGGCAGCTTCATACGCTAATATCACGAAGACGACAGTTAGCAAGTTTTTGAAGAAGGAGATCATATGTCGCTACGGTATGCCAGAAAGGATCGTGTCTGATAATGCACTAAACTTGAACAATAAAGCGATAGCGGAAGTCTGTAGTCAGTTCAATATTAAGCACCATAACTCGTCGCCATATCGCCCAAAAATGAATGGAGCAGTCGAGGCGGCCAATAAAAATATCAAGAGAATTGTGGGGAAAATGGTTGAGACTTACAAGGATCGCACGCTTTCTCTCAGTGTTGTGCGCCACTGGCTATTGTCCTCGCGAAAGAAAAGGAAAAACAGTCCAACAAACCTAGGGAACGAGGAGTTTTAGTTTTCGATTTTTCCTAAAAGGCTATAAAAGCCGAATAGAAAGTCTGTAAAAAAAAAAAAGGGAAAAAAGGAGGGTTTTTTTTAATACGAAAAGAAGAAAACATACACTTGTCACAGAAAAATAGCAGAGAAATACAGAGAATATTCAGAGAAGGTTTTATTATTTTCTTTTATTCCTTAGCTTTCCAAACTGTTCGTTGTTTTTTAGTTTTTTTTTCTTTTTTTAAAACACGCAAAAGCTACAGTAATATATAGTATTAAAGGAGGGGGAAAAAAACTCACCTTTTCAAAAATTTCATGGTGGCATGACGACGTGGCGACGGTGGTCCGGCGATCATGCTTTGGCCGGATGGTTTGAAGGAAAAGGGGTTTTTGAGGGAGAGTTTTGGATTTTTTTGAATAGAAAGGTAAAATGAATTTTGGGAAGAGTTTTAGCTTTTATAAGCTACACTAAACTGCCATTGCTTTTGATAGTGGTTCAGAGGCCAAACGACGCTGCTTTGGGCCTCGACCCGTGACCTGACCCGCACAGGATGAGATCCGCAGTTTTGCTAGGGAGGGGCTAATTGCGCTTAGCCCTCCGCTTTTATTGGTTTTAAAATCGCTTTTTTCCGATTCTACCCCAAAAGTTCGCTCGATTTCAATTAAGTCCTCGATTGAGCTGCGCTTTACTGAGTGGGGTTTATTTCCTTTGGTCCCTCTAAGTTATAGCAGATTTCAATCCAATTCGTTATCATTATTTGTTTTAAATTCGACCCCAAATATTCTGCTTTTAACCTAATTTAGTCCCCTTTAATTATTTTTCGCTATTTTATCATTAAATCAATTATTTTTGAATATTTTGGTTACTTATATTATTAAACTATATTTTTTAGTATCTTTACTATTATTATATATTATTTTACTTACTTTTTTTATTTTTATATTATTATATCCATATTCTATCAAATAAAGGTTTCTATTCTACAAATATTATTATTAATATTATTAAATTGTTTTTATCATATTCTATTATATTTGTATTACATTTTTTTCTTTCACTATTACCAATATTTTTATTTATTACGTTTGTTTTTTTATATTTTGTTGCATACTACTATTATATCCATTATTATTATTTCTATTATATTCACTATTATTTTCAATATGGTTACTATTACTTTATTATTATATTTATTATAGGTATATATATATATATATGTCTCTATTATTTTTATTTTCATTGCTATGGTTATTATTATGTTATGTTTTCTTTATCAATATTAATATTACTATTTTTGTTATTTCATTACCTTTATCATTTTTTTTGGTAATTTACTATTTAAATTTGTATATTTTTGTTCTTATCATTCCATGTCGATCAATAATTTTGAATTACATCTTAACGTTTTATTTTTTTTCTTTTTCCAAAATTCATAAAAAAGGGATTTTACAAAGGTAACATTACGTGGTTGGAAGTTCGAGAAATCGTGTTCAATCGTGCTGGGCTTCGATTTTTTCGTTCGTCCAGATCACTAAATGTCTTTTAAAGATTTCAATCATATTTTTTATAAGGCAATGTTTTGTGTTTGGAAGTTCAAGAAATTCGTGCCCAATCGTGCTGGGTTTCGATTTTCTGTGCATCTAAACAACTAGATATCCTTCATAGATTTTTTTTTATCGTATTTCTTAAATAAGGGCAATATTTAATGATTGGAAATCCAAAGAATAGTACCCAATCGTGCTGGGTTTCGGTTTTAGTTTAGCCAAATAGTGAAATACCCTTTTCAAATTGCACTACATGTATTTTGGAAATCATAAAATGATCTTGGTATCGAGTGTTTGAAGCATCATGTCCTATCGTGCTGGACATGATATTTCAGCTTTTCGGAACAAGAGAGTTTTCCAATACGAGTCATCCGAACATTTTTTTCCATACTTTAAAATATTTACTAATTTTCGATATTAAGGACATTAATCAATCAATACGGTACCAATTTTGGGCGTTATGAGGTGCTAACCCTTCCTCGTATGTAACCGATTTTGAGCCCGCTTTTCTTAAAATTAAGAGACCAAAATGTTTTATAAGTGGCCCAATCACACTTTAAAAGGGATTGGTGGCAACTCCGTTTTGTATTTTAAAGTCGGCCTGCTTTTTCAAACAAAAAATGGTTTCGACATGTGATACCCATAATTTTCCAACATTTATTTGATACGAACATAATTATTTTTTTCCATATATTTGAAGAAATACTTTATGAATAATATTTGATTGACATTACAAATTGTGTATAGGAAGCCACTATGGGGAATCTGATGTCTTCTTCTTCTTCACACTGCTTTTTACTCATAGCTTATCACCAACCATGACATGATATTCCTTTTTGTCATAAGCTTTGTTTTTTATCCTTGCAACGTTAGTAGCTGTAGTTCATTGATGTTGTGTCACTCATATTTTGCTGTTGGGTACTGGTCACTTTAATGTCTTGGTCTCAGATCATAGGATAAGTAGTTTTGCTCCTTTGAAATTACATTTTAGAGTTCAATAGCTACGTGTTAAAATAGCAAATTTTGTCCGATAGGATTATTATTTTTAGTCATTCATATATCTTGGAATCATGTACCATCGAATTATATATTTACTCTTAACAAGAGATAACTTACCGTAAGACGTTCAATGACAATTCATCAATCAAAAAAGACACATAATTTAAAGATGTTTTCCTTAGATACTTACATAACTAAGGCACACAATTAACCATGCTCCCCAACTCTCGATTCGATCTCCATCCCCTTAAATCCTTCAAAATCCTCCCATTTCTCACAAGTCTCCTACCTCCATAGCTCATCAACAGGGAACATCTTATTACCATGACATGAATTTTAGTCTGGTCCTTGCTTTCTACTTTTATCATTAGCTAGCGCTTGTTTAGGATTGTTTTGGGGTAATTTATCAGAAAATACATTTTTTTTATAAAATTTACGGAAAATAACTTGTTTTCTAATCATTTATCGAAAATGATCATTTCTCCTGAAAACGCGTCCACGTCATTTCAGGAGATGTAACAAGAAAACGCATCCCTTGGGGGAGCGTTTTTGCCACATCAAAACGCCTTTAAAGCGCTTTGTCGATGTGGCAAAACGGATGCTTTTTAACCCGTATTTTTTTCAAAAAAAAACTATTCTCAAATTAAATTTTCAAAAAATGTCATTTTTTAGAAATTATAAAAATAGATCAATTTTTTTAAGGTGTCACCAATTAATATGGAAGAATAACTTACAAAGCAAAAGCTTTATATAGACCTAAAGTCTCATTTGACTTGTTTTCTTGAGCAATGTGGGATATGAGATATGTGTATATATAGACTCATGAATAGTTTTGCAGCTTGTTCCTAAACAATGTGGGATTCCTTCCTCTTTTAACTAACAATATGAGATTAAATGCATATTTTTTTTACAAAACAATTTCTATTTTTTATATTTTGTTAACATTTTCTCATATTATAAAATTATCTTTTGAGATCTTTAATCTTGTTGCATTTAGAATCGTTAACATATACAAAAGAACTATTAAAAAAGAAAACAAATTGCACATATGAAACTTGTACATGTAATAATCTTTTATTCAATTTTAAATGTTTGAAGTTAATATCAATGCAATTCTAATTTTAAAATAATTTTTCATTATTTAAATTTAGAAGTTATACTTTTAATTTTTTTATTTATTTTATTTTATATTATGAATGTTTGATTAATAAATAAATGGTGAGTATTTGGTACTCAAATAGTATTTTTTTTTGTAATTTTAAAAATTGATATATCTTTTAAATATTTTTTAATATTTTACTATACTAATTAATTTTTTAATTCTAATTTTAATTTAATTTTCATCACCTAATGAATGCCGATAAATTTATTTCAGATATATTTTGATTAGATAGATAATCTATTTAAACATAGTATATAATTATGTTAAATAAGTTTTTTATAGAAATATATAATATACATAAAATATAATAATTATTTTTCATATTTTATATCTAGATTAAATTACATTAATAGTTACTTAACTATATTTTTAGCTATCGAATTATAAAACTTACAAAATGATCACTCAACTATTAGTAATTTTTAAATATTTTATCATACTCATTTTATATTTTATATTTTATATTTTTTACTTAGAGTTTAAATGTTTTATTTATAATGTAACAAATGTTAACTTTTGTAAAAAATATCAAATATAGTGTAGCATTTAATCTCATGTTTTTAGTTAAAAAAGGAAGGAATGCCACATTATTTAGAAACAAGCTGCAAAACTATTTATGAGTCTATATATACACATATCTCATATCTCACATTGCTCAATAAAACAAGGCAAATGAGACTTTGGGTCTATATAAATATTTGCTTTATAAATTATATTTCCATATTAATTGGTGACACTTTAAAAAAAAAAAAAACATGGTGTTGTCACTTTAAGCTTTTATAAAATTTATTCTCGTAATTTTTTTAAAAAATTGGTCTATTTTTATAATATCTAAAAATAAATTTTTGAAAATTTAATTCGAGAATAGTTTTTTTTTAAAAAAAAACACAGGCTAAAACGCGTCATTGAGGCGTTTTTGCCACATCAAGAAAGCGCCCTTAAGGGCGTTTTCTCATCGATGTGGTAAAACGCCCCTCGTGGATGCGTTTTCCTGCTGCATCCCCTGAAATTGCGCTGACGTAGACGCGTTTTCGGTGGAAATAACTCTTTCCGATAAATAATTGGAAAACAGGTCCTTTTCCGTTAATTTTATAAAAAATGTATTTTCGGTAATTTACCCTTTTTTCAACAATTTATTTAATTAAATAATTAATTTTAAATTTTAAATTTATTAGTTTAAGTAATATTTTTTAATTTTAGTAATTTCAGGTTGCTAAAAATATATACAGGGTAAAATTTTAAATACAAATTCTTTATAATTTTTTTGAGAAAAAATTCCTTCATAACTTGAACAGTTGGGTTAGATGCTTAATCCACCGAGTAGGTGGGCTTCTTGGGCTTTAGTTATATAGTAAAAAAAAGTATTTGGATTTAAGTTTGGTGGTAGAATAAATTTTATAATTTTTATTTTAGAAATAATTTTTTAGTAAAAATATTTTATTTAATTTGTAATAATATATTTTGGTTAATAATATTTTAATATTATAGAATATCGATTAAACATGGTTACCAATAGTATTTTCATTTAATAGGGTTGTCCATTAGTTGATCCAGATCAATTTCGGGTCAAATTTATATATATAATATTTGAAATATAAACTTTAAATTTTGGTCAAACATGTTACTTTTATATTCTATTGGTATTTTAAATAGTAACAACATTAAATTTTTTAATATTTACACTATATTATATTTTTTTTTTTATATGATATAAATTATACAATATATCAAAATAAATGAATAATAGTATGTTATAATATTTTTAAAAAAAAAGAGTATAGTCAAGTTGGAGATCACTTTGAATATCAAAGGCCAAATTTGACTAAAATTTTAAACAAATATAATTTTTTGCTCAAGTTCATTTTTCAAATATATTATTTTGTATCTAAATCCTATAAAAATCGAACTAGTCTTCAACCTTGAGCAAATAATCATTCCAAAGTTTAACTTTAGATGCATTAATTTGTTATTATCATTTACATTTATTCATACTCTTTTTCTAAAAATAATTATTTTATTTATTATCGTGGACTGAACTTTACGAGTGGATTTAAGATGATGTTAGATTTTTTAAAATTATTTTATTACACTTTAAATAAATGATATCATTCTAGATTTATTTATGGAGTTTTTCATTTTGTGAATAAGATAATAATCCATTTTAAAAATAAGAAAAGAAAATTTAACAAAATTAGGTTTGGTTTGGTTTAGATAAAAGAAAAAAATTGATTGGAAGGATAGAGTTGTGTTTAGTTTGGTTTGATTTGATTGGATTTTAAGATTTTCAAAATATTTGAGGTAATTTACTTCAATTTGGTTTTTAGTTTTTTAATATTAATATTTAATTGGCTTATCAGTAAAAAAACTATCGATGAAAAAAAATTGAGTAAATCTTCAACAAAATTTAGCACCTAATTAAGCTTTTAAAGGATGAAAAATTAATCAATCAAATGCCTTCCGTTAATGAGGATCAAGTTTGATTATTATGTTTCATTGATGTGGTTGATAGACCAATTATACGGTGACACGTGATAGACACATGTACATCATGCTAACGTGTCAAAATGTCATGTCAGCAATTAAAAAAATAAAATTATTTAAAAATCACATCTAGAATGAAAATGGAGAAACAGTTGTCCATATGCAATTGAATCCAGACAATCAACTGTCCATATTCCTCCTAATTATGATTTTTTAAAATAATTATGATAAAAATAAAAAATATAAAAATTATGGGAAAATTATTAAAATTAAAATTAAAATTATATAATATGTTATAAAACTTATTAAAATTAATAAAAAAATGTTTAAAATTTTATTAAAAACCATGTTTGGAATGAACTTGGACAAGATAGAGTCTAGATGCATTTGAACCTTTACAAATGGTAGTCTAGGTTTGTTCCAAGCGTGGTTTTTAATAATTATAAAATATTTTTCATTTTAAAATAATTTTAATAAATTTTAAAATTTATTAATATTTTTAAATATTGTTTTACCAAAAATAATTTTTAAATAAATTTTCAATAATTATGGACACTATTTTGTCCTAGTTTAAATGAATATGGACACTATTTTGTCCAGGTTCATTGTAAATGTTATTTTTTAAAAAAATTTAATTTTTAGGATTTTTTTATTTTTCTAAATATTTATTGATGCTGCATTTTTCACTTCAGCATAAGATACATGTGGCTGCCACGTATTGTTGTCCAATTAATTTGTCAATCAAATCAGCGAAACATAACGATGAAACATGGTCAATATTAATGGAGTAACTTGATTGATTAATTTTTTATCATTTAAGAGGTAACTTGATTGATTAATTTTTTATCATTTAAGAGTTCAATTGTGCAAAATTTTGTTGAATGCTTAATTGATTTTTATTTGTTTGTAATTTTTCACCAAGACTATTAAGTCTTTTAAATTTTAAATTTTTATTTTGACAAAACAAAATTAGCTTTATGAATTTTGTACAAAATTTTAAATTTAAAAATTTTGAAATAAATAAAAATAACCAATCATTCTTATGTTATATTGTAAATTATCCTTCGATATCTTAATTATTAAATTTTTATTTTTTAATTTCATAATATTTCAAATTTCATTTTATTGGGTAGGGGGCAGCGGGGGGCATTGATCTCCATAAAAGAAAACTCGTATCATCACATGTAATTCATGGTAGGTCCAATTCCAACCATAAAATAACATTGCCGAAGAAGATTTCATAACCTTTTTTATTTTATTTTAAATTTTACTTTTAATAATTCATAATCAATTCATCAACGCATATAAGTATACACAAATTAAAAATAAAATCAGTACACATCCCAATCATTACAGTTCAATGCCCTCTAATTCAAGCAATAACTAAATTACTCTATAATTAAACACGTGGCTTCTCTCCCGCCATGACATCACTGTAACGTCATCTTATCATAATTTAATTTCGAACTCCATAATTTATCGTATATAAAAGAAATTCAAAAAAAATTCGTTCACCAAATTTTTCCAAGTCAACGAGAAGGTGACACGTAAGTAGACATTTTTGCACTTTTTTTCTTAAAACATTGCTTTGGTCCAAATCCTCATCCCTTATGACTGCCGATCAAGTGATCCAACTAATCATGTCAGCCGACATTTTATAATAAAACATTAAAATTAAATTTATGGTTTTATGATTTTTAATTTAAATTTATATTTAATTAATTATAGATAAATTATTCGAAGCGGCTTCAATGAAAATTTTAAAAAAGAAATCCCTTTTGCTTTACACTTCAGAAACAAAGAAAAGTAAAGACAAAGTGGAAAGCATGTATAAATATATTTAATTATTTTACATGTAAATTATATGTATTTCCATAACTTTTGTCTTTTTCCCCTTCTATCCCTGTGCACAAAATAAATGACTTTCACTTAAAAGTTATTATTTTTACCCAATAATATATTGTTTTACTTTTTATATTACCATAAATATATAATGGGAAATTATTTTGTATACTCTATCAGTAATAAAATGTCCTATAAAATAATATTAAATTAATTTTTATTTTTTCATAAAGGGTAAATAATTTGAAAATTTACCTCATCATTAAACACTAAAATCTTAAATTTTAAATTTTAATTCTCACCCTAAACTCTAAAATCAATACTTTATAACTCTCGATTCAACCTTAAATCTTACTCTATTATTATAACATAAAATATAAAAATAACTAAAATATTATTAAATATTGATATAATGTTAAAAAATACATAATATTATTTTGAGATAAATCTCAAAATTATACAGAATTGTAATTGTGTAATCTTATATTAAAAATTTTGATTTGATTAAATTTTAAAATTTATTAAAAATTATCGATATAACGCCATTTTACATTTACATATTACATTTATAAATAATTATATTTATCTAATATGAAAATAAAGCGATAGTATTTATTTTTTAAACTTGTATAATTAAATTAAGATTAAAATTTATGTATCGAATTACACATTGAATATATAATTTTAAAATTTATCTCTAATTTTTTAATAAATAATAATTTAAATCGTCCTGATATTATTTTAAAATTTTCCGTTTTTCTTAGCGAATTATTATTTATTATTACTACTACTTACTTATCATGAAGCTCAAATGGGAAACTAAACCTCAAAACTCGGCTCAGCTTGGGGGCTCATGGCCTGAGTCAACTCAGTTCGAAACGACCGTGTGTCGGTGTCGGTGCTGACAATTGCGTAGGCAAGTCTTTGGTCGTAAAAACTAAAATGTACCCAAAAAAAAAAAAGGATTTTTTTAGAAAAACTTAATTTGTTAGAAAAAATTGTGGACTGTATTGTAATAGATTCTAGGGTAGTGTTAGAGTCGACAAACCTCACGTGTACTTGGTTGACTACGACTTGTCAATTATTTTGCTTGCTAGGTGGCCTTCACATATATTTTTCTTGGATCTCTCAAAAATATTTATATATATATATCACATAATAAATATTGTAGTATTACCAAAATTATTTAAAATTCATCATAAAATATAATACCAAATATAAAATATAACAGGACACACAAATATAATTAAATAGAAATATAAAATGTATCAAATTTTAAATTAAAGGTTTCATTACACTTTCCTATTAAGGTACTCTTTTGGGTTTTGAAATTTAAAGTGTATTTATCAATTAAATTTTAAATTATTATGAATATTATTTATTATTATATGGACTGAAAATATTTATGATCATTATTTCCTAATTTTGAAGGAGAAATATCTTAATTTAGAAGAAAAAAATCATACAAGACAAGTAGACAACAACGCTAGAGTTTTGCTTATGACATTTATTTAAATATAAATAAATAAAATGAAAGTAATGTTTTGTTTTATGTGTGGGACAAATTGATGATTTAGCTTGTGAATGCCATTCTAAGACGGCCCTTGTTTGGAGTTTGTACTAATTTTTCAAACGTCCATCTCTCTATCATTTCATATTAAGGCACCATGGTAACGAATCCAAGGACATTGAATTTGAAGACAATTTATTTGAATTAATTTAGGGGTGAATCAGTAAAAATTTTGGATTTGTACATTATTTATGATAGTCGAACTGTGTTAGTCGTGTTTATTGTTAGGGTTTTATCTTGTTATTATAATTCATAAAAAATACAATATCACCATTTTAATAGGCTATATCTTTATAATTTTAAAAATTAAAACAATTTTTTATCATTTTGAGGCCCAAGTATAATTTTATTATTATTAATTTAAAATTTTATAACTTATAAAGGAATCTAAATGAAAGAAAAATCATTTTAGAATCATTAATTTCATTCTTGAATTATTTATCATTTCTTAATAAAATTGTCAAAACTATTTTTTGTTGGAAAGCAGGTTGACTTTAAAAGAAAAGTGAGTCGCCACCAATCTTTTTGAAGGTGATTGGGTCACTTTAGAAAACATTTTGGTCTACAATTTTAAGAAAATGGGCTCAAAAGTCGATTCATACGAGGAAGGATTAGCACCCTCAACGCCCAAAATTGGTACCAGTATTGATTGATTAACGTCCTTACTATCAAAATTAAAAATATTTTAAAATATGAAAAAATGTTTGGATGACTCGCATTGGATATCGAAACTCTCTTGTTCAAAAGTTGAAATACCACATCCAAAGACGATAGGACACAATGCTTCAAACCTCGATACTAAGATCATTCCATGATTTCCAAAATTCATGTATTGCAATTTAAAAAGGGTACCTCACTATTTGGCTAAACTAAAACCAAACCCAAAGACGATTAGAGTACGATTCCTTGAATTTTCAATCATGAAATATTGCCTTTATTTAAGAAATACGATAAAAAATCTGCGAAGGATATCTAGTTGTTCAGATGAATGTAAAATCGAAACCCATTTCGATTGGGCACTAATTTCTCGAACTTCCAAACACGAAACATTACCTTTGTGAAGACTTTTATGAGTTTTAAAAACGTGGTAAAAGGAGAAAAACAAGATAAACGACGGTATTAATGCTAATGCAAATAACAAATAAAAAGATGATAATAATAATAAACAAAAAACATAAAATATAAGAGCAAGAACATGTATAAGAAAGTGATGATCGTAGTAAAATAATAGTGGTAAAAAAAACTTGGTAATAGAGTAGTATAATAAATATAGGAAACATAAGGAATGATAAGATGTATAGTAAAATAATAATACATAGGAATACAATAGCGATAAGAAAAATAGTTTTAAAACTAAGTGGTAATAATACCAAAATAATGATAGACTAATAATAGTGAATAAGAAATAAAAATGAGAATAATAATAAAATAGTAAAATAATAATATTAATAAAATAGTAGTCATAAAAGAAACTAAAAGTGTTTGATAATAATAATAAAGATAATGGATATAAAAAGAATATTGTATAATAAAACGACCTAAACAAACAATAATATATAATAATAGTAAACATAATCGAAGGAGCATAATTATAATAATAATATACATATAAGAATAATGGGAAAAAATTTTAATAGTAGAAATGGCAAAATAATGAAAATGATTAAATTGAATCAAAATCGAAAATTTCGGGCAATTTAAAATAAAAGAAGACGAATGGGCCTAATCAGAATGCATGCAATGCAGAGAGGGCGAGCGATAAAGAATTAATCCTCCCAAAACGCAAAGACATGAGCGGACTAAATTGAAGTAGCGAGCAAGATTCGGGCGATTTTAAAAATAAATGAAAGTTGGAAATAGGCATAATTGAAACATTAGCGAAAATGAGGACCAATCGCAATTTACCCATTTAGGGTGAATGCGATGGACCCTCACTAAACGGCGCAATACTTTAAATGTTTAAAACATAAAAAACATTTTGCCTTCTTTGCCTTCATTCGCCTTCCTTCTCAAAAATCAAAACAAAATTGATTTCCCTCTCCTCTTGCTTTCAGGGTTTGAACCCTTTCCCGCAGAGAGCCCCTTCACATCGCCAAGACGATCATGCAAGCAACCGAGGGAATCCTGAAGATCCTTTCGATTCTCCTTTTAAAAAAAACTTTGTTTATTTTGTCTTGAAAATTAACGAAATCGACTTGAAAAAAGGAAGGGTATTTGCACCTTTTTCTATTTTTTGTATGCAAGGTCAAGAGAAGAGAAAATAAAATGAGAACTTGAAAATCAAAATCTCAAAACATCAGAACCACCTTATTTCCTCTGCTCTCCGCTTTCAATCTATGTGTACAATCCACGGTTCTATTTATGGTGTTTGTATAGGTAGAAGCTGTATATTTTTCTCGCCTTTAAAAACCAAAAAAAATTTACAACTTTGATTTGGCTTTTTATAGCACATTTTTACAACTATATCGTTTGCCCGCTTTGCGGTGCGTGGTGGCTCATGTCTCGACGTGGAGTGATGGAGTCGCAAGTATCCGGATAGTCGTGCGTGTGGCGAGAGAACCGGCCTTCTTGGCGAAGAAGCGTGCTGTGTGGGCTCACTACGGGCTTCGCTTTGCTTTTTGTTGTTTTCTATTTTGGGCTAGCTGGGTTTTGATTTTTGGACGCTTTTTGGTCTTTTGATTTGGGCCCCGGTTTTGAAATTGGGCCTACAATTGCCCTCTTTGCTCATTGTCGTAAACGAAAGTGGAGCAAAGACTTGAAGAGGCCCAATTTTGCCCCATCTTGTTGAGTATTGATTTCTTGATGCTTCCTTTTCCGTGTAGCTTTATTCCACCCACTGCATTCTCATGGGTATAGGGATTTTGTTTCGATCTGCTCCACTCCTTCTCAGTGGAGATAGGATCTGCTATCTTCAATCTGCTCCATTGTCGATACATGGAAATAAGACTTGCTACTTTCGATCTGCTCCACTCCTGCTCAGTGAAGATAAGATCTATATTATTCAGTCTGCTCCATTGCCGATACATGGAGATAAGATTTGCCATTTTGATCCGCCCCACTCCCCGGTGGGGTTAAGATCAGAACTTCGATCCGCTCCACTTCGCCGATGGAGATAGGATCCGCTATGATCTGCGCTCACCCCGCCAAGAGAGATAAGATCTGTTATCCTTACTTGCTTCACTCTTGCTCGGTGAAGATAAGGCCGAATCTTCGATCCGCTCCACTCCTACCAGTGGAGATAAGATCACATTTTCGATCCGCTCTACCCCGCCAGAGAGATCGATCTGTTGTCTTCAATCCGCTCCACTCCTCGCCAGTGGAGATAGGATCTACTATCTTTAGCCCGCCCACTCCTCGCCAGTAGAGATAAGGCTTCAATCTTCGATCTGCTCCACACCTCGCTTAGTGGAGATAAGATCTCTTGCTTCGATCCGCTCTACTCCCGCCAAGAGAGATAAGATCTGTTGTCTTCAATCCGCTCCACTCCTCGCCGGTGGAGATAGGATCACGATCTTTAGCTCCGTCCACCTCGCCGGTGGAGATAAGGCTTGATCTTTTGATCTGCGCTCTACTCCTCGCCGTAGAGATAAGATCTGTTATCTTCAATCCGCCCACTCTTGCTCGGTGGAGATAGGATCTACTATCTTTAGCTTGCTCCACTCCTCGCCAGAGAGATAAGGCTTCAATCTTCGATCTGCTCCACTCTCGCCATGGAGATAAGATCTGCTGCTTTAATCGCTCTACTACCGCCAAGAGATAAGATCTGTTATCTTTAATCCGCTCCACTCTCGCTTAGTGGAGATAGGATCTACTATCTTCGATCCGCTTCTACTCACCTCGCCAGAGAGATAAGATCTGTTGTCTTTAATCCGCCCACTCCCTTTCGGTGGAGATAGGATCTACTATCTTTAGCCTGCCCGCCTCCCCGCCGGTGAAGATAAGGCTATAATCTTGATCCGCTCCACTCCCGCCAGTGGAGATAAGATCTGCTTTAGCATGTTACCCTACTACTTAGGGAATTAAGGCTCGTCGTCTTCGATCTGTTCCACTCCTACTCGGTGGGATAAGATCGATATTTTGGCTGTTACCCTACTACTTGGGAATTAAGGCTCAATGTTTTCGAATTGCTCCACTCCTACTCAGTGGGATAAGGTCCAGAATCTACCGCTACTCTACTACTTAGGAATTGAGGCTCGTCGTTTTTGATCTGTTCACCCTACTCGGTGGGATAAGATCGTAATCTTCAGAACTCCCATCAATTTTGCTACATTGTCCTATGGGAACCTACTGTAGAATTGATTTCATGGGGTATATGTTTATGCCAAATGATTAGGATGTCATGAAAATGCTCCTAACCATATGTATTATGAATGTTATGAATGAGTGCAAAATGAGAATGATCTATTTTAACACTTGAATGTCATTGCTTGTTGTTTATTAATGTGATATCCTCGACGATGTCTTCTTTGTTCACCGATACCTCTAACAAAGAGTCCAAGATGTTGTCACCGCTAATCTCTTTCTCAAGTGCTCGAGCCCTTTAAGCTCGGTTAGTTCTAAATAATTGTCCTATTTTGGATTCTTGTATTATTTAGAGACTTTCAGAGTAATATGCAAAACTTCTTTTGTGAAAGCATTATTAGTTCAATAATCATTATTTCAATGAAATGCTTGGAAAAGATTATAATAATTGAAGAAAAAAATCAATTAGGAGCATAGCTCGAAACAAATAAGATAGCAAATGCAATCAAGAAGGAAATTTATTGGTAGTGTATTTTGAAACGAACAAATTAAGAATGGGTAAGATGGCAATTTGGTGCCCCCAGATATCGCCGACTGAGCTTCTCTGTTCAAACTTCTTGAGGACCATTTAAGCTCAATATGTGCTTGGGGATCCTGAGTACTTTGTTGATGCCCCAAGATGAAACATACTTCATCATTGTTAATTCAAGCGTAGCAAAACCATCAGATGCCCCATCACGATTTGATCATAATTTGAGCCGCCTTTTCGGGTTTTCACTCAAAGCCCTTTGGTCTCAAAGTGCCGCTGCGAGTTTTCACTTTGGCCTCCGCTTTTTTTTCTTTCTTTTTTTTTTGAAAAACTTCAAAGCGCCCTTTATGGGTTTTTGCCTTGGCCTATTTCTATCATAAGCGAAGCGTTTCTTGACTGGGTCCGCATTAATTGGGTTTGACTGACTTTTACCGTCCATCTCGGCTAATATCCATGCTTCTCCAAAAAACCTTCTTTTCACCATAATGTCCTTCCCAATTAGGCATCCACTTTCCCCTGAAGCCCTTTTGCATAGGGAGGATCTTTTCAATACTAAGTCTCTTTCACGAACCTTTCTGGGGTGGACTTTTTGTTGTAAGCCCGCATCATTCGCTTCTAGTATATTTGACTATAACGGATGGCTCTTAATCTTTTTCCCCGATCAGATTTAGTTGATCATACCGAGATTGAACCCATTCTGCTTTATCCAACTTCACTCGATAAAGATCTCAAGAAAAATAATCTCAACTTCGATAGGCAAGACCGCATCCATCCCATAGATCAATAAGAAAGGCGTTGCCGGTGGAGGTCCTAACCAATACTCGAGAAGCAAAGAGGGTAAATGGTAACTTCTATGCCAATATTTACAAGTCTCAAAAAATCTTTTGGATGTTCCTTCTTTCTTTCTTTTTTTTTTTTTTTGCCTCGATATGGTGTCCGATCTTTAAACAGATCATCAACTTTGACATTATATTTAGACATGTAACTTTTGGCATATGAAGCGACCTTCACCTCTTAATGAAGTAATTAACAACCGAAAGATGACGATGTCTCATTAGAAGCTTCCACTAGATCGCCCTCAAACATCTACACCCTTCACGATATGGAGGAAGTACATAAGTCTTGTCTTCCTCTATTTGGCATTTATGGCATAACCGACGTAATCTCCTTTTCATGGTAGACCAACAAGATTTGAAACTTATAATCAATCGGATATCTAAAACTCTTAACATGTGCCTTTTCAACACTCCAAAGTTTCCTTGTGCTTAGGAATATCTTGATGCGATCATGAAAAAACATCTTTGAATTCTTAGAATAACTCAATGACATCTCGCTTTGTTTCTGTGGTAAGCAAGGCTTCGATCTTCACTCATTTCCCAAACTCACAATGTCTATTGACCCCTTAGTACAGTAAAGTCTATTTTCATTTTGTTCTACCATCTTTAACAAATCAAAAGATAAGTTACAATCTTGACATTTTCAAAATCCTCGGATCCCTTTAGCCCCATATTTCACTTAAAAGGAGTCTGTGAATGCTGTTCTCATGTCTTGATATTTGGGTACCTATCGAGGTATGAAGGTAAATTCCAAAGAATAAGCGATTCTTAGGTGATGAAGAATGGAAGACATCCCAAAAAACAAAAGAATGTATAGTATGACATGAAAAAATGAAAAAATTTACTCTAAGATGAAACACAAGAATGCATTTTTTATTGAAAATAAAGATGTTTGAACATGAGCCTATTTCACAAAAGATTCTTATTGTTTCTAGGCTTAAAACAACAAGTGTGTTTTGAACATTACTCTATTTTAGCTCTAAAAACTACAGGAGTTTCCTTCACAGTCCAATTATTCAAAACACTTTCAGGCTCGTAGGGGCGAATGCCTCTTAGGTTTCCTTCATTCGATCCCTCTTCGAATACGGCGTTGATGCTCAAGGTTTTCATTATATCTTTAGCCGTTTCTACATTCGTGTGTAGTAATGATGTTCCAGGGTCACTATAATACAACCTCTAATTAAAAGGTTGTCTTATGATATTTAATGCAAATGATGTGATGCAATGCAAATGCATGAAATGCAATGCAAATGAATGAATGCAAAAATAAGAGGCATTGACTCAATTCGATTACATTAGAAAAACTTTACTAGAAAATAAATTTCTTTACACAAAACGGATCGCATACACGTCTTGTCCTCATAGTCCAAGTGAAAACATGAATCTCTTCTTCGCAAAAGTCAAGTCTTGTAAAATTCTAATAGATACTTCCTCTAACTCCTTTTGCTTGATCTGGATCGTTACTCCTGTTCACTTGTTAGCTTCTTAAGAATGCCGAGACGTAGTAATCTTCGAATAGTTTTGTCAACTTGAATCCCTGGGTGATAAGGTCTTGTATTCCTTCACGAACTATCAGTCTTCTCTCATTGTATTCACTTGGACTATATTCGAATGACCGTATTATAATCCACTTTATAAAAAAAATTCATTTCTTATGACTAAATTTTCTATTTAGTAATCAAATTTGAAATCAACACCTCTTTTCTATGATGTGAATGCAATGCAATCAAAATGTAATAAAACCCGTTAGTACAAGAAAAATTAATAACATAGAACCTATCGTGGTGACCACTAGGTTTGACATGGTTCTACCTAGGTAGGCCTTAGGTTTTCTACATGTGGTTTAGTTCTAAAGAAAGGGTACCGAACCAACAGATTCCTCAATCATCACCCATTATAGGCTTATATCGACCGAGTTCAGCCTGTGGAATACATTTCCTATGGCCATGCGGAGATGAAAACCTCACTGAACCATAGGTACGGATGTATCCCTAAGTAGTCCCCAGCCCATGCGGAGGTAAAACCTCACGAAGGCATAGATTTTGCTCCCACTTAAGGGTGTGACCACAACGGTCATGCAATATGAATGCAAAAATATTCTATGTGTCTCAAACCAAAGCGGTATATGACGCGACACGCACTCATGCAAATGAAAACGAAATCAAAAATTTATTTTCAATAAAAAGGACATTAATCAACCAATTTTACGGCTTGACTCTCTTATTTGTCCCCAGCGGAGTCGCCAAGCTGTCGAAACCATTTTTTTGTTGGAAAACGGGCCGACTTTAAAAAGAAAAGGGAGTTGCCACCAATCTTTTTTGAAGTGTGATTGGGTCACTTTAGAAAACATTTTGGTCTACGAATTTTAAGAAAATGGGCTCGGGAGTCAGTTATGCACGAGGAAGGATTAGCACCCTCGCAACGCCCAAAATTGGTACCGTATTGATTGATTAACATCCTTACTATCAAAAATTAAAAAATATGAAAAAATATGAAAAAAAAAATGTTTGGATGACTCGCATTGGATATCGAAACTCTCTTGTTCAAAAGTTGAAATACCACATCCAAAGACGACAGACACGATGCTTCAAACCCTCGATACTAAGATCATTCCATGATTTCCAAAATTCATGTATTGCAATTTAAAAAGGGTACCTCACTATTTGGCTAAACTAAAAACCGAAACCCAGCACGATTGGGTACGATTCCTTGGATTTTTAATCATGAAATATTGCCTTTATTTAAGAAATACGATAAAAAAATCTGCGAAGGATATCTAGTTGTTCAGATGAATGTAAAATCGAAACCCACTCGATTGGGCACGAATTTCTCGAACTTCCAAACACGAAACATTGCCTTTGTGAAGACTTTTATGAGTTTTAAAAAACGTGGTAAAAGGGAGAAAAACAAGATAAACGACAGTATTAATGCTAATGCAAATGACAAATAAAAGATGATAATAATAATAATAAACAAAAACATAAAAATATAAGAGCAAGAACATGTATAAGAAAGTGGTGATCGTAGTAAAATACTAGTGGTAAAAAAACTTGGTAATAGAGTAGTATAATAAATATAGGAAACATAAGGAATGATAAGATGTATAGTAAAATAATAATACATAGGAATACAATAACGATAAGAAAAATAATTTTAAAACTAAGTGGTAATAATACCAAAATAATTATAGACTAGTAATAGTGAACAAGAAATAAAAAATGAGAATAATAATAAAATAGTAAAATAATAATATTAATAAAATAGTAGTCATAAAAGAAACTAAAAGTGTTTGATAATAATAATAAAGATAATGGATATAAAAAGAATCTTGATAATAAAACGACCTAAACAAACAATAATATATAATAATAGTAAACATAATCGAAGGAGCATAATTATAATAATAATATACATATAAGAATAATGGGAAAAAAATTTTAATAGTAGAAATGGCAAAATAATGAAAATGATTAAATTGAATCAAAATCGAAAATTCGGGCCGAATTTAAAATAAAAGAAAGCGAATGGGCCCAATCAGAATGCGCACAAGCAATGAGAAGGGCCGAACCGTAATTAATCCCTCCCCAAAACGCAAAGACTGAGCGCGACTAAATTAAGTGTGAGCAAGATTCGGGCCGATTTTAAAAATAAATGAAAGTTGGAAATAGGCGCAATTGAAACGTTAAGCGAAAATGAGGACCAATCGCGCAATTTACCCATTTAGGGTGAATGCGCATGGACCCCGCCACTAAACGGCGCAGTACTTTAAATGTTTAAAACATAAAAAAACATTTTGCCTTCTTTGCCTTCATTCTGCATTCCTTCTCAAAAATCAAAACAAAATTGATTTCCCCTCTCCTCTTGCTTTCTAGGGTTTGAACCCTTTCCCTGCAGAGAGCCCCCTTCACACGCGCATCGACTGCGGCGACCAGAAGGAATCCGGTAAGATCCTTTTGATTCCTCCTTTTAAAAAAAAAAAAAACTTTGTCTATTTTGTCCTGAAAATTAACGAAATCGACTTGAAAAAAAGGAATGGGTATTTGCACCCTTTTTCTATTTTTGTATGCAAGGCTGAAGAGAAGAGAAAAATAAAATGAGAACTTGAAAATCGAAAATCTCAAAACACTGTAACCACCTTATTTCCTCTGTCTCTCCGTTTCAATCTATGTGTACAATCCCTAGTTCTATTTACTGGTGTTTGTATAGGTAGAAAATGTGTATCTTTTTCTACTTCAGAAAAAACCAAAAAAAAAAATTTACAACTTTGATTTGGCTTTTTATAGCCTGTTTTACAACTATACGTTTGCCCGTTTGCAGGTGCGTGGTGGCTCATGTCTCTAACGTGGAGTGATGGAGCCGCGCACGTCGCTGGATAGTGCGTGTGGCGCGCGGGAGAACCGGCCTTGCTGGCGAAGAGCGTGCGGCGCGGGGCTCCCGCCTGGGCTTCTGTTTGCTTCTTTGTTGTTTTCTATTTTGGGCTAGCTGGGTTTTGATTTTTTGGACAGTTTTTGATTTTTTGATTTGAACCCCGGTCTTGAAATTGGACCTTACAAAAATTAGGGACTTTTTTAAGATCGAACTCGAAATTGATATTATATGAATATGCAAATATAATCTATTTGTGATCTTTTATAATAAATGGATACGTGTGGTAGTATAGAAAATATTTTATTTTATAATTAAATTTAAATAAAAATATATTATTAAATACGAATTCAAGTCGGGTTTCACCCACCCAAATTCTTAAAACCTCTGACAAAATTAGCTCTTTAAAGTAAGATGGATAGTACAAATTTTGGACAAATCTATAGATTAAGAAATAAAAAATTGGGTATTTTGTGAGGTAAAATGTCTACCTCTAAAGGTTTGAAATTGGTTCATTTTAAAGCATAAACTAATTAAAAAATTAAATAAGATATTATATTATTATGCACCTATTATTACATGGTTTAAAAAAATAAAAATAAAAGGTCATATTCTAGACGATAATGGTTCTTAACCCACTCATCACATTGAAATAAATAAATATATATATATATATATATATATATATATATAATTTTAGGAATTTTGAGTGGACGGTGATTTTGTAACTACATGACAAATTAGGACTAAATCAAGACTCGAGTTAAAAAATTTTTATGGTGGAAATTAAATTGTAATTTTAATAATTTATATTTTTATAAATTTTTAAATTATTAAATTAAATTTATATTATTTTAAGGAGTTAATTTATAATTTTATAAAAATAATGTTTTAAAAATTAGATTAGTGGTCTAATTGGTTAAATCATTATTTTCAATTTGATCACTGGTTCAACAATAATTAGATAAACAATTAAAATTTATAAAATAAAAATTTAAAAATTATAAATCAATTCAATCGTCAAATTTTATCCGAAATTCGATTGTTTATTAATTTTGAATGATTCTTTGTCTTAATTAATATACTAATTTTTTTTAGTTCAATTAATTTAACGGACCGATCCGATTTAATTCCAATAATAATAATGTATTATTTTCTCTCTTCATTTGCGAAAGTAAAATATATAAAAAAAAAGGAAAACGTTTCATAAATTTGAGTAAAACGACATGAAAGCGGTATAAAGAGGGACTGGACCTAGGGGGGAGGAGGGTTGTTGTCGGCCTCTGGTGAATGGTAATGACAAATACCAACTTGAGCTGAAAACGACGTAGTTTCCATGAGATGGATTGCTGACGTGGTTGATTGGGCCCCATTTTGATCAATGATCTCTCAACCGTTGGATTATATAATATATGGCTGATGATAATTTATAAAATATGATAAAAATGTTTTAATCTTTTTAAAGGAAATCAGAATCTTTCCATATCAGTGGGAACAAATCTTGCACAACAAATGCCAACAAAATAGAAACAAATATTAAGAAAAATTAAAATTATTTGTAGTAGTTGCCTTCATTTTTTTAAATAAATTTATTATAAGTTTTGATTATATCAGTTCTTTTTGACATGATATTTAAAATTATTCGTAATCCCTCCTCAACTCATAAATATAAAAATAATATATTTTAGCGTACTCGAACTAATATCCTATTGCATTGGCAACAATGTTCATACCAATCAAGCTAAAATTTAATCAACAAATGATTGAGTTCATTTCATCATACAATATAATTAAATACACAATTTTTAAACTACAAATAGAATTCTAAATTGATTTAAATTCTAATATTTTAAGGTATTAATAATTTATCAACAAACATTATTAATCCATTTGAGCTCACATTTAAAACAAACTAATAATACTAATAAGTGGTCGGATGCAATGGTAAGATATATTATACTTTCAATGAGAGGATACAAATTCTAATTTTAAAGACATTGTTGAGAAGAATAATTACGAACCCCCAAAAACAAGCTAATAATTAGAAGATTTAATTAAAATATTTTGAATTTTGGACAATTAACTCTTAATATTATAAAAAATCTTAGTTCTTGAATTTAACTTTTAAATAATTTTATTTATAGGAATAAATCTCAAAATTATACATGAATTTTTATTTAATGTGTAATTTTATATATAAACTTTGATTTGGTGCAATTGTACACTATATTAATTTATTTTGTATTGAAAAATATAATTATACATGAACGTAATATATAAACATAAAATAATATTGTATCAATAATTATGTTAATAACTTGTGTGAATTGAATCAAATCAAAATTTTGTATATAAAATTACACAAAATTAAAGTTTTTATATAATTTTGAGATTTATCTATTTATTTATACTATTATATTTTATTTTTAAGAGGAAGTTTATACTCCACGTGCATAATTTATTTATAAAAATTAAATATTGCACACTCATGATTAAATATATATATATATATATATACAATCTTTATAAAATAAAAGATCATTTCTAGAAATTAAAATATATATATGTCGGAACTATTTTTTGTTTGGAAAACGGGCCGATTTTAAAAAGAAAACGGAGTCGCCACCAATCATTTTTGAAATGTGATTGGGTCACTTTAGAAAATATTTTGGTCTACGAATTTTAAGAAAACGGGCTCGAGTCGGTTACATGCGTGGAAGGATTAGCACCCTCGTAACGCCCAAAATTGGTACCGTGTTGATTGATTAATGTCCTTAATATCGAAAATTAGAAAATATTTTAAAATACGAATCTTTAAAAATGTTTGGATAACTCGAATCGGATATCGAAACTCTCTTGTTCCGAAGGGATGAAATATCACATCCAGCACGATAGGACACGATGCTTCAAACCCTCGATACCGAGATCATTTCATGATTTCTAGAATTCATGTATTGCAATTTGAAAAGGGTATTTCATCATTTGGCTAAACTAAAAACCGAAACCCAACACGATTGGATACGATTCCCTAGATTTCCAATCATGAAATATTGCCTTTATTTAAGAAATACGATAAAAAAATCTGTGAAGGATATCTAGTTGTTTAGATGAACCAAAGATCGAAACCCAGCACGATTGGGCACGAATTTCTCGAACTTCCAAACACGAAACATTGTCTTATTTTCAAAAAATACAATTGAAATCTTTAAAGGATATTTAATGATCTAGACATCGAAAAATAGAAACCCAAAGACGATTGGGCACGATCTTTCAATTTCCAAACACTAAATATTGCATTTGTAAAATTTTCTTTTATGAATTTGGTAAAAAATGTAAATAAAACCAAAAAAAAAATAAAAATAGAAATAAAAATACGTTTCAAAATCACCAATTTACAAGAATAAAGAAATGATAGAACATAATCATTAGGAGGTGGTGGTGATTCCATACAAATAAATGCTATATGATAATTTAGAAAGCAATAAAAAAATTATAGTAGTAATAATAAAATATTAATGAACAAATAATAATAATGAAAGGGAAAAAAGAAATAACAAGTATAGTGATAATGATGTAAAATAATGAGAATGATAAACATAATAATAATGGCTATAGTAACATAAAAATAATAGGAAAAATAATTAAAATGAAAAACTATAGTAATAATAATTTAAATAATGATAATAATAATAATAATAAAATAATAGTAATAAAAATAACGAAGATACTAATAATAGAATAATAATAGTATTAGTAAGAATAATAATAGTAAATAAAACTATAAATAATAATATATAACATTGGGGTAATAAAATATTTTTTGAAAAAAATTAATGGTAAAATGACAAAATAATCGAAAAGGACCTGATCGGATCAAAACAAGAGTATTGAGGCAAAATTGCAAAGTAAATAAAAGGAAGAGGACCAAATTTAATTATGCATAATCTTGAAGGATCTGAAACGAAATTATTCCAAGTTTCCAACACTGTGCTCTGGACGCGACTAAATCGAAGTTACGATAAAATTCGAGGGCAAATTTTAAAATGAAAAAGTTGAGGGGACGCCATTAAACAAAAGGTGAAGAAGGAGGACCTATCGCGAATTGCCCCATCTAGGGAAAAATGCGATATTCACTGCAGAAGCAAGTAATTGCTCTGGGCCCATCCCTTTAATGCTTAAAACCTAAAACAAAACCTTTTCATTCATTTCTCTGTTTCAAAAACCGAATGGAACCCCCATTTCCTCATTTCGCTTTTTTAAGGCTTGATTCTCTTAGTCCGACGGCAAGCTTCCCCACGTTCGCCTCGGTTGCGGCGGTTGAAGAAAACCCAGTCAAAACAAGGTAAATATTTCCGTAATATGTACAGTCTCTTCGAAATAATAATAAAAATAAAGAAATATAAAGAACGAATAAAACCCAAAATAGATTTCCAATACAACAAATAATAAAGGAATATAAACCTTCTTTTCGCTTTTGGCAAAACGCTCGTAAGATTCAATGTCTCAGATTGTGTTTTCTAAAAAAATCCCTAGTATTTGGTACTTGTCGTCCTCTTTGTGTATCTAAAAACCCCTTTAAAAATTTCTATTCGGTTTTATAGCCTTTTCGAGAAAAAAAATGGAAAACTAAACTCCTAGTCCCTTAAATTTGTTGGGCTGTTTTTCCTTTTCTTTCACAGGGGCAACGCCATGGCGGCGCACAACAAGGAGAGGAGTCGTGCGGCGTGGGGGCATGACCTTCTTTGGCGAGACGTCATGCATGGTGGCTCTCCTCTGATTTACGTTTGTTGTTGTTTTTTTTTATTTTTGGGTTAAACATTTGGGCTCTTATTTTTCTGATTTGGTTAATTGGTATTGGGCTGCAAAATTGGGCCTTACAGCTGCCCCTCTTTGCTCATTGTCGTGCAACGAGAATAGAGCAAAGACTTTAAAAGGACCAATTTTGCCCCATCTTGTTCGATCTTGACTTCTTGATGCTTCCTTTTTTCCGGTAGCTTTGTTCCACCCATCGCATTCCGTAGGTATAGAAATTTGTTTCGATCCGCCCACTCCTGCGGTGGAGATAGGATCTCGCTATCTTCGATCCGCTCCACTCCCGCTTAGTGGGGATAAGATCAGATTCTTCATCTGCCCATTGTCGATACATGGAGATACGACCGCTACTTTCGATCCGCCCACTCTGCCGGTGGAGATAAGATCTCAGATCTTCACCGATCCACTCTCGCCAGTGGAGATAAGGCTTCATCTTCCGATTCGCTCTACTCCCGCTCAATAGAGATAAAATCTATATTCTTCACCGCTCCATTGCGATACATGGAGAAAAGACTTACTATCTTTTTAGCCCGCTCACTCCTCGCCGGTGAAGATAAGGATTGATCTTTGATCTGCTCACACCGCCAAGAGATAAAATCTGTTATCTTCAATCCGCCCACTCTGCTTTCGGTGGAGATAGGATCTACTATCTTTAGCTTTGCCCACTCACCTTCCGGTGGAGATAAGGCTTCGATCTTCGATCCGCTCTACCCCGCCAGAGAGATAAAATCGTTATCTTCAATCCGCTCCACTCGCCGGTGGAGATAGGATCTACTATCTTTAGCTCCGCCCACTCCTTTCCGTGGATATAAGGCTTCGATCTTTCGACCGCTTACTCCGCCGAGAGAGATAAGATCATTATCTTCAATTCGCTCCTCTCCCGCCAGTGGAGATAGGATTCATCGTCTTTAGCTCGCTTCCACTCTTTCAGTGAAGATAAGGCTTCGATCTTTTGATCCGCTTACTCTCGCCAGAGAGGTAAAATCATTATCTTCAATCCGCTTACCCCGCGGTGGAGATAGGATCTATTATCTTTAGCTCGCCCACTCGCTCAGTGGAGATAAGGCTTCATCTTTCGATCCGCTTACTCGCCGGTAGAGATAAGATCATTATCTTCAATCCGCCCACCTTTCCGGTGAAGATAGGATCTACTTTTTTAGCCGCCCACTCACTCGCCGGTGAAGATAAGGCTTGATCTTTCGACCGCTCTACTCCTCGCCGGTAGAGATAAGATCTGTTATCTTCAATCCGCCCACTCGCCAGTGGAGATAGGATCTCTGTCTTTTAGCCGCGCCCACTCGCGCCGGTGAAGATAAGGCTTGATCTTTTCGATCCGCTTACTCTCGCCGATAGAGATAAGATCTGTTATCTTCAATCCGCCCACTCATGCTCGGTGGAGATAGGATCAACTATCTTTACTTTGTTTACCCCGCCGGTGAAGATAAGGCTTGATTTTTCGATCGCTTACTTCGCCAGAGAGATAAGATCGTTATCTTCAATCCGCCCCTCTGCCGGTGGAGATAAGATCTCTTGTCTTTAGCTTTGCTCCTCCTCGCCGGTGAAGATAAGGCTTGATCTTTTCGATCGCTTACTCCTACTTAGTAGAGATAAGATCTCGTTGTCTTCAATCCGCTTCCACTCTGCTCGGTGGAGATAGGATCTCATCGTTTTAGCCGCTTCCACTCCTCGCCAGTGAAGATAAGGCTTTGTCTTTCGATTAGCTCTACTCCCGCCAGAGAGATAAGATCTCAGATTTTCAGTAACTCCCATCAACTTTGCTACATTGTCCTCTCATGGAACCTACATGTAGAAGTGATTTCATGGGGTCTATGCATATGTCAAATGATTAGGATGTCATGAAAGATGCTCCTAACCATATGTATCATGAATGTTATGAATGGATGCAAAATGTCATGAGAATGATCCATTTTTAACACTTGGGTCATTATTGCTTGTCGCTTATTAAGGTGACCCCGACGTATGTCTTCTCTCATTCGGTGATACTTCTAACAACTAATCAAGATGTCGCCACCGCTTAAACCCTTATCTCAAGTCTCCGAGCCCTTTTAAGCTCGGTTAGTTCTAAACAATTATCTGTTTCAATTCTTGTATTTTTAGAAACTTTCGAGTAATGCATAAAACTTCTTTGTTAAAGCATTATTAGTTCAAGAATCATTATTTCAAAAATGCTTGAAACAAGACTATAGAAATGAATAAAACTGAAATTTAGTCGGGATAAAAAACCCATGAAGAATGGGTTGAACAAGGAAAACAAATTCCATTAAGGTGCAATATGAGTAAAAATGGTATTGATGCCCGGATATCACAAATCGAGCTTTTTCAGATGTACTTCTTCAAGACCACTGAGTTCAACATGTGTCTGAAGATCCATGGTACTTTGTAGATGCCCCAAGACGTAACATATCTCCTCATTGTTAATTCAAGTATAGCGAAACTACTATATGCCCCCTCACGAGTTGATCATAATTTGAGCCGCCCTTTTTGGGTTTTCACTCAAAGCCCTTTTGTCTCAAAGTCACTTTGCGGGTTTTCGCTTGGCCTCTCCATTTTTTTTTTTGGAACTCAAGATGCCCTTTGTGGGTTTTCATCTTGGCCCACTTTTAAGCGAAGTACTTCTTAACTGAGTCTGCATTAATTAGATTTGGCAGACTTTTGCCGTCCATCTCGGGTAGCATCAAAGCTCCTCCAGAAAAGGCCTTCTTTATAACATAAGGTCCTTCCCAATTAGGCATCCACTTTCCCCTGAAGTCTTTTTGCATAGGGAGGATCTGTTTCAACACGAAGTCTCCTTCATAGAATACTCTAGGGTAGACTTTCTTATTGTAGGCTCGCATCATCTGCCTCTGGTATACTTGGCCATGGCGAATGGTCCTTAGCCTCTTTTTCTCAATTAGATTCAGTTGAACATATCGAGATTGAACCCATTCTGCTTCGTCTAACTTCAGCTCTGACAAAACCCGGAGTGAAGGGATCTCAACTTCAATAGGCAAAACTGCCTCCATCCCATAAACCAACGAGAAAGGAGTTGCCCCGGTAGAGGTTTTAACCGATGTTCGATAGGCGTAGAGGGCAAGCGGTAACTTTTCATACCAGTCCTTGTAGGTCTCAACCATTTTCCCCACAATTCTCTTGATATTTTTATTGGTCCTCGATCGCTTCCATTCATTTTCGGGCGATATGGCGACGAGTTATGGTGCTTAATGTTGAACTGACTGCAGACTTCCACTATCTCTTTATTGTTCAAGTTTAGTGCATTGTCAGACATAATCCTTTCTGGCATACCGTAGCGACATATGATCTCCTTCTTCAAAAACTTGCTAACTGCCGTCTTCGTGATATTGGCATATGAAGCTGCCTCTACCCATTTGGTGAAATAATCAATGACCATAAAGATGAAACGATGTCCATTAGAAGCTTTCGGTGATATCGGCCCAATGACATCCATGCCCCACATTGAGAAAGGCCATGGAGAAGTCATAACATGAAGAGGTGAATGAGGCACATAGATCTTGTCTCCATAAACCTGGCACTTATGGTACTTCTTGGCATAACGGATGCAGTCTTCTTCTATCGTGGACCAGTAATACCCGAATCTCATGATTTTCCTGGCCATCGTAAACCCATTGACATGTGTTCCACAGACACCCTCATGGACTTCTTCCAGATTTTCCTAGCTTTAATAAAGATCCACACATCCGAGTAACACTTGATCCCTCCTCTTTATACAAGATCTCTCCATCTAGGACATAGTCACGGCAAGTCTTCTCAATGTTTTCTTATCATTTTCGAATACCTGATCGGATATTCACGACTTTTCACATATTGCGAGAATATCATAGTACCGTGGATGATCGCTCTCTTTTCCTCTTCGTCAATATTGAAACAATGAGTTAGAGCCTCGCAAATACTCATTTGGATGGGCTTCATACCCTCCTGCTCATTCACTTTGATCATAGAAGCTAGAGTGGCCAGAGCATCAGCTATCTAATTTTCATCACGCGGGAGGTAAAAGAATGTGATATCATCAAACTCCTCAATCAGTTCCAAAACTAACTTTCGATAGCAGATCAGTTTGGGATCTCTTGTTTCCCATTCTCCTTTGGTGATATATTACAAGGCGAGTCTCCTTATACCTCTAGCACCTTAACTTTGTGGTCTATGGCTGCTCGGATCCCCATGATACACGCTTCAGATTCTCGCCATGTTATTTGTGCAATCAAGTCTAACTTGCAAGTGAATGGATAATGCTCTCCTTTGGGGATACCAGATCGCCCCAATTCTATTACCAACGGCATTTGACGCCCATCAAGTTCATCTTCCAAGGGTGATCTTCTAGGATACCTTCCTCAGCCGCCACTACAAACATCAACTCTTCATTGGGAAAATTGAAATTAAGGGGCTCATAATCATCTAGTGCCCTGATGGCTAAGAAATCTGCTATTACACTCCCCTTCACCGCCTTTTGGTTCACATAGACAATGTCGAACTCAGAGAGCAAAATTTGCCATCGGGCCATTCTTCCATTCGTATGCATCGACTCCATCATGTACTTCAGAGGGTCTAATTTCGAGATTAACCAAGTCGTGTGGTACAACATGTAACGCCTCAAGCTCGAGTTGTCCGCACTAATGCACAACACAATTTCTCAATTGGCGAAGTATCTCATTTCACACTCGGTGAATTTTTACCGAGGTAGTATATCGCTCTTTCTTTCCTCCCGCCTCATCAGATTGCCTAACACACATCCCATTGAATTATCAAACACCATCGATACAAAATCAAGGGTCTATCAGATGGAAGGTATTAACACCGAGGTGTTGGACAAATATTGTTTAATCTTGTCAAACGCCTCCGCATTCATCATCCAAAATGCCCGGATTGTCTTCTTAAGAAGGCGGAATATTGGATCACATTTCTCTACCAATTGTGAAATAAACCGAAGCGATGTAATTCAATCTCCTAGAAAACCTCGACTTCCTTCGAGTCTTGGCGGAGGTAATTTTATACTACCTTGACTTTATCCGGATCTACTTGATTTCTTTTTCAGACCGACCACGAAACCCAATAGCTTCCCCGATCGAGCCTCGAAAGTACATTTGGTGGATTGAGCTTCACCAAAATTTTCTCAATCTCAGAAACTTCCTCAATACTCGCGACATGCTCCCCTTCCGCTCGAGACTTTGCGATCATGTCGTCGACGTAGACCTCAATCTCCTTATGCATCATGTCATGAAACAAGGTTACCATAGCCCTTTGGTATGTTGCTCCCGCATTCTTTAACCCAAATGGCATCACTTGGTAAGTCCCCCATAAGGTTATGAATGTGGTCTTTACCATGTCCTCGGGATGCATCTTTATTTGATTGTATCCCAGAAATCGCCCATGAAGGAGAAAATGAAAACCCGCCGTGTTATCCACTAAAGTGTCAATGTGAGGTAGTGGGAAGTTGTCTTTCGGGCTGGCCTTATTTAGGTCCCTGTAATCGACACACATCCGGACTTTTCCATCCTTTTTAGGGACAGGAACCACGTTGGCTACCCATTCTGAGTAATTTACTACTCGTAAGAACCCAACATCAAATTACTTCTTGACTTCTTCCCTTATCTTTACTGTGACATCGGGTCTCATTTTTCGAAGCTTCTGTTGGACCGGCTAACATTCTCCTTTTATAGGGATACGTGTACCGCAATATCAACACTCAACCCTGGCATGTCTTGATATGACCACGCGAAGACATCTTTGAACTCTAGCAGAAGTCTAATGAGGTCATGCCTTGTTTCATGGGTTATGCAGGTATCGATTTTCACTTCTTTCCCATCCTCTTGAAGCACATTTTTAATTGTCTCTTCGTGAGGTAGAATAGGCTTCTCTCCCGCCTACCATCCTTAACAAACCGGGATAAATCATAATCTTCGCCATCTGTAAAGTCCCGAGATCCTCTCGTGCACGTGTCTTACTCATAAGGGAATTACGAGTTTATAGCGAGTGTCACTCATGACGTCGATATCCGGGGACCTATGGTAGGTATAAAATAATATTCAATGAAAATGAATTTAAGGACGACTTATTTATGCGTTATGATTATAAATGGAGTGGAGCAGTAGAAGAATAATTGCACGAAATGGAAAAAATGCACTTTTATTGAAAATAATGATGCGTGAACATGCCTATTTCACAAAAGATTCTTATTGTTCCTAGGCTTGAAACAACAAGTGTGTTTTGAACATTACTCTATTTTAGTCCTAAAAACTACAGGAATTTATTCATGATCCGATTGTCCGAACACTTCCAGGCTCGTAAGGGCGAATACCCGCCAAGTTTCCTCTTCTCGAACTTCCTTCAGACACAACATTGATGTTCAAAATTCTCATCATATCTTCAGTTGTTTCCTCATTCATGTCCTCCTGTCCTGAATGAATAATTCCTCCTGACACGAATGTATTAGATATATGAGGAAAGGTCATTGAACCCCACTCAATCTCAACACCATTCAATCGTGCCCTTCTTCTTTCACGTTTTCTCTCCAACTCCTCCTTTCTCTGTCCGACATCTGACATATGGCCCAGACCGAAGCGATCCTACTTGTCAACCAATCCTGGCACTGACCGACCACGAGATATTTTCCAAGTCCCCTCTCGGGCAGTGCTTCTCTTCCTATTGTCAACTGTAGGCCCATCCTCGTTGCTTCAGAGAGTTTGGGCACCGGGATTTTGCCTCCTTCACTGATGAAAGTTGAATTTACAAATTCTAACGACCTAAAGGAACACTTTATAGCCTCCATATCATTCTTTATGTACGGTGCATTACTGGTAACGGACGGGATAATATCCTCTTCCGCATGTATGGTGATCAATCGGCCCTCTATCACCAACTTTACCTTTTGGTGTAACGACGATGGCACAGCCCCTGATGAGTGGATCCAGGGCCTCCCTAATAAACAGTTATAGGAAGGCTTGATGTCCATTATGAGGAAGTCTACCTCAGACGTGTTTGGTCCGATTAGGAGGGTATCTCAATCCTCCCATTACTTTTCTCTTGGTACCATCGAATGCTCTCACTATATTTTGGCATGTTTTCATATGAGAGCTGTCTACGGGCAACCTGTTTAGTGTAGATAGGGGCAAGACATTCAGTGCTGACCCGTTGTCGATCAATATCCCTGGTAATGTATACCCTTTACATCGGGTAGTAATATGTAAAGCCTTGGTGGACCCTATGCCCCCTGGCGGAATTTCATCATCACTAAAAGAAATAAAATTATCTGCGCTTATGTTACTAACGAGGCGGTCTAGTTTGTTTACCGAAATGTCTTCAGCAATATAAATTTTATTCAACACTCTCATTAGTGCGCTACGATGTACCTCTGAGTTTAGAATCAAAGCCAGTACTGATGTGCGTGCTGGCTGCTTGTGTAATTATTCCACCACACTGTATTCACTGTGCTTTAGGAACTTTAAAAACTCTCTAGCATCACTCTCTGCTACTGGCTCATTAATCAGTGGTCCTGTCCTCTCATCTCCCCTTCTCATCACAGAGGACTCAGCTTCTGGGTCGGGTGTGCTGGCCAAATTCTCTTTCCCGAAAACTGTCATAGTACAATTGTAATTCCAAGGTACCCTCTTGTCTTTTTTATAAGGAAAAGTCACGGGTTTCTGGATTACAATCCTTGTAGGAGGAGTTACGGGTCTTCTAATTACAACCATCGGTACAACCTTATAAGGAGAAGTCGCGGGTTTTTTAATTTTGACCCTCGGTGCCACCTTCACTCAGGCCTCGTCGACCCCTGGCCGCGTGATAATCACACGTGAGTGATTGACTTTAGGGATCCTTTCTGCTGACCCTCCTTCTGTGGATCATACGCCCTCTCTTTCCACCAAGTCAAAGAACTCCACTTTTATTATCCATTAGCCCTTGTACTAGGGCTCGAATTCGCTACATTGCTGGATTTCATGGCCTTCCTTGTTATGGAACTCACAGTAGTTCCGCGTATCTTGAGATCTACTCACATTCTCTTGCAGAACTAACCCAATTTTCTGTATTTCTTTCCAAACCTCTCTCAATGGGGTTCGACCTCAAGAATCTCTGTTTGAACCTTCTCTCCTGTTTTCAACTATCGCGTTTACCCATTATCAACCTCGACCTGGTAATCTGATTTCTCCACCGTGGGTCATTGAAGTCTACCACCCCGCTTTGATAAGTCGCTCGACTAGTCTTTTGAATGAAGTACGCTTCTCATCGAGTGACCTACTACATCCGCATGGTACTCACATCGAGCGTTTGTGTCATACCACTTAGGATACGGAGGTTGCGGTGGCTTTAAGTAAAATGGAGACACGACATGCAAGATCGAATAAAGTCTTATACAACTCCTTATACGCTATGGTATAGGAGTAAATTGAATCTCTCGTCTTACACCTCGTGTTGGGCTCTTATCTTGGTCAGGCCTCTTGCCCACGCCACCGCCTCTCGGTTGGGTAATAGTAATGGGTTTAGGATAACTCGAGCTTATATTCCCTACTTCACTTCCCTTTTCTTGAGACCGCTTCTTCTTGTGCTCTCTCCGCCTCTATCTTCCCACACCGATCGCGTTCTCTATCATCTCGTCTGACATCACCATATATGCGATACTCTTAGTCGTGCCTCCTAATATGTGGTTAATGAAAGGTGCCTTCAGGGTATTGATGAAGAGCATGGTCATTTCCTTTTCTAGTAATGGTGGCTGGACCTGCGTAGCGACCTCCCTCCATCTTTGGGCGTACTTTCTGAAGCTTTCACTTGACTTTTTCTTCATGTTTTGCAACGTGATCCTATCAGGTGCTATATCGGTCACATGGCCGTAATGCTTGATGAAAGCCTTCGTCAAATCTCTTCACGATCTGATTTAGGTACAACTCAACTGATTGTACCATTTTTTCTGCAATTTCAATCGGACTATCCACGAAAGCGGTGGATCAACAATCGTCATTGTTGACATATCCCGTCATTCTCCGACAAAACATCGTAATATGGGCCTCGGGACACTAGTCCCATTGTACTTTTCAAACTCGCATCTTGAACTTTGAGAAAGTACTAAATCTGGGACTAGACTCAACTTCTAAGATCCACTTCGATTGGTGATCAAGATTTTCCAATGCTCTAACTTCTCCTCCACCATTTGTATCGATCTTCGAACTCTTTTAGAAGCTCTGCTTTTACTTTCTCCCCTTCTACTGCCTCATCGAAGTCTGGGACCATTGGTTTTACCAAATTGTCTTCGGGGTTAGAGCTCGAGCTTGCGGGGAAGTTTACCAGTGTCGGAGCACCGGATTGGTGCTGAGGTTTGATATTGACCGACACTCTTGGTGGTTTCACTTGGGAACTTGTCGGGGCCAGGCCTGGAGGGCAAGTAAAATCTTCATTCTCTTCTCGCATCGACCATAGGCCTTTTTCCGTTTCGAGCCCTCAGGTCAACAATCGTGTTAGGCGGCTCATCATGCTTCTCAGGATTCCAGATTTGATCCCTCATATCTGTTGGATCTTGGCTAATCGCTTCTTGCATCTAAGCTCGCAGTTGGTCTTGCATCTCTTTCTGATCCGCTCTAACCTTTCCATCCTTTGATCCCTTGCTCGTCTTTTTTCGAGTGTAATAGCGGTGTTCTGGATAACTATAGTATGACCTCTAGTTAATAGGGTTGTCTTATAATATTTAATGCAAATATTGTGATGCAATGCCAATGCATGAAATGTAATGCAAATGAATGAATGCAAAAATAGAAGGAGTCGATTCTGATTCGATTTCTTTTGGAATACTTATTGAAAAAAACAAAATCCTTTACATAAAACAGAGTCACATATACGACCTAGCCCTTATGCCCAAAGTTTTAACTTTCTCAAGAAGTAAAGCTAACTCTCGACCCTGGTCCGACTTTGACTCATAAAATATACTTAACACATCAGCCTGAACCGCTAAAGTTTGTAAATAATCGGCCACTTCTCCTATCTGAGCCATAGTTTCGCCCATAAGGTAGTCTCTTTCTCTGATTTGGTTCTGAGATCGTTGAAGTTGTTCTTTCTCTCGCTGGTTGTCTGCCTCCAATAGTTGGATCCGGAGCTCACTGTTTTGCAGTACCGTTTCGGGCTCCACTACCTTTTCTTTCAACTCGTCAATCTGGCTTAGGCTTGATTCCAACTTCACCGTAGAGTTGTGACTTTGACACAATGCCTTCTCTAATTCTGCTACTCGAGCTCTTAACATCTTATTTTCACTTTGGCTCTCCCCCACTATCTTTTCGTGGCATCCTTTGCGCTTGAACCTCATGGAATCTCTTCTTCCATTGGTCGACTTTGGTCTTCTCTTCCGGACTCTTGATGCCATTGTTCGAGGTTTTACCCGGCCAGTGATCCTCATCGATAGATGCAACTTCTTGTAATCGGTCTTCAAGCTATCCAAATCTTCTTCGGCCTTCCTTTTCCCTTTCCTTAGCTTCTCGACCTCGATTTACGGATATCGATATCTAACATCGATTCATTTTTTCCTCTTCCATTGTTCTATCTTTTCCCTAACTCTAAATTTTTACTTTCAAAGTCCCGCTTCATGATCTCCAACTCGAAGGGACTACTTGCGGTATTCTTCTATCGATCGAGCAAAGATCCTGCGGCACTGGGATATTATCGTTCACTCTCCCGCCCGCCATGTGTTATATTCGAGGTTACCATTGGATTTATAGCAACTCTTTTCATTCGGTGAATTTGCTTCCACGCATCGAAACTTCTCGAACTCTTTTCTTATAATTATTCCCACTATACGAGAATTCAAACCGAAGCTAACCCATGCGTTACGCAGATAAACTCGTCTCGATTGGTATTGCCTTAAGACGAGCAAAGCGAGCATACCAATGACTCCCCAGATCCCTAATAGAGAACCCAATTATAACTCCCACACCGGTAGAGGATTTCATCGGATCGAACCAAGGAGCTCTCCATTCCACATCCTTTTCTCGAAGATTCTAAAGCGCGATCCGGTTCTCTTCGATATGTCATCTCTCCAGGCGTATGCCAACTCTTTTAATGGGAGTAATTCACAAAAAGACCGACAAGAAGTTCTATCCACTTTCCAAAATGGCTATGGAACCACCCCAACAAAGTTGTGCGCATCCCATAAATCTTCCTCACCGCTTCTCCCAAGACGAGTTTAAAGATCTAAACGTTTGACGAGAATCGCTTGCATCTGCGTAACCCTTTGTCAAGACGATCGAACAAATCAATAACTGCTTCATCTACATGCCTCAAAGCCTTGGGAAAAATTACCAAACCATAGATACTTAAGGCAAAAATGTCGACTTTCCTCTTAACATCTAGGTGTGCCACCATCAGGTCCCTCAAGCTTACCCAAGGAATGCATTTCCCTTCACCCTTCTGCTGAATTCGTGCCATGACCCATTGTTCGCTTATCCCATTGATATTCATCAGCTTCTTTACAAAAATCGATGCATTAGCGGCCTTGAAGTAAATTTTGTCGACCCGAGCCCTTTGACTGCGAAGCAAAGCCGTATATTCCTCCATGGTAGGCACCAAGTCCACTTCCCCAAATGTAAAACAGCTATAAGCGGGATTCCAATATTGAGTCATAGCCCGAAACAAGTGTTTGTCCACTCTGATGTCGAGTAAGTAGGGTAGATCACCATAATTAAGGTAGAAAAGCTGCTTTGTTGCTTCATGCCAACAGGCCCATATATCTCTTAGTTCTTGTAGCTCATTCTGTGTGACACTGATGCGAGTGAAGTTCAATAATTCTGATGTGTACCCTTGTTAGACTATCCCCTTCTCAAGTGCGTCTTCTCGACATATATCATGTACCGCATTATCCTCTACTTTATCAAGGAATTCGTTCTCCATAACAAGCATTCTAACTTAGTAATTAAAACAGGAATCGACGCCTTTTAAGTATGAAATGACATGCAAATATGACCAAAATAAAACAAGTTAGTATCACATAAAAGTAACCAAAACAAGTGAAAAAATGTCTAACCGCTACATAGGTAGCCACTAAGGTTTAGCATGGCTCTACCTAGGGTGGGCTTTTAGGGTTCACTATATGTGGTTTGGTTCTAAAGAAAGAAAAGGGTACCTGAACCAGCAGATTCCTCAATCCTCACCCATTATAGGCTCATATAGATCAAGTTCGGTTTAGGGGAATACATTTCCCTATGGCCATGCGGAGGTGAAAACCTCACGGAACCATAAGTACGGATGTATCCCGGAAGCGGTCCCCTAGCCCATGCGAGGTGAAAACCTCACGAAGGCATAGTTTCGCTCCCACTTAAAAGGATGTGACCACAACGGTTATGTAACATGAATGCAGAGATATCCAATGTGTCTCAAACCCAAAACAAATATATGACGCGACAAAAACTCATGCAAATGGGAAAAACAAAAAAAAAATTATTTTCAATAAAAAGGACATTAATCAACCAATTTTACGGCTTGACTCTCTTATTGGTCCCCGATTAGAGTCGCCAAGTCGTCGTAATCATTTTTTGTTTGGAAAAGCGGGCCGACTTTAAAAAGAAAATGGAGTCGCCACCAATCATTTTTGAAGTGTGATTGGGTCACTTTAGAAAACATTTTGGCCTACTTAATTTTAAGAAAGCGGGCTCGAGTCGATTACGCATACGAGGAAGGATTAGCACCTCGCAACGCCCAAAATTGGTACCGTGTTGATTGATTAATGTCCTTAATATCGAAAATTAGAAAATATTTTAAAATACGAATCTTTAAAAATGTTTGGATAACTTGAATCGGATATCGAAACTCTCTTGTTTCGAAGGGATGAAATATCACATCCAGCACGAAAGGACACGATGCTTCAAACCCTCGATGCCGAGATCATTTCATGATTTCTAGAATTCATGTATTGCAATTTGAAAAGGGTATTTCATCATTTGGCTAAACTAAAAACTGAAACCCAGCACGATTGGGTACGATTCCCTAGAGTTCCAATCATGAAATATTGCTTTTATTTAAGAAATACGATAAAAAAATCTGTGAAGGATATCTAGTTGTTTAGATGAACCGAAGATCGAAACCCAGCACGATTGGGCACGAATTTCTCAAACTTCCAAACAGAAACATTGCCTTATTTTTAAAAATACGATTGAAATCTTTAAAGGATATTTAATGATCTAGACAAACGAAAAATAGAAACCCAAAGACGATTGGGCACGATCTTTCGAATTTCCAAACACTAAATGTTGCCTTTGTAAAAATTTCTTTTATGAATTTGGTAAAAAATGTAAATAAAAGCCAAAAAAATAAAAAAATAAAAATAGAAATAAAAATACGTTCCAAAATCACCAATTTACAAGAATAAAGAAATGATAGAACATAATCATTAGGAGGTTGGTGGTGATTCCATACAAATAAATGCTATATGATAATTTAGAAAGCAATAAAAAAAATTATAGTAGTAATAATAAAATATTAATGAACAAATAATAATAATGAAAGGGAAAAAGAAATACCAAGTATAGTGATAATGATGTAAAAATAATGAGAATGATAAACATAATAATAATGGCTATAGTAACATAAAAATAATAGGAAAAATAATTCAAAATGAAAAACTATAGTAATAATATTAAAATAATGATAATAATAATAATAATAAAATGATAGTAATAAAATAATAAATATACTAATAATAGAATAATAATAGTATTAGTAAGAATATTAATAGTAAATATAATTATAGATAATAATATATAACATTGGGGTAATAAAAATATTTTTTTGAAAAAAAATTAATGGTAAAATGACAAAATAATCGAAAAGGGACTGATCGGATAAAAAATAAGAGTATTGAGGCAAAATTGCAAAGTAAATAAAAGGAAGAGGACCAAATTTAATTGCGTGCGCAATCTTGAAGGACTGGAGACGAAATTATTCCAAGTTTCCGAACACTGTGCTTGGACGCGGACTAAATCGAAGCGGCGCATAAAATTCAGGGGTAAATTTTAAAATGAAAAAAAGTTGTGGGGGACGCCATTAAACAGGTGCGCGAAGAAGGAGGACCTATCGCGCAATTTTCCCATCTAGGGAAAAAATGCGCATATTCACCTACAAAAGCAAGTAATTGCGCGGGGCCCACCCCTTTTAATGCTTAAAACCTAAAACAAAACCTTTTTCATTCATTTCTCTGTTTCAAAAACCAGAATGGAACCCCCCATTTCCTCATTTCAGTTTTTTTAAGGCTTGGATTCTCTTAGTCCGACGGCAAGCTTCCCCCTACGTTCGCCTCGGTTGCGGCGGTTGAAGAAAACCCAGTCAAAACAAGGTAAATATTTCCGTAATATGTATAGTCTCTTCAAAATAATAATAAAAATAAAGAAATATAAAGAACGAATAAAACCCAAAACAGATTTCCAATACAACAAATAATAAAGGGAATATAAACCTTCTTTTCGTTTCTGGCAAAACGTTCTGTAAGATTCAGTGTTTGTATTGTGTTTTCTAAAAAAAATCCCTAGTATTTGGTACTTGTGCGTCCTCTTTGTGTATCTAAAAAAACCCCCTTTAAAAAATTTCTATTCGGCTTTTATAGCCTTTTCGGGAAAAAAAATGGAAAACTAAACTCCTAGTCCCTTAAAATTGTTGGGCTGTTTTTCCTTTTCTTTCGCAGGGGCAACGCCGTGGTGGCGCACAACAAGGAGAGGAGTCGTGCGGCGTGGGGGTATGACCTTGCTGGCGAGACGTGCGGCGCGAGGGCTCTCCTCTGATTTACGTTTTTTGTTGTTTTTTTTTTTATTTTTGGGTTAAACATTTGGGCTCTTATTTTTCTGATTTGGTTAATTGGTATTGGGTTGCAAAATTGGGCCTTACAATATATATTAAGACTTTAGTAGGTTTTTTTTAGATTAGAATTTTCTCTTGAATTTGGTAGCATTTTTTTAAAATAATTTTATTACAGGTTTTGATTATATTTGTTTGTTTTGACGTAATGTCAATAGCTAATCATAGTCCATCCCAACCCATAAATGGGAGGATAATCTGCTTCAGCGCACTTGAACTCACGTATTCCTGCATTAACAACAATATCCATACCAATCGAGTTAAGACTCAATCGACGAGTGGATATTTTTTTAAATAAGCTAACTATTTGATATGAATTTTTAAATAAAAAAGGTTAATTAATCTGTTTTTATTTTTTGTAATATTTTTATATAAAAAGTTACACATAATGAGACTTTTTCTTTTTACGAAGCTTAATTTGATTCTTAAATAGATTTTAATAAATATATTTAAAAAAACAATCACATCATGATTATGTCATAATCTAGTATAATTAATTTATTTTTTAAATATATTTATCTAATTGAATTGGTATTCGATAAACTCATGCTATCAAATTAGTTAACCATCTTTATATTAGTATAGATTTTTCTAATTGAGTTTGTTTCACATAATGTGAGATTTCTTTTGGTAATAGGACTACCGGAAGGTAAGACAACGTGATTTTCAAACCTTAACTTTACTATTTAAACTTTTTTATATCAAAATTTTTATAAAATATTTGTTACATAATTTTTTTATCTATATCATAAATGTGCTATAATTTAATGATTAATAAAACATTGAAACCGATTCAATTAAAGGAATTTGTAAAAAAATATATAAATTACAATGGTTATAAAATAGGAGATATTAGGTTTTAATGTCTTTTCAATTATTTTTATAAATGGTTTTAAATTAGACCAATGATTAAATCATCCAAGTTACTAGGTAGATTAAAATTAAAAGAAATTAAAAATAAAAAAATTAGTTTTTGATTTTTAACCGGTTCAATTAGTTCATATCGGTTCACAATCTAATCGATTCAAAACTACTCTTCAAACCGATACTCAAAACAATACTAATTTTTATTTTACATTTAAAAAAAAACTCAAAACAAGGTGTTTAAAAAGTATTGAAAAAAAGAAGATAGTTGATTATAAAATTGTCCCTCAAATTATATTACTTTTTATTTAAGTAATTAAAGTTTTTACATTAAAATTGGTACTTTAACTATCAATTTATTTTATTTTACTAAAATGTATAATATTTAATAAAACGTATCGCGTGTCACATCAAAGGCAAAAACAAAATCAAAAAAATTTTAAGGAGTAAAAATGAATAAAACAAATTTAGTGTTAAAATATAATTTTACTTTTATTCTAATTTATGATTTAAAAAAATTAAAGGGATTATATAATTAATTTTCTATTGGAGGGCCAATCCTTATGCTATATTTTTATTGCTTGATTTCACGTTTTAAGGTAAAATAAGACTAAATTAATAAATTTAGATATTGTTTTTAATTTAAAAAAATACTTCAAGAATCTAAATAAGAAAATAGTATAACTTCAGAGTTAAATTTGCATTTAAGTAAAAAAAAGGAAAAAAAAACTTGCTAAATACAAATGGTAAATGAGCAAATAGAAAAGGAAAAAAGGGCAGTATCGTAAAATCGAAGAACTGTCGGCCTCTTAACTGGGGTTAAATAGACCCGAGACCCAAGTTAAAGTCCGCTAGTTACGAGTTCTCTCTTTCTCTCTCTCGCTCACTGATTCCGAGTCATTACAAATCAAAGCGTCGGTGACTCGGTCAGAGTTAACCACGAGTTAAACTTTTGTTTCTGAAGATAAACATAAAAAAGTACATTAAATATTTAATATTATAATTTTCTCGCTTTTATTACTTTTTAATACCATGGGAAAAATCTGAAAAGGAAATACAGAGGGAAAATTTGGTATATATAAGCAATGCAAAGCCAATTCTAAAATTGTGTTTTCATTTCGGTAGAGAGAAGAGAGAGGAGGAAAATGGAATTTTCTAGCGATTCGGTTTCCATTGATATGGAAACGATCTCTCTAGGCGGCAAGGTAAACTTGCATTCATATCTTATTGTTTGGTTACCGGGAAAATGCGGGAAATGGAGAGAAAATGAAATGGGAAAAAGTTTAATGCAGCTATCTAGCTGGATTATGCTCCCATTTGTTTCTTAATTCTCTATTCCTTAATTTGCTTTCATAATCATTTGATTCATGGCTTCTGATTTTTCTTTTTTTCATCATTTGAGAAGCACCCAGATAAACTAAATTCAATAATCTTTTGAAAATTTAATGGGTTCTTGCTTTTTTTTTTGCTCTAAGTGCAAGAAAAAAGAGGAAAGCTGACTAGTAATTTCATGAGTTTTTATGTCAATGTCTGCTTAAATTAGGAGTTTAGATGATTCAGAACATGGTTAGATGTTAGCTTTATTTAGTTATAATATACTTAATTTGGGCTATGCTTGAAGCAGTTCTTTAAAGTGAATGACACCCAAGTAAGATGGGTTTTCTTTACTAGATCATATTTTGTAATTTTCTGCTCTAGTTATTTATTAAAAATTAGGGGTTATTTGGTTTGATGGTAATTTGTTTTGATTTATTAGGGTGTTTTCATGAAGGTTTGTTAAACGAATAACAATGCATTTCGTAAACTCTATCTGCAGGAGTACCTTGTGAAAACTCGCCTCGGTACGGTTTCTGTTGTTGTGTTCGGAGACCAAGATAAGCCGGCTCTTGTTACTTATCCGGATTTAGCTCTAAATCGTAAGCCATGCAGAAAACATTATCGATTCATCGATTTTCCTTATCCTGATCTTTATTTTTCACTAACAATTTAGGCTGAAAAGGGTTCACTCGAATTTGTCTTTTATCTTTGCATACTGAATTTCCTCCTTAAACATAGATATTGTTGTAATGCTTTTAATCCGAGCTAAAGATTTACATGTTTGTGTTATATGTCTGAATTTCATAGCATTATTTGTTAGATTTCCACATTGACCGATACCATTTATCTAGTGATACTTCTTGTATCTTAATTTTTTTTAAATATGCGGGATTGTGCAGATATCTCCTGTTTCCAAGGCTTGTTCTTTTCTCCAGAAGCTAGCTCCTTACTCCTGCACAACTTTTGCATATATCATATAAGTCCTCCAGGGCATGAGGTCAGTTTTAATTAGCCGGTTTTAATCATTGTTTTTCTGGTTGAATCGTATAATTCACGCCTTTCTTATCCAGAACTTCCTTCAAGAAATATTGCAGTTGGGAGCTGCCCCGATCGTCTCCGATGACTTTAGTCCTTCCGTCGATGACTTGGCAGATCAGATTGTTGAGGTTCTCAACTTTTTCGGGTAAAAATATAATTTCATAGTTACTTTATTTGCTTTTTCTTTCCAAGTGTCAGCTTATTAGAAATTTACTTTACTGTAATCTCTTATGCTCTAGGCATTCTATGACACATATTATGTTGTAATGATGGCTGGTAATTGGTGTGCAGTAGTTGTCTGAAAATGATGCATCTTGAGGCACCTACCACCCTTATATAATTTCTTAACCTGTCATCTTCTTTAATAGATATATATATATATATATATATATATTTATTTATTTATTTATATGGAAAAGAATAAAGGCAAGCAAGCTGATATTGTTTATCTTTTAACTCTTTCCTTTTTATTTATTTATTTATGTTTTTAACTTTTAACCACAGGCTTGGTGCTGTAATGTGCATGGGAGTTACAGCTGGAGCATATATTCTTACCTTATTTGCTGTAAGTCAACTATCTTGGCATAGCATATACATTTTTCCTCATTCCCTTTTTCATTTCAAATTAAATATCATGCTCTGTTGACTTCTTGGAAGTAATTATTGCTGCATTTTCTTTTCCTTAATAGATGAAATACAGACAACGAGTCCTTGGGTTAATACTCGTTTCACCCCTCTGCAGAGCACCTTCATGGACGGAATGGTTGTTAAATAAGGTTCCTGTTCTACGCCATTTTATTTTCTCTTAGGGGTTACATAATTACGTGCTCAGATGGATTTTCATGTTATTTCAGGTGATGTCGAATTTTCTTTATTTCTATGGCATGTGTGGCATGGCGAAGGAGTTATTGCTTAAGCGGTACTTCAGTAAGGTATTTTTCTGCTTCAATAACTTATGCAATTTATTTCCTTCTGTCTACAACTGGACTAATTGTGAGATTCTGAATGACAATGGCAGGAAGTTCGTGGTAGTGTTCTAGTACCAGAATCTGATATAGTTCAGGCATGCAGAAGAGTCAGTTCTTCAGCTCTTTGTATTCGACTTTTATTCGCTATTCAATTGACCTATACGGAATATGATAGTTTGTCTCATGGCAGTTTTCTGACATAAATCTTGTTTTCTTTCCACCTGCAGCTGCTAGATGAGAGGCAGAGTATAAATGTTTGCCGATTCCTTGATGCAATGAATGAGTAAGACCGTAACCATGGTAGATCAATAGACTAGGTTTGTTTTACAGATGTTCTTAAAATAGGTTCATGTGATTAATTTCCACCTTTATCAGGAGAAAAGAAAAAGAAAACTTTTCCGTGCGTGCACGCAGTTACTGGTTTGATCCAGCATAAAAGTATTATTTACTTTATTTCAGGAGACCTGACCTTAGCGAAGGATTAAGAAAACTATATTGCCGTTCGCTAATATTTGTTGGGGAGAACTCACCGTTCCATTCCGAGGCTCTTCACATGACATCAAAATTAGATAGAAGATACAGTGCCCTAGTGGAGGTAAGCAAACAATCTATTGCCTAACCTGTTATAATACCTTACACATCCAACTTTCAAAATCATAATATCCATACGGCAGTGAACTAACAACCTTGAAATGGTGGTGGAATCTACAGGTTCAGGCATGCGGGTCAATGGTGACGGAGGAGCAACCCCATGCCATGTTGATACCAATAGAGTACTTTCTAATGGGATACGGTTTATACCGACCAACTCTAAGCATTAGCCCGAGAAGCCCTTTGAGTCCATCTTGCATCTCTCCAGAGCTTCTTTCGCCGGAAAGCATGGGACTGAAGTTGAAACCGATTAGAACCCGGATTTCTTTGTAAACTGCGGAGGTAAAGCTGAAAGAGAAAGGGCAACATTACCTTTTTGTAATCTATCTATATATATAAGGTGTTTGTAACATCTTTTGATCAGCTGGTGAGGGTTGTAGATAGAAATACAGACAGAAAAAGAGATATTGTCAATTCTTTTATTTGTAACCATAAAATCTTAGATGTTAAAAGTCATCTGTAAATCAATGGAATAATTATTATTTACCAGAGACACCAATTTACTGAAAATAACAGTGGGTTTCCATTGTCAAATTATTGTCAAATTAGTGGGGTCTAAGAGGCTATTATGGGGGATCATCTGGCTATTGAGTCAGACATTGAAAATGGGTTCATGTCACTTTCCAGGAAAATGATAAGATAACTAGGACAAAACCATTAGACCTGTTTCTGTCACTTAAATAGTCGTATTATTTGTCTTTACCAACAACTTTCCAGGGAAATGATTTGATTCCCATCAGATTATTCTTTTTCAGAAATCGGTGACACCAAATAGTATTGAACTTTTTATGACTGAAAGTAATACTTCAAAAAGGAGCAAAAATAAACATATTTTCCCATCGTTTCCATGATCAAACCCTATTTATATTGCTAGTTCGTGTATATAGTAAACGTAGAGATGTTGATCATAGAAGTTTGTGGTGATAGGAAATTTGGATTTTTAACAATCACCTTGGGAGGGCAGAAGTTGGCAGACATGAGAGGATGGATGAAACTTGTCTTGTCAAAGTGAAAAACAAAACACCATCCCTGCCATTGTTGATTGTTGTTCAAATTGCAGCACTACCAGCTACACCAATCAGGTATCATCTGCAGCACTTTGATTTGCTGTTAACCAACAGGATTACTACTTAGCACGCACTATATATATAATGGACAAGATATCTGTCATCGATATGAACTTGGGATCCAATTACGTGCAGGAAAAGAGAACATGTTAACACTATAACAGCTGTACTTTTAGACTTGCATGTATTATAGCAAATAACCCCCAAATCCTATATGATAAATAATAGGATTCCAATTAACTTAGGAAGAATTTGTAGTAATTATAGAAGACAATGGTGCTCTTCCATATAAACTCTTGCTTTTTTTTTTTTTTCATTCTTTTAACTCAAGCTTCAAATTAGAAACGAATAAATGAGTTTTTAAGAGCTCACTTTTATTAGGGCGACTCAAAGTTGAAATTTGTATTCTCACTTGGGCGAGGCCAATTCCTACACTCCTAAGAGTCTGAGGCAAGACCATTATCACCTCAAATTGTATTCTCACTTTAACAAAAACAAGACCATTATCACCTCAACCAACAAGATAGTTTAATGGTAATAAGCTCTTGCTTTACATGGTGATGTGCGCATTTCAAAATAGTCCAAACCTTGCATCTTTCTTGTTTCTTTGCCCACATGGATTATTTGTCTATATAAACCCTGAATTGCTTCTACAATTTTCAAAACAAAAGTAAACGGTAGCTGTACAAGAAAGGAGAGAAAAAGGGGTTCATCTTCATCCTTGATGGTGTGCTTTTGTAATGCAGAAATGGAAGTATGAAAACATTCCTCAATTTCAAGGTTGAGATCAATAATTGTTGAGTTAAGCAGCAACATTTTGCTGCCATCACATTATGTATTACTATACTATATGTACTAGTGTAATATTGGTATGTTGTGGAACATCATAAGTACATTGGTAACCCATGAATCCCCCACATGCATAAAAACAAAAAAGTGTGCCAGTACCACTACCCATAACAAGGCATTCAATATACCAAGTCCATGAAAATTTTACTATGAATTCAAAAAACTTTCAACAAAAGAGTTCCCCGTATGAATTAGAATCATACCCTTAAAGCTAAAGGTCCCAACTATAATGGAGCATTATGTACAGTTGTAACCTTGAGGTGGATGTGTTTCTTTCCTACTGAAAAACGTGCTCAAATCCAGAATCCATTGTCCGCTGATCCATTCTTTCTTGTGCTTTTAATTGAAGTTAAATCTTTGATGGTTGATGCTTATCTGGCTTCTGGGGTTGCTCTTGGTTCCTTCCTCATTTTGTCGAGCTTTTCGTTTGTTCATCTCCGAATACATTTCCTCTATCATTGGCTTCCAAAGCCGAACACGAGCATTTATAAACCAATTAGAGACCTGATCATTCATTGATCCCAACGGACATGATGAAACAATCAAATCATATAGAAGTCCATTAGAAGATTAAAATACTCCAACACAAAAGATGTATCTAAAGCTCCAACTACCTGGCTCCTCGTTAACCCACTTTTTATTGCAAGTAAATGTTTCTCTGCATCCTTTGGATACCTGCAAACATGAAATTCTCAAAATATGCAGAACTGTGATGATTTTATGTGTGAAAGTGAAAAATGGTAAACTATTTCTCTCCTAGTTTCTTGTCCTAGAAGCGATTCTCCAGTAAGAAGGCTCACGGGTGAAGAAAGTTCTGAAACATCCACGCACGTAAAACCGAGACAGATTTTTCAGGCAACCCTCTCTGCGGTCTCCATATTTGATCCTTCTTCTTTAGCTGCTGTAACGCCCATTGCTCCTGGATGAATGAATTCTGAAAATATTTTTCCCTATCTCTAGTGCATTCACTGTTGAAATTTGCTCCCATGGATAGGATTTGGTTGCTGATCCTCTCTCTAAGGTTCTTGTATAAGAAAGAGATCGTATGTAGAGCAAAACTAGCATGCACTCGGGGGTCCAACTCAGTTGCAGCATGGAATGCAGATATAACCGTATGGATCTCATCCAAGCATTGACTGTATCTGTCATCAACCTGGCCTCGATAAAAGCCAAAGCAAAACCATTTAAGTACACCAGAATGTAATGTTAAATAAACCAGCAAAGAGAGAAAAGAAAGCAATTGAAGAACAAAAAGAAGCAAGGGAAACAAACAACTTAAAACAGTTCGATACTACATAGGCACGCCTACTTTTCTAGAAAAAGCCAACTTGCTCAATTATAGTAAGCTATGGCTGAACCCAAGGTTGTTACACTGTTTAGGCTTAAAGAATCTTGAAGTTATGAACTTCAATCCATGTTTCACTCCACATCACATCAGCAGCAGTTTATCTTATCCATTCAATAACCAAGAAAATTATGCAGTTCACAATTGACATCCCAAAAAGCAATTGAGAGAGGCCAAAACTGATAATTCTACCAGCACAAATTAGATCAACATACCACTTGAAGTAAAGTCAGCAGTTGGGTTTTTTTGGCCTCGACCGTCCCTTTTTGTAATTCTGCCTCTAACTGAACCTCAGTGTTACCATCAACATTGGGACAATTATTTGAATCCATCACTGCCATCCACCTTCCAGCTAGACAACTTGAGGAGAACGGCATAGTTGCTCCAGGTCCAACACTCATCTGCTCTAGATTTTCAAGTGAATAGTTTGCAATTTGAGCAAGTATTTCTTGAACTGCATGAAGATATCTAGATCCCGATATTAAGTGTGATACTTGAACGGGTCCATCAGAACCAAAACTCAGAGAAAGGTCCTTAGCATTGGAAGAGGTTTGTTCTGAACCTAACCTTGTTGTATTCAAGCAACAGTTAATTTCGGACGACTGATCAGGTATATTATTCCCACTGATAACACCAGGAAGAGATGTTGCAAGACTTAACGAGAGCTCATTACTATTTTTTGAGGAACCAGAAGGATAATCCAGGCTCATATTTGCACCATTAGGTGCCATCCAACTGTTTGGATCTGGACATCCTATAGACGAATATGGTTGAAATGCAGTCTTCAATGTGGTTTTGCCAACATGCTCAAGAGGACCAGGAAACTTCTCAAAATCCCATTTATTTGTCATACTGCCAAAAACTTCATTCAATACACTATTCACCGAGGTTACTGTGGTAGAATTTATACCATCAGAACATTCAGTTGAAGAGTAGTTCCTGAAATCCTGAGGGTAGATCGAAGGCGCTACGATTGCTAACTCGTTTAAATTTTCTTGAAGACCACAGCTTGCAGATGGAGTTGAAGAAACAGGTGTCCTGCTAATAAACTGCTCATGAAACTCAATGTTATGTTCCAAACCCGAACTGTCAAGTGAAGCATCACTGGCAACCTTTCTTCCAACAGATGCAATCAATGCATTAGAGTCGAAGAACCTGGCATGATTAGATACATGGAGATCAGAACACAGATCACAGCCAAACTCTCCTTGCACCGAGGGAAGCACAGAAAATCCAACTAGAGTCTGATTTTGGTTGATCTGGTTAAACAAGTTGGACTCAACTACTGAATTATTAGTGATAGTCTCTGGTGGAATCCCATTGATAACAACAGAATTTTGGCTCACCATCGGTCGTGGAATGCTGAACATATCATTCTCCATTATACTTTGGGAACAAAAATCAAATGGCCTCAACCATACGAAGCTCCTTTAACATGTAGGGTTCTTAAAGCTTAGCCATCATTTCATCATTCGGAGCATTAAGCCACCATAAGTTCATTATATATCTTCCTTGAGTTCAAAAATGATCATTCCGTTGACCCACCGTGAACCTGAAGAACTGATAAACGAAATGAAATCACCAAATTAATATATAAGAGAAGTATACTACACATACTTGCAAAAATGGAGAAACCAACTTGTGACCACCATGCTAAAACCAAAGTTTTAAGATAGGAATTATATCAGATCACATTCTTTTGTTCTTAAAGAAAAGGGTAGAGAATTGGTACACAGACTTCTCAGAAGCATTATGTAAATGATTTAACCTTTTAAAATTATTGAGGCCATCTCCTGCCCCACTCTTACACAAAAGATAAGACTATTGATAGAGAAATATTTCACCACAAATTCTAAGTGCAGAAGGATGTCAGTCAGTGTAAATGGGACACATTGCCACAAAAATAAAGCATCAGAACTTGGAGCAACTAAATAATACACGCACACAAATATATATATTCAAGCTAAGAAAACAATGTTTATATGGAAAGATCAGGATTTCAATAAACTTACAGATAAAAGGGTATGGAAATGAACACAAAAGCACAGCTGAAAGGAAGTTTAAAAGTTGAACAACAAGGACATGAGAACCTATATAAACCCTAAATCTTCATATTTAAACAGTTCATGTATTAGAAAGTAGACCCTTGAAGATTTAGGGCCTTCAAATTTCATTTTCTTTTGTGCTTGTGTGTTTGAAACAAAGAGCTAAGCTGAAAAAAAGATGACCAACCTGATATTATATGCAGGTTTCAACCTTGCTTTTATCTACAGTACAAAACAGCTAAGGGAAGCTAGTGTCTTCACCCACACCCTATTTATAACTATATTGATTGAAAAATGAATGTTGGGTGTTCTCAGAGACACACAAAAGAAGCCACTACAATGCAAAGTTCACATGAAATCATTAGATTTCTGTTTCTCCATTAAAAAGACCATTGTCAAAAAGCTAGAAAACTGTAGTTAAAAAAAACTTTGTTTTCTTCTTTAACATAAAGAATATAAAAAAAAAAAGGAAAAAAGCAAACACACACACACACACAAAAGGTGGTGTTAATTTGTTTGCATGAACAGAAAAGTAGAGCTTTTGTTTTTCCTTTCAAAGAACTCAAACACCAAGAAACTGAGATCACAGTTTCAGACCCCAACAAGATTTATAATCCGTCCAACAAAGATTTTAAAGCTCTAAAACATAAATTGGGTTTTTGAAAAAAATATATATATATATATATATATATAAACAGCAACATCATGAGAACCCACTAAAAAGGAGGGAGATAGAGTCCAAAAAAGCCCCCAGAAAAAAAAAGATGGAAAAGAAAAGCAGATGTGCAGAGAAAACAATGGACATGGCCCGTTTTATTAAGATAGAAAGAGAAAGATAAGTAAAAAAAACAAGAAGATAGAGAGAAAATTGAGACAGAGAAAAGGAAGGGAAACACATTACTCCTTGGTGCAGCAGTGCCACTCATTTCTGTTGCAGGCTTTAGGGAGGGCCCCTCCTTTGTTGCTTCTCTCTTTCTCTTTCTTTCTGATTTTCTTTGTCCTCCTCACTACCTTTCTTTATCTGTTTTCTCTGCAATCATCACAATTAAAATATCTGGATTCTCTCTGTTGAAAACTTCTGTTTGGTGTCAGGTACGTCCTCTCTCTTAAAGGCACCATTTTTCAGGCGAAAGTCTTTTGCTTTTTTAGCTCATTTTAGACAATGGATAACACCCTTTTGATGAGAAAGATGAATGAATTGAGTGAACAAAAGTGTAAGCAAACCAACTAAAGTTTTAAGCTAAACAAAAAAAAAAAAAAACCAAACCAAAAACCAATGCAACATTTGTGAAGGTATTGCAAGAAAACACACTGTGTTGTTTTGCAGTGTACTTTGAATATGATGATGCAAGCTACGACAAAGGTGACGAGAATATCTGATGGGCAAAGATCTTTGACGAATTTATTCAAGCACTTTACCATGCTCCATCTAACTCCCTTGTTCTTTTCAGCTTATTATTACTCTAGGTTGGCCCCAAAATCACCCAACTCAGTTAAAAACTCTAAAAGCAAAGTTTAATTGTAGCACCACTAACTAAGAGTCTAGTCTAGTCTAGTCTAGTGTACTTAAACTTGAAAGGGCCTTTAGAGAGCATATAAATAACTCTAAATCTCTTGACTACTTTTGATTGTCTATAGAGTAAGGGAGGCAGACCACATCTTTTGTAATAATGAACATTTGAACCATATCAGTTGATCTTCTGATCTGATACTTGGATTTTTATCAGTAATGGCTAATGTGCTAGCAACCAATTTGATGTTTTTTCTTGTGGGATTTTGATGTGATAATTCAATCTTTTTTTCCGTTCTCTTTTAACTCTCTTTACCTTTCAACAAAACAAGAACTGTGTCTTTTTGGACTTGCCATGTCCAGTTTTTGAGAAATAAATGATGGTTGGAAAATGTTTTTTCAAGTCTTAAATTTCTGAATTTATACTATATTTATGTTTCCATTTTCAGAAAATGTTTTTGTGAACAGTACATTTCTTTTTAAGAAAAAATGTGATATTTTAATATTTAAATAATTCAGTTTAAAATATTATTTATAGTTTGACAAATTTTCATTAAAATCATTTTTAAAAGTTATTTTTAGTGAAACAAATACAATATAAATTATATTTATTACAAAATATTATAGAAGGATTCCTTTTGACAATTAACTTTATTTTATAATGAGATAATATTTTTATAATAATTAATGTCAAAATTAATACTTAATTTGAAGTTACATATGTTGTGTATATGAACGTGGAACCTATCATATTAAAGCTAAAAGGAATAGATGAAGCTAAGTAGACTTTAAACAAATTCTCGTATTTATATTATTACAACATTCATATTTTATTATTGTATATTGTTTGGACTTGCAAGTTGCAGTTAACATTAACAAATTTGTATATTGAAGGTGAAGACTATTGAGAGATCATGGAAGTACTTGGGTATTCAAATTAGATGTCTTTGAAATAAGAGAGCTTTCTTCCGGCTTTTTTAACCATATTTATTAGGGGTGAGCGTTCGATCGAATTGAATAAAAAATTTTGATTTAATCGAGTTGACGAATCATATTTTGTCATCCTAATTTGATTTTAAATTTTCTCGAATCAAATCGAGTGAGATGGAATTCAAATCGAATCGAATCGAATATATTTGTTTGAGTTAAATTTTAAAAAATAATTTTGGGTCCTTATAACCACTGTCATCATTGTAATAAAATTTGTCCACCTTAATCAATTTTTTTATTAACTTTCATCACCTCATAATTTATTTATTAATCTTTTATATACGGGTTAGCTTCTTTGCTTGCTAGTTGTTTCAATTATCTTTAGATTCTTGTCATTATGTATTTTAGAATTAAATGAATATATATTAAATGTAAAATGTGATTTTTAATAAAATTTATTTTAAAGATAAAATGTAAAATTGATACAAATATAAAATTTTAATACTTAATATTTTATGGCATAATTAATAATTCAATTTTAATATAAATATTCAATATGACTAAACAATTCAATAATATAAATAATATAAAATGTGAAAATTAATTTAATAATATAAATAGTATATATAAATAAAATTATTACTATTTATGTTTAGTGATTTTTTGGATAATTTTGATTTTTTATTTGAGAGTAAAGGGTGAGAAGTAAAAGTTTAGGGGGGAAAGTAAAAGTTTTGGGGAATAAAAGTTTAAATAGGGGAGTAAAATTTTGGAAGAAAAATATAAAAAAAAAAAATTGGGGGGAGGGGGAGGGTTTGGGATAGATGGGATGTGGGATGGGAAGGGAGTAAAAGTTTTACGGGAAAAGTGGGAGGGAGTAAAAATTTGGGAGGAAATAATAAAAAGTTTTGAGGGTTTTTGGGAGTAAAATTTTGAAAAAAAGTAAATGGGAGAGTAAAATTTTGGTGAGAAATGGATTGGAGGGTTGGGATGGGAGGGAAATAAAAGTTTTAGGGGGAAAGTGGGAAGGAGTAAAAGTTTCGAGGAAAAAGTAAAAAAGTTTGGGAGTTTGGGGTAAAAATGTAAAATATTATATTTTGATATTCGAATTATTCGAGTTATTCGAATTCGAAAACTCAACTCGATTCGAACTCGAAATTCGAAAAAAAATTCGAGTTGACTTGAATAACTTGATTAACTCGAAATTCAAATTTTTTTAATTTTTTCGAATCGAATCAAATTTTGCTGACCCCTAATATTTATAGGTTGAAATATTAATTAACAAAATAGTTAGGTATCAGATTTAATTAGTGATATAGTTGAAGTTGGCACCATAGCGAGCTAACTTTAAATTTGACACATTTAGGGACCAACTTCCTATTATCATTGTGGAAGCGGGGGCTGGCATGGGCCCCACCCTTAAAATGTAAAATTGCTTAAAAGGTCATTAAAATTTTTTAAAAATTTTAAATTAATAAAGGTAAAATTGTACTTTAGCCTCCTTTACAATTATAAAAATTTAATTTAATCATTTATAAATTATAAAGATATAGACTATAAAAAATTAAAATTTTATCCGCCTCCTCCTAAAAATTATTCGATTGCCATCAGATGGAAGTTGGCCCCTTAAGGTGCCGACTTCAATATACATGTTAGGGTGAGGCAATCGATGAAATGTTAAGGTTCATGTGAAGGCAACTAAATTAGGGTTTACATAAGATTGAAGTAATACATTATTGTCGCGCATGCATGCATAGTTGAGATGATGGAAGCCTAACACGATGGAATGAGCCTTGGAGGCTTCTGGTTAGGTAGATGGAAGAATGAGATGGTAAAACAAGTCATTAAATGAGTTGATGGAAGCCGAATGATGGAATAAGGCGCTAGAGGCTTTTGGTTGAGTAGATGGAAGATTGAGATGATGAAACAAGTTTCTTTCCTTGAGAATTGTTATTTCTTCTTGGTATTATCTTTTAAATATTCAGCAATCTTCGTCTACCTTCTTCAATCTTCATATACCTATTTTGATATACAAAACGAGCAATATGCTTTATGATGTGAATTATAATGGCTACATCCGTAATACGAATATCAAAGTAACTTTCAAGTGCAGAAGTCTAATTAACATGATGTTCAGAAAGGACACTAAGTTAGTAGAGATGAGATGCAAAATTAGAGTTTTGATGGAATTATTGAGTTATAGATTTGTTACCTGTGACAATCCAATGAGATATACTATAATTCATATAGCGGATGATGATCTATAAACAATGATGACACTTCATGAGTCTAATGGTATTGGAAAAGTAAAATTATATGTCAAGCTTGATAGCATTGAAAAAGGACATGGGGGCCAATATCCCAAGCTCATTTAAGACCCCTTTAGTGGATTCACAAATGGGGGTTGATTAATAGTTCCGTATTGCTGTTGGAAACTCTTTAGATCTCTAATGAATACACATAGACGAAAATGCAACCAAGATATCTTGCATTAAAATTTCTAGAATCCAAATTCAATGTTGCTCATAATCCATATAATGTGCCATTAACTTCTGCTAAAACACACCATTCCCAACCATTTGAGGTGCCGTCAAATTCTGTTGGAATACACCATTCCGAACCATGGCAAGAAGTGCATGAGAATATCACTGGATTGTTATTTGGAGTACCCACGGTGACTTTAGTGATATCGATTCCGAGACTGAGAAACCTGTACATGTTGGTGATGTTGGAAAGAACAATCTGGGATAATCTAAAATTACAACCTCTAGCTTGTATACTCAAAGTTAACTTTGATAGAATGAGAGTACTTGAATTTCTAGAGTATCCGCATATCACTCCAGGTTATACCACTCCAGCTGTTACATATCAGGGCAATTGACTGTTGGTATTCAGTTTATAAGCTAAATTTACCGCATTTTGACTTTTAGTGGTAATTCTTTTTAACTTTGACACATTATTCTTTAAAATTTATTATAGATAAAAATTTGAAAAAAATATTAGAAAAAACTTTCAATGAATTAATTCCTTAATATATTGTATAAATTTTAATTTATTAAAATTTTAAAATAATTGATATCAAAATTTAAAAGTCTGAACTAAAATATACTTCACATTTTTACCGAGATAGAGAAGCTTATTTTTACTAAATTTTCCTTAATTTATCGAGAGTGAAACTTAAACCATGAAAAAAACTTGGATAACAATAATAATATGTAAAATGTTAATTTTATTAAACTAATAATAGTTAAATAATGAGAAAAGCTCATTTATAATAATAAAAAGCAAAACTAATTTATAATAAATATTTATTGAGAAAATACGTGAAATTTTAAAATAAAATAAAATAAAAACCACTTTCCTAAAAACTACGACGAGATCCCTTTTTTTTTTTTTTTGTCTATTAAATAATTAATCTATTTTTTTTTCTAAATTGAAAAAAAAAACGTGCTCAGGCCCAATAAAGAGTACTCTTTTGGGTTTCGACTACAGTTAAATAAAATTTCATGAAATTGAAAATATTAGCCCACAAATAAAGTTACAATTAATTCCTTCGTGAAGTTGGTATCACCCTCAATTGGATTATCAACTCAGTTAAGAAAATACAGAGATGCTCTTCCGAAATTAAAAAAAGTCATATTGTTTGAGGGTGTTTTAGTTTTTTCATTCTAACAAAAACAAATTAAAACATGCATGGTCAGATTTGAACTCACACCAATTGAATTACTAAAATTTTAAAATTATCACTCAACCAAAGTTTCATTTTAACATATTTTATGTATTTTTGTTTTAATATACACAATTAATTATATGCATCTATACTATTTATTAAGCCCCTGACTGAGTTGGTGAAACTTATTTAGTTTTTGGGCCGTGCGAGTTTGGGTCCTGGGTAGGGTAGCCCGTTTAGGCCTGGGTTAGTGGGTTTGTAACGGATTGGGTCTGGTGGTGTTTTGTAATTCGGGCCAAGGTGTAACGGGTTTGTAATTGGGTATTTAATTTGGGCCAAGGGTAGTGTAATCTGTTTTGGCTTGTAAACAAACTGGACTTTGTTTTATTTTTTATTGTTTTGGTTTGTTATAGGCCCGGGCAAAATGGGCCTCTTACACATATGTTTCATCGTTAATCTAAGTTCCTTTTAAACAAACATTTGTATTTTAAATTTGTGGTTTTCACGTCCATACATGTGATTAAATTTTTAGTAATTATAATTCCAATAAATGTATTTAGATAACTACAATTAAGAATTATAATTATAAAAAAACATTTGTAAAACTATAACCGAAATTAATTATTATATTGTAAAATGAATTAATTGATAATCAAAATATATCTAAATTTAGATTGTGATAAATCTGAACATGGCCCACATATAAAGGGATTGAAGCCATAAAAAAAATATAGAACGAGAATTTACACATCGTGTGACTTGAAACCTAGGACATGCAGTTTCTAAGTCATCAACATTATTATTAAGTGAAGGAGTAAACCTCAAAACTAAATATTAACTTTGTTTTTTATGTGCAATCGTATACATGAATTTTAATTTTGTGTAATTTTATACATCAAATTTTGATTTAATCTAACTCTCACAAATTATTAACACAATTATTGATATAACATCATTTTATATTTATATGTTTCATGCAAAAATAATTATCTTTATCAAATATAAAATAAATTGATGAGTTTATTTCTTTAAATGCGTATGATTGAAATCAAAATTAAAGTTTCATATGTATAATTGCACCAAATTAAAGTTCATGTATCAAATTGTGTATTGAACCAAATGATAATACTCTAGAACGACATATTTTTATGTGCTAATAGCATGTTTATTTTGAGTATGACTCTACTAATTTGAGCTATTTATGGTATTTTATCTTTTAGGGACTAGAGGCAAAAGGAAATTTAAGGGCAAAAAGTGCGAATTTGAAGATAAAATGGGCCAACATGCGACATAGAGAAAATGGTGGTGCCGAAAATGCAAGTATGGAAGACATGGGGGCAAAAGTGCAAAAGAAGAGATTTTATGAATAAAAGACTCTATTTTATTTTTAATTATATTAGGATAATTGTTTGATATTATTTTTTAGATTTTATTTTAGCTTTTATCTCCATTTATCTTTAAATATATTTATTTATTTGTATTATCTTATAGAATCTAAGTAGGACTAGACTAGGTTTCCTAGTCCTATAAATAGGAGGTGGAGTAACTCAAATTGGGGATGATATCTTTCTGTAAACATTCTTTCTCCCAAAACTTAGCCTTTGTTCTTTCCATTCAATAAAATTCCATTTTTTTTCAGTCTATTTCTTTCCCCAAAAGCACGAGCCACTAAATCCATCTAGCCAAATGTTGTCAAAAATCCCTAAAAGCGGTTCATGAGGCTTAGAATCCACACTTAGCCTTCTCAACGAGTATTCATCATTTCTTCGCATTACAGGGTTGTCGCTTCTGTCTATGCCCCTTCAAAAGTGATCTTTTCAACTTGTGCAAGGAACGAACGCTTTGTATATTTTCGGAAGGTTACACAGTCGGTTTGTTAGTTTATTGCGTTAGTGGTTGTCGAGCCCAAGAGACTAAATGGCGTGGGATCGCCAATTGAGAAGTGATGATCTAGTGTAAGACGGTCCCACAAGAGCGACGGTTGGCTAGAGTCAGGTTCCTCTAAATTATAAGTCTAAACCCTAAGTGGAGCTGGTGGTCGTAGGCGTCATCTTCCACTATAACTGACTTATTCAGTTCGAGAAGGATCACCTAAAAGCCGTGGATTGAACCCAAGGAGGATCGAACAATCGGAGGCTGGAATCTCACCACATAAGAAATTCTCTCTTTCCTCAAACTCTGTTTATTTTTATATTCTCTATTTTAATTTTCGCAATTTATTTAATTTTCGTAATTTTAATCAACTCTAATTTTTTTTTAGGAACCCACGTTTTCTTGGGCACGATTCTTTACAGGATCTCGCGAAACAAGACATTGTGCAATCCAGTCCCTGAGGATTTGACCCTACTTCCCTTATACTATTCTTTTCGTTATTTTTATGGGGATAAGATATATTTGGTGCTCTCAACGACACATCACCAAAGTTCATGTATAATTTTTATATTTATCCCTTAAGCGAATGTCTCATTAATGTTATTTGTCATATTTGCTTTTGTTTTCTTTTATAATGTTGTATTAATCATATAATTTGACTCGGTTAATATTTGATGCATCCACTTATATAAATTTATATATCCCCAGTGAACCAAATAATTACCTATAATTTAAAATTTTTAAAATAAATAAATTTATATTTTTTTGGTAAAATAAACAAAGAAAATTACATAGAGTAGGTCATGAGCAAATTAACAAAAGAATTATCATCCTCCAAAGTACTTTTAATCTCCAAAGGGGGTCCTCGAATATGTTCAAAGATCCAGCACTTGACAGAGCTATTTTCACCAAAGCATCAGCTACCCGATTAGTATCTCTAGGAGCATAATTCAGGGACCAATTCTCTTCAAAGGCTAGAATTTGTTGAATCCTCCTTATCAGAGAGTTTTTTGGGTCACCAGACTTACTGTCACTGATGGAGATCACATTCTCAAGATTGCCTGATTGAATAATGACCTCATCATAGCCTTGCTTCTGAAAAATCAGTAATCCATCCAATAAGCCCCACAATTCCGCAGTCGCAATTGAACATTCTCCCAAAAAGTGATTATAGCCTAAGATCCACTCCCCTTTGTTGTTAAGTATCACACCACCTGCAGCAGAGAGACTAGACACGGAGTGAACAACACCATCAATATCAAGGAAAATGCATGTACTTGAGTTTCGACAGATTGAGGACTGTTTCGGTTGAGAAGCCAACTCTTCATTGTGGGTGGAGAAAAAATGATTCGCCCAACTGTAAGAGATGCTAAAAATGTCCTTTGAATTTATAATATTTCCTTGAAATATGGACAAATTACGGTTCTTCCAGATGCGCCACAGAATGATTCCAAAAAGGCAAACCCAAGAAGAATCACTCAACTTGTTTGTAGGGAGAAGTTGCAGATTCGAGAAAAGCCACTCCAAAATATTGCCAGAAAAGAAACTTCCAAGATGACTAATAGGGATGATATTGTGCCAAACCTCCTTCGCAAAAAGAATAATCTCTAAGTTATGCAGAATATCTTCCTTAAAATGGCCACAAGGAAGACACGACTCGTCTTACGCAATACCCCTTTTAACTCTTTCAGAATTAGTTAAAAGTCTTTATTTGAGAATTAACCAGATGAAATGTTTCACACGTTAGGGACCTGGAATTTTCCAAAGCATGCTCCAGTTCACCTCTTTCGGATTTCAAGATTCCTCCTTCAATAAAAAATACGCACTCTTTACCAAAAAAAACTCCTGTCGTCGTTATAGACCAAGAAAGAATATCTGGTCTAGCCTGGTCTAAAGGAGGGGGAATGTTGATGATACGCTTAACCACTTCTTCTGGCAACCACAACCTAAAAAGATCGAGATTCCAATCACCATTGGTCAAAACCATCTCATTAATATTGGTCTCAGGAACAATGTTGCCATGACCTAGAACATACTGATTAAGTGGTCCCATATTATGAACCCAATTGTCCTTCAAACACCGTACAGTCTTCCCATCTCCAATGGACCAGATCATATTACTGCGCAACAGAGGCCATATAACACCCCTTACTCGTATCCTATGTCGGAACTGAGTACGAGGCATTACCAGACTTAACAATACATTTGGTCAAATTAATTGACACATATACAAAATGACTTAGTCAAGCCCCTATACATGCCATAGTTTAAATCATTTATAAATAAAGATACCCATAGATTGCTTGATAGTGTGAAATGATCTCCGGCAACCTTCAACCCGAGCTTGTTTAGTAGGACTCTGTAACATGGGAAAGAAAAGGGGGTAAGCTTATAAAGCTTAGTAAGTTCACATGTAAAAATAATAAGCATTAGCAATGAATTTAGCTTACTACTAAGCTGTCATAACTTGCATAAATAATGCTAAGTTCTTACTTTCCCAACTTACTCATTTGTAGCCTTATCAAAGCCTCAACATGACAAATCCTCACAACAAGTTCTCAATTTGATACAAACATTAAATCACATGCTTATACCTTATTACTCATGTTCTCATTAATCTGTCTACTTGAATTGCTGTCACTAAATTATTTATTTCTTGAGCTACAGAGCTCTGAATTTAAAACCGCTAATTTTCCCTGAAACTAGACTCATATATCTTTATACCATAAAATTTCCAGAATTTTTGGCTAATCCAATTAGTACGATTTATTCATTAAAATTTCACCTGTATCACTGTTCGACTATTCTGACCACTTTTCACTACGAATAAATTTTCTCCTTGTACAGAATTAAAATTATGTTATAATTTGTTTAATTTGAAACTAGGCTCATTAAGGATTTCAAGCATATAGCTTTTATCCCATAATTATTTTTGTACAATTTTTAATGATTTTTCCAAGTCAGAACAGGGGATCACGTAATCATTCTGAACCAATCTCACAAGAATTTAAATATCTCGAAATATAAAAATCCTTTGTTTTCTCTGTTTCTTTTATATGAAAATAAACTCAATAAGATTAAAATCAATATCTCATCCAACTTATAATTCAATTTCTACTATTTTTGGTGAGTTTTCAAATTCACGTCACTGCTGTTGTCCAAAACAGTTTTATTGTAAATTTTACTCTTTCATGATTGCTTTGTATTAACATCCATTTAATCATACATAACCCTAAAACATATCCTTAACTAGCCATTCCTATATCTAGCCATTATCGAATATTTACATGCCATTCATTTTCCCCTTTAACCTATACATCAACAACAAAACTTAAACTTATCATGTCACAATTTAATTTGGCCTAAAAGCCTCACACATAGTCATAAATCAAATTTATCACCTATTTATACATCATAAGTATAGACCTATCGTCATATGGTCATCACAAGATCATTTTCATAGGTATGACTTACTCATTTACATTCTTACCAAATGTTCCATATACATCGAAATTTAGTACTCATGAATTTTATGTACATACTGCATCTTTCAACATGATCATACCTTGTCATTTCTTTGATATCATCTTTGGATTTATCCATTGAAACTCTTGGGATACTAAGGATGGATACTGGAAAACTCGTACATGATGTATCGTACCAATGCCATGTCCCGACATGGTCTTACGCTAGCTTTCATATCGTGGTCGATGCCATCTCCCGCACATGGTCTTACTCTAGCATACATATCAATGCCGATATCATGTCCCGCATATGGTCTTACACTGCTCTCATATCATGGCCGATGCCATGTCCCGCATATAGTCTTACACTAGCTCTCATATCATGGCGATGCCATGTCCCAGACATGGTCTTACACTGGCACACATATTGCCATGGTCCAACCATGGTCTTTACTATCAATTCATCACATGTCGAAATTCGATCATACTCCGCCCTGCATTTCTCTTAATTTGATTTTTCAATACAATCTCGTAATTTTTATATTATTCATGATCCAATAATAACATGCAAAATAACACATGGTATCAGTTAAACATTTAAACATATTAAATTTAATGCTTATTAACATACGAACTTACCTCGATACCAAAATGACTATTTTACCAACTTTTTCGATTTTCAATTTTCCTCACGTTCTAGGTCCAAATCTTATTTTCTTGGGGTCTAAAACATCACATTTCACTTATTTAATTAATGTACTATTCAAAACAGTCCCTAAATCAATTTTTTTTCAAAATTACAATTTTGCCCCTAAACTTTTACATATTTACACTTTTGCCCCAATACTCGAAAATTAAACTTCAGCCCTTATTCATATGTTTTATAACATGCTGATCATTTTTCTCTTCTATGGCAACATCAAATTCTCACTATAACATGTACTTATGAACAATAGGTATTTTTACCGATTATGACATTTTACTCGTTTTCATGTAAAATCGCTTAGTAAAAGTTGTTTAACATAATTTTAGCCTTCATATTCTATCATAAAACATCTAAATACACACTTTTCACCTATGGTAATTTTATAAAGATGAACCTTAGCATGAATTATTGGTAGCATAAGCTAAATCGAGCTACCGGGACTCCAAAACCGTAAATAACTTGAAAAACGGGGGTAGAACAGACTTACCATGAGCTTGGAAAGTTTAGAAGACCCTAGTCATGTCTTCCCCTAGTAAATTTCGTCCATATGAAGAAGATGGACAAATTTGGCATTTTAATTTTGTTTTTAATTCATTTAATTACCAATTTACCAAAATGCCCCCAACTTAAAAATATCCCATTTCACTTATCTAATGTCCATTTTTGTCCAACAATTTAACGGTATAATTTCAATTTAAGGACCTCCAATTTAAAATTTCATAGAAATTGGACACTTCTAACATGTAGAACTCAACTTTTGCACTATTTACAATTTAATCCTTTTGACTAAATTGAGTGCCCAAACGTCGAAATTTTTGAACGAAATTTTTACGAAATCTTTCCGTAAAATTGTAGACCATAAAAATATAATAAAAATCGAATTTTACTTGTCAAATTTATGGTCTCGAAACCACTATTTCGACTAGACCCAAATTTAGGCTGTTACAGGCCAAGCTTTAGCAACTGCTTTCCCCATATAAGAGCAGCTATTCCTCATAATAGATTCCGGCATACTTTCACACAAACTATTCTTAGTTATAAGGACCTGAACCCATAGAGCTTCAGATTTAGTAATAAGATTGTAGCCAATTTTCAGCATAAAAGCTTTATTCTGATCCCCCAAACGACGAAAACCTAGTCCTCCATGAACCTTAGTCTGGCAGATATTGTAACACCCCATACCCGAGTTCGATACCAGAACTGGATACGAGACATTACCATGCTTGAACTCACTTAATCATATGTTTACGGGTTATAAATTTTCTTTCCGAATTAAAACTTCACTTCATTGGTCAACATATCCATGCAAGAGCCTACGAGGCCTTAACTCATGTTTGTAAACTTTCGGAACTAGAGTCAAATAACTTAATTCTAAATTAGGGAACACACACCCGTGTGACCTGGAACACGCCCATGTTCTCCTAAGCATGCCCTTGCACTCAAACCGTGGGGGGCTACTGACTACTTTAGCACGGCCTAAACACACCCGTGTCCATCAACCGTTGAAGGCTACTGACTAAGTTGACACGGCCATGACACGCCCGTGTACATAAACTGTGTACTGATCCTTAATATACTGACTAAATCAACATGGTCTAGGCACACTCCCATACCCAAACCGTGTGTCCTACACGGCTCTCACAAACGGCCGTGGTATTTGCCCGTGGCCTACTTTGATTAATAATACTAAGATGCAGGGTTAACACGGCCTTGACACACGCCCGTGTGTCCAACCGTGTCAACATATAAAGGCTATTTACCAAGCCAATTACCACCCTGAAATGAAGATCATACTTAATCTCAAAATAATAATACAATTACAACACCTTTTTCATGAATAATACCATATATAACATTGATCTTAATACACATACATACTTTATCCAATTTAGCTAAATCATTTAGCCATATACAAAACAATGCTAACTTGGTAGCCTCTACATTGGCCATTCTTAAAACATGTTCTCAAAATGAATGTTTCCTATACATGCCATACTTAGTAAAATAACTTGGTTATACCAAATAAGAGTTGATAGTGTGCTACGAACTCCGACTTCAATGATCCACGGGATTAGCTTGGCGAAACTACATAGAAAGAAACAATCAAATACGTAAGCATTTAGCTTAGTAAGTTTGCATGTAAAACACATATCATTAGACTTACATAATAAAACCATTTACCATAGCAATGGTAACATAATTTAAGCTATCAAGGTTACTTACTCATACATGGCTCTTACTTGTCTCATGATAATTACTATTCTCATACTTGCACAGTAAATATGATACCTGTATCACTTGATCACAATGATCAATATACTTTAATAATAATCATCAAATTCTCTAATTCATCATCCATGATCTAAAAAATACTTAACTTCATTCTTGATACTATCTTTACTTTCTGAACTTCTTGTTATCTTATTTTTACTGTACTTATTTGCCCGATGAATTTCTGCGAATAACCTAAGATACTAAATCTCGACCCACATAACTGGGTACCAAAGCCATATCTTAGGTATGGTCTTACATGGAATATCTCATCTTGGTTTCAAGGCCATGTCTTGACATGGACTTATATGAAGTCTTGCTCTTGGTAACATACTCAATGCCAAGCTTGAGTCCTTGGGCTTACATGATAGCTTGCTTTGTAACTTGATCAATGCCAAGCTTGCCTTGGGCTTACATGATAGCTTGCTTTGTAACTTGATCAATGCCAAGCTTGCCTTGGGCTTACATGATAACTTGCTTTGTAACTTGATCAATGCCAAGCTTGCCTTGGACTTACATGATAAACTGATCAATGCCAAGCTTGCGTTGGACTTACATGATAAACTGCTTGATAAACTTGTGTAGAAGATCGAGTATCTTGGGGAATTCTTCTTCAATCGGGACTTGTTTATACTTGTTATAGTCATTTCTTGTTTGAACATGACATAATCGATTCATACAAATTAATGTACATAACACTAAGCAATTTAATGATAAAAATCATAAAGCTTAGAAATCATACAAACTTACCTCAATATACAAAATGTATGAAGATATGCAATTTAGTCATCGACTTTGTTCTTGCCTCGGCTTCGATTCGGGCTTTGTTTTCTTGATCTATAATCATAAATAGATCATTTAATAACTATATTGACTAATCTGACTCATTACTCAAACTTTGGCAAAATTATTATTTTGCCCTTATACTTTTTAATATTTGCACTTTTGCCCCAATTCTCATAAAATGATTTTCATGCAACTTTCTCAATCTTCATGCTCAGCTGAATCATTTTCTCTTCTATAACAATCATTAATTCTAACTATTTCTAGTAGGTATGACCAATTTTGTAACTATTACAAAATGGTCGTAGCTATTATTTTTCATGAAATTCTTTAAGGAAAAGATGTTTGTCTAACATCAAACTCTCATAAACTTCCATAAAACATCAATTAGCATGCATTTCAATCATGGGTATATTTTTGAACATGCATCTTAGCTCATTTAATAGCTAAAATTAGCTAATTCATAATACAGGAACTTCAAAAATACGAAGAATATTAAAAACTGGGCTTAGGAGCACTTACTAGGAAGCTTGAAAAATTGAAAGAGCTCTAACAATGGCTATAGAGAATTTCAGCAGCTTGGGGAAGAAGATGAGTGGGTTTTTCTCATCTTTTTTTTCTTTTTAATCACTAATTAGGCCAAATGACTAAAATGCCCTTCCCCCTAAAAATCTCTATTTAGCCATCTTAAGGCCAATTTTGTCCAAAATTATATTTTTGGTAAAATTGCTATTTAAGGACTCATACATTTTATTCTAAAGCCATTTCATACTAAAAGCTTCTAGAAACTCTTAAATTGTAACTTTTGCAATTTAGTCCTTTTGGACCAATACACTACAATTTACTAAAATTACTTTACGAAACTTTCATACTAGCATGCAAACATGACATATACTTGAAAATTCTCATAATTTCACCTCGGGTTCGTGGCCTCACACCACCATCCCGACTAGGCCCTAAATCGGGCTGTTATAATTCCCCCCTTAGAAATTTTCGTCCTCTAAAATCTTACCAGTAAAAAGGTTGGGATACTGATTTCTCATACTCTCTTTTGCTTCCCATGTAGCTTCTTCTATTTTGTGCTTTTGCCACAGTACCTTTACTAAGGCAATACTCTTATTCCTCAGTTTTCTAATCTCCCAAGCTAAGATTTTAACCGGTTCTTCACTATATGTCATGTCAGGAAGAATCTCTACTTCTGAAGGAGTAATTACGTGTGAAGGGTCTGATCTATAGCGTCGTAACATTGACACGTGAAACACATCATATATCTTTTCTAATTTTGATGGCAAAGCCAAACGGTAAGCTACCGGCCCAATTCTCTCAGTAATCTCGTAAGGTCCAATGAAACGTGGACTTAACTTGCCCTTCCGGCCAAATCTGAGAACTTTTCTCCATGGTGACACTTTCAGAAAGACTTTATCCCCAATTTGATACTCTATCTCTTTTCTCTTTAAATCCGAATAGGATTTCTGTCTGTCTGAAGCAGCTTGTAAACATTCCCGTATCACTTTCACTTTTTCTTTAGCCTTTTTAACCAAATCAACTCCGTGAATTTGGTTCTCCTTGAGTTCAGTCCAAAACAAGGGAGTTCTGCACTTACGGCCATATAGGGCTTCATAAGGCGCCATCTTTAAACTCGACTGAAAGCTATTATTATAAGCGAATTCTACCAATGGGAGAAAATTTTCCCAACTGCCTCGGAATTCTAAAATACAACATCTGAGCATGTCCTCGAGTACTTGAATTAACCTCTCTGACTGACCGTCAGTTTGAGGGTAAAAAGCTGTGCTAAAACTCAATTTTGTACCCAAGGCTTCTTGTAGCTTCCTCCAGATTTTGGATGTAAATCTCGGATCTCTATCCGATATGATCGATAAGGGAACTCCATAAAGCCTTACTATTTCTGAAATATACAGGTTTGCCAACTTGTCCAATGAGTATTCAACTCGCACGGGTATGAAATAGGCTGACTTTGTGAGTCTATCAACTACCACCCAAATAGCATCTTTTTTGCTTGGTGATATCGGTAAACCCGTCACAAAATCTATAGTAACACGGTCCCACTTCCACTCGGGAATCAAAATAGGTTGAAGCAAGCCTGAAGGTACTTGGTGTTCAGCCTTTACTTGCTGACAAATCATGCACTTGGAAACAAACTCGAAAATATCTTTCTTCATTTTCGGCCACCAATACTGTTGTTTCAAGTCATTATACATCTTTGTACCTCTCGGATGTACAGACAAACACCTGTTATGTGCTTCATGCAAAATTTTCTGTATAAGTTTTTCTTTTCTCAGAACACAAACTCGGTCTTTGAACATTAATTATCCATCAGAATTATTTTGAAAATCAGATTCGACATTTGACTCGCATTGAGCTTTCTTGACTTGCAACTCACTATCTTCTTTCTGAGCTTCAAAGACCTCTTGAAGAAACATTGGTCTAGCTCTTAACTCAGCTAGGATAGAATTATCGTCAGATAAGGTCATTCGCAAATTCATTGCTCTTAAAGCAAATAAGGACTTTCTGCTTAAAGCATCAGCGACCACATTTGCCTTTCCTGGATGGTAATCAATGATCAACTCATAGTCTTTCATCAACTCTAACCATCTTCTTTGTCTTAAGTTTAACTCTTTCTGTGTCAACAAGTACTTCAAACTCTTGTGATCGGTAAAAATCCGACATTTTTCACCATATAAATGGTGTCTCCAAATCTTCAAAGCGAAGACTATGGCAGCCAACTCTAAATCATGCGTCGGATAGTTCTTCTCATGAGGTTTCAACTGTCTTGTGGCATAAGCAATCACTTTGTCTTCTTGCATGAGTACACAGCCCAATCCATTTAAGGATGCATCGCTGTAGACTATAAATTCTTTCCCTGACTCAAGCTGTACTAAAACTAGAGCTTCTGTCAGCATTGCTTTTAACTTTTCAAAACTTTGTTGACATCTTTCCGACCACTCAGACTTCATGTTCTTCTGTAACAATTTAGTCATCGGGGTTGCAATCATGGAAAACCCCTTAAAAATCGTCTATAGTAGCCGGCTAGGCCTAAAAAACTTCTAATCTCTGTGATATTCTTTGGTGGTTTCCAGTCTATTATAGCTGAGATCTTACTAGGATCTACTCGGACTCCATCCCTTGAGACAATATGTCCCAGAAATCCTACTTCCTTAAGCCAAAACTCACTCTTACTGAACTTGGCATACAATTGATTTTCTCGAAGAATTTGTAGAACTGTCTGTAGATGTCCAGCATGCTCATTCTTATCTCGGGAATAAATCAATATATCGTCAATAAAAATGACTACAAATCGATCAAGGTATGGTCTGAAAATACGGTTCATTAAGTCCATAAACACCGCAGGAGCATTTGTTAACCCAAAGGGCATGACTAAAAATTCATAATGCCCATACCTTGTTCGAAAAGCAGTCTTGGATACATCTGAATCTTTCACTCTTAGCTGATAGTACCCTGATCTCAAGTCTATTTTGGAGAACACAGTTGTTCCTTTCAATTGATCGAACAAATCATCGATCCTAGGTAGTGGGTACTTGTTCTTTACTGTCACTTTATTAAGCTGACGGTAATCAATGCATAATCTCATGGTGCCATCTTTCTTTTTCACAAATAAAATTGGAGCGCCCCATGGTGAACAACTTGATCTTGCAAAGCCTTTATCTATTAACTCTTGCAACTGTAATTTCAACTCTTTCAATTCTGTTGGAGCCATTCTATAAGGAGTAATGGATATTGGCACTGTACCGGGAACTAGCTCAATACTGAACTCTACCTCTCTAACTGGCGATAGTCCTGGTAATTGCTCAAGAAAAACATCCACATACTCGCATACTATCGGTACTGCCTCAATCTTCAACTTTGTTTCTTTATCATTCATCACAAAAGCTAGATACGATTCATACCCTTTTCTTAAACATTTCTGTACTATCATTTGAGAAATTATCACCGGCAATCTATCCTGTTCATCTGCTTCCACATGCAGAGTATCCCCGTTCTCACATTTCATCTCAATACATTTTCTCCCACAATTGACAATCACATTATGAGTAGTTAGCTAGTCCATTCCAAGAATGAGGTCGAACTCATCAAATGGTAACAACATAAGATTTACTTTAAAGCAATGACCTCTAACCATTAATGGACAATCTTTACAAACTTTATCAACTAACACACTCCTACCTAAAGGATTAGACACCTTAATCACAAATTCTGTGGTACCTATAGGCACACCCAATCCAGATACTAATTTCATGCAAATATAGGAGTGTGTGGATCTGGGATCTATTAAAGCAATAACTTTAGTATTAAAAAGAGAAAAGGTACCCGTAATAACATCTGGGGAAGATGCCTCTTCGCGAGCGCGAATGGCATAAGCTCTTGCAGGCACTCTACCCTCGGGTCTCACAGCCTGCTCTATCAGGTTACCTTTTCCACTTGCTCCAGTTCTCATGTTCCTTCATGGTCTCCTCGACCAAACTCCCGGATTTTGGGTTCGAGTTCTTTCTTCTCTAGTCATCTCGGACAATCTTTTATAAAATGGTCTTGGGAGCCACATCTAAAACATGCATTTTCATGTGCTCAGATTCTCCCAAGTGGCGCTCGCCACATTGTGGACATTCAGTGTCCTGTCGGTCTAAAATTCCCAACACTTGCAATCGAGGTCGTCTGTGCTTTATTTCCAGAATACCGCTTACTCTTGTCTTTCTTTGAAAGGCCAGTGGAAATAGCTGATCGAGCTGGAAAATCTCTTGACTTCTTGGATGATGATTGGAATAACTTATTCCATTGTCTCTTTCTAGAATCACAAGACTCTATTTTGGATTTCTTCTTCTCTTTTACTAGCTCTTCGGCTTTACAAGCCCTTTCCACTAGCACAACAAATTCTTTTATTTCGAGGATAGCAACACATAGCTTAATGTCCTCATTTAAACCATCTTCAAACCTTTTACTCATAATGGCCTCAGTGGACACACATTCACGAGCGTACTTGCCGAGTCGCATTTAACTCTCGCTCATAATCGCCATCGACATCTTGCCTTGCTTCGGATCTAAAAATTCTTTCCTCTTCTGATCTATAAACCTCTGGTCGATATACTTTTTCTTGAACTCTTCTTGAAAGAATTCTCATGAAATCCTTTCCTTGGTACCATTGCATACAAGGGTGTTCCACCATTGATAAGCGTAATCTCTTAAGAGAGAGACTACACATTGCATGCATTCTTCAGGTGTGCATAATAGCTCATTAAATACCCTGATGGTATTTTCTAACCAGAACTCGGCTCTTTCTAGATCGTCATCTTTTTTAGCTCGAAATTCTTCTACCCCATGTTTCCTGATCCTATCAATCGGAGGTTTACCCCTTTACCATCTTTACTGCTTGAGAGGTTACTGGAATAGGTTGTGGAACAGGTGGGGGTGGAGGGGGCTGTACATTCGGGTTCGCTCGGACGAACTCCGTATACCAGGCATTCATCATATAGAGGAAGGCTTCTCTAGCCTCATCTCCTCCTCCTTGACTCACCGTAGTGGGTCTGTTCTCATTCTCATGTGGCACCGTCCTTTCTGCGGGAGCTGGTGCGTTGCTTTCTACTTCGTCCGCTACATTCCCTTAAGAATCCATTTCTATATGTATAAACATAATTTAAAATCGTCAGGAGTCGTCATACTATCAATATAGAAACATTCTTACGTACGGCATGTATAGCTAGACTCATGCTCGTGCTACGTTAGTCCTAAAACCGACTAAATCGTAGCTTTGATACCACTAAATGTAACACCCCATACCCGAGTTCGATACCAGAACTGGATACGAGACATTCCGAATTAAAACTTCACTTCCTTGGTCAACATATTCGTGCAAGGGCCTACGAGACCTTAACTCATGTCTATAAACTTTTAGAACTAGAGTCAAATAACTTAATTCTAAATTAGGGTACACACGCACGTGTGACCTGGAACAGGCCCATGTTCTCCTAAGCACGCCCGTGCTCTCAAATCGTGGGGCGCTATTGACTACTTTAGCACGGCCTAGACACACCCGTGTCCATCAACCGTGAAAGGCTACTGACTAAGTTGACACGGCCATGACATGCTCGTGTACATAAAATAATATACTGACTAAATCAACACGGTCTAGGCACACGCCCATGCCCAAACCGTGTGTCCTACACGACTCTCACAAACCGTGGTATTTGCCCGTAGCCTACTTTGATTAATGACACTAAGATGCAGGGTTAACACGGCCTTGACACACGCCCGTGTGTCCAACCGTGTCAACACATAAAGGTTATTTACCAAGGCAATTGCCACCCTGAAATGAAGATCATACTTAATCTCAAAACAATAATACAATTACAACACCTTTTCCATGAATAATACCATATATAACATTAATCTTAATACACATACATACTTTATCCAATTTAGCTAAATCATTTAGCCATATACAAAACAATGCTAACTTGGTAGCCTCTACATTGGCCATTTTTAAAATATGTTCTCAAAATGAATGTTTCCTATACATGCAATACTTAGTAAAATAACTTGGTTATACCAAATAAGATTGATAGTGTGCTAAGAACTCCGACTTCAATGATCCACGGGATTAGCTTGGCGGAACTACATAGAAAGAAACAATCAAATACGTAAGCATTTAGCTTAGTAAGTTTGCATGTAAAACACATATCATTAGACTTGCATAATAAAACCATTTACCATAGCAATGGTAACATAATTTCAGCTATCAAGCTTACTTACTCATACATGGCTCTTACTTGTCTCATGATAATTATTATTCTCATACTTGCACAGTAAATATGATACCTGTATCACTTGATCACAATGATCAATATACTTTAATAATAATCATCAAATTCTCTAATTCATCATTCATGATCTAAACAATACTTAACTTCATTCTTGATACTATCTTTACTTTTTAAACTTCTTGTTATCTCATTTTTACTTTACTTATTTTCCCGATGAATTTCTGCGAATAACCTAGGATACTAAATCTCGACCCACATAACTGGGTGCCAAAGCCATATCTTAGGTATGGTCTTACATGGAATATCTCATCTTGGTTTCAAGGCCATGTCTTGACATGGACTTATATGAAGTCTTGCTCTTGGTAACATACTCAATGCCAAGCTTGAGTCCTTGGGCTTACATGATAGCTTGCTTTGTAACTTGATCAATGCCAAGCTTGCCTTGGGCTTACATGATAGCTTGCTTTGTAACTTGATCAATGCCAAGCTTGCCTTGGGCTTACATGATAACTTGCTTTGTAACTTGATCAATGCCAAGCTTGCCTTGGGCTTACATGGTAAACTACTCAATGCCAAGCTTGCCTTGGACTTACATGATAAACTGATCAATGCCAAGCTTGCCTTGGACTTACATAATAAACTGCTTGATAAACTTGTGTGGAAGATCGAGTATCTTGGGGAATTCTTCTTCAATCGAGACTTGTTTATACTTGTTATATTCATTTCTTGTTTGAACATGACATAATCGATTCATACAAATTAATGTACATAACACTAAGCAATTTAATGATAAAAATCATAAAGCTTAGAAATCATACAAACTTACCTCAATATACAAAATGTATGAAGATATGCAATTTAGTCCTCGATTTGTTCTTGCCTTGGTTTCGATTCGGGCTTCGTTTCTCTTGATCTATAATCATAAATAGATCATTTAATAACTATATTGACTAATCTGACTCATTACTCAAACTTTAGTAAAATTACTATTTTGCCCCTATACTTTCTAATATTTGCACTTTTACCCCAATTCTCATAAAATGATTTTCATGCAACTTTCTTAAACTTCATGCTCAGCTGAATCATTTTCTCTTCTATAAAAATCATTAATTCTAACTATTTCTAGTAGGTATGACCAATTTTGTAACTATTACAAAATGGTCCTAGCTATAATTTTTCATGAAATTCTTTAAGAAAAAGATGTTTGTCTAACATCAAACTCTCATAAACTTCCATAAAACATCGATTAGCATGCATATCAATCATGGGTATATTTTTGAACATGCATCTTAGATCATTTAATAGCTAAAATTAGCTAATTCATAATACAGGAACTTCAAAAATACAAAGAATATTAAAAATCGGGCTTAGAAGCACTTACTAGGAAGCTTGAAAAATTGAAAGAGCCCTAACAATGGCTATAGAGAATTTCAGCAGCTTGGGGAAGAAGATGAGTGGGTTTTTCTCATCTTTTTTTTTCCTTTTTAATCACTAATTAGGCCAAATGATCAAAATGCCCTTCCCCCTAAAAATCTTTATTTAGCCATCTTAAGGCCAATTTTGTCCAAAATTATATTTTTGGCAAAATTGCTATTTAAGGACTCATACATTTTATTCTAAATCCATTTCATACTAAAAGCTTCTAGAAACTCTTAAATTGTAACTTTTTCAATTTAGTCCTTTTGGACCAATACACTACAATTTACTAAAATTACTTTACGAAACTTTCATATTAGCATGCAAACATGACATATACTTGAAAATTCTCATAATTTCACCTTGGGTTCGTGGCCTCACACCACCATTCCGACTAGGCCCTAAATCGGGCTGTTACAGATATCATCCCATCCTACTAAGGCCACCTTTCTTTTACCTTCCGCAGCTCCCCAAATGAATTGTCTCGCTAATTATTTAATAGAGTCACAGATTCTTTTAGGGATAAGGGTTGATTGCATGAGATAACTTGGAATAAACAACAAAACCGATTGTGCTAAGGTGACCCTTCCAACAAAAGAAAGTGATCCCTTGGCATCCCAACTAGAAAGTCGACTGCAAACTCTATCCACCAAGAAACCTAAGATGCTATTAGTAACTCTCTTGTGAAAAAGTGGAACCCCAAGATAGTGGCCTAAGTCATTAACTTCTTGAAAGCTAAGGATGCCATTAACGGTATTCCTTAAAGGTTCATTAACTCCCGCAGAAAAGAACACATTCGTTTTCCTAGCATTAACCTTATGACTAGATAGCTCACAAAAGTTGCTCAGAAAAACCTTAAGGACGCCACTATGAAACAAATCAGCTTGCTAAAAATCACCAGGTCATCTGTAAAGAAAAGATGAGAAAGATACGGACCTGTGCGCAATAATCGAATGGGATTCCACTCCCCTGCAGAGTTGCTTTCATGAAATATATGACCCAACCATTCCATACAGAGAACAAAGAGGTATGGTGATAGTGGGCATCCTTGTCGAATACCCCTTACTGGCCTAAACTTTTGAGTTGGCTCACCATTCCAAAGTACCTGCATAAAGGATAAAGAGATAGCATTCATGATAACTTTAACCAGATGAGAAGGAATACCTACTGCATTGAGAGATGCTTCGACAAAGTCCCATCTGACTCGATCATATGCCTTTTCCAAATCAATCTTGACTGCCATCTACTAGAGTCTCTTCTTAGACCGCATAAAATGGAAAACTTCTTGAGCGATAATGATGTTATCAATAATACTTCTTCTAACAATGAACTCCGCTTGTTCTTGGCCTATGATCTTTGGAAAAATACTCTTAAATCTATTTGCAATCACTTTCATGACCAACTAGTACAATACTGAGTAAAGACTGATAAGCCGAAACTGAGAGAAATTTTTAGATTTTGGACTTATGAATTAACATAATAAAAGTGTTATTGAACTCCGGCTCGATGATACTTCATTTGAAAACTTTCTTGACCCACTCACAGATGGCATCTCCAATATTGTCCCATTGATTTTGGAAGAAAGCAGCTTGGAAACCATCGCTACCTAGGGCTTTCAATGGTGCAATGTTAAAAAGAGCAGCCCTTATTTCCTCGTTCGTGACATTTCTTCCAAGAAAATCAACATCTTCAGTGTTAAAGCTCAGAAAAGCGCTAGAAGGAAAGGTTCCTAGCGAGCCTGGATTCTCCCCATAAAGATTCTAGAAAAACTTAACTGCTTCAGTCTTGAGAGTCTCAAGATCAAAAATCCAATCCCCATCAATATCACGTAAGGCAGTGATTTTATTAAAATTCATTCTCTGAACAATGTGCCTATGGAAATAACTCGTATTACGATCCCCCAACTTCAACCACTCGCATCTTGATTTCTGCTTCCAAAGCATTTCCTCATGATGAAGAGTGTTTTCCAACTCTTCACGAATCAAGATTTCCTGGTGAAAAAGAGTTTTAGATCCTGAAAGGTCCAAGGCAATTTGAATTTTGGAAAGCTTATGCATTAACTGTCTCTTCCTCTGATTAATATGTCCATAAACATATTTGTTCTAGCTTTTAAGCTTATCCGTAAAACCAGCAATCGCATTAGTCATATTACCATCAAAGTTTCAGTTTTTCTTGACAAAATCAAAGAAATTTTGATGATGTAGCCAGCCAGCTAAAAATTGAAAGGGAAGATTAGAAACATGTCTATCCTCATGATAAAGATTAAAAAGAAGAGGCCGATGATCAGACTTAATTCTAGGTAAATGAGAAACCGAATAATTAGGAAAGAGTTCCATCCAAAGATTGTTACCCACAACCCTGTCAAGTCTTTCAGGGAGATTACCACGATGCCGCGTGAAAGAAGGTCCTTAGAAACCCAGATCATGTAATTGAGCCTTATCTCTAAAATTACCAAAAAACTGACATCTGCGATATTTGATATGGCCTCCTTTCTTATCATCAGGAGAGAGAATAGCGTTAAAATCTCTAATTTCCATCTAAGGATTATCCCCAAATAGAATTGAACGGCCTAGATCATTCCACAAAACCTTCCTTTTCATTTTATCAGGGCTCCCATACACAAAAGCAACTAAAATTGGCTTTAGAAGTGAATTAGGGCAGATGCGAACCAAAATGAATTAAGGATAGTTACCAACCACTTTTAAGTCAATCGAACTTTTCCATCCAATCCAGATTCCTCCAGAGAATCCAATTGCTTCTACACGATTAGACTTATCCCAACCCAACTTTGCAATGATTGTGTCAGCTTTATTTTCACTAATTCTTGGCTCAAGTAGGCTGGAAATATCAGGTTTATGTTGATTGTTATACTCACGAAAAGCTTGAAAAAACTTATCAGACGTACATCCGTGTACATTCCAAGAGAAAATAGACAAATCCATAATAAAATAAAAAGATAAAAGGAAAAACAACTTATCTTATTGAAGGACAGATGAAGAAAGCTCCACTTCCTCTCCGAGTTGCCGCGTTAAATCCATAATAGATTTTTCATCAATTTCTGAATTAATAAGTTTCACTGCTCTCTTTATGGAATTAGCAAAAGGAACTCGAATATTTTCAGAATTTTTAAAATGGTATCCTGGTCCTTTTAAAGTTTTATTAAGCTTCCAACCTCATTTAGAACCAGTCTCTTTAGTTTTTTTCCCTTAAAGACCTCATTAAACAGATTGATTCTTGCAAAATGACGACCCCCCGAATCCTTAGATGAATTCTCGATGAGACTTTTATTAGGAAACACAACTGCCGAATGATTGTTGGCCTTCAAAACACCTTCCTTTAATTCCACATTAACAAAATAATGCTATTTAAAGGCAGGATTAAAATACATTATGTGATCCGCTTGCTTGTGAAGAGAGAGCTGAGAATCTAAATTTAATTGACCTAGAACATCAACAATTTGTGAGTTTAAAATGAAAAGTCGAGTTAGATTTACTTGGAAATAAAAGCTAATTATTTTCTTCTTTATGTATCAAAGGAACATGATGGTATTGGGTACTTTGGAAAAATCTGCTGCAGGCATTATCAGGTTTTGGGCCTCCAGCTATGGCCTACCACAAACATTACTATCAGCCTGGTCCTTGCTGAGCAAAAGAGACGTGTCACCGGCCTCCATAGGCTCCTGTTGATTTGGGCCCATCATGGTCTGACCTGTGGAGTGCGCAGCTGATAGGGTAGTAGTTTGGGTAACACGTGTCTGACCCTTTAAGATTTTTTCCACCGACAAAACGGATTTGGCTTTCTTAGAACCATTATTAGAAGGTTTTCTGCCCGTTAAAGCCTTAAATTGAGAACCAATTAAAGGAGCCTTCCATTTATTCTTCAAAGCAATTTGTGGATCCTTATTGATTCTTCTACCGATGACATCGCCTCCAAATCTGCTAGAGATTGGAAACGCGATCCCATGTTTTCCTCTCATTTCAAATTGTTTCCTTTTTTAGAACCCTCCATGTTGCCACGCCTAGACTTCCTCTATACTAGCATCCATGGTCCAAAAACTTTTTCTCCGGCTGCCACCGTAGGAGCAGAATCATGCTCGGTGACTCGCCCTTCTCAGTCTTTACCGAGATTTGTGTGATCGTTGAGCAAGATTCTTTAGTATGACCATAACAACCACACTTAAAACATACCATCGGTAAGTTTTCATACTCTATCTTTCGAGGGTTTCCATTAATAAGGATCTTGGATATTAACGGCTGTCCCATATTGACAAAAACTGCCATACGTGCTACCGTCCCCTTGCTATGCTATCTGTATTCAAACCCAGTTTAGTGACTTTACCTATCAATCCCCCTATCTCCATGAAAATATGTTTCTTGTAAAAATGGATAGGTAGCCCGGGAAAGCGAATCAAAGTGAGAACCGGATTTGGATAAGGTAGGTTGGGATTGAAGTCAATCGTCCAAGGTTTGACAGTAAGATAGTGACCGAAAATAACCCACGGTCCCTAAGAAAGCATCTTGTCATAGTCTTCAGTATTATGAAATTTTGCAATAAAATAACCATTTTTAATATCCATTAATTGAAAACCCTTAGACGGTTTCCATATTACATATAACCTGTTTTGCAAGGCCGTGATTCCAAGATTCCTTCCCAGCATCTTAAGAACCACTGAGGGTGACATTTCGTTTGTCAAGAGTTGATAAACTCTCTTTGAGAAATCAATTGAAGGAACCCCATCAATACAATATTTCTTGACATCCTGCTCTGTAAGGGCGAAACTATCAGCAGAGTTCTGGCCATCATACTTGTTGTTTAGATCTAAGGTTTCCTTGCCCACTAAGAAAATAAGTTTCTTGAAATTTGAATTGGATCCCCCTGAAAGGAATCTTGAAGTTGAAAAAACTACCTAATCGTTCGAATCCTTGTTGCGAAGTCTATAAATTATACGCCCCCTGGTTGAATCATAAGCACTTACATATCCTTCTATGACATCGAAGCCTTTGGTAAAGGATCCACAACCATCACATCATCAAGAGACGTGTCTGATTCTTTAAATCGAACCTTCTTAGTGTTTGAGTCATCAGGAATAGAGATATCATCTCCATTACCGTTTGCAGTATCAACCGATGAAGACGAGAGCATTTTTTTAACGTTACTATTTATATTTATTTTAAATAATATATCTCTATTTGATTTAATGATGGTATATACAGTGGTGCAACTAAAGGGTTTTATTTGTTGAAAAATTAAAAAGAAGTATTAATGGGGGGGTTTCTATCAATAGTCACATGTTGCTTGAAGTTGATCACAACTTTGAAGGATGAAATAAATGAAGGTAATAATTGATATATTTGCCCATGAATTAAGGGTTGACATTGAAGCCACAGGAAAAAGGTGTTCACCTACTCTTAACTTAGGTGCTTTCAACCATACCTCATATCCCCCTAACGTATGATCCTTTCACACAATTACTTGTCTATTAAGGTTTAAGTCAAAAAAATTCTTTTAGGGTCGAAATTAAATTTTAATTTTATGATGGTAAAAATAGAAATTTAATTATTTTAATAGTTTATATATTTATAATTTTAAAAGATTAAATTAATTTTATCATTTTTAAGACGGATTAAAGTGTAATTTTAATTTTTTAATTTAAAATTTTAAAAATCTTAAAAAAATTTAAATAAAAAATTTCTATTTTAAGAGAGTCGAGGTCTTGCCAGCGCCTAACTATGCCTCAGTTGTCAGCTCCATTTTATTAAAATTTTTGAATAATTTATTTAGGTGGCCATCTATATAAAATATTAATCTTAATAACAAAATAAAATGAATTACATAAAATTCAAAGCATAATACTAAAGTGTTTTTTAACAAAATTCATCATTATATTTATCGCAAGGTGCATATATTTTAAGAAAAAATCAAAATTAAATATTGAAGATAACACTATAAATATAAATCTTGAAAAATAATCTTCATCAATAGTAAAATAAATATAAAAATTACATTAATAAAAATAATAATAAAACTCTCAAATTAATTGGTCAATCTACGCTATAAAACGAAGATGCATGGATTAAATTTTTTGGTTTAACAATGATATATATCTAAATTAATCTTAAAAAAATAAGTTCTCAATCAATAGAATACAATTTAGATTGATGCATGAACTTACTTTGTAATAATTTATTGAGAGCTTAAAATAATATCCAACATCAACATTATCACTGAATTCGTCACCCAACAAATATAGTAATTTACTAAAAGCCAAAATCCCAGACTTTAATTTCCAAGATTTCCCTTGGAAGTTGGATCTTCTTCTTCTTCTCAATCATGCCCATGAAAATAACCCATTGCTACAATCCCAAGCTTCTGCAGATTCAATTTCACTACAGTGTCCACAAACATCTTAGTATCTTCTCCACTGTTCCCTTCGGGTATATCAACTATATAAGACTCTAAAACAATGGTGTAAACTTTGCCTTCATTGTGGAACTCATTGACCGAAGTCACTGAGCAGTAGTTCCTCAGCCTATGCTCACCGCCCACCACCCTAAAGCTCAATATACGCTTCGCGTCGTCCAAAATCTCGAGCCTCTCGGTACTCGTCGAAGCCGGAAGGCCTGAAACGACGGTCACTTCCCGAACGCTACCGACGCCGCCGTCGCCGGCGCTGATGTTGCAGCTCTTGACGAAGTGTTTGTATTTCTGGGGGTTTTCGAAGCTTCGAACGAATGGCCACACGGTTCGGGCTGGGGCGTCGATGCGCTGCGTTATTTGCGACGTGCATGTGTTTGGCGTTGGGTCGAACTTGTGGTATGTGTCGATGAGGGGCTTTAGCTCATCGAATTCCTCTTGGGTTAGGTCCGAGTCCATGGCTACCTTGCTTGCACTCGTCAGCCTCTGAGCTCACCCCCGGTTTTTATCTCCGGTCACGGTGGTGGGCCTTTTGGTCGCTGCTAGATGTGGATGCTACAAAGAAGGGTTTTGTGGCTAATGAATAAAAGTTGAGGCTTTTCAATTTGTGAAGGAAAAAAACAAATAAAATAAGAATTTATTTAATTACAACAAAAAGAAAAACATATGAAAAAGTGAATCAAAGGGTTTTCCCTTTTTAATTATTTTGAAAATGTTGTAGTTAGAGAGATATGGGGATTTAGCATTGCACTTTTTACCAAACTTGTCAGTGGATTTTGTTTGTCTTTTTCTTAAAATTGTGTTTACTTCTAAATGAAGAGATTTCGTGGATGGACCATAAAATGGCTAAATTTAGAAAGGATTTTTTGTCTTTACCTTTACTTGGGATTCTCCCTTTGGGAAAATGATAAAAAATTGGGATTTGTTTATAGTTATTCCATTATCAATATTCCTTAGCTTAAAGCATTTCATTTTGTGTATGTTAACTAATATTATCAATAATAACCCCAAAAGGTGGCAGTCTTTTATTTGAAGCTTTTTCAACTTTAGGAAATGAATATGTTTGATCTTATCCCATCGCAACAATTTGTCTTTTAAATCAGGGTAATCATGATTTTTAGTTATTTAATTATAAAAAATACGAAATCATGTTTAGGCACAAGTCAGGTAAGGTATAAATGAAAACACTAAAATTTCAGTATAGTTGGATAATCAGAAATGATAAAATTTAATAATTAAATAATTATTCTATAATTTTTATAATTAAGTGACAAAAAAATATAATCGAGTCACTACTAAAATAACTTGCCCTTTAAATTATGGATATATTTAGGAATTTAAATAAAATTATAAGATAATGACAAGTTTTACCTTTATACTTTAATGAAATTATTAATATGGTATCTGTACTTTTAATTTATTCATTTTAATACCTATACTTTAATGAGTTGCCGGAGCAGTGGCGAAGGTCGAAGCTCGCTTAGCTTTGCAAGGAGTTGCCTGCTTATAAGGCAAGGACTTTGGTTAGGGTCTTGAATTCGCAAGCAAGAGGATGCAACTTACTTCGCAGTTCATTGTATGAAAATTCAAGAAAATGAAACGGGCTTCAGGGTATATTAATTGTATGAATATATTAGTTGGGTGATGAATTTAAAAAAAAAAAAAAATCCATAGTTTGGTAACTAAAAAAGGAATAAATTTATAATTAAATGACTAATTTAAAAAAATAATAGTTTGGTGACAACAAAAAAAATGTCCCATAATTAAGTGACTTGTGGTGTAGTTTACACAAATAGAAAATAAATTAAAAAGAGAGATGTGTTGTCTCCATCAATGAAAAGGTAAGCAAGAGATTGGTGGATCATTGACAATTTCTAACACATCTGTGAAATATATTTACCATTGGTTTCTGGTTGTTTAATTTTATTTTCCTGCGAGATTCTTTTGGTTAATTGAATTGAGAATTTCGATTAAATCGGAAGTTGAGTTACCTTAAATTATAAAAATATTATTGTTTTCATTCATAAAATTTAAATACCAGATTTTTACTATTCAACCCAACAAACCTTAGGTTATTAAAAGTATTTTTAGAATTAAAATAATCTTAAATAAAAAATTATTTGATATATTTTCATTGAAAAATATAATTTTTTAATATATATTTTAAATTTAGACGATGATATGACATAATCTCATAGTGATATTATCATAATAGAAACTAACATTGGAAAAAGTTATCAAGCGCCAAAACTATTGTGGTTTAAAAAAGTTTAAGGATTAAATTAAGAAAAGTTGTTAAGTTTAGAAACTAAATGTGAATTAAAAAAGTTTAGGGATCAAGTTAAAAAATTGTTAAATTTAATGACTAAATTATATTTTATCTCCTTAAAAATGATATGATTTTTTTTCATTTTAAATTCAACTCTTAAAAGAATAATTTATAAAATCATAAAAGCTTTAAAAATATTAACTCTATTAAGTATTACATAACATTTTCTTTAAATAATAAATGTTATCTATGTTAAAATTTAATTTTATTTGATTTTTTACAATATAAAAATTAAATCAATCAATTTATTGGAACAATTTTAATATAAAAGGAACTACTAAATAAAATTACTTTTTAACCATGATGTATAGTATGGTAGTTATTCATTTTATCATTTAATCATATAATTAAAGATTTAATTTTCACTTATAAAATGGAACACATTTCATCATCATTTGTTTATATCGTTGAAAAATACCCACAATATTAAAGCCGACAGCTTAAGGATACCTCTAAAAAATGCACCCTTTCTAAACGTATTATTTTTAAACCAAACATTCTCTGCAGTAATAGCAATGTTATGAATTAAGCCTTAATTTTGCAGGATCAATCCAATTTCCATCACCACCCACTTTTTTTTTAAGTCGGGTTTTCAATTTCTTCGATATTTTAACCATTTGGGGTTACCCATTTTTGTCCAGAGATGCAATGTATGCGATTAAGTTGTATAATGCAATATATGTAAAAAAAATAATTAATTGGTTAAATAAGTAGTTTTTTTTAACTTTTTTTAAGAAAATAAGTTATTTTTAGAAAGAGTGTCGTAACCATTTTTTGGACAACGACAAAAAAGGGGTTTGACTTTGGGTTTTAAAAATGAAAAAGAACGGGAGTCGCCACCGACCTTTATTTGGTGTGATCGGATCACCTTTATTTTAATAAAACATTTTTTGTTTTACTAAAATTGTGTTTTTGGTCTACGAAGTTTGAAAAATAGGGTTCGGGAGTCGGTTACGCACGAGGAAGGGTTAGCACCCTCGATACGCCCAAAATTGGTACCAAAATGATTAATTAATGTCTTAATATCAGAAATTTGAAAAGATTTTAAAATACGGGTCTTTTAAAAGGTATTAGGATTTTCGAGATATCTTTGTTTCGAGAGGGTACGAACATCACATCCAGCACGTTAGGACATGATATTCCAAACCTTCGTAATCAGAGCTACCTCATGATTTTACGAAGTTTACCAAAAGGATGTTTAGTTATTTAGTCAAACGGAAAGTCGCAACCCAGCACGTTAGGGCACTATTTCCCGAATTCCTAAATACAAAACATTGCCTTTATTTAAAAATCTTTGAACAGGGTATAGCGACTTTTCAAAATGTATTGTACGGGATTGAATTTAAGAAAAGGCTTGAGTCAAATTTCGAAATCCCTTTGTCCCGAAAAGATATAAACATCACATCCAGTACGTTAGGACACGATGTTTTAATCTCTCGTAATCAAAGTCATCTCGTGATTCTCAAAACTTTGTAAAAAGGATGTTAAGTTATTTAGTCAATCGAAAAAATCGCAACCCAGCACGTTAGGGCACTATTTCACGAGTTTCTAAATACCAAAACATTGCCTCATTTTGAAATTTTTTAGATGAAATACGATAATCTCACGAATGATGTTTTGTTCAAAAATATAATATAAATCAAGGATAATAAATATGGATGTGAATATTATAATAAAAATACAAATGATAGTAATAATAATAATGATATCATGATAATACAAAGTAGTAATAAAAATCGAAATAATAAATAAATAAGTAAAATAACGATGGCGAGATAATAAAGATGAATACTTGAAATGAAAATAAAATAATAGCGATGATAAAAAGGATAGGTACTAAAATAATGCATATAAAATAAATAAACTAATATACATACATAAAAATAATAGTAATGATGAGAATGGTAAAACAGATAGCAATAATAATAAAATCAACAAATAATAATGCATAAAATAATAATCTTAATCACAAATAAAAAATAAAGTAAAATAAAATAAAATAAAATAGTGGCATATCTGAACGTGATAGTAAATAGTAATAGCGAAATAATGATAAATAATATATAATTGAGGTAACGGATAATAATAATAATAAGATTAATAAAACAAAATAACAATAAGACATATAAAAAAAAATAATAATAATAACGGTAATGACAATGATGTAATAACATCGAGACTAAAAATATTGCAAAATAATTAAGACAGAATTAAATTGCATTAAAAATAGGAATGTTGGGGTTAAATTGGAATAAAACAAAAGAGAAGAGGACTTATTTGAACGCGCGTGAAGGGAAGGGGGACCAAAACAGTAATTAACCCCCTTTGTCAAAACGCAAGGCAGCAGGGGGGACTTAATCGCAAATCAGGGCAAATTATAGAGCTAATTTTAAATTATAAAGACTTGATCGCAAAATTATAAGAATACGGAGGGACCCCGCGCGCAAATAGACCACTTTTTCGGAAAAACACGCGGACCCTCGGGTAAGCGGGTCGGATTAGGGTCGGATGGGCAAAACGACATCGTTTTGGGGCTTTTGGACGCCGGCCAAAACGACGTCGTTTTAATTCAGCTATAAAATCAATTTTTTAAACAAAAATTTCATTTCTCCATTGCTTTAAAAAAAAAAACTGGTTTCAGCTTCTCTCTTTTTCTCTGCAGGTGAAGGAATTCCGAGGGAGGCCGTTGACTGCTTGCAGGTTGGCGCTCGGCCACCAATCCCACGGTGGTAGGAAGGTAAAAATTTATTTTTTATTATTTATGTGTTTTTTTTAAGATTATACATGTATATATATATATGCGAATATTGATGGTGTGAGTTTCTTTTTAAAAAGAAAATATTTTTCGAAAACAAAGGAAAAAAAAATCACCTTGAGTTTCGGTTTTTTCGATTGATCTCATTGCTTTCCTTGAAACTTCTTCCTTTTTGTTTGTGTTGATTTGAAAAATAAAAATGAGTAAAAGGCCTCCTTTTTTACTTGAATCATCTTTTTCTTCTCAAAGAAGAGATTTTTTCTTGTATATAAATCGGAAAACCAAAAAAAAGTCCTTTTCCATTGTTATTTTCGGGTTTTTATACCCGAACTTGGAAAGGAAGAAAAAAATAAATACATTATTTCTTATTCTTTTTCGCCATTGTTGTCTGACGCCGTGTTAGTTTCTCTTTGCGGGGCATGGGCGGCGGTGGAGATGGGACGGTGGCGGTGGTGCGAGGAGCGGTGGTCGACTGTCGAAGATGAAAAGTCGGGGTAGGTGAAATTTGGTGCTAGGGTTGCGGCGCTAGGTAGAAAAGGGGGCTAGGGTTTTTCTCTCTTTTTTTTTTGTTTTGGGCTTTTGGGTTAGTTGGGCTTATTGTAATTGGGTTTGGTTTTTTTATTGTTGTAAATGGGCCCGGGTCTGTAAATGGGTCTGTACAAAGAGTATGTAAAAGGTTGTTCAACTGGGCGAGTTTTTTGTTAAAATGTCGAGAAAATACGCCCAACTAAAAGCATTTTTTGAAAATTTCAATGAAAACGCGTCTAACTGGGTGAGGTTTCCCTGAATGCCAGTAAAAAATTCACTCAGCTAGAAGAGATTTCCTACTAACTGTACAAAAAGCGCGTATCTCACTAAATTTTCAAAAAAGTAACCTATTTCACCAATTAATCCTCCCATGTATGACTGATTTAGCCGATAAGCAAAGGTTGTTAGCATCATGTTTTTCAGGCTGTGGCATATGTAGTTTTCAGGTTCCAAAAATAACATATTTTTAAGGGACAACTCTTGACTTACATTAATTTTAGATTAAATAAAAAATCAAACCAGATTAGAATAAATTTTACTTTTTTTATTTATAAAGTTAAATTTTAAAATCTTATTTAATAAGATATCAAACTCTTTTATCAGTATATATTATATTTTTTATGCCAATAAATTTGCTTCATAACCCATGAAGCTTAATGGATTCAGTGTTTTAGGACAGTGACCAGCCTCATCTCATCTCAAATACCTGAAGAATTTGTATAGATAAGAAATAAGACAGAAATCTAGTATTGCTATATCAGAAACGTGACATTACAAGTTGGTTTTCTGGTTTCAGGACAGTAAAATGAAAAAAAGTTGTAAGGATTGAAACAAGTCTCTGACCCAAACTGAGTGATGTAGGCAAAAATAGTTGTATAGCCAAACACCCAAAGATGAAAAAAGCTTACGCAAATGGAGTGGTCGAAGGTCGACTGTTTGATTTTTTTTTTTTTCCCTCAGTCTGACAAAACCCCAAACTGAAATAATAATAATAAAAAAACAAAAGGGTGTATTGCTTTACGTCATTAAATTGCTCTGTCTGTTTCGCGACCGACATTGATTTGTCTTATCAAGTCTAAGCTTTTGTGATGAACCAATTGGACAAAGACTTTCCCATTTCCAAAAGCTGCATTCAATATTTAATGGTTTTTGCAAAATTTGTGGACTGGGATAGCAAATTTCGATTATAATTTTGAATTGAGAAGAAAATTATTATGATTATATTATAATTAGGGTGTTTTATTGTCTTAAGTATATTTTACGTTTAAGTTACGTTAATTATGTTTGTCGTTTGAATTTTATTCTATTTTTATAATTCACTCAAAAAATATTATGATGGTTTTTATTAGGGGTAAAATATGTTTCTTCTTTTATTAAAAAATAGTAAATTGATATTTATCGTTAGATTAAAAATAAATTGATTATTTTTTAAAATTTAATCTATTTTTACGAGTAAAACTTGGCATGACTAATGAAATAATAAGACAATTACACTTGACATGTAGTGTGTATCTCATATTTATATACATTGACAAGGTTTTAATATTAAAATGGATGGAATTTATAATAGGATTAGTTTGTTCTTTAATATAACATACAATAATTAATTTATCCATTTTTTGAGTAAGGGTAAGATACAATCAGACTCCTAATACAAGAGTTTCCATAATCTGTTACTAAATTGAAATAATTACATTAATTAAGTTGCCTTTTGTTTTATATTATAATTGAGTGAATTGATTAAAATATAGGCATATTTGTATCGTTTGTCACTTTAGTTTTAATTTTTTTTATCACTTAAGACCCTAATATTTAAAATTTAGTTAAATTATTTTTTGAAGACAAAAAATTGACTGAACCTGCGTGACAATTCCAATGTTCTTAATTAAAACTAAAATAAAATTATTAAAATTTCAATAAAATTTAATGAAGTTCTTAAAATTTTTAAAAAATTATCCCATGTTAGTAATAAAGTACATGCAAAATGCAACATGGGTTATTGCCTTAGTGCTATTAAAATTTTAACAGTTTAGTCAAGTATTTTCGTCCAAAACAAAATAATTTTATTAAAATTTGAAAGTTCAAAACAAAATAAAAAAACCAAAATAACGAAATAAGTAAACATTAAAGACTAAAATTTATCATACGTCTAAAATGTATTAAGGTTTTGGTTTTATATCCATAACTGAATTACTCAATTTTATATAAATATAATCTCAATCCAAATATATTTTAATATTCTCCTAACCTAGACAAACTATAACATTCTTCAAATCTTTTGTAAAGTTTATCCTAATATACAATTAAAGAGTAAATTTAAACCTATATTTAGAACTAGAAGAATCGAACTATTACAAGATAGCCAAATACAAAGATGTCCGAATAAGTAAAATTAAATTATTAAAGTATAAATAGATTAAATTTTGAAAAAATCTAGATAAAAATCGATTAACCCAGACTAAAACTTACACGACATAAATACATGACGGAACTTTAGAATTCACACATATAATTGCAGATGATGGTTTCGACCTTGACTCAAGATCTCATTAAATAGGTTCTTATAATATTTGTTTTTTATTATATATTATCTAGAATTACTCATAGCCTTTCTCCAACCCTTAAATGAGAAGATAATATGTTTCAGTGTATTCGAACCCAAATCCCCCTACATTGACAATAATATCGATACCAATTGAACTAAAACTCAATCGACATATAGCATAAAATTTTAAAGCCAAAAAATAACATGCGTGGAATATAAAAATAACATGGTTTTAATAGCAAGCTATCATTAGAAGTCTCGATCGCATATTCGTAGTTTTCTAGATTATGTCGTGGGTGAAAAAAAAAACTTAATTTACTATTTGAACCTTAAAGTATATTCATTTTTTATTGTAGTACTTAATTTTTTTTGTCTCAATTAGGCTTGGTATTGACATTTTTGAGACCCTTGGCAAAATAATAAAATGAGATTTTAAGTTCATTAAAAGTTGGAGAAAAATTTTATTAGGTCTCTTAAAAGTTGATAAAAAAAATTTGACCTTTAAAAGTTAAAAAAAAATTACCAGGCCCCTTTAAAATTAAAAAATAATATTTTAGACCCCTTTCAGCTTTGGACCTTGGGTAGCCACACCTTCAGACGACCCCAGGGTCGGGCCTAGCCCCAATTTGGTACCTAAAACATCATATGACACTTTGTATAAAAAAAAATTATTAAATGTATATGCACATTAAAAATAAAATAAAAATTCAGAAAATATATAATCTAGAAAAATATATAAATTATAAAAAAGTATAAAAATAAAATTTACAAAAAAAGTGATAATTAAAAGAAATTAGTTGAAATTAATCATATTATCACAAAATTGTAAAAAAATTAAAAAGTCATTTTTATACTAAAAAATATTTAAAATAAAAGTTTTTTTTATGATTACTTGAAATTTAAATACTTTTTAAAAATTTTATAATTTTGACCAATATAATATTAAAAATAAAATGACACTTCAAAAGAAAATAAGTATGCTTTAAACGATAAATTGAGAATTAAGTAAAAAAAAATGTAACAAATATACATTTTTTAAATTATTAAAAATCAATTAAAACATTATATGAAATGGTAAAGTCGAAGATTTAACATTTATTGTGTTTTATTAATTTTATAAAAGTATGAAAAGATTAAAACACACTCATAATAAATGGATTTTTTTCGTCATTTCCCAATTAAATTAATATTCGACTAACGTATTGCCTCATCTCAGTTAAATGTTTAAATAATAACGAAAATTATGGAGTAAAATTAGACAAAAATGCAGCGATACCTAAGTCTTAGCCCAAAAATACAGAAAATTAATTAGATATATTTAAACTATGTGTGTGGCATGTAATGCATGCATCTATACAATTTAGTTAATGTGATAATAACCGTCATTATGCATCATTATCTATGTGGCATGGAATGCATACATCTATACAACTTGAAGGGAAAGAAATAACAAAGCAAGAAACTATGGCGGCTGATACAGCTATGTAAATCACAGTAGCTAACGTTTAATGAAGCAATCTAACTACTTCATGAACTTATCACCAGATAAAGAAATCTTGAGATTGTAATAAAAAGTTCTATTTCCCTTAAATGAAGCAAATCTACAATTCAGTTTCATGAGGGAGGGACAACTTTATATGTTTTGACAATCAGCCGGTTCCGGGTAGAATCTTTGGCCGATGTCTGTCCGGTATTGACAACCTAGGATTTTGAAAGAACACACCAACCTGTACCAACTATGCATGCATCTTTCAACTAACAAAAATTCAGCTTCAATGAAAAAAAAGAAGAGAGTAACTCTAGTTTTCCAACAAGGTTTTGACACAGTAAGTACCCAACAGAAACCACCCAAAGAGTAGGAGAGAGAACGAGAAAAGTCCAACCAAGAATGGCCATCCGACGAGTGGCAACCCAAGGCAAAGCACCACTGTGAAAGGAATGAATGACCTCATTACCGACATGCTATTGACCCACTGCCCCTTGAACAGTATTAGAGCCGCCACAGTTATCATGTTCCAATCCATTGATCCTTCGTAGCAGAGCCGGTTAAGACAATTGGCTACAAATGAGTAAGAGTTGCATGTGAAGAGGTTGTAGCTCTTGTGCTCAAAGTGACGCATGCTCAACTGCAGGGCATCATCCCATGTGAGTGCAGTCCCGAACTCTGCATGCTGATACCCGTGCTTGCATTTGTGACCAGCCAGGTTGGGAGGAAAGCAGCACTAGTTCCACAATAAAACTAGTTAATGAAACGGCTACTAGTTCCAACAAAGAGAAATTTGCCTTTGTATGCATAGAGAGATGTAAAAGGTTAAATTTCTGAGCACCGGCACAAAACTATACCTTTTCTCTATCAAGTTGAACGTATCGAGCTGCTGCACCAAAAGTAAAATCCTCGACATTCACAAAATATGACCCCGAAAAGTCCAAAATCGCTCCAGCTTCTCGGCAAATACCAACGTGGCCAATGAAAGGTGCCAACCATGAGACAACTGGGAGTGGGGTCCAAACCAGACAGCAAGGAAACTTTGCTTTCCTCGGATCAATTTCATCTAAAGGCCATAGTTCATGCTGAATTCTAGATCCACTGAGTTCAACATCATAAGCTGTTTTCAGATCCATTATGGGAGGTCTTCCACGCGGCATACGGTTTTTTGAAATTCTAGGCTGTAAACCATCGTCATTTCAAACAACACCCTCAGACATGATGGGCTTGTTCTCGATTTGATATGCAATTATCCAATCACAAAGACGATAGTCTCATTCTCCAATAAATACACGATACCGTTACTCTAGGAAAGAAACAAAAGGAATATTCGATATCAATAGGTAAATGCCATACAAGAAAAAGCAAAATATTGTAGTAAGAATGCAAAAGTTCCAAATGTCAACATAAACCAAAAGATTCATCAAAATTCACTATCATACAAGAATTCCGTTATTGCCGGTTGTACTCATCGCCTTTCAAAATTAGGCAAAAACCCAAACCATTTAATATCCAGCATTAGAAATGTCATTCTCAAGGTAGTGCAGTCCTAATACTTCGATTAATTGACGAATAAGTCCAAACTCCAAAGTGGATTAATCATGCCAATAACTACTTAATTCTCTAAACGAGTGCATACGTTAGCAAGCACGTCGAGCCTTTGCGTAAATTCAGAATCCATCAAGATCCAGCATGATCTACAGAATAATGCAACTCTATTACCTAGTATATACTAGCACGTTCGAGAATCCTAACTTTTTTGATTCGCCTAATGAAATGCTACATTCATATCTAGTCATCATCCTTATAGGCTATAGCCTTGACTAACATTCGTTTTAGCCATTTATTGTGTATCTACATCAACTCTATTTGGGAACATCATTCCAAACTTCACCCGAAATAAAGACTCGTTACTACATCGGGTTTCCTCCATAGCCGAAAGTTAACAACTGCTCAAGGGTATCAGTGGCGAAATAGGAACAATATGAGTGGAAGAAGCACATAAAGGAACTAAGAAGTAAAAACCAGCATGAAGACCTCATTCATTCAGAAAGAAATCAAAGATTTCCAAAGCATGGGCACAATGGAATGCAAAATTTGCATCTCAATATTATGTTTAAAACGATAATCCAAATTACTTTTAAAAGATAAAAAATGCACAAAAGGGAACATATTACAACTATCAGCCTAGCACAACAAACTCTGCAATAATCCAAATAGATAATTTACCTAAAAACATGCATCCCATATATCAGATCATTTTTCTTTAGACAACCAATCAAATTAAACACTAAATGCTCCATTTTTATAGTGGGAAATCATCAAAAGTTACAACCCTTTTTTTCTCTACCTAAAACTCCTCAATTCAACCAAGTAAAAACAAAAACACCAATCAAATTTCAACTCCCCTAAGCTCTGAATCATTTCTTGAGGCAAACCAAGCAAAACCCAGAAACGTGTACCATAACACATAAAAAACAAGAACTTTAGCTATATTTAATGCATAGTGAACTAAGAAAAAGAAGAAGAAAACCAAAGAAAAAAAAGAAAAATTAGACTGATAATGGAAGATGTTTTGACTAACCTGCAACAAAAAAAGTAGGGTAATTTGCTTGAAAACAAAAAAAAAAAAAAAGGGTGCAGCAAAGATGAATCAAAGCAAAGATCTTTGAAAAGGTCGGTAAATTAGAAGAAGAAAGGTTATAGCTTTGTGTTTTGTATTTGGTTTCTGGAAGTGGTGGTGGGTGGTGGAAGAGGTGCCGGTGCTGTTCATATTGAAGAATCACAACAATTGATCGTATATATTCAGACGAAAATTCAATTTGGGAATTAATCAAAATTGTTTTTTTTTTTAAAGATAAAATTTTGGAATTGGAAAGAAAAGTGAGACATGAAAAAGCATGGCAAGGTTCATGAACCATTCCAGATTTTCACTTCTAGGTGGGACCCTCACCACCCCTCACCTTTTTTTCAAAAAATTATTTATTAATTTTTGTTTTCTAAAGATTTTTTTAATTTATATATTCGTTCATTTATCGTATTTAGCCTAAAGGGTATAACGTTTATAGAATAAATTGCATTCATTTGAGTCTATAGTGATCAATACAAAATTAAGAGTAAATTATATTTAATGTTATTAAATTATTAATAAATTTATGTTTTAACTGCAAAATGGTCCTTTTAAGTCTTCTTCAATAAAATGTTTTAATAGAAGATTCAATTGATGCTAAATTTTTAACAATTCTTTAAAATAGGACCTCTAATTCGTGAAATAATAAAGATTTTTTTCATGAAATTTTTGAGTATTCATGACTAGACTTGTTTATGCGTCGGACTACCTATCTAGGTTCGAAGGCCTGCCAGAAATTTAGAAGGGATTAGACAAAAAAAATTAGGCTTGTTTAAAATATGAGTCGAGCTCGGGCTTGAACATTCAAGGCATGAGCCCAACCTAGTCTGACACATTTTTAAGTTTACAATATTTTATATTATATAATTTATAACACATTAAAAAATAAACATATACTAAATATATAATAATACTCTAATGTAAATATTAAAATAATGTTAAAATAAATATATAAAAAATTCAATAAATAAAAAAGTATAAAATTATTTAATATTAACTTAAAATAATAATAAAAATTTTAAGAAATAATATGGACGGGTCTAAATTGGGTTTGGATTAGTTTTTTTGCAAATATGGGTGGCCTTCGGCAAAATTTTATACCTATATTTTGGATCGAGTTGGGCTTGAGCAAGTATAAAGCATGTTAATATCATGTTTAGAGCCGACCTGAATCCGGCCCATGAACACCTCTATTCATGATGTTTAAAATATTTGAGCATCAATTTTTTTTTTTTATCTTTTCTCACCCACATATGTTTCTAGTTGTGTCTCCTTGTTATTCTTGATTGAGTTGTAATTTGTATTGTAACAATTTCCTATCTCAATTCATTCAACGTCTTTTAATAATATGGTTTGATACGACAACAATATCACGATAATAATAAATAACCTTTTTTTCTTATTCCACACTTGTTCCTGTCGTGTCTACATCTTTTTATAGTTGTAGGTTCAGTTGTAACTAGAGAAACAACCGAATGTCTTTTCTTCAGATTCGATTGCACACAAGTCCACCTTTAAGTCTTTGAATCTTCTTACTAAAGTAAACTCATGCTCTTTCCTTAGAAGTCTCTTGCTTCACTAATCTTTTTTTTTTTTTTACACTTATCAAACATGGTAGGAGCAACACTTTTCTTAAAATCATGATTTGCTATTAAAAATCTTTAAAAATATGTGATTAAATAATCAAAATACGTTGATCAAACATACTAACAAATAAAAATTTTATATAATATTTCGCCAACATTTCCTTAAATTACAATTGGTGTTGTAGTTAAAAATTATATTTGACTCCAACACTTAATATTTATCATATCTCAATCATAATAAAATAGATATACTCGTAATATTTTATACGTTTGTGTGCATCTAAAATAAATTTGAATAGGAGTCCCTTTGAAAGCCAAGAGTGCTTCCTAGAAGAATCCTAGAGAATGCAGTAACTACTGCGGTTTGGGATGGAAGAGAGCGGTGGTGCGGAGAGGGAGACCAGCGAGGAAGTCTCGCTATTAGCGAAAGAGCTTATTCAATTGTCAATTAAGAGATCTTTGGTGGTGCCTGATGTTAAGCCAACCTTGATTTGTTCTGTTTGGACGAGAAAATCTTTTAATCCAGATAGTTTTAGGGCTCAGTTACGAAGCATATGGAAGACAAAAAAAAAAAGTTTAAAATTCAAGCGGTTGGGTAAAATCTATTTTCCATTGTGTTTGATTCAGAAGACGATCTGGAATTTATCATGGAGGGGCGTCCTTGGCTTTTTTGAAAATTTCTCATTATATTTGATAGACTCAGAAGTCCGACGGCAAGGGATCAGATTCAATTAATTTCATCGCCAAACTGGTTAAAGATTGGGCCATGTGCACTAGAATATGATAAGAAGGATCTGATGCATGCTATTGGAAGCACATTTGGAGGTGTTCTTAGATTGGAAATTAAAGATGATTTTTGTAGAGTTCGGGTTAATTTGGATGTGCAGAAACCCTTGTGAAGAGGTATTTTCGTTTTTAGTGAAGACAGCGTCAAGTCCTGAATTCCTTTTAAATATGAAAAATTGCCAATTTTTTGTTTTGGGTGTGGGCATATGGACCATGGCCTTAATGATTGCTGGGCAATTGATCCTGCAGAAAAAAATAAAATTAGAGAGGATCCTCCATACTCTATAGCATTAAAAGCAGAATAAAAAATGGTGGGTAAAGAAAGTCTGCAGTTTTTGGCCTTCACTAAAAAATTGAGATCCCAATGTAGTTACACAGGAAAATCCAAAGAGCAAAACGAAAGGGACGACGCTGTTGTTTCGGATGGCAAAGGCGTTTCGTTAATAGGGGTGACGGTGTTAGAAAGTTGGAAAAACGGATTGAAGGATCGGGAGGAAAGCGATAGTTGGGAGTATTGTGAACAGCTGGTAGAGAATAATAGTTCTGAAAATGATTGGCGTAAGGTTCCAAAAAAGTCTAGCTGGAAGAGACTAATATCAACAAATCGGATAGATCATTGTAAACATGCAAATATGGGGTCCAAGAGGAAATTCCCTAATGAGGAGAAGAGAGATAAAATGGAAGAAGCCAATGAGTCAAGAAAAAATTAAAATATACTGATTTAACTTGAAATGCAGCAGATTTGGTTGAGATTATGTGTGTGGATGAGGAGCTTAGTATTGTCTCGAATAATCTACGATCGGCGGCTGGCGATGAGCCAGCTAACCGGGCACAATGAAACTCATTAGTTGGAATGTTCGTGGGTTGGAGAGCCCACAGGCAATACAGAGGCTGCGACATCTAATTAAGCAGCATAATCCCTATGTGGTCTTCTTAATGGAGACGAAATTGGATAAAAACGTATGGAAAAGGTAAGGAGGAGTTATGTTTCACAAATGGTATTGATGTAGGAGTAGAAGGATCTCGAAGAGGTCTCTCTTTAGCTTGGAAAGGTGGTGTTGAGATTTCTTTGAGGAGTTTTTCTAAGTGGCATATAGATGTGTTAGTGAAGGAGGATGGTAGTCAGGATAAATAGAGATTTACAAGCTATTACAGTTCGCCATATTTGAGAGATCAGAATCATGTTTGGAATCTACTAAAGATATTAAGCCAAGATGGGGATCACCCATGGCTCGTTGCAGGTGACTTTAATGAGATCATGTATTCTTTTGAGAAAAAGGGGGTTTGCCAAGGGATTAAAGACGAATGGAGATTTTCAGGGATACTCTAGAAGAGTGTGAATTAATGGATATTAGGTACTCGAGAGCTTGGTTCACATGGGAAAGAGGAAATCTTCCAGAGACGAATATAAAAGAAATACTAGATAGAGGGTTGCAAATGATAAATGGGTCACATTCAGCATCTTCCTTTCGCAACATCAGATCATTGCCCTTTACTCATTAATACAGATAGTGTTAGGCTCTCTACAGGAAACAAGAGATTCTACTTTGAAGCTTGGTGGATCATGGAGGAGTCATTTGAGAGCGTACTTAAGGAAATTTGAGAGTTATCGTCGGAACAGTTAATGGAGAAATTAAAGACCTTGCAGCTAGGGTTGGAACAGTGGGCGAATGCACTTAAAAGAAAGAAAGGGGATCTCAAAAGGAAATTTACAAGAGAGCTTGAGGCGTTGCTGATGGATGATAGAGATGATGAAACATTGGCAAAGATCATCGATACAAAAATTCACTTGAACATAGAGATCGACAAAGAGGAGATGTACTGGGAACAAAGAGCTCGAGTGAATTGGCTACAGTCTGGAGACAAGAATACTGCTTATTTTCACAAAAGCGCAACAATTCGAAAAAGGGCAAATACCATTTCTAAGTTGGTTTTTGGATGATGGCACAGAAGTTACTGATGATACAGGCTTACAGGAGGCTGCAAAAAATTACTTTGCTAATTTATTCTCATCAGAGGGTGTGGCTGATCCGAAAAAGGTGTTGGAAGTGATTGAAGGTTGTGTTTCCCAAGAGATAAATGAATCTCTTCAATCACCATTCAAGGAGGATGAAGTATGTGCAGCATTGAAGAGGATTGGGTCAATGAAGGCACTATTATCGGATGGATTTCCAGCATTATTCTTTCAAAAATACTGGTATATATTAGGAAAAGAGGTGTTGGGATTTTGTTTAGGTGTGTTGAACGAGGGGAACGAGATTGGTTCAGCTAATACGACTGACATTGTGCTGATTCCAAAGGTCTCACAACCAACCACCCTTGTCAATTTCAGGCCAATAAGTTTATGCACTGTCATTTACAAATTAGTGACAAAAATAATTGCAAATAGATTGCAAGATGTCATAGGCAATTGTATTGATAAAGCTCAGAGCGCTTTTATACCAAGACGTTTGATTTTAGATAATGTTCTTTTAGCATACGAAATGCTCCATACGTTTCTCCAAAAGCGAACAGGGAAAAAAGGGTATATGACGGTAAAATTGGATATGAGCAAGGTATATAACAAGGTGGAATGGGATTTTGTTAAGCAAGTGATGGGAAAGATGGGTTTTGCAGCAAACTGGATTGATTTGATTATGAAGTGTATCACTTCAGCTTCGTATGCAGTCATTATCAATGGAAGCAGGGGAATTTTCTTTTCAACCGTCTAGGGGACTCAGACAGTGGGATCCATTAAGTCCATTTTTATTTCTCATTTGTAGTAAAGGTTTGTCAACATTGATGAGGTCAGTAAAAAAGAGTGGTTTTGTCAAAGGGGCAAAGGCTAGCAGGAAAGGGCCAGAGATTTCACACCTTTTATTTGCAGATGATTGCATATTGTTTGGTGAAACAACTGAAAGGGGGGCCAAAATTCTGAAAGAAATACTGAAGGAATATGCGAACTGCTTAGGTCAATGCATTAACTTTAACAAATCTACAATTTTCTACAGTACAAATACGAACGAGGAATCGAAAGCAGTGGTTTCGTCATTGCTAGGTGTTAGAAGTTCGTCTAATTCTGAAAAATATTTGGGTCTCCCTAACATGGTAGGCAGAAGGGAAAAACAGGCTTTTCAGAATTTGGTGGATAGAATTGCAGCACGAATTGAGGCTTGGAGCTCAAGATTATTATCGCAAGGAGATAAAGAGATTTTCATTAAGTCCGTTTTGCAGGCAATACCCACATATGCTATGTCATGTTTTTTGTTCCCTAAAGTTCTGCGTGAGAAGATTGAAAGCAAATTAGCCAATTTCTGGTGGGGGAAAGGAGCGGGTAAACGACGTATCCATTGGTGTCAGTGGAAGTTTGTGTGCAGATCTAAAGAAGAATGAGGTTTGGGCTTTAGAAATATGGCTCAATTTAATGTTTCTCTTTTAGCAAAACAAGGATGAGGTTATTGAATTATCCAGACACATTAGTGGCGCAAGTTTTAAAGGGAAGTATTTTCCAGAGAGTAATTTTCTTGACGCTCGACTTGGGAATTCTTGTTCCTATGTGTGGAGAAGTATTTGGGCTACTAGGGACGCTTTGAAGAAAGGGCTTCTTTGGAGAGTGGGTACGGGTCAAAATATTTCGATTAGTGAAGATGCATAGATTCCCAATTACTTTAATGTTCGATTAATGTCCAGATTTGATAATTTGCAAAGTGATAGAGTTGCAGAATTAATCAACAGTAACAACAGAAAATGGAACAGAGAGTTGATTCAGAATACCTTCCCAGAAGCAGTAGCAGATCTGATTCTTCTCATTCCTTTGGTGACAGAGCCATATGAAGATCTTATGGCTTGGAGAGGGGAACCGTCAGGAGAATTCTTGGTAAGAAGCTCCTACAAACTATTACAAAATTTGGAGCCTACAGCTTATGCTTTACAAACCATCTATAGAGATTTTTACAGGAAACTATGGCAGATAGATCTACCATCTAAAATAAAAATCTTTATATGGAGAACTACGTGGAACTACTTGGCAATAAAAATTAATATGTTTCTGCGCAGATTAACAACCAGTAGTTTATGTCCTTTCTATAGAAATGGGGAGGAAACAATGAACCACCTCTTTAGAGAATGTCCTGTTTCAAAAGAGGTTTGGAGAGCCTTATCAGATCTCAATTTGACAGTGTTCACAAATGAAGAGTTTAGTAAATGGCTTACCCTGGTTTTGATCTCCCTCGCGCCGGAAAAGTGTTGCATCTTTTGCACTGCACTTTGGGCCATTTAGGGTTAACGAAATACTCGCATACATGAGAAAAAGAGCAGAACATGTCAAGAAACAGCAAGATTTGTTCTCAGTTATCTTAATGAGTGGGACGGAGTTAAAAAGTTTTCTCAAAATACCTCAAATATGGATGTCAAATGGAGACCTCCATCTGGTCAGGGGATAAAAATTAATTTTGATGCGGCTTATAATGTGAGAAACAGATGCTCTGCGTCCGGAGTTGTAGTAAGGGATAGATCTGGTCAAGTTATCATCTCTGTAACAGAAGTACATAGAGGGGTTGAGTCCGCCTTCACCGCTGAAGCCGTAGCCTGTCGACGAGCAACCCAAGTTGCACTCGAAATGAAAAAGGAAAACATTATTATTGAAGGTGATTCACTGACTACCATTAAGAAATGTAAAAAGAAAGCCCTTGACAAATCACAGATCGGGCCTTTGATTCACGATATTCAAATAATGAAACATAGATGCAGCAAACTACAGTTTGAATATATTTCAAGATCAGCGAACCAACTCGCCCACATATTGGCAATGGAATCATTAAGAAGAAGATCGGAGATTTACCTGGTGAGTAGCGTTCCAAGGTATGCAGAGACTCAGTTGAGAAACGAAAGTATTAGGGAGCCAGATTGAGGAAGAGAAATTGAGGAGGAACTGAGGGGTTATTCCAAATGACAAAGCAACGGCTTCAAAGTAGCAGACTTATCCCCTCGATTTTGCAAGTTCGCCTTCAATGTTGAAATGACAGAATCGACGTGACTTGTCAGGCGAAAAGACAGCTCATTGGGCAGTTAAAATGACAGACTTTACTTTTCAGAATAGGCATGCTAGTTTTTCTTTCTTTTGGTTACTTATTTCCGGTTTAGACGCTCTAGATTTTTCTTTCTTTCTTTGTTTTCGACCTTAATGGTATGGGTATGAACTATTTTAGTTATTTGTTTTTTCACCAATGTGATTTATTGTCAAAAAAAAAAAAAAAGAATAAATGAATGTTCAGATTCAAATAAATATAGATGTTTATCTTTCTAAATTCATTATAGATTAATATTTTTATTAATTTTGAACTTTTAAAAAAGATTTGCTAATACGGCATGCCACGTCAAGATACTTATCTACTTGTCAACTTCTCATGCCTTTTGTCTACCATTTCAGGACTGTTAACGATCAAACTAATTAACAACGATTTTCATTAAAGAAGGGATCAATTGATTTTTTTCAAGTAATTGAGAACTCAATTTGTTGTATTTTTTTTAAAGATGTTTAATTGATTTTTTAATTTTTTAATGATTTTTTTACCCATAAAGCTTTGTATTTAATATATAAGATTATTATCTAGTAAAAGATTTTAAATTCCATAAGTTGATCGCTATGTGTCTTATTTATTTTTTAATATCAATTAAGGATCTATGATGATTTCTCAACCTAGTTTTTGGGTTAAAATGTTCATTTTCAATTTATTAAATAATTATCTATATATTAATTTTAATTAATCATCGAAGAGTGTCTGAGTTTTAAGGATTGAATTATTCATTATTTGAAGGTTGATTCAATATTAAAAAGTTCGGATAAAAACATTATTTTAAAAATTGTGTTTGGATAAAATATTTAATTACATTTAAAATGTGGATTAGAATTGAATTTAAATATTCACTGCTTGAGACAATGCTGACAATGCTACTATTTTCAAGTTTATATATATACATATACATATACATATACATATACATATATTTCTTTCTTTTATATATTATTTAAAATAAAATATACTTTATTATAATGTAAAGATAACAAAATATATTAAATTATTTATGTCAATAATTTAATAATATATATTCAATATTAAAAATAACATTTTAAAAAAATTAATTTAAATTAAATTTAAAAGTAACCAAAATTGAATAATTATTTATGTATCATAAAACTCGGCCGGAAGCTAATTCAATCAATACATAAACAATTAATAATTATTACAATTAAGAATCATAAATATTGTTTATTGGAGAAAGAATATATATATTTATATTATTAAGTATTTAACTGATTTAGAATCACGAGTTAATTAAAATTTTTACTGTAATAATATTTTAATAATTTTATAACTTTCTATAAATTTTTAAAAATAATAATTCAACTCAAAATAAATCTAAAAAAATATGATTAAACTTATATGTAAGATATCAAAATTTTCTATAAATAAAGTACAACTATCCCTTATTTATAATTAAATATAAATAATAAATTCAATTATTTACTAAAGCATTAACTTTATATATATATAAAAAGAAGTAGATTCACATTTAGCCTTTAGTTTAGCCAACCTAATTATTTGTGGTTTTGACTTTTGAAATTTAGACCACCCTTTCTCCATAAAATCAAGAACCATATGCCCATCTCTCTTTTTCATTTTTGTCTCAAAACTTTTATTTTGGGTGATTGCAAATTTGTAATTTTTGGACATGGGAATATGATATTATTTATTATTTTATTTTTATTTTATAAAATTTTAGAACTTTAATTAAAATATTTAGAAGTAAAAGATGAGCATGTGTTTTTTCAAAAATAATTTTGTAAATATATTAGGCGATTGGATTTATGTAAATCCTCTTTGATTTCAGGATTAATGTATTATTTAGGTTATGAACTCATATTGAAATTTGAAATTTTATTATTTAAATTAATCCTAAATTAAGTAATTGTTCTTATATTATGGCCTAAATTTTTTATCCAAATTAGTCCTTGAACTTAACAATTATTTTCACGTTGGGAATTAAATTTTTTTGCCCAACTTTTTTTAAAGAAATATCATGGACTAACTTGGATTAAAAAAAGTTCAGGGGCTAACTTGGATTAAAAAAGGTTTAGACTCTAATATGAGAATAATTAACAAGTTTAGGTCCCAAATAGTGCATTAACCCTTGATTTTATATATAAAAAATATTTATTTAAGAAAAATCAATTGAGTATTGATATGGTAACAATTTAAAAACAGCGTAATATTTTATCTTTTATTAAAGATAAATTATATAAATGACCGTTAAATCTTAAAAATTACAAAATAATTACACGAATTATTAATTTTATTTTATTTAATCCATTTGGACATGACTGTTACGGATAAATTAAATAAAAGACCATTAAAACAAAAACTCACAGTTTGGAAGCTACAAAATTGAAGTCCGCTCCCAGCTTCATCTTCTTCCAAGAAAGTAACCTCTCTTTCTCTTTTCTTTTACAAAGAATAATTAATTATCTCCAATGGGGTAACTTTAACGTGGAAACCATGTATCAATAGCGTGGGCTTTACTCGAATTGGTGATTTGAGATTTGAAGAGTGGGAATCTCATTAATTCAGGCTTTCATTAAATGCTTTAACATCTCTGTTTCGTATTCAAATTTGAAACCTAAACGCCACACTTTATCATCCATTCTAAATCAGTAAATCTTACCCATTATGCACATAGGATTTTCACTTTTCAGGCTCAACCTCAGGCAACACTATTCTTTTTCCTGTTTTTTTCTCTTCATTGCCTCGCTAGTTTTCTCTACGACGGAAGAAGATGAAATTGGGGGCGGGCTTCAAATTTTTAAGATTTTAAAGGACCAAAACGGTGACTTTAGGATTTTATTTTATTTTCAATAAATGATGTGGAAATTATGTCTAATTTTATTTTATTTTTAAAATTTCATGTCATATACTTGATGTAATTATTTTATGAACCATTCCTATCATATTCTCCATAATTTCTTTCTAATTATTTAATGAGGTTTCAACAATTTTTTTATGTTATTGACACATAATTTTGATATTTTTTTTTTACCCTGAACCTCAAAACTCGAACTTAAATCAGGGTTTAGGATTCTGGGAAATTTTTTTTACCAAAATTATGTGTTAATGACATAGAAAAAATTATTAAAATATCATTAAATAATTAAAAAAGGGATCATGGATGATGTAATAGGAATGATTCATAAAATAATTTCTTCATATACTTGACAACCACATCACCATGATGTTATTGATTTAACGAAAATGAATTAAAAAAACAAAAGCAAAACTGATAACTTAAGTCACCATTTTATAAATTTTTAAAGTCAAGTGAACTAACTGAAAGTTAACTATTACTCGGGTAACCATTTATATAGTTTACCCTTTAATTTAAATTTTATGAATAATTTAAAAATTATCACAAAGATTTACTAAAAATTTGACAAGCACGTTTTTCATATTTAAAAATCAAATAATATTAAAACTCAACATATTCAAATTAATTAGGTGGATTGGTGTTACTCGTTTCGCTTTATTTTTATTTTTAGAAAATGTTTACTTAAAATTAAACTAAACTAAATTATTTACTTAAAATTCAAAAGTTTTTCTTCCTAAGAAAAAAAGAGAGACCACTTTAACGTATATTAGTAGTTGATTTCACAAGAAAAAGCATAAGATTTGGTCACATGGGATGGAAGGATGGAGATTAATTTAATGGTGAAATGCATTGTAGAGGGACAAATACATGTAATCTAACCCTAACAATAAAAGACTTGGCTGCAATTTTTTTCTAAAGCAAACCTTTTTAGGGCTGCATGAATTATCAATGATCCTCAGGTGCATGCACTTTTATACATGAGTTAGATAAATGATTTTTTTTTTTTCTTTGTCATAATCAACAATTCATAAATTAACGTAAAAATTTTATCTGCATTTCACTCGACAACAATGGCGTTAGAAATATGAATGATAATTGAGCAGGCATGAAGCTCCATTGTTAAGTTTGTGATTGTTTGGCCATAAGAAGATTATGGTTAAGACCCTAAAGTTTAGCGTACCATGTATGACAATGGTGTAGCCATCGTCAGGCGCGAAGTCAGAATAATTTTTAGGAAGGCGGGATAAAATTTTAATTTTATATAGTTTATATCTTTATAATTTGTAAAGGATTAAATCGAATTTTTAATTATAATTTTAAAGGGGGCCAAAGTGTAATTTTACCTTTACTAATTTAAAATTTTTAAAAAATTCTAAGGGCCTAAATAATAATTTTACGTTTTAGGGGGGCCGAGGCTCATGCCAACCCCCTTGCTTCACCCCTGGCCATCGTGTTAGGCTTAAAACAACTAGATTAAATGTTAATTCAAGCATGTTCAACAACTAACACACGCTAAAAAATATTTAAATAATAATTATTATTAATATATTTTAAGACGGATGATAGTTGCTTAAAATTTGGAGTGCTTGAATGGAAATAATGACTGCAATTATCACTAAAGGTGTCACTACAATAAGAACAAAGAAAAAAGAACGCATCAAGTTGTTTACACAGTTCAATTGCGGAGCTTAAATCTTTAATCCTAATACAATAAGATTTAAGTCTTATCGCACCCTGTTATAACATCTTCACTTTTATACCTAAAGATTTAGATTACTTACCTCTAAGTTATCTATTATCCCCCTTGAGAACTTAGGCAGTAAACAAAACTTGTTTACTCTCTCGATTGCACTCAAATATATGTTTCACTATGAACAGATAAGTATTTTCGATACTCGATAAAAAACCTATACAAGTCTCTCAAATATTACAATCAATTTCCCTATTAAATAGTAGATAAAATAGCAAGATACAATAAAACAATAAAGACCAATGTAAAGTAGATTATTGAAGATATGTCTTCAATGCTATTTCAATATAGTCTACACAATCCAAGGGATTCAATCCGATTCAATTCAATTTTCAAGATAAAGTTATTTCAAATGAACTGATTTTCATAGATAGATTTTCATACTTTCACAATATCAGCATCACCGTCATTCACAGCGCCAAAGATTTTGTTTAAAAAATTATCAACTTCAAATATAACAAGTAACAAAATATGTCAGTGTTAGTTGTAGCCACTACCGTTGGTACTTCGACAACCACTTTACAGCATTGACTCAATAAAAATTATTAAAAATTAGGCATTCATCAAAATGTCTCAAAAGAAGAAAAATAGTCTGAAGCAATCTTTATATTGATTTTTCATGTAAATTATGAACATAGAAGAGCAGATAAAAATTTGAATTTCTGCTTCTTGTACTCGAAATTCATATGGAAAAACCATACGAAGAACTCTATAAACGATTTTTCTTATTGTGAGATATTCTGATGAATGCCCGATCTTTAACATTTTAAATATTTTCTAGTTATTTTTTATTTTTGTAATATTTATTATAATTGTTTAAAATTTTAATAATTTTATAATTTTTGAACAATTAATCTAGAAAAACAATTGGACATCCTTTTTGTTTTTTAGTAATTTTGATTTTTAGGATTTTTTAAATTTTATTAGAATTTTTATAATGTCTAAAACTTTTAATAACTTTTATAATATTATCATGCACCAACTTTCAACACCTCACCATCTTTCTCTACCATCAACACACAACAGTTGTGTAATCGCATGTATATACGGTATTGGTACCTAACTTTGAGCAAAACAAAATTCTGACCAATATTGACCAAACTAACATATATGAATCAATATTGACCGAAACAAAGAACATCAAAATTCTGACCAAACCTTTGAGCAAAACGAAATTTATATTACTTGGGTGTGTGTTATAAAAGGAAAAATGGAATAAAGGAGCATATAATTGGCAAATAAATTTTTTTTTCCCACAATGTGCAGTAGAGCTCACATGTTTACAATTCAAGAGATTGGGAATTCCTACCCAAAAATAAAGACCTCCACAAGTAATTATTTTCCTTTTCCTTTTTCCTTCTTTTTTGTTCTTTTTGTTTTCTGTTCACTTCTGTTTTCTTTTCCCCGAACTTTCTTACAGTTGACAAATGCTAACCTATTCATAATACTAGACAATTTTTTAAGTGGTATCCTCCACTGCTCTTATGCAGATGCTTAACAGAGGAATCAATCCACTCGGATGGGAAGTGCCGATCCCCCGCTTCGAATGAGCCGACACTTGCCCGATCCTAACTCCTTTTTTAACTTTCTTTGCACATTTAGAGGTAAAACTTTCCGGCTGCCTGGTTCTTTGAGCCAGGAGAACAGCTAATCAGGCTCTTATTACATCAAAGACTTTGAACGGAATCATCTATAATTTATTTTTTCGAGTTTGGCCTTTCAATATACAGCCGTTGAAGACGTCGCAGTTGGGACATAAGCTGTGCAAATGATGGTCGTAGATGTGGATCCCTGCAATGAAAATAACAAGTTTAATGCGAGTTCCACGACAATCGACATTACAGGCAGTTGAAAAAAAACATGAGATCATTCAAATTATTGTCACTATTACCCATATGAAACACAAACCGAGTCATGAGCAATGACTAACCATAAAAAGGATCATTCTAATTATTTTGACTTGATTATGATCACGATTTTTTTTAATGCAAGGTAAAGATAACCACGGTTTGTTTCAGATTGTTTATGAGTGGCCACCTAAGAAACGAGACACCAATTGAACATTCAGATTAGATTGAATTAGTGCAAAAGGGATTATATGATCATTCTCAACGCACAGACAAATGCGCAAAAATTAAGTCTAGAACTCACGTTTGCCAGCATTCACGTATAATCTGCGCAACTGTTGGATCGACATCTTCAGGAATTTCTAGACGCCTATTCTGGAATCCGACAGCCCCAACAACTTGCATTGGATTCAAACCTTTCCAAGGAATACATAGCGTAACCAACTCCCATAATATCACACCGAAACTGTAAACATCACATCTGCAACCAAACCAATCCATCCATATAAGAAACAGAATAGAAATGTCAGTAAAATATGCATGCGGTTCAAGTCACTAACTTCTCATTGGCTGGTTCATTCCTTAGAACTTCTGGTGCCATCCACTCAGGCTGCAGTACAACATCAAATAGTTCATAAAAAGATGATAGATTTGGATACATACGGAAGAGAAAACTCAAAGTCAACACCGAGGATTATCTTTTAGTAATACCGTTCCAGCAGTAGACTTAGAAGAGAGGAATGTGTGATGCTTCATGCGTGACAACCCAAAATCACAGACCTGAATAGAGAGAAGCAAACATGTAAGCAAGAAATTAAAGACATCTTTCAGCAGAAAATATGCAATGGTTAAAATATGTTCCAAGTCACTGAACTCTTCATGCATTTGGAGTTTAATGCCTCTACTTTCATTTCATGCATTTGGAGTTTAATGCCTCTACTTTCATTCTCAAGAATTTAATCCTCTACTTTTCAGATTTCAAAATTCGGGTCTAACAGTTAACACCATTAAAATTCTCTTGTTAAATTCACTGGTGTAACATTTTAAAAAAAAAAAAAAACTCACTTGGTAGCCATGTAACAAAAAAAAAAAAAATGATGTCATAATAAACTTGGTTTTAACAGAAGAATTTAACAATGTTAATTGGACTTTGCATTTTTAAATCTGAAAAGTAGCGGAACTAATTTCCTTGAAATACAAGGGGATTGAATTCCAAATATATAAAGAGTACAGGGACTTGGAGTATATTTTAACCTAAAGCAATCAATAATGTATTTTATAGAACTATGAGCAAAATCAAGGAAGAGTTTTGGCCAGCAATTAGATTCAAGATAAGAACCTTTACAACCCAGTTCTTATCAACAAGGAGATTTGGTGTTTTCAAATCTCGATGCACTATAGTAGGATGGCTTGTGTGCAGATAATTCATTCCTTTAGCCTGCAACCAATAGAAAGTTTCGGTTAAATGGAAAAAACCAGGCAAGAAGAGTGAAAGGGAGACGGGGAGACTCTGGTACAAGGTATGAAGCAAAATAAAAATAAATAATTTATTCACTTGTGACTCCTACCACATCAAGAGCCATTCGCATTCGTCTCTTCTCATCAAGTTGTTGATTGGGTCTATGCAGTAGCTTATACAAACTTCCCCTACATAAGAAAGAGGGAGGAGTAAGAAGAATGTAAGACAGAGTTCAAGAGCTAACGTTATTTTCCTTTTTCATCCTTTAAATCCATGAAGACAGAACTCCAATACCTAACATCTACAAGAATAACGTCAGTTACAAAATATCCACACAACACTACCATGAAGACAGAGTTCAAGAGCTAACACTATTTTCCTTTTTTCATCCTATAAAACCAGAGGGAAATCATCATGAAGTTTAAAATGCCACTAATACTTGTAACAAATGAAAAGAACATACAAACAAATTTAACTTATGAAAGCATTGAATACTATAGAAGAGATATGAGAACAATTTGGATTGTATAGAGAAAATCAACCTGGGGAGAAACTCTGTGAGTATAGAGAAATGCGGGGAGTGAGTGACAGCTCCCATGAAAAGAACAACATTTGGATGTCTCAACCTTAACATGATTTCAACCTGCACAGGTTCATCAATCAGAGATGGCCACATTCTCAATATAAATTCATTCAATTCTACAGCAAAGTTGAGCACACAAGCATGAGGAAATAAACAAGCAACATACTACAGGAAGCTATTTTTAGGGGGCTTACTTCACATTTAAATTGAACCAATGCATCACCAGAGAAGTCTTGATCTAGAAACTTCTTCACAGCAACCTCCTGAAGTGCAAACAAAGACAATGAGACAAACACTGAAATGAAAATACCATAGAAGTCATTGAAGAGACTTTTGGAACAAGCCTCAAGCCATATACTGTTATCAATCAATAGAAGAACTATTTAATATAAATTAAGGCTAATGCACTAACTTACTACAGCAGTATGACATTGAATCAGATATTACCACAATAGTTCAATCAGATCGACCTACTTGATTTTCCTAATAGGGAATTTGCATATACAATGTCAATGTCACTGCTTAGAGAATAACAATTTTTGGAAATTTTGGCATGTAGCAACATTATTGTGTCATCATATCAAATAGCAGTATACTACTCCTAAAAGTTCCACGGAATAAAAGTAATAGAAAATGTAACTCACTGTGCCATTCCAATCTGCTCGATAGACCTCACCATATGATCCTGCAAAACAAGAGTTCATATATTAAGAAAGTGTGCACTGGTAAGGAACAGTCAAGTCATATTCAAGCAAGTACCAAGAGTAGATCCAGCAAAATATGATTATAAAAAAGCAATTCAATCAACTAAGCTAGTTGCTATTCTTAAATCATTGCACCAAAAAGTAGGTTTAACCTACTTGACAAACATCAATTGCAGTTATCAAGTCTAGTAAGCAGGAGATATCCGAAACTTTAAAAGAACGGGAAAGCAGAGCCAGACACACATAACAATGAACAAGTTTGATTGTTTTATTATGAAACCTTACCAATACCAATGCGTTCACCAATTTGAAGATCCTCCCATGGAATTTCCCATTCTGAAACCTCCCTTAGCATAGGATATATCTTCTCATTGTGAGCCTTACTAATCAAATGCAGATCACAACCTGTGGATTCAATCAATTCCAGTGCAGAATCTTTATAGAAATCTGTATCAGAAGTCCTTTGTATTAATTTCTCATCCGTCGCCAAGACATTTTCTGGCTGTATTTGGCAAAAGTCATTAGCAGAGGAAAAGGAAGTCTCTCGAACTTGTGTCCACTCATTAGTTGTATTACCAACGAGAAATTCCTCACGTGTAACATCAGAGGAAGATGCAACTTTAGCTTTTATGGCATTAATTCCAACCTCTCTCTGGTATTTAGCCAGTTGCTTTTGCCTAAGCTTGGAATTAGTGTTTTCCGAAGTCTCCATGCCAGAGGATACAAGACACAGCTCATTGATTGGCAACTCGTTTGAATGGCAACTAACAGCAGCATCTACATTTGTCCCTTTCACTGCTTGTTCAGACCTACTTTGTTCAGCAAGATCCTGTGAATTAATATCCATGAACAAATCTGGAGGAGGTGATGCACCACTTTCCATCAAAACAGCATGTAATTTCTGAGCAAATTCTGGGTCCTTTGCTGCACTGATAACATACTTAGAAACATTTTTAACCTTTCTCTTTTGCGCTGATGATGGTTTTTCATGAATGCCAGTAAAGATCTCATTGGATTTAGGTGTCAAGGGAAGAAGCTTCCCAAACTCCTGTTCAAATCTCTTAAAGACAGCTCTTTCAGCATGGCTCCTCTCCTCTTCATTTGCGAGACTGCTGACAGATTCTGTTGACCTCATGGCACCAACTTTAGGGCTCGTATCTGGAGCAGATGAAACTGCCACATTTCCAATTCCTTTGTCAAGCTGAAAACATGAACTCTGAGAAGCTTCAGTACGATCAGCAAAGCCCCTTACATCCAGTGCAGAAGTTAGGAGGTGACAGCTTGGTACTTCAGCGGGAATTAGAGTCCCAGGAGCACCCATCAGATCAATAATATATTCACTGCATTTTTTAGATAATTAAACACATCAGCCCATAACAGTACAGAAATTGAACTTTCTCTTTGACTAGACAGCATACTGCATAAAGGCTAAAGAAGAAGACAGGATGAAACTGAAAAAAAAACACAAACTCAAAACTTATGTGCATTTAGCATGAAGTAAAAAATTTAAACCAACTAAAGAACAAGGCTGAACAGAAAATTTTAACCGGTCCACAATATTGAGAGACTAACTCAAGTAAAAAGACCCTAATATGCAAATATTGTAGAAAACACAGCATAATTACCAAAATCAAAGATAAAAAAAATGTAGATTATAGCTGGAGGAGACTACCTTCCATTGTTGATTCTAACCAAGTTGACAGCTCCATCATCAGTACCAGTGTAATAGCTCCCTTTTACCAGCATACACGGGAGATTAATTCTATCAGCTAGAACCTGGAACCAGAGGCATGAAACAATTTCCATATAAAAGGTCTACATGTATCCTTAATGCAGGTTAAAATTACATAAAACAGGCAGGATAAATGACCTAGCAGACAAAAAAAAGCTAAACAAATGCCATCAAATGAAAATGAAAAAGGGTGTTGTAGACATTAGTGAAGTCAAAAAGAACATATGTTAAATGAGTTAGTTCGACTTATGGGAATAAGATGAGCAAGGGTTTTTACAACCTTAAAAAGCAGGGCTCTGTGACGAGAAAGTCCAACATCAAGCTGTCCAAGTGGAAGAATGATAGTGTTAAGAGAACTCCGTAACTCATAACTTCTCGAGTTCCATGTTCTCAACATCTCTTCAGCATCAGCAACAGGACCACCCATTCTATTAACAACTATTTCAGCGATTTGCTGAATCATGCCACTTAAAACTGGGCCACTGCCGAAGGCCCGGGACTGCACGTATATGTTATACACTCTTTTCTCAAGTGCTTGCAGTTCGGGATCAAGCAACCTATTAACCAAAATTACTTCATAATCAACATTATCTAACACTGATACTGCTTGAAGATCAACCAAAGATGGCATCTTCCCTTGGGCACCCAGAGTTGAGGCAATGCCATATACATCATAAAAGCCATCCACAATTTTTTCATCATAATTTACAACATTATAATTCTGCAAATAAAACAACATAGAAATTAGTTTTCTTTTCCCCAAGAGAAAAATAAACAAATATATCAACTTATGGGCTCTAGAACTTGTCTAGACATGAACAGGAACCTTTCAGCCTGTACTGAAAACCAAAGGATGAAAAAGGATTCATTTTAATTAATAAAAAAAATCTATATCGAAAACTAACATCAATTAGTATTCATATCCATATTGAATACAATATAACACCATAAGAATTGAACCAATAACGAATCAACTCATAATTACAGGAAAGGCAACCGTAATAATAAAACAAGATAATATTATGTTCATGACAAAGAAGCATCCATGTAAAGGTTATGGCATAAAAAAAAAAAAAAAAGAACAAAGTTTACCAACTAGCTATGGTTAAAAAGGACTTGGCATTATATAACAGAGATAAAAAAAAAAGCAAAACCGCCATACCTGGATTTCATATAATAGAAACACAATTCATTGGTAGGAAGCGGCAAGAGGCAAGCAGTAAACTTTACATATATAAACAATGAGATACTATCAAAGAAAATGAATGATAGCAAAATTTAAACTGATAGAGGTAGCAAGAATAATCGAGCTTAACATGCAAATCAAAACATCTGTAATAAAACAATAGAAGAAAGATTCAACAAGTGAATTATTATCCCAATCACTTCATGACTAATAAGAATGGCGTAAAAGCAAAGAACTCCCAAGATTACTACGGGAAATGAGATCCGCAGTTGAAAATCCTCAATTACAATACAAACGAAAATAAATACATATACTAGTAATTATAACAAGGAAACATGAAATGCAATCAGAAATATCATTAAAAGACACCCCAAAAAAAGAAGATGAAGGTACATATAGAATGACTTCATATCCAAATTAAGGGGGGAAATAATTGGCTATTAAAACCGATTCGAACAGAAAATGCGATTTCGAAAACCTAATTATATAAAAGAAAATATTAAAAAATTGAACTACGGAAGAATATATTACCCAATAACGGAGCGAAAGCAACTCAACGAACGCGTTGTCGTCGGTGCCGGCGAGGCTAATCCTTTTAGCGGCGTCGATCTGAGCCGTCTCTGGATCGGAGGCACTGATCGCCAAAGCCAATTGCATCTGAAACTCTTCTTCCAAAAAATTAAAATCCACCGCATCTCCAGCCGTCCGATCTGCCCCGACTGATTCAACTGCCCCGATTCTCCCCATTGTACTTGAAGTTACCGAAGACGATGAAGAAGAAATCACCGTTGCCGGTCCCGTCACGTTCATCGAGTTCGAATCCGGACTCGGGCTCGGACTAGGGCTGATCACGGGCCGCACCTCCTCCAATCGTTGGTGCTCATTTAAACCACCGCCGATGTGGAGTTTTCTTAAGAGATGCTTCATTTTCGACATCGATCATCAACGGCGACTTTTTTTTTCTCCTCTATTTTTTTTCCTTTTAAGAAAAATAAATATGTAGAATTTTTTACTAATATTTTTTATTTGTTTATTATTACTATTATTATTATTTATTTATTTATTTTCTTGTATTAACTGTTGCTTATTGAATTCTATTCTATCTGCAGGCTTATCCTACGCCCAAAGCAGATTCGCTTATACTGCGCACTGTTTTCCCCTCAAGCTAAACAGTAAAACTTAAACAAACGGCCCACCTAGTCCCTCCAATACACAAACAAGTAAAAAATTGAAAACATGAATGCTAATCAATGTTCACACTCATCACTCTCATGTATATCCTGCGTGTTAGTTTGATAGTTAAGATGTTTAACTCTTCAGATGTGGCTTGATTTTAAATTGCGTTTGTCACGTTGTTGTTAAAATTTTACCCTCCTCTTATAATTCACCAAAAGCAAAATTAGAAAATTTAATCTAACTCGAAATTTTACTTAAAAAACAATTTTTTTAGTTTTACCATTCAACTTAATCAGCTTTGGTGAATGGGTAAATTATACCAACAGTCACTTAACTTTGAGGTAACTAACAAAACAGTCACCTAGGTTTTATTTCAGTCACTCAACTTTCGAAAAGTTACTAAACAGTCACTAATTAATAGTTACCGTTAAGGTGTTAACAGAATTGCTGACGTGGCAAGTTAACCAGCTGATGTGGCAAGTTAACTTGCCACGTTGGTGAAGCAACTCCATTTTCCTCTTCTTCTTCTTCTTCTCCACCATTGCTCATTGCTCATTTTTCTCCATTGCTCCAATAGAGAGTAAAACCATAGTGTATTCCTCAACATTTTTCTCCATTCCTCAACATTTCTCTAAAACAACAATTACTTCCCCGTTCATCACTATCACTTCAAGTTTACTCTGTTTTGGCAGCAAACAACTACAAGGACCTCCCTATCTTTTGCCTTCCTCTGGGTTATACTGTACTTTTCCTTTGTACGTTAAAAGAAAAAAAAGAAAAGGAAAATATGTTCTCAAGTTAGTTGTAGTGTTAGTGGCTCCAAGTCACCACTTAGAGAGGGGGAGAATGACTGAGCAGCAAAATTCAGAAACAAAGTGCAATTCCAACTCATTGTTTTGGCCTCCACGGTCACCTACATCGCCTGGGTCAACTCATTCACCTCATCCTAACTTGCTCCCTAGCTCAACCACGACTCTAAATGGTAAACCTGAAACCACCTATGATACTAATAGAAAGATGAAAAGAATGAGGGATTTAAGCAATCACCCAGTGTAACGCCCCGAATTTGGGCCTAGAGGAATTGGGCCCAATGGGCCTTGGGAATAGGAGCGTTTAAAATTTTTGGGAAATGTGTAGTACTTATAATAATAATATTAAGGTATTGTCGGGATTATTTGAAGCCTTAGAGATAGGGGAGACCATAGGGAAATTTTTATTTTTCTTGCTTAGTGGACCTTAGTCTCAGGCGTGAGGCCTCTTAAGTTGATTAAGTGAAAATAGGACACAAATGGGCTTGTGGTCCAGTGGCAAGTGGCGTTATATAGGGGTAATGAGGTGGCATGTGTAAAATCTGAAGAGGTCCAAAGTTCGAGCAGGAGGAGTGTATTTTGGAGTGTTTTATTTTGCATAGGTGGACGGTAAGAGTTGTGTTTGTTTTGTGCTCTTGCCGTGGAGAGTTTGTAGTAAGCAGGACTGATGGATGTGGAGGAGATTTCGGATAAGATTAAGGTGTTATCAGGGAGAAAAGTTAGGAGCTAAGAAGTGTGAAGAGTTTGTGCCGTTTTAGGAAGTGAAGAGTGTATAAATTCAGCTTAGGAGGGTAGATGAGTGCCGTTTTTGGGGCTTTTAGGGGGTATTACGAATTTTCATTGTGGCTTTCGGTATTTGGAGAGTTTTGCAAATAGGCCAGTCTTTCTTTTCTTTGCCGAATTTATTGAAAGGTTCGTTGGGTTCTATTATTTCTTCCTATTCTCCCCCTCAGCCGAATTCTTTCATTTGCCGAAAATAAAACCCATCATTCTTTTGCCGAAATTCCCATTAGAGTTGTGTTCTTCTTCTTTCTCTGAAAGCCAAAATCTTCTAAAGCCCAATTTCTTTTTGTCGAAATCTCTCTTAGCCAAACCCCTCTATTGCCGAATTGCCAACATCTTCTCTTGTCGAAATTCCTATTTTTGCCAAACCCTTGTTGTTTCCTCCATCACAAACCGATTGTAATCCACTTTCAGTCAAGGTTAAAAGCCGAATCTTGTGCGGTAGTTATCTAGGCCGCAAGATCTAAGGTTGGATTCGGTAAGTATTCTGTTAACTCCCCTTAGTACGTTTTGTTAAAAGCCGATGGATGATCTAATTTTTTATTATCGTTGATCATGTGTTAATAATGGTAAGGTTCGGAGATCGCAAGCGTGGTAGGATCATTAGCAAGGGTAAGTATACTCAACTCTGTTATGGTTGAAGTGAATGGCTGAATGTGTAGATAACTTGTGTGGATTACGAGTCGTTCGGATTTTGATCTTCAGACGTGTGAGTGCAGATCTAGGGAAAACTTGAGATTAGTAGCTAAGGAAAGGCTATTAGAACCCGATGGCACACGGTAAGGTTAGGTAAGGTTTCGACTTTTGAGTAAATATTTTGATTAAGTATGAGTGGTTGATTGAAGGTTGGTTTATTGTAGGATCAAGACTAAGGATAGGATAGCACATCGCGATAACGTGTGTGTATAAACACTACACACACGATATCGGCAATCTTAGAAAAGATGAAAGTGGCTAAATGGGCCCGGTGGGCCCTGAGGCTAAGATTGATGAAATGGTTTGGTTGGTTATATGAATTGAATTAGCCATGCATGATACATGAATTGGATTTGTTTTGGGCCTAATGGGCCGTAAGGGAGTGATTTGGGCTTGATGGGCTTATGAGGACGTAAACATATATGTTAGGGTTTATGGACCTTAGGCTTAGTTTGAACAACTCTTAAATTCCATAAGACTTAATTTCTCTAATTAAACATGTCGTGAACAAGTCATTTGGGTTAGGGTGTGGCAACGGAATACGCATGTCAGGATTGGATCTGAGGAGTGCTTGGTACTTAGCGCTACCTAGTGGCCCACCTCCTCTTTTCTCGGAATCCTACACAGTGCGTGAGTCTGCATTCACTTTAGCCATGAGGACTTGTTGATGGGCCAAAGTTCATAGCTAAAACCCGAAAGGGACCGAAATACCCTTAATTTACGAAATTACCAAAATACCCTCAGATGTAAAATTACTAAAATACCCCTATTTTGTAAAAGTACCAAAATACTCCTATTTTGTGAAAGTACCAAAATACCCCTGTTTTACAAAATTACCAAGATACCCTTATTACCCCTAGTTTGTAAAATTATCGAAATACCCCTGGTTTGTAAAATTACCGAAATACCCTTGGTTTGTAAAATTATCAAAATACACCTAGGTAGTGAAATGACGAAAATACCCCTAGTTTGTAAAATTATCAAAATACCCCTAGTTTGTAAAATTACCAAAATACCCTTGGTTTGTAAAATTACCGAAATACCCCTAGTTTGTGAAATTACCGAATTAGCCTTGGTAGGTAAATTATTGAAATACCCTCGATAGGTAAAATTACCGTTATACCCTCAGGGGTTGATTAGCGTGATTGTGTGTAGATCCTTAACACATAAGTATTGTTGTAATATATGTGTATGTTATGGGCTAAAAGCCGGAAAGAGAGGCTGTATGAACAGTCGTATTACCCAGAAGGGGTAGGCAAGAGATGCCAGGTACGTAATCATAGAAACTTTTCTATGTGTATCGAAGCATGTGAAAGCATGAGATCTATTTAGATGGCTTAATATTTTGATTCTTGTATGTATGTATGCATGGGATGGGATTTGATGGTTTGATTACGGAAGGAGAGCAAGTCGCGAGGCGATCGGTGGCTTTGCCACATAGGTCACATAGTGATCGGTCTTTACGATAGGCAGTAAAGTTGTCGAATACTATAATGTATTACTGAGGTCGCATAGCGATCGGTGGCTTGCCACATAGGTCACATAGTGATCGATATGGTGTGTAGCGGATGGAGGGTTGATTGTAGAAATCCCCACGGTGTGATGGTTGGTACGGGGGTGTGTAGAGGATGGACTCTTAGGTTTTGGGATGGGCCATATTGCATGAATTATTCTATTGCATTTGTGTATGGGCCAAGGCCCATAATGTGTTTGTGGGCCCAAGGTTTTTATGTGATTTCGGGATTTACACACTGAGTCTTTGTGACTCACCCTTTTATTTTTCCCACTTTTCAGATGAGTAGTAGTTCGTGGACATGGAAGCCGAGGTGGACTCGAGGGGCCATTAAGACTATTATCTACATAGATCTTTTTTTCGGTTTTGTTTTCATTCAACTAAGTCGTTTTCAATGTTAAGCAACTTGTGAATTTTATGATAAGGTTTATTTATACTTGATAATACTAATATAAGGTTTTATTTTTAAAATGCCGCTTATTTACTTAAATATTGTCCAATTAACTCACAAATTTCAAGTACCATCAAAGCAAAGGTTTTCAAAATACAAGCCGTGACATGCCAGATCCAATCGAAACGCATGGTCCGAGTTTGGAGTGTTACACCCAGTTTGCCGTGGCGTCCAAATGAGGAGCTGAGGCAAATGGGTGTCAAAAATTTACGAGCCACGCAAGAAATCCCCCATTTGGCTCGGTACTTTCCCTACTTCAGAAATGGCAGCTCGGGCACATGACGTGGCCGCTTTAAGTATCAAAGGCAACTCAGCCACTCTCAACTTCCCTAAACTCGCCAACTCTTTACCTCGACCCGTGTCATTAGCACCTCGCGACGTCCAAGCTGCCCAAATGGGAAACTTGGACTCCCCATCACCATCCACTACACCATCATCTTCCACTTTAACATTGTCATCATTGTCATCCCTATCCTCTCTGGTTTCTCACTTGGACTTATCTTCAGCGTCAGACTAATTAATCGAGATAGTGGAGCTACCAAGTCTAAGGACATGTTACGAGTCGGTGGAGTTAGAGAGTGAGTTTATATTCGCAGACTCGATGGACGGATGATTTTACCCTCCATCATGGCTTGCAATGGTACGAATGGGAAAAACAACAAACCAGGTTCATGGTGTATTCCAGTTCGTTGCAGAGAACTAAAGCTAGGTTTGGATGTGGGGTTGTAATGATAAAGCCAAGAAAAACATTGAAAAGGATAATATTTTAGTACTAAAAATTAAAGAAATGACAGAGAGAACGGTGGAGGAAGACAAGTGGTCATTAATGTTACCGGTGAAGGGCCAAAATGGTCTTCTCCAAAACAAGCAGAGGCATTAAACCCGTTCTTTTAACGTACAAATGAAAAGTACAGTATAACCCAGAGGCAGGCAAAAAACAGGGAGGTCCTTGTAGTTGTTTGCTGCCAAAATAGAGTAAACTTTAAGTGACAGTGATGAATGGAGAAGTAGTTGTTGTTTTAGAGAAATGTTGAGGAATAGAGAAAAATGTTGAGGAATACACTATGGTTTTACCCTCCATTGGAGCAATGGAGAAAAATGAGCAATGAGCAATGGAGAAGAAGAATAAGAAGAATAAAAAGAAGAGGAAAATGGAGCTGCTTCACCAACGTGGTAAGTTAACTAGCCACATCAGCTGGTTAACTTGTCACGTCAGCAATTCCGTTAACACCCTAACGTTAACTGTTAATTAGTGATTGTTTTGTAACTTTTCAAAAGTTGAGTGACTGAAATGAAATCTAGGTGACTGTTTTGTCAGTTACCCCAAAGTTGGGTGACTGTTGGTGTAATTTCCTCTTGGTGAATTTTCTTTCATTATAATCGCTCACCCTTATACATAAAAATATATTTATTTTTTTAAAGGGAATTTTGCGACTTTCATGGCATCCTAAGATTCATAGTTTCTAACTACAATGTTTTATTTTCTCAATGCTTTTTTTGTAGGAGCTCTTCCAACTCAACCACATTGCGCATGAGCACCTCTTACTACCCATAAATGAATGGTCAAACAGAGGTGATCGATTAGTGCTTGGAGACCTATTTACGACATGCTTTGCTTAACAACAACTGCACACCTGTAGAACCTACCTACCATGGGCTAAATTTTCTTTCAATATTTGGTTCTATTCTTCATCTGGCTCTACACCCTTCAGATTGGTATATGGCCATAACCCTTTAGCAATTTCTCTTTTTAATCATTGTGAAACTAGGATTGCTGACCTTAATGCTCAACTCATTTAATGTGATCCCATGCCAAAGCTTCTTAAAGAACAAAATGTAGAGGCTTAAACTAGAATGAAACAACAAGTAGACGCACATTACCACGAAGTAACTTTTACGGTTCATGATTATGTGTTTCTGCGATTGCAACCATACTGTCAAAAATCATTAGCTCATTGGCAGTATGTTAAGTTCTCCACTCACTTCTTTGGCCCTTACAAAATTCTTCATTACGTTGGACCATTAGCGTATAAGCTTCAATTGCCAGCTGATTCCAAGGTTCTTCCCGTTTTCCACACTTCCTTCCTTCAACTGACTCACAGATATCATGCTCTTACATTTCCAATCCATTACTAATCAATGCAAAATGGGGTCTAGTTTTGGCTCTTGAAAAAAAAAATCCCATTGCTAGATACATACTAGCGGTGTTCTTTGTCTAAAATTATTCTCAATAATGGCCTTGATCTGAATCCATTTATTGACCTAGCTCTAAATCATTTTAAAGTATAACAGGCTCTCAATAATGTTGTCTATGTAAATGAAAATGAGCATTTAGTTGGTAAAAATACTATGGAGGTTTCTGTACTAGGAGTTAGATCGTATTTTATTCTTTCTACTTAAATCATGAGCAAATTAATCCATATGCACAAAATCAAAGAGTAAATTGGTCTCTTTTTTTTTAAATTTATTCAATTCCACTGTTAAAAATTAGTCATTGTATGTCAGCATGAGCTACACTAGGCAGGTTACATGCTACTGTTTGGTTATTCTGTCAACCACACCAATTTTAAACAATATAAATAAATGAAATTTTTAACAAAAAAATTAATTTGCTCTTTAATCTAATGTACAACAACTAATTTGCCCATTTTTTTAATAAAAAAGACAAAATACAATTCAACTCCTAATATATAGATGTCTATGATATTTTCATTACATTTAGTAGGTAAGAAATGTAGGATGAAAACCAATTTGCTATTTAATCTAATGTAAATTATCGCTACCGTTGCTGCAATACATCTAGACTTGATCATGGGTTAGACCACTCCACCAAGCCTGAAGGCTCACCCGAAAAGTGAGAGGATTTGAATAAAAATTTAAGCCCGAAAAATAATTTTAGACAAAAAAATGAGGCCTATTTTCAAAATGGGTCAAACCTCAAGTATAATTTTTTTGCCCGGATTTAGTTATTATAATTCAGGCTGAGTTACAAATTTTTAATCTCATATTTTAAGGCAGACCCTAACCTAGAAAATAATCTTGAAATTTTGTTGAGATTCGATCCGATCTAGCCCAACCATGATGACCTCTATATGCATCCGATCCACCGCTTTCAATTATATATATATATATATTAAACAATTGTTAAATTTTAATTATTTTTGGTGATAAAGACCCTCTCACCTATGAACCGCTAATAACTGTCAAACACAATTTGTTTGCCTAATGTTTACCTGCAATCGGTTTGATAGGTCTATCAAATTAAAAAACTCAATTTCTTTTTTATTAAAATATATTTTATATTTACAATTAAATAATAAATCAATTTGAACGGATTATTTTATTTTTAAATAAATATGATAAAAAGAACCCTTTTGTAGATATTGACTTGAGGAACTAACGGACAACGGCATGTGCCTTTGTTTTAGGTTCCGTATAGGGGAGGCGACGGTGGAAATTAATTAATAAAGTCAATATTTTCTGGGCAAATATCTCAAAAATACCAAAAAAATAAAAAATTATCGGAAAGGACAGGTTTCAAAAATATTGACCGGAAAGGGCAATTTCAAAAGCAGCGTCCACGTCGGTAGCGTTTTTGAGGATAAAGGCTAAAAGCGCGCCACGTGGGGCGCTTTTACCTCAACAAAAGCGCGTCCACGTAAGCGGCTTTTCTTTGAGGTGGACAAAAGCGCATCCACGTGGGCGCTTTAACCGTGTTTTAAAAAACTATTCCGAATATTTTAAAATTTACGAGAATAAACCTTTATAAAGGCTCAAAGTGACAACACCATTTTTTAAGGTGTCATCAATTAATAAGGAAATATAACTTACAAAGGAAATCTTTATATAGACCCAAAGTCTCATTTCCTTGTTTTCTTGAGTAAAGTGGGATATGAGATTTGTGTATTTATAGACTCATGAATAGTTTTACAGCTTGTTCCTAAACAATGTGGGATTCTTTCATCTTTTAACTAACAACATGAGATGACATGCTACACTATATTTGATTTTTTTTTTACAAAACTATTTCTCTTTTTATATTTTGTTAACATTTTTTATATTATAAAAAACAAGAAAGCGAAACAACTCAAATATATTTTTACAAATCTAATCATTACTAACATATATTTTGTTAACGAATTTCTCATCCTAATTAGTTTGCTGAATTATTCATATGCGAATAATAAAGTTGAAAAAAAAAAGACTAAAAGTTGAAAGGGGAATATTTGCCTAAACTTCTAAATTGATTTTTGACTTTTATCTAGGTAGTGCATTTCTATCTTCTGACATTTTACCTTTGCCTAAGTCGGCATGACTTGTTCTTAAACTTGAAAATCTCCGAAATTTGAACAAAGACCATCCATCCGCTTAATTGTCATTGTTTTATTACTTAGTTTGATATCTGGTGTCTTTTCTTTTAAAGCTTTATGCCTTACCATAGCTTTGGCCGAACCGAATCGCCAACCTTAAGTCGCAAGCAATTGTTTTTCCTCAAAAATATTGTTGGCGGTTGAAAAGCTATCTAAGTTTGTTGCCATCTGCATAGAAACTACGACACATATTTTCCTTGTGATATTAGTTCTTGAGACCATGTAGAAGGGTTCTATTGTTTTAAGCCAACCTATTTCCTTATTTGTGGTCATCATGCAACTTTATTATTAATATATGTTAGTGATGATTAGATTTGTAAAAATATATTTGAGTTTTTTGTTTCTTATTTTTATAATATAAGAAAATGTTAACAAAATATAAAAAGAGAAATTGTTTTGTAAAAAAAAATCGAATATAGTGTAGCATGTCATCTTATGTTGTTAGTTAAAAGAGGAAGGAATCCCACATTGTTTAGGAACAAGCTGCAAAACTATTCATGAGTCTATAAATACACATATCTTATATCCCATTTTACTCAAGAAAACAAGAGAAATGAGACTTTGGGTCTATATAAAGATTTCCTTTATAAGTTATATTTCCTTATTAATTGATAACACCTTAACAAAATTGGTGTTGTCACTTTGAGCCTTTATAAAGGTTTATTCTCGTAAATTTTTAAAATATTCGAGAATAGTTTTTTAAAACATGGGCTAAAAAAGCGCCAGAGAGGAGCGCTTTTGTCCACCTCAAAGAAAAGCGCGCCTACGTGGACACGTTTTTTTGAGGTGGACAAAAGCATCTCTGGGAAGCACTTTAGCCCGTTTTCCCCAAAAAACGCGCTGACGTGGACGCGTTTTTGGGAGAAATTGCCCTTTCCGGTCAATATTTTTAAAACCTGTCCTTTTCGGTAATTTTTTATTTTTTTTGGTATTTTTGGGATATTTGCCCATATTTTCTTATAGGAGAAATAAAAAAAACAGATGGCGTAGAATATTCCAGATTCTTTTTATTTGAAATAAAATTCTCTCTTTATTTTAAACAAGTTCAGGAGGTACCTCATTTAAGGATGTAAATGAAATGAAATATTGTTGGTTGTAAATTATTAAATTTTAATTCTAAAAAATTAAATTTTAATTCACAATACGCGCAAAGGTGGAGGGAGGTCGCTATGCAGGTCCAACACCCCTCTTAGAAAAAGAAACTACCATGCTCTTCATCAACACCCTGAAGGCTCCTTTCATAACCCATATGATAGGGAGTACCACTAAGAGCTTCGCCGACATGGTAATAGTAGGGGAAATGATTGAACATGCTATCAGATGCGGCAAGATTGAAGCAGGGGAAACCACTAGAAGGCCTGCTCCTAAAAAAAAGGATGACGAGCTGAACAATACAAACATGGGGGACCCAAAGTTAATTACCATTAATCAGCAAAAAATGGTGACTACTGAGTATCAATGTTCATCAAGGAAAGAATATCGCACAAGGAAAAACATTGAAAACTCCAATTTACGTCAATCCCTGTGACGTATAAGGAGTTGTATCAAAGTTTATTTGATGCACACGTTGTGTCCCTCCAATATCCAAAACCGATGCAACCTCCATACCCAAAATGGTATGACCCAAACACTCGAGCAGAGTACCACGGGATCACGAGCCATTCGATAGAAAATTGCCTTACTTTTAAGAAATTGGTGGAAAATCTCATCAACATGGGTATTGTGAAGTTCGATGACGGAGTAATGGTATACCCGAAGAGAACCGAGGAATAAAAGTTTTCTGAGCATCTGCCTTTATGTACTTGGGAGTGTTTTGAACAATGAGACTGTGGAAGAAATATGTATTTTAAAGTTAATCTAGAGTAATGTGTAAAACACACTTGTTGCTTCAAGCCCGAAGCAATAAGATTTCTTTGAGAAGTAAGCTTGTGTCCAGAATTTTTATTTCAATTAAATACATCTTTCTAAGTAAATATTTTCGTTATTTACATCTTATTCTGTACATTTTTTCAATTTTTATTCATGACCATTCATACGAATAATCATCCTTAGGATCATTTATTCTTTGGATTTCCTGCCCACAATGGGCCCCCAGATATCAATGACGTGAGCGACATCACATCGACTCCTTTTTAGTGAGATATGTATCTAGAGGGATCTAAGGGCTTTGAAGATGACAAAGATTGCAACTTACTTCCCCAATGGTAGATCCTAACTTATGAAGTGTCAATAGACGCTATGAACTAACGAAGGAGATGAAGATGGAAGCGTAGCTCTTCGCGGGAATAAGGCAAGGCATCGTTGGGTTATTTTCAGGAATTCAAGATGTTTTCGCACGATTATATCAAGGCATGCCAAACTACTAAAACATGGGTATGCTGTTAAGGTTGGGGTTTAAAGAACCCATATTTTACAACAGCCTAGCTAATCAAGAGGTTCAAGCTATTGGTTCACCCGAAAGGAAATTGCATCTGTTATGCCATAAAATGCCAAATCGAGGAAGACGTGCCTCCTCTATTTTCCTATATGAAGCATGGATGTTAACAAGCCAGTCTCCTCAAAAGCTTTTAGCCAACATCGATTCATATTCATGGTCATTGGTTACCTCACGAGAGGGTGAAGGTCACTTCATATGCCAAAATTACAAAGCGGAGTCATCAAATTCAAAAAAATTCAAGATTTTGTTGAAAAATGGTGAGACTTGTAAAGGTTGGCATAGAGAAGTTACCATTTACCCTTTAAGTTCCTTGAATGTTGGCGGGACTTTTGTCGGGGCATCTTTCTCATTGGTTTATGAAAGGGAAACAATTATTGGAAGATAAGATTCCTTTTCTCCAAGCTTGGATTGAATTAGATGAAGTAGAATGCCTCCAGTAAGCTTGATTGAAAGTACTCAGCATGGTCAAATGTACCAAAAATGGACACGGGCTTATGATAAAAAGGTTCGCTCAAGAGAATTTCAGGAAGAGGACCTAACATTAAGAAAGATTCTTCTTATCCAAAAGAACTCCAAAGAAAAAGTAAATGCCTTATACAGCAAAGAAGGCCTGTTCTAGGGAAAAATGGGTGTTAACCAAGATGGATGGCAAGGACCTACCCAATCCAATGAGTTCAGATCCAATAAAAAAGTTTTCCAAAAAAAATAAAAACAAAAACAAAAACAAAATAAAAAAACACAAAAAGCAAAAAACACAAAAAAAGAAAAGAAAAAAGAAAAAGCAGAGGCCAAGGCAAAAACCGCAAAGGGTGCTTTGAGACCAAAGAGTATTTGAGTTGAAAACCCGAGAAGGGCAGCTCAAAATTTTGATCGAAAGTAGGGCATATAGTAGTCTTGCTACGCTCGAAGAAGTATGTTACGTCTTGGGGCATCGACAAAGTACTCTGGATCCCTAAACACATATTAAGCTCAAAATGGTCCTCGAAGTTGGAGCAGAAAGCTCAAGCTGCGATATCTGGGGCACTTAGTTTTCATTTTACCCATTTTTATTACTTGTGGTTATTTTATTCCTTTCAAAACACCACCGATAAACTTCCTTCTTAATTGCATTTGCTAGCTTTGATTAACTTGTTTGTTTCGAGCTATGCTCCCAATCAATTTCCTTTTTGTCCATTGTTACAATCTTTTTCAGGCATTTTGCATTGAAATAACGATTAGTGGACTAATAATACTTTCATAAAAGGAGTTTTGCATATTACTCTGGAAGCTTCTGAATAATACAAGGACTTGAAACAAGACTATTGTTTAAAACTCACTTAGCTTAAGGTTTGGAAATATTGGAGAAAGATGATTATCTCTTTGGACCTTTTATTGGTTGAACAAAAAGACAAGACATTTCACCGGTGATACAACCTTGACAAATAACGAGCAATGTCAACCCAACTGTACAAAGGGATCATTCTCGGAAAAGAAAAATCATACTCTACATTCATGCATATATCAGGCATATACATCTGGTTATGACACCCAGAGAATGGAAGGTGTAGTAGACCAAATTGATTGAATAAGTTACGAATTCTATACCCTGAGTCATAATGGGATGGTTGAGATGATACAAATCCTATACCTTGAAGTTGCAGTAGGATGGATGGGAGGAAACAAACGTTATTCTCCTGAAGTTGTAGTGAGAGGTACAATCTTTATATCTCAGAAGGTACAGTGGAAGGGACTCTGAAATCACAGCGGGGCAAGCTTATTGAGCAGAATATGATAATTTTTTTTGGGTTTTCTATCAAAGATACTGGCTGAACGAGAAAGCATGATAACGCATCAGTGATAGAAACTTAATGAACTACGAGCAATGACGACCCCAAGCATTTAAAAAATGGATCATTTCATTTTGCATTCATACATCGTTTCAAAGCACGTTTAGTTAGGAGCATTCGACTCATTGCATCCTAATCATCATAAAAAGACCATTCTCATGACATTCTGCATTCATGAAAATGTCATCCATTGTCATTTAGTTAGGAGCATTCGATTCATTCTGATTATTGCATCCTAATCATTGTAAAAAGACCATTCTCATGACATTCTGCATTCATGCAAGTGTCGTCCATAACACATGCAGTTAGGAGACTTTGAGTCGTTCTGATCATAACATCCTCATCATTTGCATAAGCATAAGCACATAAAATTAATTTTACAGGATAGGTTCCTCAAAGAACGGTGCAGCGATATTGAAGTTCAGATTTTATTCCGTCGAGATGGTAGTGGAGCAGACTGAAGATTGAAGGAAGCAAATTGAAAAGTTCATTTTTTGTTCCCTAGAGATGACAGTAGAGCAGACTGAAGATTGAAGTCTTCCTGAAGATAATAAGGAAGCAAATTGGAAAGTTCAGATTTTGTTCCCTCGAGATGGTAGTGGAGCAGACTTAAGATTGAAGTCTTCCTGAATATAGTAAGGAAGCACATTGGAAAGTCAGATTTCGTTCTCTCAAGATGGTAGTGGGGCAGACTAAAGATTGAAGTCTTCCTGAAGATAGTAAGGAAGCAAATTGAAAAGTTCAGATTTTGCTCCTTCGAGATGGTAGGGGAGTAGGCTGAAGATTGAAGTCTTCCTGAAGATAGTAAAGAAGCAAATTGAAAAGTTCTAAATTCTCGTTTCCTCGACGTTCCAGTGGAGTAGGTTGAGATTACAAATTCCGTCTCCCTGAGTTAACAATGAGGATCAATCATTATTCCTTTGAAGTTTTAGTTAGAGAAAATGGAGATTACAAATCTCTTCTCCCTGAATTCTTATTTCCTCAAAGTTCCCGTGGAGTAGGTTGAGATTACAAATCCCGTCTCCCTGAGTTAACAATGAGGTTACATCCTTAATTCTCTGAAGTTTCAGTAGAGAAGATGGAGATTACAAATCTCTTCTCCCTGAATTCTTATTTCCTCAAAGTTCCTGTGGAGTAGGTTGAGATTACAAATCCCGTCTCCCTGAGTTAATAATGAGGTTACATCCTTAATTATTTGAAGTTTCAGTAAGAGAAGATAGATATTACAAATCTCTTCTCCCTGAATTCTTATTTCCTCAAAGTTCCCGTGGAGTAGGTTGAGATTACAAATCCCGTCTCCCTGAGTTAACAATGAGGCTACATCCTTAATTCTCTGAAGTTTCAGTAGAGAAGATGGAGATTACAAATCTCTTCTCCCTGAATTCTTATTTCCTCGACGTTCCAGTGGAGTAGGTTGAGATTACAAATCCCGTCTCCCTGAGTTAACAATGAGGATAAGTCCTTATTTTTTTAAAGTTTTTGTAGAGAAAATGGAGACTACAAATCTCTTCTCCCTGAATTCTTACTTTCTCGAAGTTCCTGTGGGGTAAGAAGTAGATCGAAGATTCAGTCTGGTGACCCCCGAGTTTGTAGGGATCAGATTGAAGATAGCAGATTTGACATTCCTGAAGTTGCAGGAAGCAGGCCGAAGATTCAGTTTGGTGATCCCCGAGTTTGCAGGGATCAGATTGAAGATAGCAGATTTGACCTTCCTGAAGTTACAGGAAGCAGATCGAAGACATCAGTCTGGTGGTCCCTGAGTTTGCAGGGATCAGATTGAAGAAAGCGGATTTGACGTTTCTGAAGTTGCAGGAAGCAGATCGAAGACATCAGTCTGGTGGTCCCTGAGTTCGCAGGGATCAGATTGAAGAAAACGGATTTGACATTCCTAAAGTTGTAGGAAGCAGATCGAAGACATCAGTCTGGTGGTCCCTGAGTTTGCAGAGATCAGATTGAAGAAAGCAGATCTGACATTCCTGAAGTTGCAGGAAGCAGATCGAAGACATCAGTCTGGTGGTCCCTGAGTTTGCAGGGATCAGATTGAAGAAAGTGGATTTGACGTTCCTGAAGTTGCAGGAAGCAGATCGAAGACATCAGTCTGGTGGTCCCTGAGTTTACAGGAATCAGATTGAAGAAAGTGGATTTGATGTTCCTGAAGTTGCAGGAAGCAGATCAAAGACATCAGTCTGGTGGTCCTTGAGTTTGTAGGGATCAGATTGAGGATAACAGACTTGGCGATTCCTAATGTTACAGGAGCAAATAGTAGTGAGCGGATTAAAAACGAAAAATCCCATACCTCTGAAGTTGCAGCGACAGAGTAGATCAAAATAACAAGATGCGATGGACGAAACGAGGCTACAAAAGAAGTCGGGCTTAGCAAGCTCGGGCAAAATAGGCCTTTTAAAACTCTTTGCCCCATTCTCGTTACACGACAATGAGCAAAGAGGGGCAGCTGTACGAGCCCATTTGCCCGGTCCATTTCAATCCCACTTAGCCCAAACAATTAAACCTAAAGGCCCACTACAACACCAACCCAATACTCAAACTAGGGTTTCAGAAAGGCTAAAACCCTAGCCTCTGTAGCCACTTGCCTCTGCTACACTGCGAAGCCACCTGTTGCAACACCGCCCTCCATTTGCTCCACTTGCACCTGCAAAATAAGATAGAAGCAAACACAACACGCAAACAAGATAATAGGGACAGTAGAATAGCATTGTAAATGGGTTATAAAACCTAGCATTTTGGAACAAAAAGGAGGATTTTTCGAAAGAAAAAAGAAAAGAAAAACAAGAAAAGAGAACAAAAAGATCATAACAAAGAAAGGATACGGACCCATCCACAATCGAATGTACAAAAAAAGGTCAGTTTTTGACGAAATTTTGGCAATCCAAAGCAAATAAAAAACTGAACTGAAAGATCAAGGTTTTCGTTTTCTCTTTATTCCCTATTATTATTTACTTTCGATTTTATTTTATTTTTACTACTTCGAATCTTTGAAAACAAAGTCAAAAAAGAAAGAGGAAAGGACCTTACTTGAATCCGTCCGAACGTGTAGTCGGAGGTCTCACACCGTCGTCGAGGTTAGACTCGAAAAGGGGGTCGAGAGCCTTCGGCCTTGGTGCCCACGGTGGTTCAAGGGTTCAGCTTCGAACGGGGCTAAAACCCCCTCTTCGCGCGCCGTTGGCCACCGATTACGAGGGTGGCGCGGAGATTGGTCGGGGAAACCCACTCGTCGGAGATAATGAAGAGATGGGGGAAAGAGAGGTTTTTGGGGCTGCTGAGTTAAGGAAATTTTAGGGTTCTGAAATCTGATTTTTGGAAAAATAAAGAGGGTTTTATGAATATTAGACAAAACGGTGCCGTTTGGTGCAGGTGATATTGCGCATATCCCTAAAAAGGGATATTTGCATAAATGGTCCCCTTTCTTCGCAGCCCCATTCGATTAAGCCCTATTTCTTGTCTTTTTTGTTCTTTTCAATTTGGCCCCCCTCGCTCTGACTCGTTTTGGCCGAAAGGAATTATTGCGCGCGTGGTCCCTCCATTTCCTCCGCGTGTACAAATCGGTCCTTTTCTTTTATTTTTGTTTCATACTGACCCTGAAATTTTATTTTATTTTCAAATTGACCCCCCGAACCTTGTTTTATTCTTAATTTAACGCTAAAATTCCGTTTTAATTTCAATTCAATCCCTTTTAGTTAATTCGCGTTTTGTTCTTTTATTATTAATACTATTATTATTATATTATTATTTATTTTACTATTATCTATTATTATTACTATTTATTTAGTATTATTAATCAATATTATTCTTGTCACCGCTTTACCATTATTATTTACTATCTATTATCATCACTATTACTACTATTATTATTATTATCATTTTATCTTGCGTTTTATTTCTCGTTACTATTTATACATTACATAACATTAGCGTTACTTATATTTTCATTGTTATTATTCAATTATTATTATTATTATTATTATTATTATTATTATATTGTTATTATTATCTTTAGTATTAATATATTATTTTCATTCTCATTTCGCTATCGCTATATCATTATTCTCACCTTATCTTATACTTTACTATTTTATTGTTTAATTATCATTATTATCATTACCCTATTTTCATTAGTATTGCTATTACTATTATTTGATATTGTCATCATCATTATTAGTAGTATTTGTACACATGTTCATCATTAAACAAAATACATTTCGTAAAATTATCATATTTCATTTTAAGGTTTTAGAATAAAGGTGATGTTTCGTATTTAGGAATTCGGAAAATATTGCCCTAACGTGCTGGGTTGCGATTTTCCGTTTAACTAAATTACTTAACATCCCTTTTACGAAGTTTCGCAAATCACGAGACGACTTTGATTACGAGAGATTAAAACATTGTGTCCTAACGAGCTGGATGTGATGTTTATATCTTTTCGGGACAAAGAAATCTCAAGTTTTGACTCAAGCCTTCTCTTGATTTGATCCGATACGAGGCATTTTGTAAAATTGCTACAATTCATTTAAAGGTTTTAAAATAAAGGCAATGTTTTGTATTTAAAAATTCGGGGAATAGTACCCTAACGTGCTGGGTTGCGATTTTCCGTTTGACTAAATCACTAAACATCCTTTTGATAAACTTCGTAAAATCATGAGATAGCTTCGATTACGAAGGTTAGAAATATCATGTCCTAACGTGCTGGATGTGATGTTTGTACCCTCTCGGAACAAAGAAATCTCAAATATCCTAATACCTTTTAAAGGATCCGCATTTCAAAAACCTTTTCAAACTTCCGACATTAAGACACTAATTAATCATTTTGGTACCAATTTGGGCGTATCGAGGGTGCTAACCCTTCCTCGTGCGTAATCGACTTCTGAACTCGTTTTCTGGATTTTGTAGACCAAAATCGTTGTTTTTGATAAATCAAACTGTTTATTAAAAACAACCGTTTTACGAGGTGACCCGATCACACCTCAACAAAAAAGGATTGGTGGCGACTCCCCATTTTTTCATTTTTAAAACTCAAAGTCGAACCCCTTGTTATTTTCCAAAAAAAATGGTTACGACACTACCTGATTATCCTCTCTAAATACATATGTAATCCAAATCATCCAAAATAATTAAAATTGATCTTTTAATAACTTGTAACACAGTTAAACGATATTGTTCTACTGAAATTACTTGAATCAAATGAATAACTACATTATTATCCATATCAATTACCATTTTTTTTAGCCCTAGATTCTTTAAAGAAATTGTAGAATTATTGGAGATTTGCACCCACCAAATAAAGACACCTAAAAAAGAACCATATAGCTAAAAATATTGTTTGATTAACTGTTTTTTGTTGTCTTTTCATGATACCTGTCGGTTGTGATGATAATAGTTTTAAATGCTTCGCTTTCGAGCATCCATATATACACTAATTTGTGATAGTTTACAGTGATGAAAAAAATAAAAATCTATTTAATTATACATGAAAAAGTAAATAATATTGTTTTTAAATAAATTAGTATGACGCTTTTAGTTAATTATTTTGAATTAAATTATAGAGTTAAAATTTAAAAATTATAGTATGCTTCAAATTTTGTACTTTTTATTTTAGTTGACGTGTTTTTATATTTAAAATTTTATCTTGCTACTTTTAAATTTATAAATCCAATTCTAGTCGTTAACATTATTAAAATTTTTCTATTAAATTTGTCGGTGTCACCTTGTGGCTATAAAATGGCATTATAATGGACATAAATTTAATAAATAATTTTAACGGTTTTAACCATTCTTAAACTTCATTTTAGTATTTTAATCGAATAAATTATTTAGATTAACTAATGACATTATAAATGTTAAGATGTCAAATTATATTAATTTTTAAAGTATAAAAATTAAATCTTAAATTTGAGTGTAATATAGTGACCGAAATTAAAATTTAGCCATCTTTATATCATTTTAGAAAAAAGACCAGAATTGGAATTTAACTATTATTTAATAATGTAAAAAAGTAAAAGAAGTAATTATGTGTATAATAATATTAAAGTAAAAAATTAAATTTCAAATTTAAGCATAATATAGAGACTGAATTTAAACATAATTATTTATATAATCTAAAAATATAAAAGGATGGGATCAAAATTTAATTATTTGTTCACAATGTAAAGAAAAAAATAAGTGTGTCACAAAATAAAGGCCTCAGTGTAGATAAAATATATTATTTTTGTTTTATACTCAAATTAGTATTAATTTTATTACGTTTCGCGTTAGGTCATTTATTAATTATATTTTAGGTGAGTAAATATTTAAATATTAATTATTTTTATATTTGAATTTTAGTCTTCGTATTTTTATTTTTAGGATTTCTATTTCTCTATTATTTTTTTGTTAGATTCGCTCGTGTGACATTTAAAATTAAAAATTAGTCAGTCACTTAGTAATCATGTAACAAAAAGATATTCAAATGGATTTGAATTTATCGAACAATTTTAATATTATTAATAACTCTTAAAAGTTATATAAGTATTTTAATCAAAATAAAATATTTTAAATAATCAATAGCATTGTAAAATTGAGGTATCAAATTAAGTTAAAAATTGAAATATAAAATTAATCTTAAACCAAAATAAAAATTGGCCATTATTATATAAACTTAAATTTGAGTACGGGACTAAAATTGAAAAATTATCATTTTTCTATATAATGGAAACAAAAAGAAAAGAAAAGGAAAGGTTAGTCCATGTGTCAACCAAGGAAGGTCCCTGCTTTGATATATACTAGTATGATTCTCAGCATTACGCTGGATTGATTATTTATTTGTGTTAAATTATGGAGTAAAAATTTAAAGGTTAAAATATATTATAATCTTATTTTTATTTTTAAATTTTTAAATTTCTTATTTTTAGATTTAAAATTTAGATCCAATTCTGTCACTGTTAAAATTCTTCTATTAAATTCATTTGTGTGACATTTTAAAATAGGTTAATTATTTGTTTGTATCAAATTATAGAGTAAAAATTTAAAGGTTAAAATATGATTTAAGTCCTTATATACTTTATGGATTTGAAATTTAGTCTCCTTATTTTATTTTTCAGAATTTAGTTCCTCAACTTTTCAAAATTAAAACTTAGGTTAAGTTGTTACCATCGTTAAATTCTTTAATTAAATTCAATGGTTTGATTTTTCTTTTCTTAAAAGAACGCATTCAGACTCATCGTGGTAGAATAATATTTTTTTGTTGGAATAGTACTCTTAAAAAATGGATACAACATTAATAATTGAAATAATTAACAATATTAACTATTTAGAGTAATAATGACATTATAAAAGTAGGACTAAATTATGTCAAAATTAAAGTATATGAATTTAGTCCAAGTTTTAGCATGGTATAAGGTTCAAAATTAAAATTTGACCATTATCTTATAATGTCAAAAAAGTAAGGTAAACTCAAAAGATGTGTCTATCCTTAAAATTCTTAAGGCATTTAAATTATATATAATTACGTAACATTTTAATAAAAATTTAACTATATTAAATATCTGGACTAACTAATAACATTATGCAAATATAAGACTAAATTATGTTAGAAATTAAAGTATAATAGAAAGACAGTGAGTACTAAAGGTGCCCTTGGGTCAAGCTGTGACCTGGTTATAAAATATTTTCAATCCCAAGCCCATTTTTAAGTCATACAGCCTAAAAAACTCCATTTTACTATTAAAAAATTAATAAATAAAAAATAATTTTAATTATTATTTTATATATTTTATAATTAAATTTTAATTTTAAAATATTTTTTATTCTTTTAAGTTGAATCAAACTGACCCGAAATAAAAGTTATTTTTCCAAACCCGACCCAAATCAAGTCGGACTTATTGAGTAGGTAAAGTACTCGACCCTTAGAAATTAGTAGAGAACAATGAAGAAGTGATATAATTCAAGTGACTGTAATTTACGGCGCCGTTCTAAAGGTGAGCTAGCTATAAATGCGATCTGTGTCAACATGATGGAAGGGGCAGCAGCTACAATTACGGACCTCACATTTGCTTTTGTCCATTTCTCTTCTCTCAGTTCACTTCCCACAACACCAACACGTGCCTAATTTCTTTTCTAAGATCCTCCAATAACAAAAATTGTATTTCACTTTTCAATAAAAACTAATTATACTTAATTTAGAATAAATTCTAAATCAAGTTGGATTACATCTTTAAATAAAAGTTAAAGTTCTTTTAACACTATTTTTAGGGTGAAGTCTAAATTTTTCTTTTGAAGTAACGAAATTAAATTATATATTTTATAATAATAAAAATATAATTTTATCATTTTAATAGTATATATTGTTATAATTTTAAAAAATTAAATTAAATTTTATTATTTTCAGGGAATTAAAGTATAATTTTATTATTATTAATTTAAAATTTTATATATTATAAAGGAACTTAAACAGAAAAATTTTCGGTTAACTTTGTCATTGACTATTTTCTCTATTTATTAAAATTTACTTAAAATGTATCCAACTTTTTTTATTCGATTATACTATAATATAGGAAATATGTATTTTTAATAAAATTAAAATATAATAAATTTATTATATAAAGATTATATGAGTAAACTGTCAACACTCCAGGTGTTTTTCTAAAACCACTGGAAAGAAATCCTGAAATTTAAGGTTTTATTTTTAATAAAATTTTATAATTACTCATAATTCATTTCAATTCCAATTTATATTTTTATACAAAGCTTATTTCGATCTGTATAATAATAAATTGATATAATAATAAATTTAGCCGTCAAATTGTATAAATAATCTCAATTTAATCCTCAAAATTAGAGAGTAATGGAAACTGAGGCAGCAACAAAACCAGAAATCAAATTGGCTGAAACCTCCGACTCCAATTTCACAACTTCAAGGTAATTATATATATATATATGTGTGTGTGTGTGTGTGTTTTCGTAGAACTATTTTGTGTTTTGTTTCTCTGTGTCTTCATCGTTGTCTTGTTTTGATGGGTGTTTTAGGAAACTGAAGTCATGGAAAGGCGTTGATAGGTCATCGAATATTTGAGAGTGCACCAAACACTTGGCAGTTCAAGGTCGTATGTGATGGAAAGACGTGACTGCCCAAATGCTAGGATCGCCTTTGTCCTCAGCCTCGCCGGCTGCCAATAAAGACCAGTTCAAGGTGTTGCCGGAAGCTGATAATGATCGTCGTGATGATTCGTTTGTGTGCATGTGTTTCAGACCCACCAAATTCTAAGGATTGCTTCATTAGCATATTATGAAAGAAAACACCCTTGACATGGAAATTGAACATGAACTGAAACACAGTACTAAACAAGTTCCACTGTATGTCCCATTATTTCCCTCGTGATTGTTACAGTTTCGCTGCTGCCCTGGCTTCCATTTCTGTCTAATTTTGAGTATTAAATTGAAATTATTTGTAAATTTTATAGGTTAATTTTTTTAAATTATGACTAAATCAATATAATATGTAAATATTGAAGCCTAAATTTATTATTATACCAACTTTTTAACTGCCATGTCACCCTCCCATTAGAGATGTAACTGCACTTAACGAAAATGAACTAAAAGAAACAATCTCGATTAGTTGGGTGACTAAATTAAAAAAATTGATAGTTGCATAGCTAAAAAATGAAATGAGCAATAGTTGGACAACTTGTGGTGTAGTTTTCCCTAATCTTTATTTTGATTCATCACTATTATATATTTTAGGCATAATAATAAATTTAATCATCAATGTTTACATCTTTTCTCAATTTAGCCATTATTTTATTTTTTAGTTAAATTTGGACATTTATAACCTTTAAAAATGAGTGAAATTGCTTCTTCTTTTTTAACAAAAATACCAAAACATTAATTTTTTAGCGATGTTGACGTGTCAACTTACGCGAAAATTTATATGTCTTTATGTTGACATAACATTATTTGAGTTATATATATCATCAACAAATAATTTAAAATATTAAAATATTCAGAAAACATATAAAGTTTTAAAAATTCAATAAGATTAACATGAAGTACAACCATATTGCCATGAGAGTCGTCATATTTAAAAATTTAACACTTTAGTCAGTATCTTTATTAAAAATAATAATTCAACTCCTTTTAAAAAATTGATTGTCAAATTCTACTCTTTTTAAAAGATTGGGCCCTAAATTTAGCTATAAAAAAAAAGACCAATTTGACAAAAGATATAAACATTAAAGGGGCATTTGGTTCATCGAATTTTAGATTAAGTTTCGTAATAAGATTACGAGAATATAATATTACTGATGGAATGTGAAATTACGTTCTTTGGCTTACTTAGTCGGAATGCAAGATTTAGTTGTTTAGTTGACAAAATGTTAGATTATCTAAAAGCACATTTTACTCAATTATCCTTATTATATAATTTTTTTAAACAAGTTTAATTCTTTTAATATTTTTAATCTCAATTTCCATAAGATTACGATAAATTATTACAATTCTTACTTTTTATTACAATTTATATATTAGTAAGTAAATATATTGTGTTGAAATAAATTTATAAATCATAATTATAATAATTCATGAAAAGTGATTACAAACACCAACCATAATTATCGTTTTAATCATAATTAATATATTAATAAATAAAATATAATGATTATAATAGTTTACTATTAATAAATATATATTAATTAGTCTTTAAAAAAGCTAAATTGATTAAAATAACAATAAAAAAGAAATTGATTCAAAATTTAAAATTGAGCTCGTAATATAAAATTTTCAAAGAGATTAAATTATACCTTATATTATCAGATGGTCGTAATATAAAATTATGGGATAAAATTAAAATGTTAGAAATCTAACAGCCGAAATAAACGACACTAAACATTAAAATTTACAATTTTTTTAATTTTTTTTTTTTTTGGTTATAATTTCAATCAGTAGGCCGTCGGCCTCAACGTAACCTTCCACTTCGAATTCAGGCTCCACCCTATTTTTCTATTTTTTTTTTGTTTAATTTTCTTAGCCTTTCCTTGTGCGGCTTTTTAGGTACAATTTTCTCTTTTAATTTGCTTTAAAAAAATCTTAGCAAGAAACAAGACAGCCAGTGATGTTGGAAGAATCAATGTCGACTGTACCTTCTTCTTCCCTTTGGGCTTCCATTTTCAGCTGGTTTACCCCTACTGTTTTCTTTGTCTTTCTTAACATTACTATTGGTACTATCTTTTTCACTTCCACCTTCTCTTCCAACAATTCTGGCGCCGCCGCTTCTGGCGGTGTCGGCGACGGCCCATCACTCCACGAAGGAGATGAAACAAACGACCCTAGACTCCTTCCATCCCCATCTGTTTTACAAAGGCTCAAATCCATCAACTTGTACTCTTACAGATCCCAACAACCTTTTACTTCCACCACCACCACCGCCGAAATCCCAGATTCCGGCGCCGATTTCCATATCTCTTTTGAAAAACAAACCAGTGAAACTGAAACCACACCTGAACCAGTCCCAACCCACCTCGATAGATCTTCTTCTGTTTTGCAAAGGCTTAAGTCTATAAACCTCTATGGCTACTTCTCCCCGGAGCAAAAACCCCATGAGATTAGCTCCCATTACACTCCCGAGGAAGAAGAAATAAAAGAACCCGAACAAGTAGAACAAACCCAAGGTGAAGAGCGAGGCTTTGATGAAATATACAGTGAGTTGAAGCGTAACAATCAAGTTACGAGGACCAAATCCGACGCCGAACCGGCATCCGGGGAGGTACCAACGAAGCTTCCGAAGAAGATGAAGAAATCAGCGAGTGTGAAGTCACCGTTTTCGCATTTCGAGGAAGATGACATATTGGAAGCTCGACGGCCGGCGACTATGAGGGAAGGGAAAGGTAAAGCTACGGAGGAGGACGATGAAGTAGATGCCAAAGCTGATGATTTCATCAACAAGTTTAAGGAGCAGTTGAAGTTGCAAAGGATGGATTCTATACTTGGTACAAGGAGATGGTGATGAAGTAAAAAAGTGTAGATCTGCTACTAATATTGTTTAATTTACATGTGTTTTGAACTTTGTGTTCAAAAAAATATATATGGGAGTTTAGTTTCAATTTCAATGGCGTTTTAATCCATTAAAGTCCATGGCATTTAGGGTGTTTTTGTTTTTTGCCATTGCCATTCTTAGCATTAGGATCTGGAGCTTTTTTAGAACTTAGAGATTGGATTCAATGGAATTTAATTAGAAAAAAAAGAAGCAGCTGCAATTGAAACAGTAACAAAGCTGCAAAAGAAAGCCCTACAATTAAGATAAAGTGATGACATTAGTGGTGGCACTGCCAGTGGCAGTGGCACTGCCTGCTGGTCCTTCATACAGGCAGTGGCACTGCCTGCTGGTCCTTCATCCTGCAGCTTCATGACTAATGCAAATTAAGCAAATGCAAGGATTCTGCAGACGGATAACTAATGCAAATTAAGCATATGAAAAAGATGTTAGCAGGTAAAACTACCATATAGCTCATTGCATTTTTCATCTTTTATTCAAAATAAATAAATAAATTAATTCATATCCGTTAAATTAAAGAGTAAATTAGTTATTTTATTAAAAATTTTATCTATTTTTACTGTTAAAAATTGATATTGTTGATAGAATAACCAAACAATTACATATGTCGATTGCCACGTATGCCTTAGTTTGACGTATAAAAATTAATTTTAATAGTAAAATAGAATAACCAATTTGTTCTTGGACCTAGATTAATTTACCCAATTTTTAAGTAAAAAATAAAATACAATTTCACTCTTAATATAAAAGTCTCTATAATACTTTTACCCGAAGTTAGTATTATTTAAAAAATAAAATATTTTTCAAATGCTATTTACAATCATAGATATTAATTATTTCAAAATTTGTAATTATTTCTCTTAATAATATCATTTTAAAATTTAAATTATTTTTAATATAATATATATTATCATTATACTCCATACTTGTTAATTTTAACCTTCCTTCTTCTCTCAACTTTAATGCTGATCATTCTTTTGCTTAGCTTATCCATATGTGGCTGTGGATCTTATATTTCAATTTAATTGGTTAAATCGAAATTTAATTTGTTCAACATGTAAATTTAATTGAAAATATAAATAATATATTAAATTGACAAAAATAGAAAATAGAAAATAAAAATAAAAAATAAAAATTATTTTTATTTAAAAAGATTATTAATTTTTGTTAATTTTATTTTAGATACGTGTCATCATCTAATTTATTGATAATGTATATAATTATACGTTAGTATTGCATAAAATATAAAATCTTATTAACATATATATCCTTGAAATTTCTTTTATATTTTTACTTATTTAGAATTTATTTTGAATATTTATTGATTTATATTTTGAATGATTGAGTTGTAAGTCCATATGTGAATTTACGTACTTTATTATATTTGTATAACGTTTTATTTATCATTAAAAATGTTATGCAATATGTAAACGAATATTTGATATTATTAGCAAAGGTTAAGATTTTCGGTCTTTTGAATGTTTAAATTTAAGTTTTATTATACAACTCCCAAATGTATGTTTATATTATAAAGTGCACAAATATTTTATAACAGCGATTTGTCTTTTACATCACGCAACAAGCCCTTAAATTGAGGTCCGTAATGGAATGAGACAAGAGCAGATGTTTTTAAATAGTTAAATTTATTATCATCTCATAGTTTACATGTTTTGTCTTATCATCAACCTCACTTTATTATGGATATATAATTTTGAAAACTACAATCACTTTGATGGATGTTGTATTTATTCATCTCTACTTCACATGTCTCGTTTCAATTTATTTTTACTAATTTTTAATATTTTCAATATTTTAAAAGTAAATAAATATTTAAACATAATTCATCAAGAAAAATATTTAAACATAAACCGTATGATTTTTATAACACTATTTTACATTTTACCCTTTTAATAATTATAAATATACAAGAATAAAATAATCTCATATAGTGAAATAGATCGAGATAAGATCGGATAAACATCTATGGTCTTAAAAATTTCCAAAAAAATAAAAAAAATACTCCTCAATGTAGAAAATCGATAATGTCATTGAATTTGTTAGAATTATAAATTAGCTTTGTAGTTAGGGACTAAGTTGATAGGATAGTAAAATTGAGTAGTAAATTGTGTAGCTAAAAGTTTAAGAGTGATTTGCAAAAGAAAATATATTAGGGGTTTTATGTTGGAATTTTCCCATTGAGCAATTAAACAAAAAGGGAAAAGAAAACCACACCCTTTTCATAAATCATCATTAGGACGGGTCGATCCACTTATACTGGTATAAAATTAAAATGATTTTTTCTTTTATATATTATTGTTCGACTAACATTTTAAAGATTCAATCGTTGAATTTATCAATATAATTATACTTGTAATGTATGTAAAATTTTAAATCGATCGATATCTCTATCATATTGATTTGATATACTATATATATTAACGTTTATTAAACGGTTGAATTTTTTACATAAAATAAATAGTTAAATGATCTATATGAATAAAAATAAAATATGATGGTTAAATCGTCAAAATATTAATCATATAAAAATATACAAAAGAATTATAAAACTACTTTCATTTTACACTAATATAGATGAATCCTCCCTATATATTATCAATCCTTTGTCAACTGTTTTGGTTGCATTCTATTGTTCCTTCGAAATTGTTCCAAGTGACACTAACATAACTGGTAGTTATCTATTTTTTATTAATTTTATTATAGGTTTTTATCATATTTATTCTTTTTTGATACAATGCTTAAAATTATTCATAGTTTATTCCAACTCTAAAATAAGAGGATAATACGTTTCAACGTACTCAAACCCATAACTTTAACAACAATGCCAATGCCAATCAAGCTAAGCATCAATCCGTAATATTTGATTAATTTTATTTAGAATAGTTAATTAAATGAATTTAAGAGGGATTAATATTATTTTGATTTTGATTATGCCTATTTTATATTTTGGTCTAATTTAAATATAATATTAAGATTAAATTAAAATTTAATTTTATTGATTAATTTAGAAACTAGTTTTAGATGCACCTGCGTTTTTGTTTTTAGAGTTCTGTTTTTAATATAAGTTTGTATGAATTTTTATATTGAAGCGAAAGAGTTAGGTGAATGTTGAAATCGAAGCTTGTTGATTCACAGACTGCTTTGAGTGTTTGGAAATATCGTTATTGTTATTATTAAATTTTTCCTAGAATTTCTTTTAAAAATTATTATTATTTTTTTTAAAAATATATGCTTTAAATTTATTTTTTATTTTAAATATTTTCAATTTTTATTTTAAATTATTTACTGACATGATATAAGATAAAATGTAAAACATAAAAAATAAAAAAGTCAGCCATAGGAAAAAAAATGGAGTACATATAAATTAATGGTAAATGGAAGTCATTAGTCAAACGATTTTATACAATTATAAAGGTAGAGAGTTCAATTATTATTATTATTATTATTGTAAAAGAATTTAATTGATAGTTGACCGTTAATTGAAACGGGCTTTACTATTTTTTTACTCGTGTTGCTGACTTTATTGATTTTGCCCTATTTTATCTTAAATGTCAAATTAGCTTAATTTCAAGGTGGCATGTTACTGATAATATTGTGATAGTTCAAAAAGCTATGCACTCAATGAAAGTTAAGAAAAGTAATGGTTGGTGCTTGGATGGCTATTAAAATTAATCTGGAGAAGGTATATGAGCGTATACGGTGGGATTTTTTGGTTGGTATTTCTGGAAAATTGCATCGCCTTATTATGCATTATGTTTCGTCTTCGTCTATGCAGGTTCTCTACAATGGTGCGTGTACGACAACGTTCTCTCTGGCTATAGGTTTGTGACAGGACGATCCCTTTTCGCCTTACTTATTTGTAGTTGGAGAAATTAGGTCTCTGTATCACCTTAGCTGTGGCCAATGGGTCATGGAAATCCATTAGATTTGCGAGAGAAGGGCATCCTCTGTCCCACTAATTTTTTTTCCGATGATTTGGTGCTCTTAAGTAGAGCGGATTTAGTTCAGGCTTCACTTGTCAAACAAAATTTAGACCATTTCTGCATTGAGTTAGGCCATAAAGTGTTTTTTCTTCTCCAATAATATCTCTACTGCAACTGCCAACTCTTTGGGTGCTAGACTGGGTTTTCAACTGGTGACGGATCTTGCAAAGTATTTGGGTATACTTTTCCATCAAAGAGTTACGAACAGCTCTTTTTCCTTTATGTTAGATACAGTCCGTCGAAAGCTCAAAGGGTGGAAAGCTTGCCTCCTATCTTTAGCTTGTAGAGTTACCCTAGCCGAATCCGTTTTGCTCTCGATCATAATGGATTTTATGCAAACAACCAAGGTCCCTGAGGACACAACTTTATAGATGGTGATGGCTGTTGAAAGATGGGTGACCATGCCATTGTAAGTAATGTAGTTTGAAACCTGCGTTTATAAAAAATATATAATGTTATATTTTTATTTTAAAAATAAATTAAAAGAATATCTAAAATTAAATAATACATTTTATTTTTCGTTTACTTGATGCACATTACTTATAATGTGATTGTTGTTATTTAAAAGAGCATTCGGATTACGATCCATGGAGTGATCTGCGGAACTCGGTAGTTGTTGAAGGTGAAAAGTAGGGAAGGTGTTGAAGGTGACAAGATGCAATTGATCAAAGTAGTGAAGGTGATATGTTTTAAAGTGGGGGACCATGCCTATTTATAGATGGTGATGGCTGTTGAAAAAAATTGACTATTTTGATGGGTCATTTCAATTTTTTAGATGGCTATAAGGACTAACACCCCATTTTTTTAGGTAATTATTAGTTTTTTTTATTCAAAAACTATTTTAATGTCAATACTCTCATTTATATTTCATTTAAACTTTCTTAATATCAAAGGAATTTAATATTTTAAAGTCTAACAAAATAATCAAGCAAACATGGGTTCAAAATACCAAAGTAATTTTATTAATAACGAGTAATTTTATTTTATTCTATTCATTTTTAAATTTTTTATATTTTAATTTTTCAATTTAAAATTTAAATTTATTGTAAGAAAAAATTAATTTTGTGACTTTTTTGGCACGATACCTTATTTGGATAAATTAAATTAGTTAAAATAAAGCTAAATTCAATTTTTTATTTAATATTTTATTTATATATTTTCATTTATTTTTTGGTCAATTAAAATTTTATATTTTTTAAAAATATCTGATTTTATATTTTGGGTTTCTTTGGGCCTTACATAAAAATATTAGGCCTGATAGATTATTTCAACCTTTTTTTTTTTTATTTCATTTCATTTCATTTGTTTCACTTGTATTTAATTTTCATTTCATTTCATTCTTATTTAATTTTCATTTCATTTTATTTTTATTCCATTTCAATTTCATTTCAATTCCCATTTCCCTTTCATTTCATTTAAAAATTATATTTTTTCAATTTCAATTTATTTTTTCTCAATTCATATATTATATTTTAAAAAGTTAACATTTTCCGCATTTCATATAAATTTTATATTTTGAATGCAAAATTTTTCTCTTTAGTTCATTTAAATTTAATTTACTTTCAACATTTTTCTCATTACATTAAAATTGCCCATTGTTTTTAAATATTTACAATATTTTTGGAAGAACATGCGCTGAATAATATATCACTCATCATCTTGGAGTCCAGCATTACGAGACGATTGACCGGAAACGTAAACATGATGTGGGCATGTTGATCGATTGTGTCCCGATGTTCGACACACAGTGCACAGTTTGGGTTCACCCGTCTCCCTAACATCCATGTCATTTCTAATTCTCGTCGATTGTAGTCGACCTTTATGATGTCTGCGGAGACTACGGTCAGGCACCATCTCGATAGCAGGTGGTGGAACTTCCAAGTTTGGAACATCGGGCATTACAGGAAATTCGTTCCCCATATACGTAATGTTCGTTGCAACGTGTAGATATCGTCTATGAATTGTTCAACATTTAAGTTTGCTCTCGCACACGCTGTATGAACATGCGCACACGGATATCGAAGAGTCTGAAATAACCCGCACTCGCATCGCCTGTTTTTCAGATCAACTGTGTACGATCTAAGAGGAAGACCCGAACGACGGTCGATGTACTCCTGAACTCGAAAAGTCTCCAAGTCGCGCGAATACAATTTTGTGTTCATTATAGCGGCCCTTCGACTATTTATCGCCATGGCCTTTCGGACTGCCTCTACGTACACGTGCCTGGCATCGATCTATTTAGCTTGTCTCAACCCCATCTTAGGCATCAATGTCGCCAACCTATAAAATGTTGCAGAGAAAATAGCAAAAATTGAGAGATGGCGTGTGCGCCTCAATACAGAGTTGACCGCCTCTATCAGGTTAGTCGTCATCTGCCCATATCGAAACCCCTCATCGTAACATTGAGTCCATTGCCAATTCTTCTTACTGCCCAACCATGTCCGGAGATTTGTTGGTAAAGATGACATCTGAGATTCAAGCCTTGCAAACATCTGCCTAAATCTTCTCGGTTCTAACTCATGGGCTACATATTTAAATTGAAATCATCAGTTTAAAAACAATAACAAAAATTGAGAAGTAATTTTTGAAATAAATACAAACAAATTTTTTTCACCCATGTTCAAGAGTTCTTTTTTCCAATCTTTATTCTTATAATCTTTATGAAAGTTTGTTGCGATGTGGCGGATGCAATAAACAAACCTCCACGGAACCCTCGATCGCCTTATCGCAGTAAGTAATCATTTCAATCTATCTGATATAAGGCAAATGTTGTCTTCTCTAACCACGTGCCTCCGGAGATTTATGAGAAAGAATTCCCAAGACTCGAAGCACTCACGCTCCACGATGGAGAAAAGCGTTCGGGAGTACATTCGATTGTCGTCTTGTCAACAACAATCAAGAAGATTTGCATGTATTTGCCATACAACCATGTCCGTCTACCTGCACTATCGGCTTACAGTGAGTGAAGGCCCTAACACACGGCTTGAATGTCCAAAACAATCCGTGAAAAACTTATTTCCTCGATTGTATCTCCTCGTCAGGGCCTTTATACTGGCGGTGTTTACCGTCGATCCACATCCGGGCATATACTCCTGCATTCTGGCTATCCATCATTGAAGCTCGTTGTATAACGTATCCTAGTCACCATACAACTCTCGCATCGCCATTTGCTTTGCCCACCATACCTTCTGGTACAACACTTTGTACTTGAATCGAGCTTGCATATCCGCGATAAGGACCGACACTTGAATGGTGAGAGACTGATCGCTGAAATTAAAGCTTTAAAATTTATAAATAGAATGATCAAACCTAGAAACTAACTCTGACAACGACTTAAAGGCAAGTGTACCTATCGAACAGTAGTATAGCTTAGGCAAGACCGGATTATCGAACCCAAAGGAACTAAAAGTACTAATACTAACTTTCTTTTTATTATTGAGCCTAAAATATGGAGTGATTGGTTGATTTAATCTAGTTTAACGACTACTAAGCTAAAGACGCAAAGACAAAAAGAACAAATTTGAGAAATAACTTGAAGAAACTCAATTGATTACGATGATACCCTCAGAAAGAATCCACTTAGACTTCACTTGTTACTTATTCTTTGAATCATATGATTTCTTTACTTAGCTTGATCCGTAGGACTCCCTAACCTATATTAAACCCTCTCTCGAGGTGAATAACGTCTAACCCTAGGTTAATTAGTGGAACTCTCGTTCGCTTATAATAACCCCCTAGAATAGCAGTAAATCGATCAATTGATTCTCATATTAGGTTTTACCATAATCCGGTAAAATCTCATAACCCTATCTCTAGGCGTTCGATCAACTCCGCTTAATTATGCTAGATCTACTCTTAAGTAGGGTCTATTCCTCCTCCACCTAAGCACATCAGATTTGGATTAAGCAATATAATTAAGAACAAACTAAGTATTTATCATATAATTCAGAAAATAATAACAAAATTCATCTAGGTTTCATCCCCTTCAGGTATCTGAAGGATTTAGATCCTAACAAATAAAGAAAACATCTCAAGAGAAAAGATAAAACAAAACATAGAAAATCCCTAAAACCCACTGGCTATCTTTGAGTGATTTCCACAAATGTGATCCTTTTGGCTCGGCTCCTTGGCCTAGCTCACCGCCCCTTTTAGGATACACTTAGGGTGTTTATATAGGCTCTTGGAATGCTTTACTTGGCCTCTAAGTGTCCTAATTTAAGTCTGCTTCTTACTCGGTATTTGAATAAGCTTTGAAAAGTGTTTCTTTGGCTCTAAGTATCCAAATCTGAGTGAAATTGCTCTCTTCCGTAACAGGGGCATGGCCATGGCACACGCCCGTGTAAATCATGGTTGGGCCGTGTCTCGATTCTATCGATTGGGGCACGGCCGTGTAAATCGAGGCATGGACATGTCTTAGTTAATTGTCGAAGCACAACCGTGTGGCTTGAAGTTCAGGCCGTGTCTATTTTCTTTTTTGGCCCAAATTGGCCCGTTTTAAGCTCGTTTCTTATTTTTTCATCCTCGGGTGCTTTCTTGAGTAGAAATATGAAAAGAAAGGATTAAAAGCACCTTTTTACATAAATCAGGGCTAAATCATCCTAAAAGCATACTAAATATGACGTTAAAATATGTTACTTTTACGGTTTATCAACGACTCTTTCACCAAAGGGATGATGCAGTTGCATATAGTTTTTGCATCTAATTTTCCATGATTTTGCGACATACGAGCGGACGTGAACGTGTGTGGACCTTCTAGTTTTCTTATCATCCACATCTGTGTCCGCTGTATTAACGCGACCCGGACATGCCATTTACAACCACTTGACCATTTCCAACATTCTCCTACGTACAGATATTGCGTCAACTTCGTTACTTTTTAATCCACACCTAACTTCAAACTAAGTTGTTTTATAGCATGTAAATAATCTTTTTTCTTATCAAATTGTTTTCCTACAAACAACTCATCTTCGTCGATTTCATTGTCAACTAGGTGGCCGGCACAATATTTGTATATTCAGGCACATGCGTGCAAGAGCGTCGCACGTCGGTCGATCAGGATTATTTCATATAACTATCGTCATCGTCGGATCATGAAGGGATGATTATTTCATATAACTATCCGGTGGCCAACACCATTTTCGGCGAATAGGGTTCGACACGATTTTCTACCTCCAGCGCCCTTCCTCTTCAATGTCTTCATGAAGGATGTCATCTAAATCGTGGTCACGTTAAGGTCAAAATCATCGTTGGGATCACTTAGGATGGGGTGATTATCATTATCGATCATCATTATCGGACCCTTCATCACTATCTTCGATGGTAGCCAACACCTTTGGATAGATCTGAAGCGAGGACACGAGTTTGGGATGTTATCGAACAACCATCGGTGTTTGGATTTTTGAGAGTTAGAGTTGACCGTTCAAAACCCGACTGATCTTCCCAAGAGACGTTAAGGTCAAAATCAATTCCGGAGCGCTGGCTTATTGGAATTACCACTTGAATGAGATCGGTTCAGCTATCTCCGCGAACAACTCAACCAGGCTGGGATTTTCTAACTCATCTGGGTAATAAATTGCCATCATTATCCTAAATCATCATCATCTTCAAGCTCCATTTCTGAGAACTTTAATGGATTAATTGAAACCGAAAATTTGTAAAACAATCTCAACATTTACTTTCCGCAACGGGTTGCTATCTTTGAACTGATTTTTCGCTTTAAATCCGATAGCGAAATCCCCTTGTTGAATCTCATTCTTATTTTTTCCGACTTTGAAATACACAGTCTTCTTCAATTGTATTTATCATTTCTCCATCGAAATGAACATAAACAAACAACATTTGATAACTCATTTTGAAAAAAAAATTGCTTTCTTCAGAACAAAGGAAAAAAAAAATTAAACCAAACAATTTGTAAGATAAAATACCTATATATATAAGATAAATTTAGTACCGGCCATTGATAGGCCAGCACCCAAAAATTTAAATTTTTTTTGGGACAAGGGTGTCGGACATTGACAGGCCAACACCGAAAAAAAATTTTTTGGTATCGGCCATTGTGTGCCCGACATCTAAAATTTTTTTGATGCAGCCATTGTGACCAACACCCAAAATTTTTTTCGATCTGAGGGGTGCCGCTATTGATGGCCAACATCCAAAAAAATTTATTTTTGGAAAGGGTGATGACCATTGACAGGCCAACATCCAAAATTTTTTTGATGGCCATTGGGTGTCGACCATTGATGCCATTGATGACAAAGACCCAAAAATTTTTTTATATAAGGGGTGTCGGCCATCACCCAAATTTTTTTTTCATTTTTCGGGAAAGAGGTGCTGACTATCGATAGGCCAGCACCCAAATTTTTTTTTAAATTTAGGTATACCAATTTTATACGATTTAAAAAAAATACTCTGCCGGAACCAAAAAAATCAATTTTTTAAAGCCTGATACAATAATCAGGCAATCATTGGTTTTTTGCATAAATAGGCATGGTCCCCCACTTTGAAACATGTCACCTTCTCCACTTTGATCAATTGCAACGTGTCACCTTCAACACCTTCCCCCGCTTTTCACCTTCAACAACCACCGAGTTTCGCAGATCACTCCATGGATCGTAATCCGAATGCTCTTTTAAATGACAACAACCACATTGCAAGCAATGTGCATCAGGTAAACGAGAAATAAAATGTATTATTTAATTTTAGATATTCTTTTAATTTGTTTTTAAAATGAGAAATATAGCATTATATATTTTCTATAAACGCAAGATTTATACAAAATTGTTCGACCCCGGTTGCATGATCCCGATTATTTTCCAGATCGAAGAGTTATACCATATTTGAATGTCGCAGGTTTTGGGGTTGCCACTTACATTCAGATATCTAAGCTACGGGCCGATTTAATAATGGCATTAGTTGAGAGATGGCGACCGGAGACACATACGTTCCACCTCCCGTGTGGGGAGGTAAGTATTACATTGCAAGACGTAGCAGTACAACTCGGGCTGTCTATTGTAGGCGAAGTAGTGATCGAGCTTGGAAAAGTGCTCGATCCGTGGGCCACTTGCGAGCGTTTATTTGGAAGAGTGCCTCTGGACAACGAGGAAGGACACTTAACACATATTAAATTTAATTGGTTAAAAGAAAATTTCCAGCATCTTCCGAGCCGTCCAACGCAGATGGACATTATCTACGCTGCATGAGAGTTCATTCTTCAACTGATAGGTGGGATACTTTTGCCGGACGTCAATCAGAATAGAGTCTCAATAATTTATCTCCCCTTATTAGAGGATCTTGAGATTGCCGGAAGATTTAGTTGGGGCTTTGCAGTGTTGGCATGCTTATACCGCGAGCATTGTCGAGCGACAAAGCCGTTTACGAAAACAATGGGCGGTTGTTGTCTTCTACTGCAGTCTTGGGCATTATACCGAATGCCGTTTCTTGCATCCGTGAGCCACCAATCGTATGTCTGGCCACTGGTTAATAGGTAAATATATAGTTCAATTTTGCCATCTTTTTTTATTGTATACTATAATATACTTATTTTTTGGATGGGAAAAATAATTTGCTAATTTTTTTTTAGATGGGCAACTGTATCGGGAATCGGGCGATCGTTCACCGTACCGATGTACCGTATGATGATAGAGACTTGTATAAACCCAAATTTGCTCGGCCCACTTTACATACCCAAACCCAATCACCTGAAAGGTGCCCAAAACCTTAACCCAAAATAAAAAACAAAAGGCGAAAATCAAGCCCAATCTACCCCAACCCTAATCGATAAACAAAAGGGAACCTAGGCGCCGCACCTAGGTCCGGCCTCGACCTCGGCGCCTCTTGCCACGACACCGCCATCACCACGTCGATCTTCACCGCCAAGCGCTGCAGACCATTAAATAGGAAGGATGAAGCTAAAATATGGCTATAAAAGCCAAAGTCAAACATTTTGTAAGAGGTTTTTCCTTTTTTCGATCAATAAAAAATAGAGATTCAAACGCAAAAAAAAAAACAGATCTGCAAACACCGAAACAGAGACCGAAAAGGTGGTTTTTTACTTTTAAATTTTTATTTTTATTTTTTTGCTACTACAAATCCTTTTATTCGTGCAAATATACCAAAAATGTGTATATATAAACTGGTAAAACATAAAATAAAAAAAAAAAAAAAGTATACTTGTTGAAATTTTAGCCATCGTGTCACGGTGGTAAGCGGCGACGCATACGATGACAGCGATCGATCGGAATCCCACCGGACTCCCCCCTGTAGAGAAAAAAGAAGAGAAAAGTCAATTTTTTTTTTTAAACACCAAGCAGAAATGATTTTTCTTAACAACTTAGGCCTTATATAGCCCCAAAAAAATGACGTCGTTTTGGGGCTGGCATTAACGCCCAAAACGACGTCGTTTTGCCCTTACAAACCGATCCGACCCGACCAAATTTTAGGATCCGCGTGTTTTTTGAAGGGTCTATTTACGCATTTGACCTTCCGCATTTTTTACCTTTCCAATCCGGTTTACATTATTTTCACATTTAACCCTATGATTTATTCCAGTTCGCAATTTAGTCCTCTCTCTTCTTTGCTGCGTTTTGGCCGAAGGGGTTTTTTACCTCTTTGGTCCCTCCAGTCTTTTTGCGCGTGTAAATAGGCCCCCTAATCTTTCTTTTATTTTAAATTTGCCCAGAAATTTTGTGTTTTAATTTAAGTTAGTCCTTTTTTATTGTTTTCACTATTTTTAACTTAGCTAAAATTTATTATTATTATTATTATTATTATTATTATTATTATCATTTTGCTATTATTATTATTATTATTATTATTATTTATATGTTTATTATATTTACTATTATATACGAATAGGGTTCGCATTTTCTACCTCCACTGGCCCTTCCTCGTCTATGTCTTCAGGGATGTCATCTAAATCAGGGTCACTAAAATCATCGTTGGGATCACGATGGGACTGATCATCATTATCAGACCCTTCATCACTATCTTCGATGGTAGCCAACACCTTTGGATAGATCTGTAGACGAGGACACGAGTTTGGGATGTTATACGAACAACCACCGGTGTTTGGATTTTCGAGAGTTAGAGTTGACCGTCCAAAACCCGACTGATCTTCCCAAGAGACGTTAAGGTCAAAATCAATTCCGGAGCACTGGCTTATTGGAATTACCACTTGAATGAGATCGGTTCAGCTATCTCCGCGAACAACTCAACCGGGCTGGGATTTTCTAACTCATCTGGGTAATAAATTGCCACCATTGTCCTAAATCATCATCATCTTCCAGCTCCATTTCTGAGAACTTTAACGGATCAGTTGAAACCGAAAATTTGTAAAACAATCTCAACATTACTTTCCACAACGGGTTGCTATCTTTGAACTAATTTTTCGTTTTAAATCCGATAGCGAAATCCCCTTGTTGAATCTCATTCCTATTTTTTTTCCGAATTTGAAATACACAGTCTTCTTCAGTTGTATTTATCATTTCTCCATCGAAATGAACATAAACAAACAACATTTGATAACTCATTTTGAAAAAAAATTGTTTTCTTCAGAACAAAGGAAAAAAAAAATTAAACCAAACAATTTGTAAGATAAAATACCTATATATATAAGATAAATTTAGTACTGCCATTGATAGGCAAGACCCAAAATTTAAATTTTTTGGGACAAGGTGTCGGCCATTGACAAAGCCAACACCCAAAAAAAAATTTGATCTTGGAGTGCAAGCCATTGACAAAGCCAAAGATCTAAAATTTTTTTGAGATTAACATTGATTGATTGTGCCAAAGACCCAAAATTTTTTTTCACAAGGTGCGGCTATTGATGAGCCAACATCCAAAAAAATTTATTTTTCGGAAAGGATGACGACCATTGACAAGCCAAACATCCAAAATTTTTTGAGAGGGGTGCGGCCATTGTGAGCCAAACACCTAAAAATTTTTTTTTTCGGGAAAGGGGTGCCGCCATTGATGACCAAGACCCAAATTTTTTTTTTTATTGTGGGTGGTCACCATCACCCAAAATTTTTTTTCATTTTTCGGGAAAGAGGTGTCGACTATTGATAGGCCAGCACCCATATTTTTTTTTAAAATTTAGGTATACCAGTTTTATACGATTTAAAAAAAATACTCTGCCGGAACCAAAAAAATTAATTTTTTAAAGCCTGACACAATAATCAGGCAATCATTAGTTGTTTGCATAAATAGGCATGGTCCCCCACTTTGAAACATGTCACCTTCTCCACTTTGATCAATTGCAACTTGTCACCTTCAACACCTTCCCCCGCTTTTCACCTTCAACAACTACCGAGTTCCGCAGATCACTCCATGGATCGTAATCCGAATGCTCTTTTAAATGACAACAACCACATTGCAAGCAATGTGCATCAGGTAAACGAGAAATAAAATGCATTATTTAATTTTAGATATTCTTTTAATTTGTTTTTAAAATGAGAAATATAGCATTATATATTTTCTATAAATGCAAGATTTATACAAAATTGTTCGACCCCGGTTGCATGATCCCGATTATTTTCCAGATCGAATAGTTATACCATATTTGAATGTCGCAGGTTTTGGGGTTGCCACTTACATTCAGATATCTGAGCGACGGGCCGATTTAATATCGACATTAGTTGAGAGATGGCGACCGGAGACACATACGTTCCACCTCCCGTGTGCTGAGGTAAGTATTACATTGCAAGACGTAGCGATCTGACTACTGGTTTGTCTATGAAGGCTAAGCGATGATCGAGCTTGAAAAGTGCCCGATCCGTGGGCCACTTGCGGCGTTACATTTGAAGAGTGCCTCCGGACAGCGAGGAAGGACACTTAACACATATTAAATTTAATTGGTTAAAAGAAAATTTCCAGCATCTTCCGAGCCGTCCAACGTAGATGGACATTATCTACGCTGTATGGGTGTTCATTCTTCAACTGATAGGTGGGATACTTTTTCCGGACGTCAATCAGAATAGAGTCTCAATAATTTATCTCCCCTTATTAGAGGATCTTGAGATTGCCGAAAGATTTAGTTGGGGCTCTGCAGTGTTGGCATGCTTATACCACGAGCATTGTCGAGCGACAAATCCGTCTACGAAAACAATGGGTGGTTGTTGTCTTCTATTGCAGTCTTGGGCATTATACCGAATGTCGTTTCTTGCATCAGTGAGCCACCAACCGTATGTCTGGCCACTGGTTAATAGGTAAATATATAGTTCAATTTTGCCATATTTTTTATTGTATACTATAATATATTTATTTTTGCATGGGAAAAATAATTTGCTTTTTTTTAGATAGGCAACTGCAAAGAATCGGCGATCGTTCACCGTACCAATGTACCGTATGATGATAGAGACTCATTTTGGGAATGGCGTAAAATACGATTCCGAATATTTCTTTTTTAAATACAATAATTGCAAAAGAAAAAAAATAACGTATTGTCTTTATTTTGTAGTTCATATGATGCCATATAATGAGGAAAATATCATGCCGCTCATATCATCCTGGGTTATCGAGTAGCAACATATATTCGTGTCAAATGTACTGTTAATTCATTTCCATATGGTCGAGTGGCACAATAAAGGTCGGGTTTTGAGGCAGTTTGGTTGCACACAACCTATCCCGAACCCTCTCGTCGACATCAAAGAAGTCCACGGAATGGATAAAAAGGTTCGGGTCGGGATGCTTTAAATTGGGCACAAAAACATGAAACGTATATCTTTCTGTGGAATCAACGACATTCAAGGCGTCCCCCCTTGTATGCTATAGACGGAGGATTCTCTCACGCCTGAGTACGCAGCATGGTATATGGCACACGGAAGCCATTTATATTCCAAGGTCAGTACATGTTGATCCAGAGAGACGCGCAACCTGAATCTTCTCGATGGCAACCAAGGAACGCACAACCACGCAGCAACCGAGTTTCACCATTCGATAACATCGAGTCTGATTCTGTCTCGAACCTCGATCTCGAGGCCCAATATGAAGAATCGGATCGTCAGCACAAAACATGGATCTAACTCCGCTGTATCAATTTCCTTCATTCGAAGTTATTTTTTGTGACAATGAGCCTCAACACACGACATGATCCGGATCATCCTCATACCACCCGGAGTTCCATCCCAAGCACATACACCCACCACTGAAGATATTTTTCCTTCGGCACCTCCGGTCACGCAATACAATTTAACTACCGATTATAATGTATATGATTATTCTACATTTCTAAATACACCGGACGGGACATCGGACGCCGAACCAAGCAACTATCAAACGCCTGAGTAAGGTGCACGACATCGCCGACGGAGGCATCCGGACCGTTACACACCAGCGCTAGGAACTTCCCCGAGATCGCGACAATTTTAATTTTTTTCTTTTTACTTTTTTTAAAATTTATGCTATATTTTTTAATTTTTTTGTTTTTAATATCTATTTTATTGTTCTAAAATAATTTTTAATAATTTACTTCGTAATATTTAAAAATAATCATTCAAATAAGTAATACTACATGACAATTTAAATTTACAAACATACAAATAAAATACTATCATTCTACTTCTACAATATTAAATTTACAGATATAAAAAAAATACAAACATTCTTAAGAAATAATACAATTATTTTTAATACTACTTTCTTCACAATTAATCGTCTTCTGCTTGAATCAGGTTTGCATTATATCGGTACTTATTTCTTCACAATTAATCGTCTTCTGCTTCAGACTTTTTCTTCTTATATTGTCCCATGAGATATATTTGCATGGAGACTCTACCAAACGGTTCCAACCACAACCTAATTGCGGAATAAATAGTATTGCACCATAGATAATGTCCATCTGCGTTGGACAACTCGATTAGCCATCTATAGTGCAAATAATCATCCAACCCTTAATGGCATAACCTTTAGGGTGGACATGACAGTATATAATTCAACTCCGCTAAAATATGACAGTATATAATTCAACCCCGAAATTCGGTTGTACACTACAAAAAACTCTATATATAATCCACTACAAAAAAAATTGATGTTATACTACAAAATACTCTCATTTTGATGGCTCTCTCAAAAAAATTTTTTCTTACACAATTAGCACCAAAATCACCAATTATATATAAGCTTTGGTGCCGACCATTTACAGGCCAGCACCCAAAAAAAAAATTTTTTCGGTATAGGGGGTGCGGGCCATTAACAGGCCAACACCCAAAAAAAAAAATTTTTCGGGAAAGGGATGCTTGCAATGACAAAGCCAACACCAAAAATTTTTTTTTTTCGACCATTGACAAAGGTGCCAAAAAATTTTTTTGGGAAGGGTGCCGCCATCAGCCACCACAAAAAATTTTTTTTCGGAAAGGGTGCCAACCATTGTGAGCTAGCACCCAAAAAAATTTTTTGATGAAAGGGTGCCGCCATTTACATGCCAGAACTCAAATTTTTTTTTAAAATTTAGGTATACCGATTTTATACGATTTAAAAAAAATACCTGTTCTAGCCATTGACAAGCCGAAACAAAAAATCAATTTTTTAAAGCCTGACACAATAATCAGGCAATCATTGGTTCAAAATACATGGGGTTCAAGCCATTGACAGGCCAAAACCTCAATCTACTGTTCATTTTAAGTCATTTTGGTGATTATTTTTAAACCTGAGTTATTTTTATAAATATTAAATTTTTTTAGGTTAGTTTGGTAAAAAAGCCGTGATGCACAAGAGGGTAAGAACCATGTTTATGCTGCTTCACACAGCCTCCAGGAACTGCTAGCCTCTTTGGATGCAAGATCATATGTTATGTCCTCATTTTCTAGTGTCTTATGACCAAAAAAATTTGTTTCCCATCATATTTCTTTTATTTCGTATTTAAAATTTTTCAAAATTAAGCAAAATCGAGGAACTTTATTTAAAATAGTTTATGACTGGTCAATGCAAAATGTAGGGTATAATGGAGAACATAAATAATTGCGGTAGACACCATGATTTTCATTAAACATGCGATCTAGAATCAATTGCCATGTCCTCCAAAGTTGTCACAAGAGAGGGAAAAGGGGAAAAAAAAAAAAAAAGAACCGGTTAAATTCTGGTTTTGGCCCCTCTAATATGCTTTTGATTGTGAATTTAATTCTTATACTTTAATTTCACATAATTTGATTCATCATTTTTATTAGGCAATCTAAATAGTTAATGATCTAGTTAACACCACTAACTCTTTAGGTTAACATGATGACATGATTTTTCTTAAGAACACCCCTTACAACAAAAAAGTCCATGTTAACTTGACGAGTGTTAACGATTTGAGAGAACTAATGACATTATTAAAGTATATAGATTAAAATCTAAATTTGAGCATAGTGGAGGGATCAAAACCATAATTTAACCAAAAGAACCTACAAAAATTAGATATAAAAAGAAGAGCTATTTTACATCAACCTCCTCCATAGCCTTTTTCTACTCTTTATTCTTTGTTCTTCCTTTACAAAGGAACACTCATCTACCAAATCAGTCTTGAATAGCCAAAAACAAATCCAATGGCAGATTACAAGAGCTCAAGATCCTATGGTAATGGGATGATGATGCAGCTTGAAACCTACCATGAACCACCACCACCCGCTTCTAATTATGATTTGTGGTGCTATACTGCTCCATATTCACAGTCCCACATGGCTGACAACTATTACCCCAACAATGGGAATAGTTCAAAGCCATGGAACTTTGGTGAGCTTGAATTCCAAAGGAAAAAAAGGGTTGCTACCAACAAGATGTATAGTGCAGAAAGTAATGTGAAAGGGTCTTTGAAAAGGAGCTTTAGATGGCTTAAACATAAATACATACAAGTTGTCTATGGTTGGTGGCTATTCTTTTTCAGCTTCTTGTTCCTATTTTCTCTCAAGTTAAATTTTTTTCTTGTTTATGTTGGAGTTATGTGTTAAAAAGGATTCTTTTTAATCAAATTACTAGGGGATTAGCTTGATTTTTGATTCATTACCTGGAAAATAAATTCTGGGTGTTTATTTAAATGTTAAATCCTTTCAAATTCTTGTTGATCTTACTTTGTTATTGCTATTTCAATGTTCTCTTGTTTCAGAAAAATCCCACTCGGGTTCATATTTGGTTTCTTCTGGTTAAGCACTTGAGATACAATATCATGTAAAGTGTAAGAAAAACAAAAAAAGAGAAACATAATAGAAAACTAGGGCAAGATTTTGTGCTAAATTAGCCATATATGCCAAAAAAAAATTTGTTAACTGACTAAATAGGTTATTTTTTAAAAATTAAGGGAAATATTGTTTTTTTTAGTGTGAAAGTTCATCTAGCTCTGACAATTCCAAAAAAAAATATACAGTTGGGCGCGCTTTCCCTGACATGTTAGTAGAAAGCTCGCCCAATTGGACGAAGTTTTTCGCCAATTGTGCAAAAAGTACGTCCAGTTGGATGCACTTTCACACTCTCTCCAAAAAACGATCTATTTCCCTAAATTTTCAAAAAATCGACCTATATGATCAATTAACAAACTTTCGATATATTTAACTAATTTAGTTAAGATTTTGAATGGTGAAAATACTTTCTTTAAAAGTTTATTTATTTTTTATTAATTTTTAGGATTAATAAAATTAAAGAATTAAATTAGAATTGTGAAAATGAGATGTTATTTGGCGCTACAATTTAACATACACTAATCATTTAAACTCGAAAAATAAGTCATCAACATTAGCAACAATTCTCTCAATTGCATAATCTAAAAGCTTTTTTTCTTAAACAAGTAATCTTGCAAATTACAGTTTACGAGTTGATAACTCACATGTGATTAACTTGTAGATACATCTACCAAAATTAAATCAAAATATCCACTTGTTAGATAAATGGACTTATATTTCTTTCAAAAAATATAAAAGATTCAATCTCAACTTTTGCTAGTGAAGTTTAATCAATCTTTTTGAGAACAAGCAACACTTGATAAATGAAGAATCTTTAGGTTCTTTAATAAATAATCAAGTAAATTATCATCTTGTCGCATCATTATTGATCAAAATGGTTTAACCAATCATGCCAACTAAATTAATACATTGGGTTTACTATCTCATGTGATTCAACAATACCAACATAAACTTCTCGTTTAAAATAGTATGTGATTTAACCATATTAACATATGCTTAGTATAAACTAAAGGCAAAGATTACGTATAAAGTCACTTTTGGTGGTGTGAAAGATTATCATGATCATCCCTTTTACCATTATTATTAAAGTCACTTATTACGTTCACGTCAAAGATTACGTATTTATATATTGTTACATTCATTTCAAGGAATCATTTCATAATCAAAACTCAAATTTTCTCTATCCTTTCCAAAATAAAGATAAGTATCATATTTATAGCATGAGTGATTCATACTAAATAAAATTTTATTCATTCATGATCTCAATATGAGATCAATTACAGAGAATATCTTTAAAAAAAAATAATTTATCTGAGATTGACTAGAACATACATTAATTATCACTTTGTTTCTTCGGGTAACCATGTATTTTAATTCTTCTGGAGCCTTGAATTAACACATGGTAACAATATATTAACTCTTCTAGAGCTTTAAATTAATTTTGTACCACCAAAAATTGGTCTTTTCATTACCTAACAGGAAAAATGCTTATTATCCTAAGTATAGTATGCATTATTGTATTGTCTACAGACATATGTTTCCTTTCCTTTGAGAAATATTAATGTGGTGATAAAATATTCAGTTATACGATAGATGTATTCATATATTGAGAACATAAGTTATTTTATCCTCCATTTCTAGTCGTGAACCACTTATCATATTAATAATTTTAATAATAAAATGAATTAATTGACATAATCCCCAATCCATAATTTAAAATTTAAAATTTAATTTAAAGTAAGAGGAAGTCTAATGCAATTAACTCATTTACTTTACGATGCTACTACAACTAAAAACACTATTGGAATCGTACTATTTGATGTTGACTACATACTAAAATATAAGATGTCAAGAATTAACATTAAATTTACGGATTTTAGTCATAATTTAATTGATTTGAATAATATGGAAGGATGTAGATTTGAATACGTTGAAATAATTATTATTCTAAGGATTATAGATAGATTTAAGTATTATATCAAAAATAGTAAATATGATCGAACCTATAATTAAATTATTAAAAATTAATTTACGTCAAATCAAAATTTCCTCTATTCTTATTATTGACATATTGTGAGAAAAAACAATAAATATATTAATATTTGTGAAATATAAAATTTAATATGAAATAAGAGTCCAAGATTGATAATACTATTAATTGATTTTCGTTAAATTTCAATAAGTATTATTAATTGAATTTTAATTTTGAAATAATAATTCTAAATATTAAAATGTTTCGTGTTCAAATTTAACGAAAATTTAATAACAAATTTATGAATTGAACTGTAATTATTAAATTAGAACTTTGAATATTAAAATGTCACATATTTAAATTAAGGTAAAGTAATATTTAGTTTCTTAAACTCGTAACTTTTTTCACTGGTCTTCAAACTTTTTTGGTTCATATTAGTCTAAAAATTGACAATTTTTTTCAATTTAGCCTTTAAACTTGAATTTCGTTAAGATATGGTAATATAATACTCCAAGATTGTTCCATGTCATTAATTGAAACTTTTGAAAAATATTATAATTTCTTTATATTTTTAATATCAAAGTGTCATGCCATCATACTTTAATAAAACTTAAGTTCAGGGGCCAAATTGAGAAAAATAACCAAGTTCAAGACTAATATAAACAAAAAAATTTAAGAACTAAATTGAGAAAAGCTAACAAATTCAAGGGCTAAATTTTGTTATATCCTATTTAAATTTAGCGAAAATTAATTAAGAATATTATCAATTAGACTTAAATTTATAAATCAAATAATTAAAGGGATTAAATTTTAAGTACAAGGACTTGGTGCAAATTTGAACCAAGATCCAATGTTATTGCAAGACACGTTTCAACAGCTGAGGGTAAAGCCAATCCCACATGGGATTTAAGAACATGCGATGTAACGAGCAAACGACCGCCTTTGCCAATTAACCAACCCTTAATTATTAAATATAAGGGGTTAACGTAAGGCAACAACAAGCCTCTAGCCCACTGCTCTCACCCATAAATCCCTGTTTTTAGGTACAAAAAAGAGAGATTTTTTAAGTTTTCAATAATAGAGATTGATAGCAAAGAAGAAGAAAAATGTGGGAATCGATCTGTTTAACATTGGCCGCTACCGCTGGTAATAACATAGGCAAAGTTCTACAAAAGAAGGGCACCGGTATTCTCCCTCCTCTCTCCTTCAAGTTCAAGGTATCATTCACCCTTTTTTTTTCTGCGTATCTTTCTTTTTGTATATTCTGCAATGATTCATACAGCCATTAAACTTTTTTAAGTACCGTAATATTGGGTTTGGTTTGAAACTTTTCAGTATGTGTGATTTTTGGGATATTGATCATAAAAAAAATTATCAATCTCAGCTTCAGATCAGGCCTTCGCTTGAAGTTTTGACTTGTTTGTACTCTTTTTTATGTAGGTGATAAGAGCGTATGCTGTTAATAAATCATGGCTGATTGGGTTTCTGATCGATATATCCGGTGCCTTGTTGATGCTGAGAGCTTTATCGTTGGCTCCGGTAAATTGATGTTAATGATATATAAGATTACTACTTTACTACTTAATGACCAATGCTGCAGAGGGATTCGATTCTATATATGATGATTGATGGTGTTAAATGTTTGGTATTTTCTTTTATCTTTGTGAATGACAAAAGTGTTGTTCAGGTATCTGTCATTCAACCAGTTTCTGGCTGTGGACTTGCCATTCTTTCAATCTTTTCACACTTCTATCTACAAGAAGTCATGAATGTTATTGACTGGTTGGGGATTACATTAGCTGGCATTGGCACCATAGGTAATCCCAGTTATCATATTCGATTACTCCCTATAGAATCAACCATGGCATGATAGTTCTCAATAATGTATTCGATATCTCCATATTACATTTTGGGTTTGAACTCTGTTAAATGCACCTTCTCCTGATGGTTATGCTTACAGTTTCTTCGATAACCAGAATCATCCAGTTTAGCCTTATGATAGCACAGTAGAAAACTATTGACCTATACATAGTAAATAGTAATAATCTCTTTTTTTGTTCATTTAGGAGTTGGTGCTGGTGGAGAGGAGCAAGTGGCTTCTTCAGTATCTATTTTACAGTTACCATGGTTGGCATTCTTTGTCGTAATCTTGTTTGTAGGTACCTTTTTCCCGTACTCTTATCTAATAGTGCTGCTTTTATATTAATATCACATATATATTTTTAAATTTCTGAAATTTGTTGTAGGATTCACTGATCTATTTCATGATTAAATTCTTTTCTTGCGAACTTGAAACTATTAAGAAATTCGCAAATTCGAAAAAATTCTAAAAGCTTTGATGCATCATAACAAAAATGTTGTTCCTTTACAGGGAACTTTTAGAAGTTATCTGAAGGACAATTTCCACTCAATAATATCTACACCGTTGATCTAATAAAACAACGCAAGTACTAAATCTCAGTCTGTGCTATTAACTTACTGCTGGTGCATCCCTCCTAGGTGCAAGATTTATTGAGTGGCATGATGATGGCTTTTATTGATGAATGAATTGTTTTGTAAATTTAGTATTGAAGCTGTTTTCTTGTGCTCCTTAAAGTACTTGTGAATTATCAATTCCTGTTGGATTTTATATTTAATGAATATAAAATTTAGAAAATTTTGAGCTTCAGGCAAGCTGAATTATTTTAAAGAAACTAAAAGAACTTTTGTTGCTGCTTGTCATTGGAGTGCCCTACTCATGATATCTCCAATCATCCTTGTTTTCCTGCTTATGCTATGTTCTTTGTTCCTTTGATTATTTGTGGACTAATCCATCCTGCATGCTTTTGTGCTCTATATATGGTTATACAGGTACTCCTGAATGGGTGGCTTCGCATCTGCAAGCGTCAGCGGAGAGAGCAAGAACTGGTAAACTCTTATGCTATATTTCATTGTTCCTTTGATTATCCCCCCCCTCCCCTTTCTCGCTTTTGTGCACTTGTTAACAATTTTTTTCATGTAGATGGAGTATGAGGTTGTTGAAGAGATCATATATGGCTTGGAATCAGGAATTTTGTTTGGGTAATCTTTTCTACCTTAACTACTTTTATTGGACATGTTATTGTTGCTCTTCATGGTTTATAATTGATCCCTGTAGCACTGGTATGTGCCTGCATGGCTGCATCAAGACTGATGGGGTTATTGTGGATCTGGATGTTCATTTTAAATGTAGCTCCATTTTTCTTTTCAGAATGGCATCGGTGATATCAAAGATAGGATTTGTCTTCGTGCAGCAGGGCTTTTCCAAAATGTTGATTCCTCTATGTGTCTCAATCAGCATATGTTGTAGTGGTACTGGATTTTACTACCAGGTATTTCCGCTACTCAAAGTGGTTCATCGAGTCATCCAAGCATGTTGACACGTTTACCTTCTATTTAGCCGTGTCCATGCGTGTGATTAAGAAAATTCATGTTTAACATGGTCCACTTATGTTTTGATTTAGCGGAAGAAAGGTTCATTATCAGGAATTTATGTTTAACAGGGTCCGCTAATGTGTTCCTTTGCCAACTATTGTTATATACTTGAGCCTCTAGATATGTAAAATGATCTTTTACACCTTGTGAGCAGACTCGCGGCTTGAAGCATGGTAGAGCAATTGTGATATCCACATGTGCTGCTGTGGCATCAATTGTGACTGGTGTACTGGCTGGTATGCTCGCTTTGGGTGAACGGTTACCTTCAGCACCAGTTGCTCGTCTTTCTCTTCTGCTTGGATGGTATATAGTGCTCATTCTAATCTTTACACAATTTCTGTGTCGAACGTTCTCTCGTGTGGCTTACCACTTGTATCGCATTTTTCTTGTTTGAAATAAAAAGAAAAAAGAAGTATGGATGAGACTGCTGAAACAGCAATTTACCTGAAAATTTTCTGATTGCAGGTTATTTATCATGATGGGTGTGATCTTGCTTGTGAGCTCGACGAGACTGATGCGGCACCTTCCATGGCCATTGCAGAACTTAATAACAAGTGGAGCAGACCGGAATTTCAGTCTGAGGAAAACAGGGTCTCATCGAGTCAAGGATCCTAGCCCAACTGCTGTTATCCCAGCAGCAACATTGCACCATCTGATACCAACACCGGCTAAGGAGAAGGCATAAGCAAAGAATGCAAAAGATCACTGCAGAAGCAGACAAACATGACAATCTCCGATCAACTTTTGAGTCTTCAGTCTGGGTACTGTTTCCGTTTCGGAGGGCATGAAATTTTTTAAGATCACTCTCCCATTGATCTGTTTGACATTATTGACATTATAACGTTTGAAAATTGTAAAATATAACCATTCTAAAATTACTATAATACAATATACTTAGTTTCTTGCAATTATCATTTTAAACTTTAAGGATATACTACACCAGTTTTCGTTTTGGTTATTTAATTTTAAAAATTATAATTTAGTTACTGAAGTTTTTAAAATTGTTTTTCTACCCAACTGTTAAATTACATTTTTTAGCTGGTATAATAATAATTTTAGTTTTTAATTTTATATTCTTTTGTCAATTTGACCTTAATTATATCAAATGACAAATATTGAAATTCTTTTTAAAAATTAGAAAATTCTAAAATTAAAATAAAAATAGATAAAATTTTAAAATAGATAAAGTGAAAAGGAAAATTTGTTTTAAACCCTCCAAAATTTTTCTCTTATTGGTCCTCTGCTTTTTACTTTTTTTTTGCCTTTTGATTTTGCTGTTCTGTTATAAGAAAAAGAATCAAAATATAATTTGTTTTTATAATTTGGGTTTTGAAAATAATTTAAATGAATTAAAAATCTGAATTGAGTCAAAAAGAAAAAGTTGTGGTATATTTTGCACTTTTTTGCTAAAAAAAATAGCATCAGAGTCGATTTTACAAGTCTTTATAATATGAATTTTGAATGTTCTTCAAGGGCATAAAATTTGACTTGAAGATACTACTAATTTAATTTCAGGAAACATGTAATGATTTAACATTTTGGTTTTGTTTTGTTTTTAATTTATTATGGGATTCTAGTAAACGGTGATTTTTATTTTTATTTTCCACACATATTAGTCCTTCAACAATAACATTTTACTTTTTAAAAAATAAATTTAGTTTTTTAATAATTTTATATAGAATTAGGGTCAAATTGACATAAAATATAAAAGTAAAAGACTAGAATTATTATTATACTAACTAAAAAGTGCCATTTAGCAATTGGGTGACCTAAAAATAATTTTGAAAATTTTAGTGACTAAATTATAATTTTCTTTCATTAAGTGATAAAAAAGAAAATTTACGATAATTTAATGACTAATAATATAGTTTACCTTAAACTTAAATTACTAGTGACAAAAATAAGTTTCACAGGTGTGTTCATGGCCGAACTTTAATATGATATTAACACATTTCGTGCTTGCTCAAGCTTGACTTGTCCAAAATATTGGCCTAAAATTTTGCCTAAACCCCCTTTATATTTGTAAATAGTTAACTAAATAGTTAACTAAATTTCATTTTAAGTCAGCTCATATTATTATTTAAAAATATATTTATATTATTTTTAATTTAATGTTAATGATTTTATATATTTTTTACTTATTAAAATTTTATATATGATCATCTTAATATTTTTAATGCTTATATTATACTATCATATATTATTATAAATTTAATTTTTATATTATAAATTATATAAAATATAAAATATTATAAACTAAAAAAATAAGTGCACTTTAAATATTTAAAATCGATCTATTTTTTAAACTTTACTTTTACCTAAACGTTTCTAAATTTCGAACCCAACTTCAAGCAGCTTTTGACATATCATTCAACCAAAGATATTTTATAAAATCGGTGCTCTGCTGTTGACCGCATGGTAGCCTTTAACACCTTTTGACCTGACACTTGATTTCATTAAGTGAACATAGACTATCAAAAGGGACGCGGTGTAAGACTTTCCCTAATTTTTTACCGCGGATAAAAATGTTTTTTCTTTTAGAGTGAATTTAGATGTACAATTAAATGTAGTGTAGTACATTTAATTTATTTTTATATTATTATTTTATTTTTATATTAATCATATATAAATATATCATTCATTTAAATTTAATTTAAGTTTAAAATTAAATATTTAATATTATTATCAAAAACAATTTTGAATAATAAATATATATATGTTAAATAGGATATTATAAAATAAAAATATGTGTTTAAATAATGTTTAAATTTATTAATATTACGATAATTTAGTAGAAATATAAAAATAATTTATTATAACTTATTATTAATATTTTAATATATAAAATAAGAATTTTAAATATTTATAAGTAATTAATAATAATTATTTGTAAATTTGAATTTATATTCTATATTTTAATTATTATAAAATTAAATATATAATTTTATATATTTGAAAAAAAAATTCAATAGAAAAATAATTATATAAATAAGGGTTAAAAGATGTTACTTTGAAAAACAAAAATTGCTTTTGCTTTTTTACTTTTGAAAAATCAATAACGTACAAACAACTCCACCTTTATTACAATTACAGGGACCCCCTTGTGTAATTTTACCATTGTTATCTGCTTCCTGTATGTGGTGTTGTTTCTTCCTTCCTTTCAAAACATGTGTTGTTCCTCTCAAGTGATGTTTCTTCATTCTTTCTAATCAACTTCTTTGAAGGTCACCTTAAACCTCACTTCCACTCGTTCAGTGGAAATCAGGTAAGGGTTAACTATCTTTTTGCATGACTCGCCAACTTTGAATTGTTTTTAACAGTGTCCTTTTCATAGTGTATTAAATTTTCCACGGTATAGCTTGAATTGTTCAACCTGCCACCCAATTGCCTATATATTAAGCTGTCTGTCTTCACCTACTTCAACAAGTTGAATTTACTTTGCAGTTGAGCTCAATAACTGAGAAGAAAAAAAAAAAAGTTTTCTTTTTGGTTTTTGGACTGCTTTCTTTGTTGTAGGTGAGGTTCTTGATTTTTTTTTCCTCTTTGAAATCAATGGGTGTTTACCTTTCTTTGCTTTTATCAACACGGGAGGAAATCCTTGGACACAAGGTTTTTGGTAGTTTTGATAATGGTGGTGATTCCCATGAAGCAAAGCTTGAACCGTCTATTAAACCAAATAGAATAGTTATACCAAAAAAACCCACCATAAAGCTCCCTGAACCAGTTGTATTTTCTTCTCCAAGGCCTGTAACTGAGCTTGATTCTGCTGCAACTAAGCTTCAAAAAGTCTACAAAGGGTATAGGACAAGAAGGAACCTTGCAGATTGTGCAGTTGTGGTTGAAGAGCTCTGGTTTGTCTCCATATAATCTCAATTTTGCTGTTCCTTTTTTCAGTGTTTTCGATTTCGAGTTATTTGTTTTGGTTCTTACATTCACTTAACATTTGCAGGTGGAAGACCTTAGATTCTGCAACACTAAGAAGGTGTTCTATTTCGTTCTATGAGATTGAGAAACAAGAAACTGTGATATCAAAGTGGTCAAGGGCTAAAACAAGGGCTGCCAAGGTATTTTTCTAAGCTATTTCCAGTCCTTAAAATTCCTTACTTAGCACTTTTTTCCCCCAATGGTTCTTAACATTTTGCTTGAAGACTGACAAGAACATCCTTTTTTGAATTTGTAGTTAGGAAAGGGTTTGTCTAAGGATGAAAAGGCTCAAAAACTAGCACTTCAACATTGGCTTGAAGCTGTAAGTCCATACCATCCTTCTTGATTACTCCAAACTTGGCTTTTCCATTGAGTCCCCTTTTGTGTGTTTATAGCAAACTCTGCTAAGATATGGTATCATTAGAACTCACATGGACCAGATCTGGATGTTATGTTATTTTCTTAGATTTATGAGTAACTGTTTTTTTTCTTTTATCTTGCTGCAGATTGATCCCCGCCATCGTTATGGACACAATTTACACTTCTACTATGATGTCTGGTCTGCAAGCAAGAGCTCACAACCTTTTTTCTACTGGTAATGTACTTTCATAAAACTAAACTCCGAAGTTACATAAGTGAAGGCTACTCTTTTTCACCCTTATGTTCTGATATTTGAAATTCATTTTCTATCATGGAACTGAAGGTTGGATATTGGTGATGGCAAGGAACTAAGCCTTAAGAAGTGTCAAAGAACTAGTCTACAACAGCAATGCATTAATTATCTTGGACCAGTGAGTCTTATTTAGTTCTGTCCCATTTGAAATGCTCCAATTCTGTTTAAAGTTGTTTTTTGTGTATGTTTTAATCATATCTGTTTTTTCTTGCCTGCAGAAAGAGAGGGAAGCATTCGAAGTGACTGTAGATAGTGGAAAGCTTGTTTACAAGCAATCCGGATTACTTGTTAACACCATTGATGATTCCAAGTGGATTTTTGTACTTAGCACATCAAGATCCTTGTATGTTGGGCAGAAGAAAAAAGGTGTTTTTCAGCACTCAAGTTTCCTTTCCGGTGGGGCTACAACCGCAGCCGGAAGATTGGTGGTTTCTCAAGGAGTTCTTGAGGTAAATATTGTGCACATTGCAATTCCAAATACCTTGCACCGGATTTTTTCCCTTTAGACTTTGTTTCGTTAGAAATTTATGAGGAAAAGTAATCAACATGAAATCAACTCATATGCACAAGAGACTATTTTAATGGAGTTTGGGCCTGGTTGCTTACATCCATGAATGAGAGATGAAAATCCACTATAAACGTAGAGATTATAAAGATCTCCAAAAACTTTATAAACAAATATTAAACCTGAGCCTCTAAACAAAACCAATTTTTATGCTCTCTAGTGTTCAAACACATGGAATACACAAGGTGTTCTGCCGAACTCTTTCTCATATCCCTACAAAGCCTATTACTTGGTCTCCAAGAAACTTATTCTTAAGATATTACCTAATACAATATTTGGATCAATATCTAATGTATGATGCTAAATGCTTATCTTCCTTTCCAGGCTATTTGGCCTTACAGTGGTCATTACCTCCCAACTGAAGATAATTTCAAGGAATTCATTATTTTCCTTGAGGAACAGAATGTAGATTTGACCAATGTAAAGGTAATAATCAAACATTATTTTCTCAAAGTTTGCATGTGTTTAGCTTAAATAGTCATTTAGGCTTATTGGTTCCTCATTTCTTATGCAGAGATGTGCAGTAGATGATGACTACACTGCATGCAAAGTTGCTGTTGATGAATCCAAGCATGGGGAGATCAAAGATCCAACGGCAACAGTGAGTCTACAATGTAGCATAGGCAACAGTGCAGCCAAGGTGGAAGAACCAGCATTCAATATGGCGAACCGTTTGTCTTGCAAGTGGTCAAGTAGTGTTGGCCCTCGAATTAGTTGTGTTAAAGACTACCCAAAAGAGCTGCAATCTCAGGCATTGGAACAAGTCAACCTGTCTCCAAGGATTGAACATGGTCGCTTCGGAAACTGCGGTCCAATACCTTCACCTAGACCGAGCCCCAAAATTCGTGTCTCACCAAGGCTTGCATACATGGGACTCCCTAGCCCAAGGGTGTCTGTTATGGCTGCCAACTGAAAACTTACTGAGCATTCACCAAATGGTAGGAGGGACAAAAGTTGAGTTAAGCATTTCTTATGCTCACAATTTTGGAATAAAAGTGTATATAACAGATAGTAAAAAAATGTAAAATAGGTAGAAGTGAAGGGATCTAACCGAACATTCTTTGTTCTTTGATTTGTTTTATGCATTTAGGCGCAGTAACCCCATTTGTCCTGTGACGTTCCATTTGTTGGCTTATTATTTTCAGGCCAAAGGTGCCTAAAGCTCTAAAAAATCCATTCTTGATTGAATTCTTGAAGGTCAAAATTTTAATAAATTAAGTCATTTAATCCTTAAAGTTCAAAGGTTAACTATTAAAGAGTAACATAGCTATTTTGAGGTTGTTTTAGTAATGTAACATGTTAAAATTGTGTAACGTGTTGAAATATGATATTTTATATTTAAAATTATTAAAGATCATAAAAATACAAAAATTAAAAAAAATTAATATATATGTTAAAATATATAAAAGTACAATATTCACTCTTTTATCTGTATACTTCTTTATGCTAGTTTTTGATCCTAGTTTCGAAGAACAATTATTCTTGTATCTTTATACTATTCATTAGAGTCATTAAACCAGTCATAACCTCCATATATCTATCATTCTGCAATGTATTTTGAATACATGAGTGTTCCCCCACAATGTAGGGTATTCACCAATCACGGTTTGCACTAGAGTGTCATATCGTAGGTAAAACATAATATTTTGTATCTTCTTTTCATCATCATACGTATCAACCTTCCAATGCTTTCCTACACCATTTTGGATATGGAGCTTGTGCACCAAAGAAGGAGTATTTATACCCATTCACATGCATGATTTCTATTTCTGATTTACTGACTATAATCATACATGCATCGCTCCTTAAACACATCCCACTTAATGCAAGTATCAGGACCAAAGGTTAAAGTCACTTCTCTAGATATATAGTAGGTAAGTTTAAACGAAATAATGCATACAACAGACTTAAGGTACAAAGGAACTCATCATAAATCTTCACTCAAAGTTTTCCTACTCAACGAGTTATTTCCTTTAGCACTAGGACCTTCTCTTGTATATTTGACTAAAACAATCAAATGACTTCTTTAAATATAAAAATAACCAAAACTTAATGAAATAATATGAATCGATAAACATGCAAATAGTTTCCGGATGGAAGTTTACTTCCTATCTAATATTCAAACGAAAGCCCTATTGAATAGCTCTTACAATAACTCATTTCTATCTAGTAAACTTAAAGAATGATTGAAGAATTTTACTAACAAACAACTTAAGGGAAAGAAGCTTTTATAAGCTTGACAAACAACTCTTTTGCTAACGATGAAGAACACCTCTAGGTTTTCTTCAATGATAACGAAGGCTAGTGGAGAAGGTTTTCTTCAATTTTATTAAAAACTCATTTTAGTCCTTTATTTATTTTTTCAATTTTTTAACCTTTTAATTTTATGTTTTTTTGTTAAATCACCAAAAGTTAACCTATTTTAACTTTGTTGACGTGACACACTCCAATGTGGATGACACGTTATCATTTAATTAAGTTTTAAAAATTTAAAATTTAAAAAATATTTTTAAAATTAAAAATCATTAAAATTATTAAAAACATAAAATTATTTAAAAATTATTTATTTTTTCACTTTTTTATTTCTTAAACTTGTATTTTTGTTAAATTTAACTTTGTTTATGTGACATACACCGCTTGGATGACATGTTAGCATTTAATTAATTTTTAAAAAATTTTAAAAATTATAAATTTTTAAATTAAAATATTAAAACTATTAAAAAGTGTAAAATTATAAAAGAAAATATTTTTAAAATTTATAAAACTAATTAAATATTAACATGTCATCCATATGACAATTCACATGTATGCTATAGTTAACAAACGTTAACTTTTTCATCTATTTTGGAGTGATTTAACAAAAAAATACAAGTTTAAAGGCTAAAAAAGTCAAAAAAAAATAGAGGACTAAAATAATTTTTTTAATAAAGTTGGAGGGCCAAAGAAGCTATTATGTCAATTGTTTAAAGATTTAAGTACTTTATAATAATTTTTATTGTTTTTATGTCCTTTAGTTCTTTATTAATTGAGTTAATATTCAATTAACTCATGACACCATATCACTTAAAGATTTTATAAATAATATAGATAATTAAATTATTATTGTGTTTAATTAATTTTCACATTCAAGATGAATGCATTTAATTTTGTGAAATAGATTGAGGCTCTAGAAACTTTGACATCTTGTAATTAAGTCTCAATGTGGATAAATATCATATGTAAGTTTTAGTCTAGATTTCATCGTGGTTTAAGTTCCACAACGTGTGAGCCTTATTCAAATCTATTATAGTCCAAATTTAAATATGTTTTGGTTACTGGTCCATTCGTTTGTATATTATAATAAATTATTTTAGTCATAGTTATACTGAATATATTAATTGTAATTACTATTAAAATTGTAACTTAAAAAATGCAAAATAGAGTAGATGTGTAAAAAGAAATTGAAATTGTAACTTAAAAATTTAAAACAACATAAAGTAAAAAATACAAATATGTGTAAGAGATGAATCGAACTTGAGACTTAAAAATAATATTACAAATATTTAACCATCTAACAAAAAGGCTAATATATTAAAAAATCACTGCTTTTAGAAAATATTTTAAAAATGTATCTTATAAAGCGCTTTCAACTAAAAACTTTTCTATTTCACTCTTTAAAATCAACATATTTCCTTAAATATCGAAAAAAAACCCTAAAATCCTAAATAACCTTTTAAAACCATGTACTTCAAATTTCCCAAAGCAATAACCTCTCTTAAAAAATTTATGTAACCTCTTTAGTGTCTTAAACCCTAGTTGTCATACATGCAGTCAGCCACTTGGTTTACCGCCATTTTACCCTTCTAAAACCACTCCCTCGTATTCTCTAGTTTGCAACAAAGCATCCGGCACAGGCTAAGGCAGGTGGCAAGCAGGACACTCTTAAAATGGGAAAAATTTGCTTTAGACCCCATAAAATCTATAAAGTTTTAAACTAATACATATAACATTATAATTTAGTCCCCAAAATGATAAACTTTTAATTTAATTATTCTAAAATCTATAAATATATATATGTCAATACTATAGTGAAATTATATTTTAGCTCTTATAAAAATTTATAATTTAATCTTACCCTCCCTATAAAAAATTATCATTTCACCCTTGACTTCAAGTGAGTTGTTTTCTCCAAGTACCATTAGTCATTCCTTAAGCCTCGCAGATGAGATGTGGTGGAGTTGTGTCACTAACACACGAAATTAAAAGGTTTGATGGTTGAAGCACCCCATCTTTTAGAGTGTATTTGGTTGGTTGAAAAAGTGAATAGATAGATAGAAAGAAAATAAACTTTGATTGCGCTTGGTAAGAAAAAAACAAGTGAAAGGAAATAAAATAGGATGGCAAAATTGAAATGATGAAATGAGAGAAAATAAAAAGTAATAGTGGTCGACAATGGCACCAATCAGAACATTTATTGATCTGACTATAAATATTATTGTTAAATAAGATAACGTGAATTTAAATGCGTTGAAATGTAATATCTTTTTATTTATGTTTTGAGTAGGGATTTTGGGTAAAAATAACAAATGCAGTCAACAGGACAAATTAAGAGGCACACCAACCTAAGTAAAAACATTGAAAGTAATTAATTAACCCAAAGAAACTCCCAATCCCCAATTTACATGTTTTTATTTATTTATTTTTATTACATCAATATGTCTGTCTCTGTCTTCTTCACATTTCAATTAGGATTTAAATTAGAGCCTAAACTTGACTTTCTTTTTACTCCAATTACATTGTTAAACTGTAATTTTAAGATTGACAGAGAATCCTAAGCTAAAAAAGTTTCAGTTTTAGATATTAATTCACTATGATTTAATTGCTAATACACAAAATAGATCCTACTGTTTGGGTTCTATCAACACATTTGAATCAAACCCTTCATTGCCAACAAATTTCAAACTTTTAAAAAAATAAAAATTGTCCTTTCTACACTGTAAAATTCAAATGATATTTGTAGTTTTATGAAAAACCACCAACCAATCAACTTCTCACCTTTTTTTCTCCTTTGTTTTCTTATGCTTAACCTTTATATAGAAAAATAATTAATTAATTATGATTTTAGTCCTTCTGTATTAAACTATGTACTTTAATTGTTGTTTCTAAAAGAGATTATAAAAATATACAAAAATAAAGAGATTAAATTAAAATGAAAGGATTAAAGTTTTAGTGGTGTCGTAGTAACGACTTTTCTAAAAGAAACGAAAAAGGATTTTTTTGAAGTTGAACAGCGATTTAACACTGTCCAGACAAGTGTGCGTAAAGCCAGCTTAACCACTCTTCTTCTTTTTCACTCTTACTTGGAGAAATGAGATACACGATACCTGGAAAGTTCTCAAATATTTATAAAATTAATTTTTGAATGATTCATAAGTAAGATTTGTTTATGGATTGGGTTGTATATTGACAAAGTTTTAAACCCGTTTGATATATTCGAGTTTACTTTAACCTGAATTTTAGTACGGATAAAAATATTAAAAATTAGGATTTAACTCACCTATACTATATTTTTATATAATTTTTAAATATAATATATTAAAATATTAAAAAATTAAAATAAATATTTTCTCGTAAATTAAGAATAAATTTAAAAAATATTTATACTTAAATAACACTAATATAAATGTAACATAATAAATAAATATTTCTAAAATAGTAATAAAATTAACCATAAAATAAAAATTATATAATATTTAAATAATAACAATAAAATAATGAGAAAATAATAGAAAAATTCGAACTAAACCCGAGCTAAAAGAATCTTACTTAAGACTTAAACTGTTTTCTAAATGAATATTTTTTATCTAAATTTTCTTATTTTTCGAACAAATCTTTTGATTTAACTAGATAATCTAACCCGACATAAACATAGTTAGGGGGTTGGGTAAAACAAAAGAAACCAAACAAAAATCTTGAATGGACAGATTAGAGGGATCCCTTGTCGGGTAATTTGTTGTCTTATTTTATTTTATTTTTTTGGGGTCCCAACTTTTGATATTTCTATAAGACAAAGGCGACGTACCTTTTCATACGACAGTGGGACCAAACAATCTCGAATGCCATAACACAAATTTCCAAATTCAATTGTCAGAGACTCAAAAAGTGAAGGAATTCCATTGAGCGGGATCCTTTCTCCCCTGCTTTTGAATTTCAAATTATATCCCAACTCCCTTATTGCATCCTTTTATTTTTGCTTCATTTCTACTTTTACACTTCATTTTACTTGACAATATGATTTAGTCCTTATACTCTAATTTAACATAGGTTAACATATACCTTAGATCCCTGTACTCTTCACAAGTTTAAAATTTAATCCTTCTACTTTTATGATTTCAAAATTCTGATCCAATGTTAACAAGAAATAAAAGTATAAGAACCTATGGAATATTTTAACCTTTAATATAATTTGAAGTAAGGAAATTTCGGAAGGAGATCAAGAAAAATTATGAATTTTAAGAGATTAAAGATAAAAAATGTTACATGAACTTAAATTATTAATTTTGGAGGGTCAAAATGATTTTTTCATTAATTAAAAGTTTTTTCCTTGATACAAATTTTACTACTATTCATTACTCCAAAACCCTTAAATCGGGAAATAATACACATTTAAGCATGCTCAAATTTAAATTATCCCATTTAACCAAGAGAAGAATGCCCTACCTACGTGATCATTAATTAGGTGAATTTTTTTTCCCTAGAATGAGCATAGTACAACGATAAAAACTAAAATTTGACCTACTTGTATAAACTAATGATATTATAAAACTAGGGTTAGATTTCAAATTGAGCATAGTAGAAGGATAAAAACTAATTTGACCTACTCACCATTTTGGGTTCTTAGTGGTTTTCAAAATTTTAACTCGATTATGTTTCCTTTTTCTTAAAAGAAAGGGAATTTTTTTTTTCTCTGAGTCTTGTTGAAGACTTGAGGTCCCCCTTTTTTTTTTTGTGCAAAAAGATTTCCTTTTTGTCACTCATACTCTGTTATCAATTGTTTCCATCGTTGCCCATTTTCTTTTTCTTTTCTTAAATAACAGTTGTTTGTATCTCTGGGAAAAATATATACTTTGAAACTACCATGGGTGCTTCAGCGAAATGGGTGAAATCTCTTATTGGTCTCAAGAAAACTGTAAAAGATGACCAAGTAAGCCTACTCTTTTTTGTGGTTCATCTCAAAGTTACCTTACTGTTATATAGAATTAATCACCAAAGTGTTTCTTTTTTTTTTTTTTAGGAAAAGATGTGTGGCAAGAGCAAGAAATGGAAGCTATGGAGGAGTTCTTCAGGGGATGGAATAGGTTCCTCATGGAAGGGTTTTAAAGGAAAGTTTAAAGCAGATTACGAAGGATCTGATTCTTCACCAAGGTCTGAAGCTTTCTCTGCTGCCATGGCTGCTGTGGTTCGAGCTCCTCCTAAAGATTTCAGGGTTGTAAGGCAAGAATGGGCTGCTATTCGCATTCAAACTGCTTTCCGAGGCTTCTTGGTACTGTTTGCTGCCTTTTGTTTCATTGTTTGGTGTCTGAGAAAGCGAAGGAAAGTTTCTGTAGTGTAGGTTCTTTACTGTTTGAACTTATCGGTGTTAAACACATACTCATATTTAACGTTCACACTCGAGTTCGAGTAATATAGATGGAAGGGACTAAGCTAGACTTGCTGAGACATAACCCCAAGTAAACCAATGCTTTCAATGAGGGGCTTTATCATGATTTGATCCCAGATTTAGAGGAAAAAATGTGTTTGAACATGTATCAAATTGTGTCTATTTTTACTGTTTTCTCATTTTGCCATATCCACGCCTATTTTGCCATGTCGAATACATGTCTGCCGCTGGTATGTACCCTGGTGTGTCTGTGCTCGCCATGCTTGTTTCAGATACATTTGGTGATGTTGTTCAGCTATTTACCAGCAATACTTTTGCAGGCAAGAAGGGCTTTAAGGGCTTTAAAGGGAATCGTGAGGATCCAAGCCTTTGTTCGCGGTCGACAGGTGAGGAAACAGGCTGCTGTGACACTCCGGTGCATGCAAGCTCTCGTTCGTGTCCAAGCTCGTGTTAGAGCTCGTCGTGTCCGAATGTCCATCGAGGGCCAGGCAGTTCAGAAGATACTCGATGAACACCGCAGCAAGGCCGAACTCTTGAAACAAGCCGAGGTACCACTAACTGAAAACTTTAGTTCCTACACCAATGTCGTTATAAGCTGTTTGGATACTTCTATGTCGAAATGTTTTTTCAGGAGGGCTGGTGTGATAGTAAAGGAACATTGGATGATGTTAAAATAAAGCTACAACTGAGACAAGAAGGTGCTTTCAAGAGAGAACGAGCACTTGCTTATTCTCTTGCACAAAAGGTAAGGGAATTCCCTAAACTTTGCACCATTGTTTATATCGAAAGATGATCGAAGTTTATTTGGTTTTGCAGCAATGGAGATTGAACATGGATTCAAATACTCGAACAAATAGTTCGGTTTCAGTTCCATATCTCAAAAACCAAGTGTTTGATAAGAATAGTTGGGGATGGAGTTGGCTTGAACGTTGGATGGCAGCCCGACCGTGGGAAACTCGATTGATGGAGCAATCACAGGCAGACCCTTCCGAACCAACTCCACCATCGAAAACTTGTTCAGAGTCTAGAAAGACTACTAGACCGACCGAACCATGTTCAGTGAAGGTACGAAAGAACAATGTCACAACTAGGATTTCAGCAAAGCCTCCCCATATTGGTCAAGGTACTAGATCATCATCGAGTCCAAGTTCCGAATTCCGGTTCGAAGAGAGCTCCGCATCATCATCCATATGCACATCTACAACACCGGTCTCGTGGAATACAATGCCGACTTCAGAGAGAACGGAGAAGACGGGAAATAGCAGGCCAAACTATATGAACTTGACAGAGTCTACCAAGGCAAAACAAAGAGCTGCAAGTCATGCCTTAAGAAGAATCCAAATGCAGTCCATGGATGAGTTCCAGTTAAAGAAAACAGCTGGTTTGTATGATGGGGATTCAAAGAGTAGCGTGGGGTCGGATCCTACAGTCCATATGTCTCGGCCACTGTATCCCCCAACAAGATTAGGTTAAAAGTGGTTGTGTCTGTGATTAAGTAGAACGTCAGTTTTATTATGTTTTCCAACATCTTGTTGTTTAGTTTTAGTGTGATGTAGCAAACAACTTATTGAGTGTTTTTGTATCTAATTCGACGGCAATTCATTCTGCATTGGTAGTGTACATTAATTTTGTCTTAAAAATTATTTTGATCAATATGTTCATGATATGAACTGGGATTGGACCTTGTTGGTCATATTTTTATCCAACATATGGTAATACATATTTTACCACCATTAATGAGGCTGGACTCTCTCTTGAGAGTTGTTTAAGTGGTATGTAAATGTGGTTTAGCAGGAGAAGTGATTCGGGATGAGAATGGACATTGGATCGTTGGGTTCTTGTGCAAGATGGAGATCAGTTTGCAAGTTGAACTGTACGGTGAGAAAGATGCCCAACAATAGAAGTCTTGAAAAGGTTATATTGGAGCTAGATTCGACAGTAAATTCGCATTTCTTAAATTACGGTGTCGATGGAGATGATTCTCTGACGGCCTGTTTATTTAAAAAAAAAAATCGATTAGGTTTTTAAAATGGAAAATCTTAGGGTTTTACGTAGAATTAAGTGAAAAATTTGGGTTTCATAGTTGAATAACTAAATTTTTTTTAAAAAAAGTTTAATTTTATTTTGCAAAAAAAAAACTTAAAAAGTAAATTAATGATCAAAATGAAAACTTATTAAAGTTTTGTACTCTTCATAAATCTATAATTTAGTCATTAACATTTATTTTAAGAATTTAATTCTACTTTTAGATTTTAAAATTTAAATCTAATTATTAACATTATAATTTAGGGTTCATTACAATGTTACATGGTTACTAAGTTTTTATTATGATTTCAAAATACCATATCAACAAAATTAACAAAAAATAATGTTAAAATTAGATTTAAAATACAAAGGATTAATTTCTTAAAATAAAAGTAAAAGATTAAATTTCAAATCTATAAAGAGTATAAAGACTTGTGATGTCACCTATTTTGAACCAAATAACTTTCAAAAGAAATATAATATATTGTAAAATAAAAATAGAGTCAAGCTGAGCTTAAACATCTATTTTATTTTTTGAAAATAATATTTTAAATTTTTTAAAGTAATAAACATAATTTTAAAATAAGATTGATGGTCAAATCGATCAGATTATCAATTCTCGGTTCGACCAATTATTTCGATATTAATTAAATAAATTATTAAAAATCATAAAAAAAACTAATTCAACCACCCTTCAGTTAATTTTTTTGGCCTAATTGAACTGATTTTGAGTGGTTCGCTCAAAAGCCAATTCAATCATTTATCTTTGATATACAAACTAATTTTCCACCAACCAATCCCAATAATTGTAATAAACCTTTTTTTTTTACGGGTTAATACATATTTTGGTACATGAGTTAGACATTTTCTTAATGTGATACCAATGTTATTTTTGTCTAATGTAATTCTTGTATTTGATAAAATTTTGTAATGTTTAATTCATATTTTAGAATTACTTTAATAAAAAATTAGCTAATAATATTTCTAATTAATTTTAATAAGATCAAACCCTAAATTTCAAATTAAATAAAACACGTTAGATTATATTTAATAAATTAAATGTAAAATTAACCAAATTCATAATTAACATTAAATTTAATCTATTAATAAAATTATAAACAAATTCATATATAATAATATTAATAATTTCACAAAAATTCATGATATTCACATTTTAATCCAAAAGTATCTCCCAAAAGAAAATTACAACGTTGAAACTTGAAAGGGTCAAAAAGGGAAAAGGAAACGTAAAATTGAAAGGGCAAACATGTCATTTGGAGTAGAAGATCTTCTGCTACTGTTACTATAACTAATAAAACAAAAACCAAACCGAATTTGCCATTTCCTCACTTGCGGTTCGTTCTGCTCTTCAGATTTTCCTCTTTTCATTTTTCGCATTTTCCTTCATTTTCTAGCCAACCAAACACGCCCTTCGGCACCCATATAAGGAAAAAGATAGAAAGATCAGACCTCATTTTGGTCTCTGTAAAAAGGCGATGGCTTGGAGACGGTTAATCACTCAGGTTCCTTGCCTTCTTTCTTTTCTCCTGATTTTTAGGATATTTTTTTAAAGATTCTTTGCTACGTTTAATATATTGGATTTTGTATGATATGAAACTTCTGAAAATTTGGGGGTTGTGGAAACCCTAATATCTTGAATAAAAAAATATTGGAATTGGAATTCATTTGCTTATGCTGATTGAGGTATGGGACCTTTCATTTGCTTAAAGAAAAAGTTTTCTTAAGGGATTGAAAGCAATGACGTCATCCATCTATATGTTTTCAATGAATTTTTGCATGAGATTGTGGTAGAAATGGTAAAGAATTGCACTAATCGGATTGGTGTGAGGCTTAGTTAGTATATTGTGTGTGTTATTCTTGCTTACTAAAGAAGCAAATTGCATGTTAGACAGGGGTTTGAAAGTTAATTCTTTAGATAAACAAGTGAGATTCTTCTTCAACTTCATCTTAAAACAGGTTTCAAGACAGCAATCGGAGTTGGGACGGATTGGTTGCTTGTTTAATAGAACTAATCTTTCTGGTATGTTTGTTTCTTTTTCAATAAAATACATGGATTACCCTTTCATTGTTCTCAACTCAAAAACTACTTTGCCTAAGCTGAAATATTGTTTGGTTGCAGGTAATAGCCTTTTGAGTAACCAACAGAGGTTTAGGTCAAGCTATGTAGGCAGTTTAGCTCGAAGATTCCGAGATGCGTATGAATCCAGTGAAGTTGCTAATTTAAGAGAACTCAGAAATGATCCTGAAGCAGTGATAAGACTATTTGAAAGTCAGGCATCATTACATTCTAACCGTTCTGCACTTTCTGAGTATGTTAAGGCATTAGTCAAAGTTGATAGGCTGGATGAAAGTGAGTTGCTTAAGACATTACAAAAAGGTGCATGGTCTTGTTCTTGTGCTTCTTTATCTCTCTTTAAATTTTCACATTGCTTCTTTTTTGTTTTCTTTTTCACTTTTCTGGAGAAATTTTTTTAAAATATGCTTAGAAATTCTATGTTAAACTATAATTTGTTCATTTCATTCTGGACTGTTTCCACTCTTTGCCTTTATTAATATTATTTTGCTAAGAGATTATATTAAATTACAGGTATGTCTAGTTCAGCAAGAGAGGAAGAGATTAAAGGTGGACTTTCAGCTTTGCGAAATGTGGGAAAACCTACAAATAACGGTGCCCTAGGAACTGCTAGTGCTCCTATCCACACCGTTTCTTCAGAATCAGGGAATTTTAAAGATCAATTGTGGCGTATTTTTCGCAGTCTTGCACTTGGCTTCTTGTTGATTTCTGGTATTGGTGCACTTATTGAAGATAAAGGGATTAGTAAAGGTAGAGCCTTTAAGCAGAAAGTTTTTCTCTCAGTTTCAAATGGAGCATGTCTTTTTCTGAATTCTGACTGACTATATCCTCGTTTCAGGACTTGGTCTACACGAAGAGGTGCAAGTGGTGGAATCTAACACAAAATTTAATGATGTCAAAGGTGTTGATGAGGCGAAGGCAGAGTTGGAAGAGATTGTTCACTACCTTCGAGATCCTAAGGTAATTGCTGTTTTGGTTTTCTTAACTTTGTCTCACTCATTCACTCACTCACATGACAGACACACTCTCTAAATATGTTTGTCTTTCTTGCAGCGTTTTACTCGTCTTGGAGGCAAACTTCCAAAAGGAGTCTTGCTTGTCGGTCCACCTGGCACAGGGAAAACTATGTTAGCAAGAGCTATTGCTGGCGAGGCTGGGGTACCTTTCTTCTCCTGCAGTGGCAGTGAGTTTGAAGAGATGTTTGTTGGTGTTGGAGCTCGAAGAGTGAGAGATCTTTTTTCTGCTGCGAAGAAGCGATCACCATGTATTATATTTATTGATGAGATAGATGCCATAGGTGGAAGACGTAATCCAAAGGACCAACAATATATGAGGATGACATTGAATCAATTGCTTGTTGAATTGGATGGGTTTAAACAGAATGAAGGAGTTATTGTGATAGCTGCAACTAATTTTCCAGAATCATTGGATAAGGCATTGGTAAGACCCGGACGATTTGACCGTCGCATTATTGTTCCTTATCCAGATGTTGAAGGGCGAAGGCAGATTATGGAATCCCACATGTCAAAGGTATTATGTTGACTGTAGAAGTTAATTTCTTCTAGGAGTTTTGAGTTTAAGTTGACGGATATTAGTGGCAGGTTCATCAGATTTGTGACAGTACATCAGGTGGACTGTGTTTGGCAGGCCCCATTGGAGCATGTTCCATAACATTTGGCTTGATGTTAGCTTTTCAAACATGCTTCTAATTATTGTCTTCGCTGTTTTACATGTTGCTTTAGTTGCACCAACATTCTGTTGTCTAATTTTCCGTAGTAGGTTTGTCTTATTTACATTAACGATTAGTTTTTGTGATATTTTTGGTAGAATAATTGTGTGCAGCCATGATGTCTAACGATTCGTTCTTGTTCATTACAGGTCTTGAAGGCTGAGGATGTTGATTTAATGATCATTGCTAGAGGTACTCCTGGATTCTCTGGTGCTGATCTAGCAAATTTGGTCAATGTTGCTGCTGTAAAGGCTGCAATGGATGGTGCCAAAGCAGTTACAATGACTGATCTAGAATTTGCAAAAGATAAGATCATATTGGGAAGTGAACGCAAGTCAGCTGTGATTTCTGAGGAATCACTAAAATTGACAGCTTTCCATGAAGCTGGCCATGCCCTTGTTGCAATCCATACTAATGGGGCACTTCCTGTTCACAAAGCAACAATAGTCCCTCGAGGAAGCTCTCTTGGCATGGTGTCCCAGTTGCCTGACAAGGATCAAACAAGCTTTTCTCGAAAGCAGATGCTTGCAAGGCTTGATGTTGCTATGGGAGGACGGGTTGCAGAAGAGCTTATCTTTGGGGAAAATGAAGTTACTTCTGGTGCAGTGTCTGATCTTGAGAATGCGACTAATCTAGCTCGAAGAATGGTTACAAGTTATGGCATGAGTAAAGAAGTGGGGCTTGTTACTCATTTTTATAATGACAACGGCAGGAGCATGAGCACTGAGACTAGACTTCTTATCGAGAAAGAAGTGAGGGAGTTGCTGGAGAGGGCTTATAACAATGCAAAAACCATTCTCACCACCCACTGTAAAGAACATTATGCACTTGCTAACGCATTGCTTGAGCATGAGACACTCACAGGAAGCCAGATTAAGGCTATGCTTGCCCAGTTCAACTCTCAGCAGCAACAAGAACAGTGTGAACAGAGGATTGAACCACAGAATGGATCTAAGTCCAACCCAGTGCCTTCAAGTGCAAGTCCAGCCGCATCTGCCACCGCTGCAGCAGCAGCCACCGCCACCGCCACTGCAACTGCTGCAGCTAAAGGCAAAGGGGTTGCTCCCGTTGGATCTTAGCATGGAATGAGCTGGTAGGTTTCTTGCCTGTTGGTCATTTATTTAACTGAATGTGGACATGCATATATTCTTCTCCGGCCTTTAGGTTTTAATAAACTTTGCCTGATTGCTGCTGCTGCTCTGCTGCCGCTGGGTTTAGTTATGTACAACCTTGTGTCCGACCATGGATTGAAAGATATATAAGAATGAGTGACTTTGCCATGGAAGTAGCAGTTGAGTTGTGGAGAAATGCATGGCTTCCCCCTCCACCCCAATTTTTCCTGAACACCCTTTTTGACAAATTTACTCGTGGTACAGTGGTAATGTTCCATTTAAGAGTATACTCTCCTTGGGATAAATTAGTAAAAAGCCTTAATAATAAAGTGCTATATTATCACCATTTTGCTGTTGGAGTATATTTTGATTACCTGGTCTTTTTGTTATTTTGGAAAGTAAAGAAGTTGGGAAATGAAGGGTCCCTTTTTGCCAACTTAAAAATGTAATTATGTAATGGAAGCTTTTAAACGAAATGCAGGTTCTGGGTAACTTTTGTTAATTTCTAAGAAAATTTAGCTCTTGAATTATACTCTACTTTGGTGTCAACTTTGCACCTTCATTCATTTTGGTACGGTACCTATCAGCCAATCACGTTTAGATCTTTTGTCAATTTAATTATTATTAATAATTATTTTTGAGTTAAATTTGATCATTAATTTTTTAAAAAGTCAAATTTAATTTAATAAAAGATTAATGGATTCATTAACTTTTTAGAATAAAATGCGAGTGCGAAATTTAATTTTAAAAAGTGGTTAATTTAATAAAAGATATAAAATTAAAAGTTGAACTTGATATTATACCATTTTAAAAAGCACGGTCATTTTTAACTGTGATAATTCAAAGGAAGTATTTATCTTAGAAAATGGATAAATATAAAATTATACATTAATTTTGGGCTAATATATTTATAAGTAAATTTTAATTTGGTATATTATACATGTAAAATTTTAATTGTATTTTAAATATATACAAGAAATTTTGATTTTGAATTAATTGTGCACATTTAAAGAAAAAATACATCAACTTATTTTTATATTGAATAATAATAATTATTTGCATATGTAAAATAATGTTATATAGATAATGGCATTTGTGGTTTGTGAAAATTAACTTAAGTCAACATTGTATATACAAAATTGTACAAAATTGATGTTTATATTTAACATTATATATTGGATCAAAGTTTATATTTATAACTTTATCCTCAAAAATTTTGTTAGGTGCAGCTCAAACCCGACTTGGCCCGTCAAATAAATATATACATTTTTATGGATTATAAAAATGTTAAAAGTATATATGTTACATCATAATATGTTTAAAAGAAAAATAGTATTTACAAAATTAGCAAAAAAATTGACACAAACTAAAAAAACACAGAGAAAAATAAAGGAATAAAGGGACTTTCTATATATTTAACAAAAAGACTAAAAATACCTCTTTTCTAATAAAAGTTAATAAGAGAAAATTACAAAATTTTCATCAAAATCAAGAAAGCAGATAAATTAGAGTTCAAAATGCAATTATCAAAATAAATAAATAAAAGAATTGTTTCAAATTTTTAATATATATATATATATATATATATTATTTTATTAATTTAAAAGAACGATTGCACGTAGAGTACCACGTTCCCTAATTTTTCTCCAAACAAAAAAAGGAAATCAGTTTACAAAAAGAATGGCTTAGGGTTCCTTCTTTCTCTCTTTATTTTCTCCCGTTCTTATTTAATGTAATTCAGGGATTATTTTGCGGCTGGATTTCTGCAAATTATCCATGAAATAATATTATTATATTAAGAGCACAAATCCCAATAGTATGCAAAGTCACACGGCGACCAACAGCGCCGCTAGTTCACAAGCTTGTGCTGTTTGTAAATACCAACGTAGAAAATGCACCAATAACTGTCTTTTGGCTCCATTTTTCCCTGCTAATCGCCATAAAGATTTCCTTAATACCCGTAAACTTTTTGGGGTTCGAAATATCATCAAGCTCATTGAAAATCTTAACTTTCAGCAACGTGTTATTGCCATTAGAACCATCATTTTTGAAGCTAATATGAGGGCACAAAACCCCGTTGGCGGTTGTTATGGGTTGATATGCGACTTGAATAACAAAATCGGTGAGTACAAGACTCAACTTAATCTCGTTAATCAACAGCTTGCTATTTATAAATCACAGTCAGTTTTTACTCAATACCAACAACAGCAGCCGCAGAAGCAGTACAATGATGGTGGTGATCAGAATTTGGATGCTGGTTTTAGTATATTTGATGGTGGTGGTGGTGGGTCGTCGTCACCATTGTTGTCTGCCTATGATGTGTTTGAATCTAATCTTGTTAAAGCTGAATTGGAGGGTTCGAATATTTTATCAGATGTGGATGAAGATATGAAGCCATTGTTTGGTGATAATAAGAGAGACCAATCGTTTTCATTTGATTCAGAAGGGCATGTTGTTTTCTCGGATGATAAGAAAGAGCAGAAAACATTTTGCGTTGACTCTGGTGGATCCAAAATTCAAAACAGGTTTGATTTTTGGGTTTATTTTTATATTAACAAAACTGGGTTTTTTTCCCTTTCTTCTTTGGTTAGTATCTTGTTATTCCATAAGTTAGCATGACATTTTGATTTATTTTTTCTGATTGTCAATGCGAGTTTGAGGTGGTGTAAAAGGAAGTTTTAGTGGTCATAAGGATTTAAATGCATTGAATGAATCCATTAATCTTTTTTTTATTACTATAGTTATAAAGATTTAGTTGATGTCTTTTCAGTTGGAAAAGAATTCATTGCCTTTCTTAGATTGAAAAAAATAGTATTGAGAGCTTGCTCTCGAAATGGGTCTGATCCGGCTTGACTCCTGACTACTAGTAAATACTTTAATAAGCACTTTGAACATTTACTTCAATTCCAGGGCTAGTTGCATATGCTTTAGCAAGGTAAATTGATTGTAAAAGATAAGATTTTCAAAGTATGAGTTTATTCGTATGTTGGAAATAATTCATTTCCAGGGCTAGTTGCATATAACTGGTTGTACTGTCCTCTGAGAAAATTTCTTAGTTGAAAGAATTGAAAGATGCATGAGAGTTGCAACATATAGAAGAGTTAAATATAAGATCTTGTGAAACATATTAAAAGGGGCGTATAGCAATCTGTTTGTTTTATAAATTGACAACTCAAAAGGCATTGTTTTTATTTCAGTGATCAACATGTGTCACAGCAAAGGAGTGGCTTAAATCAACATCAGCTAAAGAATGATCTCAATGGTGGTGCTTCCCTGTTTACTCTCACTAATGGCAAGGAATAGATAGAACTGATTTTTGGTATCTTTTTTTTCTCTAGCTATGATGTAAATATTGTTTTTAAAAAGCAGGTTGTGCACAAAACAGAAAGTATTTCTGTTTACATGTTTGACAACAACGGAAAAAGCTAAAGAATTAAAAGGGAAAATTGTAGCCTTTTGAAGTGTTAATTCCATTTTGGGTTTAATATGTTGGATTTTGCTCGATGATTTTATTGTAAGGTGAGTGAGTTAGGAAGAGTCGGAGTTTGTCTTTCAGGATGCTTGAAGCTAGTAAAATTGTAGCCGAGAATAGGGAGGTAAACCTAAAAGAGTTTAGGTAGACAAGGTGTGATGTAATATACTTCTAAGGTATCATGTTCAATGGTTGAGTTATCCTTCAAGCTTTAAGCTTAATCTGATATTAATCTTTGTGTCAAAAGATTTAGTATTTTTTAATGCAAAAGCTAAAGGTGCAATTGAATAATCGAGATCACGTATTTGGCTGTTATTAATCTTCAAGTAAAAAAAATTGTTATTCTTTTAGGACACTCCATTGATATAGCCATGAATAAAGCTAAAATTGTTTAGATGTGATTAACCAAGTAATTGAGACTGAGTGTTTGGGTTGTCATCTACGCTTGCATTCAAAGGTAATCATTCTAAATTCAATAATTGAAAACTATATATAACTAGTACTATGCTCAACAAAGGGGAAGAAGAAAGATTCAAACTTTATACTCGGTCCAAAGAAGTTATCTTAGAAATATGCTTGAACTGAGTTATTTCTCTTGATAATTCTGAATCTTATTATGCTTTGCACATTACCAGAGGGATAGTTGCACACACGAGCACGAAGATCTATTATTTCTATTCTTTTTCTAATTACATAAATTAACGTTGCTGTTATGTTTTACTTATCCAATGAGATTTCAACTTTATTCATTGTAACTTGCTCACGAGATCTAGCTCTATATAATTATGTTTTCAATTGTCGAAGTTTAAGTTACATATTTTTTTAGGTTGCATTTTAGAATTATTGTTTTGCTTTAGGACAAGCAAAAGTTGTGCCAAGTATGATGAATCATCATCTTATAGATATTTTTATACCGTATTCACTTAGATTTATGTGAGTTTTTAAGTGAAGTATTGCATTTAGTTGCATAATTAGAATATTCATGCATTGCATCATATTTACATTTTATGTTAATTTTAGTTATTGCTTAGTTATTTCAACAGGTGTTTTAGTCTTAATTAGATCCAATTTGGCAAGAGGAGCAAATCCGACTATGAGAACCGAAAATTGAAGAAAAACATAGGAGCACTGAATTTACGTGCGCGCGCGTTGCGGCACCATGTTCCACAACACAAGCAAGTTGGGTTGCTATATTGTATTTTTGCGCCTGATTTCTATTCTTCGCTCCCAAGTCGAATGAAGTCCTAATTAGATCACCACAAGACTAAATAACCACAATTAAGCCTTAGTTAGAAGAGAGAAGTGCTTAATTAATTAGGTTTTAAGTTTTCTTTTAGCTTTTCTTATTTTTCTCTTTTTAATTATCTTTTCAAAGTAAGTGTATCGAAGGAGCTTGGATTGAGATTTGGAATTGCAATTGTTTAATAAGTTTTTTTATTGTTTTTGTTTGTTGTTTGGATGCTCGTTATGAAATAATCGGCTCAAATAGTGGTGAAACAAATTGAAAGTTAATGGGTTATTAATTGATATGCGTTATAGATAATTAAGTTTAAGTTAGTAGCAAGATTAATTGCTCAATTAGTTCTTTATAATTAACCTACTTGACGATTAGGTTAAAGAATAATTTAGGGGAGAGTTAAGCATATGGAGTGTTTGATTAAGTACTTAACAATCTAGTTGAATAGTTACCCAAACTTGTTAAGATATACACCAACTTAGGTTGTGGGGGTTGATATGACTAGAGGTGATCATGGGTCGGGCTAGGCCCAGACAAAATGTTAGGCCGTTTTTAGGTTGTGCTCGGCCCGGCCCGAAATATGGGCCTAAAAATTTGTCCAAGCCCGGCCCGAAAGAAAATTGATAAACCCGAGCCCAGCCCATATTAATTTTTTTATAGCTTTTTTCATTAAATAAAAAATTTTAAAATAAATATTAAAACAAAAAACAAATAAAGAATATGTAAATTTAAAATGTATATTTAATTAAAAATAATATATATATTTAATATATAATTCGGGCCGAGCCCGAGCCAAAAAAGTTTTACCCGAGGCCCGGCCTATTTTCTAAACAGGCTTTATTTTTTTGCCCAAACTCATATTTCGAGCCTATATTTTTACCCGAACCCTCCTATTTTTCGGGCGGGTCGGGTAGCCCAACCCATGATCACCTCTAGATAAGACATACACCAACGTAAAGTTCTCTAAACATCTATAAGCTATACACCAATACAGGTACCTATGTCACAGGGCTAGATCTTTTTTCTCGCGATTCGTTCGTTCCAAACTCGCCTAATTCAGCCTAACCACCACAAGTGAGGATTCTTTTAAAACTCCTCCAAGGCACTAATTTGTATAGTGGAAGCGATTATGCCAAAAGAAGCCACAAAAGAACAATAGAAAGCCATAGAAAAGAACGCACGAGAGATGTTTGAGTAAATGCTCTCAATATTCTCTTATTCACAAAGAATAATGAAACAATGAATGGAGTCGAGTTACAAGTGAGGGGAGGCTCACTATTTATAGTTGAGCTCCCCCAAAACCGACGGTAAAGATTAAGTTACATCGACAGATGAGATTAGCCTATCCATTGATTTTAAAGATTTACAAGATTACATCATATCAAATCTAACCTAATCTTTACCAGATATGATTCCTTATCAATCTTTTAAAATTAGTTCTCATACTTATTAAGATTGCCTATTGAGTCGGGCCAGTTCTTGCGGGTCAAATGATCCCCATCTAAATAATAGACCTCCATTGGATGTATTTGGTGCGATGGTCACGGGCTTTGGACTGCGGCCCATGACATTCTCTCCCACCCATTCAGGTAACACCTTTGTTGCGCCTTCGGAATGGCACTGACTTGATTCTCCTCAATCTCGTCTCGACGCTTTAGCTTTTCCTTTCTTCGAAACTTTCGCCTCGGCTTACATCGCCTTTTAAGTTGAACCGTCTCACTCATTTGTACATCTCGATGGCAAGAAATTATGTCACTCTTTTACCCACATTCTAACTTGCCTTGAATAGAATCCTTTTGATTCACAATACTTGGCTTCGAATTGCCCATAATCCCTCGACCCCCTTCCTTAAGAACTTCGAAAGGGCCTTCTACGTTCTTGCCAAGTCAACAAGTTAGAACACAAAACACTGTTAGTGTTTAGAATGTACCTTCCTCGTTGTGTTTACTTGGGTTAACTGTCCAACTTGCATCACCACTTTTCCATAGCTTGATGCACGCCTCACCTCTCTCATAGAAGGTAGCTCATCTGATGTGTCAACAAAATGAGCCTCATTAATCCTAGCTTCAAGGTTTGCATCTCGACTTCTTCATATAAATCCGATGCAAAACTCACCTTTTCCATGGGTGAAAGCTTTGCTGACGACTCGGCCAACTCCACCGCTTTACTCGAATTGAGTCTCATTGGTCTCAGCTTCACTATTTTCATCGCAACTTTTCCCCTAAGTTCGATGACAAACTCGCATTTTCTCATGTGGAAGCCCCTCGGATGACTCAACAAGCTCCGATGTTGCCTTTTCTTTGACCATAATTGACTTGGATTGTTTTAGACAGTTTCGCAACTCATGCGGATCACGCGTAACTCATGCGGACCACGGCATAAAAAATATTTTACTCGCTTCTTTTTGCACCTCTTTGCCCTCTTGGCTTCAACTTTTCCCTTTCTTGAACCAAGCTTCTTGAGCTCCTTGTTTACTCCATCGTCCCTTTCAATGACAGACTTCTTCGGACACTTTCGCAACCTATGCGGATCATGACATAAGAAGCACTCCAATGGCTTCTTCTCGCTTTTAGCCCCCTTGGCTTTGACACCCCTTGCAGTCAAACCAAGTCTCAAGGCCTTACTTTTTGGTTTCTTCTTAGAAAGCACCAATTTTTTTGGACATTTCTTCAACATATGAGGACCGTAGTAAAGAAAGCATTTTAACTTGTCCCTCTTTCTGTTGGATTTCTTATTCCCAACTCGTGGTTTCTGATTATCACCATCGTTGCTGTTATCTTCCTTGTGATCCTTTTCACACACGCCCCTTTCTTCGGACTTGAAAGATTCAAGCTTGTCTTTCCCTAGACCATACTTGACCATGGACTCCGCTACCGTTATAGCTTCCGATAGCTCGTGGACACCTCTTTGTTCCACTTCCTGTCTGACCCACAACTTCAATCCAATCTTAAAAATAAGTAATGTCTCTTTCTCAATCACATCTGAAACTTGGAGCATGAGTTCCTAGAACTCTCGAACATGATCCCCCATTGTGCCCTGTTGCGTTAACCATCGCAACTTTGCCCAAGCTTCTTCCTCAGTAAATTCTGGGTAGAATTGTCCCTTCAACTCACATTAAAACTCTTGCCACATCCCAATCTCACTTTGCCTTTTATCTGTGGACTTGCCTCGCTACCATAAAAGCGCAATATCAATAAGAAACATTGAAACAGTATTTACATTAACCGCATCATCTATGATGCCTTTGGCACAGAAGTAGTTTTCCATCCTCCACAAGAAATTATCCACATCGCATGCAGACCTTGTCTCCACAAACTCTTTTGGCTTCGAGGCATCCTCGTAATTGAGTGCTACATTTGACACTCCTTTCCCCATGACTGCTCGACACAAGGCCAGGTTTCCTTAAGCTCTTCTATTCTTGTGTTTAAAGCCATTATCGTGGCCATTGTTTCCTCCTTCAAAGCCATCACCATGGCTTCTAAAGCACCGTTCCTCTTAGTCAGCTTATCCCTGTGTGAATTAAACAACTCATTTACCTCATCCATAGTAGAATCGAGATACATCTTCACATAGTTTCTGGACTGCTCCTTCCAGTTGTCTATGTAACACCCTTACCCGTATTCGTTGTCGGAATAGGGTGCGAGGCATTACCAGAGTTTACGATTTTTTTTACTCAATATAACCCATTCATAAATATCTAGCTTTTCCTTCAAATTCTAAACCGAGACCATTCCAATTCAATGTATTTTCAAAATAAATTCATGCATATTTATAAGATAACATCATCACATACAAAAACTAAAATTTGTTAGCCATACTAATGGCTGACCTTACATTCATATCATATTAATATTTACTTTATTAGCTTATACATGCCATTTATTTCCAAAATAAAGTTTCTTTAAATACCAAAATCTTGGTGTTGATAGTGTGATGTGTCTCAATCGAATCGACCTCCGAGCTCTTAAAACTACAAAACAGGGAAAAGGAAATAGGGTAAGCACTTTGTGCTTAGTAAGCTCATGTAACAAGAATTATACTTACCCAATATTTTCAATACAAGCAATAAACATTCATATACCCATTCAATGCATTATTACCCTAACATTCACAAACTCAACATTCAAGTCAGTCCAATAATTTCCATATATCAATAATATAAATACTATGATTGATGAGCTCATCAATATCATGATTTCCATTTCCTTGTTATTTTTCCATATTTATCCTGTTGAATTACTCGGAATTTCGATAGATTTTCAGAAGTACACTTTTAGTGTACAAATCTGGGTCCGTCAATTCATATTCATGTGGGCACATTTTCATTTCAGAGAGCACACTCCCGCGAACCTCATCTTTACAGCGGGATTACCAGTCCAGGCTAAATCCCCTGAATGTAAACTCATAGAGTATTGTCGGGATTACCAGTCCAAGCTAAATCCCCTGCAACGACAATTACTCTAATGAGCTTGGATCTGAATTACCAGTCCAGGCTAAATTGAGACCTAATTTGGATTACCCGTCCGGCTAAATCTATTTTTCACATATTCTTGGAGGGCTATATCAAGATAGGATCACCCGTCCGGCTAGATCCTTTTACCTTCAATTCCTTTTCAGAGATCCATCGAATTTTCCTTTCATTCAACCGGACTTCTTCCCTTTTTATCAAATATATCAATGTTTCATCAATCTTCACTACAATCAACATAAGCAACGCTTATTGAAGGGTTGTGAAAAGTTTAGTCAATACCGATCTTTAAAAAGGTTGGGAAAGACCTAGTCAAGTCCAACCTTTGAAAAGGTTATGAGAACTGTTTAAGACAACATTAAAAGGTTGGGATAGTTCTTGTCTAAAGCAACTTTTAAAAACAGTTGGGATAGAGTCAGTAACCTTAAAAAGGTTGAGATAGACCTTGTCTAAGACAACCTATAAAAAAAGGTTGGGATAGACCTATCTAAGGCAACTTTAAATAGGTTGGGATAGACCATGTCTAAGGCAACCTTTAATAAAGGGTTAGAATGGACCCGTTTAAGGCAACCTTAAAAAGGTTGGGATAGACCATGTCTAAGGCAACCTTTAAAAAAAAATTGGGATAGACCCATTTAAAGCAACCTTAAAAAGGTTGGGATAAATTTTATAAACCTGTTTAAAGTAACCTTAAAAAAAATTGGAATAGACACGTATAATGTAATTTTTTCTATTTTTTATTATTTCAATATTAATATATTTTTATAAATATTTACAGTAAATAATTATAGGAATTGTACCTTAAATACAACTAAAAAATATAAAATTAAAATTAAAATTAAAATAAAGATTGAATATTCACTACAAAAATCTATCCAACAATAAAAATACACTAACATTTAGCTGAAATTTATACCACTAACATTCAACCTGAATATACAAAAGTAAACATATAAAAAATACCTAAGATGATGGACATTGATATTGATGTTGTAATACATAAAAGCTAATACAATTTGAAATTACTTCAATTCCAAGAAACTCTGTTGGTCTCTTATTTCTACAAAGGTAGCCCCAAGAAACTTCAATTCCTTTCGTTAAGTTTTTCCTTCTCATAATCTGTCTTGCACTTGCATTAAAGAAATAAAAGTTAGACATTGTAAGCTTCGCAAGAAAGCCTAGTATGAAGATAAATGAACATAATTATATGAAGATAAATGAGCGAACCTTGACACCTTTAAAGATAAATCAAAGTTCGTAACTTCAAATGCGACCATTTGCGATATCAAAAACATTTAATATATAATGTTAACCAAGACCTCTAAATAAGAGTGCAACAAAGAAGCCATTCTAAACTTGGCTAACCATTATAAAATGTAAGCCAATAAAGATTTAAATGTACCCAAATAAGCCTATATTAGTGAAAATTTGATTTATGCATAAATTTTAAATTAGGGGCTTACTTGGATACAAGTTAAAGATTGCATGGTTCATACATAAGAGAAAACTTTCTTTGGACATAAATATCGATATATGGAAGTACTTACAAAGATCAATATGTGGATATGAGAGCAATAGTTGTAACAGAAGGCCCAATCTTTGAAATACCTTGAGGTAAAGAATACGGTGATTTACACCAATCTCAATGAGCAACAGAGGAAGAGCTTCCCAACGCAAAGCAAACATTTTTACTATAATGTAAGAAAGAAGCCCTTTGAATACCACACAAAACCAAGTATGAGATGTGAACTTAGTGCATGAAATCATTGTATTGATGTGTACTTTCTTCTAAGTATATTCCTTTTAAGTAGATGATATGTTTCAAACTAAGTTGTATCGCAGAAAATCCTTGCCTCATTATCATCTTCAAAGAAAGCAACAATGACCAAAACCCGCATGTCCTTGACCAAATATAGAGAACTTTACGAGGAACACATATATCGATTGGAATAGATGGAAAAGATAATTAAGCAAACATGCGAATAAGTGGAAGATATATAAGAGCCAAGGTTTAATATAGTATAACAAAGCTTACGTTGCTCAGAGCATCTTAATGGTTACAAAGATCAAATAAAGCGCCAATAAGCAATTCACACCAATTAGTTTTTCTTTCACCCGAATTGGTTGAATTGGTAAACAAGGTAACTCAATTGAATAAGCAAAATTCTTTAAAACCTCAATTTAATATATTAAAATAAAGTACATTTAAATCTTTTAATAGTGTATTCATGATCACATTTTAAAAACCTCGGTTGCTAAAATTACGGTTGAGCTAAATTGCAAAGCCTAAATGTGAACAGTATGCTATTATTGAAATTCATGACCACCATGTGAAAACAAGACATCATGCATGTTTATCAAACATGAAAACAAGATAATAAACACAATGAATACGTTTAATTACAATTGAGTTAAATTTTGAAACCTAAATGCGAATTGTATGTGCTATTATTGAATTTCATGAACACCCTATGTAAACAAGTCAAATGCATGTCTATTAAACACGAAAGTGGTTTAATAAATACAACAAAAACGTTTAATTGAGCTAAATTTCTAAATCTAAATGCAAAGAGTATGTGCCATTTCAAATTCATGAACACCGTATGGACACAAGTCAAAATGCATGTTTGTTAAACACAAAATAGTATAATAAGCACAATGAATACGTTTGAAGTACAATTGAGCTAAATTTCAAAACCTAAATGTGAATTATATATGACATTATCGAAATTCATGAACACCATATAAAAACTTGACATGGCGCATGTTTATCAAGCATGGAAACAAAGATAATGAACAAAAAAAGTGTACACCTAATTTTGGAATTTAGGATTGCTATATGAAAAGAGAACACAACACAAGAATTTTTACCAAACATGACTCTCACATGTTTGCTAAACATGAGCAGGTATAATAAACTCAACATGATAAAATTAATTCCTAGTGAGTTAAATTTTAAAAGTCGAAACTAAATACATATTGTTTGTTATTATTGAAATTCATTAACACAAGACAAAAGCAAGAAACCACACGTTAATTAAACTCAAAAATAGTATAAGAGACATAACAAAATGTATTTAAACAAGATTAATAAAACTAAATCGACTTGAAAGTTCTTTTTACCGCTAAGCAAACAATGTTCAGGGTGAACACGGCGGTAATCGAACAGATGCTCAAGATCATCCGTAGTGGAATCGGCTGCAAAAACAAATCATTTTTTCCATGAAAACAAACAAATAATAAGAAAAGGGTTTCAAATACGGTGGTAAAGAGATGGACGCTGCCGCTATTTCGCAGACCGACGCCGTCCGCCACCACTAAAAATCTCAATAGCGAAAATAACGGTCCGCCATTCTCCTTCCAACAAAGTAAACAGAGACAAGAAAAGCAAGAGAATCGAAACATAGCAGCGTGATGCGAGACGAAGATAACTCAAAATCGATGAGTGGAGAAGAATGAAATGAGGGAGATAAGTTTAGGGTTTAAAAGGTTACCCGATTTACTCGATTTAATTTCATGGTCTCGCCTGAAGGCGAGAGAGGACTGGCCTTGGGTCGTCGCAATGAAATTTCAATTTGGCGAAGAGAGGTAAGAGACGATTGTGAATTTCAAATTTTAAAGGAAAAGAGAGGTAAGAGACGATTGAGAATATCAAATTTTAAAGGAAATTTAGTACAAGTTAAATTTATTTATATAATTTAGATCTTAATTATTATTAAAATAATTATTACTTATTAATTTGTAATTTTATATTCAATTTGAGCTTTTTATTCGGTATTTATATTTTTTTATTGGATTAGTTTTGTGCTTATTATATATATATATATATATATCTTTCAATACATCATTTAAATGTATATACATTATATAAAGATATATATTTTATAATGAGTTTTGTTGCAAATATAAAATTTTTATTAATTGAGATAGTTATTATTATACCAAATCTACATGCTTTAATATGGAATTTTTTTTTTAAAAATTTTAAACGATTATATTAATAAGTACCTAGTAAATTCATATAGAATTAATTCTATCTACCAACAACAAGTTATGCATGGAATTAGGGTTTTCAAAGGAGATCAATCTCATGACTTAAAAGGATGATCACTCCGCCCCCTTGGATCCGTAGTAGGGATAAGCAGTTGGTATGAATCTTTCATATTCATTGTGTCTACATGGCCTGATTGAAATCCGCAAAATTCAAAGTTTTGATAGTTTATTTGTAAAATAAAAATTTTCATGAGATGTGATAAACCTCAAAAGCAATTACGAAAAATAATATTAGTTACATAAATCACTATCATTCACTCTCCTATACTGATTTTTGAGAACTATTTCTATTGCAAGTTTCTTCCAGATAACTAGTAAGAGAAGTCTTAAAGGAGAAATTGTATCCAAAATCATGAGAAACAAAATACGATACCTGTTTTGAAAGGGATAAGCTTGTATACCCAAGCTTTTGGTACTCAAAACCCTAAACCCATAAACCCCAGACACATAAACACAGAACCTTAAACCCTAAAATTATAAACCCCAAACCCATAAATACAAAACCCTAAAATCTTAAACCCCAAACACATAAAAATAGAACCCTAAAACCTTAAACAATAAACTATAATCCCTAAACCTTAAGCTCTAAATACTAAACCTTAAACCCTAAAATAACTTGATTTTTGGCAAGATTTTATTAAAAACCATATCACACTCAAGCTATTAAATTATTTTTAATTTAAATATATATAATTATTCACAAACCTGATGATGTAAAATTTTAAGAATATTCATATTTTAAATCTAATTTTTGGTGCTACACATTCAAAAAAGTCGAATTAAGGAAAATTGGGACGTTACACATTTATACAAAGAGTTGGCCGAGCGTATGTTTCCCAAACTGTCAAATTCGAGGTATAGACAAAACCAACTCTCATTCAAGCGTTACCTTAGACATATATATCCCAACCCTTATACAAAGAGTTGGCTACAGCGTAGTCTATCGCAACACTTAGGAAAGTGTCGCCACAAAAGTGTCGTCTTAGGACTACATAAAAGCCAACTCTTATTCAAGCGTTGCCTTAGGCATACATATCCCAACCCTTATACAAAGAGTTGGCCAAAGCATAGTCTATCCCAACACTTAGGAAAGTGTCGCCACAAAAGTGTCATCTTAGGACTACACAAAGCCAACTTTTATTCAAGTGTTGCCTTAGGCATACATATCCCAACTCTTATACAAAGAGTTGGCAAAAGTGTAGTCTATCCCAACAGTTAGGAAAGTGTCGCCCCAAAGTAGTCGTCTTAAGACTACACAAAAGCCAACTCTTACTCAAGCGTTGCCTTAGGCATACATATCACAACTCTTGTACAAAGAGTTGGCTAAAGCGTATGTTGGCAAGCCTATCCCAACACTTAGGAAAGTGTCGCCCCAAAACTGTCGTTTTAGGACTAGACAAAGCCAACTCTTATTTAAGCGTTGCCTTAGGCATGCATATACCAACCCTTATAAAAGAGTTGGCTAAAGCGTATATTGGCCAATCTATCCCAACACTTACAAAAGTGTCGCCCCATAAGTGTCGCTATAGGACTATTTTGTTGTAGTGCTTCATACAATGAACATTCAAATTATATTCACATCAATAACATACATTTCAAGCATTTAAGAAGATAATTAAAGTTACATGAACTTACCTCGATACTAGTTCGTATACAAAATCTACTAATCCGGGACTTTTTCATTTCATCTATCTAACTTCGTATTTGTGTTTTCCGGATCTAAATAAATAAATTCAATCATCAATTCAACATATTTCATGTTCACATGTAGCATTCACTATAATTCTATTATTGTTCGTAATTCATTCAAAGCTGTCTACTATAGTCACAGTCACTAAATTATTTATTTCTCGAGCTACAGAACTCCAAATGAAGAACCGTTAATTTTCTATGAAACTAGACTCACATGTCTTTGTATCATAAAATTTCCAAAATTTTTGGTTTAGCCAATAAGTACAGTTTATTCTTTAAAGTCACCCCTGTTCTGCTGTTTGACAGTTCTGACTCTTCTTCACTAAAAATTAATTATCTCTTCATACAGTATTCGGATGATGTTCCCGTTTATCTCTATTGAAAATAGACTCATTCAGGATTGTAAAATATAAATTTAAGCCCCTAATTATTTTTCTCCAATTTTTTATAATTTTCTAAAGTCAAAACAGGGGAACCCGAATTCATTCTGACCTTGTATCACAAAATTCATTATATCTCATGATTTACATATCTATTTCTTACACCGTTTCTTCTATGAGAAACTAGACTTAATAAGATTTAATTTCATATTTTGTTCATCTTCTAATTCGATTTCTACAATTTATGGTGATTTTTCAAATTTAGTCTACTGCTGCTGTCTAAAACTGTTTTAGTGCAAACTGTTTATTACCATTTTTCCCCTAAGCTTTCAATAAATGATAATTTCATCCCTGCTCATTTAACTTCTCAATTGAATTGATTTCTCTCAATTAAAACTTTATTCTATCACTTTAAACTACTTTATAACCTTTGAAAATCAGAATTTCAGTAATAGACTTTAATTCCAAACATTTTCACAATTTAGATCCTAAAAATTAATTTCTATTGGAATTACCTAATAAAATCATCTCATAAACAAATCAAAGCTTCAATTTCATGCTATCTCATCATAAACTTACAGCACATATTCATAGAAACTTACAACTTCATTCATAAAATCTAAAACTAATGAATTTAATAGTAGGACCTAGTTGTAAAAGTCACAAAAACACAAAAATTACAAGAAATAGGCAAGGATTAACTTACTTGGTGCAAAAATTATAAAATACCAGCTTATAAAACCCTCCTATGGTGTTTTTAGCTGATGAGAATGAAGAAAAATGAAGAGATATCTAGATAATTCCACTTTAGTCCTAGCTTTATTAAGTAAATTTTACAATATTTCAATTTTGCCCTTAATTCTCCTTATTTTCTTGCTGATTTCATGCCCTTGCCGTCTAGCCCAAATAGACCTTGGGTCTATTTTCCTTTTAAGCCCTCTTTCCTTTATCATTTAAACTATTTAATCATTTCCCATAATTTTGCATTTGTTACAATTTAGTCCTTTTTATTTACTTACCTACCCAAACGTTAAAATTTTCTAACGAAATTTTAATACTACATTAATAGAATTTTATAAATATTTATAAAAATGTTTCCCACTCAATTTTATGAGATCAAGGTCTCGATACCTTGTTTTTACCCAATCCTTCAATAATTCATTTTTCTAATTAACCACTAGATCGGTAAAATTTTTCTATCAATATTTTAATACGATTTTCCTATCATATAAATATGCATGCAAAAATATTAAAATAAATTTCTCTTTAAATCGGATTTATGGTTACGAAACCATTGTTCCGATAATCTTAAATTTAGGCCATTACAGTCTATGCGATCCTCGACCACATCGAGTGACTCCTTTACGTCCTCTATGGATCCCTCGAGTTTAACCATATGTTCCTCAACAACTGACAGCATCTCCCTCAAAGGGACTAATTTTTTGGCCCACCTTTGTTCGAACTCTTCTTTTGACATCCCAACGATGCCTTCGCATCCAATAGTTCGTATACCACTTGTCACAGGGCTAAATCTTTAGTCTAGCGATCCATGCAGCCTTAAGCAATCCGTTCGTTTCAAACTTGCCTAAGTTAGCCTAACCACCACAAGTAAGGATTCCTTTAAAACTCTTCCAATGTACTAATTTGTATAGTAGAAGCAATTATGCCAAAAGAAGCCACAAAAGAACAATAGAAAGCCATAGAAAAAGAACGCACGAGAAGTGTTTGAGTAAATGCTCTCAATATTATCTTATTCACAAAGAATAATGAAGCAATGAATGGAGTCGAGTTACAAGTGAGGGGAAGGCTCTCTATTTATAGTTGAGCTCCCCCAAAACCGATGGTTATGATCAAGTTACATCGATAGACGAGATTAGTCTATAATCATATCAAATCCAATCTAATATTTAAAATATATTATTCCCTATCAATTTTTTAAGATTAGTTCCCATACTTATCAAGATAGCCTAAATTGTCATATTTTCATCATTGGGCTACCCAGGCTTCAATCTGACAGACTTCTTCGATAGCTTAATGAATCGGGCTAATTTTTGCGGGCCAAATTATTCCCATCAAAACAATAGACCTCCATTAGATGCATTTGATGTGATAGTCACGGGCTTTAAACTGCGGCCCGTGACACCTACATCTTAATGCCATTTTAGTCATGAAGCTTTGACTTATCAATAACTGAATGAATCTCATTAACTAAAGATAAGCTCCACCACTATGATTTCTTTTGCATTGCAGGTTCAATTACCAAATTAGTTAGTTTATTTCTTCTCTTTAATAATTAATTTTTACTCTTTTGTAAATTGATTTATTTATTCTTAGTTAATTTTTATATTTATATTAGTTTGATTAAATTCTTGAAGTTTTTATTTTATTATTTTGTAAATTACAAAATATTTTAGTAAAATCTATTTTCGGAATACTTCAACGAAAATATTTTGTTGTAATTTATTACTTGGCAACAATCTCACGTACTTGTGAGTAGTGGTAGAAAGTGGTAATTACTATTAAGCTTTGAATTTATATTTTAATTTTCACCATTATTTTTATATCCACTTTTCTCACATCAACTATACTTAGGAATTCCAATGAAACCGTAGGAAGAGTTTTGGCAAAGTAAAGCTTCTTGTGTTTTCTTCTTCTTTTACCATGGTCTTAAGGCGGTATTTATAGAAGGAGGGAGGTTGGGTGGACCCCAATCATTGAGTATAAGTGTTGTGATAGGGTGGCTGATGTTAGGCTAAGGCATTATTAGAGTCGACTTGAAGGGATTAGATGATGAATCTATCGAATATAATGGATTGATGAGTGCATTATTAGAGTCGACTTGAAGGGATTAGATGATGAATCTGTCAAATGTGATGAATTGATGAGTGTTGTTAGGGCATGAGGCCAAAATGACGAGATTGTGTTGCTAAGTCCTTACTATGGTTGATTGTATAAACTACTTTTTAGAAAATATGAATTCCACACTAACCCTTTTAAAAGATTGTTGACAATTACTACCAATCATGCTGATTATTTGAGTTTGCTTTTGTTGTAATGTACATTTTTGGCATTGACAACGATTTACATGAACCGCAAATTTAGCCATTAGGCCCCAAACTCAGCCGATTGGTACCCCTTAGATCGGCCTAAAAATGGCTTTCTTGGCAATATGCTATTGAAGCAGACAAGACCATGTGAAAATGCTGTATTCCTTTTTTTTTAACTGGTTCTAAGATTTTCTCCACTTATCTTCTAGCTTTCAGCATTGTCCCTCTCACCCCCTCTTGTGTACGTCTCTTGATAAACTTTCATAATCTAGTCCCTGCGGTACAAAATAAGTAAAACACAAAAATAAAAAATCGAAAATATTGAGATTAGAATTCTAAACACTTTGAATATAATATCATAGTTTGTTTGTTTTTGTTTCATAATAATTTGTTCTTTGGGGGGTATGCCAAGATTTGATTGACCCATCTTCCATGCATCGAAGCATCCAATTTCAGATTCTTGTTCCTTCATGGCGTGACACCATCTTCTGCCTCTCTATCCATTATCACCTTCCCATTTTATGTCCCCCATGCACCCATTTCTCTTGAGGTTGAAAATCATCCTATCAAAACGAAAAAGAAGAAGAGAAAAACAACATTCATGTGCTTGTACTCTAGCAACATAGAATATGTAAAAATTTGATTATCTTAATCATCATAAGCTCGGATTTTGAAAATTTTAAAATTTTACTTAAATATAATCCAAATTTTATTTTAGTTTGAATATGTTTTAATTATCGGTCTAATTATGTTTTGTAATGGATGATGCTAGTGATTTGCAATACATAAACACTATATATATACACGCATGTGTGTGAAAATTATGTATTTAATACATAGAGATATATTTAAAATTAACATACAACGAATAATGAAACATATTATTTGAAACTATTAATAATAACATATAAAATATATACGATATTAAAAAATCGATTACATTGTGAGTAAAACTAAATTTAATCAAGTAAATACATAATATTAAGAGTACTAAATGAATACAGTTCTTTAAGATTGTGTTGTCATTAATCTTGAGTTGGTGTCGAGTTACATTAAATTAAATTGTGACACCAGCTTAATCAACAACACTATTAAAATGTACATATTAAAATAAAATTTTGGTCAAGCGGTTAATTTAAGGTTTTACTAATGCAATTAGCAATAGATTCAAATCTCATATATATATATATATATATGATTTTCTTAAATAAATTAATACTCAATTAATTTGTGACAACTCAATTATATATAGATTAATATATATTATTAGACTGTCCGAAAGTTAGGTATAGACTGTGAATAATCAATAATGTAGTTGTTATTGTTGTCACAATCCCTATGGTCCTTTTGTCACATTTCCTATGGGTTTTTTAGTGTCTTCATTGCTCTTGATTTAACTTACCAAAGAGGCAAAAGACCAGCCAAATGGTCCAAACCCATAAATGGCAGTGAACCTCAGTGGGATTTTATATATAAATATAAGTATATTTATGTGTGTGTCAAATTTATAAAAGATTCCTATACAATGTGATCTTTTCGATTTAATCCATTTATCGTAATTTAATTATTTTTAATGTCGAAATGTATATTTTTAGTTTCCGGATAAAAGAATTTCCCATCAATTTCATCAAATAATTCGATGTAACATATGTACTTTCTGCATTTAAAAAAGTTTGCCCCAAGACAGAAACCATACATTTCAAAAAGTGAAGAAATTAAAAATAATAAATTAGAGTAGAAGGATTAAATCATAAAAACGTATAGAATTTAGAGAGAGATATAAATAAAGTGTTTAAATAAGAAACGAAGGGAAAAAATCTGACAAAATTCCAACTGCCTCTGTATAAGCAGACCAATAAGACACAGAAACCACGTGCACTTGAAATTACTCTCTTTCGCCATCATGGGATGCACTTGACCCCCATTATTGATTACATCATATGTCACATTGACAACTCTCATCTTTTGCCCTTTTTTTATTATTGTATTTAAATTAAAAAGATAATATTAATATTTAAATTCATAACATTGGGCATTAATAAATTCTTTGTCGGTAAACTTTTTATATTTAAAATTTAGATTTAGATTTATGTTTATTTGGTCTTAAATGAAATTAAACCATTAAATTAAATAATAAATTTGTATTCCAATTTTATAAATAAAGATAATAATTTTATAAAAGAGATAAATTACACTAATTTCATTACAAAAGATTATTAAAGAAATAATTGCAAGTTGCAAACTTATGAATATCTTCCAGTACTTTCAAGTTTCTAGACTTCTTCTTTCTTTTTTTTTTTTTTTTTTAAATTTTCCTGCATGGAACAGTTTGGATTCAGATTCACGGAAAGCAAGAGAAAAAAAAGCTGAAAAATCATTAATTTCCGTTCTTTCAGGCACATTCTAATATCATAAAAGAAATTAAAAAATAAAAAATTCAAATATAACCCTCAGTAATATATGATTGGTTTACTGCTCATCACGCAATGCCAAGCACACTTTTTATTGGGGAAAAAAGAGAGCCAAAAAGCATAAATTTAATATTCCTTTTCTTTATGGTGATCATAAATAAAATTATAAAACCTGTCTGTCACACAAGTAGATGACTTTTAGCAAAGTAATTTTTCATATTAATGGGTAATTAATTTTCTTTTATAACATTGCATTTCATTAAATAAAATGAAAACCCAAATTCACTTACGACATAATAAAAATTATATAAACTATCTTCATAATAATAAAAAATTAACAAAAAAACCCTAATTTCAACCTGTTCTTGAAAGACTAATTCACCTCGATCTGCTTGCTAATTGATCCTTCAATTGTTTCAAAAGCATGGGAAATCAAGGAAATAATAAAAGTAAATAAAAGTCAAATTATTGTTTTATCGCTATACTATACTTAAAATTAAGGGTTTAATCTTTATATTTTAATCTATCATAATTTGATCCTTTATCTTTATAATTTCATTACTTAATTCAAATAATTAATCATGTAACTATCGCTAATCATTCCGATAAAATAGTAATAGTGTTAACTACTTGAGCTAAGTAATGATATTATAAAAGTAAAGGGATAGAATTATGTTGGATTAAAATATAATGAGTAAATTCTGAATTTGAGCATAATAGAATGACCAAAACTGCAAATTGACCTAAAAACAAATGGAATTAAAGGTACTAAATTGAGAAATTTTGTGGTCTCAAAAAGTCCATTTCCAGATCTTGATCCGAAGATCGACCTTACACTTGGACCCTGAAACATTGGCCACCGACGGTGACTTACCTTTCGGCACAGTCCCTTTAATGTCATCACACGTAACTCTAATCCCCACTTTCTTGCTCTTCAATCCATCCATTTTCACTGTCACTTTAGTATCCATCTCAATTTTCAACGGGATCCCATTTTTCTTCTTCAGATCGGGTCTCAAGTTGTTGACGGTGTCGGCATCTAGATCACTTGATGTCGTTATTACAACTCCCTTGAATGTTGTCTCGTTTTTGCTGTTACTGATGAACGCCGGCAATGTGCCGTTGCCTATAAACACATCGTTGTTACTTGTAACGCATGAGAGGGTGAATGGGTCGTAAGTGAAGGTGAGGTGGGAATTTGGGTTTTTCGAAGAAAGGGTTAAGTTGAAAAGGGTTGAGAGATGGGAGGAGGTGGAATCGGCGGTGGTCGTTAGGTTTAAGCGGTGGATACGGAGGGAAGCGAGGGTGAAAGAAGGGCGGTGAGGGCGGTAAAGGACATAAAGGATGGAACCAGCTATGGCAACTAAAAGGGCAAGGATAAGGATGATGAGGATGGTCCAGAAACAGCAGCAGCAGCAGTAGTTCCGGCGGGAACGGTGGTGATGACGGCGGTTGTAAGGCTGACGGTAAGGTTGGCGAGAAGTGGGGTTGTAGAGATTGGATTTTGTTGCTCCACCGTTGGTTGCAGTTGTTGTAGCAGCTGGGGGTCCGGCAGTGGAGCCGTTTGCGGGGGGCGGGGCGGCGGTTGTGGTAGCTGCGGGTTTAGAGGAAGGGAAGACAGACATTGTTAAAGAGGAAAAGAAACAGAGGCGGAGGGGTGCAGTACTAGAAATGGGAGAGTCAAAGAGATGAGATTTGTGGAGAGAAAGAAGAGTGAATTTGAGGAGAGGAATGGAAGAGAAAAGTACACTCCAACCAATGGAGATGCTGCCACCTCACTAGATTATGAAAATTTTATTTTATTTTCTCATCATATATATATATATTTGTCTATTGCGTGATTGGATAATTGGATTGATTATATTAAAAATTGGTTCGGTGTCATTTTAGAAGATTGACAAAAAAAATTAATATAAACCAATTGAATCGAGAAAAAATGGTTGAATCAGTTTAATTAGAATTTTAATTTTTTTTATTTTTATGAATTTTTTAATAATGTATTTAATTGAATATGAACTAGTCAAATAGGTTAGATCGATTAGACCGATAAACAGATAACGTTATCGGTTTGACTAATGATTCGATTTTGAAAATCTTAATCATTAGGTTTAACTATAAGTTCAAGCTTGATCGATAATATTGGTATTGTAACATATAAGAATATATGTGTTCGAATGTGGTTAAACACATACAAGTAGTAGGAACCATATCAAGAAATTATAATCTTAATTCAAATTTATTGTAGAACATTTTAAAATGTTAAAATATGCCACAAGTCAATATAATATTTATAAATTTAGAATTTAGTCTTGTACTTTTATTTTTAAAATTTCAGTCCTTTTAATTCTCAAATTTCTAAATTCAAGTCAACAATTAAAATTATTATTATGTCATTTTTATTTACATTGTTTGTAAGGGAGCATTTTTAACTTCCATACCGATGTTAATAATATACTAATATTTGACCCTGAGTAAAAGGACTGAAATTAATTTATAATTAATGACGAGGTTAATAATATACTAATATTTTGAGAAATTAATTAAATGTAATAACCCACATAAATATTTAAAACTTCAATGTAATTTATTATTTTCTATAGTTTACATTTATTATAGAATCTTCATACACGTAAAAGAGTTCTAATAGACTTATATTTTTAATCTCCAAAAGAAAACTCACTCCATATATTATTACATGTGATTATGATATGAAAGTGAAATAAATCTTAAATTGTTAATATATTGTATGAATATATAATATATTACCACCATATATAAATATTCACGGAGCATGAGTATTGTTGCCAATGCATGAGAATGTGAGCTTGAGTGTGTGCATTATTCTCCTATATATGAGTTGAAAAGGGTTACGGGTAGTTTTAGGCATTGTGTCAAAAAAAAGCAAATATGATCAGAAACTATAATGAGATTATTCAAAAAAAATCAAAAAATAAATTTATATTTTTAATTCATGATAAAAAATTTAATTTTTAAAAATTGAGACCAAGATATCATTTTAAGCTAAATTTGGCCTTTTAACCTTTAAAAAATGGTCAAATTTGACAATCAACCTTTAAAAAAGAGTTAAATTTTTTATTTTTTAATTGAAATACCGACAAAAATGTTAAATTTTTAAACATGACAACCCTTTCGATAATTTACATGTATTTGTTAATATATATATATTCTTAATAGTGAACTAGTAGATATCATACATTAAAATCATTATACTTTATTTAATAATTTATTTACTAATATATTAATTATGGTTACAACTATAATTATGGTTGGTGTTGCAATCACTTTTCATGAATTATTATAATTATGATTTATAAATTTATTTTAACACACTATATTTACTTATTAATATATAAATTGTAATAAAAATAAGAATTGTAATAATTTATCATAATTTTATGAAATTGGGACTAAAAAATATTAAAAACCAAATTTTATAACAAGGACAATTGAGTAAAATATACTTCTAGATAATCTCACATTCCGTCAACCAAACACCGAATATTATATTCAAGCTAAATGAACCAAATAAGATAATCTCACATTCTACCCATAATGTTACATTCCCGTAATCCTATTACGAAAAATAATCTAAGATTCAGCAAATCAAATATTCCAAAAATTAAGTTTAACAAGGCTAAAATAATAAAAAAAATCCTCAACTTCAAGGCAAATACAATAATTTTGTTTAGGAGTTTCGGGGTCAAAGATAAATATATTGCGTTAAAAATATTTAAATTAAATTATATATTTTTAAGAGGAGACAAAATTTAAAAAAATTTCATTTTATGAAAGATTTAAAATGCTTAAATTTAATATTTTTATTATCGGAGGGCCTTCTATAGATATTTCACCATTGGCCCAAAGGGACCAAGGCCCCCCGCCTCTTGGCTACGCCTCTGCTCAACTTTGGAAATGTGATGTCCCTTCTTTTTTTTTTTTTTTCTCTGAATATGCTCTTAATTTTTAACGTAAACTAAAAATAAACCATTAACTTTAGAATATAACAACATAAACCCCTAACTTTTAATTTATATCTAAATTAAACTGTAAAATGAACCAGCCTTTCATTTAAAATAAGGTTTACACTCAAATAAGGGCTTATATATTTTGAATTCTATTATGCAAGGTTTTCAAAATCGATTTAGACAATTTGATCAGTGTGTTTGGTTTGATTTAATAAATAATTAAAAATTAAATATATTAAAATTAGAGAAAATTTGTTCAAACAGTTTTTAGCTTAATTCAACCGGTTTCAGTTTGTACTAATTTTACGGGTCAATCGATCCAACCTTTTATTTTAGATCAATATCATAATCGATTCTTAATCTAATATCGATTGATCCGAATCTGAAAACAATTAGAGGATTTTAATAAAATATTAATGATTGAATCTCTAATGTGTATTATGAAGCTTTAAATCCATCATAGGGTTGACCATTCAAATAAAGATTTAAGAAAATATGATTGATTTTGTTCTTTTAAGGCAAGAATTAACGAAAAGTGGAGCAAAAAGAAATAAAAAAATATAATTAATAGTTAAATCACCCAGTTCCAGTTGTATTAACTTAAAACCCAAGTTAATTTATGACTTCATTAATTAACAAAAGCAGGTTTGGAGATTGGAGGATCCACTAATTAAATAAGCTGTTCACATATTAATGGCTTTGATTATCAAAATCATTCATTTTGTACTTTCCTTAACACTCAATGTCCATTTCAAGCCTTTAGCCTTCACTTTTTCTGCTTTCTCCTACCTAATTCTTAGATTAGACAAGTTTATTACCATCAACAAAATATTCATTATTTTTTCACCCAATAAAATATCTAAAATTTTATATTTTAAAAAAAGAATATTCTAGGTAATTTGATATCCAGATTTAAAATTATAAAATTAAAAATAAATTATTAAAAAATATTTTAAGAAATTCTAAAATTCCATATGAAGTGAAAGTCAAAACAATACAACAAAATAGTGAAAATTTTAATTTAAAAATAGTTTCTTAAACACATTTTAAATATATATCATAATATTCTACCAATTTTGTTTCTACAATTTCTTGAGATTTTAATGAATATTCCATTATTTAAAATCAATAATTCATTATTTATATTACATTTTTAATTTTTATTAAATTGATATCATAAATCAATAGGTCGTCAACTCAATTAAACACCCTTTTATATACAAAATAAATTATATTATTAATTAGTATGTTTTATCTTTTATATTCTTAATCAGCATGTAAATCAGATTTTTACTGCTGACTAAACTCTTTCCAAGGTTAATATGATGGTGTTTACAAATTTAAATTTAATATTTAATATTTTATTTATTAAAATTATCAAACTTAACAATATTTTTTAGTGTTTTCATTATAGTATCATATATTATTATTAATTTAATTTAATTTTTATGCTATAAATTACATAATATATACTAAAATTTCAAAAAGTCCTCCGAAGAAAACTAAAATATCAATTAAACTCTTCGCACTCAATTGAACTCTTTAAATCATGATTTGTACTAAATTAAATTCCTTAAATTTATTTTTCCATCAAAGCACTTAATGAGTCACTAAGTACAAAGTAGAATGACTAAATATTTTTTATTTTTAAGTAGAGGGACAAATTTGAAGAAAATTTTCTCTTATTTAAAGTTTCACTTAATTCAACTTTAAATTTAATTAAAATTTAATGTAATCATCATATAAAAAATATTAATTGAAAAAAAAAATCTGTTACAAGTTGATTGATAAAATATAGTTGATTTTTAAACACCAGCAAAATGATGAAACAACATACACCCCAAGTGGTTTCCAAATTTATACATACATACATACATACATACATACATACATACACAAGTCTATATATATTTCATTTCTTTGCCCTTACTAAACTCAAAAATATTATAAACATCCAAATAATTCAACAATAAAACAACACAGCATTGAAAACCAACAACATTACAGCCGAGATAGAGACTCGAACAGATAGAGATGAGGCCTTGGATGAATAGAAATAGTAATAAGGGTAAGGGTAAGGGTACTGGCGTGGTGTAGTAGGTGGCCCTTGACCTGATGGCTCATTGTAGAAGTACTTAAAAGGAGGTGGTGGACTGCCCTTGGAGGAAGGTGCCGGTGGAGATGGAGGTGGTGAGACTGATACCGATGGTGGTGGGGAGTGTTGGGGAGTTTGTGGTGACATTGGTGTGTAGTAAAAGTAAGGTACATCCGGTGGCGGCGTGTGATGAGCCGACACCGAGGGCGGCGGAAACGACTTCAACGGTGGCGCAGGTGGTGGAGAACAAATGACAGGACATGTTGAACATTCACTGATGCATAGTAAACCGGCTGATGGTGTCCCAATTTCTTCCATTGATGTTACACTAGGAACCATGATCATCATCATCATCCCCATGAACCCTACTTTGAAAACCAATAAAACCCATTTGCTTCCTTGGGATAATTGACCATTTGGAAACCTCATGATCACCATTTTTTTTTTTTTTATCAACACAAAGGAAAAATGAAGACTATATGCACCAAGATAGGCAGGCCACTTAACCCTTTTACATGCGTGTGTATGGCTCTTTCTTAAAGCCTAGTTTTTAGATGATTCAACAAAATTCTTTGCTTTCATCTGTGAAATACTTTTCTGGATTAAATTACAATGGAAAGTTAATTTGATTCAAATATCAGAAATACCCTTGCAAACTCACTCAACTTTCACAACATAAGACCTTGAAGTTTTGGTTACCCTTCCAATATGAATATATTTATATTATACTGAAAAAAGTAGTGTAGATCCTTTGGAAAAAATAGTAGGATTTATGGTATAGACTTTTTCTTTCGGTGTTGATTTTGAGTCTTAGTTGATTGAGTTTTAATTTAGTTGATATTAATATTATTGTCGGTGTAAGAAAATATGAATTTGAGCAAATTAAAACGCGTTTATCCACCTATATAAATGTTAAGAAAATATTATAGGTAATTCAAAACCCTCATCATAAATTTTTTGTCTTTTATCTCTTTATGATGATTAAATATAATTAAAAGAGGCAGACAATGATAAATTGGGGTAACCCATATAATGGTGTAAAGACAATATTGAATGACATGGTTAAACATTAGTGTTAATAATTTTTTTTATCTATTAATATTTTGAAGGTTTGTAAATATTTCATGGAAGGGGAATCCAATGTTATAATTTTTTTTTTTTTATACCTTCCTCTTAACATAAGTTCACCTTTGTATCCATTCTCTCCTTACAATGTCACCCAATTATCACTTTATTCTTTGCTTGGTGCTTTGCTTTCGAAGGAGGGTTCTTCAATATCCTCCTACATTTGATCTCATTAGTTATGTTTGCAATCACAATAAATTTGTTAACATCCTCACAAAAACAATGACCTGAAACTATTATTCAAATACATGACCAAATTTCATCGCTAAGCATATTTGTTAGACTTGTTGAATTGAAAATTAGTGGGGTGGATTAAAAGGTTGGAACGGTTGGATCACAATATAGGTTTTGATCATATCTACTTTTTTGACATAATGCTTAGAGCTACTCATAGTTCCTCATCAACCTATAAATAGGAGGATAATGCGCTTCAACACACTTGAACCTACGTCCTCCTACATTGACAACAATATTTATGACGATCGAACTAAGACTCAATCGACAAAACTCGAATAACCCTCTAAACTCTTGCCCTCAAAAATTAAAGGAATAAAATGAATATTATAAGACCATATATATATAATGTAGACAGCAAATTTGGTTCCAACCCAAATGGAAACTTTTGCTTTAAACTTATTTTCAAATCTGATTTTAAACTCAAGACTATTGTTGATTTGGACTAAAATATTTTATTATGTAAATCTGAATTTTAGGCTTTGAAATTGGATTGAAATTTGGACTAATGAAAAAAAAAAAAAAAACCATTGAGTTAATGGGTTTTGAGCTGTTCTTATTTTTAGGGATCATTTTTTTTTTTTTTTTTTTGTTTTAATAAAAAAAATTGGGTTTGCCCATTGGTTTTAAATTTTAGGTACCTAATTTTTTTTTCGAATTTAGTATTTGAATTTATCAAATATTTTATAAATTATTCTAATATACTAATAATGTTATTTTTATGAGGTAGTGAAATAATCAATGTATAATCGACATGTGACAGATAATATGATATTTCTTATTTTGTATTTTATATGTTCAATTACTTTTGATTTTGTTAATTTTATTTATTAATTTAAAATAATGAATTTCTTTTAATTTGGGTTTTAAAATTCTTGTTTTCTTATTCAATATTAATTCATTTAGTATAGCTCAATATTTATTTTAAAAAAATGAATCACCTCTAATATTGACGATATTTTTGTAGAATAACACAATTTTTTTTAAACATCGTTAGTGTTTTATGTAATTTACATAACATTTAACAAGTTTAGGTATCAAATTAAACCTAAAAAACTTAAGTACTAAATTAGGAAAATGCCTAATTCATGTACCAAATTGAGTAAAAAAGTTTAAATTAAGTACCAAATTAAAAAAAATATCAAGTACAAAATATTATATTAAGCTCAAAAAAGCACCAATGAATTGGTGAGACACATGTAAATTGAGGAACAGCTTAAGGCGTTCCTTTTATATATATAGTTAATATTATAGTTTTCTTCCATGCTTTGCATTGGATTAATTAATTTTTTACTAAATTATAAGATAAAATTTAAAATTATAATTTATTCAAAGATTTTTACTCTTCGTATATTTAAAATTTAATTTTATGTCTTTATTTTCAGAAATTTAGTTTAATTATTTTTGAATAGGTTAATTTGTTTATACTGTTAAAATTCTTTTATTAAATTTGTTGATATAGTATTTTGAAATTAAAAAAAATTCACTTGGTATTTAATAAAGAATTTTAACAATGCTAATAATTCTTAAAAATTCACATCATCACTTTAATTAGAATAAAGTATTTAGACTAACAAATGACATTATAAAATTGAGATACCATATTATGTCAAAATTAAGATATATAAATTAAATCTCAAATTTAAGCGAAATATAGAGATTAAATTGAAATTTTTCCATTTTATAATTTAAAAAAATTAGAGGAATTGAACTTGAAATTTACTCATTATGTTGTTATGTCAAAAAGGGGAGAAAATAATGGAGAGGTGTCGGTTGTAGAACCTTGGGACATTTCTTTTATATAGCAGTATAGATTATATTAATACAAGTACTTAACTATATTTTATTAAAATTAAAAAAAATACAAGAAAGTTTAAAAAAATACCAAAATTACAAAAATATATAATTGGGAAAATTACAAAATGACCCCTATTTTTCTAAGGTTTACGATTTAGTCCTCGTAATTGTCTAGGACAAGTAGTCGCTTTCAGTCCAGTGGCCAACTACCCATACCTTGCGACGACCTCCTCTGCCAGCTCTCATCTCTATCTTGGCCTCGTTAAGAACAAAAAATAGAGTTTAGTAATTTGTGCAATTTAACTGTTGAGTTCAGAGCTAACCCTGACTCTCGGCCTCACCAAACACCGCAAGCCACCATACTTCCTCACCATTTTTTTCATAATAAAAAGGAAAGGTATAATTCAAGATTTGGCCCATAAAGCATACTCATTTTTCTATTTTGGTACTTAATTCTTGTGTTCCAATTTTGTACTTAAAAGTATCAATTTCTCTATTTTTAGTCCATTTTGTAACGGTCATTAAAAAAAATCCGTTAGACAACTTTGGTTAATAAAAAAGTGCCATGTGACATATTTTGACTAATAAAAAAAAGTATGAATTTGTGATATTGATGAGTCACTTCCAATCTTTGGAGTTGGGTAGTTTGTTAAGGTTCCGAGTTGGAGAATGACTAAGTTTTTCTTAATCACAGTTTTTAGAATTGGATCGATGATCGAATTGGTTAGGTAAATAGATTGTCGGTCTAACCGTTCAACTGATTCGTTTGATTCAATTAGATAAATCATTAAGAATTTAATAAAAATAAAAAATATATATATTAAAAATCTGGTTCAATCGGTTTTTTACCAAGTTCAACCAGTTAGCATTAGTTTCTAAGTCAACCAGTCCAAAATTCCTTTCGGATCAATACCTTGATCAGTTTCCAGTTCAACTAGTCCAATCGGCCAGTCCAGTCAGGTTCAAACAACTTTGTTCCTAACTATCATCAAATGAACAAATTATTAAAGGATAAACTACATTAGTAAGTAGTCATCCGACTATGATTCTTTTTTTTGGTCACCCAACTATGAAAGTTGTCTTCTTCTTTTTATCACCCAAATATCTTAGATTTTTGAGTGTTTCCTTTTATGTTACCCATTTAGTAACCAAAAAGGATAAAATTAAATAAGTGAATGACAATTTTGTAACTTTTCATAATTTTATGACAAAAAATAAAAACTACAGTTGAGTCACCTCTGCTATAGTTTTTCCATTATTAAATTATTATTTAGAGAACTCAGTATACTATAATTAAACTGCTTTATAGTCTGAACGGCAAGAAGTAGTTGGACTGGAATGAATAGTAAATATTAATGGGTTTTCCTGCAATTTTGCCAAACCCAACAAATATTTGGAACTTCAATTTTGACCCTTTTTTAAAGTTCCATGCTTTCACATGAATTTTATGATTTCGCAAAGCGTTACACCATATAATAATCTTTTAATATTTTACAAGCGAAATAAAAAATAAAATCGATAAATCAAATAATAATCTTTTAATAAATAAATTGATATAATCAAATTAAGAGAGGGATGTGTATCACAAGATTTGATCTTTAATGCCACTTATGGTACTCGGCCTCTTGCCCCACATATTCTTCTAGTTTGCCACGATATTTATTTTTTTAATAAGTGACGGGATTTGATTATATAAATTCTAATACGTACGTACATATATATATTTAAATGTAAAAATATGTTCGATAATTGCTTTGAAAGAAACAAGGAAGCAGACTTTCTTGGTAGACTCATTCAACAACTACTATTGTTACTAAAATCACATATTAGTGTGAAAAATGAGAAATCATTGCTTTACTGATAAAAAAAGGCTCTTAGAGGAGATACAACAAACACATGGAGGACTTCTTTTATCTTTTAGGACTTTACTTGCCTTTCCTTTTATTCAAAAACTGGGAAACTAAAGGGAAAATGTAGCAGCAGAAAATGTTGAATTTGTTAACCCTACATGGATCCGCTGACCATTACTAAATCAAGTCAATTGCAGCATTAAGCCCCTAATCTTTTTGGAGGCTACTACTTTTCTACTAATTTTACCCTTTCCCTTGTTTTCAGCTGCCAAATCACATGCTCATCCGTTAAATTAACCAACGTTTTGTTTTGTTTAATCAGTCTAATTGTTGTTTTAGTCCCTCTAGTTTACTAAAGTTTAGAATTTATTCAGCATAATTTGGGTTTTTTTTTTAACATTTATAACATTATATTAATAAATCTAAATTTATATTATCATTTGTTGTTTGCCATTAGAATGATGATATTATATTAACATTCATATCTATTCATTTTGACATAATGCCTAGAACTAGCTATAACCCCTCCGCAACCCATAAGTAGGAAGATAATGCGTTTCAGTGCACTCGAACTCATATTCTCCTGCATTGACAATAATACCTATGTCGATTGAGCTGAGACTCAATCAACCATTTTAAAAGAAATTTTATATCATCATTTTAACGAGTAATAATATTATCCATTTGAACTTATTAATAACATTATAAAAGTAGAAGGATCAAATATGCTCGTATTAAAATAAAGAGATTAAATAAAAATTCAGATAAAAGGACTAAATCCATAATTAGGCATAGTTTATCTACGTTACATAATTGCAAAGATAATGAGGTTCTTTTTAATTATCAAATAAAAAAATTTTAAAAATAGAATAACGTAAATATAAAATATGTGTATACGTAAATCTGCATGATTACCGGGGAGTTGTTGGATCAAAACGTCATCTATCCTTTATTCCAGGGCCTATACTTTTATGGAAATATAAAGATTCCCATGCAATTTTTCCCCTTTTATTTTTTTTACGTAATAATTTATGTGGCCCTCCAACTCCTAAAAAAAATCATTTTAGTCATTCATTTAATTTTTTATCTCTTTTAGCTCTTGAACTTACATTATTTATAAAATCAACCCAAAATGGAAGGATTAATTTTATTGACGTGGTATGATATTCACATAGCAATCTACGTGTATGTTATATTAGTAAAGTTAACAAACATTAACTTTTTCATTCATTTTGACAAATAGCTAAATGAGAGCTGTCGATTGATGTATGGGATGCAAACAAAAAAAGTCATACAGCAATAATTTTAATTATTCAATGACTTAAATGAAAACTTTTGAATAATTTAATAATTATTTTTATAATTTTTTAAAATTAAATGACCAAAATATAAATTTATTAATAGTTTCATGATTTTAGATGTAATTTATCTATAAAAAAAGGTAAAAGAGAAAGGGAAAAGAAGAAATGAAAAGCAGGTAGACAAAATGACATAAATTTCCACAAAATTAGACATTGGTATAAAAAATAATGTAAAGGAATCCATTGTTAAAAAGGGTCAATTGTCAATTTCAGCAAGCAAAGCATCTCTTGCTATACATGTTTCTTTCTGGGGATGATTATTGAGTACGTCATTGCCAATGACTCAAGTCTGCAACGTTTTCAATGGTTATCTTTTAGTTCGATTAAATAAATTTTTAAAAATTTAAAATAATAAAAGATATTTAATTAATTTTTAATTCGGTTCGCGAGCTAATCGTTTTAATATTCTTTTTAAGTCGGGTCCAAACAACCATGTAAATCCATTTATTTGTAGGTTGTAATAAAAATCGGGAAAATCAAAAGTCATTCTAACTATAGCGTTCGGTTCGACTTCAATTAAATTTTGTGTAAGATATTATTTAAATTTATTTCATTCGATTTTCGATTTATAAGATAAGAGTCGTTACAATCCAAACAAAATCCTATTTCTATTTAATTTATAAGTAGTTTTGATTTTTTTGTAATATTATATATATAAATTAGTGAGAATAATTTCAAAAGTATATTAAAAATTTAAATTTTCTTAAAAAACTGATAAATCGGATCTTAATTATTTTTATGTCAAGACTTAATTATTTTATTTAAATTTTACACAATTTAGTTTTTATTTTATTTTATAATGTCAAGTGATGAGGTGAAATATTTTATAAAGGATCCTCAAGTATTTAGTTTTCTAACTATATAATTGAATAACAGTAAAATAAAAAGTTTTCACATTAATGATAGCAACTGACGGTGAATATCAAAATAGATATGCTAAAAGTATGCCAAATTAAAATCAAGGATTAAATTATAAAATTTAGTATAATAAAAGACTAAAACTAGAATTTGACCAAGTCAAATGGAGGGTCTGCGACGCAAAGCAAAAGAAAGTTCACCAACCGCCACCAGTCCAAATCCATCATAAGTTATAACGTTTGACTTTCTTTCTATCTAATTGATACTTTGTTTTTAATATATAATTAGTATAATTGTAAATTTGGTCCTCAATATTTAAAATTTTATCAATTTAATTTTGATTTTTTAAAATTAAATTTAATCACTAACATTAACCAAATTGTTTTTTTAATGAAAACACCGACTAAACATTATTTTTTTAATAATGTTAGTGTGGCAATCGTCATATGTGTTGCCATATTTAAAAATTTAATGTCTTAATCAGTATTTTCATTAAATAAAATAAAATTTTAATTCTTTTTGAAAGGTTGATGGTCAGATTCAACTCTTTTTAAAAAATTAAGGGCCAAAGCTAGCAAAAAATTAAGAGCCAATTTGACAACAGATGTAAATGTTAAGGGCTTAATTTGTCATTATGCCCATTTAATTTGGTATATGAATTGTGACAAAAGAACTCAAATATCAAATTGAACATTAAAACAAAATTCAAGTATAAAAAATTATATTAACCTTAATTTAAATTTGTTAAATGCATTTTTTTATGAAAATACATTCCTTGAATAAAATCAATCTCTATAAATGTTTCCATGGCAAAGACTAAATATTAAAATTGAGCATTTTTTAATGTTTTTAATTCTAAAGAGTTTTACTTTAAAATAAGCAATGATGATACATAACGGTTGAAGTTTGAGTCTTACAATATGCAATTATAATGTGCGAACCATTTTTTCATATTATTTTGATTTAAATTTTAATATATGTGGATTTTGTTCATATTTATTTTGATTTAGGTGTGATTATATTCTGATTTTCAAGTGCTTTATATTGAATTAATTTTAATTATAGATTTCATGTTAGTTTCATTCGAGCCACATTTTAGTGTTGTTCATTGTTTCATTTTGATTTACCAAAGTGTAGTGGCTCATCTTACACATTAACAATTTGTTAATCAATTCATTTAATGAAAATATCTATTCAAAACTCTTAAGCAGAATCTATAGTATCTTGACATGTTCTTTCACATTTCCCATTTATAGTCATTAATCTTTATGTGATTCATATACATCGTTTTCATTTCTTTGAACTACGGCATGCTTAAATCATCAATTTCCTTAATATCGTTTAAGGTAAGTTCACTAGGTCACACACTATTAAAGCTCATTATCATGTGAAGTTGATCTCTTTTGATTACCTATACATTTACCTTATTTTCATCTCTTTTAGTTACAAGACATTTAGTTCATAACACTTACTCTTACTTTTGGCCATCTATAGTAACATTTAAAGTTTATTAACAACCTTTAACTCATTTTCACCCATAGTAAACTCTAGTAAAACCAACTAGGGTACACGAGACTCGTCTACCACACCAATGAGCACCGAAGTGTGAAACTCTAAGATAGAGCAAGCATCCCTCCACCACACCAAAGAGTTCATAAGAGCATAAACTACACCACACTAAGATGTACGTAAGTGCAAGGTTTGAAGGCAATATAAAGTGCACATAAGTGCGAAAACTTCGACAAAACTCCAATGCACTATAGCCCCTAATTGGCATGCCAACCGTATCCTAACATTTCACTAAGTCTACTAGGGCACTTTACAATTATAATTAACAAGTATTCAACAAAGCCATTAACAAACGCATGTACACACATCATATAAGGGCACCTTAGAATATCCATGTGCAAAATCATATTAATAAAGGCCTCTTGAGCATGTTCATCTCCACATAGAGGCACCATACGTTCTTTTCATATACTTACTCATTTTCATATTTCTTTAGGCATTGTAAACATATTCATTTCATATAATAGCTCCCAAAAGCAAAAAGTCATATTTTCATTCTTCTTTATCTTTTACATATCAATTCTCATATTTTAACATGATATCGACTAATAAGTCTTATTTTTTGCCACAATGCTATCTATTCATATTTTTACATTAATAATATAATTTTACATGTCAAACATGGCGAAGCCAGAACAACTTTTTAGGAGTCCGGATTAAATTTTAATTTTTTATAGTTTATATCTTTATAATTTGTAAAGGATTAAACCAAATTTTTATAATTTTAGGGGGGCCAAAGTGTAATTTTACTTTTATTAATTTAAAATTTTTAAAAAATTTTAAAAGCCTAAATAATAATTTTACATTTTAGGGGAGCGGGGCTCATGCCAACCCCCTGGCTTCGCCCCTGATGTCAAACCATGCTTACTAGCACTTTCATAACAATTAATATCTCCATATTATATTTTTATTTTACAAAGCATTTCTTAACTAACAATTCCAACATAACAAGTTATGGAGTTATTTCATATCCTTTAAACCATGGGATTTGCATATGTTTATTACAAATTTCCATTCCATATTTATCACCTATATTTTTACCTAATTCATAAACTTTAATATAAGATAAATAAGAGTATCAAAGGTACTTACTTTAATGGATGTTTTAAAACACTTAATCAAGCTTCCATGAGCTCCACTCTGTCGTCATTTAAGTTTATAATTTCTATAAATCACCATCTTTTTATTTTCGTACAACATAAATACATTCAAAAATAAATATAAATTTATTCTAAGCTTTCTAATGACAAATCATAGCAAATATCAAGCTAATGTAGGCGTGGAGTTTTCTCACTCAAGCCATAAATTATCCCACCAAAACTCATGAAACCTTAGGCTTCCACGGCTGAAATTGATGAAGGAAATGAGCTTAAGGGTTGATTTCATGAAGATTTCAACATTATCTCAAGGTGGGTAGTGGAAATTTTGAGAGAAAATGGGGAAATAAGCAAGGAGATGAAGAAGAAGAACAAAGGCTACTACTACTAGCCGAAAAAAAAAGAAGAGAAAATGAGGCTGATGGGGGTTGTCGTCCGCTACAAAAATATCAACATGTGGGTCATTTCCTTAATACGGGGTTCCCATTGTCTAAAATAATTTCGGATACTAAATATCATATTTAAATATTATTTCCATCATAAAGGTCTCAGTAATTGAACAAATTACCTTTTTTATGGCAAAATTACCATATTTCCCCATTTTGTTTTTTAGTGATTTTTTCTCAAAACTCGATATTTAAGACCAATTCAAGATAATAAGTCATAATAAATATTTAATAGAAGTCCTTGAGTGGTTTGAATTACAATTTTCCCTTTTCTGGTGAAAATGTAAAATTTACAATTTAATCTTTGAACTTTTCAAAATTTTCAATTTAATCCTTTTGTCACATGTCCACTTCTAAATTCTTTTCAAAATTTTCTCAATCTCAATTATCAACTTTGATTCCATAAGATTCCTTTAACCAATTCAATTTCCAAATTTTCTCACCAATTTACTATATTAGTTACCAAAATTTTGCAACGTGTCCAGTTGAAAATTTTGGAATGTTACACTTTAAACTAGCGCTTTTTGTGAAAACACCCCGAAATGAATAGAAAAGTCAGCGTTGTTAACTTTGTTGACATAACAATCCATATGAATGTCACGTTAGTAATAAATAAATTTTTCTAAAAATTATAGAATATTATCATAAATTTATTATTAAATAATTTTTATATTTTTATCATTTTTAATAATTTTAATTTTTTATTTTTTATTTTTGACTTTTGACTTTTATATTTTTAAATTTAAAAAATTATTAATTGTTGGCGTGACATATACATGGATGTCATGTAAGCAAAGTTACAAAATATTAACTTTTTCATTCATTTTGGTATGATTTGATTAACAAAATAAGTTTTAGTGCAAAAAGGTAAAAATTAAATTGATAACTAAAATAACTTTTTTTTATATAAAGTTGAAGAGTCGAATAAGTCGTTATGTATTGGTTTTATACATTTGTGATATGAATTTTGAATTATTGATTGGTATAGTGAAATTTTTCAATTTCGTAAGTATTGATGTAGTCGCATCAAGTAAAGTTAGAAATTTTGTGTTGGAATCAAATATAAAATTAAAAAACTAATTGAAAATGCATTTTTTTATTTAATCAATAAATAATTAATTTATTAATTTTAAAAAAAATAAACAATTATATCGTTTTATATTCCCCATTTAAGTATAAAGATATATCTATTTTGGTGGATATATTAAGAACAGAAAATTAAATTCAATGATTAAAAGAGAGAAATTGACGCATAAGAGATAAGCCTCATTAGTGTTGATAGATTGCCACCTTACCGTAACAATTGTCTCACCTATAAAATTCTTCGAGACATAAATCATGCTTCAGATGTCAAATTGAACCTCTTTGTGTTCACACACACCTTCACCTTTTTCACACCTTTTCTTCACTTTTCAAACCCTATTTCTTTCCCTTTTTTTTTAAAAAAAAATTCAGTATCTTTCCAATTTCACCTTAAATCTTTTTCATATATATGAATATATCCCAGCTTTGGCATTTCAAGACCCCATTTTTTTCCTTGTTTTTCTTTGTTTTCTTTTGAAATGAATAACGGTGACAATTGCAAACGGCGACGAAAGGAGGGGTTCACTGCAGACGAAGACGACGGCGAAAACGACGATAGCTGTTCCAGTGGTCGTGAAACGAAGAAGAAAGATTTGAATGGTATCATCACTTCGTTAATCTTGCTTGATGAGCAAGAAAAGCGAGATCGGGAGGAACGAAACGATGCGTTCAAAGAAGAGAAATCGGTTATGGAGTCTACTCATACCAAAGGAACCCGAACCATGCTTGAATTTCACTCTAATTTAAACGATTATTACTCTAAAATCGACGAAACCGACCGTTTAAAGCGGAAGAAATCCGGTGTCAAGGCGGCGACTGTGGTTGCTACCGCTTCGAATCATGTGGCTGAGGACGGGAATGGGAAGGGTCAACAGAGACGGTTATGGGTGAAAGATAGGTCAAACGCATGGTGGGATGAATGTAACCGACCCGATTACCCGGAAGAAGAATTTAAAAAGGCGTTTAGGATGAGCAAGTCAACGTTTGACCTCATATGCGATGAGTTAAACGCCGTTATCGCCAAAGAAGACACCACGTTACGGAACGCGATCCCGGTGAAACAAAGGGTAGCTGTTTGCATTTGGCGTTTGGCGACGGGTGAACCGTTACGGCTCGTTTCGAAACGATTCGGTTTAGGCATCTCGACGTGTCACAAACTGGTCCTCGAAGTCTGTTCAGCAATACGCAACGTCTTGATGCCGAAATACTTACAATGGCCGGACGAAGACTCCTTACGGAAAATAAAACAACAATTCGAGGGCATTTCTGGAATACCAAACGTCGTCGGATCGATGTACACTACACATATACCAATCATTGCTCCAAAGATAAGCGTGGCTGCATATTTCAATAAAAGACACACAGAACGGAACCAGAAAACGTCGTATTCGATCACCGTACAAGGAGTCGTCGACCCGACCGGAGTTTTCACCGACGTATGTATCGGTTGGCCCGGTTCAATGACCGACGATCAAGTCCTCGAAAAATCAGCTCTTTTCCAAAGGGCTAAAAACGGTGGTCTATTGAACGGCGTTTGGGTGGTCGGAAACTCTGGGTATCCATTAATGGATTGGGTTTTAGTTCCTTACAATCAACAGCATTTAACATGGACACAACACGCATTCAATGAAAAGATTAGTGAGATCCAAAAGGTAGCTAAAGAAGCATTTGGGAGATTAAAAGGGAGATGGTGTTGTTTACAGAAAAGAACGGAGGTGAAATTACAGGATTTGCCGGTGGTGCTCGGAGCATGCTGCGTTTTACATAATATTTGTGAAATGAAAAAGGAAGGGATCGATCCTGAGTTGAAAATTGAGGTTATTGATGATGAAATGATGGCTGAAGATGGGTTAAGATCGGTGAGTTCATTGAAAGCTAGAGATGCTATTGCTCATAACCTTTTACATCATGGTCTTGCTGGTACTGGGTTTCTGTAAGTTATAATATATACCCAAAAATGGAAATATTTATGTTCTTTTTAAAAAAATTAGAAATTCTTTTTTTTTTTGGGGGAGATTAGTTGTTGTAGAAGATAATGTGTATTAGGGTTTATAGTTCTTTGATTATGGAATAAATTATATGAATGAAAATCTAACATAGAAACATTCTTTTAAATGTTCAATAATTGTAAAGTTATATTGAAATTCTGTTTTTATTCTTCTTTTCAATTTTGTTTTGTTGATATTAGTGCAATTGTTTGTAAATCTAGGTCGATCTATTTCTATATTACAGAATAGTTGTTAATTTTAGCCTTAATTTTTTTAAAGTTAAATTTGATTATTAATTAAAAAGTAAAATTTTCTTTTTAATGGAAATGTTTAACAAGACACTATTTATCTAATAAATAATTTAAAATTTATAAAATACTTAAAAATAAAAATTTTAAAAATAGCATGAATCATATGTGAATCATATTTAAAATTTAACGTTTTACTTTATATTTCCATTTAAAAAATAATTTAATTCTTTTTAAAAGGTTGAGAATTATTAAATTTATGGTTATGCCTTAAAAAAAAAAAGTAAGGAATTAGAAGTCGAATTACACTATTGTATACCTCGCTGCAGTGGGAAATTAATTATAATTTTCAATTAAAATAAAAATTATCTATTAAAATATTATTTTATATCTTTAATATTTTATGAAAATGAATTTATAATTAAATTAAAATAAATTTAAAAATATGTGGTAATTTTAAATTAGAAATATGATGTGATAGAACTAAAACATAATTTAATGGACGGATTAATCTCTTCGTAATATAATTTAAAATTAAATAATAAATTAAATAATAAAATATATTTATTTGTATATAATTATTATGATTAGAAAAAGCAGGACACATGTCCTCAGGGCCTTCTTTTTGTCACGAGAGTTGGATAGGTGTCGCATTGAGAAATGATTTGGACACTGCTTTTATATATAGTGTATAGATTTATGGATATAAATTTAAATTTTAGGATATTTTAAGGACTAAAACTAAAATTATACCATCATTTTAAAATTCAGAAAGAAAGAAAGCTTTTAGGGAAGTGATTTTCTAGATAAACAAATTTTGGGGTGATTTTTTTTATTTTAAAATGTCACAATAATTAATTTAACACAAACAAAAATAGTATTAAGAGCTGAACCTAAATTCTAGAATATAAAAATAAAGGGTCTAAATTTTAATTTTGAAAAGTAGAGAGACTTTAAGCAATTTTAACCTCTTTTATATTACATGACTGATTAATTGTATAATTGGTGTAATTAATGATAAGCATAAAGAAGCTTCTGAACAAAACTTAATTAAAAAATTAGTATAAACTAGAAAACAAAAATAAATAAATAAAAAAAAAAAAAGCTTCAATTTGAAGGGGACGGCAAGTTTATCACCACAATTATTGATTTATCAAATAAATAAAGGAATAGTTGTGAATATAAAAAAAAAGTGTTTTAAACCTGGTGACTTAATCCCCAAGTCTAGAAACCACAAATAATACTGATTTGACTTCATGTGCAAGTCTCGAGATCAGAATTATTTGTGGGACGACTTTGAACAAGAAACAAAATAGTGGCATTTTTAAAAAAATTATTTTCACATTGAAGTCTTACCACTCCCAAGGTGGGATGGTGCCAGAAAATAATTGACAGTTTTAGATGACATGACAGAGAATTGCAGGTATATTCCCACCCGTCAAATGCATTTATGTCATTGCAATTAAAACTCTAGGGTAATATTTACTATTAAAGTTATTAAATTATTAGTAAATTTTATTTTGATCATTCAACGTTAAAGTAGTTATAAAATAGTTACTAAATTATTTAAAAATTTTATTTAAGTTATTGGGTTGTTATGGTTTTTTAAAAAGTCATGTGAGCGAGTTTCGAATGATTATTCGACGATTGATACAGTAGATCAGTACTCATCGATGAGTAGAAGAACATACCTTAGATTTAAAGTTGTTAATCAGATTTGTGATGTTTAAAATTGTTTTATGAAGAAAAGAAAAACTGAATTGTAGAAGAGAATGGGAAGGAAAGCTTTTGATTGATACAGGCAATACGAATAAAAAAGGCCAAAATGATAAATTTAGCCACGAACGTTTGTATGTTTTGTCAAAATGATCTTAATTGTAGTTTTGAGTCTTTTTGACCATCAATCTTTGTCTTTTTTTATTCAATCTGCTTTTTCTAACAGATTTAATGAAAGTACCGTTAAAAAAGTTAACGAGGATGATGTGAAATACTTTTAATAAGATTTAATTTATTACTTAGATAACCTAATAAGATAATTGCGTGTGGAAAATGATAAAATAAATAAATAATACATTAAATTAAAAAAATAGCTCTTAATTTAAAGAAAATAAATGTAATTATCTAAAAAATTAACTCAATAGAAAAACTTCACAATAAACAAACGTATGAAAGATTGAAACATTGATTTTATTCATTAAATCTGTTAGAAAATACAATTTGAAAAAAAAAATCAAAGGTTGATGGTCAAAAAAGGCTAAAAAATACAATTAGGGCCATTTGGATAAAACATGCAAACTTTAGTGGCCAAATTTATCGTTAAGTCATTACTTAAATGAAAACTTTCAATTATTTTGTAACTTTTTTTAAATTGAGTGATCAGAATATAAGTTTACTAATAGTTTGGTGACTTTGGGTGGAATTTACCCAAAAATCTTCTGTGAATTTGTGATGATGATGATGAGGTTTTTTCCAAGAGCAAAAAACATGAAAAACATTTTAACAAACTTATCTGATTGAAAAACATGTTGGCATGATAGATATCCAAAGTCACAAACAATATCCTCTTATTACGTCTTCACATGCCTCCACGCGTTTAAATAGGAAAATGTTTGAAAAAAAAATGTATTTGGTTGGGAAAATATAAAATAACCTAATATTTGTTTTAATTAAATGTATCCTCTATCACAAATAAGGAAAAGACTATTTTGTTATTTAAAACAAGTCCATTAATAATGACAATAATATAAGATTTCTTCAACTAAAAATAATTAAATAGTAAAAATAAATTTAAATTTAAAATATAATTATACAACATGTGAAGTTTCCTAAAATAATAATAGAAATTAATAATAAATAAAATATAATTAAAATTAAATATTACTGAAATAATATAGGTAAAAGTTGAATCGATATACAAATTTACTTTTATTCTTGAAATTTGAAATTTGTTATTATATATTTTAATTGATATATATCATTATACTTTTGAACTTAAAAGTAAATTTATCCCTATACTTTTAATTTTATATTTTATTTGATTAAATCTTGGCACGAAAATTAGAATTTTATTTAAATTTTGCTATTCAATTTCAATTTAAAACAATATAAAAGAATTAAATTAAAATTATTTAAAATATATTATTTTAATAGTTATAAATAATAAATTAACATAATATAAAAATTACAATTATTTTATAATTTAGAATTAAACTTATTAATATTTTATAAATTAACTTATTATTAACTATTAAAATAAAATATTTGAAATAATACTTTTGGAGTTGCATTTCATTTTCAAATAATCAAAAGTGAAATTTTTAATTAAGCAAATAAAATTTAATGACAAAATTCAATCACATAATAATTAAGTGTAAAATTTTATCCATATTTTCAATATATAATAACAAAAATTAAGTAAAATAAATAATTATTTAAGATTTCTCAAAATATTTACCAAAATAAACTCACTAATTAATCATCCATCTTCTATAGGCCTATTAAGGAGGTAAATACTAACCACAAGTTTTAAAATAAATAATTTCAATATTTAGTATGATGAAAATTTCGTATGTCAAAAAAAAATTATTATTTCGTTGATAAAATTCATTAATTGAAATTAAAAATAAATATCACCGTTACCTAAGAAAAATGCAAATATTAAAATTATCCCAGATTTAGATGTGGGACAGACCCAATCCAAAAGGCACCACTAACATTTAAAAAGAAATCAATAGGTAACAACTAAAAATAACTAATGCCTAATGCATTGTTTTTATTAGGATGATTATTATTCATGATATTACTAGAGAGTATTCAGTTTAGTAAAAAAGTATAACAACAGTAAAAAGCCACCACAACTACTCTCCATACTAGATCTCTAGTAAAAACAAAGACAAATCCCTTAGTATTTCCTGTAAGCTAACTCCTGTATGGCCTCACCCAGATTTTCCTCTGCCTGAATGCTCTTAACCCAGTTGGCATTAATGTTAACCCGCTCCAGGCTCTGCTTCAATGTCCTTGCAATCGAAGGTATTGACCGGTTGGCAAAGAACTCCTCCACTTCCTTCACTTTCTCAAATGATGCAAACTGTTTACAAACAAAAACAATCAGATATCGTAATTTATAACCACCTCTACGCTAAATAAACATGGTCGAATACGAGCAAGAGTATGAAAATGCAAATTCCAGATTATGAAGTTGCGCAAAGAGGGGCACAAACCGGTGAGACAACTGCACTGACAAAACGTGTTATCAGGAATCCACTACCGTAGGTTTTTAAAATGAGATCCCAGTTTTCCTACATCACCATTAGCAGAAAGATTGGATTTAGAAGAAAGAAACTGGTAATAAAAAGAAAAAGGGCGCTAAAAATCAACAATAATTTTGTTCGTGTTGTGCCAAGGAGATTACCTTGAACCAAGTCCAGGCAACTTCACGACCTTCCTTGCTAACAGCAAGTGCATACATAGCGTCTTGGCTGCGAACCTGAACAAAAAGAAAAAGGGAAGGAAATTGTTGTTGAGAACATTGCATTTTAGAGATTTTACTTATATTTGGATAAAAGGTTGCTCTTCAACTGTTAGAATACCTCAGGAGACAATGAAAACTTTAGAACTTCACAAATTATACCCTGATCGGGACAAGATGGCAATGAACCTACAAATTGTTAGAAGTAATATCATCATCAAATTCATTGACTCACAATCTGAATCACAATGAAAAGGATTCTTCGGTACCTAAAATGCGGATTTTCTCCTGGCTTAAATCAGTCTCTCTATAAATTTTCAAAAGAGAGTCAAAACCAGCTCTATTGGAGGAGGTGACTGTCTGCATGACAGCTACATATGCTGCCTGAAACCGTAGTTAATAGTTAACCGGTGGGTATAAAAATGGGGGACAATTGTCTGAATTAACCCTTGAAAATCAAAAGTAGTCTCAACTACCTTTCTTGTGTCTGGGGAGGAGTGGTGTGTTTCTGTCTTTCAAGAATGCATCAAATCGTCTGCTTGCTTCACTCAATGTCTCCTTGTGTCCAAGCATAGCAAGGGCAGTCAAAATTTCTCCTCTCAACATTGAATCCAGATGACTCTCACCTTGTGTAGCATCCCAACCGAGCTTCCTATAAGATGTTAAAACAGGGAACTTAATTTAAACTTTGGAATGCTATCTATGCAGATCAAAAAGATGTAATAAGCCCGAGTTTCCATTTGCTGATGAAGAACAGGAAGAAGCCATGAATCAAATAAAATGGACAATAGCCTCTCAATTGGTTTTTCAAAATTGCCATGTGTGTTACCATACCCGATCAGAGTTAACATCTACTTGGAAGTCATCATTAATCCACAGCATGCAAACAGTATCCCATATTTCCAGGAAACCCGTAATTACATTTAAGATAACTTACTCAGCAGAATATTGGAAAATGTTAATGAAAAATTGATTGATGTTATCCATTAGCTCAGGTATTGCATCAGCTGCAATCCTCCCAACCTTGTATGTTATCTGTGAAAAGCAAGAGCTGGAATCAGGAATCGGAGCATAATTGAAGTAACTTTAAACAAGAATGAGAGATAAGCATTACACTAATCAAGTTGGACAGCACGGTATAGTCAAGTTCCTCTCTGTAGGCACCCATCAAGGTAAGCAAGGAAGTCAAAGGCAGCTGGCGTGCCATACAAAGTGCAAATGAATCATCAAGAATGCCTGTAATAGGAAGAAGTAATGTTATCTCTTGTACCATTCTCGAACGATATGCACTCTCATAAAAATATTCAAATTACCAAATCTGTCAGTTGGAGTCAAGTATTTGTTTTCTATAGCATAGCGGAGTCTAGCGGCAAGTTCCTCATCATATTTCACCCTATAGAAACCAGTCTGATCCACATTAAGCTTTATCCAAGCACTTTTATTGGTATCAGAAGCGAACTCCTTTACATCATAATTTTCGGACTTAGTTTGCAACAAAAAGCTTTTCTTCTTGTCATATGACCCACAACAAAATGTTATTGGGACAATCCACTGCCCATCCCCAAGGGAACCACTAGAGAAGAATTGTGACTGCCATTCATTACATCAATTGTTAGCAGTAGCTACGATAACAAAAGTAAATAAAACCAGCATAAAATGAAACAGATCAACGAGTTTGAATTGAAGGATATCATTTTAACGTAACTAAACAGAAAACCCCATTTCCCCATACCGATCCCCCAAACATAAAAGAACTAAACATGATAAAACCTGCTCAAATTCCAACTTCTGATCTTTGAATTTGACAGAGACAACCGGATACCCCTTTTGTTTTGTCCATGTATTCATTAGTTTGGTCACTGGTTCACCAGATCCCTCCTCAAGTGCAGCCCATAAGTCTTCTGTCTTTGCATTTGAGTATGCATGTTTTTTTATATATGAAGCAAGTGACCGCTGATTGCAGGAATATTTCACATATAAATAAATCAATTAACCTTTTGAGTTTAGAATAGTCAAAGAAAAACGATACTAATTTAAATTCATAAATGTGAGAGAAGAATCACAAAAACATATGGCATCAGACACATTTATGAAGTAAATAAATAAAAATCAACATTCCATCATTTGTTCTCCTTCAGTGTTTACAGAGAAATACTTACTAGCAAGAAGTCTTAATACAGATTCAAAAGATGCATTTAAAATAAGAACAATCACATGCAAAATATTAGCACAATCATTAGGAAGTCAACTCATACAAGAATCATAATGCATGTAACAAGCCAGACCAACCTGAAAGCATTCAGCACCTAAATAGCTTTGTAGCATGCGTATAACAGAGGCACCTTTTCTGTAACTTATAGCATCAAAAATTTCATCAATTTCAGCAGCATGATTTATTTCCACCTGCAAAGTAAAATATTTTAAATTTAAAATATTCTAGAAAACAAGTCAGTCATACCCTTAACATAGAGAAAAAATAACTGTATAACAGTGCAAGTATCCATATACCTCAATTGGATGGGATTCTGCAAGCCCATCCAACCTAAGACCATCGGTTAATTCATCAAGAAACTGAGTCCATATTCTCCATTCTGGAAATATGCTATCAGTTGCCAAGTAGCTTACCTGGAAATTTGTAATCATTAGAAATTCAGTTTGTAGCACAAGCTGATAATAGAAAATATAGAAGGAAAAAAAAGACTCTCTTACCCATGTTGCAAAACCCTCATTCAGCCACAAATGAGTCCACCATTCCATTGTCACAAGATTACCGAACCACTGGTGTGCCAGCTCATGGGCCACCACAGTTGCAACCTTCCAGAAACCAGGTAGGATTATCAAACACTTTGTCAGATGCAGGATAAAATAATCTGAGGACACCAACATGGTTTACAAATATTACCCTCTGCTTATTGGCAGCTGCAGAATGTTGCTCGTCATAGAGCAAAGCTGTTTCACGGTATGTAACTAAGCCATAATTCTCCATTGCGCCAGCAGCAAAATCAGGAATAGCAATCATATCCAATTTGGGAAGAGGGTATGGCACAGCAAAATAGCTGCAGAAGTTAGCTGAATTAATTAAGGACTAAACTAAAATCCAGAAAATAGATCATAAGCAGTAAGCATCCACGTGAAAGAACATCCACCAGTTTTTAAAGACGTGGGGGAATAGCAATCAATAAGCAGGAAATTAAATGAAGAGAAAACATACTCTTTGTACAACTCAAGCGTCCTCACAGCAACTTTAAGAGCAAATTCCCCTTGGTTTGCCTTCCCAACTTGACAATATACTCGAACTTTAATCCCTGTCCAAAGATACAGGTAAAAAGTTTTTAACGCAATAAATAATAGAATATGACTGCACCATCAACAATCCACATAAGAGAAAAATCCACAGATTGTGACTGCATTGCCATCACAAGAAATAATTAACAGAGTTTGTTCATACCATCTGAAGTGTGATCTTCGACATAATCAAACAAACCAACAACGTAAGCCACTAAATAAGTGGACATGATTGGTGATTCTTGATAAGAAACAGTTTTCAGAGGCCCATTAACTTTCTCCTCGATGACTGGCATGTTTGAGAGGGCCACTAGCTCAGATGGCACATCTAAGGTGATCTTAAACGTAGCCTATAATTTCATATTAAAAAGAAAAAAAGGAAGTAAAATCAAGATCAAACTTAACAATTAATAAAAAGAGCTTTTAGAATATCTAAAACAATAACCTTGAAAGAAGGTTCATCCCAACATGGAAAGGATCGCCTAGCATCAGCTGGCTCAAACTGTGTAACTGCCATATTCTTCTTCTCACCATTGTGCTCGTATGTACTGAATGCCAAAATATCATTAATTAGATAAATTCTAATCTTCTTTCTTTCAAACATAAGTACCATATAAGCATCAAACATGTACCTTCTATAGAACCCTTTCATTCTGTCATTTAAAATTCCTTCAAATCCAATAGCCAAAACTCCTAGACCCAGAGGAAGTGCCTCAGCAAAATCTAATACCAAAATCTCATCTTCTTCAACTAACTCAACTTTTTTCGGATCAAATACCTGCTCAAGAATCAGTTACACTCCAAAAAGTTGGCCAAAATTTAATCAAACAATAGAAACTTTGAATCAAAAAATTAAACTAACTAAAGTGGAAATATAGAAATGAAGAGCTATGAGGTAATTTAATCAAACAAAAGAACATATTACGGATCTTACTTCAAATCCAAAAATTAAGCTAAGGCCTTGTTTGATAACCAATTAAAATTAAATCAGCCAAAATTAATATTTTCAGTCATTTAATTTTTAAACAAGTTTGATAATCCATAATAGAGAACAAAATGATAGAATTTTTCAATGAAAAGTGTTGAAAATGATAACATAAGGAGATACTTATCACTTATGTAGAGGTTTTTCAATTATTTTAATCTTTTAATATTACCCTTTAACGATTTACCTTTAAAGTTTTAAAATTCCTATTTATCAAACAATCTAATTATATTTTGTACTTGATTTTAATTAATATACCAAACAGATTTTATAACTTAAATTTAGTAATTAATTTTTCAATTTATCAAAGAAAACCAAAGTAAAGAGGAAATATGGAAACGAAGAGCTATCAGGTAATTTAATCAAACAAAAGAACATATCATGAATCTTACATCAAATCAAAAATTAAATTAAGTAAAGAGGAAATGTAGAAATGTAAAGCTACAAGATAACTTAATCAAACAAAAGAACATATCATGAATCTTACTTCAAATCCAAAATTAAACTAAATAAAGAATACATACAGAAATGAACTATGAGGAAATTTGATCAAATATAAACCGAAACATACTCAAAATCTTACTTCGAATCCAAAAGTATACTGAAACATTCTATTAATCTTACTTCGAATCCAAAAATTGAACTAAGTAAAGCGGAAATATAGATGAAGTGCTATGAGGTAATTTAATCAAACAACGGAATATATTATGAATCTTATTTCGAATCCAAATATTAAACTAAATAAAGCGGAAATATACAAATTAACTATAAGGAATTTAATCACACATATTATTAATCTTACTTGGAATCCGAAAATTAAACTGAAACATACTAAGAATCTTACTTCGAATCAAAAGAGTAAACTGAAACATACTATTAACCTTACTTCGAATTCAAAAATCAAACTAAGTAAAGCGGAAATGTAGAAATGAAGAGTTAAGAGGTAATTGAATATCGACGAAGAAGAAGTTAGATATGATCGAGGAGACCTTAGAAGAGTTGCGAGGGGAGAAAGAGACAGATCCAGGGTTGATAGAGAGTTCGGCGGCATTGAGGACGATGAAGCGAGTTTCGGCGACGATGTCAACGTCGATCGAGACGGAGCCGGCGAATTTGCAGGCGGAGAGGTCAGGCTTCAGCTGGAGATCGTAGTGCTTAGGTACCGCGAATTTTGGAAGACGAGGTTGCCCCTTGAAATTTTCCATCGTTTGAGAGAGATGACTTCTGGCGATTTAGCTTTGAGAGTGAAAATACAAGGGTAAACGAGAGGGGTGGGGATTATATAGCTTGCTCTGCAAGAGCCGAACTGTTGGAATCCAAAACGGCAGCGTTTGTTTGCATCTGAAAAATAGAATATTAAACATTCATTAGGCACGGACATTAATCAATTCCTAACTAATTTACTTTTTAAATGAAATTATTCTAAATTTTTAAATAATTATTAATATTTATAATATTATTTAAGTACTTCAATTAGTATTACTTTTAAGCGGATCACCAACTTAATTATAAAATTACATAAATATCGTTTTCTAAATTATAATTAATGCTATTGTAACGACAATTTCGTCTTTTCATACTTTTATATCATTTTAAATAAAAGAATTAAAATTACAAATTTAATTATCAAATATGTGTTCCATATAACATTAAAATACAAGTTAGTCACCACTCAATTTATATTCATTATTAACTAAATTTTAAAATATATATAATTTTAACATAAAATATTTTTTCACTCACGTCTTGCGTTTAATAAAATCTAAATATAATTATTTATTTTAATTTGATTGCTTTGTAGGTTTAAAATTGGAAAAAAGAAAATTCGGAAAAATATAATTACATAGTATATTTGGTAAAAAATAAAGATTAAATAAATGATAAATATATTTAACTTTACTTTAAAAATGTTAAAATTAAATCTTGTAATAATAAATTTTAGTCGAAATTATTAATATAGTTATTTAATTGTACTTAAAAAAAACTAATATTATTTCTTTCAAGTAAGTTGCAAAATTAGATGAAGCTCTAAGTCAAAGAAAGATGGGAATCTTGGAAATGGGATGAGGTAGTACACTCTAAATTCTTTTAGTATTGGATGCTTAACTTAGAGATAAAGTGTCACTTTTAAGTTCTATTATTATCAAATTGTTTTATGAAAACAAATGCTTTCTTAATTTGATGGACAACCATGTATTTCTATATTATATTATATAATCAATATAGACCGTATAAATTAGATTATGTTCTTTTAAAAATAATGGATGATTTGAATGACAAAATTAGCAATAACATCAAGGTTCATCATCATTATTTTGTTTTATCATATTTCAGTTAAAACTAAATTTATCGATTGAATTTATATAATTTAGTTAGTTAATGATTTTTAGAAATTTGGCATTGATTAATTCAATTTGAAATCAAATAATTAATTGAATTAATAGGATTTAATAATTAATAATGTAAATTATATGTAGTTTTAATTCTAATAATTCGACCAAATGAATATTATCATTTTTATTATCTAAAAATAAAAAGACTAAATTTATAAAAAATACATAGTTTAAAATTTAAATTTATGAAGAGTTTAAAATTTATAATATATTTTAATTTGATTCGTCATGTATAAAATAATAATGATATATAAATCACATTTTAATTATAAAATTCATGAAATTATTACCATTATTAGTAACAAAATAAAAATTAAGTTTAGGTACTAAAATCTTACAAATGAAAATATGAGTATTAAATTCTAAATTTAAGAAGAGTAGATGGATTTATGAGATATTTTAACCTAAAAAAATAAAACAGAAGGGATATAAGCTTTGACCGGTTCATGAGCCGAATCGTTGTATGGAGAAGTACATTTAGCAGGCAAGTGAGATGGGAGCAGCAAGCAAGAGAGACAAGAAAAACAGTTCTACTTCAACATCACCTTGTGCCCATCTCCGATCTGCTTACCACAATTGCTTCAACCAGTTTTGTCATCCTTCCATTTTCTTCTTTTTATTTTTCTCTAAAACCCCTCTTAATCCCCACCTGTTCTTTACATATTTATCTCATTTGCAGGTGGTACTCTGAGAAATTTGTAAAGGGTCAATGGGATAAAGAGGAATGTGTTTCCGAGTGGCAAAAATACAGAGATTGTCTCTCTGTAAAGTCCCATCTTAACCTTCTTCTTGTTCTAATTTTCCCTATGGAATTACTTTGTTTTTTGATTGATTGATAGGGTTTTCTTTGTTTGGAAAAGGAACATCTGGACGACAAGCATCTTAGTCGGTTCTTAGAAGCTGAAGCTGCTTTTGGTTCCGTTTTTCAAGAGGGGAAGGAAAACCCAGTTGAGGATTCTTCTAAATAGTGTCAAAAAAGGTTAACAAGATTAATTATATATGTATGTGTGTGTATATATTCATTAGCTTAAGACACATTGTGGTTTACCTAGCTGATGCTGTAGGAGATTGGGGTATATCTTGTTGTTAGGTAAAGGTACCCCTTAGTAGTCATATTGCATTTTGCTACTCTACTAAAAAATAGTAAATTAGTACTTGTAGGTTAAATCAAAGAGCAAATAGATTTGGTTAAAAATAATCAAAGAGCAAATAGATCTTTTTGGTTGAAGATTTCATCTGTGTCTGTACAGTTGAAAATTGATGTAGATGACTTAATAATCAGATAATGATAAGTGGTGTGCCATGTGTAATTCATGTCAATGTACAAGGATCAGTTTGTAATAATAGAAATTGATAAAAATTTTAATAGAATGATCATTTTGCTTTTTGATCTAATGTATAAGGAATAATTTGCTGTTTTTTAGTAGATGACCTGATAAACATTATGGTTTACCTAGCTGATGCTGTAGGAGATTGGGGTATATTTTGTTGTTAGATAAAACTACCATGTATGTCCTGTACAAGGAGTCAAATTGCATTTTATCTCTTCTACTTATAAAATAGGAAAATTAGTTCTTGTACCTTAAATTAAAGAGTAAATTGGTCATTTTTGTTAAAAAATTCATCTATTTGTACTGCTAAAAACTGATGAAGATGACTGAATAACTAGATAGTGACAAGTGGTGTGCCATGTGTATCTCATGCTAATGTACAAGGACTAATTTTTAATAGTAGAAACGGATGGAAATTTTAATAGAAGGACTGGTTTGCTTTTTTATCCAACGTACAAGAACTTATTTTTCCATTATTTTAGTAGAGGGAAAAAAATGCAATCTGACTCCTAATATAGGGGCTTCTATGGTACTTTTACCTTTATTGTTAGGGTGATTTTTACATATTTAGATAAACTATATGTAACATTGTTGCTAATGCATTTATTATACAAAACTGCGAAAAGAAACATTGATCCATGTGTTCCATAAGGGAAGGTTCATTACTCCAAAAAGTGTGATATATAATACAAGTAATTCGGTTGGAAACTGTGGATAGTCTATTTATTGAAAGGAGCTTATATTTGATGCTTTGACAGTGTACAATTTTCTCTTTTTCTTGTTTGAAATAGTGTATTTTCATACTGTTAGCGTAACAAGAGGATGATGGACTAAGAAAACCAGTTCTTTATTTTTGACAATGTCTGATCATCTATTTACTGATACATGCAACTTGTTTCAATCCTTACCACATAGAATCGATACTTTATTGATGTGGGTTTCACTGCAGAAAACCTATGAAGTTCGTATCATTCTATGGTCATGAGTTCAGTCAGTCCTCATAACATCACAGGCTATATTGAAGTGGCAAGAAAAGTATTGCTTAGTCTCCATGCTACAATTTATTGTTCTGATTTTGCTGAAATTCAATTTTGTGTTGTGGACAAGCCCTTGATTGGTAAAAGTACCATGGAGGTCTCTGTACTAGGAGTCAGATTGTATTTTGCTTCCTTTACTTATAAAATGAACAAATTATTACTTGTACATTAGATTAAAAAGCAAACTGGGCATATTTGTTAAAAATTTCATCCATTTCTATTGTTAAAAACTAGTGTGCTGATAGAAAAACCAGACAGTTATACATGACATGTCATGTGTACCTCATGTTGACGTACAAAGACCAACCGGTTTGCTTTTTTATCTAACGTATAGGAACTAATTTGCTCATGTTTTAGTAGAAAGGACAAAATGCAATCTATCTCCTAATATAAAAGCCTCTATGGTACTTTTACCACCCTTGATCTTATGTTTCATCCTATATATCTGTTGATTTTAAGTGATATCTCTTTATATAAAGGCATCAGCATTTAGTGGAAAGCATGTTTCGGAATCCGATTTTCTATATTCCACTAGGAATTGCATTCTTTTGATGTTGTAGTTTCTAAGTGGATCACCATTGTGAGGATATGACTATAATCTTTAGTGAGTGGTAATTGGACCTGATTCCTATTTTCCACCATGCATTGCATTCCTTTATAGTTTCTAAGTGGAGATATTATGGATAATACGATGATTGTGTTTGTTTCTGCAGGCAATTGACGGATGTCATTGTTACAGCTAGTTTCAAAGAACAACTCGTCTTGGTTGCAGATTTTAACGACACCGGTACTCACATAAAACTAACGATTCTCTGTTCAAAGCTCAGTTACTAGTCTGTCATTATATAATTTGTACTGTATGGAGCATCTTGGTTGATAGGGACTTGATAAGAAGTAGTGAAAAGTGAAAGCTTATAGTTGAAATACTAGTCAGAATGTGTTGATTTTTTATGTAGAACAGTAGAAAAACTCATTAGTGTTCATAGACATTGGACATCTATTTGATATCTTTTCATAAGCTTCCATACGAAGTATGTTTTCCTAAATTCAATTTTTCTTTCCTTTGTTATACATCATTTCCCTTATTAAAACCTAGCAAAGATATAATTATCATTATGATGGTCGTTTGAATCGAACTGGCCAGTTGAATCGGGAATTGGTCAAGATATTAATCTAAAAGAGGCATCAGATCGATTGACTTGTAAATTAATATGGATCAGTTGAACGAAGCTAAAAAATTGGTTGACAACTAAATTAATATTATTTTTGAAAAGGGTTTTCCAAAAGTGTTGTGATAAAGTAAGATTAATTTAATGGAAATTAATTGTTAATATTACTAGTTAATTATGAAATTTTTATCAAATATACTTTAAATTTTGAATTAAATACTAAAAATTAACCATTATTTTAAGTACCAAAATGTATAATTTTTATAAAATACAAATATTACGATAGAAAAAAGAAAAAACTTACATATATTACATTAAAAAATATCAAATAATTTATTAACTCATTTAAAAATTAATAAAAATTTGGGTGAAATGGATCAAAACATCTAATCAATAGATAATAAATACGAGAGACAATAGTCTATAATGGAATGGTCGGGTTCCTTTATAAATTAAAATAGGTAAAATGATAAATTTAGTTTTTAATGTTTATATTTTAATTAATTTGATCTTATTTTTTAGTTAAATTTGATTATTAATATTTTAAAAAATTAAATTATTTTAATAAAAATATTAACTAAAACATTAATTTTTAACTATGTTAGCATGACAATTCACGTGGCAATCTAGTATACTTTATATTAACATCACATTATTTGTTTTATATGTCAAGTCAATAAATAATTTAAAATTTATAAAAAATAAAATTAAAACATATAAAACATTCATAAAAATTAGAAAAAAAGAAAGTAATTTAACGTAAACCACAAACCCGAGGCCCAAACTCACTCAAACACGAGGCCCAATTAACATTAAACAAACCCAAAAAAAAAAAAAACACAAAAACAAAACAAAAGAAAAAATCGGAAAAAGAAACCCTAGCACCAACCAGTGAATTGCCACCATATGGGAGGCGTAACGGATCAAATCGAAAGCAAAGAAAGCGGTTTCATTCTATTTTTCCTTTTTATTGTCTTGTTGTTGATTTTATTATTTCTAAACTTTTGTAAACAAAAATCAAAAGAGAGACGAAAAGGCTACCTGAACAGGGGCTCATTGGGCGGGTTCAAAGCAGGGCTAAGGGTCTTTTTCGCGACCTCGGCCATCGATCTTGTGGTACGTCATTCGTGGAGAAAACCCCACCGTCGGGCACGAACGAGAAGGAGAGAACATTCTTCTCTGTTTGGTCTTGAAAGGGCTCCAAGCCCACGCCGAAAGCAGGCACAAGGGCCCATTCCACGCATCTGGCCACCGAGAGCGATGGTGGTGCGAGGATCGACGAGGGAGCCCAATCGTTGAAGCGAAAAGGGGAAGAGAGAAAAAGAGAGGGATGGTGGTGGCGATTTAGGAGTTTTAGGTTTTAAAATCGATTTTTTAAAAAAATAATAAAGAAGGTTTATAGTACAGATTTAAACGACGCCATTTGGGGTCAAGGGATGCGTATATCCTTCAAAGGGATATTTTGCAATGAGTCCCTCCCATTACAAATCATTCAATCAGTCCATCCGTTATTTTTTATTTACATATTTCACCATTTAATTTCATTTGGTCTTCAATTAAGTCCCCACCATTAAGCGCGCATTAAAATGGGTTTTCACCGATTTGGTCCTCATGAGTTTAGGCGTGTGTTGCTATGGTCCTTATTCCTCTTTACTTTAGTTATTTGCATTTTAGCCTCCCATTTTTATTCGATTCCAATGAAGTCCTCGGTTTAATTTATTTTATTATTCATTCATCAAATTTGTGTAATTATTTTCCGCTTGAATTAGTATTAAGTGTTATTTATTTTAGATTACTTTAGATATTATTTATTTGATTATTTCACATGTTATTATTTTGAATTGCTTTATGTATTATTTTAAATTGTTATTTGGGTTGCTATTTTGAATCGTTTTTATATTATTCATTTCTAAAATTATTTTGTATATTTTCGTATTATTATTATTATTTTATTTGTTTTATTTTATATATGTATAGTCTCATTTTATCTCCTTATTATTTTTTACTTCGATTCACATTATCTTGAATTTCTTTATTTTAATTTTAGTTTTATTACTAGTACCAATTCTTGTACTTATTACTCTTATTTATTCATTCTATTCGTTTATTAGTGTATCTTTGTTATCATTATTACTTATCATTATTATTGTTATTATTATTATTATTATTATTATTATCATCACTATTATTTGTTATTTCTATTGCTAGTCATGGTTTTCACATGTCAAATCCATAGACATATTTTATTTGTTATCGTGTTTATTTTATTCTTAATTATTACCATTAGATAACATCTTTATTATCATTTGTTTAGTGTTGTTATCCATCATCAATGTCATCATTATCGTTATCAATCATCCTTTATTTGTATTATTATTGCTATTGCAATTTTAATAATTTCGCTTAAAACTTCAGAGACCAAAAAAACATTTTAGTAAAACAAAACGTTTTATTAAAATAAAGGTGATCCGATCACACCAATTAAAGGTGAATTGGCGACTCGTTTTATTTCTATTTTAAAACCTAAGTCGAACCCCTTTTACTTACAGTTACTATTTTTAAAATTTTAACATTTAAGTCTATATTTCTATTAAAAGAACAATTCAATTTTTTTTGAAATATTGATAATCAAATTTAATTTTTATTATTTAAAAATAAGAGTTAAATGTAACTTAAATAAGAAGAGTTAAACCGAAAAAATACATTAAAAATTAAATTTATCATTATGCCCATTTTTTTTTTTGATAAAAATCATTATGCCCATTCAAATACACAAACAAAAGTCAAAATTCTTCATTCTCATCAATGTTATTCAAATTGGATCAAATTAATTAGTTGAATCGAGATAACATTATGGAGAAAAATTTTGAACCAATTGAACCAACCAAATTAATTTATTTTTATTAACTTCTTAATAATTTATTTAATCTAATCTTCCGAAATTGTCGGAACAATCAAACTGGCGAAGCTTGATTCTCACTGATCTGACGGCCAAAATAGCCCATTCTACGAATAATAACGTGAAGTCTAAACACCTGATCTTAACTCTATTACGAAAAAGTACAGTAGTTAAATCTTCGGCTTACCCAACTCAATCAAAGTCCATGCTAAAGACAAATTCTCCATCTTTCTTCACGTGAAAATTTTTCCGCGAAAATATAGAGAGCATTAAGTAAAATTAGACGATCCCAACAAAATCCCTACTAAATCAAGTAACCCCCTTCTTCTTATCATCAATTTTCTATTTCCGGGACGTTATTTTTCTTGCTTGTTACTCTTTTGTATTGTTTTTGTTAAAAGCTTGGTCACTGAAAGCGATCAAAGGTTTCGGATTCACCGTCTCATCTCATACAAGAAGAAGAATCAGATATCTAGTAAGTAACTTTTAATTTTACTATGATGAATTCCTTTCTGGGTTTTCAATGATTTATCTTTTAATCCATTTTTTTTTTACTCCCTTTCCGGTGAATGACTGAAGATATCCGGTGTAACTGAAATTGTTAAGGGTATATCTCTTATACTTAGGTTATAGTTTTTAATTTGTCTTTGTTGAATGGACAAAATGAACTCCAATGATGGCGATGTTGATTCTGATAATGCTCAGTTGTTGCGTGATATTGAGGAAATAAGCAATGCCCTTTACTTGCATAGACCCTCATCACAAGCTTTGATTCCTGTATCCGATTTTAGATCTAAATCTGTTGGAAGAACCCGAGTTTCGGAATCTGAAAAGGATAAGAAATCATCATCATTTTGGGATTGGAAGAAGCCTTTGAGGGCATTAACTCATATTAGGCATCATCAGTTTCATATTTGTTTCTTTCTCCATGTGCATTCTATTGAAGGCTTGCCTGCTTATTTAAATGGCTTTAGCTTATGTGTGCATTGGAAGAGGAAGGATGAGTTATTGTCAACTCGTGCGGTGAGGGTTGTTGATGGAAATGCTGAATTTGAAGAAACTTTGATGCATAAATGTTCTGTGTATGGTAGTAAAAGTGGGTCTCATAATTCTGCAAAGTATGAGGTCAAGCTTTCCTTAATCTATGCTTCTGTTGTTGAGACTCCGGGGCATGATATAGGCGAGCATTGGATTGATCTCACAAGATTATTGCCGCTTTCGTTGGAGGATTTGGAAGGGGAGAAAGGATCGAGTAGGTGGACAACAAGCTTTAAACTTTCTGGCAAGGCTAAGGGTGCTACACTAAATGTCAGTATTAGTTTTTTAAATCTTACAGAGAACAGTTCTAGTGCAACTGGAGATAGTGGAGTTCATAGGATACTTCAGCATGGTGGTACTGTTCTAAGTAATGTAAACCAAAGGTCTCTATCACCTCTGTCTGTTGATGTGAAGTTTGGTACTGAAATGTTGCCAAATTTAGGGCTGGAATTTTCCAAATCGATAAGTATTTTATATCAGAAACTTAATGAAGAGAGCTTACATGGTTCTTCAGGCTTAGATAAATTGTCAGAACACGTGGAGCCACTCAAACCCGATTCTGAGTCTGCTAAATATATAGATGAGTATAAAAACGAGTTTTTTGCTATTGAGCAGGGTGAAAAATGGTGTCTGAAAGATCCAACTTCAATTGAACAAAGTGCTATTCAGACTATTGATGGCTCTGTCATTGAAACTATTGATGTGGATGAGATCCTTAAAGATTGTGACACAGACATTGATGAGGTGGTGGATCCTGTTTTAAATACATCCTGCTCCAGTTGTATGCTGGAGGTTGTGGTAGACGATTGCGTACGAGAAAAGAGTAATATATGTTCCAACCCAATGACTGTGCGAGAGCTGGAGTCGGTTTTTCATGACAAATTGGTTACAGAATCATCAGTATCGGAACCTCCATCTGCTTTGAATGAGTTTATTGAGAATGAAAAGTTTATGGAAGGTAAATCACATTATGAGGCTAGCGAACCGACAAATAAATCGCCAAGTTTGGATGACATTGCTGACACTGTGGCTAATGATTTCTTAAAGATGCTGGAAATTGAACATGATCCATTTAGCTTCAATTCTGACAGTGCTCTTGAATCTCCTAGAGAGCGTCTGTTGAGAGAGTTTGAAAATGAAGCCCTAGCTTCTGGTGATTTCATCCTAGATATTGGCGCAGCAGGGGAAGAGGAGGAATTTGATTCCACCATTTCTGGTCTTTGCTGTGGGGATAGTTCTGAAGATTTTACTTTCTTGTCTGTTGTTCTGCCCAGCAAGGAGCAGAAGATGGAAAGTTTGTCACTGAAAGACAGGACGGTTGAAATGGTTGAGGACTTGAAGACTGAAGCTTTAATGCATGAGTTGAGCTTAGATGAGACACTGTTTCAAAGTTCTCCTCATGTTCGAAGCGATGGTTTTGGAAGTCCAATTGTGCTTTCACCTGAATGAGATCAATTTTCTCCACTGGGAGGTGGATTTTGGTATTTCATCCCGGGAAAGGATGGATTTGTTTTGCGAGCTACGAGTTCCAGGCTTTCAGAAATTTTAAAAACGTTGGCACATGGTCTCATGCAAGTATCCAAAGCAGTTGTAGTTCCTGCAAGATTGGGTTCCTGATATCAACTTTGCTTCACTTGGAATTGAGAGCCTGTCGTTGTAGGTCTATAAGTAACTTATGCCTTTCAAGGATGATAATGGAAGCCGCTTCTAGAGCTGTTGTGCTAGAAAGGTATGTAATTGTGTCAGTTGGATGAACTTATGCATTAGTCTCGTTTTTTTCTCTTTTATCCCTTTCTTGTTCTTGATATACCTTTTATTAACAAAATCATGATTTGACAGGCAGTATGAGTTGCAACAAGAATCACTGTGCTATACCGGATTCCTTTCATTAGAGAAAGGAAGTTTTAGGACCTTCATTTTGTTACCATGAACCAGTTGGCACTTCAATGATTGCTTTAATTCAAGTGGAGATGGCAACTCTCCCTCTATTGAGACATAGGATCAATGAGAAGGGATTCCAGTTTTCAAAATCCCTGAGTTCCACATTGCAGGTTAAACACTGCAACCCTTTAAGCAGTGCATATATGGGGTAGAAAAGCACAGCAGCGTTCTGGGACCCGCTGGTTGCTTGCCACTGGCACTTCTAACTCCAATGAGAATACATTTTCCAAGTCAAAGCTGATGTAAGAGTCTACCAACCGGCGATGAGAAGGTGCAGGCTGAGAATGTGCTGTGGAGTCTTACCTCTAATGGCAGATTTAGGTCCAGATGCTTGAAGCCCTGATGCCATCATCCAAATGAAGGTGTCAAAGCTTGTTTGAGATTGCAGCATTTGCCTACTTATTGAGAATATGTCTTGATTTGTAGATTGAACATGTAGCCATTTTTATCATCACTGTATGTATTATCCAACTTTTCTGGAACTTTAAGTTGGAAAGGACTGTGCAGTCCTATAGGAACTGTAATCAATTCATGTTCATTTGACAAAATGAAGCATATATGTTCAAAGTTTTTTGCCTTTTCCTTTTGTTTCTCTTGCTTTGGTTGTTTATTCATGCTGTAAGTCACATGCTTACCTGTCTATAATTATAGTTATATATCGTCTCAGGTGGTCAAAGCACTCAGTTTAGCCTAGTTGATTCATGCAGTCACTTAAAGAGTAGACATCTAACAAGTTTTGGATTCACATTATGGTATTTGTTATTCTTTATCCTCGGACTGCGATTTCCTTTGTATCAATATATCCAAAGAAAGAGACAGGAGATTTCTACCAATGGTCTGATAGAAAAGTAGGGACATGATACTTTCTTGCCTATGAAAGGGAGGCATGATTGTACTCGACACATACTCAAACACGAGTGATGGATATGTATATGTATGTATACGACACTCGTTTACTCTTAAACAAAACTGGATCAAACAGTTAAAACCTCAGTAAGTACCCTGAGTTTTAAGACATCAGTTGAAACTCAGGGTTCTACCAGCCAACAAATTATGTACATAACCAAAACAAGAACAAAATAAAGTTGGCCAAATTTAAAGATGCATACATGAATAAAACCGACCTCGGCTTTTCCGATATCATCTTTATGTTTCTTAATCATAATGCATGACTCAAGTATCATGCAGCTGATGCGATCATCGATGCTGGCCCTTCTGCAGGACTTAGGTAGTGGTCAAAAACAAAACCACTGATTCAAGGAACACTTTGGTGATTATGGATCCCCTCATAAGTTGTAATGACATAACTCGGATCCTCTCTATCTCTTTCAACTCTTTTCTTCACAGGGCATCCTTCAAACAAACATTTGTAGTAGTTCCTATGAATCAATTAATAAGAAAATGAATGAAAACTTACGTAAAACATGTACCGTGAATATAAATATCATAATATATATATATATATATATACCTTGGATTTGGGCTGTTCTTCACCATTTTCTTCCCATATTTCCTCCACCTGTACCCATCATCCAGTATTTCAATCTCAGACTTGGTCTTGAATGCATATCTTTCTTTGAATTCCGACATCTCTCCCACAGTTTCACTTTCTCCTGTTTTAACATAACAAAGATGGATAACTTTCAGTAATATTAGGAGCTCAAGATATTTAATTATGTTAGAGCATCGTGCTGATAACACAAAAGTACTATTTTTTTTAGGTGGCATTGGAAACCGGTACACCTACAAGGTTTTATCTCCAAACGATTCTAGGAGCACCTCTTGCCTCTGAGAAAACAAGCACATGGTGTGGTGCTAATGCATGCAACGTGGTTTAAACCCAAAACCTCTTAGCTATAGAGATACTTTGGGCAACCGACATACCAATACCCTAAGCTCTTCTTAGAGACGGGAGACAAAACTTTAAAAGTGCGTCGTGTTTCTTCAACACAATGACACTAATACTCTAACTAAGTAATGACTTTTTTTTGTCTTACTGTTATCATCTGGGGCTGGAATAAGTAGGCTGCCATTGCAAGCAAATTCATCAAACACTTCATTGGCTTGATTAAAAGGATTCTCTATTGTCCCTGAGATCATATTTTTCTATAACCCTCATGCAGCCAACCATCAAAATAAGCATCAGGGAACTCGAACTTGGTTCGACCGGCACAGTCGCTTTCCGGCGAGTTTGGCAATCCAAATCTGTTATTAAACATCTCGATAATGAAACTGAACAATAATATATGCACGTATTATATATTGAGCTTATAATAAATCATCAGAGGTGGCTTCCCTATGAAGTTCCAGTGACATTGCAGGAAGCTTCAATGGTAAATGCTGAAAAGGCTAATATTGGTGAGAAATTTGGGTCCCATTTACATGCCATTAAGAAGTTTAATGGAAATGGGGTTTCCCCAGGAGACCAAGACTTTCAATTTCATTTTTGATGGGTGTGAATTTAGATTTTTCAAATATCAGTCTCGTGCTTAGACTAACCCTTCAAAACGTTGTTAATTGTTGAAGAAGACCAGTCAAAAAGTGATTGTGACTTCACTGTACCTGCACCATAACATTATCTATCCAATAGCAACAATAAAAAATAAAATTGGCTGTTGTCTTAGTCTTGACCACTAGCTTTTATGGCAAAATCCAGAAGATATTACAGTGAAGTTCAACCGTAGACAAAACACATGTTCATCATTCATTAAGACAGAGGAGTAGCTATGAATATGATGATGATCTCCTCCACTCAAGATTCCTTCACCACCCCACTAAGTTCATTTGAAACTTCCATTGTCACCTGTCATTGTAACCTTTTTTAGATTTCCTTGCTCAGGACCTGTCAGCTCAGCTCATTGGCTGGTTTGCTTTACCATTGTATTTGTTTATGATCAGAGATCAAATTAAACCACAACTTGGGTTAAAGTCACCGCATTTTTAGGCGCCGTTTCTTTTATTATAGGTAAATTATCAAAATAGTCACTTTTATTTACTTCATATTATATTTTAGTCACTTATGTTTGAAATATTATATTTTAATTACTTACGTTAACGTGTGATAACATTTTAGTCATTGAGCTATTAATTACCGTTAACAGTGTAACGGTAAGCTAAACTAATGTGATGTTAAATCATCATTTCAAATAAAAATTTTAAGTTAAATTACACAATTAATCTCTATATTTTTTCATTTTGAACAATTTAATTTTTTTCTTTTAACCTTTTCTAACTTTTTCTTTATTTTTATTCTCTTCCGCTTATCTCTTTGATTTCCTCATTTTCCCATCTCTTTTAACTTAATTTTTCTATTTTTTGTTAAAATTAGTCCTATATTTTTTATTTTTTAACCAATTTAAATTTTTATTTCTTTAGAGATGGAGAAAAGTAAGAATCAGAAGAGAATGACAAAAAGTAAAGTTAAAAGAACATAATATAAAAAAATACTTAAAACAAAAAAAAATTAAAGATTAATTGTAAAATTAACTTAAAATTTTAAATTTTAACATTTTAACATATAAATTTAATAATAATGTAACAATTAAATTTAAATATGAAAAGCACTAATATAAGTTATTGAAAGATAGCGAAGATGGGAGTAACTTCTTGGGATATATTATACCTTGATGGCTTGATTGAACAATTTAAAGACGCTACTTTTTTTTTCATCATATGACAAAGAAACCATTTTTAAAGCTTGTTTTTTAGAACACTGTGATTGATTTGTGTTGCACAATCATACTTTCAATTACTTCTTAAATTTATATATATAAAAGGTTACATCTTTGTACTCATACCATGATCATAAATCGAAAGATTCAATAACATTGAGTGTAATCGCAAGTGATGATGAAGAAAGAGAAATGTAAGGTGAAAAAAAGTGACATTAATGGTAATGGTTGTTTTTATTATGAAAGGATTTTGGTGCGTCTGTCTCTTCTTCTCGGACTTCATTTCCATCTCCATTAAACATCTTCTAGTACTAGAAATATTCAGATCCAAGGTTGCGTCAAGAGGATTTAGAGAGACTTTAATAAAATATTTAAAATAAAAGGGTATGGTGTCGGGAGCAGAGTAAGATGCCATTTTGGAAATGGCAGAGGATCACCATGAGTAGAACAAACATCAATTTATCATTATCAACTATTAACATAATTCCATCACAAACCCCAGAAAATGGAAGAGACACATCAACCAGAATTATTTAGAGGCCAAAACAACATTAATTAAAAACAAAAGCAACGCTCTTCAACAAATCTCGACCTCAATGGTCTTAGGCTTCTTAGGTTCAGGCGGTGGCAATTTCTCCACCGTCACAATCAAAACCCCATCTTTACACACCGCCGTTATACCATCCCTATTCGCATTCTCCGGCAACACAAACTTCCTCATCAACTTCCCCACCCTCCTTTCCATCCGAATATACTTCGCCCCTTCTTTCTCTTCCTCTCGCTTCCGTTCTCCGCTTATCAACAGCACATTCTCTTCCTCCACTTGCACCTTTATGTCCCCCGGTTTCAGCCCCGGCATGTCGACAACGAACACGTACGACTTCGAGTCCTCTTTGATGTCCGCCGGTGTCGCCGCCATGGCTTTGGCGTCTCGTACGTAGGTCCTCGATGCGGCGTTGGGGTTGTTCTTGTTATCACCGTCTTCGTGGAGTTCCATCATGTGGTGGAGGGTATGGAACAATGGGGAATCGAAACCCATAACTCTGAAATCCATTGGGCGAGAATGGTGACTTTCGATCTTTTTTTCCTCTTTTATTTTTCTGTGTTTTGTGGATGGGAATTTGTGTTATATTTAAAAAGCTTGGCTATGAAGGTTCCACGGGGAACTTACGAGAGTTTTCTGGAAGGTTCTATTACTCTCTCGAAGTGTGTTTTTCTAGAGTTTCTGGAATGTTACAGATGGAGAAAATCTGTTACGCTAAATGCGAATCATTAGCTTGTTTCTTTTAGGTTAAAATTTAATCCCTATATTTTTATTGGGTCATTCTTTTCTTTTTTTTTTTAATTTTAATATTTTAGTTCTTACAAGAAGATAATTATCAAAATTTATTAAGTTTTATTATTTTTAATTTGATTTGGTAAATATACTATCATTTTCAAAAGTATAACAACTTACAATGATTCAATTAGATAATATTGATTAAATTTATAATAGTACGCATAAGATAAAATTAATAATTAAATTTAACCAAACAGATTTAACTTTTACTATTTCGGTCAAAGTTAAAATTTAACATTTTGAAAAGTATAAAGACAAAAATTGAACAATTTAAAAATACAAAATTAAAATTTATCAAAATACAAAACTTTTATAAAGTATAAGGACTATAACAAAGTTCAATCTTTTATTTATTAAATTTTAACTTTATTTTTTAACTTTTCTATTGAGAAGAGTTTTATATATATATATATATATATATATATATTATTCGGGTTAAAATATACTGTTACTATACTTTTATAGCACTTGAGATTTAGTTCTTATATTTAAAAGTTAAAATTTAACTTTTTTATTTTTTAATTTAAAATTTAATAAAATCATTATCGTTGTTGGTTATTTCTATTAGAACTAGTCAATTTAACGTGCTTATTTTCTAGTACAACGTTAATATGGGCCACAACTTGGAGTCGGATAAAAAAACTAATATGTATATTTTAAATCGATATGATAAAATATCATATTGATTCTAAATTTTACAAGTATAAGAAATACAATTATATTAATAAAGTCAACAATTAAATTGTTAAAATATCAATTATAAAAAGTTAGTAAAATATACACGATGATGTTAATTTCACACTAGTATAAATAAATTATTATCTTGTCATTTACTGAATTATTCAAAAATTTTCATTTGAGCCACTAGACTATTAAAATTGTTGCTGTATGATCTTCTCCATTCACACCGCTTACATTAATCAGAAGCCCTTCTTCCCATTCTCTTTTATAGTTTAGTTTTTGTGTTCATAAAACAACTTTAAACATCTCATATTAAAGAACCAAAATCTAAATAGTTTTTTTTCGATCTTCGCATTAACCATTAAATCAATTTGGATCTAAAATATATTCTTCAACTCGTTGATGGGTATTGATTTACAGTACCAATCGTCACTTGAAACTTGCTAGTCAAACCTTAAAAAGAAAAATTTAACTTTTCTAGTGAAACTATATGCACTAGCTAGACCTAATCCAACCCACTTTCCCTCCATTAACACCTTGTATTTAATACAGGGTAGAGGTGTTTCACCACTGAAAATGGCTACCAATGCAGCATGGCTTGACCTGTTCCCATTCTCCATCTCTCACATATATAAGCGCACAGATCCGCGTTGCTGGTCCTTTTGTATGAACAGGTTTTAGGTGTTTTAGAGATCCAAATGGTGAAGAAAAGCTCAACCCCATTGTTAAGCTGCAAATCAAATGGATGGCAAGCAACAACACTCCCAGGCCACCTGCTTGAACCCATGTGTTAGCTTAAACAAGCCTAGCTAATACCCAATTGCCTATTGACAAAAGATGAAGCCTTGAAGACATTGCAAAGACCTGGTTGTATTTTTTTTTTTCTTGTAAGAATTGAAAATAAAGTGTGGGTTCTTTTTTGTATTGTGAGTAAATGTTGGACATGTTTGGTTTTATACCCTAGAAGAACTAAAATATCACCGTATTTCCTTCCATTTGTAGCTTTATATAAAATACAAGTAGCTGTAGTTTGTATATATTACTTGGTGTGAGTTGGTTGCTTCATATTAGACTTTTAAATTTTTTTTCTTAGTTAGAATACAAATGCTTGAATATAGAGACAAGATTCAAATATTAAACAAGTTTCAATCCCAATGGTAGGAAGAAAATGATTCTCAACCTGTTTTGTTCTTTTTTTTTTTTGTGATAATCCTACACATACAATTCATGAAGACTTCCTGGGTTAAAAGGACACATTGACTAAGAACATTAACTCAAGTACATCACCTAGAAAAAGAGTTAGTAGTCCATGATGCCGGAATTCACATAAGAGGCGCTTACCAGACATCAAGAAGGCCGTGCGCTCTTGTTGCCGCTGCACGATGGGCATTTGTACTGCTTAATACGCTCTGCCCTTGCTGGGTAATCGTTACACATTTTCCATGGAACCATTTCTCACAGATGTCACAGCAAATCCAGAATTCATCACCTGCATAATTCTCCCCACAAGCCCCACATAATGCCTCTCCATGCTCATCCTCATCTTCCTCTTCGATACCATCATCAACCTCATCCTGTGATGGCACTGCTTTTGAATATTTGGTCTGAGCTTCAGAGCCTTGCTGCATTTTTTTCAAAAGGAAAAAGAACATAGGGTCCCCTTCGAAATGTAAATAGTTATCTTATTTCTACCATTCAACAAATAGCGCAGAAATATTGATTAACTAAAATGCACAATTTCATCAGCTTTATGTCCAAATGAACTATACTTCCACCATTAGGGATTTTACCATCTCAACCCACCCTAACTTTCTATCATACAAACAGAATAATATTTAATGAAATATCTAAGCAAGAAAATTTTCCAAACCTTAGAGTTTGATTTAGACTTCCTGCTGCTATGATTTGAAACCGATGATTTCTCCTTTGGATGTTTCTTAGCAGCCCCTGTCACAACTTCAAATATTGTTGGAAGATCATTTATCATATTGAAAAGGCGTTCCCTGCATCACGTTAACCAGCACAGTATTGTTGAGGAAAGGACATAGCTCAAAATATAGCATGCCTGTAGCTACATGCAAGTCCCATATGCAGCACCCCGATTTAACACACTAACTCATGCTAAGCCTAGAATTACTATTTACTGGTACACTGTATGACCTTTACTCAGAAGCCTAAATTTTTGGATCAGACGGATCATACTTTGGAATGGATGACAACTAGGACTTCAAAGGTATCTGCATTAACACCTGCCTTCAGCATTTTTATGGACGAAATAAACTAGTCGACAATGCAATAAATGTTCAATAAAAGCCTTATAAATAGGTATTATATGCTTCCCAAAGCAAGTAGCAAATTCTAGCCAAATTAAACAAGTTTCAACAAATGTACTAACCATCTAAGAGAGTCCATTTATTGCAAAATGAGTAGCTTAGCATATAAAACACTACAAGAGATTTGGCTGAACCGTGGCTGGTTTAGTGTGCATGCCTACCAAGCAGCTTAGCATATTTACACCTAGAACATGTAAATATGCCAAGACAGGAGACGACACTCGGGCAAGAAAAAAATATACCTATCAGTTTTATAGAATCCAAATCTAGCACCAAAATAGAAAGCCACAGAAAGTAACCACGCATCACTGTGTACAGCAACTAAAGATAACCAGTCCCTTTCTTGCATCCCATCTCTAGCAAAGTTAATACCGAGTGCAGGCTCCAGAATCTCGGAAGGCACCTCTTCAGCAGGTAGATTCACTTCCCATTGTTCACTTGGAAATCCATAAAGGCAAAGATTCTCCTTTTCTATAATCGAAAATTTTTAATTTTAATCAACTTATTTCAGGCATTTAAAGACCCTAACAAGATAAAGCGAGTAAAAGCAACGGTAGGGTAACCCATTAATTCAATGTTTTTCTACTCAGGGCATAAAGTTAAACAACAACAAGCTATAACCATAGATACTATCACATGCGCTAAAGTTCATTTCAATTATACTAAACTTTAAACTACTTAACCAACACCTGTTTTGGGGTATGACTCAGCCTAACTCCGGACCAGGTACTGGGGGGCTCTACAATTACTGGGTTTCAATTTCTACTAAATTTATAGTAAAAATACCTTGAAAATAAAAACTGTAACTTTAATTCTTCAGCTAAATCATTTGGCCTGGCGAATCATATACAAAACCCAACAGCAAAGTCCCGATTTCAAGGAAAAAACAACAAAAACCCAGTACCTGGATCACACTGCTGGAAAAACTCTCCCACATCTGCAAAGAAAACCAGACCCAAAAACTAAATGAAATAAAAATAAACTTTAAAATGATAAAAAAAAATGTGGATTTTCTTTTCGTGAAAAAGAAAAAGAAACGCATTACCAGTAGTAAGGGCTTTAATCATGCCAGCACGGCGACCCTTGAAATCTCGAAAGACTTCTTCAACAGTACGTGGGTTGTAAGCGTCCATTAGCCACACTAATTCCTCTCTTTCGAGCGAGGATCGTGAAGCACAGGGAGAGATAAAGAGAGGAAAAAATGGAGGGAAAGTAAAAGATTTGCAAAGAAAGTTGAAAAAAAAAAATATGAGTATTTGACTGACCCCTCTCTTTGCATTTCTGTCGGTTTAGAGGGAGAAAGAAGGAAATACAGAATTGGGCGAAATTCGAAATACAAAATAATCGGGGTTTTCCTAATTAAGCGGATTTGATGAGACAGGGAAAAGCTGTTGCTCTGATTTTTGGCCCAATGTAAAAAAGAAAAGGGAAAAGAACCCTAAATGGAAAAGCCCCCTCCAATGAAATCAAATAAAAATACCCAAAATGTCAAAAGGGGTGGTTCTCCCTTCCAATGAAATTAATAAATCAATGTGTTTGAAACTTAATTATGGTGGAATCCATTAGACCAGTACTTTTCTGTTCTCAATTGGTTTAAATCAAATAAATTACAAAAAAAAAATCATAAAAATTTTAAAATTTAATTTAACCGCTGATTTAATTGATTTGCAAGTTAATTATTATTTTTTTTTACTTTTTACAATCCGGTACTTCAACTTATTTCCAATTTTTAAAACACTGGTTTAAACCAATTAACCCACCAATTTAAATATATATATATATATTTATTTATTTATTCAATTTAGACTTACCTTTTACAACTCAAAAATTCAATATGATGTGGTCAATTCAAGTTAAATTTAATTAACTTAAAACTAACACAAACTCAAAACCAGCCCAAATCCAAAATCACTCAAACTTGAAACAACCTAATTTCAATATGACTCGAACAAGTATTTTGAAATGTTCATAACTGAAACAACCCAAACCTGAAATATACCAGACCCATATTAACCTAACCCAACAAATTGAGTCTCAAATTTAAATGATCCGACACGATCTAAATTGACTCGATTTTGAAGGTCATATTTATTAGTTATCACTTTTTAAATTGGATAACTAAATAAACTGAACTTCCCGACTATTTTTATTTCTAAAAGTATTTTACATAATATAAAAGAAATACAGTTCCATGATAAACCATAAGAATTTTGAGCATGAATGGGGAACCTGTTACTGGCATTATGAGCTGCAGTGGGCATATGCTGTTGTTCTTTTATGTTATTGATTATGTTCTAAACACAAAAGCATAAACCATCTTTCCAAGCCAAAAGGAGAAGCAAAAGATGAATTTCAGATGATTAAATACAATGCCAATCAAGAACCATCAATCCAAATATAAGTTCTAAGGAATGGCGCTTAGTGCTGACTGATTCTCCATCTTGTCTCTGGCGGGGAAGCAAATTCCACAATGCTGCCGCTCAAGGTATGTAGCTCATTGCTGCAACATTTTAGCCATTGTAAAACAAGGAATGCTGTGTTGTCACCAACTTAGGGAATTGAATCTTAGCAGTGTGAGAGATACCTAATGGTGCTCCCATCAGATGAATATCAAATTTATTCAGACTGCTAAAGCCTGCAGGGTGATGAGTAACAAATCCCTTTTGCGTTTCCACCATCACAAACTCTCTTCTCCATGGAGTTCCTTACTTGAGACTTCGAGTTTTTTTTGCAGATGCTAATCTAAGATTCTTCTCTAACAAGTCTATTCAGACTGCTAAAGCCTGCAGGGTCATGAGTAAAGAACATTTCATGTTTCCACCGTCACGAGTTCTCTTCTCTGCTGTTTTCCTTACTTGAACCTTGGGTTATTTGCAGATGCTTATCTAAGATTTTTCTATAACCATCCCTTTCAACCACAGGGAATGTCCTACAAATGTCCTCGAAAAAGTTTTCAGCCTTTTCAATCATCCCTTTCGCACACAGCATTTTGACAAAAACCGAGAAGCTCTCCCAACTAATGATATAACTCTTGCCAATCATTTCATTAAAAACTTGCATTGCCATATCTTCATTTCCAGCCTTACTGTATCCCTCAAGCATACAACCATACATTGTAGCATCAACAGGAATACCATATCGAAGCATGTCATCGACTAGATATCCAACCTCTCGCATCCTACCTTCGGTCCCACAAAGACCACATATGACAGTGCTGTATGACACAGAATTCGGTATGCAACCCATTTGCGGCATCTGTTTTAGAAGCAAAACAGCTCTATCAAGTGCATTTAACTCGACGAGAGCTCTAAACATTAAATTAAAACAACTTACGTGACTAAACCCTCTTTCACACATTCCCTTTAAAAGGAAAATTGCTTCATCAATCTTCCTCAACTTGCAATATTCCTTCACAACAACAATATATGCTTTTGCATCCAAATTCATATTACAACCAGCCATCCATTTAAAATATTCAAGAGCTTCTAAAGACCTCCCTGCAACAGCTAGCCCTTTCAATATATTCAAATGAGTTGCAGTATTATCCTTTACACCATTCAACCTCATCTCGGTTATCATCTTCTTTGCCTAGTCTACTTCCCCTTTAAGACACAAAGCATATGTAATAGCATTATAAGTAACAACATTAGGTGAGCAACCCGCTTTCATCATCATATTCAAACACCTCTTTGCCTCAACAAATTCTCCTTTTCTACAATACCCATCAATCAAAGTAGTGTAAGTCAAAACATCGGGCAAGGAATCCGCCTCGGTTAATATCTTATTGAAAACCAAACTTGCACTCTCTAAATCACCTTTCTTACAATAACCATTAATCAAAGTGTTATACGAAATCAAATTCGGCTTGCAAGGCATTTCATCAAACACCTTTCGTGCACTCTCAACCATCCCTTTTTTACATAAACCTCTCATCAAAATAGTATAAGAAGACACATCAGGTTGAACCACACCTTCCTTCACAACGTTATCAAACAAGGTTTCAACTAAATCTATCCAATTAGCCTTAACTAAAACACCCAAAATCGAATTAAACGAATAAAAATACTTATCTTTCTCAAAGGATTTCGCTTTATTAAACCAAAAGATAGCAGCTTTAATATTACCTCTATCCCCATACGCCTTGATGATTTTACCCACGAAGAAATCAGAGAGCTTTTGGGATTTCTCAAGGAGTTTGACTGTAGGGTGGAATAAAGAGTGGCGAAGGAGGAGATCTGTGATGGCTTCATAACAAGTGTGATTGTGGGAATAGTTGTTGGGGTTTGGGTTTGGGTTTGATGCCCAGTTGAAGAAGAACAAAGCATGGTAAGGGTTGGTTTGTTTGTGGATGACAATGGTGACTAAGTTTGGGTCTAGGAAAGGTGAGAAGCGGCTTAGAGGGGATGATGTGAGGTTGATGGGGATGGGGTTTCTTGGGTTTAGGGTTTGAAGGAGGGAAGTTATGGAGTTTACGATAGGGATGAGGTCCAAGGCTTGTGCCGAATTGGCAATGGCCCTGGTTGATGGCAGTGCCATGGAAGCCTGTTTTTACTTGCCTTACTCGCAGTGTAATTTTGGTATATGTATTGGCTTAATAATCCTCGAAAAGCATAGGGAACTTTTTAAGGAAAAGTAGCATGCGGTGAAACTAGAGTTATAGATGGTTTGACTTGGGACGGGCCAAATAAAAAATTTAGGGTCGTTTTTTGGTTCGTGTTTTATCGGATTTGAAAATTGGTTTTAAATTTTGTCCAACCGGACTTCAATAAATAAGTTAAAATTTAAATTTGGTCCAACAAATTTTTTTAAATATGTACTTAAATAATATTAACATAAGTGTAATTTAATGAATAAATATTTCTATATTTGTAGTAAAATTAATAATAAAATAAAAATTATACAATATACAAATAATAAAAATAAAATAGTAGCAATATACTAACGAAATGATGATAAAATAATAAAAAATAGTGACAAAATAACAATAATTTTTTTTGACAAATTCGGGCCGAGCTGAACTTGAGTAAAAAAAACTTACCAGAAGCTCAACCCACTTAAAAAACTAATCTTAATTTTTTTGTTCAAACTCTTCACCTATATTTTTATCTAAACCCTCTAATTTTTTTAGTGTATATTTGGGCCGGGCCAAGTTGCCCCACTCATAGACAAGTCTAAGTGAAACTAGTCAGGTGACTAGTTTTCGACCCAATGGATTAGATTGGTTTAAACAGTTTAAAGAAAATAAATTTAAAAATAATAAATATAAAAAATTGTTTGCTCGGTTCATATTAATTCATGAATCAATCAATTTTATAATAATCAATTTCTAATTCACCGGTTCAATTAAAATAAGAAGAATTTTAAACAAATAATATATAAATTTTGTAATAATCATGTTATTAGAGAATATTTCATGGAATTCATGTTAAAATTTAATAGTAATTTATGTAATTGGATATTATAATAATTTGTATGATTCGGTAACGTTTGTATATTTATGTAATTACATAAAAAGAACAAGAGTCAAATTCACTAAAAATTATAAACTTAAAAGCTTAACTATTTTATTTTTATCACATTTAAAATTAATAGTTATTAAATTTAATTAATAATTTTAAAACATATATTTTATGTAAATATATTTATATGAACGTAAGGAAGATATATTTGCATTTATATATCATAAATAATTTATTAAGAAATTAAAAATTAAATTATAAGATATATTGTGAAAAAAAATTAATAAGTTCAAAATAATACATTAAAACACGTAAATATCAATATGTACGAATATTAAAATAAAATGATAAGCATACACATTTAAACCAAAATTTTAATCTAAAACAAAAATCAACCCTACCTCGATTCAAAAGTTACCATAAATCCAAACCCTTATCAGTGAATATTTTTGAAAGCTCTTCTATAATAAAAAATTGATTAAATTAGTCTATTTACTGTTAAATGAATCAATTAAATCTCTATATTAGTAAAAAGAATTAAATTAGGCCAAATTGAAATATAATTAACATTTACTATTTAAAAAAATATCATTTACTATTTTTAAGTCAATATTTTTAAAATTTCATGATTTTATAAATAAAATTTTTATTTAGAATTGAATTGAAGTAGGGAAAAATAAAATTCAAAACATTTTTATAGGGCAATTTACCAAAAAAGCCCTAAAAATTCAAAATTACTAAATGGGCCATTTTGTAGAAAATTTATGGGAAAGGGCCATTTTCCCCAAAACGCGCCCACGCCGCGTTTTTGGGGATAAGGACTAAAAGCGCTTAATGGGGACACGTTTTTTCCACCTCAAGAAAAACGCTCCTACGTGGGCCGCTTTTTTTGAGGTGGACAAAAACGCGTCCCTGTGGGCGCGCTTTTAGCCAATCATCATATTTTTTTGACCGCTGGCTCTAACCATCGAAAAAAAAAGTATAAAAGCCCCCTACCCTTTATTTTTCACATTTCAATCCTTTCTCAATATTCTCTCAATTTTCTCTCAATTTTCTCTCAAGGTCCTTGAAATTTACTCTCAAATTTCAAAATAGTCCATTACTATTTACTTAAAAAGCCCTTTTTATTTTTTAATATATCTTTTTGGAAAATTTTAAAATTTTGATCGAATTACAATGGTCGGGAATTACGTCGCCTAGACGACAAGCACATTTCACGAGCAATTGAAAATGGTAAGTTTTAATTTTAATTTTTAATATAATTTATTTTTTTCAATTATGCAATTTTAATTAATTGTTAATTTTATAATTTTTAAATAGTCAGATCGGTGTTGGAATGTTATATTCAGAACATGCATGGTCCCCATCGCCTTGATCGAGAATTACCCTGGAAGCGGGTTTTGGCACGTGGCCACGATAGGTCGGGGTTCAAGTTGGAGCCGCCTTTGATCGGTAGCGTTGATTGAGAGGTGGAGACCCGGACCCGCACTTTCCATATTCCATGCGAGAGTGTACCATCACTCTGAAGATGTGCAATTGCAGTTGGGATTACGGTGGATTCGGTCGGTAGTCACCGTCCGTAACATCTACCGATTGATGGCCGATGCTACGAGCTTCGGGTGCCATTCCGGATAGAATTCGAGGAGCTCGGATCGATATGGCTCAGTTACGAGACGCAATCCCGGAGCCGAACGAGGGTTTGACCGAAGTAGAAAGAATACGGTATGCTCGGGTATACATTCTTCAAATAATCGGAGGCTATCTGATGCCGGACGTCTCTAGAAACCTCGTCCACCTGAGATGGCTCCTGAAACTTGTTGATTTTAGAGCAACCAGTGAATTAAGTTGGGGGTCTGCCGTGCTATCGAGGTTGTACCGAGAGATGTGATGGGCGACGCGACCGAGTAAAGCAAAAATCGGAGGTTGCCTATCATTACTGCAGTCATGGGCATGGTTTCGATTTCCATTTTTACGCCTCGACTCGACCACCCATATTCATTCCCACCGATAACGAGGTAAATTTAATATTATATTTTACAATTATTTCGTAGATTTATAATATAATTGCATGCTAAAAGTTTATTTAATTAGGTGGAACCATTCAGTAGTCATGTTGGAATACCTAACTCGCTTGAGGATATACTGACTCCTATTGGACCAAAGGTCGAATCACAAGTAAGTTTCAATTTTGTTATTATAATTTAGTATTTCAGATGTAGTGTCTAATATTAGGTATATAACTAATATTTTGGTAATGTTAATATAGTTTCAATGGACACCGTATGACGATCCAAAAATTCAGGCAGTAATTCAGGAGGAGTTCTTCCAAAATCCGAACGGTTGGCACGTAAAGGTCCCATTGATCACCTATGCGACCGTGGAGATGCACCAGGCCGATCGGGTTCTGCGGCAATTTGGATTTCGGCAACCGATCCCCGTGTCACCGGAGGTGCTCGATGATGAGCACAAAGTGGACTTACTAAGAACCGCATACCTAATTGGCCAAGATTTTGGTGGGTTATATCGAGATGGGAGAACCCAGATGACTATATACCGACGGAACCGATAGTCATTCGGAGTTAGCGTGCGTGTTGAGTACATGCCATGGTTTAGGATCTATGGCAAGTCGTATCATTGTCGAAAGAAGAGAGGCGACAGCAACTTCATGAGCGAAGGAACGTCGGGCCCTTTAAATCCAAGGAGAAGGGTGATGAGGTGGGGCCATCATCACGAAACACGATCACCGGCCCAAAGAATACTACTACGATCCACCGGCCCATCATTCAAATTCGACAACACCGATATCGCAAAGATTCACCGTTCATGCTAGGTGCGTACCCTTCCCTTATATGTATCCTCCTAACCCATATATGTTTCAGCTTCTAGTCCTAGCCAGTTGGAGTACATGGCGTGTTCGAGTCCGTTCGACTACTTCACGGCCACCGATGGTGAGGCCGACGTCGCATGTGGGTTCAGAGGAGGCGCCGTCGGGGAGCACTTCTTTCTACCAAGCTCCTTCTCCGTTCGGGATGCAGTCACCCCGCCGTGGTTTATGCAAACACCTCCGGGGTCATTATTTTATCAGAGTGGGTCACCATCGCAACATCCAGAACCAGACCCACTGCCGGCGGAACCCGATTCCCTGCCCGAGGTTCCACGACCTCGCCGAAAGCCAGAAGAAGGAGGAATCCAGTAGCACAGAATCGGCCGATCGCCCTGTGTGGCATCGGGTTCCCACCCAGACAAGACTAAACCCTAAACCCCCTAATTTGAGTAATTGTAAATTAATTTATAATTTGAGTTTAATTTTTTTTGTAATTAAGGTTTAATTTTTTGTAATTAAGTTGTAATATATTTAATAAAATTTGAGTTTTTTATTGTAATTTAATTTTTTAATTTATTCAATTTTAATAACTTTGACAAAATAGAATTGGTTTAATTTTTTTTTGTAATTAAGTTGTAATATATTTAATAAAATTTGAGTTTGCTTTTTTCATTGTAATTTAATTTTTGAATTTATTTAATTTCAATAACTTTGACAAAATAGAATTGGTTTAATTTTTTTTGTAATTAAGTTGTAATATATTTAATAAAATTTTAGTTTGTTTTTTTATTGTAATTTAATTTTTTAAATTATTCAATTTTAATAACTTTGACAAAATAGAATTGGTTTATTTTTTTTTTGTAATTAAGTTGTAATATATTTAACAAAATTTGAGTTTGCTTTTTTTATTGTAATTTAATTTTTTAATTTATTTAATTTTAATAACTTTGACAAAATAGGTTTGGTTTATTTTTTTGTAATTAAGTTGTAATATATTTAATAAAATTTGAGTTTGCTTTTGTTTTTGTAATTTAATTTTTAAATTTATTTAATTTTAATAACTTTGACAAAATAGAATTGGTTTATTTTTTTGTAATTAAGTTGTAATATATTTAATAAAATTTGAGTTTGCTTTTTTTGTAATTTAATTTTTAATTTATTTAATTTTAATAACTTTGACAAAATAGGTTTGGTTTTTTTTTGTAATTAAGTTGTAATATATTTAATAAAATTTGAGTTTGCTTTTTGTTTTTGTAATTTAATTTTTGAATTTATTTAATTTTAATAACTTTGACAAAATAGAATTGGTTTTTTTTGTAATTAAGTTGTAATATATTTAATAAAATTTGAGTTTACTTTTTTTTGTAATTTAATTTTTTAATTTATTTAATTTTAATAACTTTGAAAAAATAGAACTGGTTTTTTTTTTTTTTTTTGTAATTAAGTTCACCGTTTTCCTCCAAAAAAATAGATATTACATAGCCGCCATGAGACAAAAGACCTAAGAACACGGTTAACTATTTTGATTTGGACACGAGCGAGATATATGGCCCGGGTTCCTACACCATTCCCACAGCCGACTTTGGTTGCTTGTTTCTCGGATATCCATATTGTTGCGTATTCTAGTCGAGCAAGGTCGACCTTTTGGTTTGCACCTCAATTGTTTATCCAAGCAACAACTTATACGGTGCAAGCAATACCGATGGCCACTTACGTTCATCTGGGACTGGTGGGAATACGTGTCTCCACACGTTGTACATGTTTTCTAATTTATACACTTCGTCGACATATCTCATTGGATCAAGACAGAGATTTCGACAAGCCGCAATTACATGGGCGCATGGGTAACGAAGCATCAAATATCCACAACAAGGTCCTATTTGTCAAATGTACACGATAATGGCCGCCAACAATACCTTGGTTCGGTCATCAAACTCCGTGACACGAAACCATAGGTTGTAGCGATCGTGACACACTGCGTGCATGGTGTTCGACCGTGCCTTCCACGGTTTATTTATTGCAATACCTTCGGCTCCATACATGGCCTCATTGCATCGCCTCTATAACTCAACGCTTCTCTCTGGAAATAGTGCCGCTTAATCAAAAATATGTCTCTCGCACAACCGATGTAATCGGCAGATGACGGTTCCTTTCGTAATGTAATTTATGCATTCGGCCAGTTTGTGGTCATATGCCCATATCGTAGCCGCCGTCATATGCTTGTGTCCACTGCTCGAAAGGAATATTGCATGTAGTTTGCGCCGGCGTTATCTCGAGCGCAAATCGCCCAAAGATCTCGTGAAAACGGTCTTTATTGATCTCATACCGCCAATATACGTTGATAGCGAATATTACATACCACTCTTCAATTGAGAATAAATTGAATATTACAAACGAAATTATATCAATAGACATTTTATACTCATATCGGTCACTTGCCGTTTCTATCTTTTAGATCGATGTTGCGCATAGTAGTTGGATGAAACATGCCTCAGGCAATATCGATGGTGTGTGCGATGCCACATGCTTCCCTGGCGTTCTATTGCAGCAAGTATTCCAGGGCCCCGATCCGATATAACGCATATGTCAGGTTGGGGGCAAACATGCCTCCTTAACCTAGATAGGAAGAAGTCCCAGTCATCAGCTGACTCCCTCGGTGTTATTGCGAACGCAATCGGAAGGATTCTCCCACAGTCGTCTTGTGCCACAGCTAGCAATAGCCGATGCGTATATCTACCATACATAAAGGTACCATCAATTTGTACCAATGGCTTGCAGTATTTAAAGGCATCTCGGCATTGCTTAAATGTTCAGAACAAATGCTTGAACACTGCGCATCCACGGAGCAGATGATCGTTGTAGTATGCAGGTTCGGTTTCAAGGTCTGTCGTGCTGCTTGGGACATATCTCTCCAGCACCTGACACCACTGCCACACTTCATTATATGAAGTGTCCCACCCACCGTGTAACTTTTCTAACGCCTTTTGCTTGGCTATCCAAGCCTTTCAGAAGAGGCGTGTACCCCAATTGGCTACGAATCGCCAATTAAGGCCAAGACCGTAGTCTTGGGATCGGCCTTCACCGTCGGCATTATTAGTTCAACCAACATGTCCGAATCCATCTTGGATGATCTTGTGTTACACTTGTCAACGAAATCGTTAAACAATGCAACATTACATATTATTATCATTATTCAAATCACCGAACACATAGTGGTACTGCACGGCAAGACATGTATGTGGACCTTTGTACTTTTTATCTCCCACAACCTCGTCCTTTTCCTCAACGACGCCATGATTTTCCATGAACATGTGCCATCTTGCCCGCACACTTCGCCTCGAACTTATCGAGCTTTGATTTAACGACCTTGTAGTTAACCCTATTCTTAATGTCAGATTGTTTCAATACAAAGAAGAAAAGTATTCTTGTTGGAAAATGGTTACCCACTTCTAATTGGTCCGAATCCAACGAAGAATCAGACGGTCACGCTGCTCGGTGGTAGTTCAGAAACTCAATGCATAATCTTGAGATAGATCGACATTATGCATGTGAAATTTGAGGCGAAACGCCTCGAATAGCGGATCTTTTCTTCTTCGTCAATCGCCTCAACGTCTTCGTACAATTGAACGGCTCCGATTCAAAAATAATCCAACTTCGCACCGTCGAGCCCGGCCTCCCGAGGTGGATCCACATCGATTCATCGTCGACCTCCATAACCTGCAACAACGAGGGCCCCTCGCCAATGGATGTCGTCGGGAGTACATCATCCCTCCTTAAACATCTTTCGTAAAGATTCCAATCGTATGTGGATTGCCAACCACTAGAAGTTGACGACGTCCCCCAATACGTATTTCTATCATCGGACGTCGAATGACGGATATGCATGTCCCATCTACCAACCGAGTGCTGTGCAGAGGTTATGTTTTCCATACTATTACCGTACATGGGCACTTCTGTGTTTTGCCTCCCACTTACAGAGTGTCAGCTTGGGGTCGTGTATTCTCCTCAAATGGTAGTAGATGTCGAGGTCGCGCAAAGATCACTTGGAGATGAAAATTCTACATATACCTCGATATAGGGTGATCCACTAGTAAGATGAGTCTCCACCATTGCCTCAAAGCTCCGAAGCACCTTTAATGTCGAACGACTCATATCTCATCGGATCAACCGAGGCGCAAAATCTATTCTTAATACCGAACTTTCATTGGCGTTGTTCAATATTTTACGCCTAATTTTTTTTGAGTTCTACTAAATCGATGTTTCGATTAAAACTCACCGCTATTGTGTTTTTCGATAAGAAAACAATGCCATTTTTTGTCACGAACTTCACCGTCGTAGTAAATAACAAAGATTAATACGTTCACTCATTTTCAATTTTTTTCCTTTTGCCTCAATTTCCTTATGCAACCTCGAAATGAAATTTGGCTGATTTATAGCCTAATTTTACCGGAGACTATTGTAGCAAAAGCGCGTCCACGTGGGAGCGCTTTTTAGTACGCATGTTGACAGTGCACCTATTTGAAGCGTTTTTGTGCTTGTTTGTAAACGTCTCTCAAAATTATTTTGCCGGAGATTATCAGAATAAAAGCAAGATCCACATGGGGCGCTTTTCAAAGACGATCTTGACGGTCGCCCTACTAGAAGCGTTTTGGCCATTATTTGTTCGAAATGTCTCCTTAAAATTATTTTGCGGAGACATCAGAGTAAAAGCGCGCCCACGTGGAGCGCTTTTTAGCACGATGATCTTGACATATGCGCTTTTAAGCGTTTTTTGCCATTGTTTGTTGTAAACGTCTCTCAAAATTATTTTTAGGAGACTATTGGGCCAAAAACTTCAAAATAATTTCATAGGAATGAACCCCAAAACGCAGCATATCGTCGGTAGCGTTTTTGGGAAATGGCCCTTTCCGTAAATTTTCTACAACCGCCTATTTTCATAATTTTTAAATTTTTAGGGCTTTTTTGATAAATTGCCCTTTTTTATATGCTAAATGTTATATTTGTTATAATTTAGATTTATTTTATTCTCTTTAATAGTATAGGACTAAATAGAAAGACTGATTTGATTTAATCCTGGACTTTCTAGGGATTTTAACGCTAAAAATTCCTCATACCATCGTACCCACCAAAATGCAAAGGAAAAAAGGGAATCAATCCCATTAAGGGAAAAACGTTGTAATCGAGCCCCAGAAGAAACTGAAATGAGATGAAGTCAGCGGTGTCATCACTTGTTAGGTCCAACAATTCTCCCATCTCACGCACCCTTCTTTATCACTCATCAAAACCCATTTCTCAATCACCTTTCTTCCTTTCAAATATCCCCAAAAATCTCTTCAATCAACGATATCAAAAGCTCCAATTCAGCCCCAACTCAACATCCGTAATGGCATCACTTTCCAAGTCTGAACAAGCCAGGGAACCCCCTGCTCTTTCTCTTCCATCACCTCCTCTCACCAAGGCAATCTCTTTTTTTTTTTTTTGTTTATTCATTTGTTTTATTGTTGCTTTGATTGTTTGTTTATTGATGGGTTTGTTGTTGTAGTTCAAGATTGGGCTTTGTCAGCTGTCAGTGACACCTGATAAAGAGAGGAACATAAAGCATGCTAGGAAGGCCATCGAGGAGGCTGCTCAAAAGGGTGCTCAGCTTGTTCTCTTGCCTGTGAGTATTTTTGCTATTATCTGTGTTTCAAGGTTTCACCTTTGCTGATTATCAAATGAGGGCTTTGTTGGGTTATAATAATTTGTACTAAGTTAAGGCGGTAAAAGTTACGCGGAGGCTTGTACTAAGAGTCAAATTGCATTTTGGCCCTACAAATTAGTCATTGTATCTTACATCAAAGAGCAAACTGGTGATTTTGTTAAAAACTTCATCTATTTCTACTGCTAAAAGTCCGATCCTGTACGTCAGCATCAGGCACACTAGGCAAGCCAAGCCAAGCGTCATTGTCTTATTATTCTGTCAGTCGCGCTAGTTGCTAATAGTATAAAGGGATGAAATGTTTAACAAAAGTGTCAATTTGCTTTTTATCCAATGTACAAGGATTAATTTGCCCATTTTTTGGAGTAAAGGGACTCCTAATATATAGGGGCCTCTATGATACTTCTCACATTTTAGCTAAAGCCTTTTATTTTTTGGTGAAAATGAAAGTGAAGATTTTCATCTTTTAGTTTGACAAGCCAATTATATGTTGTTTTTGGTGGTTCACAGATTGCATGTAATAGGTTTTTGCAGTCAAGATTTTAAATTTGTCTATGTCTGATCTTCCTGTCTGTTATTTTGTGTCAGGAAATATGGAACAGTCCATATTCAAATGACAGCTTCCCGGTTTATGCTGAAGATATAGATGCAGGTGGTGATGCTTCTCCTTCAACAGCTATGCTGTCTGAAGTTGCTAGTCGCCTGAAGATCACGATAGTAGGTGGCTCTATACCCGAACGCTGTGGTGATAAGTTGTATAATACTTGTTGTGTCTTTGGTACTGATGGAAAGCTGAAAGCCAAGCATCGCAAGGTAGAGGCTCTTCCTTTCCCGTACGGTAGTATAAACACAAAAAGTTAATTTGCATATCATTTATTTGCTGGACTCGGTGAAGGAATGTGTTTTGGAGCCAAATAAGCTCAGACATAGACACATTACTTGATGTTTGAGCCATCTACCATTTCAGTTTTACCTGTCCCGTCATTTGAAACCATCTTATAAGCATGCAAAGACAGAAACTCCGGATCTCAGATACCAAGTTGGTAGCATCCCTTAGATAATTCTATGGTTTTAGTGATACCATTTTGAAAACTCTCTCTTTAAAGCTGGCGTGCATAATATTTATGACATTCTTGTGGAACTACAGATTCACCTTTTTGATATCGATATTCCTGGGAAGATTACCTTTATGGAATCCAAAACCCTTACTGCAGGGGAGACTCCTACTGTTGTGGACACAGGTTTGATGTTTCCTTGACTTTATGCAAGTGAACATGTTACGATTTTCTGTCTATAACCTGTTTCAAAAGCAATTTTTAGACCATGTTCTGTTCATTTAGCACACTAGTTTGATAATTTTTAGTGCATGCAGATGTTGGGCGGATTGGTATAGGCATCTGTTATGACATTCGCTTTACTGAATTAGCGATGATATATGCTGCAAGAGGTTTGTTTACTTCTCCGTTGAACCGTGATACAGTTATCATTTTTAATATATGCTGAATTTTGATCCATCATGCTTTCCAAATTAGGTGCTCACTTGATATGCTATCCTGGAGCATTTAACATGACAACTGGACCATTGCATTGGGAGTTATCGCAGAGAGCAAGGTGCTTGTTTTTCCCCTTCTTTCATGCTCTTTATTAATTCTTTAAAATGGAAAAGGTTGAGAAAAACAAGGTTAAAAGACAGAATTTGCTTCGCCTAGACACCAGTAAATTTTCATTGATGCATTTTCATTAGAGTTTATCATGTTTGAGCATCCTCCAAAACCGTCATTTCATTTAAGCGCGGACAATTAGCTTACATATTCAACAACGAATTAATGCTTAAATCAAGTCATTCCTCCAGATTATTTCTTTTTTTCTCAAACATCCAACCTATGTTACTCGGACTTACGTGTGAATGCTCCATAGGGTATGTATCTGAAACAGTTATGGTTAAATATTTCTAAGTGTTTCCATGTATTTGGAGGATCATAGGATCCAACCTTTCTTAGAGCTGAGGGGGACTGCCTATTTGATGATTTAGTGAGCTAACCATTGTTTTGCAATGTATAATGGTGTAATTCATTCTGTTTGTGTTTCAATTTGTTTGTTGTTCATCTACTAATGAGTTTCTTGCTATAACATATGTAGGGCTATGGATAATCAGGTATGGTTCCAAATTTTTCCCCTTTTCTTAAATTGACCAGTGTAATGGTATACTGTAATGTTTGGTTTAGTTGAAAAAATTGTTCTAGTACTATTGAAGCAGTTAAAAATTATGTAGATTCTGTCACGGTGATCGTTGTTTTGTCGAGTTTTAAAATTTATAAAGAATATGATCAAACCTGAAAACTAACTCTGACAACGATTATAGTCAAGTGTACCTATCGAACAGTAGTATAGCTTAGGCAAGGCCGGATTGTCGAACCCAAAGGAACTAAAAGTACTAATACTCACTTTCCTTTTATTATTTAGTCTAAAATATGGAGTGATTGGTTGATTTAATCTAATTTAACGACTACTAAGTTAAAGACACAAAGACAAAAAGAACGACGTGGAAAATAACTTGAAAAAACTCAATTGATCACGACGATACTCTTAGGAAGAATCCACCTAGAATTCACTTGTTACTTAACATTGAACCATATGATTTATTCACTTAGTTTGATCTTTAAGACTCCCTAACGTATATTAAACCTTCTCTCGAGACGAATAACGTCTAACCCTAGTTTAATTAACGGAAATCTCTTTCTCGAATAATAACCCCTAGAATAGTAGTAAATCGATTTATGGACTCCCATATTAGGTTTCACCCTAATCCGGCAAAATCTCGTCAACTTATCTCTAGGCGTGCGATCAACTCTGCTTAATTATGCTAGATCTACTCTTAAGTAGGGTCTATTCCTCCTCCACCTAAGCACATTAGATTTAGATTAAGCATGCATAATTAAGAACAAACTAAGTATTTACCATATAATTCAGAAATCAATAACAAGATTCATCTAGGTTTTATTCCCTTCAGTTATTTGAAGGGTTTAGTTCATAATGAATAAAGAAAACATCTCAAGAGAAAAGACAAAACAAAACATTTTAGAATGCTTTGCTTGGTCCCTAAGTGTTCTAATTTAAGTATACTTCCTACTCGGTGTTTGAATAAGCTTTGAAAAGTGTTTCTTTGCCTCAAAGTATCCAAATCTGAGTGAAATTGCTCTCTCCCCGGCGAGAGCACGACCGACATTGGTACATCGCAGCTGTCTCGTAAATTGTTTTCAGGCCGTGTCTCGATTCTGTTGATTGGGGCACGGCCGTGTAAATCGTGTCATGGCCGTGGCTTAGTTAATTGTCGAGGCACGGCCTTGTGGCTTGAAGTCCAAGCCGTGTCGATTTTCTCTTTGGCCAAATTGGCCTGTTTTAAGCCCGTTTCTTGTTCTTTTCGTCCTCGGGTGCTTTTCTGAGTAAAAATATGAAAAGAAAGGATTAAGAGCACCTTTTTACATAAAATAAGGGCTAAATCATCCAAAAGCATTTTAAATGTGGGCCTAAAATATGTTATTTTTACGATTTATCACATGGTATTGTCAAAACTAGAATGCGACAGTCTACTGCCGTTCTTCTGTTTTATTAAGCTCGGAAATACTTGTTTATAATTCATGTGCCAATGTCACCGTGGATACTGAATGGTAAAAGTGAAGTTGATTCATCAGAACAGGAAACTTGAGATCCTTAAGAGCTCTTTGCTGTCTATAACATGAAGATCTGACTGCTTATAAAATTCCTCTCTTTTTTGTTTCTTTTAAATGACAGTTATATGTTGCAACTTGTTCACCTGCTCGAGATCCTGGAGCCGGTTATGTGGCTTGGGGTCACTCAACCCTTGTAGGACCTGTAAGTTGATAGCTCTTCCATTGGTTGCATGTAATACGTGTATTTTGTGGTTTTAGAAGTCTTTTAACCCGAGAAGTAATACTTTACTGTTTGCATTGTGATAGTTCGGAGAAGTCCTAGCTACAACTGAACATGAAGAAGACATAATAATAGCCGAGATTGATTACTCAATACTCGAGCAACGAAGGTGATCAAAAGTGACTTCCACGTAGTATTCATTACATGCTTATGGAATTTGTTCATTTCGACCATGCTTTCTGATCATTCTGAGTGGTTTGCTTGTGATAAATTTAGGGCGAGTCTTCCCTTCACGAAACAACGACGAGGAGATCTCTACAAGCTGGTGGACATACAGAGGCTCAATCCCCATTGATATAAATAGAGGAGAAAAACCTTGTGATGAAACTCATTGATGTAAGAGTTTTCATTAGAGTTCCATTTAAGAGTCCTTGACTCGGTTAATAGAACTCAGTAGCCATTGAGTTGATTGCTGCAAACTCATGTTAGACCAATAATGATTTGCTAATTCAGAGGGATGTTTGCAGATGAGAATGTGCATTCTTAGTTTATGTTATCCGGATTTTTCTTTTCCTGAACATGGATATGAGAATATAACCTCACCGTACCGAAGTATTACGATGTTAATTTACTATTTTGCCCGAAAATTAACTCAAATTTTTACAATTTCTTTTCCTGTAAGAAAAAATTTAATTTTTTTTCATACATTTCATGTTTATTTTACTGTTTATGTTGAGGAAAAAATGTCTAAAAGAATCAAGGGTATGAAATTAGTTGGAATAGCCACAAGACAGGCATATGCATTATCAATATGCTATTTTAATGAGACCAACAATAATTATAATTGCATATTTGATTTATAAAATACTAAATGTATTTATTATAAATTCACATATTTATTATATGCATGTGTCTCAAGATCAAACCATATCATTGTATTATTTTATTTAAAAACTTAAAACATAAAAATATCACCATATTAATATCTATTATTTTGTATATAATAAGATATTTTAATAATATTTTAATAAAATTAACATTTAATTAACTTGTAACAACAATTAAATATGGAGCTTAATATAAAATAAATATAGATATTAGAAATTAAACTCCACACACAATCTAATCGAAGAAGTTTACTTACATTTCTTTTAACTAATTATTGGTATTTTTTTCCAACAATATTATGCTTATAATCCCAATCATCAGTACGGTCTGAATTTTCCTATGATAGAGTAGTCACTTGTCATCATCATGAAGTGGGGACGTGAACAGATCAAAAGGATGGAGGCTGTGGAGATGTAGTCCACGTAAAAATACAATTTTGGTGAGGAGCCACGTCATGTCACGTGGTCCTCTGCTCAGCCGACAAGCTCCCGCTCCGACAACGCTCGATGTTTGCTTGTCATTACATTACATACAAATATAAATTTGTCGTTAGGGCATCGCCTCCGGGGCACAAATATTCGTCTTCTCCTATACTTGGGGTCAACGAAATTATAAATTTCATGTTCATACTCGTAAACCATTAAATATTTTATTATGTATTTATTGAGTTAAATTTAAATAATTTAAGTTAATACAATGGATCGAATCAATAATTTAATTGATTCTGTTTATTCGATTTAAAAATATTGGTTATAACCCTGCAAAATTAAATCATAATTAGTAAAATTCACATTGTATGGTTTAATTGGTGTGAAGTAGGGGTGTGCAAAATTTGGATAAAAACGAAAAATTTCGGTTAACCGATCGAATTCGGTTAATCAGTCGGTTAAATAAATTTTTTCGGTCGGGATCGATTAATTATTTTGTGATTTTTCAGCTAACGGTTAATTCGGTTCGAAACCGGTCGGTTAACTGAAAAAATTATTATATATAAATAGACCCACTATTCACCTAAATCCAAACCCAAATATTCAACCCAATCCAATTAACCAATCCAACCCAATCATAAAAATTATAAATAATTTAATAAATAAAAATAAAATTCCAAAACTAAAACTAAAATTATGTAATCTTTTTAATTATGTAGTTATTCATTTCGGGTAATTCGAGTAATTCGGTTAATTCGGCTAATTTTTAACCAAAATAAAAAATATAATTTTCGTTTAATTTGGTTAACCGACAAATTTCGGTTCAGTTAATTTTTTAAAAAAATTCAGTTCAATTAACGGTTAAAAATTCTAAAAGATTAATTAATTCGATTAATGTTATTTAGGTCGATTAATTGAGTGAAAACCTTGGTGTGAAGGGTGAATTCGGCCTCAAAGTTGAAAGCCTGTGAGAGAGTTTTTATACGTGGCATCGTATAATTGGTTGAGAATCTAACTAAACTACTTCAATTTCTTTAAAAGAGCACGTGTCAGAGGCAATCCTAGATGTCGGGAGAAACACAATCACGTGATTAGGAAATGGTCCCCACATTCTCACCTCTCCCTTCCACGTGGCCTATTCAAGGGCCCACCATAATAGCGTGTGACACCACACCAGTTCGTTTATAATTGGCCCCATTCAACCTCAAGGGCTTAGCTGGTCCTTATCGCAGTGGACTGGACCCCACATTTAAAAGAAAAAAAAATTAGACCACGTCATGAAAGACGAAAATTAGGCTGCATGCTGTGTGAGGAGTAATCTTGCCGCTGCCCAAAGCTGCATTGCCTTTTGGTTGCTACTGCATTTTAGAACTAGGGAGACTGCAATCTGAGGTAGATTTCAAAATTTTGTAGGGGGTGCCACCTCTTCTGATTCTTTTTGGTTTTGGGATGTAACGGAGGTGGGGTGGTGGGAAATCGGTGTAAGGGGAGAAACCTATAGAATGTTAAAGACGTAACTCGCCACTGGATTTGTAACACCCCCTACCCGTATTCGTTGTCAGAATAGGGTACAAGACATTACCAGAGTTTACGATTTTTTTTTTTTATATAGCCCCTTTATAAATATCTAACCTTCCCTGCAAAATTTAAACCGAGACCAATCCACATCAACCAATCCAATTCAACATATTTTCAAAATAGATTCATGCATATTTATAAGATAATATCAACACATACCAAGCTAATGTTTGCTAGCCACACCAATGGTGACCTTACATTCATTTTATATTAACATTACTTTATTAGCTTATACATGCCATTGATTTCCAAAATAAAGTTTCTTTATATACCAAAATCTTGAGGTCGATAGTGTGATGTATCTCATACCGAATCCGACCTCCAAGCTCTTAACACTACAAAACAGGGAAAAGGAAAGGGGTAAGCACTTTGTGCTTAGTAAATCCATGTAACAAGAATTATACTTACCTAACATTTTCAATACAATGCAATAAACATTCATATATCCATTCAATGCATTATTACCCTAACATACACAAGCTCAACATTCAAGTTAGTTCAATAATTTCCATGTATCAATAATATATACCATGATTGATGAGCTCATCAATACCATGATTTCCATTTCTTTGTTATATTTCCATATTTATCCTGTTGAATTACTCAAATTTGATGAATTTTCGTATACACTTTTAGTGTACAATCCAGTCCGTCAATCCATGTTCATGTGCGCACATTTTCATTTCAGAGAGCACACTCCTTGAACCTCATCCTTACAATGGATTACCGATCAAAGCTAAATTCTCGTAATATAAACTCATAGAGCATTGTTTGGATTACCACCAAAGCTAAATCCCGCAATGACAATTACTCTAATGAGCTTGGATCAATTACACCAAAGCTAAATTCAGACCCTAATTCGGATTACCCGTCTGGCTAAATCCATTTTCCACATATTCTTCTGGAGGGCTATATCAGATAGGATCACCCGTCCGTGCTAGATCCTTTGTACCGTCAATTCCTTTTCAGAAATCCATCGAATTTTCCTTTCATTCAACCGGGATTTCTTCCCCTTTTTATCAAATATATCAATGTTTCATCAATTTTTATAAAATGAACATTCAAATTATATTCATATCAATAACATACATTTTAAGCATTTAAGAATATAATTCAAGTTACATGAACTTACCTCGATACTAGTTCGTATATAAAATCTACTAATCCGGGACTTTTTCGTTTCCTCGATCTAGCTTCGTATTTGAGTTTTCCGGATCTAAATGAATAAATTTAATCATCAATTCAATACATTTCATGTTCACATGTACCATTTTCTATAATTCTATTATTATTTTTAGTTCATTCAAAACTGTCTACTTGAGTCATAGTCACTAAATTATTTTTATCTTGAGCTAAAGAACTTCAAATTTAGATCCGTTAATTTTCCCTGAAACTAGACTCACATATCTTCTTCCCATTAAATTTTTAGAATTTTTGGTTTAGCCCATAAGTACAGTTTATTCTTTAAAGTTACCCCTGTTCTGCTGTTTGACAGTTCTGACCCTTCTTCACTAAAAATTAATTATCTTTTCATACAGGATTCGGATGATGTTCCCGTTTATTTCTATTGAAAATAGACTCATCAAAATTCTAAAATATAAATTTAAGCCCCTAATTATTTTTATCCAATTTTTATGATTTTATAAAGTTAAAACAGGGGAACCTGAATTCATTCTGAACCAGTCTTACAAAAATCTAAATATCTCAAAATACAGAACTTCTTTTCTTTCCTTGTTTATTTCATATGAAAATAGACTCAATAAGCTTTAATTTCATATCTCATTCAACTTCTAATTCCCCTTCTACGATTTTTGGTGAATTTTCAAACTTACTCTACTGCTGCTGTCCCAAAACTGTTTTCTTATAGCTTATTTTACAATTAAGTCCTTTATCCAATTCTAACTTCAAATTCTTTCAATTAAACCACTAATTCATCATTTTATTCATCATATGCTATATTCAAAAACTCTAAAACTTCAAAACTTCAACTTAAATTCATCAAAACTTTGTTCTAAAACTTATAAAGCATCAAAATTAAAAGAAAAAGACTAAATTAACTTACTAAATTAAACTCCAAGCTTCAAACTTTTTATTTTTCCTTTTCTTCTTTCTTTTCTCTTTTCTTTCTCTGTTTCGTCTTTACTCTCTATTTCTTTTCTGTTTCTAACTCTTTTTCCTTTAGTTTGTTATATATATATATAATAATATAATAATATACTTTAAAAAATCTCAGATTTTCATACTTAAAACCGCCTCAACTTTACAAAATGGTATAATTTCCATTTTGGTCCTTCATAATTTCTTTTAATCTATAATTTAACTTTTACTTTCATTTCAATCTAGTCCTTTTAATTTAATTTCCTACCTAAACGATAAAATTTTCTAACGAAAATTTAATACCACATTACTAATATTTTATAAATATTTATAAAATATTTCCTATCATATAAATATTCATGCAAATATATTGAAATAAATTTCTATTTAAATCGGATTTATGGTTATAAATCATTATTCCGATAACCTTGAATTTAGGCCATTACGAGATTCGGTTATTAAACACCCAGTTGAAGCAATTCTAGGTCTCGATCTCCCGGTTTTCATCACTAATGGCGAAACCTAGGTCTTCCGCCTTCCACCTCGAAAATCCTCATCCTCAATCATGTTTCTAGCCATCTTGGTCATCTTTACCTTCCTCATTTTGATTATTTTGGGCCTCGAATCTTTTACATTCCTAGCGGTGACTCGAAATTCTCCTAAGCCCAACGATTTGAGCTCCATTGTGCATAACGTCGTCGACAAAGTTAGTTTTTTTTTTCTTTAAATTTTGGTTGTGTTGGAAGGCGATCGATAATAACCGCAGTTGTTTTGAAGCCTTTTTTTTTTGAATTGCCGAAGTTATGTTGATGAAGACAGAGGAGAGCGGTGGGTTGAAGCCATCTCTTGGGAACCTAGAGCTTTTATCTACCATAATTTCTTGGTCGGTTTCTCAAGATTTTGGATGAATATTTCACTTATTTTCTTCGTTCCTCTTTAATTTTATATTCAACTCTAACAAAACAGATTGCAATTGAAACTACTAGTGAAGCAAGCAATCTTTTTAATTTTTTTTTTTGTAAGCTATTAGCCTTTTGAGATATTTTATTTCAAATTTCAAGCTTAGTGACACTTCTTGTATTCTAGTACTTGAAACTGAAAATGCAATGAGAATTATGTATAGAGAAATGTATCTTAAATATTCTTAGTAATTTGGCGGACGGATCCCTGTGTTATAAGATGATTTAATCCAAGGTGAAAGGGAAGGCGATAAAGTTCATACTTTTAACATGTATCTTTTAGCTAATCCTAAACTAACTTCTAGTTGTAAAAAATTGGCGATCCATAGAGGAATGTGAATACCGATTGATCTTGCCAAGCCTCATATGAAGAAGTCAAAAGTTGTTGATACTAAAACCGCAAGAGTAAAGATAGTAGGTATGTAATTATTACTATGATTTCATATATAGTTTTGTTTTTGTTTCTTCTTTAAATCTTCTATTATATTAGATGTCATGGATGTTTGCGTGCGAGTGCATACAAGTTCGGAACATTTCTACCTAGAGGACGTGATAAGATTATTAAGAACATTGAGAAAAGGATTATGGATTTTACCTTCATACCATTCGGTCTGTACTTGTATCTGAATCTATCCGAATTTATCACCACACTCAATTATTTTTAATGCCTTTGCTAGTGTAATTTCTTTCTTAGGGTCTGCGTTAGATGAGTTTCTTTCTTTATGCTATCCATGGTAGTGAAGTTACTTATGGCAACGCAATAATATACAGAGCATGGGGAAAGACTTCAAGTTCTTCACTATGAAGTTGGCCAAAATATGAGCCTCACTATGACTACTTCAAGGATGAGGTCAATACTAGGAGCGGGGGCCAGTAGATAGCTCATGTCCTTATGTACTGTAAGTACCATGAACATATAACATACCTTTCCTGTGTTTTATTATCCTAGTGCATTGTGTGGAAGTTCTCATTTGCTCTTTTTTACTTTCTTTAACCATTTACTGACTTAGATGTTGAAGGAGGAGAAGAGACAATGTTTCCTTGAGAAAGGGAACATCGGTGTTGTGCCTTGGTGGAATGCCTTGGTGGAAAGGGAGGACTTTCTGTGAGACCAAAGATGGGTAATGCATTCTTGTTTTGGAGCATGAAGCCCGACGCAACTCTGGATCTTTCAAGCTGCATGGTTAGTTCTAGTCACAAATTAAGTTCTTGCCAAGGGTCTTTTAATTCTTGGATGACATGACTTATGTCCTCATCCGTCTTGTTGCATTACTTAATTTGTCACAAGTTAATATCAAATCTTCCCCTTACTTTCTCTTTTTTATTTTCTTGGATAATTTATAACTTACTATTTAAAGTTATCCAGAGGTCGCCTGTGATTAGAGGAAATAAGTGGTCGTCTACAAAATGGATGCGTGTCAACGAGTACAAGGTTTAAACAACCGTTATCTGGTAACCTTTTCTATCTAGTAATTCACTTATCAAAATTAAAATATACCAAAAGAAAAGCTATATGCCAACCGGTATGGTATCGCCCATGTTGATTTAGACCCTTAAGTTAGGTTGATGATTAGGAATATTAGTTTATACCATATGCTATGTTGGTATGCATCTTAAATTGAGCATGACTCGCATTAAACAAGAAGTAGGTTCATGAAATGGTATATCTAGGTGATTTTAAAATGAATAAGAGTTGACCTATCGAACAGTTCTTTGAAGGGACTGATTTCTTCTTTGTTAAGAGGAAGGAGCATAAACCCTATTCCTGCATTTGCCCTCAATCCAAGAATCAATATTGGTAATTTCATCTCTTGGTATGTATATTAATATAAGGCCGTAGCTTTTTCTTTTTCCTTCCCCTTCCTTTATTTTTCTTGGCTTTTGTTTTTCGGGCTTCTTTACTCTTCTTTTTTATCTAACTACGTTTTTTGTCCTTCGTTAACTATAAAATTGATTGGTTTTAGTCGATAAGAAAGGTTTTGTTGTGTCTATAATGTTCTAGGCTCAGATGTGCTTGGATTTGGAGGTCGTGGCGATGGGTTGGAATTTTCATGCTTAGGTGATTAATAGATTTGTTTTCTGCTTTTGATTCAACATTCATCTCTTTCTTTGAATTTTCTTGGTTTCGGGTTTTGCATGCATTTTAAAACCTCGACTTCAAGCTTATATAGAATTTAAGAATCCATTCAAGTGCTTTTTTTCCCCTTATTTGGTCATCCTTTTATATCTCTGTCTTGGGGATAAATGGTTGATATATTTGATGTTTATGTTATTAGGTCATAACATAGAGGAAATGCTTATGGTTTGAAAGTTGTTGCATTTTGATAAGAGAAAAGGAATGGCTTCTTTAGAATGAGGCATTGTTACCACCTCAATATGGAATTTCATTGAACATTTGTAGGCTAATTAATATATGAATTCAATGGCAAGAGTGAAATGTAACTTCGGATGATGAAGCGCAATGGTGTGTATATGGATTTCATGGCAATTCGCTATCTATTTATATGATAGTTCAATCATTGAAAATAAGTTTCTCTTGTATATTTTTAGATTGCTCGGTGAACTGTATGAAGAGACTCATATTCAACTTCACCGGTGTACCATCAAGTTGTTTCTATATTTGTTCCTTCTTATAAGTAGGAGTCTAAAATCGGTTTAACAAATTTTTCGATGCACGGTGAAGAAGCCTTTGCGGTTATTTGTTTTCATCTTTTCTGATTAAAATATCTAGAACTAAGAGTGTGTGGCTCGTTGCTAGCTCATTGATGCATGAGCTTGCTAAAACATAGTCATGAAGGCTTCCTTTTAACATTTAAAGATCCTCCATACTTGTTTTATTAAGTCGAGAAATTGCAATGTTAAGGGAACCATTGCAAATAGTTTAATGAATCAATATTTGTAAAACCAATTTTGTATCATAACCTAATTTCTAGTAATAATGAAACTTGTTATGTCTTATGTTACTATATATATTTTTATTAAAATCATTCGTTTAGATACTTTAAAATTTGATCCAAGTATAATGTTACTATTTGGGAAAATAATATTTATCATTGTTATAAAAGAATATTTAACTATAAAAATTAAAATAATTTTCATTTTATCTAATAAATAATTTAAATTGATTATATAATTCATTAAAATATTTATAATAAAATATTGGAAGATGCATTTTAATATTTTATTAAATGAATTTATAAATTCACATATTTTAATAATTTTATATAAGTAAAATAATTTAAAACTTCTATTATATATCAATTCTAATATGATGTCCTTAAAAGTCATTTTATATTCTCACCTCACCGCTACAGCTGCGTTTGAATCTAAACACACACTCTACCATTGTTTTTAATCTCGCTGCTATAGTATTTAATCTCACCGCTACAGTAACTAATCTTACCGCCACTATTTTTAATCTCACCGGAGGTAAACACACCGCCCATCCAAACTAAGCCTAAGAAAACTAGATTCACATTAATGTGATAAAAAATAAATAATTGATATAAAAATAAAATGGAGTTTTGGTTAAAATTACAAAATTAAACATCAATTTTGTTTTAGATGAAGAATATTTTTTTTTTTCTTTTGAAAGGTAAATGTGAGACCGGCGGGTGGGCTTTTGGTTTTTTGTACAGTGGGTATATAAAAATTGTGATAAATATTTTTTCCGTCCTTCTTCACTATATAAAATTAATATTTATCTTTGCATATAGTTATTCAAATAGTACAATTGTAATAATATGTTTTAGAAAGTTCTTACGTTTTTATATGCATATATATATATATATATATATATATATATATATATGGAATTTGTATTAACTTGGAATTTGTATTAACTTAGGCCGAAATAAAGTTCAGAACATAAAGAAAATAAAACCCAAAACAAAAAGATCCAACAATTAAAGAAAATAAACAAATAAAGAAAATAATAAATCGGCCCAAGAGTAAACAAACCAACTTCAGCATCCGACGGGCGTGCTATAGGACTGCACTCCAGTTGTAACTGCAATTAATTCCCATCTTGAAAAAACAAAATCCTTGGCAAAAAATAATTTCCATTAAATGTCCATCATTTCCATCGGAACTTTACTGAAATCCTCCAGAACCTTTCGAAACCGTCATGTCTTGTGCAAAGACCCATATTCCCAGCGAACCCCTTCATCTCAGCGCACCCCTTCATCTTCCTTCTTTCCTTTCACCTGCATTAGTCCCTTGATTCATCATTTCTATTCAATCATTTCTTTTATCCCCTTAGAACCTTTCGAACCCTCCCCCTTTCTTGAACAAAGATCTCAACCCGTAAAAAGCCTCCCCATTTGCCTTCTTTCCGCTCACTCCCTTCATTCCCTTGACTCCTATACAAGTCCGATCATCTACGCTCCTCCATCATCAGATCAACAGCTCCCTCCGATACCATGATGTGAAAGATAAGCATTCTCCCCTCTTTTAATTCCTTCACTAGCAATATTGTGTGCAGCATCATTTGCCTCTCTGTTTTGAAAAAGAAAAATACAATATCTAAAATGAAATAACAACTTTTTTGAATCTGCTATATACACCGCAATCTCAGACCGATCCTCACTTTCTCCTTGTAGTTTTTGAATCACCGACCTCGAGTCCCCTTCTACATCCACGTCCCGTATACCAAGTTGAACACTCAAGACAAGTGCCTGGTAACACTCCAACGCCTCGGCTGCAAAAGCTGACGGTATGTTTTTGTTAACAATAGCTTTTAAACATACAACTTCTGCTTTGCCATTTCTAACTATTAACCCGATCATGATACATTCCTTTGTCTAATGAAAGTTGCATCAAAATTTATTTTTAATCGCGACCCTAAAGGGGCTAGCCATTCGTTCGTGTGGACTCTACCCTTTGGTAAGATCTGTTTTATCCCATCAAGCTCCTTCAAATAATTAGCAATAAAATCAGTAACTTGACTACCTGATCTCATATCCCCCTCATGTATGAACTTATTTCTGGCCGCCCAAATCCCCCACAAAGCACACACAAATTTCTGACATATGCCCAGAGAGTTTTCTGCAAAAAACCTGCATAACATTTCAAGAAACTCTATACTTTCCTCTAAGATTGGCATTCAATTTCTAATTTTTCCCATATTTCTTTTGCAACAGGGCAGACTTTGAATAAATGCTCTTTTGTCTCGACTTCTATTTGGCACCTTCGACAAATGGCAGATCCCATTATTCTTCTATAGTATAGATTGTTGTAATTAGGCAGATAATTGCATGCAATGCGCCATACTGTAATTTTAATTTTTGAAGGTAGATCAAGATTCCACAGTCGTTTGTAAAACTGTTTAAATCTATCATGTACTTGAGTTTGTCCATCATGTGTAAGGGTCTTATGTCCGCTTCTCACTAAATATTCCCTGTTGGCTCGCCACTCCACACAACAAAGTCAGCAAAAGGCCTCATTGGCAGAGGAATACAAAGGATCCTCTCGACCTCCCGTTCCACAAAGGTATGCAAGATCAAATCTGACTTCTATTTCCTTGTATTACAGTCAATAAAATCTGCAACTTTGACAATATTTTGATTTGTCTCGCAAATTGATCATTCAACACATTAATTCCAGGGACCCATTTATCTTCCCAGATAGATACCTGCTGACCATCTCTTATCCTCCAGCCTAATCCTTTCAACAAGAGTCCTTTTGACGCCCATACACTTCTCCAGGTTAAAGAAGGTAATCTACCCAGATTTGACTTTAAAAAATCAGAATCTTTAAAATACTTCGCCTTTAACGTACGCGATAATAACGAATTTGTATTACGTAATAAACGCCAACCCTGTTTGGCCAACAAGGAAATATTAAAAGAATTCATATCACGAAATCCCATCCCCTTTTTCTTTAAGCGCACTTAATGACTTCCAATCACACCAGTGCATGCCTTTTTCCCAGTACTTTTATTCCACCAAAAAGAATTCATTATAGTCTCTAATTCAATGCACAAAGTCTTTGGCAAAAGGAAACAAGACATTATATACGTAGGAATAGCTTGCAACACAGCTTTGATGAATACCTCTTTACTCCCTTGTAATATGTGTCTGATGCTCCAACTGTTAATTCTTTGCTTCATCCTATCTTTTAACACTTGAAATGCCAATTTCTTCTTTCTTCCCACCATGTTAGGGAGCCCCAAATATTTTTTCGGATCATTCGAACATCTAACGCCAAGATTGTGAAACACCCAATTTCTATCTTGTTCATTCACATTTGAGCTGAAAAACACCGTTGACTTCTCAAAATTAACACACTGTCCCGAACAAACTTCGTATTCTTGAAGAATATTCTTTAACACATTAACCCCTCTATTCGAGACCTCCCTAAAAAGAATATAATCATCGGCAAACATGAGATGGGTGATAGAAGGAGATGCTCTACAAACCTTAGCGCCCGTAATTTTCCCCTCCCGACAAGCCATTCGCATTAGTGCTGAGAGTCTTTCTCCACAAAACAAGAATAAATAAGGGCTTAGCGGATCCCTTGACGAAGACCCCTTGTGCCCTTGAAATTCAACCTTTCCTCCCCGTTGATTAGAATAGAGAACTGAATAGAAGTAAGACATCTGAAGATAAGCTCAATAAAATCCTCTGCAAAACCTATCTTCAGCATTACTGCTTTTACAAAAGACCACTCTACTCTATCATAGGTTTTACTCATGTCTAGGTTTAAAGCCATAAATCCTTTCTTCCCTGATCTTTTATTCTTAAAAGAATGAAGTATCTCATATGCCAGTAACACATTATCAGTAATGAGTCTCCCTGGAACGAATGCACTTTGAGAATCATCAATACAAACATCTAGTACCTTCTGTAATCTGTTAGCAATCACATTTGCAATAATCTTATAAAGCACCATGCACAGACTAATAGGGTGAAAATTCTTCAAATTAATAGGATTTGTAGTTTTGGAATCAATACTAACAATGTTCTGTTGATTTCATCAAGTGATCTTCCATTATTCAACACTTCCATACAAAAATCACAAGTATCTTTCCCCACTATGTACCAAAATTTCTAGAAGAAAATTGCAGGAAAACCATCAAAACCAGAGGCTTTTGTAGGACCCATCCCTTTCAAAGCTTCAACTATTTCATTCTCGGTATAAGGGACGCCCAAACTTTGATTCACCCTCTGAAATACATGAATTTATTTCTGAAAGAATGTGTCATATCTCCGACTCCTTTAGATTCAAATAAATCAGAAAAATAACCCCGAGCCATCTCTTCAATCTCCTTGTCATTTGTCGTAAAAGACCCATCAACTTTCTGTAACCCTTTATTTGATTAATACGTCTTCTCTGCGTTGCATACTTGTGAAAGAAAGAAGTGTTCTTATCCCCCACCTGTAGCCAATTTTATCTTACACGTTGTTCCCAATATCTTTCTTCTTTATCAATTGCCATGTTTAGATGCAGTTTTACCTCCATGATTTTCGTCAAAACCTCTTCCGATCTTTCTTCACCATTCAACTCTTTCAATTTTCTATTTAATCTTTCCATCTCACCTTTTCGTTTAGATTGTATTGTACTTGCCCAATTTTTCAACCCATTTGCAAGACCCGATAACCGATTGATATAGAAACCAACACTGCCTTCCCAAGCCTTCTTTATTTCAGTCTCGCATGATTCTTCAAGGATCCACTAAGATTCAAATCGAAAACGTTTAAGACTATTCCTTTTCCCACCTCATTCTGTATCAACGATTAACGGGCAATGATTAGAAAAAGAATGCGATAGATGTCGCAAAGAAAAATTTGGGAAACTTTGTAACCACATGTCTGTCGCTATGCCTCTGTCAATTCTTTCCCTAATATTCCTTTCCATTGTGTGCCCTCTCTCCCAAGTAAACCAAGGACCTGTAAACCCAATGTCTTCCAAAGAACACTCCTCCAACGTTTTACGAAATGCCTCCATTCTAGCCTCTTCCCTTGGTAGGCCACCTCTCTTTTCATGTGCAAAAAGAATATCATTAAAATCCCCTACAACCAACCAAGGTAATGAGTTATTTCTTCCTAATTGTCGCAACAAATTCCACGTCTCTGCTTTATCTCTAACCTCAGGAGCCCTATAGAAACTCGTAAACCTCCAACAAGGTTTACCTTCCTCCTCTTGAATTTTCACATCAATGTGGTTTTTAGAGAAACTCTTCAAGGTAACTAAATGTCCCCCATTCCACCCTAAACTTAGCCCTCCTCTAGAATCTTCCGCCTGCACATCTATTCCATTAAAGAAACCACACCGTCTTCTAACTTTTTCCATTCTACTGGTATTCAACTTTGTCTCCATAAAGAAGACAATTTGGGGATGATAAGTTTTCAGCGTGTGCTGAAGTCTTCTAACTGCCCGTGGACTCCCTAATCCACAAACATTCTAGCAAACTATCTTCATTGTGTTCGGTCGGCATGCTCTATGGCTGCCGTTGATATTTACTGATTATGGGCTGAGAACCCACCACAACCCTCAAATGAATCCTGTACATTAGAAACATCAGAGAGTAAAGAATTTGACCTTTGCATTTTATTGCCATCACCACTACTTATTGGGATATCTTCTAAATCACACTCCATATTTGACTCCCCCAACCCATTCAAAAAACCTTTCTCCTCATCCCTTTCTGAAAATCATAATAATTTTGAGTAACTCCCCCCATTTGAAAGTTGTCATGTCCCACATTGTCCATCCTTATAAGACTACCATGTTCATTTTCTTGATTTTCATGCCCCATAACCTTGGAATTTGATCCTTCCAAATTTAACCCAAGAAAGCTATTAAAATTTCCCCTCATATTACGCCCTTAATTTTGACTTGGGTTGTGAGTACCTTTGTCCATTTTGACCCTTCCCAGTACGACTTCCTTCACCTTTCTCCCTCAACCAGATACTGTTACTCGTGTATGCCCTCCTCGTTGTAGCCCTCAACGTCAAATTCCACTCAAATTCAACTTCTTGTGTACCAATTTGCAATCTCATTAGGCAGAAACTCTCCCCATGACCCAAACATCCACATAAGAAACAAAATAAAGTTAATTTCTCATATTTAAAGTTTATATACGAGAACTTTGCTGTAGAAATCATAACCTTTTTCCTACGTTTCAACTGTTTTCGCACATCAATTTGCACCCGAATACGCATAAAATTCTTATATCCATTAAGGATTTACTTTGAATCATGCTCTAAGAAGTTGCCAATGAAATTACCAAACTGTACTGCCATTGAATCACTAAAAAAACCCGGTGGCAAATCATGAATCTACACCCACCAATCTCCATATACCAAAGGGATAGCCATTGGATATTCATTTTCCGAATTCGACTGAAAATCTATAGATGATTATTAAAAGTCCATGGTGCCCCAGTGATTACCCTAGATATATCGATCTCATTGAAAAATTTGAAAAGAAATCATCTTTCCCCAAGATCTGAAATTTGCACTCCTTCCAAAGGATGCCAGATATTTGCCAAAGTATTCCTCATTGCTAGAAAATGAACCACACTCGCTATAAGAAAACAGCCTACCAAACAAAACCTATACGCATCATTCTGTTCTTCTACTTCTCCCGGTAGAGAAAAAGCCTCATCTTCCCCATCATCCAGATTCAGATCTACAATGTCGTTTTCCATACAACAAACACCTTTCACCACTCCAAACAGACACAGGATCCACAAACTCAATAGAAATCACACTCAAAATCAAAGAAACAAGAATAAATTGAGATCCTAAAAAATCGTGCCAAGAAACGGCAGAGAGAGACGTGCTAAAAGACAGACCTCACCTATAATAGTTGAGACTTGCTAACATACTAAAAGATCAATTTTTTATATGCAAATATTTGTTTAAAGATTTATGTTTAAATCTTGCATTTAAAAAGTTTGAAAATATTAAAGATAAGTAAAAATATTAAATTAAAATAGAGCGGAGTAGAGATGGATGCATCTACATCTACAGAAGTGGTAATAGTTTTCATTATTATGCATTTATAGTGGAGTAGGATAGGTGATGAAACAAAACTATATCAATTATGTAGCGATGGTAGATTTAATAATGTTTATTCCTACAAGGCTTCACTGCTATCCCTAATAAAGAGTATGTTGTTTTAAGTTCAAATCCCATAGTTCTTGTTCAGTATTTATTTTTAAAATTTATCAAAATATAAAAAAAACATATAAATTATTAAGTTGAAAACAATAGATAAATAACACCAAATAAACCAAACCCTTAATATATAATATAAATATAAAATTGAACATAATTTTAAATATAAAAATAGGCAACGACACTCGTGTTATTATTTTCATTACAATTTTAAAAATAGGTTGTCAAGTTCTACTTAATGTGAATTTTCACTATTAATTATAAACCTAGCCTTAATAAATACATTCGATGTAACTTCACATTAGTGGGTGTCAAAAATTTAGATTTATTTGATTTTTCTCTATTTGTAGTAAACCTAACTCTAATAAATGTATTTAGTGGAGTTCGACACTCATAGTTGTCAAGTTTAATTTTTTAACTATGTTAGCATTGCAACTCATGTGGCAGTTCACATGTACTTTATCATGACATGACATTATTTATCTTATATACCACTCCAACAAATAATTTTAAGTGAGAGGATCTAGGTCGTTTCTTGGCTTTTTATTGAACGATATTCTCTACTATCCTTGAACCCCAATTTGCTTAGAGTGTGAACTCCCACTTCATGAACCGATCTCACAGACTAAAAACTTTAATAAAATTTCAATGAAAAAATTAATTCTCTGTAGGAAACCAGAAACTTTGAACTTTTAAAGAAAATAGAATTTATTTTATAAATAAATTTCTACTATTTTTAACAGAGTAAGGACACTCAAAATATGAATAACTTGAGTGTCTTTGGCTCATCTCATAGTTTTTATTTATAGGAAAATGTATAAGAACTTTACTTAAACAAGATATAATTAAATAATAATATTTTAATAAAAAATCAATTTTCACTTAATTGGGTATATAATTTACAAATTTGGAGCATATAAATAAGATTCAACATATAATTAGACAAATGCTAATATAAAAATGAATTGAACATTATAAAACCAGAAAATATAAATGAGAAAATACCAATCGGGCAATTCTATCAAGATAGTCATTAATTTGGGTGCTAGATGTTAACTTAAATATGATGTGAAAATATTAAAACACGTTATTCATAGTATAAAGATGTGTTTACCTATCATATAAATTATTTGGACAAGACGCGTTGAAAAAAAAAAAAACCATCATAAATTTTAATGACATCATTTTTAAGAGTTTAGATTCAAGTTATCCATATGATATGTACACATGTTAAAAATGTTACATACCAATTCTAAACCGATATTTAACACTTAAACTAATAGTTAAACTTGTACAAATTGAAAGATTCAATTAAAATATTTAGTGGAATTAAAGCTATTCAGTATAAAAATATATGACATTGAAAAGATGAGACTTAATGGATTTACAATTATGAAGGTGGTTAAAGATGAGGATGAGGAGGGGGATGGGACCAATGTTCTCAAGCCTTGGGCCTTGGGTGCAATGCCGCACGGGGTGTCATGCAAATATATATGCCTACTGCAAAACCTTTATTATTACCACCGAGTCATGGCCCATGGCCCTACCATAGTAGTATAGTTTAATCTCTCGACTCGACATGCTTTAATGGCATCGGATGTTGAAAATACGCCTCCATCGCTGTCTACTTGCCGGTGGAAGCCACTCTTTGAGTTGTACCTTATTTAAAAAGAGGTTTAAACTGTTATTGCCGATGCAAAAGATTGCACTTAATATTTGGCTAAACTATTAAATGAGTCCTTCAACTAGTTTGTTTTCATTGAGTAAGTGTTTTACTTTTTTGGGTATAAACATAAGTATCTTTATCTGTTTTACGGTATATGACTAGTCCTATTTGGGTTGGGTTGGGGTGATATTCAAGTGAAGCCCTCTCAACAATGATGGCTCTTGGATTTGAATTTGATCCAAATGTCTGATAAAGATGTCCACTTCTACTTTATTCTAATTAATTGTTGGTAATAAGTTTCTATATTTGATTAATCCTTTTAATGTACATGATTGTCCCGTCTAATAATGTCATCTCTAATGTTTGAACCCGAGTTATTTCCTTAAAAGTACAACGTGTCTTATCATTACACTCAATACTTATTAGTATATTTTTTTAGCTTTGGCCTTAACAATTTATAATTTTATCTAGACTCCCTTAACAAAATAAAATTCTAACTTCAATCTTATCTGTAAATGATTGAAAGCTATTTGAAACATTTTGAAGAGAATAAATATATCATATACTTTTCTACATCATTCCCCCTTTTTTCCCAACCCAAAGGACTCACATAAAGGGTTATGGTCCATATATATGTATATATTCATGAACAAATAACCAGAAACATGAAGTTACATGTGATCTTGATAGGGATTAACCGGACAAACCCTTTGTCAATAACCTCCCCTGCTTTAATCTTGTAGCCATCCCATCGTTTTCAAGCATTATACACTAAATGTTCTCTCGAAGTTTAGTTGTTTTTTGGAGAAACCAACTAGAAATCCATGTCTGCTAACTAGGTTAACTGAACCTTGCATCATCATAGCATGTGAATTTTCCATATAGCCTCGTTGTGAATTTCGTCCACATATGGTTCGTCGTTGTTGGGATTTCATGGATTCAATTGATCATATATTAACCAAATCTAACCATTCACGAAATGTCACTTTCATTAATTATACATCCACAGTGATTGGATGAGAACTGTGGGAGTTGTTGTATCATTCTTGCATGCTTATAGCAAATACATTTGTAATGAGCTCTCAAATGAAAATTATGAAATCCAAACTCCACCTTAAATATATTTAATTTGATTACAGTGTATTGGAGTGTTTTCGTGATCGCGTTTCTTATAGAGATCAATTTCTTTATTTATAAGGTACGGTCTCTTGATTTGACGTACTAAGATTAGATAGGTTCCCATACAGATTAACACGTATCTCATGCTAGGGTCAACATGTGTCTCCCTTGTGTATGGATTCGCTTGCATGACAATGCAAATTATTAAAGTTATATGACATAGGGACTATTACTACTAGGATTCCCTAGTCAAAATCACTCACAGCGTCGACTGGAAAAAAATTCATTCGTCGATTGATGTAGATTATTACAAGGATTAATTCCAAAATTTAAATATAACATAGGGACTAAAACCAAATTTGACCCAAATACTTATAAGACTTAAATATATATGTATTTTATGTTATCACATTTAATTGAATTTGATATATCAAATTAGTTTAAGCTTCAAATTAATTGTAACTTTTTAATTTGAGTATCGAAAAATATTCGAACATAAACTTGATTTATTTTTGTAGTTAAATTCATTCCAAACCGAATAATATTAAATATATTTAATTTAACTTATTTGAAAGTGGATGAATCAAACACTAGAATACTCACTAAGATATTAAATGTATATATATAGACATGATATAAATGATTTTTAGTTGTGGATTAGCCGAAGACATGTGGCCCAAAGAAAGAAGAGAGAAAGAAACACAACTTCGTCTTTGATATGTAATCAAAATAATGTGACGTAATTACAACATGATCGGACTGAAATGGTTTAAATCATCAAATCATGTTGGGTAAAAAACAATAATTCAATTTGCTTTTTGGTGAAGTAGGAGGCACTTTGGGAGATGATTACAGCAAATTTCAAGAGCTGGGTCATTTCATGCCATTTTGGCATATTCTTATTTAGACCCCTATATTGACTGCATTGCATTGGTATAAGAGAGGTACGGGTAGAGGTGATCATGGGTCAGGCCGGGCCGGGTTCAAATAAAATTTTAGGCCTAGTTTTTAGGTTTTGAGCTCGGCCCGGCCCGAAATATGGGCCTAAAAATTTGTCCAAGTTCGGCCCGAAAGAAAATTGATAACCCGATCCCGGCTCGGCCCGGCCCATATTAAATTTTTTTTAGCTTTTTTCATTAAATAAAAAAATTAAAAAAAATATTAAAACAAAAAAAAAATAAATACAAATATGTAAATTTAAAAAGTATATTTGAATAAAAAAATATATTTAATATATAATTAAGTTGGGTCGAGCCAAAAATTTTACCAGAGGCCTGGCCCGTTTTCTAAACTGGTCTCGTTTTTTTGTCCAAACCCATATTTCGGGCCTATATTTTTACCTGAACCCTCCCAATTTTCGAGCGGGTCGTCGGGCCGAGCCAGGTAGCCCAACCCATGATCACCTCTAGGTACGGGCTACATCAGTAATTAATAGTAGGGTTAATTTCACTAGACATCCTCAAACTATGACCAAGATTTTAAATTGGTTCCAAACTTCAAAATGTTCTAATCGAGTCATCATTTTGTATCAATCAAGTTCTTCCATCAACTTAGTCATTAGTTTAGGTGTTAAATACTAATTCAAATTGGACATGGAATTTTTTAAAACACGTGAATTAAATTGTAAACATATGTACTTATTGCACAGAGTGATTGAACCTAACATGTTTAGAAAACCCAAAAGAAATAGAGGTCTTAAATTTTATTAGCATTGCTTTTTTTCTTAACACATAAAATCCAAACCATCTATGTAGGCAGGTACACACATGTTCACAATCTGATCCACATATTTTTAGATGTACTTTACATTATATTTAAATTGATAATTTACACCTAAATTAACGAATAGATTAACAGACAAATCTAATGTGAATACTTTAAGAACTCAACTAAAACGTTTTAGAATTTATAAACAAATTTTAAATACTTTTGGGTACATAAATGTACCAATTAGACAGTTCTCTCAAAATTGTCCATTTTGATGATGTATACAATCTTTTAATGGTAGATAGAAATAGACATCATAAATTGTCAACAAATACATGTGATTTGTTCTCTAATTACAAATGTATTTGGACATAATCTAAAATGTAGCTCCCATGTGGATTGTCACCTTAAATCACATTGATTCTAAATTTAGTGGCTTAAAAGTGATTTGATTGGTACTTTGAAATTAAATGCAAAATATCTCAAATTTTCAAGAAGCTATACATATTATGTTTAAGTTTAAATAAACGATACAATGTTAATAAAAATTCAAATAATGTAAATAATTTATCATTGTATCAATGATTAGTTCACCCATTAATTGCTACTTATAAATAATAATTAAAGGTGCTTTAGAATATTAATGAAGGAGTCCAACCTACAAAATAATGCATATACATAATGGAAGTTTATAAAATTTCCATAAATCTTAATTCACTTAATTACAAACAATGTGCACAAAAATAATTATTCAAAGACAACAAACCATATGAGAAATAAATCATACAAACCCCCAAATCAAAACAAGAGAGAAAATTAATCACTTTTTTAATTTTAATATATAATTTATGTATTTTTAAAACTTTAAAAATTAATTAAATGATGACATGTCATTTACATGTATGTCACATCCGTAAAGTTAAAAAAATATTAATTTTTCTGTAAAATTTTCGGACAAAAAATGGGTATGCATAATTTAAATATAACATTCCAGTTCGTGTGGTGTTAAGGTTAGGGTTGCTTTGAATCAATAATTGATTAATCAATATTGCCAACTCAATGTGCATTTTTAAAAACCCTATCAACATTCAACCTTCCTTCCTTCTTTTGATTAATTATTAATTAATATTTTTGGGAGGTGAGTGGCAAATTTGTTTTTTTATCACTATTTTTAAGAATAAATTGATTTACGTCTCTTTGAATATTTTTATGTTGGGTTAGCTACATTACAAAATCTAAATAATAATAATACTTCATTGTGACGGTGGAATATGGATAAAATAAGCATTATTGAAGTAGTTTATTTTCTATCTTTTGTTTTGTTTAGCAGCGCTGTTAATTTCTCACTTGGTTATCGCTCTTTTTTTCTTCCCTAATTAATTCTTTATTTCTTTCTTCTTCTCATTCACTCCACATGTTTTTTTTTCAATTTGAAGATCTATTTTATGGGTTTTTTTTGTCTTCACAAATTATGATGGATAGTTGACGATGCTTGTCATTCACTAAAACTCTATCGGTCACCGTAGTTTTTCTTGGAAAGTGGGTGACTCTTTGTCAGCTTCTTAATCTATTTCTGTTTTGAGAATATTTCAGAATAAGAAATGATTTCATGAGTCTATTTGGACCCGTGTTGTCTTAAGTTTTATATGTTTTTTTGTTTGTTTTTCCATAGTTTAATAAGTTTTCAATTTTAGAAGTTGTTGTCTGCTCAGTCTTACTTATGCATGTAATCTTAGTTTTACAAATGCTTTTAGAGATGGTTTTGTTGCCGTCCTATATAGTTTAGTGAATGCTCAATTCTTTTGTCGATTTTTGCTCACCGTTTTGGACCATCCGGATTGATTTCCTGATCATGTTAAGTGTTTGCAATCTCTCCAAATATGTCGTGTTTGAGTTGTGACAAAGCCAATTGTCAACGTGTCATAATATTCTATTGATGCTGAGGTTAAAGCCTTTACTGTGTTAATAGAGCTTGTCCTTCCTCATATACAATAAATATTTGTTATTTTTTTCCTTGAATTGTAAGTTACCATTCATTAAATGAATTAATGAATTTACCTTTTAAAAAAATATATTTAGAATTTTTTTTTTGCTATAACTAAAATAGGAAATTATTATTATTTCATATTATAAGATTAATAATTTAAATCAAGTAAAGTAGATAAAATGTTAATAAAAGATTATTATCTATGTTCACTATTAATTTAAAATAAAAATTCTAAGTTAAAATGATGGTTCAAATATAAAAATAAGTTAAGTGACTTCCGAACCAATATCAGATGTAGAATAATTACATTAATCAATTTGATAATATCCAAACTAATTACCCTTTTAATTATAATATATAGATTTTGATACACTTGAACTCACAATAAAATATTTTCTTAATAAAATATGGGCACAAGGATTTATTGTTAATAAAATCAAAATAGAAACATTTAAGATAAAATTATTTTAAAAATAAATTGTCAAGATACGTAAATATTAAAGTTTTTATCACTATATCGAGTGGCTCGGTCCATAATTAAGCCTAATCATACCCTACAATATGGTGCAATAAAACTTTTTATATATATTTGCATAATTAGTATTTACCCAATAATATTTCAGTTCATAATCCAAAAAGTTTGTAGTTTTAACTATAAAACTTATATAAATTTAATTTGGAGCCAGACTTATGCTAAATTATATCTTTTTTATAATATGTAAATTAAGTCAATAATAATATGAAATTTATAATATATAATATTTATAAATAAGGGTTTTATAAATTGTCCAATAACTTTCATAACACTTCTTACAACATTTTTTGTGAATAAACATATTGTTTTTATGATATATAGCATAGACATATAAATGAGTCATGTCCATATTGCTTAGCCATAAATTTTATAAATAAATATATCATAACACTTTTATAATATCGCCATAACTTCAAAAAAATTTAGGGTTTAAATAATATAAATTTTTTGTTATAACTTTATAAAGTACACAAATTATTTTTATAATATAATTTTTTAGGATTATAATATAAGAAAATTTTTGTCATAACAATTCTAAACACTTATAAATGTTTATACTTATAATATAATTTTATAATTTTTATTTGTGTAAAAATAATTTTTTAAGAGTAGACACGAGTGTAATTATGTGTATAGTTACTCCAATTCTTACCCCTCAGAAGCTGGAAAGTGTAATTGAAATGCTTCAATTACACCCAATTTAATATGACCCACTAATTACAATAATTTCCCAAACATTGTCATCATTGTGTAATTACATCCAAATCTAATTATTAGGACTATGCTTAGTAATGCTTTTTAAAAGCAATTTTGATATAAAAATATTTTTAAAACAAAAATGCCCAAAAAAAAACTTTTGAAGAAAAGTTTTTGTTTTTTAAAAGTATTTTTTTCAAGACGGAGTAGTTAAAATTTATAGTTTTTCTCTCTTATAAACACTTTCACATGATTCATTACATAATCACGCTTCCAATACATGATATTTTTCTTCTCTATTTAATTACTTAAAAAATATTAGATTATTACTACGAGATTCGATCCTAAACAACACTATTTCTTTCTACTATTATAAAAATAAATAAAGATATTTGTGTTTTATATTAAACTTGAGGTAAAATGTTTATTTTACTACAAATTTAAATTTAATTAAAATCGAATCAAATATAAAAAATACTAGAACTGAACCGAAACGATCCGATCGAAAAGGACCCAAGAAGAATGCCACGTAGAGAGATGACAATCTGGCATGATTGCCCCCATTGACATCCCTTTATATACTGCCAAGCCTCTATTCCCCTTCCCCCGTCATCTTCACCTTCAAAGGCCTGCAAATTTGCTTTCATTACTCTCTCTGTCTCTCTCGCTATACAGCATCAATTACTCTCTGTTTCATGTTTCCAACAAAACCAAACCAAAGCCTGTCCTTGTTTCGAAAACACCAACACTGACCCTCTGTTTCTTCTCACCATTTTTTCAGCTTTTTGAACCCTTCTTTACAGAACCAAACCAAAAAAAAAAAAAAAAGAAAAGAAAAGAAAAGAAAAGAAAAGAACATGTTTAGAGTGGAGAAAACACTGATGAGAGAAGAAAGATACAGGCATAAGAGAGATAACCCATCTTTCTCTTCTTCTTTACTAGATCAAATCTGTCGTTCCATCGATGATAATGATGGTATTAGCGATACCAAAAATCAAGGCTTGAAATTCAATAGCAAAAAACAAGAGATTTGGGATCCCCAACGAGATTATTTGATCGAGAAAAGGATGGAAAACAGGGTTTCCGAGAAGAAAATCGCAGGGAAAAAACAGGGTCTCAAAGATTTCAAAAGGAAATCACATCATCATCATCATGTGACTTTGTTTAGCTCAAGTTCTAGCTCATCGGATTCCAGTTCCGGTGGGTTTTTTTCATCATCCGACACTGAATCTTTTTATGGTTCAAAGACAAAAGCTCCATGTTTTGTTCCTCCACCATCACTACCAAAGCCTAAACCTGTCAGGACCAGCGTGTCGGCTCCTCCGGAGAAACTTGATGAAAGGTCGAAATCGAGAGCCATGAAAATCTATGGTAATTTAAAGAAGGTGAAACAACCCATTTCACCTGGTGCCCGTCTCGCCAGTTTCATCAATTCTCTGTTTACAAATTCAAAGAAACCCAAGAATCCAGATGATGATGATGGTGATGGTGATGACGAATACGATGAGAGAAAATTGAAGTCAAGCCAGGTTTGTTCGTCAGCTTCATCTTTTTCGAGATCATGTCTAAGCAAGAACACGCGAGAAAAATCCCGCAATGGGGTGAAAAGAACAGTCAGGTTTTGTCCGGTGAGCGTCATCGTCGACGAAGATAGCAGACCGTGTGGACAAAAACATGTATACGAAAAACAAGAGTCGAGGTTGCTGCCGGTTTCGGTTCCGACGTCGTGGAAAATCGGGAAATCGTCGTCGGAGGTGAAGTGTCAAGTAATGGAGAAGAGTAAGCGAGTGGAAGAAATGGCTAGGGAGATTATAAGAGAATATCATCAAAATCAGAAGAAAAACAGTCATTATGATGATGATGATAATGATGATGATGATGATGCAGGTAGTGAGTCGAGTTCGGATTTGTTCGAGTTGGATCACCTTGTTCTCATGGGAAATGATAGGTATAAAGAAGAGTTACCAGTGTATGAAACTACTCATGTTGAAACAAATCGAGCCATTGCTAATGGCTTCATAATGTAATCAACTTTCAAACAAATAGTGAAAACCAACATTTTCTGCTGTAATTTCCTTTTCAATTACTCAAATCTTTATGGCAAACTTTGGTGTAAATAGGATTAACCCATTTGATTTGGCATTTAAGTGAAATGAAATATGGCTATGCTAGTAAGCTAACTAACATGTGAAAATGGAACTCGAAGGGGGGAAAAAGTAAAAAGCGAAACATGGAAGTTTGGGTTTTTTTTTTTCTTCTGAAAAGTAAGAATTGAGGAATGGTTTCATTTTTTATCATGATCTGAACTGAAGAGATACTGACACAATGGGAACTTTCTTTAATATTAAAACACAGTGGGAACTGACTGAACAAGTAAAAGAAAGATTGTAAATCTTAATGGCAAGCAAAATGAGAGGGAGAGAGAGGGGAGCTTTTGGTTTCTTTTTCATTATGAGGAATTGGAGTTGGACCCTCATACTTGAAACATTGCATCCATTCTCCCCACACCCTTCTCTATTACCAAGGCAAAAAGAGTACTCTTTAATTTGGCTTACTTATCTACAAACTATCCCTCCCGTTCAAGCATCTACCTCTTGTATGTGAATCTTTTAATAATATATATAACCCCATTTTTGTGACACCTTATACAACGTTCAAAAGATTCAAAAGAATCAAAATCTTCTCTTTGGATTGCAATGGAATAAGCCCTTTAATATAAGCAAAAAGTATTCATGTTTTCTTTTTGAAGAAAATGAGGGTTAAGTTCTAAGTAACAAATTGATTTACATTAAGTTCATAAACAATGCCTGTCAGATTGAATTGAATTATGGAGTATTATTAGAAATTATTTGAATACTGTTGAGCTTAGAGAAAAACTCAGCGTGTGGATTGTTTGATTACGCGTGTAGGTTCGAGTGTAGATCTGAGAAGTGGACTGTAAAATGTTGCTTCATCCTTTAAGTCACATTGCTTGTGTAACGTAGTTGTCAATGTTTTGTTAGGCTTGAGTAAATGGCCTGCACATGGTAGTTTATCTAGTAGTATTGTATTTATTTGACCACAGTATTATGATTGTGCCATGATGTCTTACATGTAATGTATGAATATAAAGCTTGGGACTATGGATGTATCTCTTTAGATGCTTGGAAACCTAGGCTTAAGGTCATAGTTTATGCATGGTATGGTGGTGAGATCTTGTATGCTATGATCAAATATGCATTTAGTTGAATAATTTTTTCCATTTGATAGTTAGGTAAGTGTTAGAGGCGTTAAAGGTAGGTTAAAGACTTTCCAAGCCATTGGTATGAGTTTCTTGCAAGTAAAGAAACCATAGAATTCCTAACTTAGGATGTACTACACTTAGGTATCGATACGCAAATTAAGGGTACTGATACCTACAAACATTAAACCTAAAATAATGAATCAAGGGAGACATGTTTCGATACATTGTACCCAAGTATTGATACCTCACAAGTCAATCGTCAAAATTGAAAAAGAAAAAAAAGAGAGGAGCCTAGTACCGGTAACCATGCTTTAGGTATTGATATCTCAAGCTAGAATGTATTGATACCCTCCCTAAGGGTATCAGTACCATAGACTTACCTTCTAAGGTTAAGGAAGTTTTATATAATTGAGCTCGAGCTTATAATTATTGCTTATAGGTCGAAGGTTTATTAGATAGCAAAATCACTCTAATTTGGTAAAAGTCATTGTTTTACCAATAAGGTTACCAAAGATATCTCCCTTCATTGGTTGTAATTGAAACTGTAGTCAGTCTAGGTTAGGAGCGTTATAGAACTTTATCATAGAAATGTCATCAACCTCTCTTTGATCCTCTTTGTATCCCCCTTAATACTATTCAATAACACATCATTGGATGATGTCCTACCCTCTTTAGGTGAATCAATAGCCATGCCCCTTCACTAGGGAGATCTTCCTCTAGTAAGAGACTTTCTTTGTCATCCTAACACACTCCTTTTTGGATTCAGCGGATGCCCAACCTTGTCATTCCCATCAGTAACAGAAGAGAGTATTTTCGTTACTTTTAATTGAACCCACACAATATAATTAAACTATAGAAAATAGAAATGTAACTCCAACAATATTGATGCACAAAAGAATCAAAGAAGTGGGAATTGGGAATTAAAGATAAAAGAGAAAAAAATTTACAACCTTAGATTGCAATTTGATCAAAAGATTCTTCCTCTTGCACACCTACCCTGTAAAGCACACGAAAGGATAAATATATATTTAATTCAAATGGAAGATAGAAAGTAACCAAAAAGAAATAAAAATAAGAAGTAGGAATTGGGAATTAAAGGAGTTGAAATAATGGATCAAATCAAAAAGAGAAAAAAGATTATGGCCTTAAATTGGAATTTAACCAAAAGATTCTTCCTTAGACACCTGGGTTGGGATCATATCCAATACTTTCTCAATCTCTTACTTCTCAGTACACTAATTGTCATCATCGTTTATGAATTATCAAAATCATTTTTAAATGATGATTAAAATTGTATTGGATGAAAGTGAAGGTAAAAATAATGGATGGGACTCAAACCCTACACACTTAACCGGATAAAAATTTATATATATTTTAATTCAAAAGGAAGATACAAAGTAATTGGGGAAGAAAGTAATATATTAAAATATGGGAGCAACTAAAATATGATTCGATTAGACATTTACAAATATGAGTAGACTTTGACAAGTATAGATTATGTTATTACCATACAATGATCTAATTGGCTATGAACACTTAAACCAAATACATACCAAATTGACCTAAAATGACCTAAACCCATAATAATTCAAACCTAAAATGATCTAAAATAACATAAACAAATAACTAAAAATGACCTGAACTCAAAATATCCTAACTTAAAAACTCAATTAACAATCTCAAATGAATTAAATAAAAATTACCTAACCTTAAAATAAACTACACTCAAAATCACCTAAATTTAAACTCAAATTAATATAATCTAAAACTAAATTCAGTCTAACAAATTGACATATCTAATCTCAAATCTATTTCAAGATTTGTCAAAAGATATTTATGTATATATATTTTTTCTTTTGAAAGGATAATGCGTATTATCCTCCAGTTAAGGGTTAGAGAGAAATATAGATAATTTTAAGTATTAATATATATAAAAATAAAAAATTATAATAAAATTAATATTAAAAATCATGTAACATTAATTCAATATAAATGCACTCTTTTAGTATGGTATTCTTTATTGGGAAAATTGGGGTTGTTTTCATGCAAAATTTAAAGAGTTGAATGGGACCCAAGGAAGTAAGATAGAAGGGAATCTTACAAAAAGAGTTATGGACATGATTGAATATGACAACCAATAAAATTTGTTTTGATAATTATACCATGCTTTTAAACAAAAAAAATTACTTAAGAAAGATATCATCATATCAATGTATATGTAGCTTTAAAACAAAGCATATAGTACTATACTAAGTACCAAAATCATGCTTCACAATGACGATGCACGTTCAATTTCTTATAACATGTATTTTAAAATATTAAGGTAACTAAAGGATTTTTAAATTAATAATAAAAGATGCCCTAACCGTTACACCAAATTCTTCTTGCCCACCTAAAATAAATAAATAAATAAAAAGACTATTATTTGATATATTAAAGTTGGTAACACATGTTTTTAGGGAAGCTAATCAGGTTGCAAATCGGATTGTCAAGATGGTACAAAGTGATTTGGAGGATATCAATGTACTAGCGGAAGCCCCTTCCAACTAAATCGAAGACGTTGCTAATAATAAGTTTAAAGGCTTGTTCGAACTAATAAGTGTAGTTTAATTTCTTAAGCTTTGTTTTTAATTATAAAAAAAAAAAAGAGTTTTTTTTAATTTTACAAGCGGGTTTAAGAAATTGTCAAATATCCTTGGTTGATATTTTTAAAAACAAAAACTAAATAAATAAGACACTTGACGGTTAAGTTCACTAGTTGTGGAGTTAAAAAATTCTATGTATCAAACAATAATCTTCAATAAAAATCATGATCCAGTCTTTTTTACATCATTTTCATTTATTTAAGGATTAGGATTTGGTATATTCGCATAAACTTTTTTAACTCCACAAGCATAGATAAAAAAATTCATGGGTCTCTTTTTTTATTTTATATATTTATATATATTATTAATTTTATTATATCTTATAGGATAAGACAAAACTTCATTTGTAGTGTACTAATCATTTTCTCTGTATGAATATAAAAGAGTAATTATTTGACTACCTGTGGAGTTTTTTAGACTTCACAAGTAGGTTAAGGGTGTTTGAAAACCGTGCCATCGCGATAAAACCATTTCCATTGAATTACTTATCTTAATATCTTTTTAGTTCCAAAATCATGTTACTTATTTAGTCGATAGTTTCAAAACGTTATTCGTTGCAGAAGCTTTTAAAACAGTTTAAACAATCAGGCGTTTCCGAAAATCGTTTGTTTCTTTTGAAAACCGAGGTTTCCTACTACTGGCAGTTGTAATCCATAAGGTAAAGATAATTAAAACCCAAAACCAAATCAAATTCTGAAAATCCAATTACAACCCAAAAGTTTACATAGTAAAAATAGACTAAAAATAAAACCAATAATCATAAATTAAAACCATGACAGTCTAGAACTGTGGTCACCATCGAGTCCTCCGCCGCACCGATCCATCTAGGTCTGGGGATTACCTGTGCACATTGAACAGAGAGGGGTGAGTTTTCATAAACTCAGTGTGTAATCCCGCAGAAAACAACAAGCAATCAGTAATCACAGTGCACCGTCAAACAGTCTTGAGCCTAAGCCCTTTCAGTATCAGTGATTTGGGCCTTAGTCCATCCCAATATCAGTATCAATCATGCGGTTTTCAGTAACAAAGTCCTACCCAACCAGCCTCTACACACCATCTCCGTCCAACCCTACACCTCATGCGGGGATTAAATCAACCCACTCATCCCTACACTCCAGGTAGTACCGAATGCGGCACAAAACAATAATTTGCGCTGAGCTGCCAGTATATTAGGCTTAAGAGTCTTTCAGTACACTTTCTTTAAATATAATCAGCCCAACCCAATGCAATGCATACATACAATAGATGAAATGCTTTTATGCAGCTATCAGTAACCAGATATATATATCAGTAAACAAACATACATTTTATCATACTCAGTCCAATTATCATTTGTTCAGTTCACACAATTAAGGGTCCAAATAGAGCTTATCGACTCTACAGTAGGTTCATAGTCGACTTAGGTGACCCGTGCAACCTTAGCAATCATTTCAGTGAAAATAGGCTAACACGCCCATGTGACCTGCCCGTGTGGCCCATACGGCCCAAATTGGCCTTAGCCGTGTGGATCGCATAGCATGGCCTAGAATCCCACATGCCCATGTGGCCCATAAGACCCAAATTAGTCCACTCAGACACGGCTCAAGATAGCCATCACAAGGTCAGTGTCATGCGCAAGACTGGTCTTGTCAAAACACACTAGTGTCGCAGCACTGACCTACCACACTTGGTGTGGAGTCGACAATCCACTTTTTCGGTGTAACACCGCTTACCCGTATCCTATACCAGAACAATGTACGAGGCGTTACTTAACTTAATAACATGCATACAAACACTTCCGAGTTATGAAATTTCGTTCAAATTTAAAACTTTTCAAAGCTTGTCTTAAAATCCTTAATATGAGCCTACGAGGCCCAAAACACACTTTAAGAACTCGGTTCGGGACCAAACCGTTTCTAAAGTGTGTTTTGAGCATCGTAGGCTCATATTAAGGATTTTAAGACAAGCTTTGAAAAGTTTTAAATTTGAACGAAATTTTATAACTCGGAAGTGTTTGTATGCATGTTATTAAGTTAAGTAATGGCTCATACCTTGTTCCGACATAGGATACGGGTAAGGGGTGTTACATTCGGCTTTTTACTGAATCACATTTTCTGCGTTTCGGGTACACACCTGCATCGTTTTTGATGCAAAAGCAACTTCAAACAATCCTAAACCTATAATAGACTAGTATTTTCACTTAGTTGATCACTTAAACAATCAAACTACCAAAACCCTGAAACGGAATATTCATCATTCAAGCAAAAACCTTTACCTTCAATTGACTATCAGAGATTCCACACCCTTAAAACGCAAATGAACGATATTCAACCCCTCGAAAAACCCCTAAACACCAAGCGAACCCTTCTTAACGCTTATCCAAAACATAATTAAAGTTTAACCAAAAAATGAACTTACCGAATACGTATAGTCTACGAAGCACCACAGAATCGAGAGAAAAGAATCGGAAGAAGGAAAAGGGTGAGGGAAAATTTAGTAGAAAATTCGGCAGCAAGAGGGCAAAGAATCGGAAGAGACAAAGAAAAGGGAAAAGAAGAGAACAGACTTTTTGGCAAAAAGGAAACCCCAAATTAGATTTTTGGATATTCCCCAACATCCCCTAATTCAATCCTAAATTCTCTCCATCAAACTCCCACTATTCAGATTTCCAATACAACTCAAACTCTCAGCCACCAAAATCATGAGTTTTTTAATTTTACAAACGGGTTTAAGAAATTGTCAAATATCCTTGGTTGATATTTTTAAAAAACAAAAAACTAAATAAATAAGACACTTGGCGGTTAAGTTCACTTGTGGAGTTAAAAAAATTCTATGTATCAAATAATAATCTTCAATAAAAATCATGATCCGGTCTTTTTTACATCATTTTCATTCATATAAGGATTACGATTTGGTATATTTGCAGTAAACTTTTTTTAACTCCACAAGCATAGTTAAAAAAAAATTCATGGGTCCCTTTTTTTTATATATTTATATATATTATTAATTTTATTATATCTTATAGGACATTTGTCATAATACAATCCTGCTTGTGAAGTTTAAAAGCTTCATTCGTAGTGTACCAATCATTTTCTTTGTATGAATATAAAAGAGTAATTATTTGACCGCCTGTGGAGTTTTTTAGACTTCACAAGTAGGTTAAGGGTGTGATGTAATACCCTAAACTTGGCTTAGATGTTATGGTGGGATCTAGAGATGTCACATGATAGGGTGTCTGAAAACTGTGCCGTCGTGATAAAACCATTTCCATTGAATTACTTATCTTAATATCTTATTAGTTCCAAAATCATGTTACTCATTTAGTCGATAGTTTCAAAACGTTATTCGTTGCGGAAGCTTTTAAAACAGTTTAAACAATCAGGCGTTTTCGAGGTTTCTTACTACTAGCAGTTGTAATCCAGAAGGTAAAGATAATTAAAACCCAAAACCAAACCAAAGTCCGAAAATCCAATTACAACCCAAAAATTTAAACAGTAAAAATAGACTAAAAATAAAACCAATAATCATAAGTTAAAACCATGACAGTCCAGAACTATGGTCACCATCGAGTCTTTCGCCGCACCGATCCATCTAAGTCTGGGGATCACCTGTGCACATTGAACAGAGAGGGGTGAGTTTTCGTAAACTCAGTGTGTAATCCCGCAGAAAAAACAAACAATCAATAATCACAGTGCACCGTCAAATAGTCTTGGGCCTAAGCCCCTTCAGTATCAATAACGGTTTGGGCCTTAGCCTATCCCAATATCAGTATCAATCATGAAGTTTTCAGTAACAAAGTCCTACCCAACCAGCCTCTACACGCTATCTCCGTCCAACCCTACACTCCATGTGGGGATTAAATCAACCCACCCATCCCTACACTCTAGGTAGTACCGAATGCGGCATAAAACAATAATTTGCAGCTGAGCTGCCAGTATATTAGGCTTAAGAGCCTTTCAGTACACTTCCTCCAAATATAATCAACCCAACCCAATGCAATGCACACATACAATAGATGACATACTTTTATGCAGCTATTAGTAACCAGATATATATCAGTAAATAGGCATACATTTTATCATACTCAGTCGAATCGCCATTTGTTCAGTTCACACAATTAAGGGTCCAAATAGAGCTTATCGGCCCTACAGTAGGTTCAAAGTCGACTTGGGTGATCCGTGCAACCTTAGCAATCATTTTAGTGAGAATGGGCTCACATGTAACACCCCTTACTCGTGTTTGACGCCGGGACAGAGTATGAGGCATTACCGAAGAGTACGAAACACTTACAGATTATTTAAACTATTTATCACTCAAATATCAAAATTGATTATAAAAGTTCCTTTAACGAACCCTTGAAGTCCAAATCATGCATTGGGATTGGGTCGGGACTAAATTAGAATCGTATAATTTTTTTTTTTTTAAAATCCTTAAATTTATCTCATTTACAAGGGTCCCATGCCCGTGTGGCTCACATAGCCGTGCCTATAGGGCGTATAACTCTCTAACTTGCATCGTGGAGAAACTTGAGTCACACGGCCTTAGTACACTCGTGTTGCTTGGTCATGTGGTAAAGTTAATTTTCATAAATTATGCTATTTTTCAAGCCATATTTCTCACTCATTTGATCCTTATTCTTCACCCACATTTAATACATACAAAACCAATTTAAGATATTCAATCGAGCCTTATACTTAATACGACTTGTTAGTCGTACACTTCATATAAATAACAAGAAACGATATAGGCTCAATTCTCATTAAATTTCTCTTGTACTTGTACTTTTCATCCTATGTATTCATATAGCATATAACAATCACACTCTCTTTTTCATATACATTTTATAACAATTTGTCTTGGTTTCAAACTACTTCATATTTGAGTTTTACTTATCCAATCATTTGAAACATCATCTTTATACATATAGTGCACTTGAGATGCAAAAATTCTATAATTATGAATGAACACATTTATCAAACACATTCCATGTTTTATATATTACAGTCTCATATTTCCATGTATCATTTACCATCATTTTCTCGTATTTTGACAAATACATATAACAACTCATAATCATGCAATTCACTAACTCTTCCTCGCTAATTACAATTTAAATTGGCAACTCACTTATTGAGCCCAATTTCAATATTCACTACAATCTATCATATATATTTGGATGTACGTATCCACCAATAAATTCCATGTATGTATCATCATCTCATATTTCTACATACATTACTTTACATATTATGAACTCAAATAACATATACAAGACATACCAATGTATTTCAAATACGTTTTCATAATATTTCATTTAGAATTAAGATTATTTTATATTAGAATTCTTCTCATTAACTCATTTGTCAACCAAGTTCTACATTCATGTCTCATCAACTCGTATTTCCTTATATCACATAATATATATATATCATGATTTCCATTCCCTTAATATTTTTCATATTTATCCGTTGAATTTCTTGGAATTTTCGATGGATTTTCAGAGGTACACTTTAGTGTACAAATCCAATCCGTCAATTCGTGTTCATGTGGGCACATTTCCATTTCGAGAGAGCACACTCATGAACCTCATCCTTACAATGGGATTACCGGTCGAGCTAAACTTCAAGAGAGCACACTCCATGAACCTCATCCTTACAGCGGGATTACCAGTCGAGCTAAATCACAGTAATATAAACTCATAGAGTATTGTGGGATTACCGGTCCGAGCTAAATCCCGCAACGACAATTACTCTAATGAGCTTGGATCCAATTACCACCCGAGCTAAATTCAGACCTAATTCGGATTACCGTCCGGCTAAATCCATTTTCCACATATTCTTCGGAGGGCTATATCAGGATCACCCGTCCGGCTAGATCCTTTTCACACATATTCTTCGGAGGGCTATATCGGGATAGGATCACCCGTCGGGCTAGATCCTTTTTACGTCAATTCCTTTTCAGAAATCCATCGAATTTCCCTTTCATTCAACCGGGATTTCTTCCACTTTTTATCAAATATATCAATGTTTCGTCAACTTTCATACAATGAACATTCAAATTATATTCATATCAATAACATACATTCCAAGCATTTAAGAATATAATTCAAGTTACATGAACTTACAATTCGATTTTGATACCATAACGATAATCTTAGTTTCATAATAAATATTCCAAATAAAACATTATATCAATTATAATCGAACATGTAATCAATTTATATACAAGTCATTCATATACTATTTTCCCTCCTCCTCCTCTCCATCCACATCCTTAGTATAAACAACACACTTGTAAGTAACATTTTCTATAATTTTCACTATTTACTCATGTGAATATTCAAGCTGTCCATCTGTGTTATATTCACTAAAATATTTTTATCTCGAGCTACAGAGCTCTAAATTTCAAACCGTTAATTTTATTTGAAACTAGACTCACATATCTTCTTACCATAATTTTTCCAGAATTTTTGGTGTGGCCAATTAGTACAGTTTATTAGTTAAGTTCTCCCCTGTTACACAGTCCTACTGCTCTGACCTCTCTTCACTAAAAATCAATTATCTCATAGTACGGTTTTCATATAGTGTTTCTGATTATTTCTAATGAAAATAGACTCACTAAGGAATACAAACATATAAATTATAACTCATAATTCTTTTTTACAATTTTTGTGAATTTCTAAAGTGAGAACAGGGGATCACGAAGTTGTTCTAAACCAGTCTTACAAAAATTTAAATATCTCAATATGTAGACTTCCTTTACCTGCTTTGTTTCTTTTATATGAAAATAGACTCAACAAGCTTTAATTCTATATCTTAATCAGCTTCTAATTCGATTTATACAATTTTGGTGATTTTTCAAAGTTAGACAACTGCTGCAGTCCAAAACTGCTTTAGTATAACATGTTGATTTCTATTTTGTCCCAAATTCCACATTTCATACAATTCAATCCTTGCTCCTTTAACCCCTCAATTTAGCTAATTTTCTCATTTAATACTTTTCTCTATCATTTTAAACTACTTCATAACCTTTGAAAATCAGAATTTTAACTCTAGGCCTTAATTTCAACTCTTTCACAATTAGGTCCTAAAATCAATTTCCATCAATTTTACTTCATAAAATCATCATATAACAAAATTAAAGCTTCAATTCAATATTTATTCATCATATTCTTCCAGCACTAATCCACATAAACTTTAAAATTAGCTATAGAATCAAAACTAATGACATAATAAGTTGGACCCAATTGTAAAAGTCCAAAACATAGAAATTTCAAGGAGAAAGTAAGAATTAAACTTACATGAAGCTTGAGTATGAAAACCAGCTTGAAACTCTCTCCCATGGCTGTTTTTCAGCTGAAGAAAATGAAGAGAAAATGAAGAGAAATCTAGATAATTCCAATTTGGTCCCATACTTATTTAACAAATTTTGGCAATTTTCCAATTTTACCCTTATTTCATCCATTTCCTGATTTTTATCAGCTATTGCCGCCCAAAATATCTCCTTTGGGCTTATTTTCACTTTTGGTCCTTCCTCATTTGACAATCAGACTATTTAATCCTTTTAGCAACTTTTATACACTTTTCATTTTAGTCCTTTTATTTAATTAACCACCCAAACGTCAAAATTTTCTAACGAAATTTTAATACTACCTTATTGACATTCCTTAAATATTCATAAAATATTTATGACTCGGTTTATAACACGAGATCTCGATACTTCTTTTCTCGATTTCTTGACCAAATAAATCTTTATAAAACACAATTTTACTATTTTAAAACATTTTAAAAGCTACATTTAACTCGTAAATATTAAATAAATATAATCTACAAGTCCATTTCTCAGATTTGGTGGTCTCGAACCATTATTTTTAATATAATGAAATTTGGGCTATTACAACTCTCCCCCTCTTTAAGAATTTTCGTCCTCGAAAATTCCTTTAGTGGAAAGGTTCAAATATTTTTCACTACTTATACCTTTTTCCGATGTCAATTCCTTACACAAAATTTAGAGAAATCCAGATACCAAAATCACCACGTTTCTATGATCAAACCAAAAGCATAATCATAATGTATATAGTTATCACAAGTTTGAACAACACACTTTAATGATAAGCCATGATTAATAATTTACTAAGTATGAATGATAGGAAAACCAAGATAAGGAAATTCAAGATACAATACCATACCGTAAATCCGAGAACATAACTCATATAAAAAATAATAAAGATATCGATGATTCCTCGAGAAGGCCGTAAGAAAAACACCGCTACCAACTTTGGACTTCCATCATAACAGTAGATAATATATTTCTAAATATTTATATATATAATGAATAATATCCAATAAGAACGGAAGAATAGTCCAACATAAATTTTTACTATCGACTTTATTCCAACATAATAAAATAGAATTCGAATAGATAAAGAAATACCGATCATAAATCGAACCCGACCAATAGGGCTTTAAATCTAACATCATAGTTAGTTAGCATTCTCATAACATAAGAACTCCATCGAGTGAACAATCACACACATATCTCTAAGGATAAAAGAATATATATAGAATACCGAAAAATCATCATATTCATCTCAACTATAACTATCACACACGGACATCTTTATTACTCAATTATTATTTCTCTAACTAATTCTATCATCATGTTCCCCGCATCATTCCATTTACCAACGAAAACCAATTCGAGAAGAATATCAAGAACTCATACCTTAAACTTCACACTCAATTGAGTCGAATAGTGAGACTAGCTTCTTCTTTATCCGTGACATTGTATAATCAGTATAATCTTTAAAATAATCGATATTTCTTTTTAAAAATGAGTTCATTTGTCGACTATACTCAACTCTCTCTTTTTTTTTTTTCCTACCACCTGGACTCTTTAGTTTCTCACTTATGAACTTATTCAACATAATTCTCGCGAACTTTCATCATAAAGCAATATTAGTAAGGGGTGAGGTCATAAAGCCTCTAACTTGACTCTCATAAATACACATATATGACTTAGCATTCATCATCAATGTGACATCATCATAATCACATAATTCACTCTAAGCAATTTTCATACTTAGTCATGTTACACGAACTTTTCGATTATCTTATTCAAACAAGCGCATTTAAACATACATTCCATGAATTTTGAGTAAATTTACTCATAACACTCACTTAATCAAGCATGTTAGACACATAACATCATATGAATACTAACATACATGAACGAGCTTATCACAATAAAGACTTCCGTTTGCTTTCACTTTTCCACATTTCCCAACATATGGTTATCTCATTAAGCACATTAACACATGCTTATCATGAACTTCTATTAATACCTTTCCACATTTCAATACATCATAAGCACATTTCAATCATCTCAATATCATTTTTAGCATTATCGACAATAGTTCGATTGAAGTCATTTCGTCTTAACAAAATAATTTCGTTAGAGCCTAAGATATCACACTATCACAGTTCACATATGGCATGTATAGCAAGATCATTGCTACGCTATGTTAGTCCGAGAATCGACTAAACCATAGCTCGATACCACTAAATGTAACACCCTTACTCGTGTTTGACGCCGGGATGAGTATGAGGCATTACCAAGAGTACGTAAACACTTATGATTATTTAAACTATTTATCACTCAAATATCAAAATTGATTATAAAAGTTCCTTTAACGAACCCTTGAAGTCCAAATCATGCATTGGGATTGGGTGGGACTAAATTAGAATCGTATAATTTTTTTTTTAAAATCCTTAAATTTATCTCATTTACAAGGGTCCCACGCCGTGTGGCTCACATAGCCGTGCCTATAAGGCGATAACTCTCTAACTTGCATCTGTGGAGAAACTTGAGTCACACGGCCTTAGTACACGCTCGTGTTGCTTGGTCATGTGGTAAAGTTAATTTTCATAAATTATGCTATTTTTCAAGCCATATTTCTCACTCATTTGATCCTTATTCTTCACCCACATTTAATACATACAAAACCAATTTAAGATATTCAATCGAGCCTTATACTTAATACGACTTGTTAGTCGTACACTTCATATAAATAACAAGAAACGATATAGGCTCAATTCTCATTAAATTTCTCTTGTACTTGTACTTTTCATCCTATGTATTCATATAGCATATAACAATCACACCTCTTTTTTCATATACATTTTATAACAATTTGTCTTGGTTTCAAACTACTTCATATTTGAGTTTTACTTATCCAATCATTTGAAACATCATCTTTATACATATAGTGCACTTGAGATGCAAAATTCTATAATTATGAATGAACACATTTATCAAACACATTCCATGTTTTTATATATTACAGATCTCATATTTCCATGTATCATTTACCATCATTTTCTCGTATTTTGACAAATACATATAACAACTCATAATCATGCAATTCACTAACTCTTCCCGCTAATTACAATTTAAATTGGCAACTCACTTATTGAGCCCAATTTCAATATTCACTACAATCTATCATATATATTTGGATGTACGTATCCACCAATAAATTCCATGTACAGTATCATCATCTCATATTTCTACATACATTACTTTACATATTATGAACTCAAATAACATATACAAGACATACCAATGTATTTCAAATACGTTTTCATAATATTTCATTTAGAATTAAGATTATTTTATATTAGAATTCTTCTCATTAACTCATTTGTCAACCAAGTTCTACATTCATGTCTCATCAACTCGTATTTCCTTATATCACATAATATATATATATCATGATTTCCATTCCCTTAATATTTTTCCATATTTATCCGTTGAATTTCTTGGAATTTTCGATGGATTTTCAGAGGTACACTTTAGTGTACAAATCGAATCAATCAATTCGTGTTCATGTGGGCACATTTCCATTTCAGAGAGCACACTCCATGAACCTCATCCTTACAATGGATTACTACCCAAAGCTAAATCCCAGAAGAGAGCACACTCATGAACCTCATCCTTACAATGGGATTACCGGTCGAGCTAAATCCTCGTAATATAAACTCATAGAGTATTGTCGGGATTACCATCCGAGGCTAAATCACAACGACAATTACTCTAATGAGCTTGGATCTGAATTACCGTCCGAGGCTAAATTGAGACCTAATTGGATTACCGTCCGGCTAAATCCATTTTCCACATATTCTTCTGGAGGGCTATATCAGGATCACCCGTCCGGCTAGATCCTTTTCACACATATTCTTCGGAGGGCTATATCGGGATAGGATCACCCGTCGGGCTAGATCCTTTTTACCATCAATTCCTTTCGTAAATCCATCAATTTCCTTTCATTCAACCGGATTTCTTCCACTTTTATCAAATATATCAATGTTTCATCAACTTTCATACAATGAACATTCAAATTATATTCATATCAATAACATACATTCCAAGCATTTAAGAATATAATTCAAGTTACATGAACTTACAATTGATTTTGATACCATAACGATAATCTTAGTTTCATAATAAATATTCCAAATAAAACATTATATCAATTATAATCGAACATGTAATCAATTTATATACAAGTCATTCATATACTATTTTCCTCCTCCTCCTCTCCATCCACATCCTTAGTATAAACAACACACTTGTAAGTAACATTTTCTATAATTTTCACTATTTACTCATGTGAATATTCAAGCTGTCCATCTGTGTTATATTCACTAAAATATTTTTATCTCGAGCTACAGAGCTCTAAATTTCAAACCGTTAATTTTATTTGAAACTAGACTCACATATCTTCTTACCATAATTTTCCAGAATTTTTGGTGTGGCCAATTAGTACAGTTTATTAGTTAAGTTCTCCCCTGTTACACAGTCCTACTGCTCTGACCTCTCTTCACTAAAATCAATTATCTCATAGTACGGTTTTCATATAGTGTTTCTGATTATTTCTAATGAAAATAGACTCACTAAGGAATACAAACATATAAATTATAACTCATAATTCTTTTTTTACAATTTTTAGTGAATTTCTAAAGTGAGAACAGGGGATCACGAAGTTGTTCTAAACCAGTCTTACAAAATTTAAATATCTCAATATGTAGACTTCCTTTACCTGCTTTGTTTCTTTTATATGAAAATAGACTCAACAAGCTTTAATTCTATATCTTAATCAGCTTCTAATTCGATTTATACAATTTTTGGTGATTTTTCAAAGTTAGACAACTGCTGCAGTCCAAAACTGCTTTAGTATAACATGTTGATTTCTATTTTGTCCCAAATTCCACATTTCATACAATTCAATCCTTGCTCCTTTAACCCCTCAATTTAGCTAATTTTCTCATTTAATACTTTTCTCTATCATTTTAAACTACTTCATAACCTTTGAAAATCAGAATTTTAACTCTAGGCCTTAATTTCAACTCTTTCACAATTAGGTCCTAAAATCAATTTCCATCAATTTTTACTTCATAAAATCATCATATAACAAAATTAAAGCTTCAATTCAATATTTATTCATCATATTCTTCCAGCACTAATCCACATAAACTTTAAAAATTAGCTATAGAATCAAAACTAATGACATAATAAGTTGGACCCAATTGTAAAAGTCCAAAACATAGAAATTTCAAGGAGAAAGTAAGAATTAAACTTACATGAAGCTTGAGTATGAAAACCAGCTTGAAACTCTCTCCCATGGCTGTTTTTCAGCTGAAGAAAATGAAGAGAAAATGAAGAGAAATCTAGATAATTCCAATTTGGTCCCATACTTATTTAACAAATTTTGGCAATTTTCCAATTTTACCCTTATTTCATCCATTTCCTGATTTTCTCAGCTATTGCCGCCCAAAATATCTCCTTTGGGCTTATTTTCACTTTTGGTCCTTCCTCATTTGACAATCAGACTATTTAATCCTTTTAGCAACTTTTATACACTTTTCATTTTAGTCCTTTTATTTAATTAACCACCCAAACGTCAAAATTTTCTAACGAAATTTTAATACTACCTTATTGACATTCCTTAAATATTCATAAAATATTTATGACTCGGTTTATAACACCGAGATCTCGATACTTCTTTTCTCGATTTCTTGACCAAATAAATCTTTATAAAACACAATTTTACTATTTTAAAACATTTTAAAAGCTACATTTAACTCGTAAATATTAAATAAATATAATCTACAAGTCCATTTCTCAGATTTGGTGGTCTCGAACCATTATTTTAATATAATGAAATTTGGGCTATTACATCACACGCCCACGTGGCTGCCTTTAGGGCCCCACACATTAAATTGGCCTTGGTTGTGTGGATTGCAGGGCCTGACTCAGAATCCCACACGCTCGTGTGGCCCACATGGCCCAAATTAGTCCAGTCCATGTATCACACACGGCCTGTCTGGCCATCACACGGTCGTGTCATGCGTGCAACTACGGCCTCGTTGAACACACGGGACCGTGTTGTCGCACATGGCCTACCACACGGGCAACCACACCCCCGTGTGGAGTCGATAGTCCACTTTTTGGCTTTTCGTGAATCTCATTTTCTGCGTTTCGGGTGCACACCTGTATCGTTTTTTATGCAAAAGCAACTCCAAACAATCCCAAACCTATAATAGACCAGTATTTTCACTTAGTTAATCACTTAAACAACCGAACTACCAAAACCCGGAACGAAATATTCATCATTCGAGCAAAAACCTTTACCTTCAATTGAATATTAGAGATTCCACGCCTTTAAAATGATGATGAATGATATTCAGCCCCTTGAAAAACCCCTAAATACCAAGCGAACCCTTCTTAGCGCTTATCCAAAACATAATTAAAGTTTAACCAAAAATTGAACTTACCGAATGCGTGTAGTCTACGAAGCACCACGGAATCGAGAGAAAAGAACCGGAAGAAGGAAAAGGGTACTGAGGGAAAATTTAGTAGAAAATTCGGCAGCAAGAGGGCAAAGAATCAGCAAAGACAAAGAAAAGGAAAAGAAGAGAACAGATTTTTTGGCAAAAAAGAAACCCCAAATCAGATTTTTAGATATTCCCCAACATCCCCTAATTCACTCCTAAATTCTCTCCATCAAACTCCTACTTAACCACCAAACTAGGAGACCCATTCTGATATGATTTTACTGACTTTTACTTAAATGCCTACTAACCAGAGATAGAGCTTGATTTAGAAAAAATACAAAATTTTACCAAAGACATGGCTTGAACTTGGGACCTCACACACACCCAGTATACATAACCATTGAAGCAGATACACAGTTGTGTCAAAACTCACAAATGCCGACATTAAAAATTTGGGGCGTTACATGCGACATGTGTCACATTTATTTATATATATATTTTTATTTTTACTACACCTTATAATACACTTGCCAAATCGTTAACCTACTTTTGAAGTCTAAAGTAATCTAATATGAAATCATGATGATTAGTAAACATTTAATATAAAAATAGTAGAAAAAAAATCATTATATTAATTTTCATTTCTTTGTTAAAAGAATGATTTGTAAGTAACTTTTTTGAACAAATTGGTGTCAAGTTAACTTGTGATACTAACTCAGTTAGCTACATTACATATACTAAGTATGTCGTAACCATTTTTTTGGGTGAAAGCAGTGGCAACGCTGATCGACTTGATTTAAAAAAAAAAAAAGAAAGGAGTCGCCACCGATCTTTATTTGGTGTGATCGGATCACCTTCGTTTTAATAAAACATTTAATTTACTAAAACAAGTGCTTTTTGGTCCACGAACTTTGAGAAAACGGGTTCGAGGTCGATTACGTGCAAGGAAGGATTAGCACCTCGACACGCCCAAAATTGGTACCAAACCGATTGATTGATGTCCTATTTGTTGAAAACTTTAAAGGATTCAAAATACAATGCTTTTTATTTTTAAAATTGGAAGGGACATTAAGGCTTTCTTATTTTCAAGAGGTAAAGCATCACGTCCAGTAAGTTAGGGCACAATACTTTAAACTCCCAAACTAAGCTCGCTTTTGAAACTTGGTTTTTATTTGAAGAGGATCTTCCGTTATTCGTCAAATGAGAAATCGAACCCGAGAAGTTAGGGCTCGATTTTTGAGATTTCAAATACAGAAGATTGCCTCTATTTTAGGAAAAGAAACTTATCCCGAAGTATCTAAGTGTCGAGTCCAGTAAGTTAGGGCACGACATTTTGAATTTTCGGGATTAAGTATTTTGTTTTAAAATTTAAATTGTGATTCCGAAAAAGGATATCCCATTGTTCAGCTTTAACGAGAAGAAACCGGAACCCAGTGAGTTAGGGCTCGATTTTCTCGAATTGCTAACGCGGAACGTTGGTCGTTATAAAAGTTAAGGCATCGAGGAAAGTAGCGTGAAAATATGAAAACACGATGTTATGTGTGAAAAGAACGTGAAAAACACATACACATATACATATGAGTAAGGATGATAATAAAATAGTAGCATTTTGACAAGGCAAATAATGAAAATAATAGAAAGCACAAAAGGAATAAGTAACACACCAAAGAAAAACAAATATATATATATATATAAGTGGTAATAAAATAATGACAATAATGACAATAATGATAATAGAAATAATATATATGTATCAAAAGTAAGTAAGGTAAAATAAAGTAGATCAATAATTGAATAAAGTAAATAGTAATCATAATATTAATAATAAATGCAATAATGTTAAATATAGTATAATACCAACAATACTAAATACAATCAAATAATAATAATAATAATAATAATAATAATAATAATAATAGTAATAATAATAAAAGTAAAAATGTTAATAAAATTAAGTAATAATATGTTAATAATATAATAGTAATAACAATAGCAATAATAAAAATAAAAATAATAAGGATAATAATGATATGGTAGCGAAATAACAATAGAAATAATAATAATAATATAATGATACAAATACTAAATAATAATAATAATAGTAATAATTATAGTAGTGGTAAAAAGCGAAACAATAGTAAAAATGTAAATAAATACATGTTAATAGAAATAGAAATGATACTAGCGAAATAAAATAATAAAATAATAATAGTAGTAATAATATAATAATAATAAAATAATAATAATAGTATAGTATGATAATAATGATGTAGTAATATAGTGTTAATGATGATAAATGTACAAAATCATGAGTCAACTAAGAAAAGGGATTGAATTGAAATTAAAATGGGATTTTAGGGTTAGATTTGAAAATAAAAGAAGGGATGAGGATGATCTGCTGACAGCAGACTTACGAGGACTAAGCGAGTAAATAACCCAACCCTTTTGGTTATGTGACGTTTCAAATGACCAGGTATGGACTGAATCGAAAAACGCAGAAAAATGATGAGGCACAAATTAAAAAAAGGGAAAGTAGAAAGGGATTTAATTGGACGCCATGAGGGAGGGACTTATCTTGCAAATACCCCATTGAAGAGATATGAACAGTCCCAACACCCCAAACGACGCAGCCTTAATTACCCTTAACCCCATCTTTATTTTCTCCAATTCCCCAAGCCAAAAGAAACTAAAACAAATCCCTAAGGCCCCCCCTTTTTCGTTTCAAAAAATAGAAGCAGAGGAAAAGTTTCCTCTCTCCCTCATTCATGCCCGACGGTCGGGCTTCTCACGCCGTTCGTCACACCACCGCGCCACCACCAATCGGTGGCTGGCGATGCTCAAGGCCAGATTCTTAGGTCCTCCTTCGAAGCCTCTGTGAAGCCTTGTCGTCAAGCATCCAAAGCGAAGGGAGAGGGCTTTCGGCATCCCTTTTCACCAAGCTCGACGACGGCGAGGTACACTGGCGGCAGCGGTTTGAGGCTCGGTAAGTTCATTTTCCTTTTTTGTTAATATTCGTTTTTAAAGGTTTCAAAAAAGTAATATATAAAAAAAACTAGTATTGAAACAATCGAAAATAAAATGAAAAAACTTCGAAATTTCTTTTATTTTGGTTTCTCAAGATTCGCCTTTTGTTTTGAATCCAAAATCCCCTTTTGCTTTCGATTTCGACTCGACGACGGAGAGGAGACTCCGACGACGTCTTTCGGGGTTCAGTAGGTCTCTCTTCTCCTTTTCGATTTAGTTTAAAAAATCTTAAAAATAAAAATAAAAAGAAACGAAAAATAGATAATAGTAGTAGTTAATACTTGATAATGAAATCAACCTTTGTGTTTGGTTTTGATTTCGACAATTCTTGTATTCAAAATTTTTGTTGTTTTTTTCGAATTTCCCCCCCTTTTTTTACAATGATTTTTTATGACTTTATAGCCAAAGCTGAATAAAGAAGACAACCGCTTCTCTCTTTCTTTGTCTTTGTTGTGTTTTTGTCTTGCAGGCTATGGGCGGGCGTCGGAGAGCGAGCAGCGGATGGTGGTCAGCAGGAGGCGGTGGGGGTCAAGTCGAGGTCGAGGCCAAGGCTAGGTTTTTGTTTGTTTTTTTGTTGTTTTTCGATTTGTTTCTTTGGTTGGGGTAGTTGGGCTCGTTTTTTTCTTTTGTAAAATTTGGATTTTATTTGTTTGTTTTATTTGTTGGGCCCGGGCAAATTTGGGCCGACTACAGCTGCCCCTCTTTGCTCATTGTTGTACAACGGGAATAGAGCAAAGACATGAAGAGGGACCAAATTTGCTCGGTTTTGCTGAGTCCTAACTTCTTTGGTGCTTCTTCTTCATGTAGCCTCATTCCAGATCTACCGCATCTTGTTACTTCAATCTACTCCACCGCTATGTGGCTTCAATTTGCTCTTCTTGCGACTTCAATGGGATGTGACTTGTTTTATTTTAGATTGCTCATTGCATCTCCGAGAGATGAGGTCTTTGGTCTTCACCTATCCCACCTCTAGTTAAGGCAATAGGACTAAAGCTTAACCATGCTCCCTCTTGGTTGGGGCACAGAATTACAAATTTTGACCTATTCCACTGCTGGTGGGGACATAGGCGATGGCCTAAATCATGTTCCCTCTTGGTTTAGGGAGCCATGCTTTGCCTTCGATCTTGCCCTACTACTTGATCGGGGTGACACGATCTACAATTTTGACCTATTCCACCTTTGGTCGGTGGCAATAGGAAGGTGGCCAAAATCATATTCTCTCTTGGTTAGAGAGCCAAGATTTGCCTTGATCTTGCCCCAATATTGGTTATGGTGACAAGATCTACAATTTTGACCTATTCCACTGCTAGTCAGTGGCAATAGGACGGTGGCCTAAATCATGTTCCCTACTGGTTAGGGAGCCAAGATTTGCCTTCGATCTTGCCCCACTACTGGTTAGGGTGACAAGATCTACAACTTTTGACCTATTCCACTGCTGGTCAGTGGCAATAGGACAATCCTCAACCTATTCCATCACTGGTTGACGGCAATAGGACAAACTTCAACCTATTCCATCACTGGTTGACGGCAATAGGACAATCTTCAACCTATTCCACTACTGGTTGATGGCAATAGAGTGGTCTTCAATAGTGTTGCTATATTGTCCTCTGGGGCATATCTCGTAGACTCGATTTCATATGCTTGTGTTTATGCCAAAGGATGCGGATCTTTGTGGTCAAAATGACTCAAATGCTCCTAACTACGTGTGATATGAATGACACTTACATGAATGCAGAATGTCATGAGAATGATGATTTCTCATTAAGATGCAATAATTGTAATAAATCAAATGCTCCTGACTAAATGATATTATGGGGGACATTTGCATGAATGCAGGATGTCATGAGAATGGTCTCTTTTAAAAGTTTAGGGCTGTAATTGCTCGTTCGCTCGTCAAGGTCATGACACAGACGCAACATCTTGTCTGATGTCTATGTCTGCGAATCTGAAGAAATGGTCATAATTTTGGGCTCCTCTTCTTCGAATGTTTCCAACCCCTAAGTGTGGTGGTTCCTAAACAACAGTCTTGTTTTAGGTTCCTACGCTGTTTAGAGGCTTCCAGAGTAATAGGCAGGACTCGTTTTATGGAAGCATTATGGGTCAACGTCGTTATTTCAATTGCAAACAACTCAAAATTTAAAATAACAATGGAATTTATAAAGAATGGAATTAGATTAATTCAACAAAAGTAAACATTATTGGAGTACAAAAATGGGTAAAAAAAGTAGGTGCCCCAGATATCATGACTGAGCTTCACCACCGGATGCTTAGAAGATCATGGACGTTGGGAGATCTGCGGTGCTTTGTAGATGTTCCGGTGTAACATTCCTCCTTTTGCCAATTTCGGGGAAAAGATTGTCACATACCTCCTTTTTCGTGCTAATTTGGGCTGCCCTTATTGGGTTTTCGACTCAAAGCCCTTTGGTCTCAAAGCGCCCTTTACGGGTTTTCACTTGACCTCTCCGTTTTTTTTGTAAAAAGCCTTTGCGGGTTTTCACTTTGGCCTTTCCTTCTTCAATCATAATACTTTGGCGAATCAATTTATGGGATTGGGTAGATTTTTCCCATCCATCTCACCAAGATTAGTGCCCTCCGAGAAAGCCTTTTCACCACATAAGGTCCTTCCCAATTTGGCATCCATTTTCCTCTGAAATCCTTTTGTATGGGGAAGATCTTTTTCAAAACTAAGTCTCCCTCGTGGAATTCTCTTAGACGTACTTTCTTGTTGTATGCTCGCATCATTCGCTTTTGGTACATCTGACCATGACGGATAGCTTTCAGCCTCTTTTCTTCGATCAGATTCAATTGATCATATCGAGTTTGGATCCATTCTGCCTCATCCAATTTCAATTTGGACAATACTCGAAGGGACGGAATTTTAACTTCGATGGGTAAAACCGCCTCCATTTCGTAAACCAATGAGAAAGGTGTTGCCCCGGTAGAGGTTCTGACTGACGTTCGATAGGCGAAAAGGGCAAATGGTAGCTTCTCGTGCCAATCTTTGTAAGTCTCATCATCTTTCCTATTATCCTTTTGATGTTCTTATTAGGCGCTTCAACCGCACTGCTCATCTTTGGGCGATAAGGTGATTAATTGTGATGCACGATCTTGAATTGCCTCTGAGACTTACGTGATCATCTTTGTTGTTCAAGTTTAACGATTATCGATATGATCCTCTCGGGCATTCCATATCGACATATGATTTCCTTTTTAGAACTTTTGATCGTGATTTTGTCACATTGGCATATGAAGTGGCCTCCACCCATTTAGTGAAGTAATCGATTACCACGAAGATGAACCGATGTCCATTAGAAGCTTTTGGTGAGATTGGTCCAATAACATCCATGCCCCACATAGAAAACGGCCATGGGAGGTCATAACATGTAAAGGTGAGGTGGTACATGAATCTTGTCCCCATAAATTTGGCACTTATGACATTTCTTTGCATGATCAATGCAATCTCTTTCCATGGTAGACCAATAATACCGAATCTCATGATTTGTCTTGCCATTGCGAACCCATTGGCATGTGTTCCATGACACCCTCATGGACTTCTTCTAGGATCTGCTTAGCCTCGGCGCCATCCACACATCTCAATAGCACTTGATCCTTTCTTCTTTTGTATAGGATCTCTCCGTCTAAGACATAGTCGCAAGCTAGTCTTCTCAACGTCCTTTTATCATTTTCGGTTGCCTGATCGGGGTATTTATGATCTTTCACGTATTGTAGTATATCGTGATACCATGGGTGATTATTTTGCTCCTCTTCTTCCACGTTGTAGCAATGGGCTGGGGCCTCATAAATGCTCATTTGTATAGGCCTCATATCCTCCTTGTTGTTTGCTTGTACCATAGAAGCCAATGTGGCTAGAGCATCAGCCATCTGATTTTCGTCCCTTGGTAAATAACTGAAAGTGATGTCATCGAACTCCTTAATTAGTTCTTGGACCAATCTTTTGTATTCGACCAATTTGGGATCTCTCGTCTCCCATTCTCCTTTAAGTTGATAAATTACCAATGCGGAGTCTCCGTATACTTCCAGCACCTTAATTTTGCGTTCAATAGTAGCACGGATGCCCATGATGCAAGCTTCATACTCTGCCATATTGTTTGTACAATCAAAATCCAGCTTACAAGTAAATGGGTAATGATCTCGTTTGGGGACACCAGAACTGCCCCAATTCCATTGCCCATAGCATTCGATGTCCCGTCAAAGTTCAGTTTCCAAGGACAACCTCCCGGGGTACCTTCATCAGTGGTTGCTACGTACATTAGGTCTTCATTAGGAAAATCAAAGTCCAGAGGCTCATAATCGCCGAGCTCTACTAGCCGAAAATCCGCTATTGCACTCCCTTTTATCGCTTTCGGTTTATATAAACTATGTCAAATTCGAAAGTAAAATTTGCCATCAGCCATCCGTCCATTCGTAGTAGTTGACTCCATTAGATATTTTAGTGGGTCTAGCTTGAGATGAGCTGTGTCGTATGATACAACATGTCTCGCCTCGATCTCAAAGTTGTCCGCACAAGGCACAACATATTTTCTCAATCGGTGAGTACCTTGTTTCACACTCGGTGAACTTTTACTAAGGTAGTATATTGCTTTTTCTTTCTTTCCCGACTCGTCATCTTTGGCCGAAAGCACACATCCCATTGAATTATCAAGTACCGTCAAATAGAGGATCAAAGGCTTCTCGGATGAGGCGGTGTCAATACTGGAGGATTGGACAGTATTGCTTTACCTTGTCGAAGATCTTCGACATTCCTCATCCCACACACTGGATTGTGTTTTTAAGAAGGCGAAATATGGGTCACATTTCTCGGTCGGTTGTGAAATGAACCGAGCAATGTAATTTAATCTTCCTAAGAAACCTCGAACTTCTTTTTTGCATGCGAGGGAGGCAATTCTTGTATAGCCTTCACTTTGTGCAGGTCAACCTCAATCCCTTTTCACTAACTATAAATCCTAGCAGTTTCACGACCTAGCTCCGAAGGTACACTTTATCGGGTTAAGCTTCAGTTGGACTTTTTCAACCTCAAAATAATTTCCTTAAGACTTGGATATGCTCCTTTTTGGTCCGAGACTTGGCAATCATATCGTCGACGTAAACCTCAATTTCCTTGTGCATCATGTCATGGAATAGGGTCACCATGGCTCTCTGATATGTTGCTCCCGCATTCTTCAACCCAAATGGCATTACCTTATAGCAAAAGGTTCTCCACATGGTTATGAATGTGGTTTTATGCATGTCTTCAGGAAGCATCTTTATCTGGTTGTATCCTGAAAAGCCATCCATGAACGAGAACAATGAATAACCCGCCAGATTATCCACTAAGGTGCCGATATGAGGTAACGGAAAGTTGTCCTTGGGTTAGCCTTGTTTAGATCTCTGTAGTCCACACATTCGTACTTTCCCATCTTTCTTGGGGACGGGACGATATTGGCTACCCATTCCAGTACTTAACCACTTGCAAGAACCTGCGTCAAGCTGTTTCTTGACCTCTTCTTTTATTTTAGCAAAACATCGGCCTCATCCTCCAAGTTTCATTGGACCGCTTGTATTCTTCTTTTATGGGCAAACGGTGTACCACGATATCAGTGCTTAACCCGGGCATGTCTTGATATGACCATGCGAAGACATCCTTAAATTCTTGGAGTAGCTCAATGAGGTCTTGCTTTGTTTCTGCGGTGATACTAGCTCCAATCTTCACTTCTTTCTTTTCTTGCCCATTTCCCAAATTCACTATTTCCACTGATTCTTTGTGAGGTACGATTTGTTTCTCCTCTTGTTCTGCCATCCTTAACAGTTCAGGAGCTAAATCACAACCTTGGTCATCTCCAAAATCCTGAAAATCTTTCGTACCCATATCTTGCTCAAAAGGACATTCTAAGTCGTTGGTAGCGTTACTCAGATCATTGATATCTGGAGACCTGTTATGGAAATGAATAAAGGCTCATAGAATCATAGAATCTTGGCATGTTTATTGGTATGATAAATGAAGAATAGAAATGTTTAGAAGAATATTTAAAGAAAGAATAATGAATGAATGAAATGAACATAAAAGAAAATTTGCTCAAAAGATAAGCGGAGATGTATTTCATTGAAAATAACGATGTCTTATACAAAATCATGTTTCACAAAAGGGTTCTTATTGCTTCTAGACTTAGAGCAATAAGTGTGTTCAGTATTACTCGAATGAGTTCTAAAGGCTATAGGAATCTCCTCCATGATTCAATTGTTTAGAACGCTACTCTACTCATAAAGGCGGATGCCATTCGATTTTCTTCCTTAATTCCCTCCTCGAGATATAGCGTTGACATACACGATTTCTTCATTTTGTGTTTCGTCGTCCGGATGGATAACCCTCCCGATATAAAGGTCTCACGAATATGAGGAATTATCATCTGTTGCCATTTCATCTCATCTCCTCCGTCGTGCCTTCCTTCTTTCTTGTTTCTTTTTAACTCTTCTCTTTTTTGCTTTGCGTTTGGCTTGAATCCTAGACCGAAGAAGTCTCGCTTTTTTTAGTCTTGGGACCTCGATTTCTCCTGGAGGTACCTTCCAAGTCCTTTCCAGCACGACCCATTCGACCATTAGTTGTAGACCCATTTTCGTGGTTTTGAATAATTGCGATCGGGACCTTATTCCCTACGATTTAATGTTGCGTTGACAAATTCTAAAGAACGGAATGAACACTCAACCGCTTCATCGTTGGCTTCTAAATAGGGTGCATTATTTGTTACGATTGCGATGATGTCCTCTTGACATTTATGGTCACTAGACGGCCCTCCGAGATTAATTTCAACTTTTGGTGCAATGATGAGGCATCGCCCTCGCCGAAGTGTATCCAAGGTCTCCCCAAAGCGGTTATAAGACTACGGATATCCATCACGATAAAGTCCACCTCATATGTACTTGGTCCGATTAAAAGAGGTACTTGATCCTTCCCATAACTTTCTCTCGGTTCCATCGAATGCCCTTACTACGTTGTGGCGTGCCTTCATGTGAGAAGCGTCAACTGCATGTCGATTCGATGTCGATAATGGTAGAACATTGCGCCGATCCATTATCGACTAGTACCCCGGTAATGTGTATCCTTTGCACGCGTGGTAATGTGGAGAGCCTTGATGGAACCCATACCTCCTGAGGATCTCATCATCGTTAAAGAAAATGAAATTATCAAGACTTATGTTACTAACCGAGCGATCCGACATTGTTAACTGTTATATCATTTGCAACATAAGTTTCATCCAATACCTTCATCGGTAGCGTTACTGTGTGCTTGAACTTAATAGTAAATCTAGCACCGATATATGAGCCGATTGTTTATGTAGTCGTTCTACGATTAATCGTATTCACTATGCTTCAAAAACTTTAAGAATTCCCTAGCTTCTTTCTCCTTCACTGGCTCGTTTATATGTGTCTCTTGCTTGGTCCCTTTTTCTTTCTTTTGTTCGCCCATCAAGTTTTTCCCTTTTGAGTGCTCCGTTCTTGTGTTTGACAGGTCATAGGGCTTTCCACTGCGCGTGTAGGAGCCTTCCTCTTGCTTTTTTTTTATAGTGTTGGGCGAATCTCCCTTCTCAGGAATCGTCACATTGCAGTTCTAGTTCCAGGAGACCTTCTTGTCATCCTTGTATGAGAAGGCTGCAGGTTTTCGGATCACGATCTTAGGATATTCCTGGCTCCCCTTTGTGGACGGACTCCCCTTTTCAGGAATCGTCACATTGCAGTTATAACCCCCGAGAGTCTTTTGGTTGTCTTCGGATGAAAAAGTAGTAGGCTTTCGAATCACGATTTTCAGATTTATTTTCACTCCGTCGCCCTTTGATCGTGAGATGGTGACTAAAGGATAGCTCGCCTCCAAGCCTTTTGCTGCTAACTCATCCTCCAACGTGCAGATGTTACCCTCTTTCTGGCTTTCATTGCTTTCAAAGAATTCTAACTCTTTATTGTCCATCGTCACAGACAAGATTCGAACTCGGTGCAACTTTAGATTTCGTTCTTTCGAGTTATGAAATTCACGACTCTTTCGTGTTTCTTCATGTTCTCCTTTGGACATGTCACAACCAATCCCCTTTTTATCATTTCCTTCTGACCTGTTTCATTGGGGTTTTCACATCGGAAACATCCCTCTTTACTCTTCTTCTCGCATCTTCGCCTATCATGTTGACCCCGTGATTAGGTAGCGGGTGCCCCTTGCAAGAGGTGTCATCGACTTCTATAACTCCCATCTGGATGAGTCTTTCCACTAGTTTCTTAAAAGCGAGACAGTGCTCTATAGAATGCCCCACGATTCCTGCATGGTATTCGTATTGTGCGTTCGCATCATACCACTTAGGGTACGGGGGTTGCAAGGGTTTTAAGTAATGGGGGGAGACAATGTGTGCGTCAAATAATTTCTGATATATTTCCTTGTATGGGACTGGGATAGGCGTGAATTGGATCTTCTCCGTATTTTGTCTTGTCTTTGGACTCGCCTAAAGGGGCTCGATGATCGGGGTCACAATCCTTGGTAGCTCAAGAATAGGTTTTGAATAACTTTTACCTATGTTGTTTATATCACTCTCCCTCTTCTTGGGACCGTCTTTCTAGTACTTTCTCCAAATTTCTATTTTCTGACTTGATTGCATTCTCGATCATTTCCCGACAAAGACAATATCGAAAAAACTTTTGTGGCACTTCTAAGCATGTGATTAATGAAGGGAGCTTTCAACGATTGATAAACAAAGATGGTTGTCTCTTTTTCTATGAGGTGGGTTGAACTTGTGTGGCTACTTCCTCCATCATTGGGCATATTGCTCAAACTTTCGTTTGGCTTTTTCTTCATATTTTGGAGCGTGATTCGATCACGAGCTATATCGACTACGTGCCCGTATTGTTTTAGGAAGGCCTGTGCTAGGTCCTTCCATGACTTGATCCGCACTACCGAGCTGATTGTACCATTTGGCCGCGGCCCCGGCCAAACTATCCTGGAAACAATGAATAAGCAGTTGATCGTTGTGAACATATCCCGCCATTCGTCGATAGAAAATTGTGATGTGCGCTTCAGGGCAACTGGTCCCATTGTATTTTTCAAAATCTGGGGTCTTAAACTTTGGCGGAAGTATGAGGTCTGGGACTAGGCTCAAGTCTTTAGCGTTCACTCCGTAGCGATGGTCGTGATCTCTATTTCCTTAAACTTTTCTTCTAACCATTTGCAACGATCCTCGAGTTGTCAGGAAGGTTCATTTTGCCTTATCCATTTCACCATTTCATCAAAATCGGGACTATAGGGTTAGCGGACCTTCTCCGGATTAGTGTCCGAACCAATCGGAAGTGTACCGGCATTCGGTCTCAACTCGACATCGTGGCTCGATAACAAAAGGTGTCCTTTGGGGACCTATTTCGGTGGTGCTTGGGTATTTGGCGGGGTAAATCCCGAAGGTGTTGAGGTCGTCATTATTCCTCGAACTAGCAATGGCGCCTTTTCCTCATTCATTGGCTAATAGTTGCGCCAATTGCTCATTATGTTGTTTTGGGACTCTTGCATCCGTTCTATCATATCTTCTTTGAGTTTCATCATTTGCTCTGTGATCCGTTCTTGCATCTCCTTCGAAATTGTTCAAATCTTTGATCCATTTTCTTTGTCTTAGCACGAGTCCCGTAGTAATGTTCAGTTTCCAGATTTTCTCTTTCTTCCCTCTTGTTTCTCTGTTAATCTTAAAAATTAGGCTTCTTCTTATAAATTTTAATGTATGTAATATGATGCAATGCAAATGCATGAATGCAGGAAAAAGACATCGATTCTGATCAACTTCATTTTAGAAAACTTTATTAGAAGGCAAAACCCTTTACATAAAGTAGATTACAAATATGTTCTCGCCCTAAGACCTAAGGTTTTGATTTTTCCAAGCAGGGAGATTAGCTCTTCATCATGACCCGGTAGTAGCCCATATCTCATGCCCAATATGTCAGCCTCCTCACCCAAAGTCTGTAGGTGATCAGCTACTTCTCGAATCTGGATTATTGCTTTACCCATGAGGTAGTCCCGGCTTTGAACTTGCTCGCAAGAATGGTGAAGCTCCTCCTCCCAACGTCTTTCTCTCATTTCCAAGCTCAATCCGAGCTCGCTACTATGTAATGCCGATTCTAACTCTTCAACCCTACCTTTCATTTCCTCTATTCATTCGGGCTTGACTTTAGTTGGCTTTACGAGTCTCGACTTCGATAGCGGTGTAGAGATCGCCAAGCTCACTATTCTAGCTTCTAATCCCTTTTCTCTTTTGGTCTTCTCGTCCCCCTTCTCTAAGTCTTTCTTCTGGCTTCAGTATTTCATGAAACTTTTTCTCCCAACTGCTAACTTTGGCTCTTTCATCTCGACCTCTTGTTGCCCTTTGCTCAAGTTTTTCCTAATCCGTATTTTTATCGTTAAGCGCATCCTCTTGTAATTCGCCTTCAAGTTATCTCGGTCTTCCTCTACTTTTCGCTTTTTCTTTCTGAGTCTCTCAGTCTCTGATTTTTGACCGTCCACTTCTAATTGGAGGAGCATCTTTTCTTCCTCCAACCTTTCTATCCTTTTCCCGAGTTCCGAGCTCATCCGCTCAAAATCTTGCTTCACAATCTCTAATTCGTGGGACCACTCGCATGCATTCTTCTCTTGATCGGCGCTTCGGATTTGGCTCGAAATGTTATCATTGACTCTCCTAGCCTCCATTCAAGGTATTCGGGGTCGCCCCTGGCCCGTAGATAATCTTCTCATTCGTGAATCGATTCCTGCACTAGAAATCTCTTTAACCCTTTTCTTATAGCTTCCCCTTCATATGAGAACTCGCATTGAGCTAGCCCGTATGTCATTGGTACAAACTATCTTGAACTATCTTGTCTTAGGACCAAAGAAAGGCGTGGCGGTGGCACCCCAAATTCCTAATAGGGAACCCAGTCAAAGCTTCCAGAACGATAAAGGATCCCGCGGGAATCATCCAGGAGCCTTCCACCGATGTCATCCTCTTGAAGGTTTTGAAAGAGCGTGATCCAATTTTCTTCGATACATCCTCTCTTCTAGGCGTGGTTGCTATCTCTTCTAGCGGGAGTACTTTTCTCGACATGAACCAAGCAAGACGCTTTCTATTTTCCAAAAGTGACTATGGAACCAAGCCAATAACATTGCAAGACATCCAATAAACTCGCCTTCACCTCTTCTCCGACATGCGGTCAAGGATCCGAATGTTTCGGCTAAGATGGCGAGAACGGTGTGACCCTTTTGTCTAATCGATGAATAGATCAATAATCGCTTCATCAATGTGCCTTAAAGCTTTGAAGATTACCAGCCAGTAAATACACAAGGCCAAGATGTCTATCTTCTTCTTTGTATCGGATGCGCCAGATCAGTCTCTCAAACATATCCGGTATGCATTTCTCGCCTTCTTTTGCATTCTAGTGAGACCCACTGTTCGCTCATTCGGTGATATTCATCAACTTCTTTGAAGGTTGGGCCATTAACCGCCTTGGAATAAGCTTTGTCAACTTAAATTCGGGCAATGTAGCAATGTCGATACTCTTCTCATTGTGGGAACCAGATCCACTTTCCAAGGAGAAATAGCTCTAAGCGGCATTCCGTAATCGGGTCATTGCTCTAAGCAGTGCTTGTCTATTTTGACCTCAAGCGGGTAAGGCGGTCGCCGTAGGTACCATAGAACGATTGCTTCGCTTCATCATCCCATCGAGTCCAAATTTCTTTCAACTCTTGGAGCTGCTCTGCGTGATAATCGATATTGGTGAAGTTAGTAGCTCGACATATACCCTTCGACTAAGCTATCCCCTTTTTCTATTTGGCATTGCTCTGACCATATGCGGACGGCCGCATTGTCTTCTACTTATCAAGGAATTCGCTTTCCATAACCAGCTTCCCAACTCAGAAACGGACCGTGAATCGATGTCTCTTTAAAATATAAAATGATATGCACAAAAGAAAGAAACACAAAAGGTTAGTACCATGGAATGTAAAGCAAGTAAAATAAATCGATGCCTATTTGGGTGACCACTAAGGTTTGCCATAGCTCTACCTAAGGTGGGCTCTAGGGTTTGCTATATCTTGCTTAGTTCTAAAGTTCGAGGTTCCCGAACCAGAGATTCTCGATCCTCACCCATTATAGGCTCATGTGGATCGAGTTCGGTTCAGGGAATACATTTCCTATGGCCATGCGGAAGTGAAAACTTCACGGAGACATAGGTACGGATGTATTCAAAGTAATCCACTAGCCCATGCGGAGGTGAAAACCTCACGAAGGCGCCTGACTTCGCTCCCACTTAAAGGTGTGACCACAACGGTCATGCAATGCAATGCCAAAGTATTTACGAGGCTAATATTGAAGGTGAATTAATAAAAGCATGATTTTTCCAAAACCATTTTAATTAAAAGGACAAAAATCAATCAATCTATGGCTTGACCCTCAAGTCCCCAGTGGAGTCGCCAAGCTGTCATAACCATTTTTTTGGGTGAAACGGTAAACGACGCGGTCGACTCGATTTTTAAAAAAAAGGAAAGGAGTCACCACCGATCTTTATTTGGTGTGATTGGATCACCTTCGTTTTAATAAAACATTTAATTTACTAAAACAGTGCTTTTTGGTCCACAAACTTTGAGAAAACGGGTTCGGAGGTCGATTACGTGCAAGGAAGGATTAGCACCTCGACACGCCCAAAATTGGTACCAAACCGATTGATTGATGTCCTATTTGTTGAAAACTTTAAAGGATTCAAAATACAATGCTTTTTATTTTTAAAATTGAAGGACGTTAAGGCTTTCTTATTTTCAAGAGGTAAAGCATCACGCCCGAAGAAGTTAGGGCACAATACTTTAAACTCCCAAACTAAGCTCGCTTTTGAAACTTGGTTTTATTTGAAGAGGATCTTCGTTATTCATCAAATGAGAAATCGGAACCCAGTAAGTTAGGGCTCAATTTCCCAAGATTTCAAATACAGAAGATTGCCTCTATTTTAGGAAAAGAAACTTATCCCGAAGTATCTAAGTGTCGAGTCCAGTAAGTTAGGGCACGACATTTCAAATTTTCGGGATTAAGTATTTTGTTTTAAAATTTAAATTGTGATTCCGAAAAAGGATATCCCGTTGTTCAGCTTTAACGAGAAAAAATCGAAACCCAGTGAGTTAGGGCTCGATTTTCTCGAATTGCTAACGCGGAACGTTGGTCGTTATAAAAGTTAAGGCATCGAGGAAAGTAGCGTGAAAATATGAAAACACGATGTTATGTGTGAAAAGAACGTGAAAAACACATACACATATACATATGAGTAAGGATGATAATAAAATAGTAGCATTTTGACAAGGCAAATAATGAAAATAATAGAAAGCACAAAAGGAATAAGTAACACACCAAAGAAAAACAAATATATATATAAGTGGTAATAAAATAACGACAATAATGACAATAATGATAATAGAAATAATATATATGTATCAAAAGTAAGTAAGGTAAAATAAAGTAGATCAATAATTGAATAAAGTAAATAGTAATCATAATATTAATAATAAATGCAATAATGTTAAATATAGTATAATACCAACAATACTAAATACAATCAAATAATAATAATAATAATAATAATAATAATAATAGTATAATAATAAAAGTAAAATGTGTAATAAAATTAAGTAATAATATGTTAATAATATAATAGTAATAACAATAGCAATAATAAAATAAAAATAATAAGGATAATAATGATATGGTAACGAAATAACAATAGAAATAATAATAATAATAATATAATGATACAAATACTAAATAATAATAATAATAGTAATAATTATAGTAGTGGTAAAACGAAACAATAGTAAAAATGTAAATAAATACATGTTAATAGAAATAGAAATGATACTAGCGAAATAAAATAATAAAATAATAATAGTAGTAATAATATAATAATAATAAAATAATAATAATAGTATAGTATGATAATAATGATGTAGTAATATAGTGTTAATGATGATAAATGTACAAAAATCGCGAGTCAACTAAAAAAAGGGATTGAATTGAAATTAAAATGGGATTTTAGGGTTAGATTTGAAAATAAAAGAAGGGATGAGGACGGATCTGCGACGCGCGCAGACTTACGGGGACTAAACGAGTAAATAACCCAACCCTTTTGGTTATGTGACGTTTCAATGACCAGGTATGGACTGAATCGAAAAATACAGCAAAATGATGGGGCACAAATTAAAAAAAAAGGAAAGTAGAAAGGGAATTTAATTGGGCGACGCCGCAAAGGGGAGGGACTTATCTTGCAAATACCCCATTGAAGAGATATGAACAGTCCTAACACCTCAAACGACGCAGCCTTAATTACCCTTAACCCCATCTTTATTTTCTCCAATTCCCCAAGCCAAAAGAAACTAAAACGAATCCCTAAGGCCCCCCCTTTTTCGTTTCAAAAAACAGAAGCAGAGGAAAAGTTTCCTCTCTCCCTCATTCGTGCCCGACGGTCGGGCTTCTCACACCGTTCGTCACACCACCGCGCCACCACCAATCGGTGGCTGGCGATGCTCAAGGCCAGATTCTTAGGTCCTCCTTCGAAGCCTCTGTGAAGCCTTGTCGTTCGGCGTCGAAAACGAAGGGGAGAGGGCTTTCGGTATCCCTTTTTCAGCCAAGCTCCGACGAAGGCGAGGGTACACTGGCGACGCGGTTTCGAGGCTCAGGTAAGTTCATTTTCCCCTTTTTTGTTAATATTCGTTTTTAAAGGTTTCAAAAAAGTAATATATAAAAACTAGTATTGAAACAATCGAAAATAAAATGAAAAAAACTTCAAATTTCTTTTATTTTGGTTTCTCAAGATTCGCCTTTTGTTTTGAACCAAAATCCCCTTTTTGCTTTCGATTTCAACTCCGACGACGGAGAGGAGACTCCGACGACGTGCCGCGGGGTTCAGGTAGGTCTCCCTCTTCTCCTTTTTCGATTTAGTTTAAAAAAAAATCTTAAAAAATAAAAATAAAAACAGAAACGAAAAATAGATAATAGTAGTAGTTAATAACAGTAATGAAATCAACCTTTGTGTTTGGTTTTTGATTTCTGACAATTCTTGTATTCAAAATTTCTGTTGTTTTTTTCAAATTTCCCCCCTTTTTTACAATGATTTTTTGTGGCTTTATAGCCAAAGCTGAATAAAGAAGACAAACCGCTTTCTTTCTTTGTCTTTGTTGCGTGTTTTTGTCTTGCAGGCTATGGGCTGGGCGCGTCGGAGAGTAGGCGACGGATGGTCAAAGTCAGCGTAGAGGCGGTGGGAGGGTCAAAAGTCGAGGTCGAGGCCAAGGGCTAGGTTTTTTTTTTTTTTTTTTCTGATTTGTTTAATGGGCTGGGGTAGTTGGGCTAGGTTTTTTTTTTCTTTTGTAAAATTTGGATTTTTATTTGTTTGTTTTGTTTGTTGGGCCCGGGCAAATTTGGGCCGACTACAAAGTGCATCCATTATATGAGTGGAAATTTTATGTAACAAATATATTTATAAATAATTGTTGTAAAAAAACAAATGAGACTGTAGTTAAGATGTTGAAAATCATGTTTTCTTAGTTTCAAATCTCATTACGGGTGTGCTTCTTTAAGCTTTATATTAAAAGACATAAACATACCCTCATAGTAATATTTCTTAATTTATAAAAGGAATGGGTTTTTGATAATTTCACAATTGAGTTAGCACCTTGTTGATGGGTAACACCAACTCAACCAAACACTTAAATAATACTAGAAATCATATCACACACATATGCGTGTGGAAATCACAAATTAAGAATACAAATGTTTATTTAAAAATAACATATAATAAATAATGAAATGTATGAAATATATACGATATTAAAATTTTTAAAAATATATTAAAGTTTATCATTATGTTGTCATCAATCTTGAGTTAGAGTCGAGTTAACTTATGATACCAACTCAATCACATACATTATTAATATATACAATTGATGGAAGTAATAAAATACACATAATAGTATTAAAATGTATAAAATATCAAAATAAATCTTTAATTGAGTGGTAAATTAAAAGTTTTACTAACCCAATTGGTTTGGGTTTAAATCCTACTATATATATGTATATTTTAAAGTATCATCGAATTCTATAACTTATTTTAATTACATAATGATATTTCTATAATTTTCTTGATAAAATTAGTAGCTCAATTAGAAGTGACTCTAACTCAATTAAAACTTATATAATACCATATATATTTATTCATTCAAGCTAGTGAAGCCTTCTTGATGGACTACATTTCTTTACTAAATTTTAATATTCAAATAATTCTAAAAAGAATCCAATCATAAATAAAAGAGAGAGACATTTATACTAATGTTTAAAATTTACTTTTGGCAACCTCCAAAAACTTAGTAAGATGAAATTGAATAATATCATAGATTAGAGATAATGACTCTTTAACCAACTTAAACCTATTCTCATGTTAAACAAAATCATGCTCTTAAGCATATTACAACCATAAAATACATTAATTAATGTAATAGACCTAATAATGGCCTATATAAAGCAAATAAAAACACACCATTCGTACTACGTGACAAGCATGCAAAGAGTTTTCTTTTTTCTTTTTTTAGTGTAAAAAAAAAGAGAAATTTAAATAAAAATGGGGCCTTACCTTACTCTCCCACTCATATGATGAAGAATCTCTCTCACTTAGTCAAAATCTAACATGATCATATGATTAGGAACTAAAAAACAAGGCGGCAGTGGATTTGTAACTTATTCCAAAGAATTATTGTCATGTCCTTAATAGTTTTTTCTTTTTTCTTTTTTAATGATGTACTTTACAACAAAAGCTTTTTGATCCATTAGTTAATCTGTGCAGATTAAGATTTGAATTAAGTTATTAACAATTATGTGAGCTTAGGGTTTTATATATATTATTGTGGGGTTATAGCTTCATTTTGTTGGAGAATTGTGTACGCTAAGTGGGGAAGAAGTTGCTGGCAATGATAATGGGGTCTTAAGAGAGATTTAAAGAAATATAAAAAAAATAATATTATGAGCTAAACCTAGCCATAGTTAAGCTCTTTTTATTTTTGGTACATAACATAACCTAAAACCAAGTTTTGGTTTCTTTTGAGTTAATTTTCTTAATGCAGCACTCTTGGGTGTGTCTAGTTTTTCTGAAGGCTCATTCATCATCACGTTCTCTCTTCTCATTAAACTTGATCCACGTACATTTGTTTTACTTTTTCGTATTATAATTAGGGGTGATATTGAGAAAATTAAAATTATAAAAATTTGAAAGGTTAAAGTTAAAAATCTTGGGTTAAATGAATTTAAATTGAATTATTAAATATTGAGTGGCGTCAACGACGAGACGATTAAGGTTCTACTAATTCTTTGCTTAGTGATGTTTAAATGGTTGGCTCGATTAACAATCTAGTTGAATTACCTTAGCCAACTTTATCAAAAAACAAATAGAAAATTCAATTAACTTTTTAATTAACTTAAATTTCTATATTTTTTGTTATATTTTAATTTTATTTATTTATTATTGTTTTTCTTTGGCCAATAGTCCATTACCACATACCATATTACCATACGTTACTTGGGTACATTCTATTGCGCAAATATTAAATATATTTATTATATTTCGATTGTTGAATTGAATTAATTGGTAATTAAAATTTTAAAAATTTTAATTGATAATCGAAATTTCAATAACCAATAGCTAAACATAAACCCTTAATAGCAAACGCCCATACTTGTTTTCTTTTGCTTAAGTATATAGTCCAAATCAACCATCCTCAATTAAATTACATTACATTGGGGACAACTTTTACATATTGGTCTTGATAAGTTAAAGGTTAAATTTGATTAGACAAAATGATGAGAGGCCTCATTATGACCTTTTTAAATTTGAAGGCTTAAACTAGCTCTCATCAACCCACCAAATTTTGACTGATTCATGTATTTTGGAGTTAAAAAACAAACAAACCCACTATTTTCTGGAAAGAATAACCATAGAATATGGTAATTAATAGCTTCAAGTTTGTCTCCTAGAAAAAGTTAGACAATGGAGGAAATTGGGTGTTTTCCTTTTTGGTCTTTGGAATAGGAGACAAATAGTTACCTCATGAGCTTCAATTTCATTCATGAATCATGATAATGATATAGGGTTTAACTCAAACAAATATCCCCACATTATAATTTAAATCTTAAATTGATTTCTAATTCAATTGAAGTATTGTTTTAATGTGGTGTTTTATTAGTCTAACTACAAATCTGATATTAAGTATATTAGTTTGATTTAACGTGTTTGAAAATATTTATTAATTTGTACATGTTTAAAATAGGAACCATGCATCATCTAAGCTTTTTTTTTTTAACACTATTAGACTAATAAAAAACCAGATTTCAATACAAACGTTTTGAATTTTAAAAGGTGAAATTTAAAATTTAACCAATAATTTAAAAATATTAGATGTCGTTAACCCTTTTCATTTATGTAAATGATGAAGTTATTTAGTTGTTACAATGAGTTGCAACTTAATAAACAATTTAGAAAGCGTAAATAGTGAACACAATCAATTTGATTACGTAATTCGGATTCAATCCGACGTCTACATAGTCTTATCTAGAGAGACTCAACTTCATACCTTCTAATTAAAACTATAATAAAAAAAAATAGTTTAGTACAAACGTCTAAAACTGTAACATAAAAAGAATTAAGATAAATTGTCTCAATAAATGAATTACCTTAAAATAAGGATGAAAGGATTGAGATAAATAGTTAGCTCAAAAGGATCAAATCCGATTACAACCCATATTTTTGTACAACCCATATTTGTGTTAACAAAAGAAAGTATATATATATATATATATATATATCAACAAATCATCCATCAATGTAAGACCAGTAATCCTTCATCCTTAATATTGACATTATATCCAGTATATCAGATTGGTATCCTCCAAAAACTGACTGATTATTCTTATAAAAGAATAAAAAGCATTGCCATCTCAGCTTTACATAAGAATATGACAAGAAATCCTCGTTTCCTTATTGTTTTTATCTTCAAAATGCAGAGATAAATGGTTAGAAAAATTGACCCTTGTTTTGGATCTTTCCTTTTTTGTTAATGACAAAGATTCATTATTTGCCATCCCCTATGAATTTCCATAAGATATCCTTTATCAGCTTTTTTTTTTCAAAGTACAAAGTGTGAGGGAAGGCCACAGTTGTAGGTCAGAGTGGACCGACTCTCACTCGGCTAAGGTTACACCATATAAGGCCATATATGAAATTGTGGTCCACAGCACCTCTTGAGGGGCCAACTTCTTTTACTTTTTATCCAGTCTTGCCTCTTCATCTCGTTGATGTCTTTCGGGTGATGGATTGGGTTTAGAGACAACATGCGAGATAGGGAAACTGGAGTTGGAGGCTCGAAATTCATGGATGACAACTGTGAAGTAAGGAGTGTTGGAGCTTGGATACTCTCAAATGCTTAAGTCGGCAAATGGTGTAGTAGGAGTAAGGAAGCAAGATAGAGTGGGTGATCATCGGTTGGCCAATTGGTTTGCCTAGTTACCTGTTTATTGGTGATGCAACCTTAACTGTTTAAGATCCTTTCATACAAGAATATTGATTTTAGATAATTACTTGTGGTACTTGACACTCTGATTGACAATATCGAGTTATAGCTTTCCTCCTATAACATATTTATTGATTTAAATCAAGTTTAGAACTTTGAAAGATAAAATAAATGATTGGCATTGAATTTTTTTTTCTATCTTAATTATGAAATAGTAAGTGGGTTATATAGAGTGCACAAAGGAAATGGGCATTGATAAATAGAAGTTTCTCATATACCCAAAAATTATGTCTCTCTTGGGCTTGGCCACAATTCTGATTTCTTTGTTGTGGGAGTTTTTTTCCTTCTTTTATTCCTACTTTGTAACATCAAAATTTTTATTTTAAAGCACACTTTCCTTTTTCAAAATATAAAATTTTAATTTTAATTTCGAAATTTTAAGTCGATATAATGATTTAAAATTTTTATATATGATCTTGTAAAGAAATCTAACTTCAATTTTTTATTTATTTCAAATTAATACTGAAAATACTTCATTTAAGGATGTAATATGACTTGATCCCCTCCCATGGAAAATGGAGTATATATATATGACTAGATGTATGGGAAAAGGAAGAATAAGGTTGGGAAGTTTGAAGCAATGGAGGGATGGCAGAAGCTTCATCAGGATGAATGGAATCTAAAACCAGGATAGGCTAGTATTGTTAAAAAATCTTAGATAATTATATTCTTTTTCTTGTTACATGGCGCTATCATGTCGGTATTTGTTTATTCTAAAATAACACACAAATAATTTTGTAAAAAAATTTAACGATAATAATAATTGAACTTAATTTTAAATTTTAAAAATTGAGAGATTTAATTCTTAAAAATAAAATGACTAAATTACAAATCTATAAAAGAATATAAAACTTGAAACATATCTTAACCTTAAGAGCATAAACCAATCAAACCAATAGTATAGTATAATTAGAGGTGTTCAAATGGTTAAGCGATCCAAACTAGTATTAACCAAATTTTTAATCCTTTAACCGTTAATCGAATCAAAAAATTTTAAGAAAAATAACAAAACTGAAATATTTCGATTAATTTGGTGGTTAACTGGATTAACTGAAATTTATATGTTTTATTTGATTTTGATTAAAACAAGTACAAAACATATAAAATAAATAATTAATAATGTTCATTTGACCAAATTAACTGAATTAATAATGGCTTAATACATATAATATATAATATTATTTATTAAATTTAATTAATTTGATTAATTACCCAATTTCAAATTAAATTAACTGTTAATCAAAATTTCATAAAATCTAAAATTTAGCGTAACTAGATCAATTAATTAATTGATTAACCGAATTATATCGATTCGTCAGTTTTAACTTTTAATTAATATAAAGTTTTAATTCACTTGAGATTTCAGTTTTATCTTTGAATATATATTTTTCTCTCCTCGTATTAAAAAAATTTCTTGGAAAGTCCTCGAATTTTTAAGTTTAAAATAAATTATCACCGTCCCAAATCGAACCTTGGGAAACTTCAACATTTAAATTTTCTACGTATAGTTGAAAAGTGTGCTCTTTCTGTTTACTAAGATCAATATTATGTTATTATTAATATATTAATGTATATATAAAGTTGTAAATTAATGCATCTAATATGAAAATGGGTAGAGTTTGCTATAAAATGGTCAAATTTTGCTATTAACCCATGTATTTGGTGTAAATTATGGATTTAATTTTATACTTTAATTTGATTTATTTTAGTCTCTAGTCATGATAGAATGGTACAAGTTAAATCTATTTGGTTAAATTTTATTATTAATCTTATACTATGTGTAAAATTATAAGTTTAGTATATATTCTCCAATTAAATCAATATTAATCATAATATTTTTAAAGTTTAAAATTTTAGTCTTAATTCAAGTGATGATTATTAATCTTATTAATCAATTTTTCGTAAATAATATGTAAAAATAAAAAACAAACGTAGCATTTTTACACAAAAATAATTATGAGAATATTCACTGCTTTGAAAAGTGTTGCTGAAGATATCCATGCTGGATTTTTTCACAAAAAATTTATCCCCGACGTGGAAAAAAAAAAGGAGGGGTTCAGAGAATAGAAATTGGAAGTTTTATAAAACTAAAAAAAGGCAGCCTGGAGGAAGAAAAACAACGGCCTTTCTGTCTTTCTTGTCAGCTAGCTACAGGCAAACACATCTTCCTTTCATCAATTAAATAGTACTCCTCCATCTACCCACGACAAAAGCTTACTCCATAGTCAGAACATTTTAATCTGAATCTTACTTTCAGAGTGTTCTTCTTTTTTGTTTTATCTTTGGGTGTTTCTTACAATGTCTTTTGGTATCTTGTCATTGCTTTAAGTTGTGTAGCGGAGCTTCTTGTTTTTTTACTATTTCTGGGTATCCTATGGGGACTTTCTTCTTCTTCTTTTTTCCTTGAAAACTTTTCAGGTAATGGACTAAAAGCCAAAAGGTCAATGGGTATTCAGATCTTTTGATTCTCTCTCTATAAGTTTCCATTTCTGTTCTTAAATATAAATCTGATCCTCTGTTTAAATCTCCTGCCAGGTGTTTAATGAAAAGCTGAAGACATGGCAGATAAGAAAGAAGAAGTGTTGATTAATGTTTCCAACGAAGAAACTCCCAAAGTGTCGAACGAATCAGAGGTATTAACCCCTAAACACACTGCAAATAAACCACCAAAAGTCCCAAATGCAGGTAATGAGTCTCACCTTACTCGAAGAAGATCATTTACAATACCCAAATCAAGATTTGGGGAACAATCTTATCGCATTGAATCTGATCAAATAGAAGAGACTAACTTAGCTACTCAAGAACAACTTGGTTCACCATATAGACATTCCTTCAATAAGGCTTCCCCTAATATCAGGACAGATTCTAGTGTGTCAAAAACATTTTCAATGACCTCTAATGGAGAAAAAGAATATGAAGAGATCATTAAGAAAGTTAAACTACATAAAGAGAAGCTTAAAGGAGTGAAACCCAAGGTTGTGTTTGAGGTAGTTGTGTTTTTGATCCTATTGGGATGCTTAATTGCTAGTTTAGCTTTAGATAAACTGCAAAAGACACAAATTTGGGGTTTGCATATTTGGAAATGGTGTGTGCTTGTTATGGTTATATTTTGTGGTATGTTGGTTACTAATTGGTTCATGCATTTGGTTGTTTTCTTGATTGAGATCAACTTTTTGTTAAGGAAGAAAGTGTTGTATTTTGTTCATGGTTTGAAGAAGAGTGTTAAAGTGTTTATTTGGTTGAGTTTAGTTCTTCTTACTTGGACTCTATTGTTTCTCGGCATTGAGAGATCGAAGACTGCCACGAAAATCCTCGATAAAGTAACATGGACATTAGTTAGTGTTCTTATCGGATCATTTTTGTGGTTGTTGAAGACTTTGTTGTTAAAGCTATTAGCTTCCAATTTCCATATGAACAAGTTCTTTGACAGAATACAAGAATCAGTGTTCCATCATTACATACTTAAGACCCTTTCCGGACCTCCGTTTATGGAGACTGATGGGTTTCAAAGATCACCTACTCGTTTGACTGTTAGCAAAAACAAGAAAGGTAAAGAAGCAAAAGCGAAAAATGTGATCGACATGGGAAAAGTCCATCAATTGAAACGAGAAAAGGTTTCATCTTGGCACATGAAGGTGTTGGTAGATGCTATCACGAATTCAGGGCTTTCAACGATCTCCAACACATTAGACGAAAGTGTTTACAAAGAATGTGGTGAACAAGCAGATAAAGAGATCACTAATGAGGAGGAGGCACAGTATGTTGCTCATCAAATTTTCTCAAACGTGGTCTGTCATGAGAGTAATCAAAATTGCCGGTGAGAATATCAGCCCTTTCTTTAGGCTTCTAGTAATTTTTGTTTTTTCCTTTTCCCTTACAATATGCTCTTTATGGTCAGTTACATCGATGAAGATGATCTCTTAAGGTTCATGATCAAGGAGGAGGTGGAACTCGTGCTTCCATTGTTTGAAGGATCAAGCACTGGAAAAATTGACAGAAAAAGTTTCACTAACTGGGTGGTAAGAGCACTTATATGAAACTATATAAACACATATATACATACACACACGCATGCGTATGTGAATTTGATGCAAACATAATATCCTGTTGTAGGATTCTTGGTCAACATGCTTGCTTTTGTTACTTCATACAGATAAAAGTTTACCAGGACCGGAAAATGCTAGCACATGCTTTGAGCGACACCAAAACAGCCGTAAAGCAATTGAACAAACTTGTAACCGTCGTCTTGATTATCGTTACCGTTGTCATATGGTTACTTTTGATGGAAATTGCAACCACAAAAGTGCTTTTGCTCCTTTCTTCACAGCTTGTAGTTGCAGCCTTTATGTTTGGAAACACCTGCAAGACTATTTTCGAAGCTATTATATTCGTATTCGTGATGCATCCGTTTGATGTTGGTGATCGTTGTGTAGTTGATGGTGTTCAGGTAATTGTTTGAAGGGGTTGTTCCTGTATATATATATATATATATATATATGTATATATACATGCATGTCTGGTAAATATTACTAACTATGCTTATCACTTGGTAACTGACAGTTTCTGGTTGAGGAAATGAATATTTTAACGACCGTCTTCTTGAAGCTCGATAATGAAAAGGTGTACTACCCGAATTCAGTGTTGGCTACAAAGCCAATCAGCAACTACTACCGAAGTCCAGATATGGGTGATATTATAGAGTTCTCCATTGATTTTATGACCCCTGCAAAGACAATAGGCAGGCTGAAAGAACAAATAAAGAAGTAAGATCGGATTTGTAGCATGTTCATAGAACATATTTCTTACATTACGAGTCGATTTTGGCTATAGAATTTATGTTCTTTGTGTCTTACCAGGCATTTGGAGGCCAATACCCTATGGCATCCTGGCCACCTAGTGGTGGTGAAGGAGATCGAGAACGTTAATAAATTAAAGATGGCTCTCTTTTGTACACACACAATGAACTTTCAGGACTTCAGAGAAAAGAACAGGCGTAGAACCGAGCTGGTTCTCGAGTTGAAGAGAATTTTCGAGGAGCTGGGTATAAGATACAATCTACTCCCCCAACATGTGAATTTCAACCAAGTTAATCAAGACAGGCCCGGCGCAACGTATGCAATCAACTAATCAGTTTTGCTTGTTGCTCAAGAATCTTCTATAGGATAGGTAGGCATGCCCATTTTATTGCCTTCTTAACAGGGGTGAGCTGAAATGCAGTTGGTAGCTAGAAGTATACATCGATGGAATGGAAGAGTTAAGACCAATGCTATGTAGGGTTTTTGTTTCGCTTCAAGTATTGAGTAGCATGATTGCTTTGATTTAGAGTGGAAAGTTTCTAGAAATACATCTGGCATGGATTCACATTCCTTCGAACTTAATTATGATATGAAACCGATTCGATCAACTATTATTCTACATGATTTTATTGTAATTGTCAAAAATCCGAATTTAAACCGTCTCAAACCCAAATTGACCTGAATCCGCAAGTTTAAAACAACTCAATCTATTTGGAACCCAAATCCTAAACAAAGGATCTCAGCAAAACATTAATTCATACAGGGCCATCCAGTAATTGTCCTGCTAATGTATATTAGTGTTGAAGAACATAAAAGGTAATATAAACTTGGTTGGGGGCATCAACATTATGGCTCTAAACCAGAACCGGAACCTCGGTATTGGTTGGGGGAAGAACTGCTTCATACTCTTTCTTTCTTTAAACTCTTCTATCCGGCAATGGGGTCATAGGGCCCTGCTTGCCCTTAGGATCCCAATTAAGCATGATTTTAACTTTGATACCCAGCACAACCTGAAAATATTTCAAACAGAACACCAATGTCTTTCAGGTCCCTTCAAGTAGAAAACTATTAAAGGAAAACATGAACAAAGAACAAACAGATAACTTTCATGTTACAAATCTTAACATCAAATCTCTTAGTTGGATAATAATAGAAGAAAAAAGCCACTTAGAACTGCATTTTAACTGACATGTCTAAGAAGGACGTGTCTAACGGCAAAATCAATATATTCCTTGACAGGATAACCAGAGGATATCATGTAACCATCCTTGAACTTCATAGACTTAGCACGCTGGGCACGGAGCTTTCCACTCACAATGACCTAGGTGCATAATCATAAAATAGATTAGTAATGAACAAAAATAAGGCTTAATTTACGATTTGGCCTCTGAAATATACTCATTTTTCATTTTGGTATCTAAACTTTTTTTGTCCTAGTTTGGTACCTAAAGTATTCTTCGATTATATTTTTTACAAACATTAAAAGAATCTTATAATCAATCACAAAAAACCACGTGACGTCTTTACGTAAAAAATTAATATTTTTTATTAAATATATATACACATTAAAAATATATAAAAATTCTTAAAAATATATATAAAATCTAGAAAAAACATATAAATTATAAAAAATTATATAAGATAATTGAAAATAAATTAGTTGAAATTAATAATACTATTATAAAAATTATAAAAAAAACTGTAATTTTTAAAAAATTCAAAATAATTTTTATAAAATTATAAAATATATAATTCTAAAATTCTAAAATTTATTTAAATTTCAAGTTCAATTTTTGCAATTACTTGAAATTTAAATACATTTTTAATATTTATAACATTTCCCAATTTTATATATTATTTTGAATTTTAAAATTTAAAATTATATATTTTAAAATTTTATAAAATAAATATTTTAAACATTTTAAAACTCTCTTATATATTATATATGATTTTTTTACATTTTTTATCAATATATTATATATAATATTAAAAAAAAAAGACACGATGTGTATTCTAATAATGCCATGAGGCGGGCCAATGCCTTGATCAATGCCGGTCAAAATTGGTTAATGGCCAGTCAATTATTGGTCAAATTAAAAAGTGTTTTGGTTGACCAAAGTTGAGAGACTATTCACTAGTGTTGATCGGGCATTTATCAATATTGACCAAACATGTGGCACTATTAAAATACACCACTTGTCTTTTTTATTTTTTAATATTATATGTATTATATTTATTAAAAATATAAAAATTATATATAATATATAAAAAATGACAAATATTTTTATAAAATTCTAAAATATATAATTATAGATTTTAAGAAGTCAAAATAGTATAAACAAGTTGAAAATGTTATAAAATTTTAAAAGGTATTTAAATTTCAAGTAATTGTAAAAGAAATCGAAATTTAAAAACCTTTTAAATTTTTATTTTATATTTTTAATAATGTTATTAATTTCAACTAATTTATTTTTAATTATTGTATTTTTGTAAATTTTATTTTTAAATTTTTTATAAATTATATGTTTTTTCTAGATTTCACAAATATTTTTGAATTTTTTATGTGTATTTCTATTTTTATATTTTTTAATGTGTAGATACATTTAATAGAAGAAAATATTTGTTTATTTACACAAAGACACCATGTGGCGCTTTGTGACTAGTTATAAGATTATTTTTTAACGTGTATCAAAAAATGGACTTAAAAATATAAGAAAAGCATACTTCAGGTATCAAATTGGTAAGTAATTGATACTTATCAATTGGGACAAAAAAAGTTCAACAGCCAAATCATGAATCAAGCCAAAAAAAAAAAAAATTAAATGTGTTTGGTAGGGAAAAAAAGTGAGAAAAGAAAACAAGAAAGATGGTTATTTTTATCCTAATGCATAAAAATAAATCACTCTAAATTAGAATGATAAAAGAAAAGAAAGTAAGATAGAAATACAAGTTAATTCAAAATTATGCAATTTTTCAAAATTCCATTTACTTTCCTTTCATTTTTTAATTCTATCAAGCAAATGGAAAGAAAAATTATATTATCTATTTTTCTACTTCAATAATCCAATTTTCTTTTCACTCTACCAAACAAGCAAAAAAAATAAAATATAAAAACAAAGCAAAAAGGTTGGTGGATTTACCTCGCATCCTTAGCAAACTCCTTTATCAACACTTCGTTGAGTTCTGCATAAAACACTCCTTCCACTACAAATTGTCCTCCCAATCAAATTATCTCATGGTAATGTTAGTAGCTATGATGCTTAACTCGAAAACTCTTCTATACTTATTGTAGTAGGCTCAATTTATTTGGACCACTATATTAAATAAATAAAACCCAAAGTAAAATAAAATAATTAACAGTCTCAATTACAAATGGCCCAAATAATTAAAAAAATAATAGCCCAATATAGCCCAAATTAGAAAATCCTAGTAGCCTAAAATATTTTTTCAAAAAAAAAAAAAAAGAAACCCTAGCCTGCCGCCACCTGCTCCATCAATTGCCTGCCACCGCCACCGTCACCGCCTGCAAAGAAAATAAAGAAAAGACAGAAACCAAACACAAGCAGTTGAAACAGTAGAAAATAGATAAAAAATATATTGTAAATTGGTTATAAAAGGGCGTAACAATTCCAATGTTTTTTTGTTAGAGATGAAAAGAAAAAAAAAAAAAAAAAGAAGAAGAAATGCAAAAAGGCAATAAACAGAATACAAAATTTGAAGGTGATTTTTTTCTTTCATTTTTTTTCGAATCTATTATATATATATATATATATATATAAAAAAATAAATAAAAGGAAGAGCTTACATGAGTCTTCACGCTCTGCCATCATGGGTAGACGAGGCCACCACCTCCAATGATAGGTGGTTTTGACGAAAAGTTTTATTAAAAAAAAACGAAGGGTTTCTTCGGGATTTCTACGATTTTGGTTTTTTTTTTGAAAAGTGAGTTCCGATCTAAGTTCAAGAAGCCAAGGCGATCAAAAGGGCCTTCTATATTTTGCCGGCCACTGCGGATGGCGGAGTTGTCACTGATGACCGACGGCTCCCTTGGTCGAATTCTGGGAAATTTTTGGGAAATGATTTTTGGGAAATTTTTTGACTTAAATAGGGCTCCAAAACGGCGCCATTTTGGCCTTTTTCCTCAGACGCCAAAATAATGTCGTTTTGGCCTTTGACCCGATTCCCGACCCAAAATTTAGGATCCGCGTGTTTTTAGCGGTAGGGTCTATTTGCATTTTGGCCCTTCCGCTTTTTGGACGATTTACAATGTAGTTTTTTTTTCTTTTAATGTTTACCCTTAATTTTATTTTTCTTTCATTTTTGTCCTTATGGAACGGCGCATTTAAGGAGTTAGGGATAATTTCATATTTAATCCCTATTTCTTTTCGCACGCTTCATTTTAATCCCTTATTATGTTTTATTAATTATTTTTTAATTATTTACAATTTATCCCCCTAATTTTATTCTGATTTCGATTTAATCCTTAGTCCATTTAATTCCAACCTTTCTACAAACTGTTTTTATTTTATTTTATTTTATTTATTTATTTTTTTTTAAAATCATATTGTTTATATCCTTTTATTTGTACATTTTTTATTCATTTTTTATTGTTGTTGTCGAAATTATTTTTTTATTTAGAAAACGGGCCGACTTAAAAAGGAAAATGGAGTCACCACCAATTTTTTTGAAGTGCGATTGGGTCACCTTATAAAACATTTTGGTCTACGAATCTTAAGAAAACAGGACCGAATCGGTTACGCATGAGGAAGGATTAGCACCATCGCAACACCCAAAATTGGTATCTTATTGATTGATTAATGTCCTAATATCGAAAATTGGAAGAGATTTTAAAATACGAATCCTTTAGAAAATGTTTGGATAATTCGAATTGGATATCGAAATTCTCTTGTTCCAAAAGAATGAAATATCACATCCAGCACGTTAGGATACGATATTTCAAACCCTTGACACCAAGATCATTTCGTGATTTCCAAAATTCATGCATTGCAATTTTAAAAAGGATATTCCGTTATTTGGCCAAACTAAAAAACCGCAACCCAGCACGTTAGGGCACGATTCCTCGAATTTTCAAACATGAAATATTGCCTTATTTTTGAAGTTCAGAAAACATGTTCAAAATCTTAAAAGGATATTTAGTCATTTGAACGAACGGAAAATCGAAACCTAACACGTTAGGGTACGATTTCCTAAACTTTCAAACACAAAATATTATCCTAAAAAAAAAACTTTTTTATGAGTTTGGGTAAAAGTTAATGTAATGTAATTTAGTGAAAAAAAAAGTTACGACACTAAGATACATAACAGAATAATCATTAATGTGCTAATGTGAATAGCAACATAATACCTAGAATATGATAGAATGAATGAACAAGCAAGCACGCGGATTAAACAAAAGACAGAAAGAATAAATAAGCTGAGAAATTTAAAATTAAAAAACTAATAGTAATCAAAATAGAAAAATAATATTTATGTAAAACGGTTTGAAAATAATAATGTTAACAATAGTAAAAGTAGTATTTATAATAATATAGGAAGGAGGTTTTAAAATTATAGAAAAGATAAATAAATAAATGAACTATATAATAAAATCAATGTGTAAAAAAGTTAGTGGAAAAATAATAATAATAATAATAATAATAATAATAATAATAATAATAATAATAATAATAATAAAAAACAGAAGATAATAATAATGATACATAATGGAATGGTAGTGATATATAAGTAACGGAAAAGGAAGAAAAAATGTAATAGTAATAATAATTACGAAATTAAAACTAATGGTAATAATAATAATAGTATTGATAGTAATGCTAACAGTAATAATATAAGAATAATAGTAATATGTTAATAATAATAGTAATAACTGATATAATAATAATATTTAAAATAAAATTCTCTCCCTCCCTTTTAAATCCGGCCATCGGTCCGGCCTTGTTTCGATCACCGGACCTCCACGCGCCGTTGTTGTACTACTGTACAAGGCGGCCAAACCCAAAAAAAAAACTTTTTTTCAGCAATTTCAAAATGGATAAGCTCCTTCCATTTTATTTTTATTTTTATTTTCGTATGTAAAAACAAAATAAAATTGAAAGATAGAATAAAATCACCTCTTTTGTTTAGATTTTTAATTAATTTTGTGTATCTCTTATATTGAAAGTCTCTATTTTTCTTGTATTCGAATCTCTCTTTTTTCTCCAAAAAAAACCCCTCCCTACAATGGTTTTGAATGGCTTTTATAGCCAAATTTTATAACTTATTTGCAGGCAAATAGGTGATAAAATTAGTGGGGTGATGAATTTAGTGGTTGGTTTAGTGGGGTTTAGTTGAGGTTTAATTTTGGGTTTTAATTGACTTACGAACCGGGCAAAATTTGGGTCCTACAGTTGTCATTATTATTTTATTTTTAATTTTTATTCTTGTTATTTTATTATTCTTTTATTATTTTGGCACTCTCATGTCATGTTTATATTTATATATATATATATTCCTTTTTTTTTTCATCGTGCATTTTCCATTTTATTTTATTTTAAGATTTCCTTCTTTATTTTATTATTATTATGATTTGATGATTAATATCATTATTATTAATTACATTAATATTACTATAAAATTCTTTATTTACTTATTATATATTATTCTAATGTTCTACATACATTGCCATATTTACATTATTATTATCGTGTATATTATGCCCAAATAAGTAAAATGCATATCGTTTTAAGCGTTACGTTTGTTTTTCGTACGATGCACAAAAAATGAAAATTTTAAATCGTGGCAATATTCATTATTTTCGAATTAGAAAAGTCGTGTCCCTAACTTACGTGATATGGCTTCTTTTTAAAATCAAAATAATTGAATATCCATTTCAAATATATAAAAACAAGAATCAAATAACGATCAAATGACTTTTATTCTTGATTTCGAGGATTTAAAGCATTGTGTTCTAACTTACGGGACATAATAATTTCTTCTTGATTAACATGAAATAAGTCCTTTTCGTGAAAATTAATTTAGTTAAGTAATGTTTTAATTAGAGTGAGCATGGTTTTCCCTACTTAAAGGCCCCTTGAAAAATGGGAGGTTAGGGTAAAATATAGGCCGAAAAATGGGCTTGACGGAAAATGAGGCCCGTTTAAAAATGGGCAGACCTCGTAAGAATTTCTTGGCCTGGGCCTGCCCCATTTCGACCGAAATCATTAAAGGAAAAAAATATTTTTAAATATTATTTTCTTATTGTTTTTTCTTTATTTTGCTACTATTTTACTATTATGTTTCTATTATTTTATTGTTATTGTTTAGATATTATATAAAACTTATTTTATTGTTAATTTTGTTATTATTTTAAAGACATTTGTTAATTTTGTTATTATTTTAGAGGCATTTGCTTGTTAAGTTGCATCTATTTTAGTGTTATTTAAGTCTACATATTTTTAAAATTTATTTTTAATTTGTTGAAAAATATTTATTTTGATTTTTAATATTTTGATGTATTATATATATTTAAAATTATATAAAATAATATAAAAAATTAATAGGCGGGTGGTCGGGCCCGGTTTTAGTATTTTATATGGGCGGGCTTGGGCAAAATTTCAGCCCATTTTTGGGCCCGACCTGCCCGAGCCCAATGAACGGGCCTAAATTTTTAGTTGGACCCGACCGAACCCGGCCCGGCCCGGCCCATGCTCACCTCTAGTTTTAATAAATGATCATATTTTAAAATTTCTTCAATTTTTAAATTTTCGACACTAAAGATATCAAATAATTAATTAGGTACCAATTTTGAGCGTAACAAGGGTGCTAATCATTCCTCGTGCGTAGTCGACTCTCAAATCCATTTTCTGAATTTTTATATACTGAAAAATATTGTTTTAATAAATTAAACATTTTATTAAAACGATCGAATAACGAGTTGATCCGATCACACCTTATAAAAAAGATTAATGACGATACCATTTTCGTTTTTAAAATAAAAGTTGAACTTTCAAAAAAAAAGGTTTCTAACACTTATAATAACTAAAACATATATATGCATTATATTTCAGATCTTACGAATTAAAGAAACCTAAATAGTAAGAATTACGTGATTAATTCCAAATGTGCAGTTTAATGAGGAGGACGAACCTTACGCTTCTTGCTAATCTGAGCAGCCATGCTTTTGGGGAAATCGAGAGAAACGGTAAATCAAGGTTACGACTTGCTTCTTCGTCGCTTTGGATTTGGAATGATTATTGATCTTACAATCTGACAAAAATGATTAAATGTTAAGTGACATTAGGGTTTTTTAATGTCAGTGACTGATTACAGTTGAGGTCGGTTTCGATTTGAATTTAAGAGTTAAATTTATAAATTAAGAAAAATAGCATACATATGACATTGTTGAATTTGATTTAAATAAAAAATGTATTTTATAGATAGAAAATTGAATCAAATCCTATAAAGCTTAAATAAATTTAATTTAAATACTATGATATAAATTGATTTTTGGAATTTTAGGTTTTCTTCGACCTTAAGCTCTATTTGGTAGAGTGAAAAAATGAAAAATTGGAATGATAGAAAAATAGAAAGATGAAAATGTATAATTTTCTTTCTATAAAAATGCTTGATGGAAAGATTAGAAAATTGAAAGAAAATAAAATTTTAAAAATATATAATTTTGAACTAACATACATATTTCTCGTTTTCTCTTTCATCATTGTTCCAATTTAAAATTATAGGGTTTTATGCATCACTATAGAAAATGATTATAAGCACGCTCAAATTTTATTTTCTTCTCACTTTTCACTCTCCCATTTCCAATTTAATCGATTAAATTGTACGAAAGTAAATTTACTTTTTCTAATAAGAAAAAATATTAAAAGTACTTTTGAAAAAAATTATTTAATAATTATATTAGGGTGATAAAATACTTGCCAATAAATTTTCATTATGAAAAGATTTTTATTTTATTAAGAAAATGTATTTTCTTATTAAATTGGTGTTGAGTTTAGCCAAATTTAGAAAGGAATTTTAATTATAGTATAGATACATTTATAACTACTAGTTTAATGTTTAAAATGGCGTCAACTACGGTGTGAACTTTTTCCCTACAAACTGTGCAAGCTTGAAAATAGGCTAACTTCTGCTATACCTTATAAAAGTTGTTGATTTAAATTGTTAAATAACTATTAAATTCATCAATCTAATGATACTATCATACATGGGATGCCATGTCAACTTGTTATTTATACATATTACTCACTAAAATTCAATTAATAGACAAAATTCAAAAACTTGACTTATAATTATTCAATTGAATAATATGAACTAAATCTACAACTATACACACAATACAGGACTAGTAATTAAATTTAACAAAACATATTTAACTATTATTGTTAGAGTCAAGACTAAAATTTTAAAATTTGAAAAGTACAAGGATCAATAGCATAATTTAACCTTGAAAATAAATTTGAACCATCAAAACCTGTCAACTCAGCATCTATTTATAACCTTGAATGTGAATGTTGGATATGGTTGAAAAATGATATCCTCGTCTTCATACCCAAAAATGTATCCAACACAAGTACTAGACACAGTATTTTAAAAAAGAATATAAAAAATCGAAACTAACATAACAGTACATCTTGTGCCAAGGGAGATGAAAATATGGTCTACCTATGCAGATATCCCCCAAGAGAGGGGAAATTATCTATTACAATGGTTATTGAAAAACTGAACATACTAATCCTTATTTTCTTTTGTATACTTTCTAAAAATTTTCACCAGCAAAATGCAGGAGGATAAGTAAAAGCTAAAAGTCTGAATGATATAAACAAACTAGACTCGAATGTGTTATGAGAGTGCGGCAAAGTGGGCATTCGGGTTTCTCGTTGCACCATTCCATGATGCAGTTCCTACAGACAGATCACGATATATGAATGAATTTTTGCAGTCTCTTCTTCTAACATAGAATCTACATCTAAGATTCATTCGACAATGAGGGAAAAGAGAAGTACCAGCAGAATACATGACCGCATGGTGTAGCCGTCGGGTGTTGTCGATTACTTAGGCATAAGGTGCATTTGCTGACAACACCTGTTGACTGAATTGCAGCAAAAGAAGATTTTGAGCATTATATGTTATCATTTGGCAAAGTGCAAGCAACCAAGATATTGTTCATAGTACTTTAATAACTCAAAATAAATAAGCTTCTAATAATAAATAGGTAAATTAAATCAAAGCTGAGAAGTTGAAATATATAAAGCAACTCGCTCGGGGAAGAGCTTTTAGATTTTAGGGTTTATCAATGATACAGTCCTTTTCATATGAGATCAATGTTCCATAATGGTTTTAAACCTTCGATAAGTTGCACCTGCCAATGATTAGTAACAAGAATATTTTATCGTTAATCTTGCCTAGTACTTATGATCACTTAATCTAGCACTTTCCTACAAAGAATATGGCAATAAGAAATAAAAATGGTAGGGGATGATAATAACGAAATACATAAACAGAATATTCAGCGATCAACTCGATAATTTACCTCTGAAGTTGATTCACCAACCCAGCTACCCCGGTCAGCCTCCGCTGGTATCAAGTTGCCTTCTTCATTTAACAGAGGTAAACCTTGTCCTACATGCCCAAACAACAATGTGTCACACAATGAATGCTAATCTCCCATGGCACAACTGTTTGAAATGAGGATAATGAAATGTCTTAAATATCGATTTCCCAGTGAACATAGTAGGTTTACTATCGGCTATCTCAAGAGCTTTACTAAATACTAATACAAGCCAAGAGATATACCTTTTGTACAATTAACTTGACATTCATTCCAGCAATAATCCAAAAGATTCAACTTATAGGCAAGGAAGCAAGATGAGGTTATCAGATTATAGGTTAACCATCAAGCACTTGGCCATTGACACAATATAAACTTTTCATCTTGAAAGCTGCAAAGTTTACGAAAGCACTACAAGGAAACTTGTTGCAAATTAACCTGTTGGATTTTGATGAGACCCTAATGAGGTTTGATGAATTGAACTTGTAATTGAAGATAAGTTGCTGCGCCGCAGACCTTCAGCGGCAATGATGCATAGCTGAATTAAGAGGAAAATCCCCAGGATTTGGTACCTGTAGTTGAAGGCAGCCAAAAATTTTATTATCAATATTCAGCACACCCAAACTTTTCCTCGCATGATCTTGAGCTCCAAACATGAAAAGAAAGATGTTGCATCAAAGCAAACAAACAGAAAACCATAGACCTGGGTCTTTGATTTGATGGCTTCCCAATGAACACATAGTGAATACCAGCTGCACGTTTGGATATATGATAATAGAAACCTACCAAGTTTTGTCAACGGAAAATTAACAATATTAAGATGACTGAAGTTCCATTTCAAAAATTTATTAGTAACTATAGATGAGTAAGCTCTAAATACCTTCAAAGTAGAAGAACATGAGGTTAGCACGTAGAACCCATTGCAAGAATTCACGAGCTATAGGCAGCACCTGTATGCAACAGCACCAAAATATATCCGTCTAAAGGACTACATCAACAATGAAAGAACAAAACTAAAAGAATTAAGTTGTGCTTGTAAGAAAGAGCCCCAGAGAATGAACAAAAGTAGTTTTCTATAAGTGAGAAGAACTCTTCCAGAAAGAAAAAAAAAAAAAAAAAACATGATATTCATACTGCTGGCCATCTCTGAACTGCACGTAACCACATTCCACGCAGTTTCTCTTTCAAACTCGACAGTGCAGATACTGATGCAGTAGATTCTGAGGGTAATGAAATTTCAACGCCTGTGGATGACTCTACTTGACTCCTCTCAGAACCACTGTTACTATAGAACTCATCAGACTGCAAATCAGCAAGGGTTATACCACGGGACGCAATTCTAGAGCTGCACAAAGGAAAATTCAGACTTACCCTCAAATTCCGATTAACATAATGCGTCTCCTTTTATCAACAAAAAACAAAGTACCCAAACAGTAAAACAAACATGAAAAGGGATGAAAAAGCTTCAATTTAAACCTAATTCTTTCGGCAATGTAAGGAACTGCAGTCTGATACACAATAAAGAGAGCACGTCTAGCAGGTGTTGGGGAAAGGCCATGAGGTCCAGCAACCTTAAAAAAAAAAAAGAACACCATATCAAGCTATTCAGAGAATAAATTCAGATACATATTTTGAGCAATTTCTTTTCTTCAAAATATATCAAACCTGAGTTATATCACAGTATTCTTCTCCTAATGTTTGCTGCCCAGAACCTGTTGTTAAAACATAGTAAAGCATTTGACCTAGGAGTTTTGTCTGCAAAAAAAATTAAATTTTTCCAAAAAAAAAAAAGTAAGAAAAAATTTAATTTAGTGAATTATTAGGGATTGGAGTCTAAAACTAACCTCGTTCTGATAAGCTACTGCAACTCTGGTACCTATAAAAAAAATTTACGTTTCTTTTCTATTTTATAAGGTATAATAACAGTGCTGGAGAAAATATAGGGAAAATAATGAAGAACTGAGTACCAAAAAGATGGCGGAAGGCGTCGCGGCAGGCGTCGTAGACGAAGGAAGCGTATTGGTCGTCTTTCTCCGCCGCTCTCATTATCTCGGGTTGAGCTGCAAGAGGGAATCGCCGTGGCTCCATCGGGGGGGAGGGATCCGATTCCCAACTTGGACCTGGGTTGCCTGACCCGGGCGAGTCGTTTCTCCCCGATCCCATCTCCGTTTCAGTTCTCAGTGAAATCGAAGCCTTTTTTTTTTTTTCCTCTCAAGTCGAAGTGGTGGAGAGGAGTTCTGAGGCACAAACAGAGACAATAGATTGGAGGGAAGCGTAACGACGTCGTATTCTGAGCAGTGAATAAAAAAATAACGCCGTTGCCGGGGATCGAACCCGGGTCGTCCGCGTGACAGGCGGAAATACTTACCACTATACTACAACGACCACTTGTTGGATGATTACTAAATATTAATTTAAAAACTAAAATTTTACGACAGATTTCTTTGCTTGTTAACACACTCAAGCCCAATAAAAGCTTATGAATCAAGCAAGGGCCATTACTCAGCATACCAGCCACTAAGCAAGTCGAATATGAAAAAAAATGAAAACTCTTAAAATCTAATTTATTATATTTTTTTCAAAATAAAATATTTTCAATACTAATATAATTTTGGGTAATTTATCAAAATATACCAAAATAAAAAAATTATGGAAATGGACCGAAATTTGTATTATTTACGGAAAATAGACATTTCCCCCCAAAACGCGTCTCGTCGGTAGCGTTTTGGGGGATCTGATAAGGAAAACGCGCCCTTGAGGGAGCGCTTTGTGCCACATCGGCACAAAACGCGCTGACGAGGTCGCGCTTTGCTGATGTGGCTCAAAGCGTTCCCTTAAGGGTTCACTATCCTGCTGCAACGGTAAAAAAAAAAAAACCTATAAAACCCCACCCTTTTATTTTTTTCACAACGAAGTCCTTATTCATTTTTCTCTCAAATTCTTCTCAAATTTCTCTTAAATTCCTTGAAACTTCCTCTCAAATTTCACAATAATCTTTTAATATTTACAAAAAAGCCCTTTTTTAAAATTTTTTAAATATATTTTTTTCATAAATTTTAAAATATTCGATCGTATTATCAATGGTCGGGAATTAATTCGTCTCGACGATAAACACATCTCGTCGATCAAATACAAATGATAAGTTTTAATTTTAATTTTTCAATACTATTTAATATTTTTAGGTTTATGCGTTTTAATTAATTTTTATTTTATAATTTTTAAACGATCGTGGATCGGTGTTGCAATGCTATATTCGCAAAATGCAGTACGCCATCATTGTTATCGAGAATTACCAGTGGGAAGCGGGTTTTGCACGTGGCCACGATATACCGGGGTGCAAGTTGGAGCCGAAGTTAATCAGTGCGTTGATAGAGAGGTGGAGACCCAAGACGCACACTTTTCATCTTCCATGCGGAGAGTGTACTATCACTCTGGAAATCGTGCAGTTGCAATTGGGATTGCCGGTGGATGGGTCCGTAGTCACCGGGTCCGCAACTTCTATCGATTGGACCGCCGTATGCTACGAGCTTCTGGGTGCCATTCTGGATAACATTTATGGAGGTTGGATTGAGATGTGTTGGTTATGAGACACATTCCCGGAGCCGAATAATAGTTCGACCGAAATAGAAAGAATACGATATGCTCGGGCATACATTATTGAGATGATTGTAGGCTATCTGATGCCGGACTTATCTCGAAACCTCGTACACCTGAGATGGCTGCTGAAACTAGTTAATTTTAGAGTAGTCGGTGAATTGAGTTGGGGGTCTGCTGTGCTATCAAAATTGTATCGGGAGATATACGAGGCGACGCGGCCAAGTAAAGCGAAAATCGGAGGTTGCCTATCACTACTGCAGTCATGGGCACGGTTTCGATTTCCATTTTTACGTCATCGAGTCGACCACCATATACATTTCCACTCATAACTAGGTAAATTTAATATCATATTTTACAATTATTACGCAGATTTAAAGTATAATTATATACTAAAAATTTATTTAATTAGGTGGAACCATTCGGCGAGTTATGTTGAAATAACTACCTCGCTTTAAGATATACGGCTTCTATTAGAGCAACGGTCGGAATCACAAGTAAGTATTAAATAAAATATATTTTCGTAATAATAAAGTTGTTTCTAATTTCGTATTTATAATTTAGTATTTCGTATTTAGTATTTAGTATTATATATATAACTAATATTTTGGTCATGTCAATATAGTTTCAATGGACACCATACGAGGATCCGGTAATTTGAGTAGTAATTCGGAAGATTTCTTGCTAAATCCGAACATTTGGCATGTGAAGGTTCCATTGATCAACTATGCCACCGCAGAGATGTAGTAGTCAGATCGGGTTCTGCGACAATTTAGATTCGACAACCGATTTTCATGCCACCTGAGGTGCTCGATGATGAGCACAAAGTTGACTTACGGCAGTTGCACACGGATTGGCCAGGATTTTGGTCAGCATATATCGAAATATGGGAGAACTGGTATGATTATATACCTATTCAGGAACAGATCGTCGTTCCTGAGTTAACGTGCGTGCCGGAATACATGCCATGGTTTAGGATCCATAGCAAGTCATATTTATTGTCGGAAGAGGAGAGGCGACGACAACTTTGTGAACAAATGGAACGACGGGCCCTTTAAATCCAATGAGAAGGGGTGATAAAACGGGACCATCAACAGTGCCAACACAGTCACCAGGCCCATCAACAGCACCCACAAAGTCACCGAGCCCATCAGTTCAGCCGACAACACTGACATCATAGCCTTTACCCTTTATGCCAGGTACGTACCCTACCCCTTATATGTATTCTAACCCATATATGTTTCCTTTTCCGGTCCACTGCAGGTTGGAATGCATGGCTCAGTTTGAGTCCGTTCCCAACTACTCCGACTGGCCAGCCGATCTTGAGGCCACCATTGCATGAGGGATCACACGAGGCGCCGTCGGAGAGCTCTTCTTTTTATCAGTTTCCTTCGCCTTATGGGATTCAGACACCCCCGCCATTGTTTATGCAAACACATTCGCAGTCGTTATTTTATCAATGTGGGTCATCCTCCCAACACCCACAACCAGACCCACTGCCGAATGAACTAGAATCCCTGCCTGAGGTTCCACGACCCCCACCGGAAGCTAGAAGAAAGAGGAATCCAGTACAGAATCGCGATCACCCCATGTGGCTCGATTAACCGACACCAACATTGATTCCAACGCCTTTTTATTTTTTAATTGTAATATAATTTTTTATTTTTTAATAAAATAAAAGTTGTTTTTATTTTGTTTATAATTTAATTTTAATATCTTTAATAAAATAGAAGTTGTTTATTTTTTATTGTAATTTAATTTTAATATCTTTAATAAAATAAAATTATTTTTATTTTTTGTAATTTAGTTTTAATATTTTTAATAAAATAAAAGTTGTTATTTTTTAATTTAATTTTAATATCTTTAATAAAATAAAAGTTGTTTTTTATTTTTTGTAATTTAGTTTTAATATCTTTAATAAAATAAAAGTTGTTATTTTTATTGTAATTTAATTTTAATATCTTTAATAAAATAAAAGTTTTTTTTTTTTTTGTAATTTAATTTTAATATCTTTAATAGAATAAAAGTTGTGTATTTTTTAATTTAATTTTAATATCTTTAATAGAATAAAAGTTGTGTTTTTTGTAATTTAATTTTAATATCTTTAATAAAATAAAATTTTTATTTATTTTTGTAATTTAATTTTAATATCTTTAATAGAATAAAAGTTGTTTATTTTTTGTAATTTAATTTTAATATCTTTAATAAAATAAAAGTTATTTTTTATTTTTTAATTGTAATTTAATTTTAATATCTTTAATAAAAATAAAGTCCAAGATTTGTTTTTTATTGTAATTTAATTTTTTTTTTCAAATTAGTCATTCTACAAAAGTTTAGCGTTTTCATCAAGAAATAAATAGAATTTACATAACCACCAAGGACAAAAAAGTTAAGAAGACTGTCAACTATTCCGATTTGGACACGAGCGAGATGTATGGCCTGGTTCCTACACCATCCACACAACCTACGTTGGTTGGCCGTTTCTCGGATATCCATATTGTTGCGTATTATAGTCGAGTAAGGTTGACCTTTTGGTTTGCGCCTCAGTTGTCTATCCGGCAACAGCTTATACGGTGCAAGCGATACAACCGGCCAATTACGTTCATCTGGGACTGTTGGGAATACGTGTCTCCAAACATTGTACATGTTTTCTATTTTATACACTTCGTTGACATAGCTCATGTGATCCAGACGGAGATTTTGACAAGCCGCAAGTACATGAGCGAATGGGTAACGAAGTGCCTCAAATATCCCACAGTTGCAGGTCCTATTTTTCAAGTGTACACGAAATTCCCCGCCAACAATACCTTGGTTCCGTCTGTCAAACTCCGTCACACGAAACCATAGGTTGTCGTGATCGTGACACACTATATGCATGGTGTTAACCCATGCCTTCCCCGTGTTAATTTCTAGCAAGACCTTCGCGCACCATACATGGTCTCCTTGCATTTGGCCTTTATAACTCACTTCTCGCTTCAGAAAAAGTGCCACTAAATGAAATTATATCTCTTGCACAACTGATGTTATCGGCAAATGGCGCGTTCCTTTTAGAACAAAATTTATACATTTGGCCAAGTTTGAGGTCATATGACCATATCGTATGCCGTTGTTGTATGTTTGTGTCCACTATTCGAAAGGAATATTGTATAGGTAGTTTGCGCCTTCTTCGTTAACTTATCACAAACTCGCCAACATCTCCTGAAAACGATCATTATTGATATTGTACCCTGCCAATATAAGTTGATAGCGAATATTACATATCACTCTTCAATTTAGAATAAATTGAATATTACAAACAAAATTATATTAATAGATATCACATACCCATATTGGTCACTTGCCATCGTTGCCTTGTAGATCGATGTTGCCCGTGGTAGTTGGACGCAACATGACTTAAGCAATATCGATGGTGTGTGCGATGCCACAGGCTTTCCTGTCGCTCTATTACGGCTAGTATTCTAGGGCCCGATTCGATATAACGCATATATCAGGTTGGGGCAGACGTGCCTCCTTAACCTAGATAGGAAGAAATCTCAATCATCAGCTGACTCCGGTGTTATTGCAAACATAATTGGAAGGATTTTCCCACTGCCGTCCTGTGCTACAGCTAGCAATAGTCGATGCGTATATCTACCATACATAAAGGTATCGTCAATTTGTACCAATGGCTTGCAGTATATAAAGCGCGTCTTGGCATTGCTTAAATGTCCAAAACAGACGCTTGAACACTGCGCATCCACGGAGCAATTGATCGTTGTAGTACGCCGGTTCCGTTTCAAGGTGCATTATCTCGCTGAGACATATCTCTCCAAAGACTGACACCACCGCCACACTTCATTATATGAAGCGTCCCACCGACCATGCAACTTTTTCAACGCCTTTTGCTTGGCTATCCAAGTCTTCCGGTAAGAGGACATGTACCCCAATTGGCTATGAATATTGCTAATTAAGGCCGACACTGTAGCCTTGGGATCGACCTTCACCGTCGGTATTATTAAGTCAGCCAATATCTCTGAATCTATCTTCGAAAGATCTTATGAAACATCTGTCAACGAAGTACGTTAAATAATGCAACATTACGTAATATTAGTATTATTCAAAAACATTGAACACATAGTGATATTATACCTGCAAAATATGTATGTGGACCTTTGTACTTTTTGATCTCCCACAAGCCTGTCATTTTCCTCAACGAGGCCATGATTTTCTAAGAACATGTACCGTCTTGCACTGCACACTTTGCATCGTATGCATCGAGCTTGGATTTAACCACTATAGTTAACCCCGTTCTTGATGCTGTATTATTTTAATGCACCAAGAAAAGCATCCTTGTTGGAAAACTCTTTACCAACTTCTAATTCGCTCGAATTCAATGACGAACTTGTACAGTCACGCGTCCGGTGTGGTAGTTCAGGAAACTCCAATGCATTATCTTGAGATAGATCGACATTATGCATGTGGGCTGGAGGCGAGTACGCCTTGAGTAGTGGATCTTCTTCTTCTTCATCTGAACCGCCCTCAACATCTTTAGGTGCAATTAGAACAAGCTCCGGTTCAAAAAATAATGCAACTTTTGCACCATCGGGCCTGGGCTCTCGAGGTGGATCCACATCGGACTCATCATTCGACCCACTATAATCTACAACGAACGAAGGCCCCTCGCCGGTAGATGTCATGGGGAATACATTATCCCTCCTTAAACATCTTTCATAACGTTTCCAATTATATGTGGATTGCCAACCACTAGAAGTTGATAACGTTCCCCAATTCGTATTTCTATCATCGGATGTCGAAGGAATGATATGCATGTCCTATCCACCAATCGAGTGTTATGTAGGGGTTATGTTTTTCATACTACCACCAAACACGGACACTTCCATATTCTGCCTTCCACTAACAGAGTGTCGGCTTGGGGTCGTGCATTCCCTTCGAATAGTAGTAGATGTTGAGGTCAAAGGAAGATCAATTGGTGATAAAAATTGTACATATACCTCAAGATAGGGTGATCCACTGGCAAGATGAGTCTCCACCATTGCCTCAAAACTCCGAGGACTTTTGATGTCGAATGAGTCATATCTCACCGGATCAACCGAAGTGTAAAATCTATACTTAATAGACTGAACTTTCATTGGCGTTGTTCCGAAGATTGTACGCCTAATTCTTTTGCGAAGTTCTATCAAATCTATATTCGATTAAAACCGGTCATGTGTGTTCTCCGATAAAAAACAACACCATTTTGGTGTTACAAACCTCACCATCGTAGTAAATAACAAGATAATATCGTTCACTCATTTTCGCTTTTTATTTTTTGCCTCAATTTACATTATGTAACATGAGAATGTAATTTGGTTGATTTATAGTCTAAGGATTGCCAAAGACTACTATAACAAAAGAGCTCCACATGGGAGCTATTTTCAGTACTCTTGCTGACAGTGCATCCTGCTTGAAGCATTTTCGGCACTATTTGTTCATAAACGTCTTCTCAAAATTATTTTACGGAGACTCATCAGAGCAAAAAGTGTCCATGTGGGAGCTATTTTCAAGATCACGATGACGGCATCCTACTTGAAGCGTTTTGGGCACTATTTATTCGAAATGTCTTCTCAAAATTATTTTACACGAGACTATCAGAGCAAAAAAGAGTCCACGTGGGAGCTCTTTTGATACTCTTCGACAATGCATCGCTTGAAGTGTTGCGATAGTGCATCCCGCTTGAAGCGTTTTCAGCACTATTTGTTCAGACACGTCTTCTCAATATTATTTTACCGGAGACTACTGTAGCAAAAGAGCGTCCACGTGGGAGCTCTTTTTAGTACTCTTGCTCACAGTGCATCCTGCTTGAAGCATTTTGGGCACTATTTGTTCAGAAACGTCTTCTCAAAATTATTTTACGGAGTTCAGAGCAAAAAAGCGCCCACGTTGAAGCTCTTTTGTCTTCTTGACAATGCATTTTGTAGCGTTTTGGGCACTATTTGTTGAAAGCGTCTTCTTAAAATTATTTTATCGGAGGCTACTGTAGCAAAAGAGTGTCCACGTGGGAGCTCTTTTCAGTACTCTTGTTGACAGTGCATCCTGCTTGAAGCGTTTTCGGCACTACTTGTTCGTAAACGTCTTCTCAAAATTATTTTACGGAGACTCATCAGTAGTAAAAAAGCGTCCACATGGGAGCTCTTTTCAAGACTTTCACGACAAGTGCATCTGCTTAAAGCGTTTTCGGCACTATTTGTTCGAAACGTCTTCTCAAAATTATTTTATCGGAGACTACTGTAGCAAAAGAGCGTCCACGTGGGAGCTCTTTTCAAGATACTCTTCTTGACAGTGCATCCTGTTTGAAGCATTTTTGGCACTATTTATTCAGAAACGTCTTCTCAAAATTATTTTGCCAGATACAACTGTCAAAAAAATTCAAAAAATTTTTATTTTGCTAATATATTTTTCTTAAAACCCTAAACATATTTTTACTAAACCCTAATTAACCCTATAATCTAGTCCATTAATTTTCTCCTAAAAACCCTAAACCCAACGACCCTAAAAAATCCTAAACTTTTGCCCTAAAATATCATAACCTAACACTAAAAACAGCTGAAAAGGCAGTCGAGAGAAGGAGGGCAAAAGCGTGCCCTTGAGGGAGCGCTTTGTGCCACATCAGCAAAGCGCGTCCTCATCAGCGCGTTTTGTGTTGATGTGGCATAAAGCGCTCCCTCAAGGGCGCATTTTCCTATTGCATCCCCCCAAAACGCGCTGACGTGGACGCGTTTTGGGGGGAAATAGCCCTTTTTCGTAAATAATACAAATTTCGGCCCATTTTCGTAATTTTTTTATTTTGGTATATTTTGGTAAATTACCCTGTAATTTTTTCACCTTACATTTTATTTTATTTAAATAAATTTTAAATATGTAATTAATCATATCTATATCTATATCTATAATATATAACACGAGTTTGAAAATTTTTTGAGCAGATGAAAATAAGCTTTATTTTCTACTATATTACTAAATCGATATTTAAAAATAATTATACTATTTCTTTTAGAATTATTAATTAAAAAAGTTAAGGCAAAGTAGATTTCGTGATAATTGTACCTTTACAAATAATTATAATTTAATAGAAGTTGTGATAATTATACATTTAAAATATTTATAATTTAATTTACAATTACTACAAATTTAAAAAATATAAAATTTATTTTATTTTTAATTGATATTATATTTTGCTATATATATTATTTACAAAATATTACAGCTACTATTAATAAAATAAAATAAAAGTTGAATAGTGAAAAGTGAAAAGTGTATTTTACAACATATCAATTTTTATTGTTTGTTCAAATGCTTTAATAATAGGTTTTTTATTAGTATTACATATTATCAAAATAATTAATATATTTTACTAATATTTATTAATTATAATTTTAAATAATGATTAAATGAAATAAAATTATATTGTATGTTGAAAATATTAGATATATTTTAACTATGATTTGAATTTTTTAATATCATATCAACCTTTTAATATGGTATTTGAAAATGTATTTTTATTATATTTGAATTGTTAAATAAGTTAATATATATTAATTATATTTAACAATTCAAATAATAAATTAATTACAATAATAAAATACATTATTTAAAATTTAATTAAAAATTTAAATGCGTAAAATCATGTATATATATAAGCATGTCACACTAGTCAATTAAGAAATTAAAATTTAAAAATATTGGTTATTGTTTACTAATACTAACTAAAATATGATATGATATAATGATAATCTTAATGTTGGATTAGAATTTACCAATGATAATGTTAATTAATTTTGTAATGCTTAATTCAACAAGAGCTTTTAAATTATTGGCTTTGTTGAAGTTAGGTATCTAAATTATTTTTTGATTAATTTGTTTATCTAAATTTTAATTTTGTTACTTATGTGGATACCTGCGGTTAAAACTGTTAAAAAGAAGTTTTAGCTAATGATATTACATCACGTCACCACCCCACTAACCATTCAATTAACGACATAATTAATTCAATCACCAATTTGATTTTAAAAATATTATCGAGCAACTAAGTATAAATACCTAAATACACTCTCACCTTACTTATTGCACTCTTTGCTACTTAAGCTACTCCAACTCTGGTATCTAATTTTTTATTACAATTCTTCATATTTTTACAAGGTATAATAACAGTACTGGAGAAAATAGAGAAGAATTGAGGACCGAAAAGGTGGTGGAAGGCATCGTAGACGAAGGAAGCATATTGGTCGTCTTTCTTCGCCGCTCTCATTGTTTCGGATTGAGCTGCAAGAGGGAATCACCGTGGCTCCATCGTTAGTGAAGTTGTCGAGGACCAAACCCAAATCAACGGGTGACAGGCGAAAATACTTACCACTATACTACAACAATAGCTCGGTGTCCTAATTGCTACAAAAGTATAATGTAAGAAACTTCGGTGTTTCTAATGAATTAAGCAAGGCTCAATATTAACACACCGAGGCCTAAAGAAAACTTATGTCCATCAGACCTTAATCACTTAACTAAGTTGTCATCTAGGAACCAAGTTATCTGACCTAACAAGTAGCTATCAAGATCCAACAATCTTACCGAAAAATACCCGAGCAATTGAAGTCGCGAGGTCAACAGAGCAAGTCGAACAAACTAGTGCAGCAATATGGCTAGATAGACAACCAATGATGATACATCAAGCAGTCTAAAGGCTAGGTATGAAAACTTAGGAACACTCTCACAAGGATGGAGGGAGTACCCAAAAATGGAAATTTTTTTATTAATTTTTAGGAAATTATAAATTAGTATAATAGTTAAATTGTATTTTTTTCTCTTTCCCAAAAAATTTGTAAAAATTTATTCATTTTTGGTCTCTCCAAAACAATTTTTTGATTTTGCCCTCGAGTCTCTCATCCTAGCTATGACACTATTTGCTACATTGTCTTTGAATCTCAACTATTCACTTTTTACAAAGCATTTCTCAAAGTATAAACTCCAACGCTTCAAAATTTACGTGTATCTTGCAAAGGAATGTATAGCCTCCTAATCCGATCAATCGTCTTTCGCCAATCATTTTCGAGCTCAAGCAGTCATAAAAAATCATACCCTTACTGTTTTTCTTCTTTTTTTTCAAGTTTGCATGTTCATTATGGGGTTGTACAATCTCATAACATTTTGGCCAAATTGCGGCCCATTTTACAAACCCAATCAAACCAACCCAACTACTCAGACCCATTTTACAATAAACCAAACCCAAAACAAAAATAAAAAAAGGCCCAAATGGCCCAAAAATTAAAATCTTTCACCGAATGTTAGGGTTTCGAAACCCTAACGCCAAGCTATCCTCACCGCCACCCCCACCGCTCTACCCACCACCACACGCCTGCACCACTTGCCCCGCCTCCCATCGTCATCGACTCGCCCATGCCCGCAAAAGAAAAACCAACAGCAAAAAAAAGCAATGAAATATGAAAAAATATATACTTGTAAATGGCTATAAAAGTAAAGGCAAACACAAAAGGGGATTTTTTCGAGATCGATAAAAAAGGAGGCTTTTCTTTGGAATCAAAAAAGAGATTTGAGCAAAAAAACACAAACAGAGATTCAAAAAAAAGATAAAAAAAAAACGAAGTAGATCTGCTAACGCTGAAACAGAAAGCTGAAGAGGTGATATTTTTTTTCTTTACTTTCGAAACTTTATTTTATTTTTTTATTCACGCAAATATATCAACTGGTAACAAAATAAAAAATAAAAAAAATAAAAATAAAATTTTTACCTTTTTCGGCCATCAGTAGGCGGTGGGTAGAATCTTGCAGCCAATGATTGACTTAACATGCCCACTCGCCGATTTCTCCCCTCTGCAGAAAAAAAAGGAAGAAGGGAATTTTTTTTTTAATGGACATGCAGAAATGATTTTTTTTCAAGTTTTGGCCCTTAAATAGCCTCCCAAAACGACGTCGTTTTGGGGTGCCTCATGTTCAAAATGACGTCATTTTGGCCTTGACCCGATCCGACCGACCGACCCGCCTTAGGAGATCGCGTGTTTTTGAAGGAAGGGCTAATTGCACTTTTAGCCCTTCCGCATTTTTTATTGTTTTCAATTAAATTTTATTATTTTAAAATCTAGCCCAATGATTTAGTGAATTTTCATTTTGGTCCTCCTCGACGCCTTGCGTTTAAACTTATGGAATAATTGCCATTTTGGTACCTCCCTCCTTTCACGGCGTGTAAATAGGCCCTTTTTCTTTTATTTTATTTGAATTGACCCCAAACTTAATTTTAAATGCAATTTAATCTGTTTTAATTATTTTGCAATTTTTTAGTCTCTTTTGTTATTATACTAGTTTTTATTGCCATTATTATATTTTTATGTACATGTTTTATTATTTTTTGTTTCACTAAATTTTATTATTATTATTATTATTATTATTATTATTATTTACCATTATAATTATTTTATTATTAATATCATTATTATTATCATTATTGATATTTCTATTATTATTATTACTACTTATATTTATATTTATTTTCTTGGTTTAATACTATATTACTATTATTATGTTTATTACTCTTATTTAATATTATTGCTTTAAATATTATCATATCATCATTATTCATCATTTTATTTTAACATTATTATTATATTGTTTTTTGTATTTATTATTATTATTACTATTATTATATTATTTTTATATGTATATATTTTTGTTAATTACCTTCATTTTATTATTTTTTATTAATGTCATTAATATTATTTTATTATTACTATTTTTACTCTTAAACATTATAATTTTTATTATTACCATTTATCATTATTGTTTTTATTATTATTATTAACTATTATTATTATTTCTTTTACTTTTATCGTTATTATAAATGTGTTACTATTTACTCTTTATTTTACCATTATCATTATTATCATCATTTTATCATCAAATTAATTAACTTAGCATTATTACATATATCATTATTATTTTTATGCAACCTAGCCGTAATTTATTTCTTTATCAAATTGTGTTGCGTTAACCATTGCTCGAGTCATCAAGTTTTTTTAAATAATCGATATTTCGTATTAAAGATTCGAGGGAACCGAGCCCTAACTTACTGGATTCTGATTTTTTCTCGTTTAAGCTAAACAATGGAATGTCCCTTTTAAAACCATAATTTAAATTTTAAACAGAACTCTTAATCCCGAAAAATCGAAATGTCGCGCCCTAACTTACTGGACTCGACATCTAGATACTTCGAGATAAGCTTCTTTTCCTAAAATAGAGGCAATCTTAGTATTTGAAATCTCGAAATCGAGCCCTAACTTCTGGGTTCCGGTTTCTCATTTGACGAATAACGGAAGATCCTCTTCAAAAACGAAAATCAAGTTTTAAAAGACGAGCTTAGTTTGAGAGTTTAAAGTATTGCATACTAACTTATTGGACATGATGCTTTATCTCTTCGATAATAAGAGAGTCTTAGCGTCCTTCTAATTTCATCAAATTTTGAAAATAAAAGTATTGTATTTTGAACCCTCTTCAAAGTTTTCAACAAATAGGACATTAATCAATCGGTTTGGTACCAAATTTGGGCGTGTCGAGGTGCTAATCCTTCCTCGCACGTAATCGAATTCGAACCCATTTTCTCAAAGTTCGTGGACCAAAAGCATTGTTTTAGTAAATTAAATGTTTTATTAAAACAAAGGTGATCCGATCACACCAAATAAAGATCGGTGGCGACTCCTTCCTTTTTTTAAAAAAAAAATCGAGTCGATAGCGTCGATTACTATTTTATCAAAAATGGTTACTGACGACTTGGCGACTCCACTTGGGGACTCGAGGGTCAAGCCATAGATTGATTGACTTTTGTCCTTTTAATTAAAATGGTTTTGAAAAATCATGCTTCTTTTAATGCACCTTCAATATTGGTCTCGTAAATACTTTGACATTACATTGCATGACCGTTGTGGTCACACCTTTAAGTGGGAGCGAAGCTATGCCTTCGTGAGGTTTTCACCTCCGCATGGGCTAGTGGATCGCTTTGAATACATCCGTACCTATGTCTTCGTGAAGTTTTCACTTCGCATGGCCATAGGGAATGTATTCCTCGAACCGAACTTCGATCCGTATGAGCCTATAATGGGTGAGGATCGAGGAATCACTTTGGTTCGGTACCTCGAACTTTAGAACTAAGCGCATATAGCGAACCCCAGAGCCCACCTTAGGTAGAGCTATGGCAAACCTTAGTGGTCACCCAGATAAGCGTTGCTTATTTTACTTGCTTTATATTCCATGGTACTAACTTGTTGTGTTTCTTTCTTTTGTGCATATCATTTCATATTTTAAAGAGACATCGATTCACGGTCCGTTTACGAGTTAGGAAGTGGTTATGGAAAGCGAATTCCTTGATAAAGTGGAAGACAATGCGGTAGTCCGCATATGGTTCGAGCAATGCCAAATAGAAAAGGAGATAGCTTAAGGGTAGCTACGAAACTTCACCAATATCGATTGTCACGCAGAGCGAGCTCCGAGTTGAAAGAAATTTGGACTCGATGGGATGATGAAGCGAAGCGACTATTCTATGGTACTTACGACGACCGCTTTACTCGCTTGAGGTCAAAATAGACAAGCACTGTTCCGAGCAATGACCCAGTTCTGGAATGCCGCTTATAGCTGTTTCTCCTTCGAAAAGGTGGATCTGGTTCCCACGGTAGAAGAGTATACGACCTTGCTACATTGCCCAAGAATTCAAGTTGACAAAGCTTATTCCAAAGCGGTTAATGGCCCAACCTTCGCGAAGAAGTTGATGAATATCACCGGAATGAGCGAACAGTGGGTCTCGGCTAGAATGCAAAAGAAGGCGAGGTAAATGCATACCCTGGATATGTTTGAGAGACCTAATCCTGGCGCATCCCGATGTAAAGAAAAAGATTGACATCTTGGCCTTGTGTATTTACGGTACTGGTAATCTTCCCGAAAGCTTTAAGGCACATTGATGAAGCAGTTATTGATCTATTCAGCCGATTAGACAAAGGGGTCACACCCGTTCCTGCCATCTTAGTCGAAACATTCAGATCCTTGATTGCATGTCGGAGAATGAGTGAAGGCAGGTTTATTGGATGTGCGCAGCTGTTATTGGCTTGGTTTCATAGTCACTTTTGGAAAATAGAGAAAGTGTCCTGTCGGTTTATGTCAGAAAATTACTCCCTGCTAGAAGAGATAGCAACTACGCCTAGAAGAGAGGATGTGTCCGAAGAAAATTGGATCGCGCTCTTTCAAAACCTTCAAGAGGACGACATCGAGTAGAAGGCTCCCTGGATGATTCCCGATAGGATCCTTTATCGTTGCGGAAGCTTTGCCTGGGTTCCCCTATTAGGAATTTGGGGTGCCACTGCCTACGCCCCTTTGCTGGTCCTAAGACAGTATAGTTCAAGACAGTTTGTACCAACGACATACGGGCTAGCTCAATGCAAGTTCTCGTATGAAGGGGAAGCTATAAGAAAAGGGTTAAAGAGATTTCTAGTGTGCGGAATCGATTCACGAGAATGAGAAGATTATCTACAGGCCCGAGGACGACCCCGGAATACATTGAATGGATGGCTAGGAGAGTCAATGATAACATTCTTGAGCCAAATCCAGAAGGCGCCCGATCAAGAGAAGAATGCATGCGAGTGGTCCCGTCAGAATTAGAGATTGTGAAGCGATATTTTAAACGGATGAATTCGGAACTCGGGAAAAGGATAGAAAAGTTGGAAGAAGAAAAGATGCTCCTCCAGTTAGATGTGGACGATCAAAAATCAGAGGCTGAGAAACTCAGAAAGGACAAATAGAAGGTAGAGGATGACCGAGATAACTTGAAGACGGAGTACAAGAGAATGCGCTTAACGATAAAAAATACGGGATTAGGGAAAACTTCGGAGCAGTGGCGATAAGAGGTCCGAGAGGAAAAAGCCAAAGTTAGCAGTTGGGAGAGAAGTTTCATGAAATCGAACGTAAAAGGAAGACTTAGAGAAGGCGGAGACGGAAGACCAAAAAGAAAAAGGATTAAAAGCTAGAATAAATGAGCTTGGTGATCTCTACACCACTATCGAAGTCAAGACTCGGAAAACCAAGCTGAAGTCAAGCTGAAGCAGAATAGAGGAAATGAAAGGTAAAGTTGAAGAGTTAGAATCGGTATTACATAGTAGCGAGCTCCGGATTGAGCTTACGGAAGCGAGAGGAAGACGTTGGAAGGAGGAGTTTTGCCATTTTTGCGAGCAAGTTCGAAGTCAGGACTACCTCATGGGTGTAGCAATAATCCAGATTCGAGAAGTAGCTGATCACCTACAGACTTTGGCTACGGAGGCTGACATATTGAGCATGAGATTTGGGCTACTACCGGGTCATGATGAAGAGCTAATCTCCCTGCTTGGAAAAATCAAAACCTTAGGTCTTAGGGCGAGAACATATTTGTAATCTACTTTATGTAAAGGGTTTTGCCTTCTAATAAAGTTTTCTAAAATAAAGTTGATCAAAATCGATGTCTTCTTCCTGCATTCATGCATTTGCATTGCATCATATCACATGCATTAAAGTTTATAAAAAGAAGCCTAATTGGTTAAGATTAACAGAGAAACAAGAGAGGAAGGAGGAAATCTGGGAATTGAACATTACTACGGGACTCGTGCTAAGACAAAGAAAATGGATCAAAGATTTGAACAATTTCAGAAGGAAATGCAAGAACAGATGCAGGAGCAAATGATGAAACTCAGAAGAAATGAAGGACCAAATGCTCGAGGCTCGGAGAAACATGATAGCACAGATAGCCCGGATCTTTGAATGCGAATGAGACAAAGGGAAAGGTCTAATGCCTCTGGTTAATAAGGATAGCGAAGCCACTCCCCCGGGTTTTACCCCGCCACATGCAAGAGCAAGGCCAGAGGAGTATGTCCTAAGGCCACCAGTTGCGACCAGGCCCCAACAAGGGCAGGAGGACGCTAGACCACTCACGAACTCCTACATTGGCTCAGGATCCAATCCAAGAGATAACCCGGCCAATCCTGTTGTATCTGATTTAGATATAGCAGAGAAAATGAGGGCAAGAGAAGAAACTTCAAAGCAGTTAAAGGATCGTTGTAGATGGTTAGAGGAAAAGTTCAAGGCTTTGGAAAATACTGATCACCATCATGGAATTAACGCAAAAGACTTGAGCCTGGTTCCAGATTTGGTGCTCCCCTATAAGTTCAAAATGCCTGAATTCGAGAAATATAACGGGACTAGTTGTCCTGAGGCGCACATCACAATGTTCTGCGGTGGATGGAGGGCATCTTGATAATGGCGATTCTTTGATTCACTATTTTCAAGAAGCAGTCCGCGGGTCCGCCAAATGGTATAATTAGCTTAGTCGTGCCCAAATCAAGACATGGAAGGACTCGCATAGCCTTCATGAAACATTATGGCCATGTGGCTGACATTGCTCCTGATAGAATCAAGCTCTAAAATATGAAGAAAAAGTTGGGCGAAAGTTTTAGACAGTATGCCCAGCGATGGAGAGAGGTAGCAGTACAAGTTTAGCTACCGCTTTTGGAAAAGGAGACAACCATGCTCTTTATAAACACGTTGAAAGTTCCTTTCATCAATCATATCTTTGGAAAGTGCCACTAAAGCTTCTCGGACATCGTGATGTCGGGAGATGATAGAAAATGCAATCAGATGTGGCAAGATAGAAGTGAGAGAAAGTACTAGAAAGACAATCCTGAAGAAAAGAGAGAACGATGTAAATAACTTAGGTAAAGGTTATCCGAAGCCTATTACTGTAAATCAGCCCAAGACCGTAATCACCGATCATCAGGGCTCCTCTAGGCAGGAATCCAGTACAAAGTAGAACATAGAGAAAATCTAATTCATGCCAATCCAGTCACATACAAGGAAATGTACCAGAACTTATTCGATGCACATGTTGTTTCCCCACATTGCCTAAAACTCATGCAACCCCCATACCCTAAGTGGTATGACGCAAACGCACAGTGCGAGCACCACACAGGGATTGTGGGGCATTCAATAGAGAACTGTCTTGCTTTCAAAAAACTGGTAGAAAGACTCATCCAGATGGGCGTTATAAAAGTAGACGATACCCCCAGTACGGGGCATTCGCTGCCTAATCATGAGGTCAATATGATAAGCGAGAGCATGGGAAGAAGAGTTAAAAGGGATGTTGACGAAGTAAAGACTCCGATGAAACAAGTTTGGAAAGAAATGATGAAGAGAGGATTAGCTGTATCAAGGCCGGTAGGAAGGCATGAAAGAACAAGAAGAGGTTGCGAGTTTCATAACATGGAAGGGCATGAAATCCAGGACTGTACTGAGTTCAGAATCCTGGTACAAAGGCTGATGGACAATAAGGAGTTGGAATTTTTTGAAATTAATGAAAGCCAAAAAGAAAGAAGCATTTGCGTATTGGAAGATGAATTAGCAATAAAAGCATCGAAGGCTAACTATCCTTTGGTCATCATCTCATGACCAAAGAATGATGGAACCGGATAAAGACAACTCGAAGATTATGATTCAGAATCGACGGTCCTTTCAAATGAAGACAACAAAGAGGTTCCCAAAACTCTAGCGCAACTGACGATTCCTAAAATAGGGACTCGTCCCACACCACGAAAGGAAACCAGAGCCTCCGAAGATTGTGATCCAAGACCTGCGACCTTTTCATACGAAGATGACAAAAGGTTCCTAGAACTACAAGCGTAATGTGACGATTCACGGAAAGGAGACTTATCCAAGACTGCAAAGGAAACCGAAGTAGGCTCCTATACACGAAGCAAAAAGCGTTACGACACGGCAAACCCATGGATCGAGCTTACAAAAGGGAAAACCTCGGTGGGCGAACAAAAGAAGGAAAATGCGACTAAGCAGAAGCTCCTATAAATGAGCCGATGAAGGAAGACGAGGCTAGGGAATTCTTGAAGTTTTAAAGCATAGTGAATACAACATCGTGGGCGCCTACATAAGCAATGGCTCGTATATACGTGCTTGACTTATTATTAAGCTCGAAGCGCACCACAATGCATCGATGAAAGTATTGAATCAAACTTATGTTGCTAATGACATCACCGTTAACAAAAGTTGGATCGTTTAATTAGCAATATAAGTCTTGATAATTTCATTTTCTTTAATGATGGCGAGATTCCGCAGAGGTATGGGTTCCATCAAGGCCCTCCACATTACTACACGGTGCAAAGGATACACACTATCGGGGGTGCTAGTCGATAACGAATCGGCACTCAATGTCCTGCCATTATCGGTTACCCATTGATAGCTCTCACATGAAGGCTTGCTACAATGTAGTAAGGGCATTCGATAGAACTGAAAGAAAAGTCATGGGAAGGATCGAAGTACCTCTTTTAATCGGCCCAAGTACATATTAAGTGGATTTCATAGTGATGGATATTAGGCCGTCGTATAACTGTTTGTTGGGGAGACCTTGGATACACTCAGCGGGAGCAGTCCCCTCATCCTTACACCAAAAATTAAAATTAGTCACAGAAGGCCGGTTGGTAACAATTAATCTTGAAGAAGACATCATCGCATAGCAGATAACCAACGATGCGCCATATTTAGAAGCAAATGGCGAAGCAACTGAATGTTCCTTTCACTCTTTGGAATTCGTCAACGTGACATTCGTCATCGAGGGAAACAAGATCCCAGTGCCTCAATTATCCAAAACCACAAGAATAGGTTTGCAATTAATGGTCGAAAATGGGGTCGTACGCGAAAAGGGACTAGGAAGGTATCTCCAAGGAAGAATCGAAGTCCCAAGATTGAAAGAAAAAATAGACTTCTTTGGCTTAGGATTCAAGCCGAATGCCAAGCAAAAAAAGAGAGAGTTAGAAAAGAAGCAAGAAAGAAGGAAAGCACGTTTGGGCGAAAATAAGATTAAATGGGAACCGATGATAATTCCTCATATTCGTGAGACCTTTATATCAGGAGGGGTTATCCACCCGGGACGAAGAACGCAAAATGAAGAAATCGTGCATGTCAATGCTATATCGAGGGAAATTTGAGGAAGAAAATCGAATGGCATCCGCCTTATGAGCAGCAACGTTCTAAACAAGCTGGATCATGGAGGAGATTCCTATAGCTTTTAGAACTCATTGAGTAATATTCGGAACACACTTATTGCTTTAAGTCTAGAAGCAATAAGAGTCCTTTGTGAAACATTATTTTGTATAAGGCATCGTTATTTTCAATAAAATACATCTCCGCCATCTTTTGAGCAAATTTTCTTTTATGTTCATTTCATTCATTCATTATTCTTTCTTTAGATATTCTTCTAAGCATTTTTATTCTTCATTTATCATACCAATAAACATGCCTAGATTCTATGATTCTATGAGCCTTTATTCATCTCCATAACAGTCTCCAAATATCAATGATTTGAGTAATGCTATCGATAACTCGAATGTCCTTTTGAGCAAGATATGGGTGCGGAAGATTTTCAGATTTTGGAGATGACCAAGGCGTGACTTAGCTCTGAAATTAAGGATGGTAGAACAAGAGGAGAAACAAATCATACCTCACAAAGAATCAATGGAAATAGTGAACCTAAGAGATGGGCAAGAAAAGAAAGAAGTGAAGATTAGAGCTAGTATCACCACAGAGACAAAGCAAGACCTCATTGAGTTACTCTAAGAATTCAAGGATGTCTTCGCATGGTCATATCAAGACATGCCCGGGTTAAGCACCTATATCGTGGTACACCTTTTGCCCATAAAAGAAGAATACAAGCCAGTCCAACTGAAACTTCGGAGGATGAGGCCAGACATTTTACTGAAAATAAAAGAAGAGGTCAAGAAGCAATTTGATGTAGGTTCTTGCAAGAGGTTAAGTACTCGGAATGGGTAGCCAATATCATCCCCGTCCCTAAGAAAGATGGGAAAGTACGAATGTGTGTAGACTACTGGGGATCTAAACAAGGCTAGCAGAAGGATAATTTTTCGTTACCTCATATCGACACCTTAGTGGATAATACGGCGGGTTATTCATTGTTCTCATTCATGGATGGCTTCTCCGGATACAACCAGATAAAGATGCTTCCGGAAGACATGAATAAAACCACATTCATAACCATGTGGGGAACCTTTTGCTATAAGGTAATGCCATTTGGGTTGAAGAATGCGGGAGCAACATATCAGAGAGCCATGGTAACTCTATTCCATGACATGATACACAAAGAAATTGAGGTTTATGTCGACGATATGATTGCCAAGTCTCGAACCGAAAAGGAGCATATCCAAGTCTTAAGAAAATTATTTTTGAGGTTGAGGAAAGTCCAATTGAAGTTTAACTCGACTAAGTGTACCTTTGGAGTCAGGTCGGGGAAACTGCTAGGATTTATAGTCAGTGAAAGGGGGATTGAGGTTGACCCGACAAGGTCAAGGCTATACAAGAATTGCCTCTGCCTCGCACGCAAAAAGAAGTTCGAGGTTTCTTAGGAAGATTAAATTACATTGCTCGATTCATTTCACAACTGACTGAGAAATGTGACCCCATATTTCATCTTCTTAAAAAACACAATCCAGGTGTGTGGGACGAGGAATGTCAGAAGACCTTCGACAAAGTAAAGCAATACCTGTCCAATCCTCCGGTATTGACACCGCCTAATCCAGAGAAACCTTTGATCCTCTATTTGACAAGACTTGATAATTCAATGGGATGTGTACTCGGCCAAAGACAATGAGTCGAGAAAGAAAGAAAAGGCAATATACTACCTTAGTAAAAAGTTCACGAGTGTGAAACAAGGTACTCACCAATTGAAAAAATATGTTGTGCCTTAGTCCGACAACTCGGAGACCGAGGCAAGACATGTTGTATCATACGACCGCTCATCTCAAGTGGACCCATGAAATACCTAATGGAGTCGACTACTTTAAATGGACGGATGGCTGATGGCAAATCTTACTTTTCGAGTTTGACATAGTTTATGTAAACAAAAGGCGATAAAAGGAAGTGCAATAGAGATTTTCGGCGATGAGAGCTCGGCGATTATGAGCCTTTGGACTTTGATTTCCTAATAAAGACCTAATGTATGTAGCAACCATGAAGAAGGCACCCCGAAAAGTTGTCCTTGGAAACTGAATTTCGACGGGGCATCGAATGCTATGGGCAATGGAATTGGGGCAGTTCTGGTGTCCCCAAACGGAGATCATTACCCATTTACTTGTAAGCTGGATTTTGATTGTACAAACAATATGGCAGAGTATGAAGCTTGCATCATGGGTATCCGTGCCGCTATAGAATGCAAAATTAAGGTACTGGAAGTATACGGAGACTCTGCGTTGGTGATTTATCAACTTAAAGGAGAATGGGAGACGAGAGATCCCAAATTAGTCGAATATAAAAGATTAGTCCAAGAACTGATCAAAGAGTTCGATGACATCACTTTCAGTTATCTACCAAGGGACGAAAATCAAATGGCTGATGCTCTAGCCACATTGGCTTCTATGGTACGAGCAAACAACAAGGAGGATACGAGGCCTATACAAATGAGCATTTATGAGGCCCCAGCCCATTGCTACAACGTGGAAGAAGAGGAGCAAAATGATCACCCATGGTATCATGATATACTACAATACGTGAAAGATCATAAATACCCGATCAAGCAACGAAAATGACAAAAGGACGTTGAGAAGACTAGCTTGTGACTATGTCTTTAGACGGAGAGATCTTATACAAAGGAGAAAGGATCAAGTGCTATTGAGATGTGTAGATGGTAGCTGAGGCTAAGCGAGATCCTAGAAGAAGTCCATGAGGGTGTCTGTGGAACACATGCCAATGGGTTCACAATGGCGAACAAATCATGAGATTCGGATATTATTGGTCTACCATGGAAAGAGATTGCATTGAATATGCGAAGAAATGTCATAAGTGCCAAATTTATGGGGACAAGATTCATGGACCACCTCACCTTTACATGTTATGACCTCCCATGGCCTTTTTCTATGTGGGGCATGGACATCATTGGACCAATTTCTCCAAAAGCTTCCAATGGACATCGGTTCATCTTCGTGGTAATTGATTACTTCACTAAATGGGTAGAGGCCACTTCATAAGCTAATGTGACAAAATCGTGATCGACAAGTTCCTAAAAAGGAGATCATATGTCGATATGGAATGCCCGAGAGGATCATATCGATAATGCATTAAACTTGAACAACGACATGATCGCACGAAGTCTATAGGCAATTCAAGATCGACATCACAATTAAATCACCATATCGCCCAAAGATGAGCAGTGCGGTTGAAGCGACTAATAAGAACATCAAGAGGATAGTAGGGAAGATGACCGAGATCGAGACTTACAAAGATTGGCAACTCCTTTCTCATTGGTTTACGGAATGGAGGCGGTTTTACCCATCGAAGTTACCATTTGCTTCGAGTATTGTTCAATTGAAATTGGATGAAGCGAGAATGGATCCAAGCTCGATATGATCAATTGAATCGATTGAAGAAAAGATTTGAAAGCTATCCGTCATGGTCGAGCGAATGATGCAAGCATACAACAAAAAGTGCATCCGAAAATTCCACGAGGAGACTTAGTTTTGAAAAATCCTCCCATACTCAGAGGAAATGGATGCCAAATTGAGAAGGACCTTATGTGGTGAAAAAGGCTTTCTCGGAGGGCACTAATTTTGGCCGAGATGGATGGGAAAAATCTACCCAATCCCATAAATTGATTAAGAAGTATTATTTGAAGAAGGAAAGGCTAAAGTGACAATGAGCAAGTGAAAAACCCATGAAGGCGCTTTGAGACCAAAGGGCTTTGGGTGTACAAAGCCCAATGAACGAAAGAGGAGGTATGTGACAATTTTGTTCTCCTGAATTAGCAAAAGGAGGAATGTTACAGAACATCTACAAACAAGATATCCCACGCCTATCAAACCAAAATGATCTTGGAAAGAAAGCTCAGTGCAATATCCTGGGCACCTACTTTTTCTTTTTACTCATTTTTGTACTCCAATAATGTTTGTTTTGTTGATTTAACAAAACCAAATTCCCAAAATAAGTTGTTTGCAAAAATAACGACCCATGGACCCAAATGCTTCCATAACCTATTACTGGAAGCCCAAATGAACCTAAAACAAATCGTTGTTTAGGAACCACCACACTTAGGGGTTGGAAACTTCGAGGAAGAGGAGTCCAAAATTATGACCATTTCTTGATTCGCAGATCATAGATATCGACAAGATGTTGCGTCTGCGTGCGTGACCTTGACGGCGAAGCAGCAAACTACCTAAGCTTATAAAAGAGATCATTCTCATGACATCCTGTATTCATGCAAATGTCCTCCATAATATCATTTAGTTAGGACCATTCGATTTATTACAATCATTGCATCTTAATGAAAAATCATCATTCTCATGACATTCTGCATTCATGTAAGTGTCATCCATATCACACGTAGTCAGGAGCATTTGAGTCATTCCGACCATAGCATCCGCATCATTTGGCATAAAAAAATCAAGTCTATAGGATATGTCCCCAGAGGACGGTGTAGCAACACTGGTGAAGCCATCATCCTATCGCCACTGACCAACGGTGGAATAGGTTGGAAACCATGCTATTGCCACTGACCAGGAGTGGAATAGGCTAAAGATTGTCTTATTGCCACTAACCAGCATTGGAATAAGTTGAAGATTACTCTATTGCCACCGACCAGCAGTGGAGTAGATGGAAGATTTTCTTATTGCCACTGACCAGCAGTGGAATAAGTTGAAGATCGTCCTATTGCCACTGACTAGTAGTGGAATAGGTTGAAGATTGTCCTATTGCCACTGACCAGCAGTGGAATAGGTTGAAGATTATCCTATTGCTACTGACCAGCAGTGGAATAGGTTGAAGACCCTCCTATTGCCACTGACCAGCAGTGGAATAGGTCAAAAATTGTAGATCTTGTCGCCTAACCAAGAGTGGGGCAAGATCAAGGCAAATCTTGGCTCCCTAACCAAGAAGAAACATGATTTAGGCCATCATCCTATTGCCACCGACAAAGCAAAGTGAAATGGGTCAAAATTGTAGATCTTGTTGCCCTAACCATTAGTGGGGCAAGATCGAAGGCAAATCTTGGCTCCCAACCAAGAGGGAACATGATTTAGCCATCGTCCTATGTCTCGACACAAATGGAATAGGTCAAAACTTGCCCTAACCAAGAGGGAGCATGGCTAAGCTTTAGTCCTATTGCCTTAACTAGCAAATGAATAGGTCAAGACCAAAGACCTCATCTTTACGGAGATGCAGCAGAGCAATCCAAAATAAAACAAGTCACATCCCATTGAAGTTGCAATGTAAACAAATTGAAGCTACGCGTGAAGTAGCGGTGGAGTGGATCAAGCAACAAGATCACGGTGGATGTGGAGCGACGCTACTCAAGAAGAGCAAAGAAGTCAAGACTCGCGAGAGACCGGCAACATTGGGCTTTTAAAACGTTACTCGACAATGAGCAAACGCTGAAGCCCAAATTGCCCTACCCATTTTACAAACCCAATCACACCAACCCAACTACCTGCACCCATTTTACAATAAACCAAACCCAAAACAAAAAAAAAAAACAGCCCGAAGGCCCAAAATTAAACAATAATAGGGTTTTTGAAAAGAAACATTTGTAAAGGCTATAAAAGCATAAAGAATACAGAGAAAAGAAAATTGCAAAAAAATATACTTGTAGATTATAAAGGAGGCTTTTCTTTAAGATCGAATCGGAATCAAAAAGAGATTTGAGCAAAAAAAACACAAACAAAGATTAAAAAAAATAAAAAACGAAGTAGATCGCTATTTGAAACAAAAAGTCAAGAGGTGATTTTTTTTACTTTAAACTCTATTTTATTTTTATTTTTTATTCACGTAAATATGAAAATACATCGGTAACAAAATAAAAATAAAAAAAAAAAATTAAATTTTTTACCTTTTTCGCCAAGTGTATGGTGGCCGGCCTTCAATGGCACGTGACGGTCACGTGTGCCCACTCGCCTGATTTCTCCTCTGCAGAGAAAAAAAAAGAAGAAGGAAATTTTTTTTAAATGGACATGAGAATGAATTTTTTTCAAGTTTTGGCCCTTAAATAGCCTCCAAAACGACGTTGTTTTGAGCGAGCCTCTCGGGCACCAAAACGACGTCGTTTTGAACATGACCCGATCCGACCAATTCGGCCTGCCTTAGGATCCGCGTGTTTTTAAAGGAAGGGCTAATTGCACTTTTAGCCCTTCCGCATTTTTATTGTTCTACAATAAATTTTTATTATTTTAAAATCTCACCCAATGATTTATTTCAATTTTCATTTTGGTCCTCGAGCAACTGCGTTTAAACTTATGGAATAATTGCCATTTTGGTACCTCCTCCTTTCACGTGTTTCAAATAGCCCTTTTTCTTTTATTTTATTATGAATTGACCCCAAACTCTCATTCTAAATGCAATTTAATCCAATTTAATTATTTTGCAATTTTTTAGTTTAGTCTTTTTTATTATATTACTATTGTTATTACCATTATTATATTTTTATGTACATATTTTATTATTATTGTATTTCACTAACATTATTATTATTATTATTATTATTATTATTACCATTATAATTATTATTATTATTAATATCATTATTATTTCTCTAACATCATTATTGATATTTCTATTATTATTACTACTTATATTTATATTTATTTTCTTGGTTTAATACTATATTACTATTATTATGTTTATTACTCTTATTTAATATTATTGCTTTAAACATTATCATATCATCATTATTTATCATTTTATTTTAACATTATTATTATATTGTTTTTGTATTTATTATTATTATTACTATTATTATATTTTTTATATGTATATATTTTTGTTAATTACTTTCATTTTATTATTTACTTTTCTTATTAATGTCATTAATATTATTTTATTATTATTATTATTATTACTCTTAAACATTATAATGTGTTACTTTTATTATTATCATTATCATTATTATCATCATTTTATCATCAAATTAATTAATTTAGCATTATTACATATATCATTATTATTTTTTATGCGACCTAGCTTCGTAATTTATTTCTTTTATCGAATTGTGTTGCATTAACCTTTGCTCGAGTCATCAAGTTTTATTAAATAATCGATATTTCGTATTAAAGATTCGAGGGAACCGAGCCCTAACTTACTGGATTCCGGTTTTTTCTCATTTAAGCTAAACAATGGAATGTCCCTTTTAAAACCGTAATTTAAATTTTAAACAGAATCTTAATCCCGAAAATTCGAAATGTCGCGTCCTAACTTACTGGACTCGACATTTAGATATTTCGAGATAAGCTTCTTTTTCCTAAAAATAGAGGCAATCTTCCGTATTTGAAATCTCGAAAAATCGAGCCCTAACTTACTGGGTTCCGGTTTCTCATTTGACGAATAACGGAAGATCCTCTTCAAAAACGAAAATCAAGTTTTAAAAGACGAGCTTAGTTTCGGGAGTCTAAAGTATTGCGCCCTAACTTACTGGACATGATGCTTTATCTCTTCGATAATAAGAGAGTCTTAACGTCCCTTTCAATTTCATCAAATTTTGAAAATAAAAAGCATTGTATTTTCGAACCCTCTTCAAAGTTTTCAACAAAAAGGACATCAATCAATCAGTTTGGTACCAAATTTGTGCTTGTCGAGGGTGCTAATCATTCCTCGCACGTAATCGACTTCCAAACCCATTTTCTCAAAGTTCGAGGACCAAAAAGCATTGTTTTAGTAAATTAAATGTTTTATTAAGACAAAGGTGATCCGATCACACCAAATAAAGATAGGTGGCGACTCCCTTCCTTTTTTTTTTTCAAAAATCGAGTCGACCGCGTCGTTTACTATTTCATCAAAAAATGGTTACGACACACACAAGTCAAAACAATGCTTTCAATTTCATCACTTCGCTAGAAGGTTAGGTAGCATTGAGTTATGGTCAAAATCCATGCACCCAATTTTCTTGTTTCTAAACCAACTATGTCTTCGGATTACCATATAATTGATAGTAATTTGCAGGTTAGTCAAAATTATTGAAGGGTTTTAGGTAGCTCCAGCTATAGGGCAGTTACAATAAGTTATATTTAGTCAACTGAATGGTACATATCATTCAAAAAATTTCCATTCAGATGCATCAAGAGAACTATAGAAATTACTTATGACTTTTGGTGTTTTTCATATTATTATCCATGTGATTGTGGAGTATATTGATGTTTGGACTTTGCATTAAAGTTTTTTCTTATATTTAATAGATTCTTAGCGAGTTATATTTTAGGTTAGTATACTAAAAAGAGTCATTAAACTACCATATAGGCGGATCTTCACGAGGGCCAATGCCTCCCAAAATTTTGAAAAATTGTTGTTAGGCCTTTTAAATTTTATGAAAATTTTAATTAGGTCCTCCAAAAATTTTTTAAATTATCATTAAACCTTTTAAAATTTTTAAAAATTTTAACTAGGCCTTTCAAAATTTTCAGAAATTTTTATTAAGCCCCTCAATTTTTTAAAAAAATTAAACCCTTCAGGGTTTTTCTTGAAAATTTTATTAAACCCTCTAAAAGTTTTAATTAAAAAATTTTTAATTAGCCCCAAAACTTAACACCAAGATTCACCACTATAACCCGTTGCACTTTACTTAAACAAGCCCTTAAACAGTGTTTGTAGTTAAATAAGTTCTTGATTTTTATCTCTAAAAGCACTTGATTTTAATATTAAAGTAAAAAATATATTTTTGAATTTTTAAAATCAAAGACTACTAGAAGCTTATTTAATTAAAAATAATATAAGGGCTTTGTGTAAATAAAGTGATGTACTTTAAGGGCTTTTTAATATATTAACTTATAGTTTACTTATCAATGTTGAAAATGTATTGGATATAGATATCGAACAGGATTTTTAGAAAAGAATGAAGAACATGAACAATTTAGTGTATGATTTTAAGTTAGAATGAGTTTGGTTCTCTTCGGTTTTGAACTGTTGTTGATAATTTGATTTGATTTTCGATTTTTTATATTAATTTTGAGTTTGAGTTTTGGATTTATTTTGATAAAATGGAATTTTATTTTACGATATTTGGACATTATTTGGTGAAATTTTAAAGTTTTTTTTAGATAAATCTTAAAACTATACATGAACTTTGATTAAATGTACAATGTTGTACATGAACTATGATTTGTGCAATTTTATACATATGAAATTTTGATTTGATTCAATTTTCAAAAATTACTAAGACAATTATTAATATATATCATCATTTTACATTTATGTATTATGTACACAAATAAGTATATTTATTATATGAAAAGAAAGTGATGCATTTATTTTTTAAATGTATGTAATTGAATCACAATAAAATTTTCATGTGTATAATTGCATCAAATCAATATTCATGTATCAAATTACAATTGTATACATGCAATTTGATTCATCAACTCTAATTTGGTGCAATTATACATATTTAAATAAATAAATACATCAATTTATTTTAAATTAGATAAATATAATTATTTGTATATGCAACATATAAACGTAAAATTATATTACATCGATAATGGTTCGATAATTTATCAAAATTAAATCATCAAAATTTCATGTATAAAATTAAATTTATCTATTTATGTATGAATATTGCTTGTGTGCGCCAGTTAGGAGTAAAAAGAAAGGAACCATCCCAAATTTAAAGTTATAAGTTTAAAGTTTGTCGTTTTTGTTAGCACTAAAATTTTAAAATTCAAAAAATGTAAAGTCTAATTAATTATCTAATTGAAGAACATGGACTAAATCTACAACTTTAGGCATAGTACATGATTAATAACAAAAGTAACCAAACATATTTAATTACTACCATTTAGTTAGGACTGAAATTTCTAAATCTAAAAAAATGACAAGGACTAAATTTAACTAAATCAAAAAATACAGGGACTAAAATTAAACAAACTAAAATATAGAGATTAAATCTATAACTTATGCAAATTAGAGGGACTTATTGCAGAATTTAACCAATTCTAAAACCACCCAATTCAACACCTAATTATTGTACCGCGGCGGCTCTCGCATTGATTCAGTGGAGCAATGACTAAAGTAAAAGTTTTCGTTTTTGTCTATGGTTGCTATCGGCCATCATCACAGTAAGTGACCTAAACTTTTATAAATTTTATTTAATCACCGAAAAAATATTATATTTTAGACACTGTCACAGATGTTTTCATTTTAGTCATTTATTTATTGTACATCTATTTTAGTTATCTAATTTTAAAAGATAAAATGATTTTTTAAATAAAAACTCTAGTTTTCTTTCCACCGAAACGAAAATCTAGAATTGATTCTAAGAAAGGAAAATAAATGAAAAGATAAAAGATAAAAGATAAAATAGTTTTTAATGTAAAACCCAAAACCTAGATTTTTCCTTTTATTAGGAAAAATTAAAATTAATTCTTAAAAAATAAAAGATTTTTAAATATATCATATTCAAATTATTCATGTGATAGATATAAACATATTTAAAATTTATTTCACATATTTTAAATAAGTTCCATGCCGATTTGAGCTAACATTTAAGGCTCAAGTTAATGATTGGGCAAATGGAAAGACATTATTGATACGATACTCATACTTTAAAAATTAAATTAAAATGTTTTAAAGTATATAGACTAATTTAAAATCTAGATCATAGTTTAAAGACATTTGGTACAATAAACTCATCTTTATCTTATTATCATTTTTCTTATCTATCTTAAATCATGTTTTTTTTCGCTCCGAAATATATTAATAATGATATTGAAATATATTTTGATTATCAATTTAATTATTTATATTATATATAAAATTTTCACCCACGTGACAAAATCTAATATTATATAATAATAATTTTATTATAATCATTCAAATGTATTATTTACCAATCTAATATCTATGAATATTATTATAGTGGATCAATTTCTTCCACGAGCATTAATAATGTAAGAAAATATGGTTTGATTATAATAAAAATTATTATTATCTTCAAATTGACATATATCGACCTTCAGTCATTTTTGTCATAAGAACAGTTAGATGATACCATCCCAAGGTTCTGTCTAAGATTCTCATTAATTATTTCCGAAAAAATTAACTTAAAAAATTGTCAATATAAAAAATATTATCTTCAAAACAAATTTTGTTATGATATTTTTCATTACTGACTCGAAACTCGAATATAATCTCGAACTATTGATCCACAATTCATGTAGATGCAGAGGAATTTGAGCCCCACAAAATAGAGACATTAGGGGCTTGCGAGAAAAGCTCATGTGATGAGCTTGTGAGCCAGGTTCGCATGTTTCTAGGTGTTTGCAGGCAAAGGATGCGAAATCAAGTGGGTAGTTCAATGAACACGTGTTAAGTTTAGAACAATATACGTGTTGGCATGCATGGAGCCTATCTAAGACTTCATTTCAATTAACAGTAATTGTATCTTACAAATTTAAAGTTTGTCGTTTGTGGCATGCATGAAGCCTACCTAAAACGTCATTTCAATGAACAGTAGCTGTATCTTATAAATATCTAATTCTCCTCACTGAGAGGACACACAACAAAACACTCAACAAACATGAATTTTCATAAAGTATTATTAAGTATATTGTAAGTAAAAATTAAAAAATATATATAAGTATAATTAAAATGATGTTTTTATTGTTATTTTTAATATATTATAAAGAGATATGAGAATATCTTAAGTTTACTCGTGAGGTTATTTTATACGAATAATAATAATAATCCTTTTATTAATTATTTATAGTATTTAAAATTAAAATTATGTTATCTTCCAAAGAATATTAAATTTATTCTTAGATATATTTTTAGAAAATAATTAAATGGATTTATCTCATAAATTTTTTATCAATTTATCATAATTTTATAGCAGCAATAAGAGAATATAGAATTTTCTAATTTAACTAATTAAGTTACTCAAGTGATAATTGTTTCTATTGTAACAATTAAGAAGAAGTAAATTTGAGTGTGCTTAAAACATATTTTTCTTCAATTTAGAAATAGATATTATATAAAAATAATAAAGGTTAATATACCATTTATTATCTATTTGGTTTCAATGTTTAATTTGGTATTTAAGTTTAGCATCAATATTAAGTTTGGTACCCAAACCAAAAACATCATATGAACCAATAAATATTTGATATGTGCGCTCTAGTTAAAAAAATACTTATTTAATTGAGACAAAAGAAAAACTTAAGTACCAAATTGAGCATTAAAGTCAAACTTAGGCAGGGATGAATCCAATATTTTATTCTAAGGGAGCGAAACTTATAAATTCGAAAGACATTTTTCCTAACGTAAATAAGTGTCAATTCTTCTCGGTTACTTTTTTTCTTATTAAACAAATCAATTTAATGTTTTTTAACAAGCATGAACGATTTAACTGTAAAAAAATTAAAAGAAAAAAATTGCACTATATAAAATTAAATATTTCTTTCCAATATGCAAAAAAGAACAACTAGTACTATACTAAAAATTTCAAACATAATTATATTTATGCAAAAATATTTACTGAGAGGACGATAATTTGTTTTTTTTACTCTATGCTTTCAATCTCGTCATCAAACTCTTTTTTTTTTCTCTCTGCAGTGTCGGCACCTTACCAGAGAAAGATAATTCTTTAACAAGACATACAAATTAAACTACAAGAAAGACACTAACCTAATATGTATGGGTATAATTAAGCCAAATCAATTAATTATGAAATTCGACTTTAAAGTCCATATTAGGCCTTTAAGTTTTGTCTTTCAAGGCCCATCATAAATTAATATTTGATTATTATTGTCGAAACCATTTTTTTGTTTGAAAAAAGGCCGACTTTAAAAAGGAAAATGGATCGCCACCAATCTTTTTTGAAGTGTGATTGGTCCACTTTTGAAAATGTTTTGGTCTACAAATTTTAAGAAAACGGGCTCGGGAGTCGGTTACGCACGAGGAAGGATTAGCACCCTCGAAACGCCCAAAATTGGTACCGTATTGATTGATTAATGTCCTTAATATCAAAAATTTTAAAAAATATTTTAAAATATGAATCTTTAAAAATGTTTAGATAACTCGCATTGGATATCGAAACTCTCTTGTTTCGAAAAGTTGAAATACCACATCCAGCACGATAGGACACAATGTTTCAAACTATCGATACCAAGATCATTTCATTATTTCCAAAATTCATGTCTTGCAATTTTAAAAGGGTATTTCACTATTTGGCCAAACCAAAAATCGAAACCTAGCACGATTGGGCACGATTCCTTGAATTTCCAATCATGAAATATTGCCTTTATTTTCAAAAAACACGATCAAAATTTTTAAAGGATATTTAGTGATCTAGATGATCGAAAAATTCAAAGCCCAGCACGATTGGGCACGATTTCCCGAACTTCCAAACACACAAAATTTCCTTTGTGAAACATTTTTCATGTTTTGGAAAAAAAAGCAAAAATAAAAACGTGAAATGCAGACACAATGATAATAGGAATAACAATAAATACAAAAAAGAAAAAAATAGTAATATTACAATTATAAAAACGATATTTAACAAATAAAACAAATAGTAATAAAAATAATGAAATATAAAATAATAATAAATAATTAATAACGAATATAAAAAATCATTGTAATGATATTAACAGTAATAAAAAAAAAGTACTAAAAAAATAAAGGTATCTTGATAATAAGAAAAATAATAGATATAGAGATAATAATATATAATAAGACAACTAAAGTAAACCATAATATATATAATAATAGATATAATAGTATGTAAAAAAACAATAAAGAAAAAATATTAGTAATAAAATAATATAAATGATAAATATAATAATAAGAATAATAATATATATAATAATAGTAAATATAGTATAGAGAATACGGTCATAATAATAATATACACATAAAAGTAATAAACAATATTAAAAATAATTAATTTAATAGTAAAATCGCCAAAAATAACCGAAAATGGACTAAATCGAACCAAAAACAAGAGTTTTGGGGCAAAATTGGAGGTGAAATAGAAGGAAGGACCAAATCGTGATGCGCGCACGACATGGAGGGACCAAGATAGCAATAAACCCCCTGAAACGCAGCACCTGAGCACGGATAGCGAGCAAGATTCGGGGCCAAAATTAAAAAAATAAATAAAAGCTGGAAATGGGCCGCAATTGAAACAACAACGCGAAAACGAGGACCAATCGCGAAATTTACCCATTTACGGTGAATGCGCATGGACCCCCAACTAAACGGTAGCGATACTTTAAATGTTTTAAAACATAAAACAACATTTTGCCTTTTGCCTTATTCTCGTAAATCAAAACCAAAACCGATTCTCCCCGGTTCTCTTATTTTCTTGGGTTTGAGCCCTTTCTCGGTGAATCCACCGAGATATACCACCGGCATGGGTTAGAGGAAATTGAGGTAAGCTTTTATTTTTTATTTTATAAAACCTGATCTATATATTATAGTTTTGAAAAACGAAATAAAAAATGATAATATTCAAAATAATAAAATCGGGAAAAAAAAAAAGAAAAAATAAAAGTAAACCTTGACTGATTCATGTCTGTAGTGTTTTTCTCTAAAAAATTCCTAATATTTTGTACTCGTATCTTATTGCTTTTTATCTATAAAAAACCTCCATTTTACACTGTTATTTCGGCTCTTATATAGCCATTTTTACAAACGATTTTCCTCTATTTTGAAGGTACACGGAGGCTGTAGGTGGCGTGCGTGATGGCGCATGATGCGGAGGAAGGCTTTGCTGGCAAGGGTCGTGTGGCGTGGGGTTGTTGGCAGAAGGCGTGCGGCGCGAGGCTCCTTGCATCTGATCTAGGGTTCACTTATTTTGCAAACTCTTGGGCCGTTTGGGCTGTTAACTTAGTTGGGCCCCGATATTCCTTTGTGATGGACTGTTGAATTTTGTTTTATTGGGCCCAGGCAAGAAATTAGGCCTTACAGCTGCCCCTATTTGCTCGTTGTCGTGTAACCGGAACGAAGCAAAGACTTTAAGAGGACCAATTTTGCCGGTCTCACCGAGTCTCGGTGTTTTTGATGCCTTCTTTTTTCGGGTAACCTCGTTTTAATCCACTGCCTTCATGGGTATAGAAATTTTGTTTCGATCTACTCCACTTCTGCTTAGTGGAGACAAGATCTGCTACTTTCGATCTGCTCTACTCTTGCCAATGGGATAAGATCTGCTTTCTTTCAGCCTGCTCCACTCCTGCTGAGTGGAGATAAGGCCATGATCTTCAGTCTGCTCCATTGCCTATACATGGAGATAAGACTTGTTGTATTCGATCTGCTTCACTCCTACTCAGTGAAGATAAAATCTACTTCTTCAGCCTGTTATCCTACTGCTTAGGGAATTAAGGCTCATCGTCTTCGATCTGTCACCCTACTGCTTAGAGAGTTAAGATCTGCTTTCTTTTAGCCTGCTCCACTTCTCAGTGGAGATAAGGCCATGATCTTCAGTCTGCTCCATTGCCGATACATAGAGATAAGACTTGCTGTATTCGATCTGCTTCACTCCTGCTCAGTGAAGATAAGATCTGCTTCTTCAGCCTATTATCCTACTGCTTAGGGAATTAAGGCTCATCGTCTTCGATCTGTCACCCTACTGCTTAGGGAGTTAAGATTTGTAATTTTTGGTAACTCCCATCAATTTTGCTACACTGTCCTCTAGGGAACCTACTTGTAGAATTGATTTTATGAGGTTTATACTTATGCTAAATGATTAGGATGTCATGATGGAAAAATGCTCCTAACCAATATATTGCGAATGAATGGATGCATACAAAATGTCATGAGTATGATCCAATTTTTACTTTTGGGTTATCACTGCTCGCTGCTTGTTAGGGCAATATTCCCGTTGTATGCTTTCTTGTTCCGCTGATACTTCTAACACAGAATCTGAAGATGTCGTCACTACTTAGACTCTTATTTTAAGGGTTCCAAGCCCCTTAAGCCTGGTGAGTTCTAAATAATTATCCTATTTCAGATTCTTGTATTATTTAGAGACTTTCAGAGTAATACACAAAACTTCTTTTGTGAAAGCATTATTAGTTCAGTAATCATTATTTCAATATGAAATGCTTGGAAAAGGTCACAAAGATGGACAAGAAAGAAATTAGTCAGGAGCATAGCTCAAAGATAACCCTAGTAATAAAAGAAAATTGATTTGGGTGTATCTCAAAAAGAATAAAGCAATCAAGGATTCAAAAATGGGTAAGATAGAAGCTAGGTGCCCCAGATATCGCAACCTGAGCTTCTTTATTCCAACTTCTTGAGGACCATTTTAAGCTCAATATGCGTTTAGAGGATCCGGAGTACTTTGTCGATGTCCCAAGATGTAACATACTTCCTCATTGCTAATTCAGACGTAGCAAGACTACTGTATGCCCTACTTTTATTTCAAAATTTGAGCCACCTTTTGGGTTTTCAACTCAAAGCCCTTTGGTCTTAAAGTGCCCTTTGCGGGTTTTCGCCTTGGCCTCACCTTTTTCTTTTTTGATTTTTTTTTTTTTTTTTTTCGAATTTGAATTTGGACTCAAGGCGCCCTTTGCGGGTTTTTACCTTGGCCTTTTTCCCTTTTAGGTAAAATTCTTCTTGTTTGAACCTAAATTCGCCGAATTGGGTAAATATTCGACACCGTCTCAGTCAATGTCAAATGTTCCTTTAGAACAGGCTCCTTCTTACTACATAAGGTCCTTCCCAGCATCTGCTTTCCTCTGAAGATCTTTTGTATAGAAAGAATATTCCTCAACATCAGATTCCCTCTTGTGGAATTCTCTAGGTTGGACCTCTTTGTCATAAGTTCTAACCGTGATGGATAATTTTAACCTTTTCTTGGCAAAAACGCTTAAGTTCTATAATGGGTAAGGTGTTGCCCCAGCGAAGGTTTCGGCCAACGTTCGATAATCATAGAGTAGTGATAACTTCTTATGCCAATCTTTACAAGTCCTAGCCACCTTTCTTCTTCTTCTTCTTCTTCTTTTTTTTTTGCAACTGTGATACACTGCTTAATCCTTAGACAAACTGTAGACTTTGATTTTTTATGGCATCTTGATCCCCCTTTTTTTTGCAAATTTGATGACTTCGACCTTGTAATATTGGCATATAAACTATTTTCACCCTCTTAGCGAAGTAGACGATGACCATGATGGTGAATCGAGTCAACTAGAAGCGTTTGACAAGATTGGCCCCATCACATCTATGCCCCACATTTGGAAAATTTGTGAAAAATTGGAGAAGGTACATGAATTTTGTCTCCTCAAATATGGCATAGCTGATACCATCCCTTTTTATGTAGATCAGTAGTACCCGATCCTTATGTTAAGCCCACGTCTTAGTAGCCCAGGCATGTTCTGATATTATTGTGCAAAAACATCTTTGAATAATCTCATGACGTCTTGCATTATTTCTATAGTGAGCTGGGCTTCAATCTTCACCCCTTTTCTAGGCTTATAACATCTGCTGACTTTTGCTAGTAAGATCTGTTTTTTATCTTGTTTTACCATTATTAACAAATCAGAAGATATGTTACAATCTCTGTCATTTTCATAGTCCTTAAATCCCTTATACCCATATCTCATTCAAAAAGGGAGTCAGTAATCATGTCGCTCATGTCGTTGATATCTGGGTACCTGGGTACGAAGGTAAGATATCCAAAAAATGAATGATTCTAAAGATGTTTATTGGTATGATCATGAAAGAATATTAAAAAAACAAAAGAATGTACAGTATAAAAGAGTACCCAATGGATTAGTGAATAACTTATTTATGTTATGATTATGAATGGAATGGAAAAGGAGTAAAAGAATGATTAAACGGTATGAAAGAAAAAAATGCATTTTTTATTGTAAATAACAATACTTGAAAGTAAGCCTATTTAACAAAAGATCCTCATGTTTCTAGGCTTAAACCAACAAGTGTGTTTTGAACATTACTCTGTTTTAGTCCTAAAAACTACAGGAATTTCTTCCGCAGTCCAGTTGTTCAGAACACTTCAGGCTCATAGGGGCGTGTGCCCGCTAAGTTTCCTTCATTTGATCCCTCTTCGGATACAGCGTTGAGTCTCACAATTTTCAACATGTCTTCAGCTGTTTCTTTATTTATGTTTTTTGGTCCCGGATGGATAACTCCTTCTAATACGGATGTATCGAATACATAGGGAAAAGTCATTGATCCCCGTTTATCTTTGGCACCCTTCTCTACCGACTCTCCTCCAATAATGCACATATTTTCTCCTTCAGAAGAGTTAAAGAACTCCAGCTCTTTGTTATCCATTAACCTTTGCACTAGGGCCCTGAATTTGCTACATTGCTGGATCTAATGGTCCTTCTTATTGTGGAACTCACAGTAATTTCTTACATCCCAGAATTTTCCCCCAACCCTTGTGGCACTAAACCTCTTTCCCGTATTTTTTTCCAAACCTCTCTCAATGGAACTCTTACTTCGGCAACATTCCATTTGATTCTCCTCCCCATGCTCTCAACTATTGCATTTACCCCATTATCTGTATGACTGGGTAACGGATTTCCCCCACCAGGTGCATCGTTGAACTTTACAATACCCACTTGGATAAGCCTTTTAACTAGCCTTTTAAATGAGATGCAATTTTCAATGGAGTGTCCTGCTACTTCCGCATGGTATTCGCATTGAGCATTTGTGTCATACCACTTAGGATATGGGGGTTGCAACGGTTTCAAGTAGACAGGGGCTACAACGTACTCATCAAATAGAGTTTTATACAACTTCCTATACGTCACTGATATGGGAGTAAACGGAATTTCTCGACATTCTGCCTAGCGTTGTGCTCCTGCCTTGGTGAGAACTACTGGCCTGCAGCTACCGCTCTTGGTTGGTTAATAATAATGGGTTTGGGATGACCCAAGCTTACATTACCTACTTCATTCTCTCTTTTCTTTGGAGTCGATCTTTTCAAGCTCTCTCTAGCTTCTATTTTCCAACACCTTATCGCGTTCTCTATCATTTTGCTAGACATCACCATATCTGTGAAACTCTTGGTCGCGCTCCCTAACATGTGGTTAATGAAAGGTGCCTTTAGGGTATTAACAAACAGCATGGTCATTTCCTTCTCCAGCAAGCGGTGGTTGGACCTGTATAGCGACTTCCCTCCACCTCTGGGTATATTTCCTAAAACTCTTGCCCGACTTCTTTTCTATATTTTGCAGCGTGATTCTATCAGGCACTATATCAGTTACATGGCCATAATGCTTCATGAAGGCTTGTGCTAAGTCCTTCCACGATTTGATTTGCATACAACTCAGCTGGTTGTACTATTTTTTTGCAATTTCTAATTAGACTATCTTGGAAACAGTGAATCAACAGCTGGTCGTTGTTGACATATCCCGTCATTCTCTGACAAAACATGGTAATATGAGCCTCAGGGCAGCTCGTCTTATTGTACTTTTCAAACTCCGGCATCTTGAACTTCGGAGGAAGTACCAGATTTAGAACTAGACTCAGCTTCCTAGCATCCACCTCGCATTGATAAACAACACTTTCCAATGCTTTAAACTTCCCCTCCAGCCATTTGCAGGGATCCTCAAACTCTTTTGGGAGTTCTACCCTCATCTTTTCCTCTTCTGCTACATCATCAAAATCAGGGACCATCGGTCTTGTCAGGTTACCCCCGGGTTAGAGCTCGAGCCTACGGGTGTCGATGGCGTTGGGGTGTCGATTTGAGATCGATATTGATGAGACATTCTCGGTGGTTGTGTTTGAGAATTTTTCGGGGCTAAGCTTGGAAGACAAGCAGAATTTCTATTTTCATCTTCAACATTGCCCACGGGGCCCTTTTCTTTATCTTGCTCTTGAGCCAACAAATGCGTTAACTAGCTCATCATACTCCTCTGGGACTCCAGCATCTAATCCCTCATGTCCTACTGGATCTTAGCCAACTGTTCTGCAGCTTGGTCTTGCATTCTTCCGCATCCGCTCTAACTTTTCCATCCTTTGATCCATTGCTTTTATTTTTTCGAGTGTAATAGCGGTGTTCCAGGACAACTATAATATAACCTCTAATTAAAAGGGTTGTCTTATGATATTTAATACAAATGATGTGATGCAATGCAAATGCATGAAATGCAATGCAAATGAATGAATGCAAAAATAAGAGGAGTCGATTCTGATTCAATTTCTTTTGGAATACTTATTGAAAAAAACAAAATCCTTTACATAAAACAGAGTCACATATACGACCTAGCTCTTATGCCCAAAGTTTTAACTTTCTCAAGAAGCGAAGCTAACTCTCGACCCCGGTCTAACTTTGACTCATATACTATACTTAACACATCAGCATGAACCGCTAAAGTTTGTAAATGGTCGGCCACTTCTCGTATCTGAGCCACAGCTTCGCCCATAAGGTAGTCTCTTTCTCTGACTTGGTTCTGAGATCGTTGAAGTTGTTCTTTCCCTCGCTGGTTGTCTGCCTCCAATAGTTGGATCCGGAGCTCACTGTTTTGCAGCACCATTTCGAGCTCCACCACCTTTCCCTTCAACTCTTCAATCTGGCTTAGGCTTGATTCCAACTTCACCGTAGAGTTGTGACTTTGACACAATGCCTTCTCTAATTCTGCTACTCGAGCTCTTAGCATCTTATTTTCGCTTTGGCTCTCACCCACAGTCTTTTTCAGGGCATCCTTTTGTGCTTGAGCCCCATAGAATCTCTTCTTCCACTGGTCGACCATGGCCTTCTCCTCCTGAACTTCTTGATGCCATTGTTCCGAGGTTTTACCCAGCCCAGCAGTCCTCATCGATAGATGCAACTTCTTGTAATCGGTCTTCAAGCTATCCAAATCTTCTTTTGCCTTCCTTTTTCCTTTCCTCAGCTTCTCAGCCTCTGATTTCTGGATATCAATATCTAACATCAAATTCATTTTTTCCTCTTCTAGTTGTTTTATCTTTTTCCCTAACTCTGAATTTTTACTTTCAAAGTCCTGCTTCATGATCTCCAACTCGAAGGACTACTTGTAGGTATTCTCTATCGATCGAAGCAAAGATCCCGTGTCACCGGATATTATCGTTTACTCTCGCTCTCGCCATGTATTATATTCGAGGTTGCCATTGGACCCATAACAACTCTTTTCATTCGGTGAATCTGCTTCCACGTATCAGAAACTTTTCGAACTCTTTTCTTATAATTATTTCCACTATACGAGAATTCAAACTGAGCTAACCCATGCGTTATTGGTATAAACTGTCTCGATTGGTATTGCCTTAGCACGAGCAAAGGAGCATACCCAACGACTTTTCAGATCCCTAACAGAGGAACCCAATCATAACTTCTACACCGGTAGAGGATTTCATCGGGAACGAACCAAGGAGCTCTCCATTCCACATCATTTTCCTGATGATTCTGAAGAAGTGCGATCCAGTTCTCTTCTGATATGTCATCTCTCCTGGGCGCGGCTGCCAACTCCTTTAATGGGGAGTACTTCACAAAAAAACCGACAAGAAGTTCTATCTACTTTCCAGAAATGGCTATGGAACCACCCCAACAACAGTTGTGCGCATATCATGAATCTTCCCTCACCTACTTTCCGGCACGAGTTCAAAGATCTAAACGTTTCAGCAAGAATCGCTGGTACCGGCGTAATCCCTTTGTCAAGACGATCGAACAAATCAATAACTGCTTCATCTACATGTCTCAAAGCCTTGGGAAAAATTACCAAGCCATAGATACTTAAGGCAAAAATGTCAACTTTCCTCTTAACATCTGGGTGTGCCACCATCAGATCTCTCAAGCTTATCCAAGGAATGTATTTCCCTTCACCATTCTGCTGAATTCATGCCATGACCCACTGTTCGCTCATCCCAGTGATACTCATCAGCTTCTTTACAAAAGTCGGTTGCATTAACTACTACAAGTAAATTTTATCGACCCAAGCCCTTTGACTGCGAAGCAGAGCCGTATATTCCTCCATGGTAGGCACCAAGTCCACTTCTTCAAATGTAAAACAGCTATAAGTGGGATTCCAATACTGAGTCATAGCCCGAAACAAGTGTTTGTCCACTCAGATGTCGAGTAAGTAGGGTAGATCACCATAATTAAGGTAGAAAAGCTGCCTAGTTGCTTCATCCCAACAAGCCCATATATCTCTTAGTTCTTCGAGCTCATTCTGTGTTACACTGATATGAGTGAAGTCCAATAATTCTGGTGTGTACCCTTCAGTTAGGCTATCCCCCTTCTCAAGCTGTGTCTTCTCTGACCATGTACGCACGGCCGCATTATCCTCTACTTTATCAAGAAATCCGTTCTTCATAACAAGCATTCTAACTTAGTAATTAAAACAGGAATCGATGCCTTTTAAGTATGAAATGACATGCAGACATGACCAAAATAAAACAAGTTAGTATCACATAAAAGTAACCAAAGTAAGTGAAAAATGTCAAACCACTATATAGGTAGCCACTAAGGTTTAGCATGGCCCTACCTAAGGTGGGCTCTTAAGGTTCGCTATATGTAGTTTAGTTCTAAAGAAATGGTACCTGAACCAGCCGATTCCTCAATCCTCACCCATTATAGCCTCATATTGATTGAGTTCAGTTCAGGGGAATACATTTCCCTATGGCCATGCGGAGGTGAAAACCTCACGGAACCATAGGTACGAATGTATCCCGGAAGCAGTCCCCTAGCCCATGCGGAGGTGAAAACCTCACGAAGGCATAGATTTTTGCTCCCACTTAAGGGTGTGGCCACAACGGTCATGTAATATGAATGCAAAAATATTTTATGTGTCTCAAACCAAAGCAGATATATGACGCGACATAGACTCATGCAAATGAAAAACGAAATCAAAAAATTTATTTTCGATAAAAAGGACATTAATCAACCAATTTTATGGCTTGACTCTCTTATTGTTTCCCAGTGGAGTCGCCAAGCTATCGAAACCATTTTTTTGTTTGGAAAGCGGGCCTACTTTTAAAAGGAAAATGGAGTCGCCACCAATCTTTTTGAAGTGTGATTGGGCCACTTTTGAAAATGTTTTGGTCTACAATTTTAAGAAAATGGGCTCGAGTCGATTCACATACGAGGAAGGATTAGCACCCTCAAACGCCCAAAATTGGTACCGTATTGATTGATTAATGTCCTTAATATCAAAAATTAAAAAATATTTTAAAATATGAATCTTTAAAATGTTTACATAACTCGCATTGGATATCGAAACTCTCTTGTTTCGAAAAGTTGAAATACCACATCCAGCACGATAGGACACAATGTTTCAAACTATCGATACCAAGATCATTTCATGATTTCCAAAATTCATGTCTTGCAATTTAAAAGGGTATTTCACTATTTGGCCAAACCAAAAATCAAAATCCAGCATGATTGGGCACGATTCCTTGAATTTCCAATCATGAAATATTGCCTTTATTTTCAAAAAATACGATCAAAATTTTTAAAGGATATTTAGCGATCCCGAAAATTGAGCCGAACACGATTGCATGATTTCCCAAACTTCCAAACACACAAAATTTCCTTTGTGAAACATTTTTATGTTTTTGAAAAAAAAAGCAAAAATAAAAACGTGAAAATGCAAACACAATGATAATAGGAATAACAATAAATAAAAAAAGAAAAAAACAAGTAATATTATAATTATAAAATGATATATAACAAATAAAATAAATAGTAATAAAAATAATGAAAGATAAAACTAATAATAAATAATTAATAATGAATATAAAAAATCATTGTAATGATATTAACAAGTAATAAAAAAAGTACTAAAAAATAAAGGTATACGATAATAAGAAAAATAATAGATATAGAGATAATAATATATAATAAGACAACTAAAGTAAACCATAATATATATAATAATAGATTATAATAGTATGTAAAAAAACAATAAAGAAAAATATTAGTAATAAAATAATATAAATGATAAATATAATAATAAGAATAATAATATATATAATAATGGTAAATATAGTATAGAGAATACGGTCATAATAATAATATACACATAAAAGTAATAAACAATATTAAAAATAATTAATTTAATAGTAAAATCACCAAAAATAACCGAAAATGGACTAAATCGGACCAAAAACAAGAGTTTTGGGGCAAAATTAGAGGTGAAATAGAAGGAAGGACCAAATCGTGATGCGCGCGACATGGAGGGACCAAGATAGCAATAAACCCCCTGAAACGCAACACCTGAGCACGGACTAATTTGAAGTAGCGAGCAAGATTCGGGGCCAAAATTAAAAAAATAAATAAAAGCTGGAAATGGGCCGCAATTGAAACAACAACGCGAAAACGAGGACCAATCGCGAAATTTACCCATTTAGGGTGAATGCGCATGGACCCCCCAACTAAACGGCGCAGTACTTTAAATGTTTTAAAACATAAAAACAACATTTTGCCTTTTTGCCTTATTCCTCAGAAATCAAAACCAAAAACTGATTCTCCCCCCCGGTTCTCTTATTTTCTTGGGTTTGAGCCCTTTCTCTCGGTGAATCCACCGAGAATACACCGTCGTGGGTCAGAGGAAATCGAGGTAAGCTTTTATTTTTTTATTTTTATAAAACCTGATCTATATATTATAGTTTTGAAAAACGGAATAAAAAAATGATGATATTCGAAAATAATAAAATCGGGAAAAAAATAAAGAGAAAAAAATAAAAGTAAACCTTGACTAATTCAGTGTCTGTAGTGTTTTTCTCTAAAAAATTCCTAATATTTTGTGCTCGTATCTTATTGCTTTTTGTCTATAAAAAACCTCCCTTTTACACTGTTATTCCGGCTCTTATATAGTCATTTTTACAAACGATTTTCCTCTATTTTGAAGGTACACGGAGGCTGTAGGTGGCGTGCGTGATGGCGCATGATGCGGAGGAAGGCTTTGCTGGCAAGGGTCGTGCGACGTGGGGTTGTTGGCGGAATATGCATGTGTGAGGGCTCCTTGCATCTGATCTAGGGTTCACTTATTTTGCAAACTCTTGGGCCGTTTGGGCTGTTAACTTAGTTGGACCCCGATATTCCTTTGTGATGGACTGTTGAATTTTGTTTTATTGGGCCTAGGTAAGAAATTGGGCCTTACAATTATTATTAAAGTTCTATAATTAAAAATTTTAAAAAATATTTTATTAATATAAAGTATAACTTTATGGCTTAAGGGGCGAATGTTTTACAATGTAGCATCAAATCTAAAAGACATGATAATTTGTATATAAAATATAAAATTTGAGATCCATCTTTGAACTTAAATATTTGTATAAAAAAAAAAAATTTAAGTATCAAATTAAATATTAAAACTAAACTTAAAATATTAAGCTAAACAAAAACATGCAAAATAATTGAAGAGAAAAAGGACAAAGGACAGGCAGGAGGTTGATCCCCAAAAGTTGATAAATTTATATTTTACTCCTTTTATAATTTTAAATTATTTGTCCGTTTAAGCGAGGTGCATGCATGGGTAAATCTAACAATCTCCTCACCGGAAAGTAATCAATAGTTAGAGGCTGAATTATAGGTACCATTTACTGTTGTGATCAATCATTAACATACCCTACGGTCTGTGGGTTTATATTAATACAATATTGACTTTTAAACATAAATAACGTGATGTAATTGGCTATCACATCATCATCATCACCTTTAAAGTTTTATTTCTGTAGCGTTTTAAGGATTCCCATCTAACCGTCAAATTCCAGCAACCAACACATGACTTTTACCTAACATGACATTTTGGGTCACGTGTCACAACTATGTGTTTTCTTGGTATCAATTTGAAAATTAGAACTATATAGTTAATAAGAGATTAAAATATTAATCTAGCTTTTCATCATTGTCCTTGTTAGGTCATTGGAAGCACTTGTGAACGTCCTACCCCAAAATTTCAATATCATTTAACTTTTCTAAAATCTAAAATCTGAAATTACTTTAACTATATCAATATATATTTATATATAAATGAGGTAATAAAATCAACCCTCAATTATTTTTTTATTTTAGGCTGTAGTGAATGTTTACATCATTTATTAATTTCGTATTCACAAAATTTAAAATTTGAATTTACCCAAACTATATATATATATATATATATAAGGAAATAAGAGCATTCCTCAATTATTGTCCTTTTAGGCCTACAACATGAAAAGTTATATGTAAAACACTTAGGAACTTCATAATTTCACATCTTTCAATTTCACAACATTATATAATTTTAAAATTTTATACTTTTCGAACTTTTGAGAGTTTATTTTTCTTTTAAAAGTAAAAGATTCAGAATTAAGACAAACCGAAGAAGAAATGAACAAATTATATATGGTTCTTAACTCCCTCAACTTAAATGGTGGTGCCAAAATATAAAAACTCGGTGCATATTCATGAAAAAAAAATTGTGTAGGTGAAATGAAGTTGCCTTATTAACATTCCGTCGAGTTCACTGTAACATGCTGAAACTCTTCTTTCAACAAAGTTTCAAAGCTAAAAAAAAAAAAAAAAAATTGAGAGAGGATAAAAACTGAAGAGGTAATTAAGCCATTTTAAAATCTAAAATGACCCAAAATTCATAGTCACTAATATTCTCATAGGGACAAATCAATGATGCATGTTTTTGCATTAGACATTTTTCCACATGCAATTTTCTTTTGGTCCCCCAACCATAATAGGAGGTAAATTTTCCAAGTAACTACGGCGTACACTGTTTTGGTTGCATGTGTTATTTTTTGGGTTAATTCCATGACAAGTCCTTTAATTACAGATCAAATTTTAAATCCATCTTTAAACTTTTAAAATATTTTAATCAAAGATCAAACGAAGGAATGAGGTTAAAAACAAGAATGGTAGTATTAACCAGACACGTCAATGAGTTATTTATTTTTCAACATCCAAATTACAGTAATTTTCTCATAACATGCAAACTTCCAACAAGCAAAAAGAAGTATTTATTATTTTTCTTTTAATCTTAAGAAAATCACTGTAGCTGTACTGATACTCGTATCATGGCCATTCATCAGTGTCAAGCAAAAAGGCCAATGATTCCAAATCGGTGGCACCATTGTCATCAAGACAATGACTTGTAGACCAATCCTTAAACATTGCCTCACCTAACGGAAAGTGCTGCTGCATAGGATTCTCCTCAAATTCTCCACCATCGTGTGATTTCAACAGTTCATTGATCTCAAAGTTCAACAAGTCCGAGCCGCCATCACTGTACAATGACTCAAGCATTTGAATTCCATTGTGAGCTTCAATTGTTGCAATACCACCGCCTATTTCTTCATTATTATTTGCATAGTGATGTTGACCATGTTGATGAGTTGTAGGTGGTTGTAATGGGACCATCACCTTGCTGCTACACCTAATAGCTTTAGTTCGAATCACTTCAATTTTGGTTGAACTTTTTGAGGGTTCATTGAGTCTAGACTCGGTTTGTATCGTTTTAGCTTCAATGGAAGCTTGAGCTTTAGCTCTCTTACCTAAGGTAGTGTTCCAGTAGTTCTTGATTTCATTGTCTGTTCGCCCGGGTAGCCTTCCAGCTATTAAAGACCATCTGCGAGTTCATACCCTTTAAACAAGGTCTCGAGTTTACTAAGCTGAAAGGAGAGAGAAAGAGAGATTACAAACCTGTTGCCAAGAAGATTATGGAGTCTTATAATGAGTTCTTCTTCATCATGAGAGATGTTGCCTCTTTTAATGTCTGGTCTAAGATAATTCAGCCATCTAAGTCTGCAACTTTTGCCACATCTCTTCAAACCTGCATTTTGGGGGATATAAACCATCTAAAGGCATGAAATGAAAAGCATAATTACAATAATTTCACTTTGGGGTTATATATATACCAGCTCTCTTGGGGAGGTTTCTCCATTTGCCTTCACCATGAACATGAATATATGATGTAAGTATTTTATCTTCTAAAGCAGTCCAAGCTCCTTTGTTGAGTCCTTCCTTGGAGCAACATGGACTCCTTCCCATATTTCTCCTAATCTCTCTCTCTTTTCCTCACTGTCTCCCTCTATTTATAAACCCATAAAAATGGAAGATGACCCCATGCATCAACAATTAAAAAGACTTCAATGCAAAGCAAATTATTAATACATGTGTGTGTGTATATATATACATGGTTAGGCGCGCTTCAAAAATTGAAAATACTAAAATCTATATATGAAGAAATAATGTGTATTTTTGTAGTTTCAATCAAGAAGAAATGTATGGCAATCTAATATTGTGTAGGAAGTTGAAATGAATAATGCTTTAGAGAAAGCCAATAATTTAGGGGTTATGATGTATGTGGGGCACTGTGAATGGCAAGTGGCAAAAGAAGATAACACATGCTCTATTATGTGTGTTTTGGTGTGTTTTTAAAATTTGGTTTAAAAAAAAGTGTAGAATGTCAAGTCTCATACAATTTTGTCAGTTTCTGTTTTCAGCAGCCTATTATTTGTCACTTTACTGGGCCTTTTACATTCAACTTCCATCGCAGAATCTTGTTCTACCTTTGTTTTCTTGCCTGAGAAAGTGAAAGGAATTTTCCCATTCAATATGATGGAAAAGAAAAAAAAAAGAAAGAAAGAAGTTTTTAGGTTGTGTTTGCTTCTTTGCTTCAAACAGGGTTATTTGTAGGGGTAAATTGCATCTAAGGTCATTAAACTGTTAGTAAATTTATGTTTTGGTCGATCAACTTCAAAAACTTATAAAATGATCATGAAATTATCCAAAAAATATTTATTTAAGTTACTTGATTGTTAAAATCTCTACTATATGGCCTTCTCTGTATGCACTGCCTGTACCAATCGAAAGCTCTCGTTCTTCTTCTCTTTCACAGTTCAAATTTTTTTCATGAAACAACTTTGAATGTTATGAATTTGCAACTAAAATCTAAACAGCTTTCTTCTTCGATTTTTGACACTAACCATCAGATCGACTTGGATCTAAAGTATATTCTTCTACTCGTTGATGAATATTGATCTTCCGTACTAATTGTCGAATCATTATTGGAGCTCTCACTTAACAATCTAGTGACTTTAAAACTTTTAAAATAGTTCAGTGACTTAAATGAAAACTTTCGAATAATTTAGTAACTATTTTATAATTTTTTAAAGTTGAGTGTGATTAAAACATAAACTTACTAATAGTTTAGGGACATCATGTGTAATTACCTTTTTTTTTTTCTATTTATTTAGATAAGCTGTTATATTTTCATTATACAAAAAACAAACCTTAAATTTAATTGGTTTTCAAAGATGCCCTTAAATTTTGATTGGATCCCGAATAAGCCCTTATCTTGTTCTTGTTCTTTATATAAAAATTGTGGATGTCCTACTACAACATCTCATTGCATGTTTAAAATCATTTGTGATATAAAGATTCCAGATATAATGAATTGTTTCGCACTCTAATTTTGTAAAAAAAAAAAAATCATTTTAATTTTTCATTTAATTTTTCACTTCTTTTAACCTTTAAATTTATATTGTTTATTAAGTCATCTCAAAATGGATGGAAAAGTTGACATTAGTTAACTTTGTTAATGTGGCATGCACGTATATTGCCACATGGATGCCACGTAAGCAATTTATTTTTTAAAATTTTAAAATTAATTAATTACTAACATGACATACACATGGATTGTCACATGGATGTCATACCAACAAAGTTAACACACATTAATTTTTCTATTCATTTTGGGGTAAATTGACAAACGGCCAAATAAATCATTACTTCAAAATTTTAATATCAGACTTTTAAGTTCATTTTTAATGCAATACAACTATCTTAATTTTTATTCATCAAATTAAAACTATAATTAAATTAAATTAAATCTATATTATATTGAAGCATAGTTATTGACCTTGACTTCTCATCTAAATAAATTAATTTTATAATAAGATTTTAACTTTCATCAATATTAGAATATAACAATTTTGAATTTATGTGTGTGGTTGAATTGCGTGTTGTCCCAACAATATCCCACGATAATGTCTTAAATGAAATGAAGGTCTAAAGAGCGTTGAAGTACTCAACGATGAGGGTTTAAAAAAGCATGGACTCCTTCGTATGGTGCAATATTGTCAATTCCTCTCTTTAAAATTTTATGATATTTTAAAAAAATCATATAATTATAGTTTTAAAAATATCTTCTTTTATAGTTTTAGAAAATAAATCATTAATTTTAAGATTTTTTAGATTTTTTATATTTTTAAATTTTTTATTTGACGGAATTATTGATAGGAAAAATTTAAAAGTATCAAAATTAATGTTTTTGTTAAAGGGGTAATGAAAGTTAACAAACAAATCACTAAAATGTAACAAACCAATAATAATAGCGACTATTATATAACTAAACACAATTTTAATTAAATTTGTGTGTGGTTGAGAGGTTTGGTTGCCCTAAGAAACTAGGGAAGGGTAGAATCTCGAACTAATGGAGAGATCGATTTAACATATATAATTAATGCTCAAATAATTTGTAAGTGAATTTTGGTTCTTTGCCTATTAATTACAACATTACATAATCATGGAGTCATTCTACTATATTACTATGATTTAACTCTCCCTTATTATATACCATCATGAAAGTCACTTATTAAGTGCTTATTCAATGATCTTGTCAAAAATGTGTTTACTCTCATAGGATATCCTCAATCTTTTTGGGATAAATCCGTTCTCTCAATATAATTTTATTTTATCTCATGATAACCATTATATTTTCTTTCATAAAAAGTCAATTACTAATAAATAGTAATTAAATCAATCATCTCTAAGATAAATTATCTGTGACCACACTACTTTTCTTCCATGATTCTGGTTACACTAAATTATTGCTCCATGCCCCCACAAGAGATTATCGACATCTTTAGTGGCTATCATTCCCTTAAACTCCTTGGGCTTTATGACTTCAATCTAGTGCTTTGGCATGGCTTCGAGAACACCTCCCCCCACGGTTGCTTTGGATGTCGTGAGGTCTCCCTTAAGTTCCTCGAGTTCCTTCATTAAGGCTTGCCGCCATAGCCTCTAGCGTATCAGTCTGTTAGGCAAGTATGCCTATGGTCTCGAAAAAGGCCCCTTGAACCGCCCCTTGAGGCTTGAGCTCCTCTCTTGTTGACTCGAGTACTTTGACACGCCCCTCAATGACTTCTATGTTGGTAATGAGTTAAACAAATTCAACTCAACCTTCACCATATGGATCTCCACAGTCACTAATAGGTTTCTAGAGCTCTCCCTTAAGCTCACCTTCTTACCCTTGGTCGTCGCATGGGCTTCCTCCTCTTGGTGTCTTACCTTCGATTGGGACATCATCGCATTGGCATCATCGAAGCAAACTAGTTGTCACATGCTTGTACTTTTGATGAGTAATTGTGTGGCCTTGAACAAGTTATCACATGATTTTTAATTTTTATACAATTATAATTTTATATTTTATAATTTTATAAAATAAATTATAATTTTAATTTTTTAAATTATTGTTAAGAAAAATTCTAAAAGTATCCAAATGTTAATTTAGCTATAGTTCAAGGCTTAATTAGTTACTAACCCTTTGATTTAATGTGTCATGTCATCATTTCACTAAAGGATAATAAAAGTTAGCAAATAAATAATCAAAATATAATAACCCAATAGTGTTCTTGGTTGTTATCCAACATTCAAACTTAAGTTATCAAAACGTAATTTGAATAAAAATTTAGTGGTCGTTAATATAATTTACCCAAATAATAAATAACAAAAAAAATTGAGAGCATAAATGTTAGTAAAACGTTCTTCTCATCTTTAGACAAAGATAGCTTAAAAGATGACAAAAAAAGAATATTATTTGAATTTTCAATTAATGTGAGTGAAACTTGTAGGAGAAGCTAAAATTTAAAGAAATAAGTCACATATTTGTAATAGATAAGAATAGAAAATTTATATTGGAAAAAGCTTTTAAATTTTTACAAATATAAATGCAAATGATAGGGGAAATTTCAAAATTATTGGAAAGCTAATTTAATTTAGTTAATGTACGAGTGTATATAAATAAATATACTAAAACATATTTTTTACTAAAATGTATTTTGATGTTGTTTTTCACGATGCAGATTGGCTATCTCTTTTTGGATTATTTGTTGGAAGATATGGAAATAGAGGGAATTTGTGTGTTCCAAGATTCTCCCTTCAACGTAAGTAGTGTGATCCTCTCCTCTTGGTGGTGCGTGGGTTGTATTAAGCAGGGGCGGGTCAAATCAGGGGAAAGCAATATTAATCGAACTAGGAATCAAAGATGGATTTCACCGTCCATTGGTTTCTTTAAACTGAATATAGATGGTGCTCGAAACCTGAAATTGAGTCTTACTTGGTCAGCAACAGTAGCGTGTAATGAGTATAGAGGATGGATGTGGGGAATAGAAAGAAACATTGGAAGATGTAATGTATTACAAGCTGAGCTCTGGACTATTTATGATGGACTCCAATTAGCATGGGAAGCTAAATGGGTAAATATTATTATTGAGTTTGATTGTGCTCTAGCTATTCAAGGTGTTCATAGTGATGGTAGAGAACATTCTAACAGAGATTTGATTCTGCGAATTCAAGAACTATGCAGTCATGAGTAGAGAGTGCTCTTTAGGCAAATTCCTAGAGAGGTGAACTCTGATGCGGACACTTTAGTTGATCTGATGAAAGGTTTTCTAATTGGCGAAAGAGTTTTTCATGTAGCCCCTCCTTTGGTTGATGGTAAGATACAGATGGACAGATGCTCTCTGCTATCCAACTCTGATTCTACTATTAGCTCGTAATTAATACTTTTATATCTTGTTACAAAAAAAAAAAAAACATATTTTTTACTAATAAAGATTTGGCTTTATGAGAAAAAAAAACTACTTTTTTAGTATTAACGATTTGTACTAGTGAATAGAATGAGATTCGTCCATTCACTATCTAAAAAAATAGATCTACCATATTCTTTTATTATGTATGAAATTTATGGTTTCAATTGAAAATTTTGAGTTCTTACACTACATCTGAAACGAGGGGAAGTGAGGGAAAAGTAATACAATAAAGGAAAGGAAATGATTAATATTTTCTTTATTAATAAACTATGATTTTAAAATTTTAGGATTTTATATTTTAATATTTGATGAACTACAAACATTCGAATCAAATTTCAAATTTTAGTTTAGGCCAATACGAATCAACCTAGACTACTATTGATAGATAAAAAAAAGTTCAAATAAATGTTTAAGGGCTTATTGGAGTTTTTTTTTCAAATACACAAGGGTTATTCTAAATAAAGGGACAAAGTTGAAGGACTAATTTAATATATTAACCTAATTTCGAAGAACATTCCTCGGATCTTTCCCACTTTTATGTTTATACTTACCATATTGCCGAAGTGATCCAACTAAAACATACAGTTGGCTGGAGGTTACGAAGGCAGGAAATTTATGATTTTTTATTTAAAAATTAATAAATTATTTATATTATATATTAAATTAAAAATAAATTAATTTTTTATTAAAAATTTCATTAATTTTTACTATTAAAAACTAGAGTGATTAACAGAATAAATTAAATAGTTAAATGTTGCGTGCCACGCATAACTCACTTTGAAGTACATGACTCGATTTTTAATAGAGAAATGGATGAAATTTTTAATAAAAAAATTAATTTATTCTTTTATCTAATATATAGAGACTAATTTACCTATTTTTTAAATATAATAAACAAAACATAATCTAACTTTTAATAAAAGATTTCAATAATACATTCTATTTCAGCAAGCTTAACAAAGGGCAAGGCAAATGCGTTGGCCGTCTCTGTTTTGTTTTGTTCTTTTTTGCCTTTGGACCACTTTGGCAAGTTTTCTTTATGTGATAAAAGCATGTTATCATGCCTTGGGGTGGGTCTTATTATTATTTAAAAAAAAAAAAACCAAAGTTGCCTTTTTAGAGAACAGAAGAATTTTTGTTATTTTACTATTTTTCAGAATTTGTTTTTTCATTTTTATCATAGTTTTTTAATTTCAGTGTATAATTTTATATCATCGATGAATTTACTGACGACGCATTATTAAAAATTAAATCAATTTTTATAATATTTTATTATAATGTATTATCATCTGACTATTTGATATGAAAGAGTGGGGGAAAAGGGGAAGATAGTGCCAAATACCTGTTTGGTATACATGCCTATCAACATTAATGTCCAACAGGAGTGATCAGTTGACGCTCACCGATGTGAACGCAAAACGATAAATGATTTCTCTTGCGAATACATGGCGGTGTATATTTAGGGCTGGCCGAATATCTCCAACCCCCTGGGATTCAATCTGTTTCCAATGTATATGGGTGGTTTATTTTATTTTTATTTTTTGAAAAACCAATTTAAAGTACAATAGGTATTTAATTGAAACAAAAGAAAATTTGAGGGTGTTTTGAAGGGTAGTGCCGTATGAGGGTCTTTTATAAGGTAGTGCGGTCTGACACATACCAATTACCATACTGAGTAAAAAATTATTATTTTTATAGTGATATCATTTGATACATTGGTGGAACCAGTTGAAAATTTAAAAAAAAATGGCTGATTAGTGACATCGGAGGGTAACACTTGACAGTGTGGCGGCACCAAAATTTATATTTGTATTTTCTTTCTAACCCTCTCAAAAAAAAATTATTGTTGTTTATCAGTTTTGAAACAAAAACAAGAGAAAAAAATTGAGCTGTTAAAGTTAGAGGGTAAAAATCTTAAGTTTAAAATAGTGACAAAAGTCTTAAATTTGGATCCCTATAGCTATTAGAAATCAAGATTGAAGATCGATAATATTTATTTTCATTTTAAAATGAAGTTTTTTTTAACTTTAGAAATCAAGTTTGAGTTAATAAAGTTAGTTTGTAATTATTTTTATGTAATTTTATTTTATTTCTAGTTATGTGACTATATATTGATAATTAATTTCTAGTATGAGATGTAAGTTATATTATTAGATAAAAAAGCTATTGTTTTAAAATGGTATGAATTATTTTATAGCAATTAATATATTTTATTTTACTTTATTTTACATATTTAATATTGAAGATGAATAATAAATTCTTTTCAAAACTCCAACACAAACAATTATTTTTTTGTCCTCTTACTTCAGCCGTTCTTTTTGGGAAAAATATCCAAATATACCAAAAAAATTAAAAAATTATGGAATTGGGTTGATTTCTAGAAAATTTACAGAAAAAGTCGATTCCCCACAAAACGCGTCCACGTCAGCGCGTTTTGTGGAGAAATAACAGTGCCCCGAGCACGCGCTTTAGCCTGCAACGATAAAAAAAAAAAAGGTCAAATTTTTTTGACCGTTAGGGGTCCAACAGTAAAAAAAACAATAAAAACCCCTACAACCCTTTTATTTCTTTTACACTTTAATCCTTACTCAAATTTCTCTCAAATTCTTCTCAAATTTCTCTCAAATTTCTCTTAAAGTCCTTCAAACTTCCTCTGAAATTTTGAAATAGTCCTTTACTATTTACAAAAAAACCCTTTTTAATTTTTTTAATATTTTTTTGGAAAATTTTAAAATTTTCGATCGTATTACAATGGCCGGGGAATTACTTCGTCTAGACAACAAGCACATCTCCGTCAATCAAATGCAAATGGTAAGTTTTAATTTTAATTTTTCAATATTATTTAATATTTTTTAGGTTCATGCAATTTTAATTAATTTTTATTTTATAATGTTTTAAACAGTCTGTAGATCGGGTGTTGCAATGTTATATTCGCAATATGCATGGTCTCCCATCGCCGTTGATCGAGAATTACCTGCGGGAAGTGGGTTTTTGACACGTGGCCACGATAGGCCGGGGGTTTAAGTTGGAGCTGCCTTTGATCAGTGCGTTGATAGAGAGGTGGAGACTCGAGAAGCACACTTTCCATCTTCCATGCGGAGAGTGTACTTGTAATACCCCTATACCAGGTTCAATCATGCAGACCCGGTATAAGACTATTACATTTGGTGCCAAAACAATTATGGCCAGATACTGTTTAATTAAAACATTTGTATATAATATTTTAACTTACCAACCATTTTTGTTCACTTATTTATTGTTTATTAATTCATTCCATATATACCAAAATACTTCAAGTAACTGAAAATAGATAAAATTTCAAGAACTTACATTTTAATCCCTATCACATGGGAACACCTTTGAACTACATATGTACATGCCATTTTAATACAAAATATAGTACCTACTTTTGTAGTCCTTGAGGATGTGATGAGATGAGCGATCTTTTAGTTTGACTTCTCTCCTAGTCTAATTGTACCTACGCGTTAAAATAAACGCGTTAAGCCGGTGAAGGCTTAGTAAGCACCACAAGAATAATTAAATAAGTAAATAATCATAACAAAATATTTTAAACTCATTCAATTATTACATATCGACTCACATATAAGTTTCTTCAACTATGCCTTGCTTTAATAAAATTTAACTTATCTTTTGTAAGGTATAAATCTTACCTTAACACATCAGTAATTCACTTTTGTTCTCAATTCACATTCTTAGCCCAAAGTAGACTTTATAGAACACACCGGATATACGGAACAAATACAGAGGTGCATTATGATGCACAAGTGAACAGAGAGCACCAATGTGCTAATAATCGAGAGCACCGACGCTAATAATCGAGAGCACCAACGTGCTAATATCGAGAGCACCGACGCGTGCTAATATCGAGAGCACTGGCGTGCTAATAATCGAGAGCACCAACGCTAATATCGAGAGAGCGCTTAAAGTTCCTTAATGGCATGCCACTAATATCTCAAGTAGTTCTAAATTTCGTCTACTTGGGCATTAAAGCTAAATCCCATATATTTAAATAATTCACATAAATAATTCAAAAGGATAAATAACAATAATTTAAAATTCTTGTAGTACTTACAGCAAAAGGTTGAGGTGATATAAATTCTTCTTCCTTCACTCCTTAACCTTCTCTTTTCCTTTTCTTCAATTTCATATAAACATATAACATTTATATGTTAAAATAATCAAATAATTTCCTGTACTATTTAATAAATAGACATGTATTTTATGATAAATTCAACCTTTCTTACTTTTGCTCACACTTCAATTTAATCCTTTACTCATGAACTTATTCAAAGCTGTCCTTTTGTGTCATAGTCACAAAATTATTTATTTCCAGAGCTACAAAACTCCAAATGAAGAATCGTAAATTTTTCCTGAAACTAGACTCACATATATTCATACCATAAAATTTTTAGAATTTTTAGCTTAGCCAATTAGTACAGTTTATTCATCAAAATCACCCCTATTCTGCTGTCTGGAAGTTCTGACCCTTCTTCACCAAAAATTAATTATCTCTTCATACAGAATTCATATGATGTTTCCGTTTATTTCTATTGAAAATAAACTCATTCAGGATTCTAAACATATAAATTTAAGCCCTAATTATTTTTCTCCATTTTTTATGATTTTCCAAAGTCAGAACAGGGATCTCGAAATCACTTTGAACCAGTCTTACAAAAATCTAAATATCTAAAATACAGAATTCCTTTGCTTTCCTGTTTCTTTCATATGAAACTAGACTCAATAAGCTTTAATTTCATATCTCATTCAGCTTCTAATTCCACTTCTACGATTTTTAGTGATTTTTCAAAGTTAGTCTACTGCTGCTGTCCAAACTGTTTTAGTGCAAACTATTTATTACAACTTTTCCCTAAGCTTTCAATAAATGATAATTTCGTCCCTGCTCAATTAACTACTCAGCTGAGCTGATTTTCTCAATAAACACTTTATTCTATTACTTTAAACTACTTTATAATCTTTGGGAATCAGAATTTTAATAATAGACTTTAATTCCAAACATTTTCACAATTTAATTCTTAAAATCAATTTCTAACTAGATATTCCATTAATTAAACCCCTAATTCATCAATTTGATCCACATAGCTCATGTTTAAAAATCTAAGAATTTCCAGAATTTCAATTTAATTCAACAAAGCTTTGTTCTAAAACTTATAAAGCATCAAAATTAAAGAGAAGGGCTAAATTGACCTACCAATTAAACATCCAAGCTTTAAACCATCAATTTCTCCTTTTCTTTCTTTCCCTTTTCTTCCCCTGCTCTCTGTTTCGTTTGCTTCTCTGTTTCTGTTTCTATCTTTTTTTTCCTTTAGTTTGTTTATATAATATAATATTATAATAATATAATATAATATAAATATATAATATAATAACATACTTTAAAAAATCTCAGATTTTCATACTTAACTGCCTCAACTTTACAAAATGGCATAATTGCCATTTTGGTCCTTTATAATTTCTTTTAATCTATAATTCAACTTTTACACCTTTTTAATTTAATCCTTTTTATTTAATTTCCTACCCAAACGTTAAAATTTTCTAACGAAAGTTTAATACTACTTTACTAACATTTTATAAATATTTATAAAAGTATTTCCTATCATATAAATATTCATGCAAATATATTGAAATAAATTTCTATTTAAATCGGATTTATGGTTGCGAAACCATTATTCCGATAACCTTGAATTTAGGCCATTACAGTACTATCACTCTGGAAGATGTGCGATTCTTGATTGGGATTGCGGTGGGCCGGGCCGATAGTCACCGGGTCCGCAACTTCTACTGATTGGGGAGTCGTATGCTACGAGCTTTTGGGTGTCATTCCGGATAACATTCAAGGAGCTCGGATCGAGAGGCCTGGTTACGAAACACATTCCCGGAGCCGAATGAGGGTTCGACCGAAATAGAAAGAATACGGTATGCTCAGGCATACATTCTTCAGATATTTGGAGGCTATCTGATGCTTGACCTTTCTAGAAACCTCGAACACTTAAGATGGTTGCTGAAGCTTGTTGATTTCAGAACAGCCGGTGAATTGAGTTGGGGGTCTGCCGTGCTATCAAGGTTGTATTGGGAGATGTGCGGGGCGAAGCGGCCGAGTAATGCAAAAATCGGAGGTTGCCTATCACTACTGCAGTCATGGGCATGGTTTCGATTTCTATTTTTACGTCCTCGACTCGACCACCCATATTCATTCCCACTGATAACGAGGTAAATTTAATGTTATATTTTACAATTATTACTTAGATTTATAGTATAATTGTATGCTAAAAATTTATTTAATTAGGTGCAACCATTCATGAGTTATGCACCAACTTATTTAATTAGGTGTAATTTAGTTTTAATATATTTAATAAATAAGAAGTTTTTTTATTTTTTATTTTTTATAATTTATTTTTAATATATTTAATAAATAAGAAGTTTTTTATTTTTATTTTATTGTAATTTAGTTTTAATATATTTAATAAATAATAAGTTTTTTATTTTTATTATATTTTAATTTAGTTTTAATATATTTAATAAATAAGAAGTTTTTTATTTTTAATTTAGTTTTAATATATTTAATAAATAAGAAGTTTTTTTATTTTTATTTTTTGTAATTTAGTTTTAATATATTTAATAAATAAGAAGTTTTTTATTTTTTATTTTTTGTAATTTAGTTTTAATATATTTAATAAAATAAGAAGTTTTCTTTATTTTTTATTTTTTGTAATTTAGTTTTAATATATTTAATAAATAAAAGTTTTTATTTTTATTTTTTGTAATTTAGTTTTAATATATTTACTAAATAAGAAGTTTTTTATTTTTTGTAATTTAGTTTTAATATATTTAATAAAATAAAATTTTTCTTTATTTTTATTTTTTATAATTTAGTTTTAATATATTTACTAAATAAGAAGTTTTTTATTTTTATTTTTTGTAATTTAGTTTTAATATATTTAATAAAATAAGAAGTTTTCTTTATTTTTATTTTTGTAATTTATTTTTAATATATTTAATAAATAAGAAGTTTTTTATTTTTATTTTTTGTAATTTAGTTTTAATATATTTAATAAAATAAGAAGTTTTCTTTATTTTTATTTTTTGTAATTTAGTTTTAATATATTTAATAAAATAAGAAGTTTTTATTTTTTATTTTTTGTAATTTAGTTTTAATATATTTAATAAAATAAGAAGTTTTTATTTTTTATTTTTATAATTTAGTTTTAATATATTTAATAAATAAGAATTTTTTATTTCATAAAATAATAGTTGCTTATATGTTTTTGTAATTTAATTTTAATATATTTTATAAAATAGAATTTGTTTAATTTTTTTGAAATTTAATTTTAAAATAAATATCTAATTTTTGAGAAAGAAAGTTACCGAGATTTGCTTTGTGTTAAATCGACAAAAGCGCCCACGTAAGAGCGCTTTTGATGATTTGGCACAAATCGTGTCCCCAAGGGCGCATTTTCCTGCCATTTCCCCACAAGACGCGCTGACGTGGACACGTTTTGTGGGGAATCGGCCATTTTCCGTAAATTTTCTAGAAACCGACCCAATTCCGTAATTTTTAATTATAGTATATTTAGGTATTTTACCCGTTCTTTTATGGGTAGGGGAGGGGACCAGATGTAATATATATGGGTAAGAGAAGGGAAAAAAAAATAGAGTGTGCCGGCTAGGCTATCATGACTAATTGGTCCCGCAGATAGCGGGGCATCAGGTCGATGCTATATAACTGTCACGATAGCCTATCCAACACCCCTTACCTTATTTTTTCTTTTACAACTTTTTTTTTAAATTAGACACGTATTTTTTTTAATTCAACTGGTGTCGCCAATGTGTCAAGTGGCACTATAAGAAATTTATTTTTTTCTCATTCGATATTCGTGCTATATTTAAAGAAAATACTCATACTTTTTTTTGGTGTTCCCGGAAAAATTTGTATGTAGTCTTACATTATTTTTAAGTTATCAATAATATTTGATATTAATAACTTAAAGAACTTTTATAATATTTTATGTAAATTGAGCATAATTCATTTTAGTTTTTCGAAATGGATGTAGTCTTACCTTATGCTTTAATAATATAATTAAATAAGTGTATGAGTATTTTAATTATTTTACTTAGGTTATAATTTTAATATGGAGCCCCATTTACAATATTTGAAAATTGAAAACATATATTATTATAATATTTTTTATATTATTGGTAATTTAAATATTTACTATACCATTTATTTATATAGTTATAGGGTAAAAAATATTAATTAAACACTTACCGAAAAAGTTCAACCAATTAAACCTTTAGTGATGAAAACAAAACCAGTAGATTCTCTCCGTTAATAAAATCTATCGTATTGACTATTAACAGCCATAGACATGATTGACAAAAAAACATGAGAAGTTTGCATGTTACTTATGACGTAGCATATTAGGTCAATAAAAATTAAAAATGTATGCACATAATGAACTTAAAAGAAAATAATATACACATTTATTTGAATCTAGACATCTATTTGTCCTGCTTCATTCTAAATATCACATACTTCATTTTGTTTAGCAAAGTATAGCTAATAAAATATGATTCCCTATAATAAAAATTCCAAGAAGTAGACATAAATTTGAAAAAATATATCAAGGCAGAATTTACATTAGTAACAACTAGTCAATGACAAAGAAAGCCTTCTGCCAGTCAATAGTTGTGGAGTTTTAATATTTTATAATTTTTAAAAATATTTTATTATTTTAAAAATCACATTCAAAATGAATTTACATAAATTTATGTCCAATTTAAACCCACGTGGATAATTTTTTTTTTTAAGATTCATTTTGCACTTACAATTTCATAATTATTTTATATTTCATATAATATTTATAATTTAAAATACATTTTATAATATTTTAATAACTATATCTAAAATAAATCTAAACAAATTGATGTTTTGTTTGTTTAGATTCATACATTTTTAAAATTAATTATAGGATCTCTTTAATTTTTAAATTGTTGCTTACTCATATATATTCTATTGCAACCATTGTAATTGTTCTCGTATTCATTAAAATCTTGAGCCTCAATTTTTTTAATCCAAGTTCGTTTTTGAACTTGGTAATTATTCCTACATTGAAGTTTAAATTAGACAATTGTTCCTACATCGAGGCATATACTTTGTTTTTGTCCAAGTTAATTCTAGAACTTAACAATTCTCATATTGGGGTCGAACTTTAACGTTTTCAAAGAAATATCATTGATTAACTTAGACTTCCGAACTCGTTTTCGGATTTTGTAAAAAAAATTATTCAAAAAAGATTGGTGATGACTCCTGTCTTTTTTCGCTTTAAAACCAAAGTGCCCTAATATATTGTTCTCGTATTCATTAAAATGGTGTACTTTGTTTTTGTCCATTTCAACATTATTTATAGACAAAAAAAAATGGGCCACTTAAAACATTATTTATTGGAATGGGCCGAAAAATACAAAATGTTTTTACGTAGGCGCGTTTTAAGGGAAATTGTAGAAAAAACTCCCTCAAGGAAGCGTTTTTGCCATGTCAGCAAAAGTGCACTAACATGGGTGTGCTTTTGCTGACATGGCAAAAGCGCTTTCTTGATGCAGCTTTTTTACTTGTGTTTTTTCTAGATTTTTTTGGGATATTTGTATGTTAGGGTTTATAGTTTTTTGGAAAAATAAATTAGGGTTTAGGATTTTAAAAAAATAAAATAGGGTATAAGGTTTATTGTTTATTTTTTCAAAAACCTTAAACCTTAATTTATTTTTCCAAAAACTCTAAACCCTAACATACAAATATCTCAACAAACTCTAGAAAAAACACGAGCAAAAAAACTCCCTTGAGGAAGCGCTTTTGCCATGTCAGTAAAAGCGCTTCCTTGAGGGAGTTTTTTTTTGCAATTTCCCCTTAAAACGCGCCTACGTGGAAGTGTTTTGTGTTTTTTGGCTCATTCTGGTAAATAATGTTTTAAATGGCCCATTTCTGTAAATAATGTTGGAAATGGGTCTTTTTTATTAAAATAGACAAAAAATTATCTGTTAAATCTATACTATTCATACAATTATTGATTTAGTCCATTTTCTCTAATTGGATCATTATAAGTCTCTATACTTATTGAATTATGAAATTTTAGTTTTAACGCAAATAGCAGTTGTTAATTCATTGAATGGATTTTAGTGAGTAATATGTGAAAATAATAAGTTAACTTGACATTATACATACGATAATATATTTGGTGTATCCGATTTTGGATAGTAGAACTTTATTTAATGAATTTAACAATTATTATTTGGTGAGGACTAAAATTTTAAAATTTAGAAAGTATAGGAACTAAAATTAACATTTTCCAAGCACAGAGACTAATAGCAGAATTTAACCAATTATTAAACCTCCGAGATCCAAGGATTGCCCAACCAAGAGACACCTTTTAATATAGATGTAGGGCCCAATTTTGGCCCGGGCTAAACAGTCCCAAACAAAAAAAACAATTAACAGTCTTTTTTACAACCTAGACCCAAGTTTAAACTAAACCCAAACTACCCAAACCCATTAAATAAACCCAAGACCCAAAATTACAAGGCCCAAATGGCCCAAAACCTAAAACATTTTTAGCCACTATACAAACCCTAGTAGTAACACCCCTTACCCATGTTCGAAGTCGGAACCGGATACGAGGCATTACCTAACTCAACTTGCATAAACATATCACAATTGGGCTATAAAAATTCGTTCAATTTAAAAACTTTCCATTCACATTCATAACTACTCATCCTAGGCCTACAAGGCATTAAACATACTTCCGGAAGGTTTCAGAACTAAACCGAGAACTTTTACGCACTTAGGAAAATTTTTGCCTAAACAGGGGTCACACGCCCATGTTGCTCAAGGGACACGCCCATGTGCCCCTAAGACATGCCCGTGTTCTTTACCCGTGGTCGACACTAATTTATTTCACACGCCGAGCACACACCTGTGTCCTTGGCCCGTGTCCCTCACGACCAATAAATGTAACACCCCTTACCCGTGTTCGAAGCCGGAACCAGATACGAGACATTACCTAACTCAACTTGCATAAACATATCACAATTGGGCTATAAAATTTCGTTCAATTTAAAAACTTTGCATTCATACTCATAACCTACTCATCCTAGGCCTACAAGGCCTTAAACATACTTCCGGAAGGTTTCGGAACTAAACCGAGAACTTTTAAGCACTTAGGAAAATTTTTGCCTAAACAGAGGTCACACGCCCGTGTTCTTTACCCGTGGTCGACACTGATTTATTTCACACGGCCGAGCACACGCCCGTGTCCTTCACACAGCCTTGACATGCCCGTGTCCTAGCCCGTGTGCCAAAACCTTGGCATTCTATTTATGACGTCAACACCTCACTATGGTCACACGGCCAAGGCACACGCCCGTGTCCTTAGATCGTGTGCCGAATTAAATTCCTAACTTCAGGTGCAGACTTCACACGGCCTGGGCACACACCCATGTCTAAGGCTGTGCTTCCCACACGGCTGAGACACACGACCGTGTCTCTGCCCGTGTGTTTACTACTGAGCATATTGACTTGCAATTCTAGCATGCAAGAGGACACACGGCCGATCAACACGCCCATAGGGCTGACCGTGTGTCACACACAGCCTAGACACACGCCCGTGTGAACAATTATATGGCTATCCACCAAGCAATTTGCCACCTTACCAAGCAACTATACTTATACCAAATCAATACAACATAAATGATGGCCATAAGGCTCCTCTAAGAACTCATAAGAGATTAAGACATCCAACACAAGCATACATTTCATGAAATCCATCATCATTGAATATATGGACACATCAAGTATAGGCCAACTTCCCATGACCTTTTACAAAATAAATTGAACAACTATAATAGCCAACACATTTGGCTTGCCAATATGACATAACAAAATACTCAAGTCCTATACATGTCATACTCAAAATAAATCTAAATTGGCTATACCAAAAAGTGGTCGATGGTGTGCTCTCCAACTCCGATGTCCGCAACTTCTCGAGTTAACTTGGCAATACTACAAGGAAAAAGGGCAATAAAAAGGGATAAGCATAAAGCTTAGTAAGTTTACATGGAAATAATAGCAACAATAAACTCATAACAATATCCATCCATGGCATTAAATAACCACACACAAAATCATAGGCTCCTTGCCATACTTACTCATACTTGCCCTTATCTAGCACATACCATGCCTCATATCGTAGATGTTCTTCGTGAATTCTTCGACGGTACCTATGCTAACTCAATCACATAACTTTAATACAATTCTCGTTTCTATTTCCAAGCAGATCTATTTATCCCAATAAATCACTGGGGATACTCAAAGATGCATATTCATTATCATTAGCATAAACACGAAGCCAATGCTACATCCCAGATGTGGTCTCACATGGATCATCTTTGAATACCGATGCCATATCCCAGATATGGTCTTATACGGAACCTCGCATCAATATCGATGCCATACCTCAGATATGGTCTTATACGATTTTTCATATTCAATGCCGAAGCCATATCCCAGATATGGTCTTATACGGGATCTCAATTGGGTGCCGAGGCCATGTCCACGACATGGTCTTACACGGGACCGCATCCATCTCATGTCTCGATGATAGTGTTTTCACATGCATTATAGTCCAATTGGGACTTCAACATCTCAACTTTCTCATTCAATACCAAATACTTAATTTCTTAGAATATCACATATCATTTTAACATCAAACATTCTTTAACATACTAGCATAAATGTTGAATTTATCACATACAAACTTACATCGATTTCAAAATAGGCTAGATTGTCGATCTAGTCGATACTTTGTTCTTTTCCCCTTCGAGGTTGATTCTTGGTTATTCTTGCTCTATAATAGCAAATTAGCTCATTTTAATCATCATATTAATAAATGCATTTCAATAACCATGCTTTGGCAAAATTACTCTTTTGCCATTTGACATTGGCAAAATGACCATTTTATCCCTAGGCTCGGAAGTCAATTCTAATCAAATTTTTACCTTTAACAAGCCTAGGTGAACATTTATTTCTCTTATGGCTATCATCAAAACCCAACATTTCACACATTTACTACAAATTTTATAACCTTTACAAAAAGGTCCATTTAGGTGTTTTCATAGTAACACATTTCTCAAAAGTTGTTTATTTAACAACTGTAATGACCTAAAATTCACGGGCATCGAAAAAGTGCAATATCGGGCCTCAATCTTAGAAAATTAAATTAGTAAATAATTATTAGGAATATTTATGAGTCTAGTGGTGTGTTTAATTAGGTTTTAATTAGGTGAATTTAGCTTAATTGAGAGAAATTAGGAAAAAGGATTAAAGTGAATAAAGGATAAAAGTTGAATTGTAAATTAAAAGAAAATAAAAAGGGCCAAAATGGCAAATAGGCCATTTAACATAGCTGAGGCGGCAAAACAATGAAAAATCTAAAGATTTTTTAGATTATTTTTGTATATATATATATATATGTTAATTAATATTAGATATAAAATAAAAATATTATTTAATTGGTATTATAATATTAATTTAATGAATAGTTTAATGAATTGACAAATGTAGGGTGATTAAATGATACATATGTAATAATAATATTTATACAATTGCAATATTTATATTTGTTATTAAATAGATATTTATTATAATTATTATAATTCATTATTATTATTATTATTATTATTATTATTATTATTATTAACTAATATATATATATATATATTAAAGATATAAAGTAAAAAGAAAACAAATAGAAGAAAAGAAACAAAAGAAGGAATAGAAGAACAGAAGCTTAAACGAAAAAGGAAGGGAGAAAAGAGAAGGAAAAGGATAAAGGGAAAACTAGAATTTTGAAGCTTTAAGCTTTAATTGGTAAGTCAATTAAGCCCTTTTCTCTTATATTTGATGTTTTAGAAGTTTTAGAACAAAGTTTTGTTGAAATTAAATTGAGTTTTTGGAAGTTCTTAGGTTTTTGAACATAGTACATGTTGAACAAAATGATGAATTAGGGGTTTTGTTTGAATGAATTTCAATTTAGATTTGATAAAGGGATTAAATTGAAAAGTAAGCCATAAGTTTTGTATAGTAAGGACTAAATTGAAAGAATTTCAGAATTAGGGATTTATGATGAAATTTTGATAGATATGTATAAGTTTGGTTGAAATTTGAATGGAAATAAAGTATGAATTGAGTTAGAAAAGTAAGTGAATTTAGTTAGGATCAAATTGAAAATAAGGTAGAAATTGAATAGAAATTCAGTTATTCAATATAAATTAGTGCTGTATTAATAGTATAAATTTTTTAATTTACGTAGCTAGCAAAGAACTCGAGGCATCGGCATCGAAAGAAAAAGAAAAGGTTATCGAGAGTAATCGAGTAAATTATAGTTTGTATTACTATAATTCAAATCTATTTATTATTAATTGTTATATTTTAATTAAGTGTTTATGGCTATTGAAATTGAATGTGAACAAATTGAAAATTAAAAGTGATTTGAATTAAATCAAAATGAATTGAATGAAGAAAATATGTGATTTTTGAAATGTATATTAATTGAAAAGTGATTAGTGATTTGAACTTGATTGGAAAATGAATCGAAAATATGAATTGAATAAAAGTGAATTAAATTATGAACATGGTGAATATATGAATTGTGTATTGATTGAAAAGTGGATTGAATTGAATCAAAGTATGACTATATGTGATTATCTGAAATATGTATTGGTATTGAATTGTATATTGATTAGAAAGTGAAAATGTGAACTTGAATTGAATTGTCATTGAATTGAAAGAGAGTTTGAAATATAAAAAAAATGATTTGAATACCCTATTAACTAGTGGGGTTGAGTCGGATATAGTTGACATGCCATAGGATATGGAAGAGCATGTGTTTTTTGAAACATCGATCGAGCACTTATGTGCCGATCATCGTTATCTTATTTTGTTCGACACTTTGTGTATCGAATATCGTTATCATATCTTGTTATAGATTCACACTTTGTGTGTTGAATATTGTTATTATATCGTTATTACTATCGTTACTAATTCTTGTTTAGGTAATCGTAAATTGCGTTAAGGCACAATGTGTCGTACTGGTGTGTTTGGATTGGAATCCGTGTATCCATCAAAGTCCGGGTTTTTTAATAAGGTGAATACTAAAATGAGAAAAAATAAATAAATTTGATTTATCATACTATTGAAGATATGAGAATGAGATTATGAGTTGAATTGTGAATTGAATTGAAATGTGAGATTTGAAGCATAAAATTAAGGTTCATGAATTTGCTAAAATATCGAATTATTGATATTAAAATCAGTTGAATAAATGAAATGTGAGATTTGAAGCATAAATTTTTTTTTAAATTTCAAACATTTGGACATGATTCTATCAATTAGGTACCAATATTTGGGCGTTATGAGGGTGCTAACCCTTCCTCATACGTAACCGACTTTCGATCCTATTTTCTCGTTTTTTGCAAACCAAAACAAATGTTTTAAAATGAAACGTTTTACAAGGTGATCCAATCACACCTAAATGAAAAGAGATTGGTGGCTACTCCTATTTTTTGTTTTTAAAAGTCGATCCCTATTTTTTTAAACCTGATTTTAAAATGGTTTCGATAGCTTGGCGACTCCACTGGGGACAATAAGAGAGTCAAGCCGTAAAATTGATAATTTCATGTCCTTTTGTCTGAATTTAAAATTCTGCTTTTTAAAAACACGATCCTTTTTATTGCATTTGGTTCTAAATATATCTCTCTGCGTTGCATTGCATGACCGTCGTGGTCGCACCCTTAAGTGGGAGCGAGAAGTTATGCCTTCATGAGGTTTTCACCTCTGCGTGGGCTAGTGGATTGCTTCCGGAATACATCTGTACCTATGTCTTCGTGAAGTTTTCACTTTCGCATGGCTATAAGGAAAGGTATTCCCCTAAATCGAACTCAATCTATATGAACCTATACTGGGTAAGGACCGATGAATCTACTAGTTCAGGTACCTCAACTTTAGAGCTAAACCACATATAATGAACCCTAAGAGCCCATCTTAGGTAGAACTATGTCAAACCTTAGTGGTTACCCAGATATGTGTTTGTTTATTTTACTTGCTTTATACTTTATTCCATGGTACTAACTTGTTGTGTTTTATCCTTTTGTGCATGTCATTTCATATTTTAAGAGGTATCGATTCACGGTCAGTTTCTAAGTTAGAAAGATGGTTATAGAGAATGAATTCCTTGATAAAGTGGAAGGCAATGTAGTCGTTTAAGCAAGAGGGAAATAGGGTAGTACAAGAACCCCTGCCACCTGTGCCTCTTGATGTTGTTTTGATCGAAGCAGAGTTGGATATGAAGAAGATTGTACGACACCCTATAGCAAGGCGTGGTGTTGGAACTAAAGGGCAAAAGGTAACTATAGTCATCAATCACTTCAAAGTAAGCGTGGGGAGTACGGATAGACACTTCTACTAATATAGCGTTTCTCTTTCATATAAAGATAGTCACCCTGTGGACGGTAAGAGTGTTGAAAGGAAAGTGACTGAAGAGTGCATGAGACCTACAAAAATAATTTGGATAGAAAGAATTTTGCCTATGATGGTAAAAAGAGTTTATTTATTATAGGTTTGCTACCAAACTTCTCGGCTCCTCGTTGTGATCCAAACAACCTTACAAAGGATGTGATTCATTGTGGAGAAATGAAGGGAATTTGTATTGAGATGAACCAGAATAGACGCCTTTCACTGGTGGTTAGAATTGGAAAAATATTTGAACAGATACAATCTAAACTTCCGGAACTCCGCAGCTCCTTCTTTGTCTGCCTCTTGATAGAAAAATTCTGATCTTTATGGGCCATTAAAGCGGAAGAATCTTTCTGAGTATGGCATTGTGACTCAATATATGGCACCAGCTAGGGTGAATGACCAATACTTTACATATCTTCTTCTGAGAATCAATGCTAAGCTTGGACGGTTTCTTCATCACTATCGAAGCCATAATTCCGCGATCGAGTTAAAGTAAAGCTTGAAAGGTAAGATTGAAGAATTAGAAGTAGAATTAGAAGCATCATTGCATAGAATTAGAAGCAGCATTGAACAAATGAAGGGCGTTGGAAGGAAAACTTCACCATTCTCACGATCAAGTCAGAAGTCAAAATTATCTCACGGGTGAAGCAATAGTCTAGATTCGACTTTGATAATATAGGCGGGTACATTAAGCACGAAGTATGAGCTACAGTCAGATCATTGTCAAGAGTTGGCTTTGTTGTTTAGGAAAATCAAAACTTTAGAACTTAGAGCGAAAGCATGTTTGTAGTCATTTTATGCAAAGGATTTTGTTTTCTAATAAAGTTTTCTAAAATGAAGTTGAATCAGAATCAATACATCTTTGCATTCATACATTTGCATTACATTGCATCATTTGCATTAGACTTTTACAAAATGGCCCTAATTAGGTAAAAATATTTTAGTTAACCTAGAAAACATGGAGCAAAGGTTGGAGAGAATAGAAAAATGCAAATACGGATGCAAGGGCAATTGACCAAGATTCAGTAGGAAATGCGGGAACAAATGTTAGAGTTCTAAAAGAATGTGATTGGCCAGTTAACCCAGTTACTAGCTGAAAGACTTGAAAAAGGTGTGGCCCAGTGGTCAACAGTGTGGATGAAGAGGAAGACATCGTTTACTCCCCAATAGGTTTTAACCCGATCAATGATCAAGCCAAACCAGTTGTTCTGGTAGCAATAAAGGCAAAAGGAGAATGGACCTCAAAATCCCTGAAGAAGAAGGAAAAAAAAACGAATAATGCTGGTAGGTATAACAAGAGCCATTTAGAGACGATTATAGTAAATCAGCCATGGATGGTAGTTACCAGCAATCAGGTTTTCCCAAAGTAAAACTCCGAAAGACTCCAATTTACGCCAATCCCCATGACGTACAAGGAGCTATATCAAAGTTTGTTTGACACACACATGGTGTCTCTATTTTATCTAAAGCCGTTACAGCCCCCATATCCTAGATGGTATGACTCGAACACTCAATGTGATTACCATGCGAGAATAACGGGACATTTGATTGAAAACTGTACTACGTTTAAAAAGTTGGTCGAAAGGTTTATTAAAATGGGAGTTGTGAAGTTTGACAATTCATCAAAACCTGACCACCTTAATGAGGTAGTGAATGCGGTAATTGAAGGAGGCGACAAGAAAGTTGCTACTCCTTGAAGAAATAAAAAATGAAGAGGGAACCAGAGAACAAAGTTTCCAAACTCTTACGTACTCGGGAGTGTTTTGAATAATGAGACTGTTGAAGAAATCCCTGTAGTTTTAGGGCTAATCTAGAGTAATGTTCAAAACAGGCTTGTTGTCTTAAGCCTAGAGGCAACAGGACCCCTTTTGTAAATAGACTTATGTTCAAAATTTTATTTCAATAAATGCATCTTTTTGAGCACATATTCTTTTATTCTTTCTATTTTATACTGCCTATTCTTTTGTTTATTCATGACCATACAAATAACTATCCTTAGAATCATTTATTTTTTGGATTTCTTGCCTTCATACCTAGGTCTCTAGATATCAACGATGTGAGCAACGCTGCTACTGGCTCCTTTTTTGAATAAGATATGGGTTTAGGGGATTTAAAGACTTTGAAAATGACAGATAGTGTAACCCATCTTCTGATTTGTAAACAATAATGAAAAACAGACCTTACTCTACAAAGGGTCAGTCGATGTTATGAGCCTAGAAAGGGGTAAAGATTGAAGCCCAGCTCACCACAGAAATAAGGCGAGATATTCAAAGATATTTTCACACGATCATATCAGGACATGCCTGTACTAATAAGACGCGAGCTAAAAAGAGAATTGGGCACTGATGGTCTACCATAAAAGGGAAATTGCTTTAGTTATACCGCAAATGCCGTATTTAAGGAGACAAGATTCATGTGTCTTCTTCACTTCTTCACAAATTTTTCATATGTGAAGGCATGGATATTACGGGCCAATCTCATTAAATGCTTCTAGTTGACATCGGTTCATCGTTATGGTCTTCGTCTACTTCACTAAGAGGGTGAATGTTGCTTCATATGCCAATATTGTAAAGTCGACAGTCATCAAATTAAAAAAAATAAAGAATAAAGGAAATGATCAGATGCTAGCACAGAATGCATAACTGTACAAAGTCAAAGTTTACAGTTTGTTCAAAGATTAGACAACATATCACTGTACAGCAAAATTTTCCAAAAGAAAAAAATACAAAAAGAAAAACAAATAAAAATTATGAATGGTGATTTAGACTTGTAAGGATTGGCATAAGAAGCTACCGTTATCTTCTGGCTTATTGAACATCGGCCAGAACCTTCGCTAGGGGCAACATCTTACCCATTGGTTCATGGAATTTAAGTGTTTTGCCAATTGAACCTAATTGAAGAAAATGTTAAAAGCTATTCCTCACGGCCAGATTGATGCAAGCTTACCTTAGAGAATTCCACGAAGAAACCTAATGTGGAAAAAGATTTTTCCTCTACAAAACTATTTTAAAGAAAAGCATATGCCAAACTAGGAAGGACTTATGTAGGGCCTGTTTTAGAGGAGCATTGGTATTGACCAAGATGGATGGCGAAGACTTGCCTAATCTGGTGAATTCAGGTTTAGTCAATGGATATTTTACCTGAAAGAGGAAAGACCAAGGTGAAAACCCGTAAAGGGTGCCTCGAACAAAAAAAAAAGAAAAAGGAGAGGCCGAGGCGAAAACCCGTAAAGGGCGCTTTGAGACCAATGGGGCTTTGAGTTGAAAACCCGAAAAGGGCAGCTCAAATTTTGATCAAAAGTGGGACACACAGTAGTCTTGCTACATTTGAATGAACAATGAAGAAGTATGTTATGTCTTGGGGCATTGACAGAGTACTCCGGATCCTCTAAACACATATTGAGTTTAAAATGGTCCTCAAGAGATCGAAACAGAGATGCTCAGACTGCGATATCTGGGGCACCTAGTTTCCCATTTTACCCATTTTAAATATTTGATTACTTTATTCTTTTCAAAGAAACACCCCAATTAATTTTCTTTTATAGCCTTTTCTATATTTACTTTATTCTTTTTAAGATATACCAATCAATTTTCATTTATTGCCTTGGTTATCTTTGATTAGCTTATTTACTTCAAGCTATGCTCCTGATTAATTTCTTTCATGTCCATTGTTGTGATCTTTTTCAAGCATTTTATATTGAAATAATGATTAATGGACTAAAAAAACTTTTATAAAAGGAGTTTCGCATATTACTTTAGAAGCTTCTAAATAATATGAGGAATCTAAAACATAACTATTATTCAGAACTCACCAAGCTTAAGGGCTGGAAACATTGAAAAATGATTATCTCTTCAGATTCTTATTGGATGAGACAATTTCGTTGGTGGTACCACATCTGCAAATGATGAACAAGGTCAATCCAAGTGTAAAAAGGGGATCATTGTCGGGATACCCTACATTTATTGAAAACTTCAGACACATAAATTTGGTCATTACACCCAGGGAATGGTGTAACAGATCAAATTGATTGAAAGTGATACAAGTTCTGCACCTCTGAGTGGTAACAAAAGGTGGAAGAAACCAAATGTTATTTCCCCAAAGTTGCAGTGGGAAGTACCAACTTCATGTCTCAAGATCCTAGCTGGGAAGATTCAAAATTACATTGGGGCAATTTTATTGAGCAGAACATGATTGATTAACAAAAATGAAGAACAGATGAGTGGTAACACCTAGAGTAGGAATCATACTCATAACACTTTTGCATCATAACAAATCTCATTAGGAATATTTGATTCATTCCAATCATTGCATCCTAATCCTCTAAAAGGAATCATTTTCATGACATGTTACATTCGTGTCACTCATAATACATGTAGCTAGAAGAATTTGATTCATTCTGATCATAGCCTCTTATTTATGTGATATAAACATATGGAATCGAGTCTACAGGACATGTCCCTCAGTGGATGGTGTAGCAATACTGATGAATTTGCAGATCTCATCTTCCTGAAGTTGTAGGAAGCAGATCGAGAAGAACTTTAGCCTAATATCCCTGAAGTTGTAGGGAGTAGACTAAAGACAGAAGATCTTATCTTCCTAAAGTTGTAGGAAGCAGATCGAAAAGAATTTCAGCCTTATCTCCCTGAAGTTGTAGGGAGTAGACTGAAGATAGAATATCTCATCTTCCTGAAGTTGTAGGAAGCAGATCGAAAAGAATTTCAGCCTTATCTCCCTGAAGTTGTAGGAAGTAGACTAAAGACAGAAGATTTCATCTTTCTGAAGTTGTAGGAAGTAGATCGAAAAGAATTTTAGCCTTATCTCCCTAAAGTTGTAGGGAGTAGACTGAAGATAGAAGATCTCATCTTCCTGAAGTTGTAGGAAGCAGATCGAAAAGAATTTTAGCCTTATCTCCTTGAAGTTGTAAGGAGTAGACTAAAGACAAAAGATCTCATCTTCCTGAAGTTGTAGGAAGTAGATCGAAACCTTATCTCCCTGAAGTTGTAGGGAGTAGACTAAAGATAGAAGATCTTATCTTCCTGAAGTTGTAGGAAGCAGATTGAAAAGAATTTCAGCCTTATCTCCTTCAAGTTGTAGGGAGTAGACTGAAGACAAAAGATCTCATCTTCCTAAAGTTGTAGGAAGTAGATCGAAAAGAATTTCAGCCTTATCTCCCTGAAGTTGTAGGGAGTAGACTGAAGATAGAAGATCTCATCTTCCTGAAGTTGTAGGAAGCAGATCGAAAAGAATTTCAGCCTTATCTCCCTGAAGTTGTAGGGAGTAGACTGAAGACAGAAGAGCTCATTTTCCTGAAGTTGTAGGAAGTAGATAGAAGATAATAGATCTTTTCTTCCTGAAGTTGTAAGAAGTAGATCGAGGACACTTTCAGATCTTATCTTCCTGAAGTTGTAGGAAGTAGATCGAGGACACTTTCAGATCTTATCTTCCTGAAGTTTTAGGAAGTAGATCGAAGACACTTTCAGATCTTATAGGAAGTGGATCGAAGACACTTTCAGATCTTATCTTCCTGAAGTTGTAGGAAGCATATCAAAGACATGAATTTGGCATTCTTGAAGTAGCAAGAAGCGAACCAAAAACATCAGCCTAGCCTCTTTGAGTTTGCATGGAGCAGATTAAAAGATAGTGAATATTGCCTTCCTGAAGTTGCAGTGAAACAGATTGAAGCTATCAGACTTATTGAAATCAAGATGAAGTTCCAGTACCCCTGAAGATGCAGTTGGGATTGGAAGCCATTTGAAGAAGATAAGCATCAAGAAGTAGAAGCTCAGCCAAAACCGGGCAAAATTGGTCCTTTTATAGTCTTTGGTCTATTCTCATTACACGACAATGAGCAAAGAGAGGCAGCTATAAGAGCCCATTTTTCCCGAGCTAGAATAAACCAAAATAAAAATAAAACCAAAGTTTTTAACAGTCCATTTACAAAACCATAAGCCCAAAACCGTTACACCTTGGCCCGCTACAACACCCTAACTGCCTAGACCCAAAACACTTGTGGCCCAAAAGGCCCAAAATTAACCAGCCTCAACAGAAGCCTAAGGTTTCTGGAAACCCTAAGCGCCGCAAATGTCCCAGTAGGATCCCAACATTCGCGCCGCAATCGACTCCTCGCCCCAGCACCGAGTCTTCGATCTCACCACGATTTGTGCACGGATAACGCCTTCATCGTCGAATTTCTTGACATTAACCTGCAAAAAAAAAAAAGAAAGAAATACGATAGCAAAAGGAAAGAAATCACAATAAACATGCCAACAGTTTGTCCTTTTCTATGTTTTTATTTTGAAGGCTATAAAAGCCTTATAAAAAACCTGTAAAAGACACTGATACGGACACTAAAAAAAAGATACACAGAGAAAAAGCAACAAATATACTTTGAAAGAAATACAGAGTTCTTTGCTGGTATTTTCGATTTGTTTTTAATTTTATGCATGTTATATACAAAACAAAAAAAAGGAATAACAGAAAAGATGAAATCTCACACCTGAGAGTCACCATGGATGACGGTGTTTGGGTTGCGTTCGGCAGAGGTCTGAGATCCTTGGTATCGATAATCGACTCCATCGTAAAGGGAAAACTTTTTTGAGAGGTTTTCTAAATTTATTTTTTAAAAATAGTTTCAAAAATGATTTTTCAGTTGATTTTTTTACTTTTATAATGAAAGGGAAACGGTGCCATTTTTGCTTAACCCAATAAGTACAAAACGACATCGTTCGGGACCAGATCCGCGTGTTGACACGACCCAGCCCTCAGGATCCGCGTGTTTTATTAAAAAGGGGAATTTATCATTTCAGTCCCTTTGCGATTTTATTTGTTTTAATTTCATCCAATCTAACATTTTCTTTATTTTTAAATTTACCCGAAAAGTCTATTTTTGTTCCAATTAAACCCTTGGACTGCTTTAAAGGTTAAAAATTGAAACGATGCCGTTTTAAAATTTGGCATAATTTCCATTTTAACCCCTGTGATTTAACGCACGTTTTAATTTAATCTATTTTAATTGCCATTTTAACCTCTATTTTCTTTATTTTATTTTATTTTATTTTATATTTAATTATTTTACCATATTAAAAGATTCTATATTATTTTTATATGTTTATTAATTTACTAATAGTGTGAAATTCATATATATGTATATTTTATATGTATTATCTTTATATATATTTAATATATTATTTTACTAGGTTTAATAATTTATATATTATTTTAATATTTTAATATTATTTATTATATTATATTTTTAAATATTATATTATATATTAGTTTTAAATTTTGATTTGTATAAAGTTTATTATAATATATAATCTATTTTATTTATATTGTTTATTACATATATATTTTTATAATTAGTATATTATGTATATAAATGTTTTTACTTAAAATTATTATTTAATTATTTTTATGTATAATCTTTATATATTTTTATTAATTATTTTATATTATTTTATTATATATTATGATTTTTATTAATTTATTTGTATCTTTATATTCGTTTATTATTGCTTTAGCATGTTTTTTATTTATTTATCCATGTTATATTATTTATTGATTATTTATTGTTAATATAATTTGTAGAATTGATATATATATGTTACAATGTCTTACTTATACCATTTTTTTAATAAAAATACCTTTCACAGTAAAGATTTTGTTTTTTTTTTAATATCTTTAACGGTGATATGTGATATTTGGAGTCTTTGAGAAGGATCGTGCCCTAACTTATTGAGTTGTGATTTTTCTCGTAAAACTCAAAGTATTAGATATCCTTCTATTTTCAAAATTGAAGCTTATCAATTTCAAATAAAAAAACTTATTCTTGAGAATTCAAAACGTTGTATCCTAACTTATTAGGTGTGATATTTTGTGTCTCGAGATAGGAATTTTCTAAAATAGAGATGCACCTAACTTCAAAGTTATGAGATGCTGTATCCTAACTTATTGGGTATGGTATTTTTATTTCTTTGAAATAGGCAAGTCTTGGTTTTCTTTTCAATAACGGATCTCATTTTTAACTTTTTTAAATTTCAAATATTTGGGCATGATTATATCAATTAGGTACCAATATTTGCGCGTTATGAGGGTGCTAACCCTTCCTTATACGTAACCGACTTTCGAACCCGTTTTCTCGTTTTCTGCAAACCAAAATCAAATGTTTTACAATGAAACGTTTTATAAAGTGATCCAATCACAACTAAATGAAAAGAGATTGGTGGCGATTCCTATTTTTTGTTTTTAAAAGTCGATCCTCATTTTTTTAAACCTGATTTTAAAATGGTTTCGACATAATGTTTTAACAAATGATCGTATTTTTAAAATCTCTTCAAATTTTTGATTGTCGACATAAGGACATTAATTAATCAATTAGGTACCAATTTTGAGCGTGACGAGGGTGCTAATCCTTCCTCGCACGTAAATGGCTCTCGAAACCGTTTTTCGAATTTTATAGACCAAAAATTGTCGTTTTAGTAAATTTAATTTTTTTTATTAAAATGATTGAATTACGAGGTGACCCGATCATACCTCATCAAAAAGGATTGGTGGCGACTCTCGTTTTTCCTTTTCATTTTCAAAATATAAAGTCGACGCCTTTTACAAAAAAATGGTTTCGACAATAGATATTCTTTTTTTTTTTTTTTGCATACAAATGTTTAGAATTACCTATAATTCCTCATCAACCGTTAAATAAAAGGATAAATACACTTCAACGCACTTGAACTCACGTCTTCCTGCATAGACAACAATGTCTGATACCAACTGAGTTAGGACTAATCTATTCAAGATTAAAGCTACATTGTTTGTCCTCACATTTTTATCAAAATATATATTTAAAATTTTGTAATTATTTTTTATATATTTTAGTTAGAGTCTTTTTAGAAAATATTTTAACCATTTTATATATTTTAATTAGATATTCTTAAAGTTTATAAAATTTTATTGGAAGCATTTTATTTAAATTTATAAATATTAATATAATATAAAATGTAATATTCAAAGTGGGTGAAGTTAGAGTTAGATTTCCATCGAGATAAAATTTTCTTAGGGATAATGATTTATTTGGTCCTTCAATTTTATAAAAAGGGTTATTTTAGTCTTTCATTTAATTTTTCGTCTCTTTTAATCCTTAAACTTACGATGTTTGTCAAATCATCCAAAAAATGGAAGGAAAAATTAATGTCATTAATGTGATATACATGTAGATTACCATGTAGATGTCACGACAGTAATTAATTAATTTTTTAAATTTTAAGAATGTCAAAAAAATAAAAATTATTAAAAATATAAAAATATAAAAGAATATTTTATTAGTTTTCTTAAAAAAAATTTATTTGCTAGCGTAATAGACACGGACTACCGCATCAGTAAATTTAGCAGACATTAAATTTTCCATCCATTTTAAGGTGATTTAACAAATAATACAAGTTCAAAAGTTAAAAGAGATGAAAATTAATCGGAGGGTTAAAATTACTTTTTTTTTTCTTGTAAAGTTGGAGGGTCAATTATTACGCCTTTTGAATAAAATGGAGTGATAACACTCTATCATGTTGCCATTTGTAATAACCTTTCACAATATCATCTATCCTCGTGATTACGTGGACAAAACGATTTTTTCTTTAAATTAATCTTTAAATTTAGTAATTGTTTTTATATTAGGCTTGAATAGTTTTTCTTAGTTAATATTTGAACTTGGTATTTCGCTTTTTATATTGGGATTTGAATTTTTTAAAATTTAAAAATATCAAAAAATAAAAATTATTAAAAAATATAAAAAATTTATTTGCTAATGCGATGAACACGTGGTATCGTCGTACAACAAAATTAACAACCATTAATTTTTTCATCCATTTTAAGATGATTTACTAAATAATATAAATTAAAAAATTAAAAAAAATAAAAATTAACTAAAGGGTTAAAATAATTTTTCTTTTTCTTATAAAGTGGATTGCGATTTATTATAACTTTTGAATAAAACTTAGTGATACCAGTCCATCCCATTGCCACTTCTTACGACATTTCGCTATATGGTCTATCCTCATGATTACATGGATAGAACTCTTGTTTTCTTTTAAATTAATCTTTAAATTTAATAACTATTTTCATATTAGCCTTGAATTTTTGAAAATTAATACTTGAACTCGATAATTTTCTTTATATTAAGATTTGGATTTTTTGTTAAGTTAGATCTCTAATATCTCCTTAAAAAGTTTAATATCTAATAGATCAACAATTATCAAATTTAAAAACAATTTAAATAAAAAGAACAGGCTCAATGTAAAAGCAACTTTTTTAACATAAGATCTAACGTGAAAACAACTATAAGATTTAAGGAAACCTTGATAAGAAAAATCATTGCTAATTATGGCTATTCTCGTGATGACAGCCGAGAAAGTTGATTGTATGGATTTCTTTTATAAGCTTGAACTTGCTTTGGCATTCAATCTATTTTAAAATTATTATAAACTTTTTAACTTTATATTGAAAATAATTTTTCTAATCGAAATGTGTAAAAATTCTATTTGTCTATGTCATTCTATTAGTTTTTTTTTCTTTTTACGTATGACATCGTTGCTCCTTATAATAGCATCCATTAATTTGGAACTTAATTTGAAAGCTATATTTTGATCCGACCGTTTTTTAGATGCCCTAATAATCAACAAATGGTAAGTGCTTTTCCTTATGTGGATTCTATTTTAATGGGAACTTTATGAGTCGATCCACTTACACATCTTGCTTTTATTATTATATAGAGAATTACTCCATGTATTACTTGACGTAAAACGAATACTAAATTTATTTTTGTCTTCTGTTGAATCTTTTTCAAGACTCGATTAATTTATTTTAAAAATATTATAAACCTTTTAACTTTATATTGAAAATAATTTTCCTAACAAAAATGTGCAAAAGTTCTATTTGTCTGTCATTCTATTAGTTTTTTCTTTTTATGTATAACATCGACGCTTATTTTGACAGCATCCATTAATTTGAAACTTAATTTGAAAGCTATATTTTGATCCGGAAGTTTTGAGATGCCCCTAATAATCAATAAATGGCAAGTGCTTTTTCTTGTGTAGATTCTATTTTTTAGGAACTTGACGTGTCGATCCACCTACACGTCTTACTTTTACTGTTATATAGAGAATTACTCCACGTATTACTTGATGTAAAGTAAAATAAATACTAAATTTATTTTTGTCTTCTGTTGAATCTTTTTCAAAACTCGATTAATCTATTTTAAAAATGTTATAAAACTTTTAGCCTTATATTGAAAATAATTTTCCTTTCTAAATGAAAATACTCACTCTCTCTCCTTCATATAAACCATACAGAATTTTTGGCTGTACTTTCTCAATAAACAGATTTCCTGTCAAATGATGTCCAAGCAAAATAGAAATTAAATAGCTTTTTCTATTTACCTTTTTCTTTTTCGGCTTACTAATTGTATTGTTCCCGATAGTTGTCGAAACGAGAAAATACAAAAATATTTAATGTTATTGTCAGCAGCGTAGGCAGGCTGACAGGGAAGGACCATTTAAAATGGAAAATTTTATATATAGATTCTTTAAATTTTTTAAAACTTTAAATTAATAAATATAAAATTATATTTTAACCCTTAAAAATAATAAAAATTTAATTTAATCCTTTAAAAATTTTAAAGATATAGACTATTCAAATGATGAAATTATATTTTTACTATTATAAAAATTAAAATTTAATTTCGCCCCATAATTGTATATTTCCTTTTATGATGGAGAATGAGTAATCTGGAGAGGTTGTCCATGGGAGATCAGCAGATACTTCAACAACACTTATCTAGAATTAAAATTAGACTTCATAACTTTTGCAGTTGTTAACGATGGTACTTGTGAAGAACCAATTATGACTGGTTGTTAGAAAGGACATCAATGATGCTTTAGGAATAGCACATGCTTTTGCATTAGCCATTTTTCAAGTACAAATTTTGTTCCTTCATTCATTATAACTCTTAATTTGGTGTAAGAATATGACTCAATTACCTAAATTATAAAGTTTTTTTATATAAATTTTGTATACTTTATATATGTTACCTGCAAACTATTAACAAGATGTTATAGGTTACTAAAAGTGATTAATTTCAGGAGAGTTAGACAATAAATTGATTAAACTTCATAATGTTTTAATAAATCTCTATCATATACTATCATCTATCCATCAACTTAAATAAATGTGGGCTTAGAGTTAAAAACAAAAACTTTCAAAGATCAAAAGGATGAACTTAGAGTTAAAAACATCAAGGTCAGCATTAATCATATTTACACTTGATGATGGGTTAGATCACTTGTTTAAGTTTAAAAGTTTATTCAAAAAGTTTGAGAGTTTAAGTAAAAATCTAAATTCAAAAAATAGGTTTAGATAAAAAATAAAATTCATTTTCTAAATGGGTCGGGCCTGGGGTCAAACTTTTCGGCCCAGGTCGAATTTGACAAATTTTCCCTATTGTTGTTTGTTGTTGTTTTGTTGCTAGTATGTTGTTGTTTTGCTACTATTTCGCTATTATATTACTACTATTTTTTGTTATTGTTTAGATATTGTGTAACTCTTGTTTTATTATTAATTTTGTCACTATTTTAGAAGTATTTATTTGTTAAGTTGTAATTATATTACTATTATTTAAGTATAAAATTTTTAATGTATTTTTAATTTGTTGTGAAATATTTATTTTAATATTTTTAGTATATTTAATTTATTATATTTTTAAAATTTTTTATATAAAAATAATTGAGCCGGATTCAAATTTAATATTTCTTATCTAAAGCAGGCTTGGACAAAATTGTAAGGAATGTTAAAGTCTAGCGATCCTACAAGTTGATGAGTTTATTATACAATAATAGCTCGTAACAACCAAAGTAGCATACAATACATTTAAGATACAGCCAATGAATAATAAATTCGCCATAATTTTGGAAACTAAAACTGCAGAATTTCTTATTTCACCATCATGGCCAGTCGTTAGTGTCAATCAAAAAGGCCAAAGAGTCCCAACCTGTGGCTGCAGTGTCATTACGATAAGGGTACGTGGTCCAATCCTCAAACATTGCCTTATCAAAGGGTGACAGCTGCATGTGGTTCTCATCGAATTTTCCATCCCTTACTTTCCGCAGTTCATTGATTTCAAAGCTCAACAAATCCGAGCCGCCATCACTGTTCAACGAATCAAGCACTTGAGTGCCACTATGAGCTTCAACTGTTGCAATATCACCGCCCATTTCTTGACTATTATTTGTTGAGTAAAGTTTACCATCTCGAAGCTCATCAATATCTTGACCTGTAGGTGGCTGTGTTGGGACCATGACCTTGCTGCTACACCCAATGGCTTTAGTCTGAATCGCTGATCTTTTCGATGATTTATTGAGTCTAGATTCGATTGGTATTGTTTTATGTGTAAAATTACTTGAACGAGGATATTTAATGGATGCTTGAGTTTTGGTTCTCTTGCTCAATGTAGTATTCCAATAGTTCTTGATTTCATTGTCTGTTCGCCCCGGTAGCCTTCCGGCTATTAAAGACCATCTACCAACCATCAAATAACGAGTGGTAAAAAGCTTTATACCCATTAAACAAGATCTTGGGTTTATTAAAAGTCGGAGTCGGGATGAAAAAGTAATAAAGGGGAGAGAGAGATTAGAAACCTGTTCCCAAGAAGATTATGGAGTCTGATAATGAGTTCTTCTTCATCATGGGAGATGTTGCCTCTTTTGATGTCTGGTCTAAGATAATTCACCCATCTAAGTCTGCAACTTCTGCAACATCTTTTCAAACCTGCATTTTGGGGGTAGACCATCAAAAGGCATGAAGTGAAAAGCTTAATTACAATAATTTCACTTTGGGGTCTTATATATATATATACCAGCTCTCTTGGGGAGGTTTCTCCATTTGCCTTCCCCATGAACATTAATATATGATGCAAGTATTTTATCTTCCCAATCAGTCCAAGCTCCTTTTCTAAGTCCTTCTTTGGAGCAACATGAACTCTTCCCCATGCTTCTAATTTCTCACACTCTCTCACTCTCTCCCTTTGTTTATACAAATCCATAAAAATGGAAAAGGACTATTCCCCGTTTTATAGCCCCACCAAGATAAAAGAACGAGAAACTAACACCTCAAGTTGCAGTCAAACTAACACCTAATAATTGTGTGGTTCGCCATATCATCGCTGTGAACCTCATAAGGCAAGTTTATTGTTCTTGTTATCCTGGTATTAGATATGATGTTCAGAAATATCATTATTAAGACAAACAATTATTTACGTACAACATAAAAGATTTAAGAGTGTAAAAAGCTCCTCAATTTAAAAAAAATTAATTAAGTCTATTTTTTTGCACTCAATTGAGCACTTAAACTTTCAAAATGTATGAAAAATGCCCTCAATTTTTTTCAAAAAAAAAAAGCAATTAAGCCCCTGTATTTTTTTTACTGAATTGAGTACTTAAACTTTCAAAATATATAAAAAAAACTCTCAAAATTTTCAAAATGCAATTAAACCTATGCTCTTATTAAAATTAGAAAAAATTATAATAAATAATAAATTTTAGAAAAATTATTAAATTTCTATAAAAATTAAAATTAAAAATTTATTAAAATTAGATTTTTTTAAAAATCATAAAAAATAATAAAATAATAAAATTTTATAAAACCTTGTTTTCAATTAAAGTTGTTTTCAATTAAATGTCGCAACACACAATAAGCGTGGCATGTGGCAAAAAATGATAAAAACTAAAATCAATAAAATTATAGAAAAATTATAAAATGTTTCTTTTGGTATGATAATTTTTATAATTTTTTTACTTAAATTTATATTTCTTTACATTTTGTATAATTTTCTTACGGCTTTCTAAAATTTCATAAAATTTTTATATTTCTATATATTTTATAATTTTTTATTTTTATAAAATTTTACAATTTTATATTTTTTACGATTTTTATTTTTTCTATTTTTAATAAATTTTAATATTTGAATTTTTATTAAAATTTAATAATATTTATAAATTTTATTTTACATTTTTATATTTTTTCTAATTTTTAATAAAAATAGGGCTTAATTGATTTTCTTAAAAAAGTTTAAGTACCCAAATGAGTAAAAAAAAAAAGCAATGACTTAATTGCTTTTTTAAAAAAAGTTTAAAGGCTTTTTGCGGCCTTAAGCCAACATAAAATTAGGTTGTATAACTGTTGATTGTTAGTATCTAGCAACAAGAGAAAAGCTAGAAATCAATATGATATGTTAATTAAAGAATTTGTGGTAATGCACTTCATCAACAATTTTTAAACATCATTTTTAATTTATCAACACAAAACTTAAGCATCAATTTCATCAAACAAATCGTTTCATAATTTTTTGGAAAATCAACTCATGTTCTTAGTTAAAAATGGATTTGTCAAAATTGATCAATCAAACGAGTTTAATCTTTTGTTTTTTTATCAAAAACCTCTTAATAAACATGATTTGAGGTTAGATATCCATTTAAACTTGGATTTCAACTCAAAACCATGAATTCACCATTAATGAATGTTATGTTCAAGAGATAAGAGATTAAGATTTGAAAAATCATTTCAATCGATTTAAATAAAAATAATGATTAAAACAAATTTAAAATAAATTTAGAGTTGAGAAATTACCTTTAATCGGTCTAAAATCATCAATATTGAAAATTGGATCAAGATCTTTGCAGAACTCGGATTAATTTTTTCCCAATTTAAAAAAAAAATTGGCGAATTTTGAGAGAATTTGTAAAAAATAAAAATGAGATCTAATCTTTGATATGTGGACTTTGAAAAAAAAAAGAAAAACGAGAGAAAATGCTTAGAAATCGAGTGAAAATTGTGTGTGAAATGAGGGGTTTGCAGTGCTTTTGAGCTAAAGAACACTCACTTGAGTTTCAAAAATTGAGGAAATTTCCATCAAGCACTCTCACAATTCCTTTGTTTTATAAAGTAATCATTTCCCTCCAAAATTTCGAAAATATGGATAATTTTTCATAAAATCACTCAAACACTTCCTGTATTTTGCAAAATAGTCCTATGTAATTAATATTTTATATTTTCTCAATTAAACCCCATTTTAATTTATTTTTCAATTCTAATTTGACCCAAGTATTTATTTTACTCAAATATTATTTAAAACTATAAAATTTATTTTTCTAAAAATATTTTTATTTTCCGGAATATTATTTTCCCATTTTTTTAATGAAATTAAGCTAACTAAACTAAGAGAAAAATTACTAATAATCTCGATTAAGTCCTAATTTTTCACTCGGAACCCGATAAACTTATCCGAAACTACTAGACCTATTTTTAGGACCTTACACGCTCCCCACTAGCTTGTTACTTATAGTTAGATTAAGGAACTAATTAAATTAATTAAATGATTATGATATATATATTTAACTTTCTTAATTGTCCAAATCTGACGCCTCTTCCAGTAATACTTTAGGAAATTCATCAAGCCATGTGATGAAATTTCCATTCAATAACTCCAAGCAAATATCCACAAATATTTACAACAGAAATGTGTTTCTCTGAAAATTGTAAACCCATCAATTGATACATCGAGGAGTAGTACGACATCTCGTAGCATGACAGTACATTCCTTGCAATGCAACAATCAACTCTGGTTATATTGGAACGGTCCTAATTAATGTTGCATTACCAAATCCGACAGCATTCAATTATGCTCAAATTCTATCATTTATAGGATCCAAACCAAGGAGTGAGTCAACTACCTGTTTATTATTTATTTAGTCAATTTGGTGATTAAAAAAATACACTTAGACTATTATATTCTCCCAATTAAATATTCAGTTTTACAAGTCTTTTACTTAAATATCTTAAATAAATTTTAAATAACATAAAATTTTACGGTTTATAAGAAGATAACTCAACTCAAAAATGTCTGACTCCATAAAAAAATTCTTCTCAAATTAGCTGATATTCTAAAGCCTCGAAGACATTACAAAGTAAAAATGGAAAGGATAGATAAAATGGTTTGGATGGTCGATTGGGTGTGATGTGGTGTGATGCGTTTAGTTTATTTTTAATTTCATGCTATAATATCTAATCTCACCGCCACCGCTATTTTTACACTAATCATAAATAAATGCGCTGCCCATCCAAACCCTATCTTTAATCATCATACTATGAATTCAATAATTAAAAATTAAAAATCAGAGTAAAATTTTCTAATATCGAAAATTGATAAAAAAAAACTAATTAAATTAAAAAGATTGGAAGATTCTTCGAGTCTTTCGCCAATTAAATGCTATCAAAGGTTAAAGCAAGGAATGATTATGAAAATAGCCTTGTGTGTATCTCTGTTTCAGTTTTGTTTTGGACTGGACCACTATGCCGTGTTTCAAGCATATTTTATCTTCACATGGGGGAGGCTCTCATGTTTTAAACAGATTATTATTTTATCAAAAAGGAGAATCGAAATAAAATCTCGAATAGGCCAATCTACACTTTATAAAAAGATTGTGTTGCAGGGACGCTTCGAGACACCATGTTTAAAAATTAAGATTTTGTTTATAATATTTTAACTAGTTTTATAATTTTTTTATAGTATGCATTTTATTTAATTTTATGAATACTAATATAATAAAAAGTGTAATATTTTCAAGTGAATTGATTTAGAATGAGTTTGAATTGACGGTGCATTTACTTGCGATTAATATAAAAACAACAATTACGGTAAGATGCGATATTATAACTGTAATAGGTCAATTTATCCTGGGCCCATACAAAAAATAATAAACCCAAAATAATAAAATAAAGTCTAAGTCCTGTCTAAAATATATCATTTGGCCTAATCGGAATGACTCCATTACTTAAAAAGATTGAAAGTCTATCCATAAGCTTGACGTATATGGAAATACAATATTCAAGAATATGCAATCTTAGATATAATATGCAAATTTTAGATATGATATACAATCTTTGAAGATATGGTATACAATATTAGATATGATATGCAATCTTAAAAGATATGATTTTGTAATATTAGAGATTTAATTTGTAGATACATTTTAATCTTAGCCGTTGATGTAATTGATCTGTACCGTTAAATTTGGGGAGGCTCAACTATAAATAGAGGCCTCTCTCTTCATTAAAAACATACTTTAGTTTTGAGTAATAAAAATTCTTAAGAGCATTCACTCAAATTTCTCTCTCTTTTGCGTTCTTATTTTCTGTGGTTTGTTATTATTTTGTTCTTCACTCATCTTCGTTTCATTTTTAGTTGCTTCCGTTTGAGTTAGTTTTTGGTGGAGGAATTTCGTCGAATCCTCATATTGAGAGAGTTAGGTTGACTTATGCGTTTTTTAACTTTTTTTTATTTATCCATTTAATTGCTTAATCATTATTTATTCATTTATTTTAATTATTTTAAATTTATTTTTAATTATTTTAATTATTTTAAATTTATTTTAATTGCCATTTTTTATTCAAAACTTTATTTCTTAAAATAAGGCAATATTTGACATTTGGAGTTTTGATGGAATCGTGCCCTAACTTACTGGGCTTCGATTTTTCTTATTAAGTATAAATGATCAAATACCTTTTTTAGAATTAAAATATATGATTTTCAAATAAAAACCTATCTCGGGAATTTAAGATGTAGTGTCCTAACTCACTGAATGAGACGTTTTGTCATCTCGAGGCAAGGATTTCTAAAAAGCAAAGGATATTCGGTGTTTAAAAATTTTGAAAGATCGTGCTCTAACTTACTGAGTTTTGATTTTTTCTTTTAAAATCCAAATAATTGAATGTCCATTTAAATTAAAGGACATAAGTTTTAAAAATCAAAACGATCGTGTTTTAAAATCTTTTTAAATTTTAAACGATCGTGTTTTAAAATCTTTTTAAATTTTTGACATTTGGACATTAAATAATCAATTAGGTATCAATTTTTAGGCGTTACGAGGGTGCTAATCCTTCATCGTGCGTAACCGACTCCCAAGCCTATTTTCTCGAATTTTGTAGACCAAAATCATTATTTTAATAAATCAAAATGTTTTATTAAAATGATTAATCTCAAGATGACTTGATCACACCTCGAAAAAAATTTGTGGCGACTCTATTTTTATTTTTAAACGTAGCATGACAGTACATTCCTTGCAATGCAACAATCAACTCTGGTTATATTGGAACGGTCCTAATTAATGTTGCATTACCAAATCCGACAGCATTCAATTATGCTCAAATTCTATCATTTATAGGATCCAAACCAAGGAGTGAGTCAACTACCTGTTTATTATTTATTTAGTCAATTTGGTGATTAAAAAAATACACTTAGACTATTATATTCTCCCAATTAAATATTCAGTTTTACAAGTCTTTTACTTAAATATCTTAAATAAATTTTAAATAACATAAAATTTTACGGTTTATAAGAAGATAACTCAACTCAAAAATGCTCGACTCATAAAAAATTCTTCTCAAATTAGCTGATATTCTAAAGCCTCAAGACATTACAAAGTAAAATGGAAAGGATAGATAAAATGGTTTGGATGGTCGATTGGATGTGGTGTGCTTTAGTTTATTTTAATTTCATGCTATAATATCTAATCTCACCGCCACCGCTATTTTTACACTAATCATAAATAAACGCTGCCCATCCAAACCCTATCTTTAATCATCATACTATGAATTCAATAATTAAAATTAAAAATCAGAGTAAAATTTTTAATATCGAAAATTGATAAAAAAACTAATTAAATTAAAAGATTGGAAGATTCTTCGAGTCTTTCGCCAATTAAATGCTATCAAAGGTTAAAGCAAGGAATGATTATGAAAATAGCCTTGTGTGTATCTCTGTTTCAGTTTTGTTTTGGACTGGACCACTACGTCGTGTTCTTGTTTTGTGTTCAGTGTTTCAAGCATATTTTATCTTCACATGGGGAGGCTCTCATGTTTTAAACAGATCATTATTTTATCAAAAGGAGAATCGAAATAAAATCTCGAATAGGCCAATCTACACTTTATAAAAAGATTGTGTTGCAGGGACGCTTGAGACACCATGTTTAAAAATTAAGATTTTGTTTATAATATTTTAACTAGTTTTATAATTTTTTATAGTATGCATTTTATTTAATTTTATGAATACTAATATAATAAAAAGTGTAATATTTTCAAGTGAATTGATTTAGAATGAGTTTGAATTGACGATTTACTTTGATTAATATAAAAACAACAATACGGTAAGATGCGATATTATAACGTAATAGGTCAATTTATCCCGGCCCATACAAAAAATAATAAACCCAAAATAATAAAATAAAGTCAAGTCCTGTCTAAAATATATCATTTACCTAATCGAATGATCCATTACTTAAAAAGATTGAAAGTCTATCCATAGTTTCGACGATATGAAGTACAATATTCAAGAATATGCAATCTTAGATATAATATGCAAATTTTAGATATGATATACAATCTTTAAGATATGATATCAATATTAGATATGATATGCAATCTTAAAGATATGATTTATGTAATATTAGAGATTTAATTTGTAGATACATTTTAATCTTACAGTTGATGTAATTGATCTGCTAGTTAAATTTGGGGAGGCTCAACTATAAATAGAGGCCTCTCTCTTCATTAAAAACATACTTTAATTTTGAGTAATAAAAATTCTTAAGAGATTCACTCAAATTCTCTCTCTTTTGCTTCTTATTTTCGTGGTTTTTATTATTTTGTTCTTCACTCATCTTCGCTTTCATTTTAGTTGCTTCGTTGAGTTAGTTTTTGTGGAGGAATTTCATGAATCCTCATATTGAGAGAGTTAGGTTGACTTATCGTTTTTAACTTTTTTATTTATCCATTTAATTGCTTAATCATTATTTATTCATTTATTTTAATTATTTTAAATTTATTTTAATTATTTTAATTATTTTAAATTTATTTTAATTGCCATTTTTATTCAAAACTTTATTTCTTAAAATAAGGCAATATTTGACATTTGAGTTTTGATGGAATCGTGCCTTAACTTACTGGCTTGATTTTTCTTATTAAGTATAAATGATCAAATACCTTTTTAGAATTAAAATATATGATTTTCAAATAAAACCTATATCGAATTTAAGATGTAGTGTCCTAACTTACTGAATGAGACGTTTTGTCATCTCGAGGCAAGGATTTCTAAAAAGCAAAGGATATTCGGTGTTTGAAAATTTTGAAAGATCGTGCTCTAACTTACTGAAGTTTTGATTTTTCTTTTAAAATCTAAATAATTGAATGTCCCTTTAAATTAAAGGACATAAGTTTTAATAAATGTTTAAAATCTTTAATTTTAAACGATCGTGTTTTAAAATCTTTTTAAATTTTTGACATTTGGACATTAAATAATCAATTAGGTACCAATTTTTAGGCGTTACGAGTGTGCTAATCCTTCCTCGTGCGTAACCGACTCCCGAGCCTATTTTTTAGAATTTTGTAGACCAAAATCATTATTTTAATAAATTAAAATGTTTTATTAAAATGATTAATCTCAAGATGACTTGATCACACATCGAAAAAAAATTTGTGGCAACTCTATTTTTATTTTTTAAAGTCAACCCCGTTTTCTAAAACATAAAAATGATTTCGACAATAACATGAGAAAAAATAAACTAAACACACCGTACGCTACCGCTTATCCAAACTCACTTTTAAATTTGTATTTTTAAAAATTTGATTTTAATATTAAAACTTTTAAATAAAATCTAGTGAAAGACAAAAACAAAAATACCCCACCACATGCCATTATTGCCGCAAGAAAGTCGTAAGAATCAGTCAAAAACGTGCTCTATTAGCATAGGGACAGAGTCAATGACTGGATTTTATAGACAAACAAATATTCATAATATGCGTGAACTTTTGAAGCCAAGTACAAAAGTTAAAGTCCACTAATTTGAAATAGGGGATAAAGTTTTTTTTCTATAATAAAAATAATTATTAATATATACATTCACATTTAAATTTAATAATTTATATCTTTTAGTACTTAAATCTTTTAAACCTAAATGATAGCTGAATATGAAAAGTATTAATTAAGGGTGTGTTTAGGATTTAGAGTTTAGAAAATATTAATTTTATATTATAAAATTATTTGATATAAAATTAAGCACTTGAGTAAATCTTGATTTTTGAAAATTCATTATTTCATAATTTTATTCTTATTAATATGATATTATTTATTTTGCTTTTGATAAAAGTTAAACATAATAATATAATATTTTAATTTTAATGAAATGAGGAAATAATTTATTTCAAAAATAAGATTTTGAAAAATAAAATCAACTTAATAGTTTCAACATGTGTTATCTACTTATTATATTCAACAATTTTCTATTAAGTAAAAAAGTTAATATGGCTGTCAAGCACAATTTAAAAAGTGTAAACTATACAATTAGTCATCAAACTATTAGTGTGTTTCTATTTTAGTCACTAAACTAAAAAATTTCAATTTCATCATTAACGTTAGATTATTTATGTTTTGGTTACTCTCTGTTAAAGGGTTAATGAAAATGATGATGTGGCTTTTTTCTAATTAGTATAGTAAAACATTTGGTCCTCAATGCCAGTATATACCGAAGCAAATATAATGGCACGTAAGTGCATTATAAAATATACCGAATAAAATATACTAGTACGTAAGTGCATCATTGGATAAATCAAAGTATAAACCTGTACAATTAATAGAATAACCAATTTCCAATTTCATAACATAGTTCAATTCACATCTCATCATTCTCAATTCAATATCAATTCATTATTTCATCATATAACATAATAAAATTCAACTCAATTTCATATCAATTTCCTATATCGCTTAAGTCATACAATTTTTATTCTATTCAATTTAGTCCCTATCTTGATATTTAATTTCAGCCATAGCATTTCAACTCAATAACCATTAATAACTCACTTCAATATTATATAATGTAAAATGTCATTAATATGCAATAACTAGATTAGTCTTAGATCATAGAGATACAAACCAAAAGCTCGCATCACTTGTCGTCCACTCTAGCATTTCATTTCCCTTTCAACGGTCCTGTATCATTTTTAACTACGAATAATAATTCAGCAATAATATAATATTAAATTTCATCAAAATCACATTGTTTAATTTTAATTTTAGTTTTTAATTTTAAACCCCCTTATCTTATTTTTATTAAAGAAATAAAATTATCATTGGTCTATGTGAATACAACCCTTACTTATTGTTATATACTAATCTTATATTTTTCAAAGAGGTTTTATTTTTGACAACTTCAACCACCATACAACATGCAACTTGCAACAAACAAAGTAACAATATTTTATCTATGAATAGATGCAACCAATGATTATTTTTACCCTAATTTTGGAAGTCAATGTTGCAACAGTATTATATCTATTATATCCCTCTGCTGTCTTGACACGTGTCAGCAAGGTAGAAGGTGTTGACCTCACCTTTGACTCCATTTGAGATAGTGTTCTAGCTAACCACCCGTTCGGACTAGAGGAGCAGCACCCTTCCGTTATCAAGACCTGTTACTGGATAAACACTCCTGACAAGCCCTTACATTCCTTCTTAATGTGATGGTGTGAACACTCCTTAAGAGTGAACACGTCTTTAATACAATTAGGAGCCTATTTAGGCGTAACAACCCCATACTAATTGTGTAAAACCCCTAACCCATATTCATCGTTAAAACAGGGTTATAAAGCATTACCAAAGTTTACAAATCAAATACAAACATTTCATATCTTTTAACATTCATAATAAAACCAATCATATTGTCCCTTATATAAGCCATCGAGACCCAAAATACATATTAGAAACAAGTCGGGACTAAACTGGATTCTCAAATAAAATCTCAAAATTTTTCTAAGGTGCAGGGGTCACATGCCTGCGTGGTTAGGTTGTGTGTCTCACACGGTCAAGTGACACACTTGTGTCTCAAGCCGTATGGGCATTTGAAATAGGGACACACGACTGTGTCCCAACCCATGTCCAAATTAGGATGCTCACCAACTTGAGTCACACAGCCAAGCCACACGCCCGTGTGCTAGTGTGCTAGGTCGTGTGAGCATACTGACTTGCATTAAATAGGTGCAGGGGTTACACGGTAAGTCACACGCCCGTGTGCTAGGCCGTGTGAATAATTTTGAGCATTCTATTTTGAAATTTTAAAGATGCAAGGGACACACGGCCAAAACACATGCCCATGTGCTAGGCCGTGTGTCACACATAGCTGAGACACACGTCCCTGTCTCTGCCCGTATGAACGAAAATAGGTTAATTCCTAGCCACATTTCTTACCTAAATTTGCCTTCTACCTACATTATCAATTTAACACATTCACAAACCAATACAAGACATTCAATTCAAACCAATATCAAGTCTTAAACATAGCATTATATCACACACAACCAAGTATATAAACTTACCTTGTTGATTAAATTATCATATGCATATTCAATTTTCATTTCACTTCCATTCATTCACCATACATATATCAATTTGTTGAGGCCACATTCATATATATATATATATATATATATATATGTATACCAAATTGTAATAGGCCAATTTAGTTTGGGCCCATACAAAAAATAATAAATCCAAAATATATCATTTGGCCCTATCGGAATGGCCCATTAGTTGAAAAGATTGAAGGTCTATCTAGAAGCTTGACGTATATGGAAACATAATCTTCAAGGATATGCAATCTTAGATATGATATGCAAATCTTAGATTTGATATGTAATCCTAGAAGATATGATATGCAATCTTAGAAGATATGATTTTGTAATCTTAGAGATTTAATTTGTAGATATTTTAATCCTAGCCGTTGATGTAATTGATCTATACCGTTGGATTTGGGGAGGATCAACTATAAATTGAGGCCTCTCCCTTCATTGTAAGAGGACTTGAGTTTTGAGTAATAAAAATTCTTGAGAGCATTCACTCAAATTCCTCTCTCTTTTGTGTTCTTATTTTCTGTGGCTTGTTCCTAATTTGTTCTTCGCTCATCTTCGTTTCTTTTTGAGTTGCTTCCATTTGAGTTAGATTTTGGTGGATGAATTTCGTTGAATCCTCATATTGCGAGAGTTAGGTTGACTTATGCGTTTTTTTAAATATTTATCCATTTAATTGCTTAATCATTATTTATTCATTTATTTTATTTTTTTTTTACTTTTCCTATTTACGTTAAATTGTTTTATCACATATTATTGTTTATATTTGTATATTATTATGTATTATATATTATTTTAAAATGTGTATATTATATAATATTTAAATTATTTTACCATTAACACAAATTTCTTTTATATTATCTATTTTAAATATGTATATTATTCTTTTATGTATATTGTAATCCAGTTTATACCTTAGTCGAACGTAGTTTGACCACAAATGAGTCAGTATAATATTTTAATATTATATCATGTGCCGTTGATATGTGACTAATCATGTGTTTAAATTCCGTAAGCTAATTAGTCCATTTGAGTGCTTAATTTGAGTAAAGGATTAAATCGCATAAAGTGTAAAAGTGGCCTTCTAATTGATTAAGTGCCTATTTGTTGTGGCTTTTAAATATGGAGGTCTTATGAGGCAATTATGCCAATATTTAGATAGTGGATAGTTGTTGGACTAATATAACCTTGATAAATATATGTATCAAATGTTATTTGATAAAGGGTAAATTAGTAAAATATGTGTTAATGATATAATAATAAAACAAAAAGATGAAAGTGATCATCTTTTATTCATTCATCTAGCCGAAAATTAAAAAAAAGAAGTAAGGGTTTGAGTTTTGCACATTCGGCTACTTTAAGGTTTAAATTAAGGTATGTTTTTACTTCGGTTCTTGATAATTTCTACGTTTTTGTAATCGTTGCTTTGAGAACTACAAAACCTATGCGTTAATTTTGTGTTTTTGGTGATGTATGTGAAATATGCCATTGATGATTTTACAAGCTTTGTGATGTTTGAGGATGAAATATGAAAGATTTGAGCTAAATGAACATGCTATGTTCTTGAAGTTTTGATGAATTTAGCTAAATAGGGCTAAAATGTGAAAATGTTATTTTGGAGGACTAATTTGTGAATTTTATGAAATATGTGGACTTATATAGTCCCTAAAGAGGTTCACTTATGCATATGTGTGAACAAATTATGTATATTTGATGTTTTGTGAAAATGGACTAAATTAATAAAGTGTGCAAATATGAGAGTTAAATTGTAAATAGCCTAAAATACATGTGTATGGATTGAATTGAATGGAATAGTGAATAAAAGGGTTAATTTTGAATATGTTTAGATTAAGAACCGAGGAAAACGGATTTAGATCGCGGGAAAGTGAAAGTTAAAGAGTAGCCGTTTTCATTCCGATATATCAAATCCGAGGTAAGTCACTATGCAAATAAACTTATCTGTATTGAATTGAAGTATGCGTTCATATGTTATTCGATGAAAATGAATAAGTGTGAGATGCTAAGTGCTTGAATTCTGAAATAAGTTCAATATAGTGATAAAGCCGAGAAGTTCCGTATGAACCTAGGAATAGATAGGATTAGCCATGTCACGACATAGGTATCTATTCTGTTTTATCATGTAAGACCACGTCCGGGACGTTGGCGTTGATTTGAAATTTGTGTAAGACCTCGTCTGGGACGTAGGCATCAATATGAACTTTATGAGTAAGACCATGTCTGGGACATCGGCATCATATTGACTCGTGTAAGACCACGTCTGGGATGTTGGCATCGTTATGATCATACATGTAAGACCATGCTGGACAGATGGCATTGATATACGAGTGTATGTAAGACCTCAAATGCGGGCGTTGGCATTGTACTACTATTCAGAGCTTTCGAGTATCCTACTAGGTTCTTAAGGGTTCAGCGGCAAGTGCAATCTGAATGGTATATCCGAGCTATGATCAATTAAGTGAATGAATATTCAATTAGTGCGTTGAATGTCCATTAAGTATCCATGAAAGGTAAGTATGCATATGACTTTGATTTGAAGAAAGGTAGGTTTGAATAGGATAATGTGAATGAGATGCAAGGAGGATTATGCATGAGCTATGTGCTTCAAATGAGTTTTGAATGGATAAATGTGACCAATGTAGTCATAAGTATGAATCAAGCATATACATGATAAACTAATCATGTGTTTAAATTCGTAAGCTAATTAGTCCGTTTGAGTGCTTAATTTGAGTAAAGGATTAAATCGCATAAAGTGTAAAAGTGGCCTTCTAATTGATTAAGTGCCTATTTGTTGTGGCTTTTTAAACGTGGAGGTCTTATGAGGCAATTATGCCAATATTTAGATAGTGGATAGTTGTTGGACTAATATAACCTTGATAAATATATGTATCAAATGTTATTTGATAAAGGGTAAATTAGTAAAATATGTGTTAATGATATAATAATAAAACAAAAAGATGAAAGTGATCATCTTTTATTCATTCATCTAGCTGAAAATTAAAAGAAAGAAGTAAGGGTTTGAGTTTTGCACATTCGGCTACTTTAAGGTTTAAATTAAGGTATGTTTTTACTTCGGTTCTTGATAATTTCTACGTTTTTGTAATCGTTGCTTTGAGAACTACAAAACCTATGCCTTAATTTTATGTTTTGGTGATGTATGTGAAATATGCCATTGATGATTTTACAAGCTTTGTGATGTTTGAGGATGAAATATGAAAGATTTGAGCTAAATGAACATGCTATGTTCTTGAAGTTTTGATGAATTTAGCTAAATAGGGCTAAAATGTGAAAATGTTATTTTGGAGGACTAATTTGTGAATTTTATGAAATATGTGGACTTATATAGTCCCTAAGGAGGTTCAGTTATGCATATGTGTGAACAAATTATGTATATTTGATGTTTTGTGAAAAATGGACTAAATTAATAAAGTGTGCAAATATGAGGGTTAAATTGTAAACAGCCTAAAATACATGTGTATGGATTGAATTGAATGGAATGGTGAATAAAAGGGTTAATTTTGAATATGTTTAGATTAAGAACCGAGGAAAACGGATTTAGATCGCGAGAAAGCGAAAGTTAACGAGTAGCCGTTTTCATTCCGATATATCGAATCCGAGGTAAGTCACTATGCAAATAAACTTATCTGTATTGAATTGAAGTATGTGTTCATATGTTATTCGATGAAAATGAATAAGTGTGAGATGCTAAGTGCTTGAATTTCAAATAAGTTCAATATAGTGATAAAGCCGAGAAGTTCGTATGAACCAAGAATAGATAGGATTAGCCATGTCACGACATAGGTATCTATTACATTTTATCATGTAAGACCACGTCAGGACGTTGGCGTTGATTTGAAATTTGTGTAAGACCTCGTCTGGGACGTGAGCATTAATATGAACTTTATGAGTAAGACCATGTCCGGGACATCGGCATCATATTGACGTGTAAGACCACGTGCAGGATGTTGGCATCGTTATGATGCATGCAGACGTAAGACCGTCGGGACGGTGGCATCGATATCTGAGTGCATGTAAGACCTCATCTGGACGTTGGCATTGTACTACTATTCCAAGCTTTACGAGTATCCTACTAGGTTCTTAAGGGTTCAACGGGCAAGTCACAGAATCTGAATGGTATATCCAAGCTATGATCAATTAAGTGAATGAATATTCGATTTAGGTACGTTGAATGTGCATTAAGTATCCATGAAAGGTAAGTATGCATATGACTTTGATTTGAAGAAAGGTATGTTTGAATAGGATAATGTGAATGAGATGCAAGGAGGATTATGCATGAGCTATGTGCTTCAAATGAGTTTTGAATGGATAAATGTGACCAATGTAGTCATAAGTATGAATCAAGCATATACATGATAAATTGTTAAGTGAATGAGATGTGCAAATGTATCATATTACATATATGCTTTTTATGCCAAGTTTATTTGTGTATGACTTACTAAGCTTTCGGAAAGCTTAGTCTGTGTGTGTGTTCTCTCTGTTTTATAGGTCGTCAAAGCTACTGAAGGCTCGGGATTGTCAAGGATCATCATCACACTACTAAACTTGTTTTGGTACCCTTTTGAAAATGTATATGGCTAATTATGGCATGTATAGGCTAGATAGGTGTTTATGTTTATGAAGTGAGCATGGCCATGTGTATTGGCAAGTTTTTGAGTTGATAAATGTTTGAATGAATAAGTTATGAAGCATATATTTAGTATGTTTTGATGCATAAGGAATGGTTAAGTTTTGGCTAAGCAAATGGATGATACATGTTTGCAATTTAGTATGGATGGATTTGGTATTGGATGTATGAATGAAGTGAACTATTTGATATGATTTGGTTGCCATATATGCATATTATGTTTTGGTATGTATTGCTTATAGGTGAGACCCAAAATGGGTGGCATATTGGCCTTGTAAAATGGCCTATAATGTCACACGGTTGAGGCACAGGGCGTGCCCATTGGTGAAATGTGTTTATTTTGAGTGGGTAAATTATGAGAATGTGGCTTAAATTGCACACTACGAGTTAGATTGAGGAAAGAGAAGATAGAGGACTAAATCGATATAGTTGATGCGTTATTTTGTTTGAGGTAAGTATGGTGTGGTATTGGTGTATGAATGAAGTGAACTATTTGAGAAATGCCATATATGCATATTATGTGAACTAGTAGACCCAAAACACGGCCTAATGTCACACACTAAGGCATGCTTGGTGCTGCAGCCTCGCCGTGTTGGTTTTAGCGAGATATACTAGAACACGGCCTTAGCACGGGAAGACACACGAGTGTGTCCGATGGCCGTGGGTGAGGCACTACCTACCCCACTACGTGTGTCCCCTGTATTTGAGAAAAGTTTTAAATTTTCATAAAATCTCGTATGTGTTTCGGTTTAGTCCCGACTCGGTTTATAAGCATGTTTAAGGTTTCGATGACCTTCTTAAGGGACTTTATGTTTGAGATCGATAAATGACTATGTGATAATTCTGTAAATATTTTCGATCTGTCTGGTAACACTTCTAACCCTAATCCGGTGATCGGACACGGGATAGGGGTGTTACATATATAATAGATTATTATTATATTATATATGCTTTCCTTTATATTTCTTTATAGTTAAAGTTTTTTATATATTCTATTTATTTATTTTTTAAAAATGTATTATTTATTTTATCATGTATATATATTATTCATCTTAGTTTTTTAGCCATATCATTTTTATACTTTTTTCATTTTTCTAAAATTATTATAATATTCATTAATTGTTTTGAGTATTTTATTTACATTATATTATTATTATTTTACATGAAATTAATCTTGTGAATAAATCTTTTTTCCTTAATTTTTCATAGATTCTTTTAAAATTACTATTATCTACTTTATATTTTTTCTTTATTTTGATTGTTCTTTTTTAAAAAATTTGAATCTATTATCTTTGTTTACTTTAACATTATTATTATTGCTTATCATTCTTTTACTTAATTGTTTATGTTAGTGCTAATTGTTGATATGACTGTAACTTTAGTAAATTACACTTTTTGTAATAACTTAATGTTACTTTTTCAAATCTTTGTTTAAAATATCTATCTCCTTTAATTACCACATTTTATCCAAAAGGTTTTCTTAAATAAGGCAATGTTTTGTGTTTAGAAATTCGGGAAATAGTGCCCTAACGTGCTGGGTTCCGATTTTTCGTTTGACTAAATAACTAAATATCCTTTTAATGAATTTTGTAAATCATGAAATGATTTTGGTTACGAGGGTTTAAAACATCATGTCCTAATGTGTTGGATGTGATGTTTGTATTCTTTCGGAACAAAGGAATCTCAAGTTCCAACTCAAATTGTTTAAGTTTTTAAAGAAATCATGTTTTCACATCTTTTCGAATTTTCAACATTAGGACAATAACTAGTCAATCCGTTACCAATTTTGAGCGTTACGAGGGTGCTAATCCTTCCTCGTACGTAACCAACTCCCGAATCCATTTTCTTGAATTTCGTAAGCCAAAATCAATGTTTTGAAATAAAACATTTTATAAGGTGATCCGATCACACCTAAGCAAAAAGGAATTGGTGGCGACTCCCATTCTTTATTTTTTTAAATAAAAAAAGTTGACCCCGTTTTTCAAAATCAAAAAAATGGTTTCGACACAAATTATACCAACACAAGTCATTCCAATGGCTAATCATAACAAAAACATTTATATGCCAACATTGGCCAAGTTAACCTATACATGCCATTATAACTAAAATGACTTTACTATGTATATATATACCGAAAAGGCCGATGGATAGTTTGATGTTGCTTCGACCAGCTTCCAACCAAATCGAGCTTCCGAATTACTACAAAACAAGAAAAATAAAATTGAGTAAGCTTTTAAGCTTAGTAAGTTCATATAACGAAAAATTAACTTACCATTCATTTACATTTAAGGTAAGCATACAAAATACATCCAAAGCAATTTGACCAATAGCCTAAACACATATCCTCATCAAACATGTTAGTCATGTATTTCATATAAATTTCAAGAAACATGAATGAACTCATCAAATATCAAACTTCCATGTTCATAAACTTTCCACATCTTATGTTCATACATCAATTCCATATATTTCGATTATATACTGGTATAATTCATTTCAATTACATGTTATCTCATGTCAGAACTTTGTCCATTGAATCATTTAAAATATCGATAGATACATGGGTCGTACACACGAAGTGTACAAATATGTAATCCGTCAATTCATATTCGGGAATGCTCATAAGAGCACATAATGGGAAGCTCAATCAAGCTGTATATCGGAAAGCTTATAAGAGCATCGGAAAGCTTATAAGAGCTATAATCTAGAGCCATTCGAGAAAGTTCATAAAAGCCAATATCGAGAAGCTCTAGAGAGCCATTAATCGGGAAGCTCATAAGAGTCATTAATCGAGAAGCTCATAAGAGCCAGTTAAAGGAAAGCTCCGAAGAGCCATATATCGAGACGCTCATAAGAGCTGTGGTGTGTCCACAACATATTCAATATCATAACCAATCGGTGCGGTGTGTCCACAACACATGCAGGATCACAACCAATCGGGATGCTTAGAAGAGCTATTAACGGGAAGCTCACAAGAACCATAGAACAAGAAGCTCGTGAGAGCCAAATATCAGGATGCTCATGAGAACTAATAACAGAATGCTCTTTTGAGCTGTGGTATGTCCGCAACCTATGCAAGACCATGACCAATTCAGAAACCCTATATCCATCGAATTTCATTTGTTCAAATAGGACTTAATATTTATCGAACATTGTCAGAAATGTGACTGGTTTTCATACATATCAATTACACAATACACATACATAACATTCAATTCAAACATATAATTATATTATTTAGTTACACGAACTTACCTTGGCAAGTGTTCGTGTACGAAAAATCTACTAATCCGACACTTTTTCTTTTCCACGATTGACTCCGTATTTGGTCTATCTGGATCTATACGAGTAAATTTAGCTCAATTTAATACAATTCATATTCAATTCAATCCAATTCACATCTTAGGAAAAATTACCATTTTACCACTATACTTTTGATTAATTATAATTTCATCCCTAGGCTCGAAAAATGAAATTCATGCAATTTAATCCTTATTCCAAGCATAGTCGATTTTTACATGTAACAATAGCAACCCATGTATTTCATAAAATTCAAAATTTTCTCATGAATTTTACATCTTTTCAATTTAGTCTTTAAATCATAATTTCATCAAAATTCAAAATCATAATTTCATCAACAACCTTTCATTTTCTACCATAAAACTTCATAATTCATACATACTCATCCATGGAAAAACCCTAGTACTTATATAACTTTGCAAATTAATCCCCGAGATAGCTAGATTAAGCTATTACGGTCTCAGAAATATAAAAATCATTAAAAATGGGACAAAGATACTTACCCAATTAAGCTAAATAAGCTTGCTACCTTCAAGCTCTTCTAACTAGGGTTTCCATGAAAAATTAATTTGGGAAAGATGATAATATGATGATATTTTCATTATTTAGTCATTTATAATCATTTATTATTTTTACTTTCCAATTTTGTCCTTTTCTTTAATAAATTTTCCATTGATGACTAATTATACTTATCTACTAACTCCTCTAAATGGTCTATTTGCTATATAAGGACATCAAATTTTGAATTCTATAGCTATTGTAATAACCCATTTTTACCCAGGTCTATACACAATCCAAAAACAAAAATAAAAATAAAGAAATATACCCAAATGTCCAAAAACAATCCATTTTACAAAAGCCCAAAATTGAAACCTGAAACAGTAGCCCAAGAATAAAAATCTGTTACACGCAAGCCCAAAAACTAGTACCCCTAAACTACCCGAGCCCGCTTGTATACAGACTCATATCCAAACTAGCCCTGACCCAAAATAGAAAATGGCCCAAAAAGGCCCAACACTAAGTAGTCTCAGCAGAAGCTTAGGGTTTCTGGAAACCCTAGGCGCCATCAGGCCAGCAGGATACCAATCGTTGCACCGCAAGTGTTCCAGTAGCCTCCGATCGCGCCTCAATCTTCACACCACTAATTCGCGCCGCAGTTAGCGCGCCTCGCCACTGCCGAATTCTTCGCGTTTGACCTACACGGAAAAGGAAAAACACCAAACAGCAACAGCAAATCACCGCAAATATGGCAAAGGTTTTATTTCTTTATTTTTTCATTTCGAAAGGCTATAAAAGCCTGTCAAAAATTTGTAAATCGGAGAGGAAAATACACACAAAAAAAGAGATACACAGAGACAGAGAGTACCAAAAATATTCACAAAATCCAGAAATAAAATACAGATTTTTAGAGGTAATATTTTTATTTCTAGTTTATTTTTTTTATTTTGATGTATTTGTGCATGCAAATATACTGTACAAGGTAAGTAATAAAAAAAGGAGTTTACCTGCGCAAAAATCGAGGTTTATAGCCTCCGGCCGCCGACCACGGTGGTGGCGTGAAAGCGAGGAGAATGTCGAATGTCCAATGATTTTGAGCCCAGACAAGACCCTAGAGAGCATTTCTGAATTTTTTTTTATAAACAAGTTTCAAAATGATTTTTTGCCATAAATATTGACTTATATAAGTGCTTAAAAATGACGTCATTTTTTCCTAAACAGATAAGCACAAAACGACGTCGTTCGGGCTTTAAGATCTACACGTTGACTCGACCCAGCCCTCAGGAGCCGCGTGTTTTATTATAAAAGGAAAATTACTATTTCAGTCCTTTCGTTATTTTATTAAATCTAATTTCATCCAGTTTAATGTTTTTGTTTTTTAAATTAGCCCTAAAAATTCTATTTTTGTTTCAATTTAACCCTTTTTTTTTCTCTTTTAAATTTTTTAATAGTATTAAATTATTTATTATATTAAAATTTTATATTTTTCTTTAGTAGTTATATATTAATTTGTTAATATTATACAATCCATACATAATTATTATTATTTATTATTTTATTTGAATATTTTTATATTATTTTAATATTTATACATATTAATTATTATATTTTTGTACATTATATAATATTATATTATATCATTTTTAAAAAATTATTTTAAATTGTATAATATATTCCATTTTATTTATATATGTAATTTTATATATCTTTATTTAAAATCATTATATACCCTTTTTTATTTATACATTGATTATATTATTCACATTATATATATATATATATAATTTTATTTATTTATTATTTAATCTTGCATGAAAAGTTCATATTTATTTAATATTTTTCTTGTTTTATATATATTGCTTTATATATTTTATTTGTCCATGGAATGCTCTTTTATTTATTTATTAGTTTATGATTACTTTAGTATAGTTATTTTTAGTTGTATTTTATATTAGTATTTCTTTTATTGTATATGTTAGTATGAAGTTTTAGTGAATTATAATTGCTTTTAATATTTATGTTCAATAGTTTATAAATACAATATTGTCACATGGATTATTGTTTAAAATAAAAATATTTTTTTGCAAAATTACTATATTTTATCTAAAGGTTTTTAAAATAAGGCAATGTTTTCTATTTAGAAATTCGGGGAATAGTGCCCAATCGTGCTGGGTTGCGATTTTCCGTTTAGCTAAGTAACTAAATATCCTTTTAACAAGTTTTGTAAATCATAAGATAATTTTGATTCTGAAGGTTTTAAAATATCGTGTCCTATCGTCTTTGGATGTGATGTTTATATTCCTTGAACAAAAAATCTCAAATTTTAACTTTCGAATTGCTCAAGTTTTAAAGAAATCATATTTTTAAATACTTTTCGATTTCAAACATTTGGACATGATTTTATCGATTAGGTACCAATTTTTGGGCGTTATGAGGGTGCTAACCCTTCCTCATACGTAATCGACTCCCGGATCCGTTGTCTTGTTTTTTTGGACCAAAATCAAATGTTTTAAATAAAACGTTTTTTAAGGTGATCCAATCACATAAGCAAAAAGAGATTGATGGCAACTCCGTTTTGTTTTTAAAAGTCAACCTCATTTTCTAAAAATTTTAAAATGGTTTCGACAACTTGGCGACTCCACTGCGGACAAATGAGAGAGTCAAGCCGAAAAATCGATCTAACTGTCGAAAATTTGAAAGTTTGATTTGAAAAGCCATGATTTTGTTTTTACTGCATGTTATTCTATTTTATAAAATATTTCTGCATTGCACTATATGACCGTCGTGGTCGCGCCTTTAAGTGGGAGCGAGAAACTATGCCTTCGTGAGGTTTTCACCTCCGCATGGGCTAATGGACTACTTCCGGAATACATTCGTACCTATGTCTTCATGAGGTTTTCACCTCCGCATGGCCATAGAGAAATGCATTCCCGAACTAAACTCGGTCCGTATGAGCCTTTAATGGGTGAGGATCAAGGAATCTATTGGTTTAGGTACATCAACGTTAGAACTAAACCGCATATAATAAACCATAAGAACTTACCTTAGGAAGAGCTATGCAAAATTTTAGTAGTTACCCAGATAAGTGCATTTATTTTACTTGCTTTATATTTTATTTTGTGGTACTAACTCGTTGTGTTTCATTTTTGTGCATGTCATTTCATATTTCTAGAGGTATCGATTCACGGTCAGTTTCTAAGTTAGAAAGCTGGTTATGGAGAACGGGTTCCTTGATAAAGTGGGAGACAATGCATATGTTCGCACTTGGTCAGAACAAACGCAATTAGAGAAGGGGAATAACTTAATTGACGGGTATGTATATGAACTTTGGGATTTTACTCGTATTAATATTACGCAGAATGAGTTCAAAGAGTTGAAAGATATATGGAACCAATAGGGTGATGAGGCAAAATAGCTGTTCTGTCGTAATTATGGTGATCTATCTTACTTGCTTGACATCAAGATAGATAAGCATCTATTTCGGGCTATGATTCAGTTTTATAACTCCGCTTATAGCTGTTTCTCTTTTGGGAAAGTAGATTTAATGCCCACATTGGAGGAATATACGACCTTGCTTCGCTGTTCGAGGTTCCAAGTCGACAAAGCTTATTTTAGGGCTGCTAATGCTCCGACTTTTGTGAAAAAGTTGATGAATATCACAGGGATGAGTGAACAATGGGTTATAGCTAGAATCCAAGAGAAGGGTGAAGGTAAATGTATACCTTGGGTAAATTTGAGAGATCTTATCCTAGCACATCCGGATGAAAAGAAGAAGATTGACATCTTTGCTTTATGTTTTTACGGTTTGGTGGTCTTCCCCAATGCTCTACGACACATAAATGAAGCGATTACTGATTTATTCGACTGACTTGGCAAATGAGCCACACTTGTACCTTCAATCTTAGCCGAGACATTCAGATCTTTTAGTGCATGTCAGAGAGTTGGTGAAGGTAGATTCATTGGATGCGCACAGTTATTATTGGTTTGGTTTCACAGTCATTTTTGGAAGGTTGACAAGGTGTCTTATCGAGTGTTCCATGAAAGTTATTCCCCTTTAGAGGAGGCCACAACTACATCAAGGAGGGACGATCTATTAGAGGATAGGTGGATGGAAATTCTTCAAAACCTTCGAAAGGAAGATGTTGAGTGGAAAGCCCCTTGGATGGTTCCCGATGAAGTCCTTTGTCGGTGCAAAAATTTTAATTGGATACCTCTGCTTGGAATATGGAAATCTGTTGGATATGCACCGTTGCTCGTACTAAGGCAATATAAAGAGAAATAGTTCATACTGGCGACATATGGATTAGCTCAAAGTGAATTGCCATATAAGGGGGATAGTTATAATAAGAAGATTCGAGAGATTTTTGAGGCTTGCAAATAGGCTTTCCGTTTGAAGATATTGAATGGAAGGCCAATGATAACCCCAAAATATAAGGAGTGGTCGAGTAAAAGGATCAATGATGACATCCCTGGGCCAAGTTTGGAGGGTGCTCGATTGATGAAGAAGTGTTTACAAGTGGTCCCATCGGAGTGGGCCAAGTTTGGAGGGTGCTCGATCGATGAAGAAGTGTTTACAAGTGGTCCCATCGAGTTAGAGATCATAAAGCAAGACTTGAAAGGAAAAGTTTAGAGCTCAGAAAGAAGATAGAGAAGCTAGAAGAATAGAAGATGTACTTGAAGCTAGATGTAGATGTTCAAAAATTAGAAGCCGAGAAAGTAAGAAAGGAGAAGAAAAAGGTTGAGGAAGATCGAGATAGCCTGAAGACTGGATATAAGAAGATGTGTCTATCGATGAAGAATGCTGGATTAGGGAATACTTTAGAACAGTGGCGAAAAGGGGTCTAGGAGGAAAAGGCCAAAGCTGACTATTGAGAGAGAAAGTTTCAAGAAATACAAGTGCAAAACAAGGCCCTAGAAAGGAACTTGGCAGAAAGTCTAAATGAAAAGGAGAGTTAAAAGCTAGAGTGGCTAAACTTGGACGGTCTCTTCATCACCACTGAGGCCGCAATATCGCGATTGAGCTAAAGTCAAGCTTGAACAAGATAGATGAAATGAAAGGCAAAATCGAGGAGTTAGAGTCAGCATTGCATAACTGTGAACTTCGAATTGAGCTTCTTGAAATGAGAGAAGGATGTTTGAAGGAAGAACTCCACCATTCGTACGATCAAGTTAGAAACCGGGATTATCTCATGGGAGAAGCCATAATTCAGATTCGACACGTAGCTGATCACCTATAGACTTTAGCAGTGCAGGCCGACGTATTGAGTATAAAGTATGAGCTGCAGTCAGATTATAGTCAAGAGATAGTTTCGTTATTAGGGAAAATTAAGACTTTAGGACTTAGGGCGAAAGCTTATTTGTAGTCCGTTTTATGTAAAGGATTTTGTTTTCTAATAAAGTTTTCTAAAATGAAGTTGAATCAGAATCAATGCCTCTTTGCATTCATGCATTTGCATTACATAACATCATATGCATTCGAATCCATAGAGAGAGTCTAATTAGTTGAAATTATAACAGAAGTAAGAGAGAAAAATAGAAGAAAAATCTGGAAACTGAACATCCTTACGATACACGTGCTAAATCGAAAAAAATAGATCAAGGGATGGAACAATTACAAAGAGATATGCAAGACCAGATGCAAGAGCAAATGGCAAAACTCTAACAAGAGATGAGGGACCAGATGTTGGAGGCACAGAGGAACATGATAGCCCAAATGGCCCAGATGATGAATGGGATGATGGAAAAAGGAAAGAGTCCCGTGGCCATTACTGAAAAAGAGAGCGAAGGCAATCCCCCGGGTTTTACCCCACCACATGCGCCAGCACAACCTGAAGAGTATCTTCAGAGGCCAACTGTCACAATTAGGCCTCAACAAGGATAGGCGAATACTAGACCGTCCATGAATTTCCAAGTCATCTATAGATCTAATCCAGGAGATAACCCAGCCAATCATGTTATCCCCAACCTAGACATAATAGAGAGAGAGGATTAGAACTGAATCTTCAAGACAGTTGGAAGATCGCTGTAGATGGTTGAAAGAAAAATTTAAGGCTCCAGAAAATACAGACCATCATCATGGTATTGACACCAAAAACTTGAGTTTGGTCCCGAATCTGGTACTTTCTCATAAATTCAAGATGCCAAAATTTGAGAAATACAATGGGACAAGTTGCCCTGAAGCCCACATCACTATGTTATGTAGACGTATGACGGGCTATGTGAACAATGATCAACTTTTGATTCATTGTTTCAGGATAATTTGACAAGGGCAGCTTATAAGTGGTATAATCAACTTAGCCGCACTAATAATAGCTCATTGAGGGACTTAGCTGAAGCCTTCATGAAGCAATACAATCATGTCATAGACATGACTCTGACCGAATCATGTTGCAAAACATGGAAAAGAAACCGAATGAAAGCTTCAGGCAATATGCGCAAAGATGGAGGGAAGTTGCCATGCAAGTTCAACCACCTCTCTTGGAAAAGACAACCACCATTTTATTTATCAACACTCTAAAGGCGCTTTCTATCACCCTTATGATAGGGAGAACTACTAAAAGCTTCGCTGACATAGTCATGGCAGGTGAAATGATAGAAAATGTCATAAGGGTGGCAAGATCGAAGTAAGAGAAACCACTAGGAGATCTGCTACTAGGAAAAAAGATAACGAGGTGAACAATGCGAGTACGTACAACAAAGAGTACTCAAAAGCGATTCTTGATAGTCGATCGAAAGTAAAAGGAGTTGACAAGACAAGAATCGGCCCTAGACAAAATCTGAAAAGATCTAACCCAATATCCTAAATGGTATGACTCAAACACCCGAGTGTTGATTACTATGCAAGAATAATGGGGCATTCAAACACCGGTGTGATTACTATGCAAGAATAACGGGCATTCTATAGAAAAGCATCGCTTCAAAAAGGTAGTCGAGAGGCTTCTTAAATTGGGAGTTGTCAAGCTTGATGATACACCTAGTACGGAGAACCCATTACCCAATCATGGAGACAATGGGGTAAATGCGACTGGGGAAAATGTCATGAGAAGGATAAAGGAGGATATTTCAGAGGTAAAAACTCCGTTAAGAGTAATCTGAAGGAAAATGGTAAGGATGGGACTAATGAAACCAAGTCTAAAGGGAAATGGTAAGGATGGGACTAATGAAACCAAGTCTCGATGAAAGAAGTGAAGTACCAAAGAATTACTGTGAGTTTCACGAAGTTGGTGGACATGAGATCTAAGAGTGTGCTGAATTTAAGGCATTAGTACAGAGTCTTATGGATAATAAGGAGCTAGAGTTTTATGAAGAAGGCTCAAAGGAAGGACACATACATGCAACCGAAGGAGAGTTGACAAGTCAAAAAGTCAATTATTCGAGGGTCATTATTTTTCAACCGAGGAATGCATAAGGTAGAGCTCAAATCGCGCCTAAAGTGGTAATTCAGAGACTTATGTCCATTCTTTACAAGAATGACAAGGTCATACCATGGAATTACAATTGTAATGTAACAACACTGGGAGTAGAAATCTCAGCTAACACTTTCAAGGAGGTCCAAATAGAGGGATAGCACACACGAAATAGGAGGCGTTAAGACTCGATAAATGTCAAATAGAACCAGCAAAGTCAAAGGATGCACCAATGGAACCAGAGGAAGGACTTGATACCCTTATCAACGTACCTGTGAAGAAGGAAGAGGCTAAAGAATTTTTAAAATTCTTAAAACACAGTGAATACAGTGTAGTAGAGTAGTTACACAAGCAACCGGCTCGTATATCGGTGCTAGCGTTACTTTTAAGCTCAAAAGTACATCGTGAGGCTCTGATGAAAGTGTTGAACGAGACTTATGTTACGAAAGACATAACCGTCAATCAACTTGACCGATTAGTTAGTAACATAAGTGCTGATAACTTTATTTCCTTCAATGACGATGAAATCCCACCTAGGGGCATGGGATCAACCAAGTCCTTACACATAACTACTCGTTGTAAAGGATATACTCTACCAAGCGTGCTAATTGACAATGGATCAGCTTTAAATGTCTTACTATTGTTGACGTTGAAGAGGTTGCCAATAGACAGTTCTCACATGAAGACTTTCCAGAACATAGTGAGAGCGTTTGATGGCACCAAAAGAAGAGTAATTGAAAGAATTAATATACCGTTGCAGATTAGGCCAAACACGTATGAAGTAGATTTTCTGGTGATGGTGTCAAGCCCTCGTACAATTGCTTGTTGGGAAGGTGATAATCCGTAAAAATAACATATTTTAACCCCATATTTAGCATACTTTTGGATGATTTAGCCATTGATTTATGTAAAAAGGTGCTCTTAATCCTTTCTTTTCATGTTTTACACTCAGAAAAGCACCCGAGGACCAAAAAAACGAGAAATGAGCTTAAAACGGGCTAATTTAAACCAAAGTAGAAATCGACATGGCCTAGACTTCAAGCCACATGACCGTGCCTCGATAATTAATTAAGACACGACCATGCCACGATTTACAGTCGTGTCCCAATCGACAGAATCGAGACACGGGTTGAAGACGATTTACATGGCGTGTACCATGGCCGTGCCCCTATCATGGAAAAGAGGAATTGTACTCGGATTTAGATACTTTGAGGCAAAGAAACACATTCCAAAGCCTATTCAAACACCGAGTAGGAAGTATACTTGAATTAGGGCACTTAGAGGCCAAGTAAAAGCATCTCAAAGCCTATATAAAGAACCTAGAGGCCAACCGTCAGGGGGGTCGGAGGTCGAGACATTCGAATTTGGTAGAAGCTGGAACTTTTGTGGGAATCACTCGAAGATAGCCAGTTGATCCATCTCAAGAAGCCAGAATTCTACTCAAGACGGCGGATCTCTCCTTCAATTCCTTCAGGGGGTTTTAGGGATTTCTTATATTTTGTTTTTCTTTTCTCTTGAAATCTTTTCTTTATTTGTAATGAACTAAACCCTTCATATAACTAAAGGGGATGAAACCTAAATGAACCTTATTATTGTTTTCTGAATTTTATGATAAATACTTGATTTGTTCTTAATTATGTGTGCTTAATTCTTATGTTAATGTTTCCGGGATATTAATTCAAGTCAGATGTTCTTAGGTGGAGGAGGAATAGACCCTACCTAAGAATAGATCTAGTATAATTAAGCGGAGTCATTCGCGCACCTAGAGATAGGGTGACGAGGTTTTACCGAATTAGGGTGAAACCTAATATGGGAGTCCATAGTTCGATTTACTGCTATTCTAGGGGATTATTAAATGAGAAAGAGATTTCTGTTAATTAACCTAGGGTTAGACGTTATTCGCCTCGAGAGAAGGTTTAATATACGTTAGGGAGTCTTACAGATCAAGTCAAGTGAATAAATCGTATGGTTCAATGTTAGATAATAAGTGAAGTCTAGGTGGATTCTTCCTAATGGTATCATCGTGATCAACTAAGTTTCTCTTCAAGTTATTTCCCAATTCATTCTTTTTGTATTTGCATCTTAGTTTATTAATTAATTAGTCAATCAACCAAATCATTTAATATTTATGCTAAATAATAGAAAGAAAGTGAGTATTATTACTTTTAGTTCATTTGGGTTCGATAATCCGATCTTGCCTAAGCTATACTACTATTCAATAGGTACACTTGCCTTAAGTCGTTGTCAGAGTTAGTTTCCAGGTTCGATCATTCTCTTTATAAATTTTAAAACTCGACAATTTTACAACGATCAAGTTTTTGGCGCAGTTGTCGGGAAACTAAAATATTAAGAAAACTCTATTTTTATTACTTTAGCCATTATTTTTATTTTTATTTTTATTTTCTCAATTGATTTTATTTTATTTTTCTAATTTTCTTTCTTTCTTTTTTAGTAGGTACCTCTAGTTTATGACTAGAAGGAACCCGACAGGACCTCTAGTATACTATAGTGAGATCGAAGCGACCGCACGTAAGAATCGTAGAGAAATCAAGCGAGCCTTAAATTACCAAGAAGAACAATAACAAGGCAAATCCAATCCTACTGAAGGGATGGACGAGAATAATCCACCACGAGATGTGGCAGAAAATAATGCTCCGCGTACTATGTATGATTATGCTAAACCTAATTTAATCAGGAGAGAATCTAGTATTGTTAGGCCCACTATAGCTGCTAATAATTTTGAATTAAAGCCTAACACAATACAAATGATTCAACAATTTGTTCAATTTGATGGTTTGCAGGACGAAGACCCGAATACTCATATAGCTAATTTTTTAGAGTTCTGTGATACTTTCAAAATAAATGGTGTTTCTGATGATGCCATTCGTCTTCGGTTATTTCCCTTTTCATTAAGGAATAAAGTCAAACAGTGGTTAAACTCGTTACCACGAGGGTCAATCACTACATAGGACCAAATGATCGAAAATTTTTATTAAAATATTTCCCACTGGCCAAAACGGTTAAATTACGGAATGATATCTATTCTTTTGTACAGATGGATTTAGAGACATTATACTACGCATGGGAGAGATACAAGGATCTTTTAAGTAGGTGTCCACACCATGGTTTACCCTTATGGCTACAAGTCCAAACTTTTTTATAACGGTGTGAATCCCTCAACGAGGCAACTAATTGATTCAGCCACCGGTGGAACTCTAAATAACAAAACTCCTGAAGCAACCTACGAATTTATTGAAGAAATGTCGCTGAATAATTATTAATGGCAAGTTACAAGGACAAAATCGACAAGATCGGCCGGAGTTTTCAGATGATCGATCAAATAACCAAGCTATCGAATCAAAGGAGATGATGAATAAAAGCTTGATAGTTTGTGTTCTTCACGGCACATCCGATGTCTGAAGATGACACAAGTGGGCGTGGAGAATCTGAGTACCACTCTACCAACCGAAACACGAGAAAATGAACAGATGAACTATATAGGTAATAATTTTCAATCCAATAATAATCCTTATAGTAATACTTACAATCCAGGTTAGAGAAACCACCCAAACTTTTCATAGGAAATTAAAGACAACAACCTCCCCAAAATTTCCAAAATCAGCCATATCCGCAAGAGAAGAAGCCAAACCTCGAAGAGATGTTGATAAAATTCATAGCAAGCACAGAAAATCGTCTCCAAGATACTGAGAAAACACTTAGAAGTCAACAAACATCGGCTGAAGAGACCAAGAACCAAATCGGGGAACTTACTAAGTCAGTAGGAGAAGTCACTAAAGTAGTCGGGCAACTTGCAAAATTAATGTCCGAACAATCGCAAAGGTGTCTACCAAGCAACACCGAGATCAACCCAAAGGAGCAAATCCAAGCCATAACAGCTCAGGAAAATGTAAAGTTAAAAGAACCCATCTCAACAAGCGAAAATAAGGACGAAGAAGGCAAAATTGAGGTAACACAAGAAAAGCCAAAATCGGTAATCAAAGAGTACTAACCCCGTATACCTTACCCCGAAGCAATAAATAGAGACGATACAGAGGAACAGTTCGGTAAGTTTCTTAAACTCTTAAAGAAATTACATATTAACTTACCGCTTCTTGAAGCCTTTTTTCAGATGCTAGATTCGAGAAAATTTTTAAAATAACTCTTGACGAACAAGCGTAAGTTAAAAGAGGAGCCACATGTGGAATTGAACGCAATGTGATCAGTAATTCTACAAAATAGACTACTACGAAAGTTAAAAGATTCAGGAAGTTCTACAATTCCATATTTAATTGGTAGTCTAAAAGTTGATAATGCCTTAGCTGATTTAGGGGCAAGTATAAATGTCATGCCTTATAAAATGTTTAAACAGCTAGATCTAAGGAAACCCAAACAAACTAGGATGAGTATTCAATTATCTGATAAAACTGTTAGAATTCCTAGGGGTATTATCAAAGATGTTCTTGTAAAAATTGACAAATTCGATTTCCCAGTAGATTTTGTCGTCTTAGACATGGATAAAGATAATTCAATCCCCTTAATTTTAGGAAGACCCTTCCTAGCAACTTCTAGAACTAAAATTGATGTTGCCATAGGAGAACTCATTCTTCGTGTAGGTGATGAATCAATTAGTCTTCAAGCTCTTGACTCGACCAGGACTACAATCAATAAAGGTAAGAAAGTCAATTCAATTGATGATCAATTTGAGCAATCTTTATTGCAGGAAACACCACAAGGATACGAATCTGAGCCGAAACACGAACCTAGTGCCAAGAAAAAGAACTATATGAGAACCAAAGCTTTAGGTCGATAAACTAAAAGAATGGAAGACACAATTCAAAGAGGAATAGGAACGCACGAAGTAAAACCTAAGGATTCCCCAAAAGAGCTTATAGGAACATCAAACCACTTCAAAATATGAGATAAGGTATGGATGAACAAAGCAGATCTATGAACAACCGAAAGAATCCCTCTTGAGATACGAAATATCTTCCCATACAAAACAGTCGAGGTAAGCAATTCAACATTCGACATTTTTAAGGTAAAAACTTCTCAACTTAAACTTTATAAAGAAAATAAAACTGTAAGCATGAGGGAAGATATTCAAACCTTTAAACCTCCCTGATTTTTTAAATCCAAGGAAAGTCTAGCTTAAGACTATAAACAAGCGCTTCTTGGGTGGCAACCCGAGCTCTAATATAATTTATCTTTACATTTTACTTTCAAATTATTTTCCTTTCTAAAAATTTAGTTTTAAATTAACAAAAAGTAAAGATTTCAAAGCCACTGACCTTGCACACAGTAGTAGCCATGTCATGTCAATCTAGAATCTCCATACTAACATAAGCAGGGGTAGTACGAATCAAATCCCACCTAATTTTCGACGTCATGGATCTAACCACTCCCCCACGGGCACCAGTAAAGTGGCACGGCCGTGTGAAGCTACTAACTTACCAGACACGGGAAAGACACGCCCATGCTACCCAACTGTGCCAACATACTGACTTATCATATCTGAGCTTTGGTCTTGTGAAAAACACCCTTAGTCCGTGAGGCAAGCACCAGAAAGCAAAACTCTATTTAAACCTACCCCTTCCCATTCTTACTAACAATTATTCTTCCTTTTCTTCCTCCCTTTCTCTCAAAATTCTCCCCTCTTCTTAACAAAATTTTTCCAACCCTTGAGCCACACCAAAGTCATGTCGAAGAAGCGTAAGAAGGCAAGCATAGTCTCCCCAACGGAGACCCCGACACATAAGTTCATGCCGGCCGCTTCATCCAAACACCAAGCCAAGGGTCTTTGAGACCATTTAGTTTTTATTTTTCTTTTCTCTTTTGCTTCAAATTTCTTATCTTTACTTCTCTTCTACTTAATTTAGTTTATTTTGTTTTAGTTCCTTGGTTTTAGATTCTAAAGGCTGCTTGGGAATCACATCGGAACCACGACCACAGCTTCTCCGCAGCCTTAAAAGTCACACCCATTTCGCGAACCATCTATCAATAAGGACTCCTTAGTCCATTAATCTTTTCTTTGAATTTCAGTTTTCTTCTTAGTCTCCTTCTCCTTATTTTTCTTGTCTTTAATTATATTATTAGTATATTTTTAATGTTTCTTTAGATTTCCTGGCTATATCTTCCCAGGCTACCAAATTTCTTCATCTAGCACAATGCTTGTTGGTAGCCACCCCACCAGGCCCATAGAAAACGCCACCACCTCCAAATCGACAAGGGAACAAAAAATCCATCCAAAAATTCAGGAAGTGTTACTTCTCCCCTTCTCTTTTGATTTTATAATTACATAATTGTTTATCTATCTTTGTATATTGAGGAAAATGTACATCTTAAGTGTGGGGGGTAAAAGTACCTAACTTTTTGCATTTTCCAAAATCCTGAATTTTAGTCTTGTTCCTAAGTAATTTTCTCACATTATTAATTAGGGTGAAATTTATGATGATTTATGATTTTTATTGATATGTTTTTGAGTAAGTCATTGATAATTGTACATTGATGATTAAATTTGAAGAATACTAAAGAGTCAAGCATGATAAGTCTATTTTTCAAAATTAAAAATTTGCTAGGTTGTTAAACTGAATTTGAATATTACCTTGAAGTTTGAAATTTACAGGATTGATGTCAAATACCCATAATTTTTGTGAGATTTTGAGTCTTATAGAGCATATATTCTTTTTCGTGCTTACTTTATTGATTATGAGTGTGTCAACACTGAATTGTTATTCTAGAACTTGCCTTGATTATACATGTCGAGACCACATTATTGATTTGATATACTAAGATGATAAAGGCACCTAAGTTTTAACCCATTCACTCCACTAAAAAGCCTACCTTCACAAATTAACCCTTAGTGAACCCATTTGATCCTAACAACCCTTTTTATTGATTTACCCGCTAATATTAACCCAAAACCCTTTGTATTTGTTATCACCACTCTTTTGACTACCCTTCTATCGAGAATTGATTTGATCAGTTTTCAAATTAGTTTATTTCAGTTGATAAATTTCTTTCTTTATTATGTTTCTACTTGATTTGTTTTAAAAAAAATCAAAGTATATTCAGTATTAGTAGTATAAAAAGTGAGCTTGTGCATTTAAATTTCAATTTTCAAGGAAAAAGCTCGTAGTATTATTAATTTCAAAGTTTCAATTGATGTAATTATTTATTTTCAAGTTCATTATTTTTAGTTAGGTAATTTGTCAAGTCAATCTCGATTCTAAACCTTCTAATTTAGCCTTTATCCACACCTTTAACCTAAGCCCCATTACAACCCTGTTAAAGACCTTTTGATTTGTGTATCATCTCATATTACAGTTGTGGAGATTTGATTTTTAGGCAAACCTATGCGATTAACTTTTCAGGTTCGACTATTGAGTGCTTAATTGTGAACCTTAAAACACTTTGAGTGATTTGAGTGAATCTTTAGTGAGGATGTCAATCCTTGTCGGTTTTGAATTAAAGGTAATTATTTAGATAAGGGGAGACACCTATGTTTTCGTGCTACAAACATATGACTTAGAATTGTTTGAATCTTTAGAAGTCTTTAAGTTAAATTATCCATGTATAAATTATCTATGAATTATGATGAGGCATTGTAAATGAGAATTACAAGTTGTGGAAAGTTCATTTTAATTGTAAGTTGAGAATTTTGCTTGAGGACAAGCAAAATCTTAAGTGTGGGGGTATTTGATAAACGGTAAAAGTAACATATTTTAACCCCATATTTAGCATTCTTTTGGATGATTTAGCCCTTGATTTATGTAAAAAGGTTCTATTAATCCTTTTTTTCATGTTTTATACTCAAGAAACCACTCGAGGACGAAAAGAACAAGAAACGGGCTTAAAACGGGCCAATTTAGGCCAAAATAGAAATCGACACGGCCTGGACTTCAAGCTACATCGACTGTGCCTCGACAATTAACTAAGACACGACCATGCCACGATTTACGCGGTCGTGCCTCAATCGATAGAATCGAGACACGGGCTGAAGATGATTTACACGAGAGTGTACCATGGCTATGCCCCTGTCGTGGAAAAGAGGAATTGTACTCGGATTTGGATACTTTGAGGCAAATAAACACATTCCAAAGCTTATTCAAACATCGAGTAGGAAATTTACTTGAATTAGGGCACTTAGAGGCCAAGTAAAAACATCTCAAAGCCTTTATAAAGAACCTAGAGGCCAACCGTCAGGGGGGTCGGAGGCCGAGATATTCAAATTCGACAAAAGTCGAAACTTTTGTGGGAATCACTATAGCCTATTGATCCATCTCAAGAAGCTGGAATTCTCCTCAAGATGGCGGATCTCTCCTTCAATTCCTTCAGGGGGTTTTAGGGATTTCTTATGTTTTGTTTTATCTTTTCTCTTGAGATGTTTTCTTTATTTGTTATGAACTAAACCCTTCAGATACCTGAAGGGGATGAAACCTAGATGAACCTTATTTGTTTTATGAATTATATGATAAATACTTGATTTGTTCTTAATTATGTGTGCTTAATTCTTATGTTAATGTTTCCGGGATATTAATTCAAGTCAGATGTTCTTAGGTGGAAGAGGAATAGACCCTGTCTAAGAATAGATCTAGTATAATTAAGCAGAGTCGTTCATGCGCCTAGAGATAGGGTGACGAGATTTTGCCGGATTAGGGTGAAACCTAATATGGGAGTCCATAGTTCGATTTACTACTATTCTAGGGGGTTATTAAGTGAGAAAGAGATTTTCGTTAATTAATCTAAGGTTAGACATTATTCGCCTCGAGAGAGGATTTAATATACGTTAGGGAGTCTTACGGATCAAGTTAAGTGAATAAATCGTATGGTTCGGTGTTAGATAATAAATGAAGTTTAAATGGATTCTTCCTGATGGTATTATCGCGATCAACTGAGTTTCTCTTCAAGTTATTTCCTAATTCATTCTTTTTGTCTTTGCATCTTAGTTTAGTAATTAATTAGTCAATCAACCAAATCATTTAATATTTAGGCTAAATAATAGAAAGAAAGTGAGTATTAGTACTTTGAGTTCCTTTGGGTTCGATAATTCGGTCTTGCCTAAGCTATACTACTGTTCGATAGGTACACTTGCCTTAAGTCGTTGTCAGAGTTAGTTTCCAAGTTTGATAATTCTCTTTATAAATTTTAAAACTCGATAATTTTACAACGATCAGAAGGCCCTAGATTCATTTGGAAGGGCAGTGCCCTCGTCCCTTCATCAAAAACTAAAACTGGTGACGGATGGTCGACTGATCACTATAAACGGGGAAGAGGACATTATAGTGACTGTTACCAATGACGCTCCGTATGTCGAGACAAATGAGGAGGCCATTGAGTGTTGTTTTCGATCTTTGGAATTCGTTAATGCAACATTCATTTTAGAAGGGAATGAAGTTCCGGTGCCCAAGCTATCCAAGACCACGAGGATGGGTCTACAAATGATGGTGGGGAAAGGAGCCTTACCAGGAAAAGGACTGGAACGTAATCTCCAAGGGAAAGTCCAAATGCCATTGTTGAAAGAGAAAAGAGACCGTTTTGGCTTGGGTTTCAAGCCAGATGGTAAACAAAAGAGGAAAAAAATAGAGAAGAAGCAAGAGAGAAGAAGGGCACGCTTGAACAGAGAAGGAATCCAGTGGGAACTGATGACATTCCCTTACATATCTCAGACCTTTGTATCTGGAGGGATAATTCACCCTGAGAGAAGGTTATTGAAAATTCCTCATATCAATACCATACATGAGGAGGGAGGTGAACAAAGAAACCTGTTGGACATTCGTCCTTATGAACTTGGAAGCATTTTGGATAATTGGACTGTAGAGGAACTTCCTGTAGTTTTTAGAGATTATACAGTGTAATATTCAAAACGCTCTTGTTGTTTTCTAGCCTAGGAACAATAAGATTTCTTTTGTGAAATAGGCTCATGTTTAGAAGTTGTTATTTCAATGAAATACATTTTGATAATTAACTTGAGCAAATATTCTTTCATTCTTTTGACTTTCTGATAAACCATAAAAGCAACATATTTTAGGCCCATATTTAATATACTTTTAGATGATTTAGCCCTTCTTTTATGTAAAAAGGTGCTCTTAATCCTTTTTTTCATATTTTTACTCAGGAAAGCACCCGAGGACGAAAAGAACAAGAAACAGGCTTAAAACGAGCCAATTTGGGCCAGAGAGGAAATCGACACGACCTGGACTTCAAGCTACATGACTGTGCCTTGACAATTAACTAAGACATGACAATGTCACGATTTACACGGTCGTGCCCTAATCGACAGAATTGAGACACGGCCTGAAAACGATTTACATGGGCATGTACCATGGCCGTGCCCCTGTTAGGGAGAGAGCAATTTCACTCAGATTTGGATACTTAGAGCCAAAGAAATACTTTTCAAAGCTTATTCAAATACCGAGTAGGAAGTATACTTGAATTGGGACACTTAGAGGCCAAGCAAGCATTCTAAAAGTCTATATAAACACTCTAAGTGTAACCTGATAGGGGGCGGTGTTAGGCGGTGAGCTAGGCCAAGGAGCCAAGCCAGGAAGATCACGTTTTGTGGAACCATTCGAAGATAGCCAAGTGGATTCATCTCGAAGAGCCGGAATTCTACTCAAGACGGTGAATTTCTCCTTCAATTCCTTCAGGGGGTTTTAGGGATTTTCTATGTTTTGTTTTATCTTTTCTCTTGAGATGTTTTCTTTATTTGTTATGAACTAAACCCTTCATATACCTAAAGGGATGAAACCTAAATGAATTTTTTTATTGACTTCTAAATTATATGATAAATACTTAGTTTGTTCTTAATTATGCATGCTAAATCCAAATCTGATGTGCTTAGGTGGAGGAGGAATAGACCCTGCTTAAGAGTAGATTGAGCATAATTAAGCGGAGTTGATTGCACGCCTAGAGATAGGGTGACGAGATTTTGCCGGATTAGGGTGAAACCTAATATGGGAATCCATAGATTGATTTACTGCTATTCTAGAGGGTTATTATAAGCGAACAAGAGTTCCACTAATTAACCTAGGGTTAGACGTTATTTGCCTCGAGATAGGGTTTAATATACATTAGGGAGTCTTATGGATCAAACTAAGTAAATAAATCATATGGTTCAGTATTAAATAACAAGTGAAGCCTAGGTGGATTCTTCCTGAGGGTATCGTTGTGATCAATTGAGTTTTCTTCGCGTTATTTTCCTATTCGTTCTTTTTGTCTTTGTCTTTAGCTTAGAAATCGTTAAACTAGATTAAATCAACTAATCACTCCATATTTTAGGCTAAATAATAAAAATAAAGTAAGTATTAGTACTTTTAGTTCCTTTGGGTTCGATAATTCGGTCTTGCCTAAGTTATACTACTGTTCGATAGGTATACTTGCCTTTAATCATTGTCAGAGTTAGTCTCAAGGTTCGATCTCATTCATTATAAATTTTAAAGCACTAATTTCAGTGATCACTTTCTAATTTCATTCTAAATTTTATACTTTTCATTCATATCATGTGAATAGTTATCCTCGAATTTATTTGTTCTTTGTATATTCTTTAGTGCCCATCACAGGTCTTTAGATATCAATGACATGAGCAACGATAATACAGATTCAGAAGTCCACTTTGAGCAGGACATGTGTTTAGAGGAATCTCAAGATTTTGAAGATGATTGAGATTGTGATTTATCTCCAGATCTATTAAGAATGGTAAAGCAAGAAGAGAAAGAAATTTTACCTCATAAAGAGGAGATAGAAGACATAGCCTTAGAGGAAGGGAAGATTGTGAAAATTGGAATACGCATAACTGAAAAGACGAAGAAAGATCTAGTTGAGTTGCTACGAGAATTTAAAGACGTCTTTGCATGGTCATACCAACATATACCAGGTCTAAGCACTGATATTGTGGTGCATCGCCTTTCTATAAGAGAAGAATGCAAGCCAGTTTAGCAAAAGCTACGAAGGATGAGGCCTGATATAGTGTTGAAAATAAAAGAAGAGGTCCAGAAACAATTTGATGTTGGTTTTCTGCAAGTGGTCAAGTACTCCGAATGGGTTGCTAACATTGTTCCTGTCCTTAAGAAGGACGGAAAGGTCCGGATGTGCGTGGATTATAGAGATCTAAATAAAGCTAGCCCAAAGGATAATTTCTCTTTGCCGCATTGACACGTTGGTGGATAAAACGACAGGATTTTTGTTGTTTATATTTATGGATGGCTTCTCAGGATACAATCAGATCAGGATGCACCTTAAGGATATGGAGACAACTACCTTCATAATACGTAGGGTACCTTTTGCTATAAGGTAATGCCATTCGGATTAAAGAATACAGGGGCAACATATCAAAAGGCTATGGTAATATTATTCCATGACATGATGCATAAAGAGATTGAAGTGTATGTTGATGACATGATCGCCAAATCTCGAACAGAGAAGGAACACATTGAGGTATTGAAGAAATTATTTTTGAGGCTGAGAAAATTTCAATTGAAGCTCAACCCGGCAAAGTGTACTTTTGGAGCTCGGTCAGGGAAATTATTGGGTTTTGTGGTTAGCGAGAGAGGAATCGAAGTTGACTCAAGTAAAGTCAAAGCTATACAAGAATTACCTCCACCACGTACTCAGAAGGAAGTCCGAGGTTTTCTTGGAAGGTTAAATTACATTACTCGGTTTATTTCACAATTAACTGAGAAATGTGATCTTATATTTCGTCTTCTCAAGAAACACAACCAAGGTGTATGGGATGATGAATACCAGGGAGCTGTTGACAAAGTCAAACAGTATCTGCCAAATGCACTAGTACTATCTCCGCCTAATTTAGATAGACTATTGATACTGTATTTATTAGTGTTCAATAATTCTATGGGATGTGTGCTTGGTCAGCACGATGAGTCAGGAAGAAAAGAATGGGTGATATACTATCTCAATAAAAAGTTCACTGATTGTGAAATGAGATATTCGTCGATTGAGATATTGTGTTGCACCTTGATTTGGACAACTCGAAGATTGAGGCAGTACATGCTATATCATACTACCTAGTTAATTTTGAAGCTTGATCCGTTAAAGTATATGATGGAGTCCATTGCTTTGAATGGAAGGATAGCTAGGTGGCAGATTTTGCTGTCTGAATTCGATATAGTCTATGTGTAACACCCCTTAACCCGAGTCCGTCGTCGGATTAGGGTTACGAGGCATTACTCATCTAACCACAAGTCAATACGCTAATAAAAATATTATTACATTAATTTATTCATGATATCACAATGAAACCGAAACTTTCATTTTCAATACTAAATTGTTAACAAGCCTACCACAAATAATACCATTAACAACATGTTACAAACTAATTTCAATTAAATAGCAAAACACTATTAATTGGGTCAATTTGAATATTCTAGCCGAGTATGCATGTTTATCCATATTCAACTTATGCCAATCAAATAACTATATTTTCTTGGTCACATGCGCACCCTAACTATATGTTCACAACAATAATTTAACCCCTTTAAACCTCATGTCCGAATACATATAAGCATCCAATGGAAATATAACCTCCAACTAAATCTATGCTATGGCCGAATATTTGCAAGAGAGTATACTTCAATTTGATCATTGATATATCATATTCAATAATCACATAGAAAGAGTTTGACCTAATCCTCCCCTGACTTGTCTTGTAAGTTCATACAAAGATAAGCAAAAGTATCACCATCAACCAAAATGCACTATCTACCTTAATCAAACCAATTTCATATACTCAAATATCACACATAACATAATATGAAATGAACTTTCAAGTTAACCTTATAATATAACCGAACATACCCCAAATAATAACACCAAAATCAAGCATGACTAAACCATACTCAAACATAGAAATAAAGCCATTTTAGCATGGCATTTGTATGTACATTTGCAAAATAACATGTAGACTTGTTCTAGGAAAAGCTAGCTTATACATGCCATAATATTAAGTTCATTTACAAAAGAGTACCAAAAGTTGATAGTGTGCTTGACTTGACGGGATTCCGAGTTTAAGTGCGACTTCAAGATCTAAACACCAAGAAATAAACATTCCAAGTAAGCTTAGATAGCTTAGTAAGTTTAAGCAAGAAGGTAAATTACACAAATATGCATTACATCATTTCTTTAGTTTTCAAACTATCTATAGAATAGTTCAATCTATCAACATGTAGCCAAAACTAACATTCATCAATCCCATATTCATTCAATCCCAAATCAATAATCAAAGTAACCATATAGTCACATGCTTCATAGCCAATTTAGATCAACTTATTTAAATTCTCATTAAAATGATGAACCATTCGCCAAACATACCTGACGTCATTATTTACTTTTAATAATTGTTTCTATTCTTACCTTTTTCCGATCTACTTTTACGATTGCTTTCGGTGACTCTATTTTCCGCACACGGTACCTTTCAACCGATATCGCATTTACAATTGCTCGGTAATTAATTTTCAGCGCACACAGTGCCTTTCAACTGATATCGCACACATAATGCTCGGTAATTAATTTTCTGCACACACAGTGCCTTTCAACCGATATCGCACACAGTGCTCGGTAATTAATTTTTCGCACACACAGTGCCTTTCAACCGATATCGCACACACGATTAGGTTTCGGTGTATAAGTTCGCACACATAGTGCCACCAATCCCATGTTTCCTCACAAAGAAATATACATATGTACTAATCTTCATTCATATATACACATTTAATTAATTAGGGATTCACAAATAACTCGTTTATTCATATATATATGTATATATATATACCTCACATTCGGCTCACACTTAACATACATTTAACACATATTCACCATCTTCAAAAGATCATCTCTAGTATCATCATTATCAATAACCATCTTGTATTGCATATATACATATTCAACAACTCAATTAAATCAAGTTTACTTATACATTTATCAAGTATAACATTCGGCAACATGATAATTAACTTCCTTAAAATCCTTTAACATATACACATAGTATAAAATAAAATTCAATCCAATCCAATTGCTTAAAACTTACCTCGAGAGTTGATGAATTCGAGGTTTAAATTATTCGATTAATTTGGTTTTTCCTTTGTCCAACCCTTTTCCTTTGAATCTTGATCTAAACAAATTTCAAGTAAACTCCTTTAAAATCATTTCTACTCAATTTGATCCATAAACACACATTATATAAATTTTACAAATTTACCCTAACTTTTATAATATCTATAATTTAGTCCCTAATACAATATATATGAATTATCCAAAAATTAGTCCAACCTCCTTAAGGCCAAATCTCTCTAAGGGTCTTATACATCCATACAAATTACTTATTTAGCATAAAATCCTTCAACCATCCATTTTGAATTTAAGATATCACACTCAAGTTCATATGAATTTTCTTACTTTAAACATGTAACATTCAAACATATATATATATTCTTCCTCAAACACAACCAATCCCCAATATTCAACAAGAATTGAATCTAAATCATGCTTATACCAAAACTTTTCCACATGGGTTTGTAAATATGCAAGGAAAATAACTAGAAACTATAATGAAATTACAAAGATCATGTTCAATCCTTCACCTTAAGAAGCATGAAATGGCGAAAGTTGAACCTCTCCTTTTATTTCTTTTCTTTCTATTTGGTGATGAAAGAAGGAAGAAGATGATACTTCCTCTTTTCTTATTTCTTTATTCTATTCCTATTATAAAATAAATAAAAAATGCCACTAACTAAGATTTAACTTAATTTGATATGAAAACTAATCATCATGCCGTCCCACTACCATGAGAATTGGACTATTTGACATGCAAGTCCATTTATGTATGGACCAATTCAATTAAACTCTCTACTTAATACAAGTTACTTTTATTACTTTAACTATTTAGTCCTTTCTCTTAATTTAAGCACACCAAAATAATTAAATTCAAAATTTTAGCACATAGTCAATCGTAAATATTTAACAAGAAAATAATATTAAATTATTATTTTTGACTTGGATTCGTGGTTCTGAAACCACCGTTCCGATTAGGGTCATATTTGGGCTGTTACACTATGTGAGTCAAAAGGCTATAAAAGGAAGCATAGTAGTAGAATTTTTGGCTAGCAGAGCTTTAGAGGATTATGAACCTTTGAGCTTTGATTTTCCCAATGAAGAGTTAATGTATGTGGCAAATACTGAAGATTGTCCGTGGAAACTAAACTTTGATAGAGCATCAAACGCTGTGGAAAATAGAATTGGGGCAATTTTGGTTTCTCCTAGTGGTGATCATTACCCATTTACATGCAAACTGGATTTCAATTACACGAATAACATGGCAAAATATGAAGCATGCATTATGGGAATTCGAGCAGCCATAGAGCGTAAGATCAGAGTACTAGAAGTATATGAAAATTTTGGTCTAGTAATCTACCAGCTCAAAGGAGAATGGAAGACAAGAGATCCCAAACTAATTGATTATCGAACAATAATTCTAGGATTGATTGAGGAGTTTGATGACATTACTTTCAATTATCTCCCACGTGACAAAAATCAGATGGCAGATGCTTTGGCGACCCTGGCTTCTATGATCAAAGTAAACAGACCAGAGGATATGAGACCTATTCAGATGAGTATTTTTGAAGTTCTAGCTCATTGTTATAATGTGGAAGAAGAGGAAAAAGATGATCACCCTTGGTATCAAGATGTATTACGATATGTAAAGAGTCGTGATTACCCGGAGCATGCCACTGAGAATGACAAAAGGACTTTAAGAAGAATGGCTTTTGATTATGTCTTAGATGGGTATATTTTGTACAAAAAAGGAAAGATCAAGTTCTATTGAGATGTGTTGATGCTGTTGAAGCTAAGAAAATCTTGGAGAAGTTCATGAGGGCGTTTATGGAACTCATTCTAATGGATTCACAATGGCCAGACAGATAATGAGATTTGGATATTATTGGTCCACCATGGAAGGTGATTGTATCAATTATGCCAAGAGATGTCATAAATGCTAGATTTACGAAGATAAAATTCATGTGCCTCCGTCACCTTTGCATATTATGACTTCTCCATGGCCTTTTTCCATGTGGGGCATGGATGTTATTGGGCCAATCTCACCAAAAGCTTCGAATGGGCATCAATTTATCTTCGTGGTAATTGATTACTTCATGAAATGGGTAGAAGCTGCTTCATACGCTAACATTACTAAATCAGCAATTAGTCGTTTCTTGAAAAAGAAGATTATTTGTCGATATGGAATGCCCGAGAGGATTATATCAGATAAAGCGCTGAATTTGAACAACAGCTCGATAGCATAAATTTGTAGCCAATTTGAAATCAAGCATCATAACTTGTCTCTGTATCGTCTAAAAATGAATGGGGCAGTGGAAGCGGCCAACAAAAATATTAAGAAGATAGTAGGGAAGATGACTGAGACTTATAAAGATTGGCATGAGAAACTACCGTTTGCACTTTATACTTATCGGACGTCCTTCAGAACCTCTACTGGGGCAACGCCTTTCTCGTTGGCCTATGAGATGGAGGCAGTTCTACCAGTTGAAGTAGAGATACCCTCTCTTCGAGTTTTGTCAGAAATAAAGCTGGATGAAGCTGAATGGATTCAGGCTCGGTACGATCAGTTGAACTTAATTGAAGAAAAGAGGCTAAGGGCTATTCGTCACGGTCAGATGTACCAAAAATGAATTATGCGAGCCTATAATAAGAAAGTTCGCCCAAGATAGTTTCATGAAGGGGACCTTGTATTGAAAAGGTCTTTCCCATACAAAAAGATTTCTTAGGAAAATGGATGCCGAATTGGGAAGGACCATATGTGATAAAGAAGGCTTTCTCTGGAAGAGCACTGATCTTGACCGATATGGATGGGAAAAGTTTACCCAATCCTGTGAACTCTGACTCGATCAAAAGTATTTTGCTTGAAAAGAAAAAGAGGCCAAAGTGAAAACCCACAAAGGGTGCTTTGAGTTTCCTTAAAAAAATTAGAGAGGCCGAGGTGAAAACCCGCAAAGGGCGCTTTGAGACCAAAGGGGTTTTGAGTTGAAAACCCGAAAAGGGCGGCTCAAATTTCTGAAGGGACACACAATTATCTTGCTACATTTGAACCAACAATGAAATGAAGAATGTTGCATATTGGGGCATCAGCAAAGATTTGGGTCTTTTAAACACATGCCGAGCTCAAGGCAGTTTTCATAAGTTTGTATGTAGAAGCTCAGTCGGTGATATCTGGGACATCTAATTTTTTGTCCTATTCATTTCACTATCTTTGGGATTCTTTTTCTCAAAGATATATTCCCAGTTAATTTTCTTTGTATTCTTGATAATTTATTCAATTTTAACTCTTTTTGGGATCAATTTATTTGTTTCTCATTATTCATAAATGTGTTGCATTGAAATAATGATCGACGAACTAATAATTTCACAAAAAGAAGTTTTATATATTACTTTGGAAATTTCTAGATAAGACAAGGAGCCCAAAACAGGACAATTGTTTAGAATTTCCACGTGCATAGAAATATTTGAGAAAGAAGAGTCTGGATAGGGACTATTTCTCTAAATTCTTTGTCCAATTGATGAGTAGGCGTGATGTCATCAGATCATAACATTTGGGAGTGGTGTGATGAACTAAGAAACCCTGAACTGTGGTGGAATGGGTTGAATTTGAAATAAACCTTATACCCTAAAAATTATAAATGGGTCAGATTGAAAGAGTGTTCGATTCTCATTATAGTAGGATGGTACAAGCCTTGTGTTCTCATGATCCAAACGAAGTTGACTCGGAAATTACATTGGGGCAAGCTTGTTAAGCAAAATGTGACTTATGAACAAAGATGAAGAACAAATGAGTGATAACACCTAGAGTAGGAATCAAACTCATAACATTTTTGCATCATAGCAAATTTCATTAGGAGCATGTGATTCATTCCAATCATTATATACTAATCTTTTAAAAGGAATCATTTTTTCGTGACATGTTACATTCATGTCACTCATAACACATGTAGTTAGAAACATTTGATCCATTCTGATCATAGCATCTTAGTCATGTGACATAGACATATGGAATCGAGTCTACAGGATATGTCCTTTGGTGGACGGTGTAGCAATATCGGTGAATTTGTAGATCTCATCTCCTGAAGTTGAAGGAAATAGATCGAAGGCCCTTTCAGTCTTATCTCCTTGAAGTTGCAGTGGAGTAGACTGAAGACAAAAGATCTTGTCTTTCTAAAATTGCAGGAAGCAGATCGAAGACCCTTTCAGTCTTATTTCCCTGAAGTTGCAGTAGAGTAGACTGAAGACAGAAGATCTTGTCTTCCTGAAGTTGCAAGAAGCATATCAAAGACACTTTCAACCTTATCTCCCTGAAGTTGCAGCGGAGTAGATTGAAGATAGAAGATCTCATCTTCCTGAAGTTGCAGGAAGCAGATCAAAGACCCTTTCAGTCTTATATCCCTGAAGTTACAGCGGAGTAGATTGAATATAGAAGATCTCATCTTCCTGAAGTTGCAGGAAGCAGATCAAAGACCCTTTCAGTCTTATCTCTCTAAAGTTGCAGCGGAGTAGATTGAAGATAGAAGATCTCATCTTCCTGAATAGAAGATCTCATCTTCCTGAAGTTGCAGGAAGAAGATCAAAGACTCTTTCATTCTTATCTCCCTGAAGTTACAGCGGAGTAGATTGAAGATAGAAGATCTGATCTTCTTGAAGTTGCAGGAAGCAGATCAAAAACATTTTAGCTTTATCTCCCTGAAGTTGCAAGGGTAGATTGAAGATAGAAGATCTTATCTTCCTGAAGTTGCAGGAAGCAGATAAAAAAAAACATTTCAGCTTTATCTCCCTGAAATTGCAGTGGGGTGATTGAGGACAGAAGATCTTATCTTCCTGAAGTTGTAGGAAGTAGATCAAAAGAACTTTCAGCTTTATCTCCCTAGAGTTGCAGTGGAGTTAGAAGCCATTTGAAGAAGATCAAAAGCCAAGGCTCACCAAAACCGGGCAAAATTGGTCCTTTTATAGTCTTTGCTCTATTCTTGCTTCACAACAATGAGCAAAGAGGGGCAGCTGTAATAACCCATTTTGCCCTGGGCCTATACACAATCCAAAAACAAAAATAAAAATAAAGAAATATACCCAAATGTCCAAATAAACAGTTCATTTTACAAAAGCCCAAAATTGAAACCTGAAACAGTAGCCCAAGAATAAAAATCTGTTACACGCAAGCCCAAAAACCAGTACCCCTAAAGTACCCGAGCCCACTTGTATACAGACTCATATCCAAACTAGCTCTGACCCAAAACAGAAAATGGCCCAAAAAGGCCCAACACTAAGCAGTCTTAGCAGAAGCCTAGGGCTTCTGGAAACCTTAGGTGCCGCAGGCAAGCAAGATACCAATCGTCGAGCCGCAAGTGCTCCAGCAGCCTCCGATTGCGCCTCAATCGTCACACCACCAATTCGCGCTTGATTAAGCGCGCTACCGCCCTTCTTGAATTCTTAGCGTTTGACCTACATTTAAAAGGAAAAACACAAACAAGCAATGACAAATCACAGCAAATATGGCAAAGATTTTATTTCCTTATTTTTTCATTTCAAAAGGCTATAAAAGCCTGTCAAAAATTTGTAAATCGGAGAGGAAAATACACATAAAAAAAGAGATACACAGAGACAGAGAGTACCAAAAATATTCACAAAATCCAAAAATAAAATACAGATTTTTAGAGGTAATATTTTTATTTCTATTTTATTTTTTTATTTTCGATGTATTTGTGCATGTAAATATACTGTACAAAAAAGGAGTTTACCTGCACAAAAATCGAGGTTTTGCAACCTCCGGCCGCCACCACAGTGGCTCGTGAGGCGCGTGATGCGGAGGCTCGAATGTCCAGCGATGGAGCCCAGATAAGACCCTAGAGAGCATTTATAAATTTTTTTTTAAACAAGTTTCAAAATGATTTTTTGGCATAAATATTGACTTATATAAGTGCTTAAAAACGACGTCGTTTTTGTCTAAACAGATAAGCACAAAACGACGTCGTTCGGGCTTTAGGATCCTCGCGTTGACTCGACCCAGCCCTCAAGATCCACGTGTTTTATTATAAAGGGAAAATTACTATTTCAGTCCCTCCGCTATTTTATTAAATCTAATTTCGTCCAGTTTAATGTTTTTATTTTTAAATTAGCCCTAAAAATCTATTTTTGTTTCAATTTAACCCTTTTTTTTCTCTTTTAAAATTTTTTTTATTAGTATTAAATTATTTATTATATTAAAATTTTATATTTTTCTTTAGTAGTTATATATTAATTTGTTAATATTATAAAATCCATACATAATTATTATTTATTATTTTATTTGAATGTTTTTATATTATTTTAATATTTATACATATTAATTATTATATTTTTGTACATTATATAATATTATATTATATCATTTTTTTAAAAAAATTATATTGTATAATATATTCCATTTTATTTACATATGCAATTTTATATATCTTTATTTAAAATCATTATATACCCTTTTTTATTTATACATTGATTATATTATTCATATATATATATATATATATATATGTAATTTTATTTATTTATTTATTATTTAATCTTGCATGAAAAGTTCATATTTATTTAATATTTTTTACTGTTTTATGTATATTGCTTTATATATTTTATTTGTCCATGAAATACTCTTTTATTTATTTATTATTTTATGATTACTTTAGTGTAGCTATTTTTAGTTGTATTTTATATTAGTATTTCTTTTATTGTGTATGTTAATATGAAGTTTTAGTGAATTATAATTGCTTTTAATATTTCTGTTCAATAGTTTATAAATATAATATTGTCATCACATGGATTATTGTTTAAAATAAAAATTCATTTTTTTGTAAAATTACTATATTTTATCTAAATATTTTTAAAATAAGGCAATGTTTTGTATTTAGAGGTTCAGGAAATAGTGCCCAATCATGCTGGGTTGCGATTTTCCGTTTGGCTAAGTAACTAAATATCATTTTAACAAGTTTTGTAAATCATGAGATAATTTTGATTACGAAAGTTTTAAAATATCGTGTCCTATCGTGCTGGATGTGATGTTTATATTCCTTCGGAACAAAGAAAACTCAAATTTTAACTCGAATTGCTCGAAGTTTTTAAGAAATCATATTTTTAAATACTTTTAGATTTCAAACATTTGGACATGATTTTATCGATTAGGTACTAATTTTTGGGCGTTATGAGGGTGCTAACCCTTCCTCATACGTAACCGACTCCCGAATCCGTTTTCTTGTTTTTTTGGACCAAAATCAAATGTTTTAAATAAAATGTTTTTTAAGGTGATCCAATCACACCTAAGCAAAAGGGATTAGTGACGACTCCCGTTTTTGTTTTTAAAACTCAACCCCGTTTTCTAAAAATTTTAAAATGGTTTCGACAGCTATTTGATACCTTTAGCTACTAGACTTAAACTTTTGCACTTATGCAATTTGGTCCTTTTTATCAGATTAGACATGAAATCAGTAAAATTTCTTAACGAAATTTTTATACGATATTCCTATCATATTGTAGACTATAAAATAATATTAAAATAAATTTTCTTCCTGGACTCGATTTGTGGTCCCGAAACCAATATTCCAATTTCACTGAAAACAGGCTGTTACAAATTGAATGCAGAACAGAATGAGTCCCACGGTGCGTGTCCTTCACGTTCATGAATATCCTTTACGCATTTTGTGGGATTGAGTATTTATCATGTTATGTCATACCAGTGAACAAGAAGATCTCTCCTATAAATAGGTTATTATGATATAATGTGATATAATCAGAATATGAAATTAAGTAAGTATGAATTGCATCCTAGATAATTTTGATCTTAATTATCATTTTCCTCATTAGGCCTACATAATGAAATAACTTGAATTTTCAAATTTCAATATTATTTGATTTTAAAAATTTTAAAATATGAAATCATACGATGTAATATTAACCTAATATTAACAAAACAGTGATATTTGGGAATTGCAATTGTTTTTGCATTACACATTTTCATATACAATTTCTTTTGGTCCATTCATCATACCTTATTATGACATAAGTTTCCTAAAATCATCTACTTTGTTAATTATTTTAGTTAATTTAACGGGACATTTTCGAATTAAAGATTTAAAATTAATTTTTAATCGAATCTTAAAGTATGATATATCAATCAGATTTTTCAATCAATTTTTTTTTTCTGGGTAAAACGTTTATTATATTAAAATAAGTGTCACAAACACTGTCAATCCAGTACAATCCCAAAGATCCATCACAAAAGGTAAAACCAACGCAACCTCAATCGAACACTACAAAGCAAAAATACACCATATCAAACAATTAGCAAAAACTCAATCCTATGGACACCAAAATTCATCAAAATTCGATCTTTTGATGTCCTCGAATTGTAAAAATACATTAGATAATTGTTGGAGAAAATCTAAGATGATAAAAGAGAAGAGATACTAAAAATGGAATATTAAATTTATAGATATTCACTTCCTTACTTACAATCTTTTATATAGATGTTTCAGGTAAAAGTATTAACTAGATCCTTGTATTATGAATCAGATTACATTTTACTCTCTTTACTCAAAAATGAGTAAATTAGTCACTGTATATTAGATCAAAGAGTAAACTGGCCATTTTGTTAAAAATTTTGTCTATTTCTATGGTTAAAAACTGGTCATTGTACGTCAGCATGAGAGACATATGACACATCAATGGATGAAATTTTTAATAGAAAAGATTAATTTTCCTTTTTATCTAATGTACAGGGACTAATTTATTTTTTTTTTGAGTAGAAAATGTAGAATGCAATCTAACTCTTATTACAACTTTTACCATATGTTTTAAGTAACTTTAAATTCCATACATACATGCATGCATCTTAATTAACATGACTCTTTGATCTAATAGATTCATACATCTTAATTAAATGAGTACTTCCTAAATACATTCACCTTAATCACCTTAATTAAATACAAAATCTAATGACATCACAAAAAGTCATAAAACCTCAAATGCAAAAGCAATTATTGACTTAGCACCATCATCTTGGATAAATGTCGGCTTCGTATGATATATATAAAGACGAATTCAGAAACGAGTGATTCGCTCGAGTTAAAAACAAAAACTTCCAAAGATCAAATGGATGAACAATTCTAAAAACATCAAGGTCAGGATTAATCGTACTCGTTGATGAGTTTATTATTTTCAGCTTTCAATTATACTCCAAATTTACAGCAATAACTCGTAACATGCAGCTTGCAACAAGCAAAGTAGCAGTATTTTCTCTAAGAATGGATACAACCAGTTATTAATTTCCACCCTACGTTTGGAAATTGATATTCCTATAAAAGCCATATTCATCAGTTTCGAGCAAAAAGGCCAAAGAATCAAAATCCATGGCGTCTTTGCCATTAAGACAAGGATTTACGGTCCAATTCTTAAACATTCCCTCATCAAAGGCTAAGGGTTGCATAGGGTTCTCCTCAAATTCAACATCGCTTTCCTTTAGCTGCTCATTTAACAAATCTGAGCCGCCACCATCACTGTACAACAAATCAAGCATTTGGGTTCCATCGTGAGCTTCCACTGTTGCAATATCACCACTCATTTCTTGATTATTATTTGTTGAGTTAAGCTGACCATCTCGAAGCTTATCAATAAGTTGTGCTGCAGGTAGCTGTGTTGGGATCCTGACCTTGCTGCTGGACCTAGTGGCTTTAGTTAGAATCACTTTGACTTTGGCTTTCGTAGCCTGGGGTGAACGCAACGGTTCACAGACTCCAGACTCGGTTGATAGCATTTTATGTATAGATTTGCTTGGAGGAGTTCCAATGGATGCTTGAACTTTGGCTCTCTTTCTCAAAACAGTGTTCCAGTAGTTCTTGATTTCATTATCTGTACGCCCCGGTAACCTTCCAGCTATTAACGACCACCTGCACAGCATCACACAATGAGCAGTAAGGAACTCTGTACCTCTTAATTTCGATTCCCATTGTAAAAAAGAAGGGGAGAGAGAGATTAAAAACCTGTTTCCAAGAAGATTATGGAGTCTGATAATGAGTTCTTCTTCATCATGGGAGATGTTGCCTCTTTTGATATCTGGTCTAAGATAATTCAGCCATCTAAGTCTGCAACTTTTGCCACATCTTTTCAAACCTGCATTTTGGGGGATAATAAACCATCAAAAGGCATCAATTGAAAAGCTTAATTACAATAATTTCACTTTGGGGGTTATATATATATATATATATATACCAGCTCTCTTGGAGAGGTCGTTCCATTTGCCTTCCCCATGAGCTTTAATATATGATGCAAGTAATTTATCCTCCAATGCAGTCCAAGCTCCTTTGTTGAGTCCTTCCTTGGAGCAAGATGGACTCCTCCCCATATCTCTCATTTGTCTCTCTCTCCCTCCACCTTAAAACCATTAAAATGGAAGAGGACCTTTCCCCTTTTATAGCCCATGGTCTTTGTGTGTGCATATATATATAAATACACGGTGGTGAATTGCACTAAGTTATCGCGTCTAATAAGATTTTTAAAATTTTAATAAATTTTTTTTTAAGAAAATGTGAAGTTAAATTAAAATTTTGTGAGATTAAATTTTCAAAATTTTGAGAGAGTTTAATTGAAAATTTTAAATATTTCAAAAATAAAATCTCAGGAGGCTAAATCCCTTATGCCCTTTGAAATTATGAATATGATTTAGAAAAGTATGTGTTGTATAGAAATTGTTCACTTTATCTGTTAGTCAACTTTTAGAAAAGAATATCTAATTCTTATAGGGGCCTGAGAAAATTAAATCAACTTCATGTTGAAATAAGAGAAAGAGATGGGTTTATCTTTATGTCTTCCCATATTTGCTTTACACAGTTATTTCTATTTCCATTATTAAAAATAAATGTTTTTAACAGAATAATTAAATACTGTCTTGTAATATTTTATGTATACATTATACTGATATATAAAGAATAATTATTAATAGTAAAGATAGATAAATTTTTAATAAAATATTATTTTATTTTTGATCTAATATATAATAATTAATTTAAAGGAAGCAAATTGCAATATGAATTTTCTATTTTCTCTTTTATCTTATTGCAGCAACATTCGCCATCTGGGTTTTATTTTTTATGTTTTGCATTTAGACCACTCTCACTTGCTTTTGTTGTGTGACAAAAGCATATTGATAATGCATGGGGTGGCTCTTATATTTCGAGCAAGTTGCTTTTTTCTAAACAATTATTAAAAGCTTATCAAGCTCTTAATTAACCATTTCTTAGCAGCTTTTTTTTTCATCAAAATATAAATTTTTAATAATTTATTTAAGGAAAAAGTAAACCAACAATCACGCATAACTTTAACATTTCAATCACTAAATTTTCAAAAGTAAACTCAATCATTAAACTTTATGAAAATTATAAATCATTCGCTAACATTTTGAAAAGTGACACATCAGTCAACCAAGTCCATTTTCTATTATAGCTCTAACGGAATAATTGATGTGGATCGTTAACTAGCTGATATGGCCCGTTAATTAATCACATTGAATATGAAAATCGAAAGGACTTATCTTTTCGGGGAAAAAGGACAGCTAAAGGGACGAGTAGAAAAAAAAAAAGAAAAAGGGATGATTAAAAATTAGGGAAAGGGAGAATTAATTGAATTTTTTAGGGAAAAGGGTTGGAGGAAGATTAAAGAGAATGACGGTAAAGGAGAGCCATTGTCAATTGCTTTTAGGAGAAAAAGCGATTAGTAGAACATTGTTGGTATGGTTAAAAAGAGAACCAGTCAAAGGTGTTCCATCCATTGTAACAGGTAAGTTTCTAATTTGGGTTTATGATTTTTTTAATTTTTTGTTGAAATATGTTGCATTTGTATGGGGTTATGCACAGTGTATGTTTGTATTCAATTGGTTTATGATTTTTATTGGAATTTTTAAAATTTTGTTTACGATTTATGACAGACTTAGATTTATATAGCTTATATTGTATTATATGATGTCATTTGTTTAGTTATTGTCTGTCATGTGGACCTAGGTTGTGTTTGGGTATGCCAAAAACTCCACTGCCTTTATTGTGATTTATTATTGTTTGCATTGATATTAAATTTGTATAATTTTTTTTTTAATAGAACAAGTTACTTTTAAAAGCCTACTTTACCGACAATCATACCGCTGCAAAGCAATTGAGATGTGATTATTTAAAAGCTGAAATCTGAAATTTTGTTTCTAGGTTTTTAGAAATCTACGGTGGGCTCGAAGAAGAAACTAAAACGTTATAAATTTTAATATTGGAGTAACGTTAGAAATTTTTGTATATAAATTTTTAGAAGCAAAAGACGGGGAGTTTAAATAACGATGATGTTGGAATGTGAAAACAACCTTTATCTCTGATAATAAATTTTTATTTATTAAGATTATTTAGCCTTTTAATGATTTTTTTTATCGAGTTAAATCATTGGCTTTTAATTTCGATTTCTTTGAATTTTTTAAAATTCCATATAACGATTTGGCTGAATTAGGAATATATGTTGAAAATAAGTTAAATTTTTTAAAAAATATTTAAAATAGATTAATTTTAAAGATAAAGTGTAAAATTACATTCAGCTGTCAATTATATAAAAATTTTAACCGTTATCATTAAAGAAAAGCACGCTTAACTGTATATACTTTCGTATACTCTCTTTAAAATTAATTTATTTTCTTAAATTTAAAAATAAACAGAGTATTTGACCAAATATTTTTTATTTTCGACATAAAACCATAATTTTGCCAAAAGATTTAGGTTTTGGACTTACTAAAATTGTTTCATCTCTACGTCGAATGATCTCTTACGCCTTAGTATTGGAGCCCACGTCACCCCAAATACTCAAGGAGCATCATCACGACACCATTAAAGACTATGTCACATCAAGTTCAATTATTAATCTCACCTGTCCAATCCCTTTCTCATCTAAAAATTTCTCTCTGCAAAATGGAAAGAGAAAAAAAAAAGACAAGTTAATTTTTATTTGCTTTTAAAGAATAAGATTAAATTGATAAAAACAGTAAATATTAAGGGGTAAAAAGATTTATTTAATTTTTTATAATCGTTACATTAATAACTTTAATTGTAAAATTTAGAGAGATTAAAAGTTTAAAATTAAAAAAATATAAAAATTCAATTCCTTAAAATTTTAAGGGTGAGTTTGGATGGACGGTGCGATGCGATGCTTTTAACTTATTTTTTGTCTCACGCTATAATATCGTTACAGTATTTAATTTCACTGCCACCGCTATTTTTACATTAACTGGGAGGTAAATACACCGCCCATCCAAACTCACCCTAAATTAAAAAAAAAGTATAAGGACCTCTAACTTATTTAATTCTTTTCGTAGTTTTTAAAAGACACATGGCTATTGCGGGTGTTGAAACCCTTTTTTTTTGAAGGTCAACTTTTTATTAAAAAGAAAATGAAAATGGGAGTTGCCACCAATCATTTTTTTTATGAGATGCGATTGGATCACTTCGTAATTTGATAGTTTTAATAAACGGTTTGATTTACTAAAACAACGATTTTTAGTCTATAAACTTCGAAAAATGAGTTAGGAGTCGGTTACGCACGAGAAAGGATTAGCACCCTCACAACATCTAAAATTGGTACCTAGTTGATTAATTAATGTCTTAATGTCGAAAGTTGAAAACTTGAAAAGAGTTTAAAATACGATCCCTCTTTGTATTAAATTTTTTTACTTAAAAAAATTGCTTGAATAAATCACAACGTGTGTTAAAGACCTTCTTATCTCGAGGTAACAAAATGTCACATCCCGTAAGTTAGAACGCGACACCTCAAATCATTGAGAATAAGCTTGCCTTTTGTTTTTTGTTTTTGTTTAAATCTCATGTATTTTAATTTTAAAAGGATATTCGGTCATTTAGGTTCAACGAGAAAGTCGAAATCTCATAAGTTAGGGCACAACTTCTCAAATATCCAAATACGGAGTATTGTCCATTTTTAAAATTTCTTTTTTTGAAAAATAACAAGCGTGATATTTAAAGCAATGTGTATTTATCTTATTTGAAGTATAATATAAAAACAACTAACTATATCTAAATATAACGCATAATGTAGTGATGATGAATCAACATAACATGGCTATATAGATAAAATATTGAAACGATAAAACATAAATGAATAAAGTGCGCTTTAATAATAATATCATAATCTAAATAAAATGATAAAGTAACGTAAAAAAAAAAATGAGATGACAATATAGTAAAATGTACAAATATGAATAACATAAGTTTTAAAAATAAAAAGCAAGGGAATAATTAATAAATAAATAATGATAAAAAATATCATAAAAAGGCTAAAATTAAATGAAGGATTAAATTGGGATTAAAACGAACTCAAAAGCATAAATTTAGATAAAATAAGTAAATAAAATACTAAAATAAAAATGCCAAAAGTATTTAAAATAAATATATATATATGTAAAAATGGAACTATGACCAAAATAAAATGCGCGTGAAGGGGTAGGGACTAACTGGGAAAATGTCCCAAACCCTACTAAATGCACCGTCTCTTTGGCCAATTGAGGGACTAAATCGAAAATGAAATAAAATTAAATGGCCAAATTTAAAAATAAAAAAGAATTAGGGTCCAAATATAATGTGCGTAAAGGGACGAGGGCTAAATGAGAAATTATTCCCAGCCCTATAACCGTGCTGTTTCATGATGGACTGAAGTGAAACGAAATCAAAATCGCAGGGTAAAATTAAAAAAGAAATAGGATTAAATCGAAAATAGGCGAAAAAGTGGAAGGATCGAAAGCGCAAATAACCTATTCGTCCAAAATGAGCGGATCTACTAGAGCGGGTCGAGTCAACGTGTGGATCCAAAGGTGAAACGACGCCGTTTCGGAGCTATTGTGGTCAGCCCTAAACGACGTTGTTTGATGGGCCTATAAAAGTTAATTTTTTTTTGAAAAATTTCATTCTCTTCCGACCCCTCAAAATAAAAAATAAAAAACCTCTCTCAAACTCTTTCACCCTCTCCCTTTCTCAGGTTATGGCTCGTGGTGCCGGCCACCATAGTAGCCAGTCACCGATGATTGTGCGGCAATCCACGATGGTGAAAACTAAAAAAACACATTTATTTTAAAAGGAAGATTCCAATTTTGAAGGCACTATCTTCCACTCGAAAACAGGAGAAGAGAACTTCCGATTAAAACCCTTCGGCCCCGATTATGAGTTTTTTACACCGGAGAAAACCTCCGACGACGGGTAGACGAAGCGTCTCAGGTGAGTTTCTCTTCCTCTTTTCCCCTTTTTTATATTTAAAATATAACAGAAAAATGAAAGTAGTCACCTTTATAATTTTTTATTTTTTTTGTATTTGATTTTCTGTGTAAAAAAACTACATGGACCGATCTGGCTTTTCTAGCCATTTACATATCTGTCTCGCTACTGTTTGCTACTGTTTAGCCACTTTTGCTTGCGTGGTTTCTGTGTTCTTATTTCTGTCCTTTTTGCAGGTTTGCTCGGTCAATGGAGGAGAGAAAGGCAAACATTTTGCCATTTCGGTGAAACGACGGCAGACATGGTGCATCAGCCTCGGGCGGCGTGCACGTTGCGGAGGCATTATGGGAAAGCGGCGCATTAGGTTTTCTGGTTCTGCTGAAGTTGTTTAGGCTGTGGGCCTATTGGGCTTAGGTTTTTTAATTATTTTGGGTTGTTTTGGGTTTGATACTTTTTGTAAATGGACTATTTTTGAATTTGGACTTTAAATTTTTTATTTTATTTAGTTTGGTTTGGGTCCGGACAATCATTACAGCGGGCTTAAACAATTTTTTTTTCATCTTAAAAGTTTGTAATATTACACGGGGTGCCACAAGTTTTATAAATGAAGGTTTTTCAATAATTACTCAATGGAGTTAGGATCAAGTTAATAGGTCACACCAACTCATGACAAAAATACATTCATATTAATATGTGTTATTTTATAAAAGAAAGGATTTTCAGTCATTGCTCAATCGAGTTGAGACCCTGATATGTGACACCAATTCAATCAGTTGTTTAAATATATCAAGATTTTGTCACACCCATGACGTGAGTGAAAGAAAAACGTGCTTATGCCTAAAATTTCTTTAGGTTTCGATTCAACCTTTAGGCATTGTATTTTTAGTTGTTTCATATAAAAATAGTAAAAGACGAAAACACCATTTATTAATATTATATTATTGGTTTAAGCATATCAAAGGTCTTTGAACTCTTTTGAAAATTTAAATTTAGTCCTTATACTTTAATTCTAAGATATAGAGTCCCTATCTTTATTTATATTAAAGAGTTACTTTATCTTTCTTATAACAACCACATCATCAATTCTAACATCAAAATTGATGGAGGGATAAGATTTTAAATAAATAAAAAAGAATAGGGACTTAATAATTAAATAGAAGACTAAATTTTAAATTCTAAAAGAGTACAGAGATCCTTGGCATATTATACCTAAATTATTTATTAAAAGAGGCCTTTGAAGTAATTTTCTAAGCGAGTTGGTGTTAAGTTAACTCGTGACATCGATTTAAAACACTTTATATAAATATAAATATAAATATAAATAATTTACTAAAATACAATATTTATTTCTTCTCAAAGATTTATTCTTTAAAAATCCTCAATTTATCTGATTTAAATCATGTTCTTCTTAATAACATACCAATATATTTTATTTTATTTATGGATATACTTCATGTTTGTTGTATAGAATTTAAGATTTAATTCCTATATTTTAAAAGTTAAAGAATTCAATTTTCCTATATTTTCATTTTAAAATTTTAGTCCAATTATTATTTACGATTTAATCAAAATTTCATGTTGCAAAATTTGGATGAAAAACATTTCTGATTTTAATGATTGTGCTAAAATTTTAAATAAAAAAATTAACTAGAGAATTTAATTTTAACTTGTTAATCATAATGACTAAATTTGAATTTCATTAAAATACAAGGACTTATAGTATATTTTAACCTTGATTTTATTACAAATATAGGTTATGAAGAAAGAGAAAGAGACATTTACTTTGTGTATGGTGGACGAGAAGATTAAAAAGGAGTTGTACTTTGAAGAGCTTGTCAAAAGCGGATACTTGTTGGAGCCTCGTTGGTTTTGGCCCCTCAGTATTTTAATTATCTCTACTCCAAATTTTTGAAAATTTTAAAATATTTAAATTAGATTCTTAAGCTCGTGTGGTTCAAGAATATAGTCGTGTGGTCAAATCGTATAACAATTTGTGCTCATGTAACTCAGGGTCACACGGCTGTGTTCTTAAGCCCCATGGGCTGAGCTCCGTCACCGTGACCTTTGTTTTTTTACTCAAATTTTTATAAAAAAAATTCATTTTAATTCAGAATTATTCCCGATTTGTTTTTTTTTTTTTGAAAGAATGCTGATATTATAATGGGCCGGCTCAAAACCAAAACATTACATAAGGTCCAACAAATTTAAAAAAGCAAAGACAAAAAAAACTGACTAAACAACACACTTTGACATCAACAATTAAAACAAAATGCAGAAGATAAAACGACAAAATCCTGAGCCCACCACCCAATACTTGAGATCAACAAAATATCAGTCAAGAACATCGCAAAAAACTTGATGCAACAGAAGCTTTGTTCACCAACAACACGGCGCCTGAGGATTCAAAGAACCTTCCCCATAAACAAAGCTAAAAACCTCCCTTTAGTCATTCAGTACCGTCTATACTCCTTCCTTGCTTGCAATCGCCATCACCGAAACTGGTAACTGATGGATCCAATCCCCAACAAAACCTGTTCTGCGTCCCTCCAATGTCAAGGCATGGGCCACTCCATTCAATGCTCGCGGCGTGAATCGGTAAGAAATCTGCTCAAAGCTTAAACCCATAAGGTAAATATGATGCGTAATCGATCTAATCACCGAATTGTCCATACCCATCTTCTTTACGCTCTTGATGACAGAAATCGAGTCACCCTCCGCCTCCAATCTCGGAAATCCCTTTGATTTCGCAAACAATAATGCCCTTTCGCATGCCCGCACCTCTGCAGTGAAAGGATCTGCTATGTCCTCAAAAAGATAAGTCTCTGCCCCAATAATAGTCCCTTCACAATTTCTTGCTATTACTGCTGTTACTGCTCTTCTATCTTTACTTACAAATGATGCATCGAAGTTTATCTTGATAAACCCCACCTCCGGTACTTTCCAATGGTCTTGTAAGTGATGTTTAACAGCAATTTGGGAATTTGTATGAACTAATGAGATTTCTTGCGCACATCCCCTGATAAAACCCACCACCTCTTCAAGTTGAAATTTTACCCCTTCATGTATGAGTTTATTACGCCTAAACCAAAGACTCTACAATGAAATCGCTATAATGCATTGTTTTTGGTTTTCCTCAACAGCAAACGCTCGAGTGAAAATGCTTTTGACGCACCCAGACTCTTCAACAAAGCGTGTTTGGATCGAAGGCAATTCAAACTGACGAAGATACCACATTTCCACAGTGAGATGATCTGAGCTTTCCTCTTCTTCTTTGCATAACGGGCAAGCCATATCAGTGACCAAATTTCTCTTTGCTAGATTACAAAAATGGGGAAGCAAATTGTTAAAAAGCCTCCAGACATGTATTTTAATTTTACTTGGGATCTTTAACTCCTAGAGTCTCTTGTAAAAACCTGTTGATTCAACATGATAGGGGTTGGAAATAGTAGCTTGTACTAGGGAACTAGAGAGTACACGGTATCCACTGCGCACAGAATAAGCACCAGAACCCTCGAATTTCCACACCAGAGTATCCTCCAGGCTACTTCCAGCGATAGGGATAGAAAGAATCCTACTGGCAGTTTCCTCGTCAAAAAGAGAGCGTATCAGCTCATCATTCCAGGTAGTTGAGTCTGATTGCATAAGTTGATTAACAGTAGTCCATCCAATTCTAATATCATGTCCTGATAATTTGTTATTCTCCCTTCCAGGGAGCCAAGGAGCATTCCAGATATTGACTCGATCACCCCTTCCGATTCTCCACAGCAGACCATCCTCAATAAGTTCGCGTGCGCTGCATATACTCCGCCAGGTATAAGAAGGGTAAGAACTGATTTTTGCTGCTAAAATATCTGTGAATGGAAAATAACGCGCCTTTAACACTCTAGCTAAAAGACTTTGCGGTTGAGACAATACACGCCAAACTTGCTTAGCTAATAAGGCCTTGTTAAACCAAACTAGCTTCTTGAATCCTAGATCGCCATCAAACTTCGATAAACAAAGTTTGTCCCAACTGCTCCAATGAATACCAGACTTCAATTTATTATTAGACAACCAAAACTTATTCATGATGTTTTCAAGCTGAGCAAAGAGTCTTAGGAAAAGAAAGCATTGCATTGCATATAAAGGTGTTGGTACAAAGCATTTAATAAATACCTCCTTACCCCCATGGACAAATCTGGGAGGCTCCAACCATCTACACGCTTCAAATCATCTTTAAAATGGCGAATGCCAGGCTTTCCTTCGTCCTACCATCATTGGTAAACCCAAATACTTTCGGGGCTTGAAGCCACACGAACCCCCAATATCCGTGTTATATCCCCTTTTACCTCTTCCTTTACATTGGCTCCAAAATAGATTAGCGATTTATCGTAATTGACCTTGTAACACCCTAAACCCGGCCCACAAGCCCTGACCGGATCTGGTATGTCACTATGGAAAAATGGTTTAAAATAATTTTTAATCGAGAGATAAAACATGAAAATATACTAACTTTTAAAATTCCATGTCTATTTGATATTGTATGAAAACTTTGATGTTATTATAATGTCCAAAATTGAACCTTAGTGAATATATATATAAAACCCATTTGAGTAAACAAGTTGATAAAATTTAATTCATCTTCACATAGCATTCAATTTAACCAAGCCAAAATAAAATACTTATAAACAATTCCAAAAAAATAAATAAAAGGCCCTTATTACAACCTTTATTTAAAACCAAGTTCTTTATATAAAAATAACTAAAACATCTATTAAATAAAGAAAAACAACTTCTGCATGAAAATCTTCTTCTGCATGGCCACCTTTGCATCCACTCCAACCCGGTCCAAAATCACGCATCACCTGCGATGGTTAAAAAGTTGGGTGAGTCACATGCACTTCGATGTGTAATTAACCACTGAATTCCACCCACATGCTAACCATGTAATAACCCATGCATCATATATCATATATCGTATTTTGATCATATCACATTCTGGGCTTGGCCCATACTCATAACACTTATCAAGTAACCGGGTAATTAGTCACATACCCTCCACATACTGGGCTTAGCCCATTTCTTATTCAAGTCCACAAGCACATATATTCACATACCACAATTATGCAATAATGAATCCCGACCCAAGCCTAAGGTCCATCCTCTACACACCCCCTTATCCATTACCACACACCGGGATTATTAAATCACCCTCTCCTTTAACTCCACAAAGGCATTCAATGCCATCGACGTGCAATTAAGCACTAAATCCACAACGCGACCTCGGTCGGCGCCAATCCACGATATGTAGCCGCTAACACCAAAACCAAGATGGGACACATAGTCACACATCAATCCACGATATGGCACATAGTCGATATCAATCACGATGAGGCACATGACTACTCATCAACCACGTGCTCAAGTACACCGTACCTTCTTTCATAACCCACCCATGCACATGCCACATAAAATATAATCATGATAATGCATGCACATGCTTATTAATATCCACAAGCATACTCATATACAAGCAAGTAATCACATTTCCACAGGTTCGATACTAACCTGATTATCGCTATACCCTTTAAGGGTATTTATGTCACATTCATCACTGCATTGTTAGTAAACACATTATACACATAAAACCCGGAAACAGTAGGCTAGCTACACACCTTATAACCTGAAGCTCTAGACCCTCGATCCCGACGCTATCGCTAAGCGAGACTACGGCTATTTGCCTAATCTGCTTGCTTTCAGATGGCCCACACCCGGTGGCGATCTCGAGCTCACGAGACAGCTCTTTTCTTAAACTTCGGAATAGAGACTTTCTCTTGTCCTCCTTGGCTGGTATTTGCCTCCATCAACACACTTAATCAGATAAACTGGTTAAACTCCAAATTACAAGTCTAAACACCAACTAATTTAAATATTACTTACCAAAATATCTTGAATCTCGGAGAGTCGATCTATGACCCTAGATATCCTTGCTCCTACACCGGCCAATCATTAAGATTAGCAACATAGGCCATTCGGCCACACCAAGTGAATCTCAAAGGGTTAACACATAACTCCTACCTCAAAGCCGATTTAATTTCCAACCAAATCTCAAAACTACGGAATGGTCCCTTTTTTGCAATCGGCCACACCCTAAAACGCAATAAATGATTAGTCTTAATAGCCTTCGGCTTAACGATTACTAAAAGAATAAACTATTAGAATATCTCCTTACCACCACTTACCAACCGATTACTCAAGGTTGGAGACTTAACTAGCTATTTCCACAATCCGGAGCCCTACAACAAATCGGTTCAAAGGGTAAATAACACCTTGCTATCAAATGCGAAATCGGCTCTTACCCTTGAAAAAGTTGATGAGAGAAAGAGAGAGGAGAAAATAGGCATTGGATAACCACTTACCTTCTCCAAATGATTTGAGAAAGAACCCAAAGAGATCCACACCACACCTAATATTCTGCCAAGGTAAAACTTAATAGAAGTGGAGAAGTTTCAGCAACAAAAGGGAGGGATTAAACTAGAGTCTTGAAGGTAGAAACAAAAGAAGTATGGTTCAAGAAGAAGGGAAAATCGCAATGGGAGACTAGAAGTGAGAGGGAAAGATTCGGCTAGCTACTAAAGCACCAAGAATGAATTTCGGCTTTCACTCAAGGTGACCGAAAATGCTCTCTAGGCTCCCAAAGAAATTCGGCACAAAGAACTAAATGGAAAAAGGATGGCCAAAAGATGAGCACCCCCTATAAATACTTCTAAATTCGGCACACACCTACACTTACCTCAACAAAACCGAAATTAGCCACCAAGAGAGTCCCTTGGCCGGCCACTACCCCCTTCTCATCTCAAATCCCTTTTTCTGCTCCTAAATTTCCTCTTCTCAATCCATTCAAAATAGTTTGAATGGTTCAACAATTATCTCTCCTTATTCAAAATAAAATAATAATTATCCTACATTAAAAGAATAACTAAATAGATAAATAAAAAAAAACATTATCCTCATCCAATTAAAAGTCTTCTAGCCGTCCAACACCTTACCAACTCACGCAAAAAGACTAAAACAAAATAAAATTCCAAATGCAACTCTCTTGGTTCGAACCTGGAACCTTACTGCTGCACACCTCTCCTCCAACGCCCCAAGCCACTCGGCCTCATAGAATTTCATGTCATAAATCCCCAACATTTAATTATAAGACCTCCCTGCTTCAGCCCATCTTTGCATTCATAAAGATAAAACACGCAAAATGTTGCTCCACCCCTCGAACCAGTACTTCTTCTTCTCCTCTAGCTCCTAAGTGGCGATGGAAACCACTTTGCCAAGATCTCTTATGTCATAGACTCGCATGACTCCTTTTTAAGGCCTCCTTCCTTGTAATGCCAAAACCCAAAACTTAAGACTACTTTGTTGCCTCCTTAATTCAACATGAGACCTCAAGTCACCTTCCCAAAGCCCCAAGTAAGCGCCTCCATGCCACTCCACCAAAGACCTTCTTGTGTCATAACCTTCCAAATAATTTTCTTAAGACCTCTAAAGCCAAGCTCCCCCTTCTTAACATAAAAATTCAAAAATTTCCTAAGTCATCCCTTGCCTTTTAGGGTCCTCCAAACCCCTTAAAATTTATCCGACTTGACCATAAACCTGCTAAACACTCGAGTTATGCTCCAAACGCATAACCCCTAAACCAGAATGTTACAGACCTTCTGCCCAGCGCTCGATTCATATTCCCGTATGATGTCTTGAACCGTGTTCACCCCTTCATGAGTAGCATCTCCGAAAAGAATACAGTCATCTACAAAAAACAAATGGTTAATAGAGAATCTTTCCCTCCCAATTGGAGCCCCTCTCATTCGACCCTTCTGCTTTGCATCCTCCAGAATAGTACTAAAGCCTTCAGCACAGATCAAAAATAAATAAGGGCTCAAAGGGTCGCCCTGCCGCAAACCTCTTGAGGGAGAGAACCAATTACTACTCATTCCATTAAGAGAGACCAAATAAGACACAGAAGTTACACATCTCATTATTAGAACCAGCCATTCATCGTGGAAACCCAACGCCTTCATCATTCCTGCCAAGAAATCTCATTCCACACGATCGTACGCCTTACTTATCTCTAATTTAAGTGCAAAGTGCCCTCTCCTCCCATTCTTCTTCATTTTCAATGAATGGAGCACTTCATAGGCAATCAACACGTTGTCAGAGATTAGTCTCCCCGGAATGAATGCACTTTGAGCTTCGTTGATACAATCACCCAAGATGTCACTCATTCGATTAACCAAGACTTTCGCAATGATCTTGTAAATGACATTACAAAGACTTATAGGACGAAATTGAGTTATGTTTTTTGGGTTATCAATTTTGGGGATTAACACAATCCTTCTCTTATTGATGTCTCCAATTTCTCTCTGCCCGTTTAAAAGTTCAAGACAATACTTGGACATGTCCTGTCCAACAATGTGCCAGTACCTTTGAAAGAAAGTTACCACAAACCCATCGATCTCTGGAGCCTTAAGAGGTGGTATAGTTTTGATAGCAGTACAGATTTCCTCCTCTGTGAATGCCTTGTTAAGTAAATCATTCATACTATCAGTAACCTGTTTCTCAACCAATCCAAAAATACGATCGTCAGACTCTGCCTCCGATGCAGAAAAAAGTTTCTCAAAATAATCTTGTGCAACCTTGATCATGTCCTCATTAGTTGAATAACTATTTCTAATATCATCTTCTAACATTGCAATCCTATTCCGAAACTTCCGCTGACCAGCCATCTTGTGAAAGAAACTAGTATTACGGTCTCCATTTTTAAGCCAGTTAACATGGGCTCGTTGCTCCCAATACAGTTCTTCCTTATCCGCCTCCAAATTGAGCTCCAATTGCACCTCTGTAATCTCAGCTAAAATATCATCAGATATGTCTTGAGTAAAAAGATAATTCACCGATTCTCCAAACAAACCCGCCTTCTCTTTTCATTCCTTTTACTGTTTCTGCTCCAATCGTACATTCTGTGTCCCATATCCTTAAGCCGATCAGGTATACTTCCAGTCGAATCCGCCCACCAACCTCTAACTAAAGTCTCGAAAGAGGAATCCAAACACCATTTTGCTTCAAACCGAAAGTTATCGGAGTTATACAAAAGGTCATGCTTTGCCTCACCCAAAGAATTCAAAAGAATGGGGCAATGATCAGAGAATGAGTGGGTCAAGTGTTCAATTCGGGCGTTTAGAAATAGCTCTAACCATCTATTCGTAGCGACCCCTCGATCTAGGCGCTCTCTGATATTTGTGGAACTAAATTTGCCTATTTCCAATGTGAACCAACGACCTGTGAAGCCAATATCAAAAAGATTACAATCCTCTAGAGCAGTCCGAAAAGCCGACATTTGCCTCTCCGGGCGGCGGCGTCCCCCTTGCTTCTCAAATGAGTTAGCGATTTCGTTAAAATCCCTAAGACCACCCAAGGAGCGTTATTAATGTTTCTCAATTGTCGGAGTAAATTCCACGAAGCACTTCAACCCTTTTCATCTGGGTTACCGTAGAATCCCGTGAGACGCCATTTTTCTTCACACATGGTATCATTTATCTCGACATCAATATGATAAGCTGAAAAGCTTAGAAGACTGACCAATGCATTACCTTTCCATCCAAACGACAATCCCCCTCTGGAACCCATCACACCTATGTCAATGCCATTCTCAAACCCACACTTTATTCTAACCAGTTCCATCTTCTTCGCACTCAATTTTGTTTCAATAAGAAACAAAATTCGGGGATTAATGACTCGTAATTTGTTTTTGAGTCTATTGACAGTCCGTGGTCTCCCCAAACCACGAACATTCCAGCTTAAAATTTTCATTATGACAGGCTACTCTGACCACCAGAGCTAGCCGATAAAGTTGTCAAAACAGTTCCAGCCATCGAAATCGAAAGAGCTGACTCTCCCACCACAACTCTCTGACGTTTCTTGCCATCCACAATAGGAATTGGATCATTTTCTTCATCCAAGCCCAATTCCATAGGCCCATTTGATACTTGTTCACTATTCAAAATCTCCTTACTCCAATCTAATTTTTGATTACGCCCATTATGGAAAAACTGTTGATTGACTCCCAAATGAATGAAATTAAGATTCACAGATTGATTTTCCATATTTCCTTTCATCTGATTCCTAAATCTATGCCCATCTTTGAAAGAGTTGCCATAATTAGCACTTTCCAAAAAATCATCCCATCTCTCAAAACCATCAAGGCCCTCGATAGCGACTCTCCGCCGTCTGTCTCCGCCTCGGATCATTTCATAAAGATAAGTCCCATCCATAAACAATTTTAGGCGCCTCGATTAAGTAGAGCGATAAGGATGAAACTTTCACCATGACCCAATCAGCCACATATGAAGCAAAACAGACTAAGTTTTTCATATTTGAAACGAGCATAGACTGTCATCAAATTTCCAAGTTGAATCTTCTTCTTCCATTTCAAAGGTGCAGAGATGTCCAAACATACACGAATGCGCATGAAAGACTTAATCCCCAAAGAGAGATTTGACGAATCATAGTCAATAAATCTGCCACAGAAATTGCCAAATTGCTTAGCCATCGCCTCAGTCAACAAACCCGGGGGTAGATCATGAACTTGTACCCAAAATTCTGTATTGTTAAGAGGCATTGTTACAGGAGTTTCGCCAGTGGTAACCCTTTGAAGAATAAGGAGGTGATTATTGAAAAACCATGGGGTGCCATCAAGGACCCTTTGAATGTCAACCTCATGAAAAAATTGAAATAGATACTTCTTTTCTCCAAGATCAGTAATGCAGATGCCTCCAATAGGATGCCATAGATCTGCCATAGTGTTTCTCAACGAAGGAAAATGGACTATGCTATCAATTAAGCATCTGCCAACCAAACACCATTTGTAAGTTCTTTCAACCACAGATTCGTCCTCTTGAAAAGCTTCCTCTTCGTCATCGATAATACTCAGATGCGCAAGATTCTCCTCCATGATTCAACTTCTAGTAAAGCAGCCAATCCAACAGTACCAAAACCCGGATGATCATAGAGAAAGAAAGACAAAAGAAAAGAAAAGAAAAAGAAAAAAAGACGTGCTAAGGAGCAGACAAAAAACGTGCCAACCGGCAGAGCAGATTAATCGAATATAATTAAATTTTTATGTACATAATTCTACTGAAAATATCATCCATCACAAGAGTAACTTTTGCATTTCAACATGCAAATAATATGATTTTCCCGATTTGTTTTAAATGTTCTGTAAGTTTGAATTAAGTTCCGTTTTAATTGAATAACATAGAAAATAATTACAAATGAATTGTTTAATTATCTTATATTAAATTGTGAATAAAGTCAAATTTTATCGTTATAACATTTTATAGCTCAAATCGAGCGGTTGAACTGAATATAGAGTCACATCAATTAGATGAACTTCACAAAATATAAGCATGAAAACTTTACAACCCACATGCAACCTAACACAATCATCAATCTACCTCTTTATGAATGATTGGGTTTGAAGGAAGTTCTGCTGCATGCTAAAGAAAAACTTAAGAAAACATTCAATAGAATAAACTATTTATAAGTTAATATTAAAATTTGTAATACGATATCAATATTTTCAAATTTTAAAACGATTGATACCAATATTTCTAAAGCGATACCAATTTTTTAATGAATACAAAAAGAAAATTTAGCAATACTAAAATTTTTAACCTCATATCAAATTTTCTAAACGATACTAATATTTCTAACAGATATCTAAATTTCTAATGTCACTAGAAATTTAAGAACATATATTATTAAAAAGTTGGAGAATTTATTAAAATTTATAGAAAATTGTAAAATTTATTAAAATTTTGTAAAATTTACTAAATTGAATTTTTTAAATGTAAAAGTTATTAAAAATTTAAAATTTGTTAAAAATCATTAAAAGTATTTTCAAGAGCTTATATTATTCATGTCGAGTTGGTGGGTTTTTGTTTTTGTTTTGCTTTATTTACGATTAGTAAAAAAAAAATATAACTTTTAATAAATTTACAATTTTTAAATATATTTTTAATACTTTTACATTTTTATAATTTTCAACACCTTTTTTTAAAAATTTTAAGAATATATATAATTAAAATATATTTAAAAGTTTTAGAAATTACTAAAAAATTATAAAATATATACTTAATTCAAGCACCTACTCCTGTAATTGACCCAATTTGTCCGGGCCCATGTAAATAAAATAAAATAGAATAATAATAATAAAATAAATCAAAAAAATACTAAATGTCCTTTTACAAAGCCTAAAACCAATAAACTACCGTGGCCCAATTACACCCTAGCCCAATAACCCTTACCCGAAGTAGACCCATTAACCCAAACCTAAAATAGACAACCCAACCCTAGACCCAAACTCACACGGCCCAAAAGGGCCCAATGCTTAAGTGAAATTAAAGACCTAGGGTTTTGGAAAACCCTAGGCGCTGCAAGTGCTAAGCCGCCTTGTCCAGCCTTCGGTCGCGCCACAATTCACACGAACTGCGCCTCACCGCCGAGATCCTCGTCACTCACTTGCAAAACAAGGAAAACCGCAGCAAAAGGAAAGAAACAAATATGACAGATTGTATTTCCTTTTATTTTATTTTTCGGGTTATAAAAACCCCTAAAATAACCTGTAAAAGGGGATACATACACAGACAAAAAAATATACTGAAATAAAAAATATAGAGAACTTTAACAGCAGAGGTGATTTCTCATTTTATTTTATTTTGATTATTTTATTTTTTCTTTTCGGTCTATATTTTATGTAAATATACTGTTAAAAAAAAAAGATAAAAGAAAAAGGGGTTTACCTCTTTATTTGCGCAGGAAAAATTGAGGTTTTTAGCCTCCGGTCACCGTCCGTGGTGGCGTGTGTGGCGCATGGGGGCAGTGGCCGGGAGGTCCGACGGTCGAAGCCCAGACGAGAGGATGAAGGGATTTAGAGGATTTTTGAAGTTTTTGTTTAAAAAAAAATCAGATTAGAAATGATTTCTTTTAATTAAAACTGACGTTTTGGGGGTTACCTTTAAAGGCCAAAACGACATCGTTTTAAGAGAGGATCCGCGCGTTGACCCGAAAACTCAGGAGGAATCCGCGTGTTTTATAAAAAGGGTAATTTGCCATTTTAATCCCTCCGTAATTTTATTAGTTTTAATTTCGTCCAATTTAACCTTTTTTATTTTTCAAATTAGCCCTAAAACTTATACTTTGTTTCATTTTAATCCTCGGGCTCCTTAAAGGCTAAAATCAGAACGATGTCATTTTGAAAATTTGGCATAATTGCTATATTAACCCCTTGCAGTGTAGCCCGCGTTTTAATTTAACCCTTTATATTTATTTTTATTGCTATTTAATTTCTTTATTTATTTTTAAAACCTTTTATTTTTTAATTATTCTAATATTATATTGACATATTTTATCATATTAAAATTTTATATTATTTTTATTATTTGTATATTAATTTATTAATAGTATAAATTCATATGTATTTTTTATATTATCTTTATATATATATTAAATTATTACTAATTATTATCTATTAAGTTTAATATTATACATACATTATATAAAATATGTACACTTGTTATTATATTATAGTGTCGTAACCATTTTTAATGAAGCGAAAGAAATACGCTTGTTAACTCGATTTTTAAAAAAAAAGAAAAGGAAGGAGTCGCTACCGATCTTTATTTGGTGTGATCGGATCACCTTTGTTTTAATAAAACGCTTAATTTATTAAAACAGTGTTTTTGGTCCATTTAACTTTGAGAAAATGGGTTCGGTAGTCGATTACGTGCGAGGAAGGATTAGCACCCTCGACACGCCCGAAATCGGTACCAAACTGATTGATTGATGCCTTATTTGTTGAAAACTTTGAAATGGTTCGAAAATTCAATGCTTTTTATTCTTAAAATTCAAAGGAATTGGAAGGGACGTTAAGACTCTCTTATCTTCGAAGAGATAAAGCATCATGTCCAGTTAGTTAGGGCACAATACTTTAGACTCCCGAAACTAAGCTCGTCTTTTAAAACTTGATTTTCACTTTTTGAAAAGGATCTTCCGTCATTTGTTGAATCGAGAAATCGGAACCCAATAAGTTAGGGCTCGTCTTCCCGAAAATCTAAAATAGGAATATTGCCTCTATTTTGGAAGAAAAGAAACTTATCTCGAAGTATCTAGGTGTCGAGTCCAGTAAGCTAGGGCTCGACATTTCGAGTCTTCGAGATTAAGTATTTTGTTTTAAAATTTAAATTGCAATTTTAAAAGAGACATCCCGTTGTTTAGCTTTAAGCGAGGAGAAATCGGAACCCAGTGAGTTAGGGCTCGATTCACTCGAATTGCTAATACGGAACGTCAATTTGAAACCGAGACTTCTGATTTTGGAAGGGGTATTTAGTTGTTTATATTAAACGAGGAAAATCGGAACCCAGTAAGTTAGGGCTCGATTTCTCGAATCTTTAACACGAGATATCGATTATTTGAAAACTAATGTATCGGGCAAAGGTTAATGTAACGATAAAATGCCAAAACCAATCGCAATACTAATATGTAGCAAAATGCATTAAATATAAATGAATAAGCTAAAAAATAATAGAAAACAAAGAATTATAAGCAAATGAAAGTTTAGGAGAAAAGGAAAGAAGAAAATAATGATAGTAATGATAATAGTAATAATGAAAACAATATTGATATATGAGCAGTAGTAAAAACATATAAAAGTATAATAATAATATTAGCGGGAATAGAAGTATATATATTTATACATATATAATAAATAAAAATTAAATAAATAATAATAGTATTAAACTAAGAAAATAAATATAGATAAAAACATAATAGTGAAGGAATACTAATAGTAATCGATTTAAAATACCTATAGTAGTATTGATGATAATAATAATAATAATAATTAATAATATAAGATAATAATAATTTTAGTAATGATAGTGAAAATGATAATAATGAGAACTATAATAGAAATAATAATAAATGATAACAATAACAATAGTAAATATAATAATAATGATAAAATAAAATATTTAATGATAGTAATAATAATAAAATTGCAAAATAGTTGAAAAAGGGCTAAATTAGAAAAAATGGAAGTTTTGGGCCAAATTATAAATAAAACAGTGATTCGGGGGCTAAATGATAAATAAAACAAAGTTTGGGGTCAATTTGTAAATAAAATGGACTTTGGGGGTCACGAAAGAATGCACGTGAAAGGTGGAGGACCAAAAAGACAATTTTTCCATAAGTTAAAATGCAGCGTTTGAAGGGGTACTGAATCGCAAACCACGAAAAATTATTGGGCCAATTCTATAATAATTAAAAGTTTGATTTTAAAAACACAAAAATGCGGAAGGGCCGATTAGCAATTAACCCTTCAGAAAACACGCGGATCCGAGGCGGTCGGGTCTGCCTGATCGGCCTCGGAAAGGGACAAAACGACGTCGTTTTGGGCTCAAAGGGCAGCCCCCAAAACGACGCCGTTTTGAGGGGCTATTTAAAGCCCAAAATTCAAAAAAAAACAGATGTGCAGCCATTTTAAAAAAATCTCTTTTCTCTTCTGATTTTTTCTCTGTAAAGGGGAGAGTCAGTCGATTCATGAGTCGCCATTGCCGCCTACTGATTGCTGTTTTAATCGCAAGCATATTTTTTATTTTTTATTTTTTACCAGTTATATATATATATATATTTTTATACCCTTGCACGAATAAGATTGTTAAAAAAAATTAAAAGTAAAGAAATCACCTTTTTCTGTATATGTTTGCTGTTTTTCAGATCTACTTTTTTGCATTTTTGAATCTCTGTATTTTATTTTTTTGGTGTTCGAAATCTCTTTTTCTGATTGAAAAAAAGAACCTCCTTACAATATGTTTCGGCCTTGGCTTTTATAGCCATTTACAAGTATTTTTTTTTGCATATTTCTCTGCTCTGTTTTCTTTGCGTGTTGGTCTCTTTTGCAGGGTATGGACGAGGCGGTGTGGGACGTGATGGTGGCTTCGGTAGGTGGTCGCAGAGGCAAGGGGGTGTCAGAAGGTAGGTTTGACGGTGGGTAGAGCAGGTGGGGGGTTAGGTGCGGCGCTAGGGTTCTCAGAAACCCAACTGAGTCTGAATTTAAGGGATTGGGTAGATTTTTCCCATCCATCTCGGCCAAAATTAGAGCCCTTCCAGAGAAAGCCTTTTTCACCACATAAGGTCCTTCCCAATTTGGCATCCATTTCCCTCTGAAATCCTTTTGTATGGGGAGAATCTTTTTCAAAACTAAGTCTCCCTCGTAAAATTCTATTGGACGCACTTTTTTGTTGTATGCTCGCATCATTCGCTTTTGGTACATCTGACCATTACGGATAGCTTTCAGCCTCTTTTCTTCGATCAGATTCAATTGATCATATTGAGCTTGGATCTATTCTGCTTCATCCAATTTCAATCCGGACAATACTCGAAGGGACGGAATTTCAACTTCGATGGGTAAAACCGCCTCCATTCCAGTAAACCAATGAGAAAGGAGTTGCCGGGGAGGTTCTAACCGACGCTCGATAGGCGAAAAGGGCAAATGGTAGCTTCGTGCCAATCTTTGTAAGTCTCGATCATCTTCCCTACTATCCTCTTGATGTTCTTATTAGTCGCTTCTCTTGCACCGTTCATCTTTGGGTGATATGGTGACGAATTGTGATGTCTGATCTTGAATTGCCTACAGACTTCTGCGATCATGCTGTTGTTCAAGTTTAACGCATTATCAGATATGATCCTCTCAAGCATTCCATATCGACATATGATTTCCCTTTTTAGGAACTTCTTGATCCGTGATTTTGTCACATTGGCATATGAAGTGGCCTCCACCCATTTAGTGAAGTAATCAATTACCACGAAGATGAACCGATGTCCATTGGAAGCTTTTGGTGAGATTGGTCCAATGACGTCCATGCCCTACATAGAAAAAGGCCATGAGGAGGTCATAACATGTAAAGGTGAGGGTGGTACATGAATCTTATCCCCATAAATTTGGCACTTATGACATTTCTTAGCATAATCAATGCAATCTCTTTCCATGGTAGACCAATAATACCCGAATCTCATGATTTGTCTTGCCATTGCGAACCCATTGGCATGTGTTCCACAGACACCCTCATGAACTTCTTCTAGGATCTGCTTAGCCTCGGCTCCATCCACACATCTCAATAGCACTTGATCCTTTCTCCTTTTGTATAGGATCTCTCCGTCTAAGACATAGTCACAAGCTAGTCTTCTCAATGTCCTTTTGTCATTTTCGGTTGCTTGATCGGGGTATTTATGATCTTTCACGTATTGTAGTATATCGTGATACCATGGGTGATCATTTCGCTCCTCTTCTTCCACGCTGTAGCAATGGGCTGGGGTCTCATAAATGCTCATTTGTACAGCCTCATATCCTCCTTGTTGTTTGCTCGTACCATAGAAGCCAATGTGGCTAGAAAGCATCGACCATCGATTTTAGTCCCTTGGTAGATAATCGAAAGTGATGTCATCGAACTCTTTGATCGGCTTCTTGGACCAATCTTTTATATTCGACCAATTTGGGATCTCTCGTCTCCCATTTTCCTTAAGTTGATAAATCACCCGCAGAGTCTCAGATACTTCCAAACACCTTAATTTTACGTTCTATATGCACGGATACCCATGATGCAAGCTTCATACTACGCCATATTGTTTGTACAATCAAAATCCACTTACAAGTAAATGGGTAATGATCTCTATTTGGGGATACCGAATCGTCCCAATTCCATTGCCCATAGCGTTCGATGCCCGTCAAGTTCAATTTCCAAGGACAACTTTCCGGGGTACCTTCTTCAGTGGCTGCTACGTACATTAGGTCTTCATTAGGGAAATTGAAGTCCAAAGGCTCGTAATTTGCCAGAGCTCTACTAGCCAGAAAATCCACTATTGCACTTCCTTTTATCGTCTTTTGGTTTACGTAAATTATGTCAAACTTAGAAAGTAAAATTTGCCATCGGGCCATCCGTCCATTCAAAGTAGTTGACTCTATTAGGTATTTCAGTGGGTCTAGCTTCGAGATGAGCCAGGTCGTATGATACAACATGTCGCCTCGATCTCCGAGTTGTCCAGACCAAGGCACAACATATTTTCTCAATTGGTGAGTACCTTGTTTCACACTCAGTAAAATTTTTACTAAGGTAGTATATTGCCTTTTCTTTTTTTCCTGACTCATCGTGCTGGCCGAGCACACATCCCATTGAGTTATCAAGTACCGTCAAATAGAGGATTAAAGGCTTCTCTGGATTAGGCGATGTCAATACCGGAGGATTGGACAGGTACTGCTTTATTTTGTCGAAGGTCTTCTGACATTCCTCGTCCCATACACGGTGATTATTTTTTAAGAAGGCGAAATATGGGATCACATTTCTCGGTCGGTTGTGAAATGAACCGAGCAATGTAATTTAATCTTCCTAAGAAACCTCGAACTTCTTTTTTGCGTGAGGCGAGGCAATTCTGATAGCCTTGACCTTGTCAGGTCAACCTCAATCCCTTTTCATCGACTATAAATCCTAGCAGTTTCCACGACGGCTCCAAAGGTACACTTAGCCGGGTTAAGCTTCAATTGGACTTTCTTCAACCTCAAAAATAATTTTCTTAAGACTTGGATATGCTCCTTTTCGGTTTGGGACTTGGCGATCATATCGTCGACATAAACCTCAATTCCTTGTGCATCATATCATGGAATAGGGTTACCATGGCTCTCTGATATGTTGCTCCCGCATTCTTCAACCCAAATGGCATTACCTTATAGCAAAAGGTTCCCCACATGGTTATGAATGTGGTTTTATCCATGTCTTCAGGAAGCATCTTTATCTAGTTGTATCCGGAGAAGCCATCCATGAATGAGAACAATGAATAACCCGCCGTATTATCCACTAAGGTATCGATATGAGGTAACGGAAAATTGTCCTTCGGGCTAGCCTTGTTTAGATCTTTGTGGTCCATACACTTTTGTACTTTCCCATCTTTCTTAGGGACGGGGACGATATTGGCTACCCATTCCGAGTACTTAACTACTTGCAAGAAACCTGCATCAAATTGCTTCTTGACCTCTTCTTTTATTCTCAGTAAAACGTCTGGCCTCATCCTCCGAAGTTTTTGTTAGACTGGCTTGTATTCTTCTTTTTATGGGCAAGCGGTGTACCACGATATCAAGGTTAGCTTGGGCATGTCTTGATATGACCATGCGAAGACATCCTTGAATTCTTGGAGTAACTCAATGAGGTCTTGTTTTGTCTCTGCGGCAATACTGGTTCCAATCTTCACTTCTTTCTTTTCTTGTCCATCTCCTAGGTTCACTATTTCCACTGATTCTTTGTGAGGTACGATTTGTTTCTCCTCTTGTTCTACCATCCTTAACAGTTCAGGAGCTAAGTCACAGCCTTGGTCATCTCCAAAATCCAGAAAATCTTCTGCACCCATATCTTGCTCAAAAGGACATTCTGAGTCATCGGTAGCGTTACTCAAATCATTGATATTTGGGGACTCTGAATAAGTTCTAAAAGCTATAGGAATCTCCTCCGCAGTCCAGTTGTTTAGAACGCTGCCTGGCTCATAGGGGCGGATGCCATTTCGATTTTCTTCCTCAATTTCCCCCTCAGATATAGCGTTGACATGCACGATTTCTTCATTTTGAGTTTCTCGTCCCGGATGGATGACCCCTCCTGATATAAAAGTCTCACGAATATGAGAAATTATCATCGGTTCCCATTTAATCTCATTTCCGCCCAAAAGCGCTTTCCTTTTTTCTTGCTTCTTTTCTAACTCTCTCTTTTTTTGCTTGGCATTCGGCTTGAATCCTAAGCCAAAGAGGTCTCTTTTTTCTTTCAATCTTGGGACTTGATTCCTCCTGGAGATACCTTCCCAGTCCTTTTCTGGGTACGGCCCGTTTCGACCATTAATTGCAAACCCATTTTGTAGTTTTGGATAATTGAAACCTTTGGGATCTTGTTTCCTCGATAAAAATGTTGCATTGACGAATTGCAAAGAGCGAAAGGAATATTCAATCGTTTCTTTATTTGCTTCTAAATATGGTGCAATCATTGATTCTGATTCGCGATGATGTCTTCTTCAAAGATTAATTGTTACCAAACGGCCTTCGTGACTAATTTCAATTTTTGGTGCAAGGATGAGGGATCGCTCACCGAGTGTATCCAAGGTCTCCCCAACAAATGATTATCTGACGATCCGATATCCATTACTATGAAATCCACTTCATATGTACTTGGGCCGATTAAAAGAGGTACTTGATCCTCCCATGACTTTCCTTTCGGGCCCATCGAATGCCCTTACTACATTGTAGCAAGCCTTCATGAGAGCTATCAATGGGTAACCGATTCAACGATGATAATGGCGGGACATTGGCTGATCCGTTATCGACTATTACCCCGGTAGTGTATCCTTTGTACGTGTAGTAATGTGGAGGGCCTTGATGGAACCCATACCTCCGGTGGAATCTCGTCGTCATTAAATAAAATAAAGTTGTCAAAGACTTATATTGCTAATTAGGCGATCCGAACATTAACGGTGATATCATTAGCAACATAAGTTTCATTCAATACTTTCATCGATGCATTGCGATGCGCTCGAGCTTAATAACAAGTCAAGCATGATATATACGAAATTGGTTGCTTATGCACTACTCCACGACTAATCGTATTCACTATGCTTTAAAACTTCAAAATTCTCTAGCCTCGTTTTCCTTCACTGGCTCATTTATAGGAGCTTCCTGCTTGGTCGCACTTCCTCTTTTTTGTTCGCCCACCAAGGTTTTCTCTTTTGCAAGCTCGATTCATGGGTTTGCCGTGTCGTAACGCTTCCCGCTATGCGTATAGGAGCCTACCTCTTGGTTTCCCTTTGCAGCGCTGGACAAGTCTCCTTTCCCAGGAATCGTCACATTACAGTTGTAGTTCCAGAAAACCTTTTTGTTATCTTTATATGAAAAGGTCGCAGGTCTTCGGATTACAATCTTCGGAGGCTCCTGGTTTTCTTTCGTAGTGTAGGACGAGTCCCCTATCTCAGGAATCATCAGGTTGCAGTTAGAGTTCTGGGGAACATCTTTGTTGTCTTCATACGAAAGGACCGTCGATTTACGAATCGCGATCTTTAGAGTTATCTTTATCCCGGTTCTATCGTTCTTTGGCCGCGAGATGATAACCAAATGATAGCTAGCTTTCGAGGCTTTTATTACTGATTCATCTTCCAACACGCAAATGTTTCTTTCTTTTTGGCCTTCATTAATTTCAAAAAATTCCACTCTTTATTGTCCATCGACCTTTGTACGAATTCGAACTCAATGCGATCCCGGATTTCGTGCCCTCCATGTTATGAAACTCGCAACCTCTTCTTGTTCTTTCATGCATTCCTACCGACTTGATCTGACTAATCTTCTTTTTATCATTTCTTTCCAAACTTGTTTCATCAGAGCCTTTACTTCGCCGACATCTCTTTTGAGTCTCTTTCCCATGTCCTCACCCATCATATTGACCTCATGATTAGGCAGCGGGTGCCCCGTGCTGGGGGTATCGTCTTCTTTTATAATGCCAATCTGGATGAGTCTTTCTACTAATTTTTTGAAAGCAAGACAGTTCTCTATTGAATGCCCCACAATCCTGCGTGATACTCATGACTGCATTCGCGTCATACCACTTAGGGTATGGGGGTTGCAGGGGATTTAGGTAATGTGGAGAACAACATGTGCATCAAATAAGTTCTGGTACATTTCCTTGTACATGACTGGGATTGGCGTGAATTGAATTTTCTCCGTGTTCTGCTTTGTATTGGATTCGCCTGAGGAGCCACGATGATCGTGACATGACCTTGGGTGATTTGATGAATAGCTTTGATAACCTTTACTTAGGTTATTTACATCGTTCTCTCTTTTCTTTGGGATTATTTTTCTGGTACTTTCTCCCACTTCTATCTTGCCGCCCCTTATGGCATGTTCGATCATCTCTCCCGCCATTACTATGTTGGCAAAGCTTTTAGTCGTATTTCCTATCATATGAGTTATGAAAAGGACCTTCAGGGTGTTAATGAAAAGCATGGCGGTCTCTTTTTCTAGAAGGGGTGGTTGGACCTGCATAGCGATCTCTCTCCATCTTTGCGCGTATTGTCTGAAACTTTCATTCTATCTTTTTTCCATGCATTGCAAAATAATTCTATCCGCGCCATGTCCGTAACGGGTCATTTGTAATGCTTTAGAAATGCTTGAGCAGACTTCTCCAAGAACTAATGTTGGCTGACTAAGCTGGTTATACCATCTAACAGTTGCGCCCACTAAGCTTTCTTGGAAACAGTGGATTAAGAGTTGATCATTGTTCACGTACCCAGCCATTCGCCTGCAGAACATGGTGATGTGGGCTTTCGGGCAACTAGTCCCACTGTACTTCTCGAATTCAGGCATTTTGAACTTATGGGGGAGCACTAAATCTGGGACTAGGCTCAAGTCTTTTGCTTCAATTCCATGGTGGTGATCAATATTTTCCAAAGCCTTGAACTTTTCTTCCAACCACCTACAACGATCCTCTAACTGCTTTGAAGATTCTTCTCTCGCCCCTATTTTCTCTGTCATATCTAAATCAGGTACAACAGGATTGGCCGGGTTATCTCCTGGATTGGATCCTGAGCCAAGTGGGAGTTCGTGGGTGGTCTAGCGTCTTCCTGCCCTTGTTGGGGCCTAGTCGCAACTGGTGGCCTTAGGACATACTCCTCGTGCCTTACTCTTGCATGTGGCGGGGTAAAACTTGGGGGCGCCTTCGCTATCCTCATCGACGGAGGCATTGGACCTTTCCCTTTGTCTCATTACTCCATTCAAAGATCTGGGCCATCTGTGCTATCATGTTTCTCTGAGCCTCTAGCATTTGGTCCTTCATTTCTTCTTTGAGTTTCATCATTTGCTCCTCGTGATTCGTTCTTGCATTTCCTTACCAAATTGTTCAAATCTTTGATCCATTTTCTTTGTCTTGCACGAGTCCTATAGTAATGTTCGGTTCCTAGATTTTCTCTTTCTCTCCTGCATTTACGATAATCTTAACCAATTAGGCTTCTTTTTATAAACTTTAATGTATGTAATATGATGCAATGCAAATGCATAAATGCGGGAAGAAGACATCGATTCCGATCAACTTTATTTTAGAAAACTTTATTAGAAGGTAAAACCCTTTACATAAAGTAGATTACAAATATACTCTAGCCCTAAGACCTAAGGTTTTGATTTTCCAAGCAGGAGATTAGCTCTTCATCATGACCGTGGTAGCTCATATCTCATGCTCAATATGTCGACCTCCATGACCAAAGTCTGGGTGATCGATCACCTCTCGAATCTGGATTATTGCTTCACCCATGAGGTAGTTCCGACTTCCAACTTGCTAGCAAGAATGGCGAAGCTCCTCCTCCCAACGCCTTTCTCTCGTTTCCAGAAGCTCAATCCGGAGCTCGCTACTATGTAATGCCGATTCTAGCTCTTCAACCTTACCTTTCATTTCTTCTATTCTGTTCAGGCTTGACTTCAGTTGACTTTTCGAGTCTCGACTTCGATAGTGGTGTAGAGACCGCCAAGCTCATTTATTCTAGCTTTTAATCCCTTTTTCTCTTTTGGTCTTACATCTCGCCTTCTCTAAGTCTTCCTTTTGTTCGCATTTCATGAAACTTTCTCTCCCAACTGCTAACTTTGGCTTTTTCCTCTCGGACCTCTTGTCGCCACTGCTCTGAAGTTTTCCCTAATCCGCATTTTTTATCGTTAAGCGCATCCTCTTGTACTCCGTCTTCAAGTTATCTCGGTCTTCCTCTACCTTCTATTTTTCCCTTCTGAGTTTCTCAACCTCTTATTTTTGACCGTCCACCTTTAACTGGAGGAGCATCTTTTCTTCTTTCAACTTTTCTATCCTTTTCCCGAGTTCCGAATTCATCAGTTCAAAATCTCACTTCACAATCTCTAATTCTGACGGGACCACTCGTATGTATTCTTCTCTTGATCGGGCGCCTTCTGGATTTGGTTCAGGAATGTTATCATTGACTCTCCTAGCCCTCCACTCAATGTATTCCGGGGTCGTCCTCCGGCCTGCGGATAATCTTCTCATTCTGTGAATCTGATTCCAGGCACTAGAAATCTCTTTAACCTTTTTCTTATAGCTTCCCCCTTCATATGAGAACTCGCATTGAGCTAGCCCGTATGACGTTGGTACAAACTGTCTCGAACTATACTGTCTTAGGACCAGCAAAGGGGCATAGGCAGTGGCACCCCAAATTCCCAATAGGGGAACCCAGTCAAAGCTTCCACAACGATAGAGGACTTTATCGATAATCAACCACGGAGCATTCCACTCGATGTCATCTTCTTGAAGGTTTTGAAAGAGCGCGATCTAATTTTCTTCGGACACATCCTCTCTTCTAGGCGTAGATGCTATCTCTTCTAGCGGAGAGTAATTCTCTCACATAAATCGACAGGACACTTTTTCCACTTTCTAGAAGTGACTATGGAACCAAGCCAATAACAGCTACGCACATCCAATAAACCTGCCTTCACCCATTCTCCGACATGCAGTCAAGGATCTGAACGTTTCGGCTAAGATGGCAGGAATGGGTGTGACCCCTTTGTCTAATCGACTGAAGAGATCAATAACTTCTTCATCAATGTGCCTTAAAGCTTTCGGAAAGATTATCAGGCCATAAATACACAAGGCCAAGATGTCAATCATTTTCTTTGCATCGGGATGCGCCAGGATCAGGTCTCTCAAACATATCCGGGTATACATTTACCTCGCCTTCTTTTGCATTCTAGTGAGACCCACTGCTCGTTCATTCGGTGATATTCATCAACTTTTTCGAAGGTTGGGCCATTAACCGCCTTGGAATAAGCTTTGTCAACTTGAATTCTTGGGCAATGTAGCAAGGTCGATACTCTTCTACCGTAGGAACGGATCCACCTTCCCGAAGGAGAAAGCAGATATAAGCGGCATTCCGAGGCGGGTCATTGCTCGAACGGTGCTTGTCTATTTTGACCTCAAGCAGGTAAGGTAGGTCGCCGTAAGTACCATAGAACAGCTGCTTCGCTTCATCTTCCCACTGAGTCTAAATTTCTTTCAACTCCTGGAGCTCGTTCTGCGTGACACTGATATTGGTGAAATTCGTAGCTCAGACACATACCTTCGACTAAGCTATCTCCTTTTCTATTTGGCATTGTTTCGACCATATGCGGACGGCCGCATTGTCTTCCACTTTATCAAGGAATTCGCTTTCCATAACCACTTCCTAACTCGAAACGGACCGTGAATCGATGTTTCTTTAAAATATGAAATGATATGCACAAAAGAAAGAAACACAACAAGTTAGTACCATGGAATATAAAGCAAGTAAAATAAGCAAACGCTTATCTGGTGACCACTAAGGTTTGCCATAGCTCTACCCAAGGTGGGCTCCTGTGGTTTGCTATATGCGCTTAGTTCTAAAGTTCGAGGTACCGAACCAAGAGATTCCTCGATCCTCACCCATTATAGGCTCATACGGACCGAGTTCGGTTCAGGGGAATACATTTCCCTATGGCCATGCGGAAGTGAAAACTTTACGAAGACATAGGTACGGATGTATTCCGAAAGCAGTCCACTAGCCCATGCGGAGGTGAAAACCTCACGAAGGCATAGCTTCCAGCTCTTACTTAAAGGTGTGACCACAACGGTCATGCAATGCAATGCCAAAGTATTTACGAGACCAATATTGAAGGTGCATTAAAAGAAGCATGATTTTTCAAAACCATTTTAATTAAAAGGACAAAAATCAATCAATCCATGGCTTGACCCTCGAGTCCCCAGTGGAGTCGCCAAGCTGTCGTAACCATTTTTTAATGAAACAGTAAACGACACGGTCGACTCGATTTTTAAAAAAAAAAGAAAAGGAAGGGAGTCGCCACCGATCTTTATTTGGTGTGATCGGATCACCTTTGTTTTAATAAAACATTTAATTTATTAAAATAGTGTTTTTTGGTCCACGAACTTTGAGAAAATGGGTTCGGTAGTCGATTACGTGCGAGGAAGGATTAGCACCCTCGACACGCCCGAAATCGGTACCAAACTGATTGATTGATGCCTTATTTGTTGAAAACTTTGAAATGGTTCAAAATTCAATGCTTTTATTCTTAAAATTGAAGGAATTGGAAGGACGTTAAGACTCTCTTATCTTCGAAGAGATAAAGCATCATGTCCAGTTAGTTAGGGCACAATACTTTAGACTCCCGAAACTAAGCTCGTCTTTTAAAACTTGATTTTCACTTTTGAAAAGGATCTTCCGTCATTTGTTGAATCGAGAAATCGGAACCCAGTAAGTTAGGGCTCGTCTTTTCGAAAATCCAAATTAGGAATATTGCCTCTATTTTGGAAGAAAAGAAACTTATCTCGAAGTATCTAGGTGTCGAGTCCAGTAAGTTAGGACACGACATTTCGAGTCTTCGAGATTAAGTATTTTGTTTTAAAATTTAAATTGCAATTTTAAAAGAGACATCCCGTTGTTTAGCTTTAAGCGAGGAGAAATCGGAACCCAGTGAGTTAGGGCTCGATTCACTCGAATTGCTAATACGGGACGTCAATTTGAAACCGGGACTTGTGATTTTGGAAGGGGTATTTCGTTGTTTATATTGAACGAGGAAAATCGGAACCCAGTAAGTTAGGGCTCGATTTCCTCGAATCTTTAACACGAGATATCGATTATTTGAAAACTAATGTATCGGGCAAAGGTTAATGTAACGATAAAATGCCAAAACCAATCGCAATACTAATATGTGTAGCAAAATGCATTAAATATAAATGAATAAGCTAAAAAAAATAATAGAAAACAAAGAATTATAAGCAAATGAAAGTTTAGGAGAAAAAGGGAAAGAAGAAAATAATGATAGTAATGATAATAGTAATAATGAAAACAATATTGATATATGAACAAGAGTAAAAACATATAAAAGTATAATAATAATATTAGCGGAATAGAAGTATATATATTTATACATATATAATAAATAAAAATTAAATAAATAATAATAGTATTAAACTAAGAAAATAAATATAGATAAAAACATAATAGTGAAGGAATACTAATAGTAATCTTGACGAAAATACCTATAGTAGTATTGATGATAAAATAATAATAATAATTAATAATATAAGATAATAATAATTTTAGTAATGATAGTGAAAATGATAATAATGAGAACTATAATAGAAATAATAATAAATGATAACAATAACAATAGTAAATATAATAATAATGATAAAATAAAATATTTAATGATAGTAATAATAATAAAATTGCAAAATAGTTGAAAAAGGGCTAAATTGTGAAAAATAGAAGTTTTGGGCCAAATTATAAATAAAGCAAATGATTCGGGGCTAAATGATAAATAAAACAAAGTTCGGGTCAATTTGTAAATAAAACGGACTTTGGGGGTCACGAAAGAACGCGTGAAAGGTGGAGGACCAAAAAGACAATTTTTCCATAAGTTGAAACGCAGCGTTTTGAAGGGGGACTGAATCGTAAACCACGAAAAATTATTGGGCCAATTCGTAATAATTAAAAGTTTAATTTTAAAACACAAAAAATGCGGAAGGCCGATTGCATGAATTAACCCTTCGCAAAAACACGCGATCCCGAGGCGGATCGGGTCGGATCGGTCGGAAGGGACAAACGACGTCGTTTTGGGCTCAGTGGACCCAAAACGACGCGTTTTGAGGGCTATTTAAAGCCCAAAATTCGAAAAAAACAGATGTGCGACCATTTTAAAAAAATCTCTTTTCTTTTCGATTTTTTCTGTAAAGGAGGAAAGTCCGTGGGATTCGACGAAGTCGCCGCCACCGCCATGGCCGTCCGCCGCCGTAGTACAGTGGCGAAAATTGCAACAGGTATATTTTTTATTTTTTATTTTTTTTACCAGTTATATATATTATACCCTTGCACGAATAAGATTGTTAAAAAAAATTAAAAGTAAAGAAATTACCTTTTCTGTATCTGTTTGCTATTTTTCAGATCTACTTTTTTGCGTTTTTGAATCTCTGTATTTTATTTTTTTGGTGTTCGAAATCTCTTTTTCTGATTGAAGAAAAGAACCTCCTTACAATATGTTTTACCTTGGCTTTTATAGCCATTTACAAGTTTTTTTTTTTTTTTGCATATTTCTCTGCTCTGTTTTCTTTACGTGTTGGTCTCTTTTGCAGGGTATGGACGAGGTGTGGGGACAGTAGTCGGTGGCTTGTGAGGTGGTCGCAGAGGCAAGGGGTGTCGAGAAGCGTGTTTGGCGGTGGGTAGCGGTGGGGGTTAGGTCTGCGCTAGGGTTCTCAGAAACCCTAGCCGTCTGAACAATTTTAAATTTTTGGGCCTTTTTGGGCCATCTGTAAATTGGGCTTGTTGGGCTGTAAAATTTGAGTTTTATTTTGTTTTGGGTTTGGTTTTATTAATGGGTCTGGGTAGTTGGGTTTTGGGGTTGTAAAATGGGTTTTAATTTTGGTTTTTATTTGTTTGCTGGGCCCGGGCAAATTTGGGTTTACACATATAGATTGTGAAATTTTGTGTATTATATGGTATTATATTATATTATATATAACTTTTATTTATTCTTAATATTGTATAGTTTTTTTATATTAGATTATTATAAATATGTTTTTTATTTAAAGTTATAAATCATTTATTTATTCCAAAACGTATTCTATTTATTTATTTTTTCAAAATATATGTGTTATCTTTATTGTTTGCTATATCATTTTATACGCTTTTATTTGCAATATTAATTATTTATTTGATATATGTCATTGCGTAAAAGCTCATATTTATTTAGTATTTTCTTTTTTATTATTTTTATTTATTGCTTTATATATTCTATTTGTCCATACTCTTTTATTTAGTTATTATTTTATGATTGCTTTAGTGAAGTTATTTTATTAGTTGTTATTTTACATTATTATTTCTTTTATTGTCTATATTAATATGAAATGTTAGTATATCATGATTGCTTTTAGTATTTATGTTTGATGAAGTATTAATGCGATATTTTCACATGGATCATCGTTTAAAATAAAAATACATTTTGCAAAATTACTATATTTTATCTAAAGGTTTTTTTTTTTTAAAAAAAACAATGTTTTGTATTTAAAAATTCGGGGAATAGTGCCCTAACGTGCTGGGTTTCGATTTTTCGTTTGACTAAATAACTGAATATCCTTTTAATAAGATTTTGTAAATCATGAGATGATTTTAGTTACGAGGGTTTAAAATATCATGTCCTAACGTGCTGGATGTGATGTTTGTATTCTTTCGGAACAAAGAAATCTCAAATTTTAACTCGAATTGTTCAAGTTTTAAATAAATCATGTTTTCAAATCTTTTCGAATTTGCAACATTAGGACAATAATTAATCAATCCGGTACCAATTTTGGGCGTTACGAGGGTGGTAATCCTTCCTCGTACGTAATCGACTCCCGAACCCGTTTTCCTAAATTTCGTAGACTAAAATCAATGTTTTGAAATAAAAATATTTTATAAAGTGATCCAATCACACCTAAGCAAAAAGAATTGGTGGCGACTCCATTTTTATTTTTAAAGTCGACCCCATTTTCTAAAATATATAAAAATGGTTTCGACAACTCCCATTGTTTTTTTTTTTTAACAAATAGTATAAAAACTAAAAGCAAAAATAAAAAACCACCAGCCCAAAATGAATAATATAAGCCCATGACAACAATTTTTAATATTTTTACAATATTTATTTTTAATAATTTTAATTTTTAAATTTTAAATTTTTAATGTTTTAAATAACTTTTAATAATTTTTACAAATATTTAATATATATTTTTATAATTTTACACTTTTTACATTTATGATTAATTTTTACAAATTTTTTAGATTTTTAATGATTTTTTGTCTATCAAAGGCAGTCAATTTTGGTCAACCCCCCAATATTTGTAACAGAGAAATACCAAATTTTCTAAGGGGATACTAATATTTGATATGGATACAAAAATATCTCGCGAGATACTCCTAGAAATTTTGGTATCTAGTTAACCAATTTTGTTTTATATAGAACCGGAAGCTTATATTAAAAAGCATACACTAGAATTTATGTGATCAGGGACCAGATTGAAAACAGTGCAACAAAAGTCGAGAAATAAAAGAAATAGTTGAAGAGGTTTTGTTGAATACTGAAGAAAAAAAGGGGCATACCAAAAATTCTTAATGCAAGACTTGACCTATGTATTATTGCAAAAATTCTTAATTTTTTAAATAATTTATTAATTAATTAAATAAGACTAACCAATTGAAACGATTAAACCAAAAAAATGATAATTTGAATGGTTTAACCATCGATTTGTTCTTAGATACCTTTGTATTATTGCAAGAAAATTTCTGCCTTACATTTTTTCATTTAAATAAGGATGGCAAAAAAATCATAAAACCAACGGGTTTTGAACTGATTTAACCCAATAAAAGTTGTTTGTAAAATAAAAATTGGGTTTCGTGAGAAAACAAGTTAGATCAAGTTTAGTGTGAAAACTGCATCGAGATCATATATTTAATATTAATCAAGTTAAAAAAAACCCTTAAAATTTATCACTAACAACATTATTTTACCACCTTTAATCCCATTTCACACCAATATTTCTTTCCTCATCTCTTTTTAATTTATGTTCCCAAGCCTACCTCTCATTTTTGTTCCTTATTTTTTCTTCTTAGATGCATATTTTTTTACTTGATCATCCCAAGCATGATCTTTGTTGTAAAGAATAGTTAGCTCAAAAATAAACCATGAACGCAGCAAATTCAATATTGAAAATAAAAAAACTAATGTGAAAAATTCAATGCGAAGGGATGCCAAAATATATTTTTTAAAATGAATTAAACACAAATTTAAAACTCTCATCGAATTGATATCAAATATCCACTTAATTTTCAAATTCGTGACAAGTTAAATGCTTTTAAAATCAAATTTAAGACGTGACAATAGAACATATAATCAAGTTTGGGGCATGCAATAATCCGACACACCTTACCCCATTCAGCGTCGTTACCATCACTAGATTTGATCCCAAGATTAATCAAACTATGACATTTTGTAGTTTGGTGGTTGATAATTGTGGGAGATTAGATCACTCTTGACTCAATATTTAATATTTTAAACAGATATTAAGTCAGGTGGAATATGTCTCAATCCAAGACCTTTTTGTTACTTACCTGTAATGATTTCTAGTCGAGCTGCAACAAAGAAATCTATATGCAAAGTGGTGGTAGTGTGAAACGCTGTGCTTTCTAGGATATTTTGAAATCGTCTTTTCCCCCGTTGAAGGTGTCTAAGTAGAAATCAAAGCCAAGAAGCTCATGGAGGGACCACTATAGATTTAAATATTATACACTATCTTTTGGAATTTTTATATGTTTGTTAATTTGGCATATAAGATAAAATAGTGTTGTTTCAGTTCGTTTTTATATGTGAATTATTATATATATAAAAAGTTGATTATGCATCTCTTAATGATTATATTAGTAGGAATTAATTGTGTTAATGTTTAAAGGCGGTTTTTGTTAGTCAAAAATACTGCTTGTTACAAATTGTCAATTCAAAGGTTCAATTAGATAATTAAAGAAAAGACATAATTGATTTTTGACATAATGACTTCTGGCGTAGTATACATGTGGATTGCCACATACATACCACGTTAGCAATTATTATTTTTTTATAAATTTTTTAAATTTTAAAATTAATTAATCGTTGACACAGATTTTCATGTGGATGCAACGTCAACAAAATTAACAAGTATTTTTTTTTTATTTTGGGGTAATTTGACAAAAATTGCAAGTTTAATAGTTAAAAAGACCAAAAAATAAATGGAAGACTAAAATGAAATTTTTTTTATAAAATTGGAAGGCCAAATAAATTATTATGGCTAGAATTTTTTAAAATAAAATTATATTCTTAATCCTTGAATTGTAATTGAAGAAGTTTAAATCCATAATCACTTAAAATTAGACTAAAATATAGTTTGCCCAAAACTCAATTATTAGTCTTGAGACCTGAAATGATAAAAAAATCTAAACCTAGAAAACTACAAACCCAAAAATAGTAAACCCAATATGATGAAACAGGAAATAACATAAGATCCAAAATATCTTATTAATGTTAGTTAAATATGAAAACAAACACACACACAAAAAAAAAAAAACTCTAAAAAGTAGACTAATTAATTCATAAATTATAGGCACAATCACAAATTATTGATACAATGATAAAAATTACAAAAGATCAAAGTTTTATTATTATATTCATTCCTCACTGATACTTAAAGGTGTTCATCACCTTAAGTATGAATTTGATATGAATCGCACTAATCACTTTTACTGTTCAGACTTTTTTTATAATTCACTAAAAACTAAAATAAAATTTGAGTAAGCGAACCTAGTTGAAGTTCAATTTTACCCAACTCTAACCTATCTCTTTCTGTGTACGGAAAATATAAATAATGTTTTATTATCTTTTGAATTCAATAATAATAGTAATATACATTAAAATAACAAAATATATTGAAAAATGAAAAAGCCAAAATTTTGATAAACCCAAAGGGAAAATTATTGGCTGTTGAAGGCTGTATGAGTTTAATTGCTGCTGGATACAAAGCAATGAAAGAAGATTGCAGAAAAACAAGTGGAGTGGTCTGCTGGAAAAATAAAATATCAGATGCAGGCAGCCATGTGAGAATCGGGTCACAACCGTTCGTGAATGCTCTTCTTACAACGTTGATGTCATCTCTCATCTGTTCATTAATATCAATATATATATACGTGCTCAGTTTTTTTCAGATATTTCATTTTCAACTCTATAATGGAAGAGTGAAGGAAACCCCCCACCATTCTCATATCATTTCTCTTCTGTGTGTCGTCTTGTCCCATGCCATGCAGAAAATAGGCCCCACACACACACACGTACTTTCCATTTGCATGTACTGTTCTTCGGAGAAATTTCTTTATATGCTTCTCTTTTACCCCTAAACAAAACTATACCATCTACATCAAATACAATATTAATGACATGCTAGCTTAGCATCTTCTTTAATGAAAGTGTTATATAGGTTTTATGGGTAAACGTATCATCGTAACCGTGTATTAAAAGTTATATTATATTTTTATTTAAAAGATAAGTAAATTATTTTTATACATTAGATTGAAGAGTAAATTAATTCTTTCAATTAAAATTTTATCCATTTCTATTATTAGAAACTCTGCGGATGATAAAATAACTAAACAGCTTACGTGTGTACCACATATACCTCATTTTAAGATACAATAACCAATTTTTAATTGAATCATATGTCATTACATATCATTTTGTATTTAATTAACATGATTCAATTTCATGTCCTAATTATCAATTAAGTGAAACTGTTCTAATTTTTTTAAGCTACAAGGGCACTCCTTATTTAAATAATTCCTCCTCTCAAAATTATCAGTTTTTCTTTCACCATTTTACTCATTTTTTAAATTGACAAAAACCTTTTGCACAATTTGAAAGTAGAAAGACAAAAAAATGCACCCGTGCTATTACAATGACATATACAAATGCTAACTCATTTGCAAGTATATATTGAGTAGTGTTGTTTCTCAAGACAGTGTATATATATATATATATATATATATATTCTATCTGTTTCATTAGTATTATACAAGCACAAACTTCCAACAAATAATTCAACTTGGACAAAAATAGATTCATCATAGCAGCCAAAGCAACGATATTATTATTATGAAGAAAAGAGGGAGACAAAAGATTGAGGTTCAAATTTTGAAACAAAATCTTTAGACAAAAACTACCCATGGTCCATAAGCAGATGATACAAAAGCAAAAAAACAAATAAAAAGAGAAAAAGCAGTGGCTAACACATCAAGAAAAGTTCAGATGTCCCCATTCACTTTATTTCATCAACTATTTTATATGGACTGAATCTGAAAGTACTAAATTCATATCCTAATTCCTTATAGACAGTCAGTTTGTAATGAAATTTTAGTTCAAACCCATAGTTGATGGCAACATTGTGGAACTAAACACACCATCATATGGAAAAGATACTTACCTTGTAGCTGACTGGTTTTTACCATTTGACCACAATTCTCATTCTCCCTTATCAGTGTCTTTATGATGATCACCATTTAGCTCACTTTCATGGCTTTCATTGTACTTTACCTTGCTTCCTTGTGCTACATTCTCACCAACTATGCCATCAAAATCCAATTTTGGGATGTTCATTTCAGAATCTTTAAGGTTCCCACTAATGTTTACTTGCGCAGTGACAAGGTCTCTCTCAGGAATATAGGCTGCTAAAAAGTCTGAATCACCTTGCTTTTGTACCTCAATGTCACTGTTAATCAAAGTTGTTGGTGAAGTGGGACAAGTAATGGGTAATCTTGAGTAAAGCTGACCCAATTGATCAAAATAACTGCATGTTTTAGATTGTTGAGAACGTTTCTTACCATTTTCTTTGCTTTTCCTGAAATACTTGTTGATGTTTTCCCACTTTTCTTTGCATTTTTTGGCACTTCTTTGATAACCAAAGGAAGACATCAAAGAGCTCACTTGTTCCCAAACAGGTCCTTTTAATCCAGGTTCTCGAAACTTTGATTCTAAGTCACATCTCACTTGAATCAAGGCCTCAACTTCAGCTATAGGCCACCTGCTACTGTTATCAACTTTCACTCCATTGAAGGGTTCCATTGCATTTCCAGGTTGCTGTAACAATGGAGTCTTTCCAAGAAGATTGATGCTTTCACCTGTAATTTTCTCCAAATAGGAAACTATAAGAGCTTCTCTACTTGAAGCTAAAGCTTGTTCATGTGCCCTTTCAACGGCTTCCCTATTGCGTTTTTCAGCCTCTTGTTGCCTCCATGATTCTTCTTTCACTGACCTTTCTTTATCCATTCTTTCAATAAATTCCAAGAACCTTTTATGGAGACACTCTTGATGATCAGTCACTTGCTTCACCAAGCTCTCGAAAAACACAACCATTGAACTTAATTGCTCCTTCATTTTCATCTTCCTCTTCTTCTTTTGAACCTTCCTTAATGAAGCTTCTTTCCCAATAGAAGCTTCGGATCCATGATCAACCCCGGTAGCAACAACATTACCATCCCCACCATTGGCACCTACTACGTCATGCTCTTGAAACTTAGTTAAGTTCATGGAAGGACCAACATTTGCAGGTGAATTCTCGCCTGTGAGAGCAGACCCTGAACCAGCTTGAGCAGCTTCTCCACGCTTTCCAAGTCCATAAATTGCTTCAAGCTCACCAAACAGACCATATTTACTATCCAAATTCCTGCTTCTCTCACTTGTAGATTGACCAGGTTGTTGCAAAACTTTGTTGCACTTAGTCCCCTCTATTATTTTAGCTCCATCTGCACTACATTGTCTATCATCACATCTGTTTAAGGGCTTCCTGGTAACATTTTAACAAACACATGGGTGACAAAGAAATCAACTTTGAAAAAAAAAAAAGAATAAAAAAAGAGCAATCTTTATAAATTACCAAAAGGGTTCTTTGATGGGAGAATCTTCTTGAGGAGGCAAACAACGGGGCAAGAAAAGGGAATGTTGTTGCTGTTGCTCATTTCCATGGAGAAAAGTAGCACCATTTTGCTGATGATTCAAAGGTAAAGCAGCCTCTTTTTTCCCACTGTTTTCGTTAAGACCCAACTTGAAATTAACAGCCAAAAGGGTTGTTGTTGTTGTTGTTGATTATGATGATGAACAGGTTCTGGGTGTTGAAATGGTTGAAACTGATGGTGGAAAAGCTGATGGGTAACTGGATTTTCATGTTGTTTATTATGTTGTTGAGAATGTAAAGGGTAAGGGAAAACAGGTTGTTGTTGGTGATTATGAGGATTGGAAATGAAGAAAATTGAAGCGGATGAAGAAGCATCATCATCCTCCATGAATTGCTGTTGTTGTAGATGATGATGATGATGATGGTGATGGTGGGCACCATATTTGATGGGCTGCATTTCTTTTGAAGGGTTTTTTTTTTTTATAAATGTTTATTGAAGAAAATTAATGCAAGAATGAACCAAACAAGGGTCTTTCTTCATAGAAATGTTGAATTAAACACTGATTTTTTTAAAGGAAAAAAAGAGCAGCTGTTTTATGGGAATGGGATTATAAATTATAACATTAGATATTCCTAGAAGTGGTCTAGGGTTTCGGTTTATCCAAAATAAATAAACAAGTAATTTTAATATTTAAAAATAAAATTTAATATTTGAGAACGTGATTTTAGATACATCGAAGTTTATTATCCATAATATAAAAAAGAATTATAAATAATTTTAAATATTATATTAAAAAAATAAAAATAATCAAAATTTATAATAAAATTATTTTAAAAAAAACACTCCGTTAATATAATCTCTCTTTCAAGCGATGCAGGGCGGTTCAGCTCCATCAATAGGCTGTGGATCCGACTACTAATAGGGAAGAAAGAACAAGGTTTATACCCTATGAAAACCGTCAAATACTATTCAATTAATGCATTTGGAAAATAATTAATATTTGGTCAAATTTCAAATAGTGGATGATTATGCAAAGTCTTAGTTTTGGTCACTACTTCATAGTCGTAGCGGGGCTTTTTTTCACCTTTAGCGGGGTTTATAAAATCCGCAAGACACTATCAAAAATGCCGCCTAGAAAGCCACTAATATTATCGTCTAATATAGCAGTGTTCTGATCACATATAGCGGTGCTACAAGACTGCCATTGTAAATATTATAGCGGTGATATTTTAGTACATCTTCTTATTGGTTAGCTTATTAGTTCAAGTTTGAAAGTTTATTTAAAATTTTAGAGAGTTTGAAAAAATATATATTTAAAAAATAAAATTAATTAGATAAAAAAATAAATTGTTTAAAATATGAGTCGAACTTGAACTTAAACATTCTAAGTTCAAGCCCTCGAATCCAACACGATTCAACCCAACCCACTTCTCGGTTTGCAAATAGGATTGTTGATAACCTAGCTAAGATAGCAAGAAATCACCTCATAAGAATGTATGTTTCCAATCATGCACTAGAGGATAAGGCTTCGATTCTCTTGCAAAATAGTGTAGGGGATGGACTTTGATGCTACTGTTTACTTGGTTGGGTTTTTTCTGTCCAGCTTCTTTGTTTTAACAAAATATAAATAAATCTGTACTATATAACACTACTATAATATGTACATTTAACAATGTTAAGAGGACTGTATATAAACTTTTAATAAAAATATATAAATTTATTAAATATTAACTTAAAATTAATATTAATATATTTTTAAATTTTGTTAAAAATAATATAGAAGGATTTAAAATGAATTTGAGTTAACTATTTACAAATATTGGTGGGCTTGGACAACATTTAGACCCATATTTCGGGTCAGACCGAATTTATTAAGCCTAAAGTGTGTTAATATCATGCTTAGGTCCGATACAAACTCGATCTAACCCATGAACACTTCTAAATATATTTAAACCAAAACCTTATTTTTAAATATATTTTTATATAAATAATTTCCATCCATATCATGGAGTGTTATAAAATAATATTGTATAAAAATTCAACACTTGATCTAATTTATTAAAATTAGTTGAGATTTTATATCACTATAAAAATAAGAGAAACTCAAAATATCTATATATTATTTAAGTGTCTTACTAAATTTCTGTCACTTACCCGATTGGTCTCAACTCAATTAAAAAATTAAAAAGAACAAGTATTATTATAAAGACATTTTTATATTGTTTTATATAAAATTTAAAAAAAGTACACGCACTTAATAATATTTAAATCTAAAACATCATAGTTTTCTATATTTTAATTTCACTATCTTAATTAAAACCCTATTTATGTTGTATATTTTTAAAAAATTATATTATATAATTTTTACTCACGTTGAATTGCAATCTAACATATATATAAACTAGATTTATGGTTTTAAGATTTAGGAAACACACATAATATAGTGAAAAATTATATAATAAATATATTTATTAAAAATATAAAAATTAATTAATGCTTTAATTATACATATTTTATTCTTATTAAATTTTTATTGATTTTTTAAATAAAAACTAAAATACTTTAAAATATATATAACTTAAATTATAAATTTAAAAATATATTAGATTCATCCATATAAAATAATTCATATAAAAAATCCAATATTACGAGACAAAGGTATAGTGGGACCCAAAAGAACCGTAGTATTTTGGAATTAAGAACAGAAAAGGTGACACGTGTTAGAGTGCAGAAATTAGAGACAACATGGAATTGATGTGCACGTGAATCGGGTACAGTAAGTTGTCGTCCTGTCCCACACTCATCTTTTGACATTTCATTCAGTATATTCCTATACTCTTCTTTTGGGAATTTAGTTTCTTATTATAATATATAATTACTATAAGTTGAAGTTAATCCAATTGAAAAATTATTGCAAAATAAATCATTTATTATGAGTATAGATTTTTTATATTTTTATATACAATATATAAAAGGTAAACCACGTAATAAAATTATTAATAAATTTATATTTTAATATTTAATTTTAAAAGGTTTTAAAAGGTTAAGGTTTTTTAAGTACAATTAGTCGGTTCAAGCGACAATTTGACGATCGATAAAGTGGATTAATGCTCATTGATGAGTAGAAGAATATATCTTAGGTCCAAGTTGATTTAGCAGTCAGTATGGAAGATCGAAGAAGAAAATTATTTAGATTTTGGTTCGCAGATTCAAATATTCAAAGTTGTTTCATACAAAAAAATGAAATGTAGAAAGATGGGAAATAAGAGCTTTCGATTGATCAAGCTATGGGAACAGAGAATGCCATACAACGGCAAATTTAACTCTTTTGTGACTTAATAAAAAATTTTAAATAGTTCAGTAATTATTTTAAGTGACCAAAACATAAACTTTCTATCATGGAATTTTTAAACCAGCTTTCTTAAATTTTCTCTCCCACTAACAATACGAGCAAAAATATATTTTATGTAAAAATATTATTTTCAATTTACTCAACAATAATTATAGTTACAAGTGATAAAATAATTACATATAAAATTTATTAAATACATGTTGATTTCTTTTTTTTTCTTTTCTTAAGGAAAAGATAACTTTATTAAAACAATCAAAATAAGGTAATCTCGTACACGCTTCTTAACATCATTCATCTTCGTCAGTGAGATCAAATGTGGTATCACAAAATAAAATCAGAAAAAAACATTTCAGAGATCAACTTCATTCAATGTGATTCACATAAAATAATGCTATCTTTACAAAAGAATAAAATATTTTATTAGTAACCCAGTCGTCCAACAACAAAGCATATTCTAAAATTTAGGTCTAACTATTAATAGTGTTAAGATTATTTTGTTAAATTTAAGTTCATTACAACGTCATTTTTTAGTTACATTATTATCAAGTGGGCTATTTTTTTAATTTCAAAAATGAACACCAACAAAATTAACAAAAACATTAACAATGTTAATAGTTGGACTTAAATTTTTAATTTTGAAAAACAGATCGACTAAATTTTCGATAATAAAAGTATAGGAACTAAATTTTAATTTTATATAAAGTATAATAACCTATAACATATTTTAACCTTTAAATTTTTATTTTTAAATCTAAAAATTTAAATTAGTATTGCCACTATGTATATTCATACATAGATGTTAAATTTTAAATTTAAATTCCAGTGGGTTCAAACTTTATGTCATGGGTGAACTGAACTATTAGTGGAGTGACAAAAGATTTGAATAAGTCTTCGTTTTCAATCCTTTATAGAAAATAATTGTTGTTATTGGGTTAAGACGCTGTTAACTAATTGATACAGTTTTAAATAATTATTAGGTCATAAATATGCTTTTATTAAAAAAAATAAAATTCATTATAAATGGAATTAGTTGTGTTGGATATAATGCAGTAGTATTGTTGTTAGGAAAGCCCACAATAAGAAAAAGCTCAATACTCAAAAATATTGTTGCTTTGTGTATGGGATTGGACCTACCTCATTGCTTGGACTCAACTTCTTTAGAAAAGGGGAAAAATGGTAATACTAAACAAGGGTTAGGCCCATTTTATACTTGGTTAAAATTAAGGCCATCTTGGAAATAAATAATTTACAAAATTCGGTAAAAGTATTATTGAGTTCCTTATATTAAGAGTAAGGTAGCATTTTGCTTACTTTACTTTAAAAAAAATGAGCAAAGTAGTTATTGTACATTAGATTAAAGAATAAATTGATCTTTTTTTATTAAAAATTTCATCCATTTGTACTGTTAAAAACTAACGTGGCTAACAGAATAATCGGACAATAACACGTATGTGTCATGTGTAGCTCGGGTTGATGTGCAGGGACAAGTTTTTAATAGGAAGAATGAATGGAACTTTAAATAAGAGGACCAATTTACTATTTAATTTAACATATAGAGACTAATTTACCATTTTTTAATAGAAAAGATAAAATACAATCCAACTTCTAATACAAAGACAATAGCTTCATAATTGGATAATATAAGTTTTACAAGTTACAATTGCAATAAAAATATATTTAATAAGGGATTTCTTACATTTAATTAAGTACAAATAAATTAAGGTTTAATTGCTTGATTGAAACATTCACTTTACTATTGCACTATTCATTCTCATAAATTAATGGGGTTTAGAGAATTATGTACATATATTTATAATGAGGGTAAATTTTACTAATAGTCATTCAAATATGTTTTTCTTTTCTTTTCTTGGTCACCTAATTATGAAAAGTTATAATTATTCATTCAACTATTTAATTGTCTTTTTAGTCACCCAATTATTTTAAATTTTGGGTATTTCTATTTTTACGTTAGTTAGTGACAAAATAGACAAAATTAAATAATAATTTTTCATAATTGAAAGACCAAAAAGGAAATAAAAATATAATTACTACTAACATAATTTAGGGCCAGTTTGGCAATGCTTTTGAGAAGTGCTTCTGAGAAGTACTTTTGAGAAGTGCTTTTAAAAAATTTAAGTGTTTGGTTCTTTGTTAAAAAGTCTTTGTTGAGAAGTAAAATGTCTATTTTAGACATGATATTATAAAGTAACAAATATATATTTAAATAATGTTCAAATTAGTTAACATTATGATATTTTAGCAAAAATATAAAAAATAATTTATTATAATTTATTGTTGATATTTTAATAAATAATATTAATTTTAAACATTTTAAGTAATTAATATTAATTATTTATTAAATTTAATTAGAATATATAAACTATATTTAAATATAATAATTAAATATTTGTAATTAGATATTGACATAGTTATATTTTTAATTTTTTTTTTTTTAATGCTTTTAACACATTTGTAACACTCATATTAGATATTAACATAACATAGAAAACATAAACGTAACAAATTAAAATATTACATATATTTGGATTAAAGTTTCAAAAGGGATAATATTTATATACCAAATATAAATACAAAAATTTTACAATAGTATTTACAATTTAAGGTGAATTCATTAAACTAGAAGCTATAGCATCTCTTGTTAATTCCATTTTAAAACCACTTAAATTGCTTGATTCGTAATATGGATTGAAAATAAATATTACATGTGTATAAACTCTTTTTTTCTAAAATGGCCTATTTGATCAATAAACAAATTATTTTTAGCATGCATACCTTATTTAACCAAATATAACACCTTAAAACATAATTTCGATATCAAAGAATAGACATAATGAACGATTTGACATTTTTCTCTTTTCTAAAACTCTCTCCCACGTTTCTCACCGAAAGATGAACACAATGAAAAGTAGTTAATAAAAATAGAGCAATTGTTATTTGGAAACAAAATTGCATTATATATGAATTTAGATTATACTTTTTTCCTCGTCTGATCAAGCGATTGATGATATTGTTTTTCATTTTTCCATTTTCATGTCAACCTTCGGATTAAAACCTGTCTTTTATCATTTTGCAAAAGAATTGCTTGGTAACATTATCTGTTGGAACTTCTTTTGCTAGCAATAGACCTGGAAATCAAGTACTAAATTATGTTTTATAATTCATCACCAAAATAAATCTCAAGAAAAACTTTGACATTATTTATTGGAACTTCAACACAAAGCCGAAAGCAGTTGGAGACAGGAGGTAGTTAATATGAAAGAATGGCTTTTGGCACCGAATGCCATCAACACCGCTTTTCCTTGAAACCAAGGAATCAACATCAATCGCCCTCCATCTCCAAGCACCAACCGGGAGTTGATGCAGGCAAGATAGGCCTCAAGCATGGAAGGCGGCCTTGTAGCAGTGGGTGAAACAACATGTATGTAACACACTTTAAACATGATTATGATATTTGAAGAGGTAGAGTTCTACTGAATCAATCCCAACAAATGATAAAAGCTTGGTGCAAATTATGCATAGACCATGGAAGCGAAATTTAACTTTATGCATATAGAAAGACAATCATGGAGATAAAATTCCCAAAATGTAGATTTACTTTAGATAATGGTATCATACTAAAATTACGAAGAAATAGGGTACAAGGGACACAGTAAATTATGTACTTTGCATCAATAGACGTTATTCATTCATTGTTCTAGATAAGCTTAAGTTCAATACCACTGAATTTAGTAGTCTAGATCCAAATTAACATAAGACAGTCACATTTATTTAAAACCCGCCTTTGATATCCCGATATCCTTTCCTCTACAATCTCCAACACTGAATAAATAAATAAAGATAATATTACTACTAATAAAACTATACCACCACCGTGCCTATTACAATAGGAAAAGAGCATAATGGAATTCCCACGCATTTAATCGAAAACAGAGAAAGTAACAAGAAGTAATGTAACTTTGTATAAAAGCAGAAAAAGCAACAAGATTATTGATAGTGAAAGCTAACACGAATTTCCCCAAAAGTAAGGGCCCTCGATTAAAATTTGTGGTAATAAGATTTTGAGATTCAGATGAAGAGTTACTCTTTACGTAAGAGGGATAGAGGTTATTAAGCTCTAATGCTACATATAGACGAGGCAAAATTATAATACTAGAATGTTTTTGAAAATCAAATCATCCAGCATTATCGGGATAGCTCCTGATGTAGTAGAATTTAATCAAATTTATAACCAAACTATTCGTTTCCTTGGTTTAGTTTCTAAGTAACACTAGCAAAGTCATGTATTAGGCAAAGAACTATGGAAAGATTATTTAATTTTTCATATTCCCAAGCCTACAAAATAGAGCAACCTAGAACCTAATGACATATGCCATTATCATGCCTCAATTTTACTAATTTCCTTAACATCATCTCTTCAGGTTTTATTACAACTTACAATTAACCAAGGTTGGCAATTTCTTTAATTCATCCAAACATGTAAATTCTATTTTTTTAGTCATCATTGCGCTTGAGTTCACTTATTTTCCAATCTTTTGGCTCGGATTTATTTTCCAAACTGTTATAATCCTCACTAAACCCTCAAGTTCATCCTTTTGCTCATTGCATACTTCATGCATTGTCCAAACTCCCTAGGCCTCGATTTGTCCCCTTTCCCCCATATCTTATATTACCTTATCCATTACAATTGTCCACAAAAAGTCATCCCTATCAGATAAACATAGAATAAAGATGGTAAACAAGATCAAACATTTAAAAATAAAGATCCTAAAAGCTCAATCTCCTTAGTTTATACTCGGGAAAAACAATTGCCATACAAGCAAGCATATCGATGAAGCAACAACATGCACATGCAACCGCATATTGAAAGGAAGAAAAAATGGAGAACTGTCAAACCAAATCAATCCCAAAAAAAAAAAACACGCAACTTAAGCATCAATCCACGATCAAAATTCAATTTTGTTGAACCAAAGACAACCCAAATAATCAATTTGCTTGCCAACTCTTCATAATTTGTGAAATGAGCTTCAATCCCCAACTATGAATTATGACAAAGTTCATTATCCAAGGCTTAAATGAACCCCATATCCAAGAACAAATGAGATTCCATGAATGAACACTACTTTTAAGGTCCATAAAAGATCAACCCATATTTTCATTTAATCACCTACACAGAAAAAAGAAAACAAAATTAGGAATGGGATTGAGCTTTAACCTTAAGCTGTGGAAGTGCAACCGTGAGCATCGCCAATAACCTTGAAACTCAGAACTCCTTGAAATTCATCCATGGCTTGTCCTACACCTTGGCTTCATAAACTTTCGCCTTGTCACCATCAACCGCCTCCAATGTTATGTAATACATAGTCTCAAAAACCACTTGTTGTTTTACATTCGCCACCTTCTTAAATCTGCAAAGATCAGATTCTACATTTTTTACCCTCACCCAAAAAAAAAAAAGGGAAAAAATAGAGAAAGAGAGAAAGGCAAGGAACCGAAAGGGAGAAGGTAAAAGAATCAGTTGGAATAAAGAGAATTGAAGGAAAATTAGAATAATGGAAAAGCACCCACCATCGAGAGATCGAAGAGAAGCGAAAAATCAACAGAGAAACTAGAGGAAAAATCAGAGAAAAGAACAAAGGGGAAAAAAAGAGAGAAATGTATTTAGAAGAAGACGTCTAAAAGAAGAATAAACAATAAGGATAACAAAGTAAAAGTAAAAGACCAGCCAAAAGTGCTTTTACTATTAGAAAAGCTAAAAATTTTGCCATCTCCATCTCTGAAAAAGTGCTTCTCTAACGTTGAAAAAATTCTACCACTAGCCCTTATTCTTTATTCCGTTTTACTGAAAAGGATTTTTTTAGCTAAAAGTTCATCACAGATAGAGCAACGAACGGGCCCTTAGTCTTATAACAAAAACTAATATGTAAAGTTATTTGACATTTTTTTTACTCAAGATATCATAATTTAATTATTATATAAAAAAATATTTTTAAGAACCTTTAAAAATTCTTTCAACTTGTAATTTCTTTAAAGTATTTGCTTCATTTTGACGTGATAATAATTTTTTAATTATATTTAAAATAAAGTTTTATTGATGATGCCAATTGTAAATTTTAAGAAAATGTATTAATTTTCCACATTTTTTGAATGGGATAGTAAGTGGTCGGCCATTTAGGAAGAGCAAAAAATCAAACATTGTGCCCGGATCTCTTCCATATCTTTTTTCCACCGTTGATTATAACTAGTGGGACCCACATGTCTCCACATCGGGTGGCCACGGAAAACCAATTGTTTCCTACTAATCATGCTTAATTATCTAAGTTGTTTTAACACGTTAATTAACGATAACTAGAATTCATCATATATATATATATAAAACTAAATTTGTGGATTTTTTTATAGATAATTATATATTTTTTCTTATATTTCTCCACTCCTTATAAGAAATCGTTGAACTATGATTTGCACGAGGCTGACAAACCTCTCTAACAGGCCTGTATTGCTCTTAATCTAGGTTTTGTCTTCTAATCTTATGGAGAGTCTAAGTTTCTAAGGCTTTCTGTAGAGGCAATAAATTCAATAGAGTGAGAGCATCTCACCAAAAAAAAGTTGTGATAACATAGTTGCTCACAAGTGCCCTTTATGTTGCAGAGCACGAGCTCAAAATTTACTAGGCACGTATGCTCAAATTTCTTTGATAGGTGGTCGTGTGTCACGTACCATCCACTTTTTAAAAAACTTAATAAGACGCTCTCACTTTGTTGAACTTGTTGCCTCTTTAAGAAACCTCAAACATTCAAGTTCTCATTAGAGTAAAGAGACAAAACACCAACCATAGACAATATCGCTTTTTTGTTAAGGGAGATTGACTCCTTCAAGAGAAGTCTTCTTGGAATGGGATTTTGTCTTTCAACTTTATAAAGAGTGAAGTGCCTAAAGCTACTTAAAAAGACAACAGATTTAATAAAGTAGGAACACCTTGTTGGAATAAACCATGCGTAGTGCTAAATTGCCTATCAAAGAAATATGAATATTTACATTTGGTAGAGTTTGAACCTATATCATATAACATATAAGGCACTTGCGAGTAAAATGGAGATTCTAAGTACCTAAAATTGTTTGAAGAAACATCAGGCTCAATAGAGTAGAAATTAAACTTTGACCGATTGATATCATTTTTTACCAATCCTTAACAATAAAGTATTTTTTTAAAAATCTAAATAAGTTTCCATGTATAAAGTTATTGTGAGTCAAGTTCATAAAATAAAATTGTTGTTTTTGTTAAGCAATATAAAATCTTAAATTTTTAAAAAGGTGAGAAGATTTATGGTAATTATAATGAGAAATTTAAAATGAGAATCAAAATGATATTAAACATTAGATCAAAATAAATAATTTTAAGTCTTAGATCTTATATTTATCTTACCTTATTAAAATAAAGCTAACAACACCGATCTTTCCCTTCATTTTTTTTCTTTTAACGTGTAATTAAAGTCTTAGTGTGAAAAAATATGGATAATCTTTATTTTCATTTTTTTAGAACAAAATTGGAGTGGAAAGAAAAGGAATGAAAAGATTGGGTGTTGTTGGTTTTATTTTAATAAAATAAGATAAATACAAAATTTAAGATTTAGAATCGTTTATTTTGATCTAATGATTAAGATATTTTCGTTATTATAATTATTAGAGAAAAGGTTAAAACAAAAATAGGAGGGAACATATTTATGAAATTGGGAAAGAAAGAAATAATAAATTGGCCAGTGATGCATCAAGTGTTTCCAAAATGGGGAACTTAAATTTTTGAAAGCATGATGTGAGAGAGAGGTGGCCAAAGTGATGAGTTAGGGTGTTTGGGGAGTACTAGGATTCTTTTCTACTCATCCCAACCAAGCGTGGAGCTTTGATGTCATTGTCTTTTCTCTTTGTTTCATTCGATTCAATACGTGGTTTGTAGTTTTGTACTAGTATAATCAAAAACCCTTATTTTTTTTAATTAAAATTTTGGATTTTTTTTGATAAATCTATTATTTTTTATTTTTCAATTTAGGATATTTGAACTTTTTAGTTTTTAAAATCAAAGTATTTACTTTATTTAAGGATTAATATTTGATATATTGACAATGTAATTTTAAGTAAAAATATTATGCATCCTTTTTTTAAATATTTATAACACTTAATTGTTAATTAAGGATTCTCACTAATAGTAATGATGAGTTATATATTTTGGCTACTAAATGTTAAATCACTTGTGTAAATACCTAAATTTAAGGTTATCGAACAATGGTTCAAGAACTATAAATCTGATTTAAGAGAAATTTATTTCAATATATTTGCATGAATATTTATATGATAGGAAATATTTTTATAAATATTTATAAAATGTTAGTAATGTGATATTAAAATTTCGTTAAAAATTTTAACGTATGGGCAGGTAATTAAATGAAAAGGACTAAATTGAAATGAAAGTAAAAGTTAAATTATAGATTAAAAATTATAAAGGACCAAAATGGAAATTATGCCATTTTGTAAAGTTGAGGCGGTGTATTGTATAAAATCTAAGATTTTATAAAGATAATTATTATTATAAATTAATAATAATATATATTATAAAAAGAAAGGAGAAAAGAAAAAAAAGCATAAAACAAAAAGAACAGAGAGCAAACGTGAAGGAAAGAAAGAAACAGAGAAAAGAAAGTAGAAAAGGGAAAATTCAAAGTTTGAAGCTTGGATATTTAATAGGAAGTTAATTTAACCATTTTCTTTTAATTTTGATGTTTTATAAGTTTTAGAACAAAGTTTTGATGAATTTAAGTTGAAGTTTTTGAAGTTTTAAAGTTTTTGAATATAGCATATGATGAATAAAATGATGAATTAGTGGTTTAATTGAAAGAATTTGAAGTTAGAATTGGATAAAGGACTTAATTGCAAAACAAGCTATAAGAAAACAGTTTTGGGACAGCAGCAGTAGAGTAAGTTTGAAAATTCACCAAAAATCTTAGAAGTGGAATTAGAAGTTGAGTGAGATATGAAATTAAAGCTTATTGAGTCTATTTTCATATAAAAGAAACAAGGAAAGAAAAGAAATTCTGTATTTTGAGATATTTAGATTTTTGTAATACTGGTTCAGAATGAATTCGGGTTCTTCTGTTTTGATTTTAGAAAATCATCAAAAATTGAAGAAAAATAATTAGGGGCTTAAATTTATATATCTGGAATCCTGAATGAATCTATTTTCAATAAAAATAAATGAGAACATCATCCGAATTCTGTATGAGGAGATAATTAATATTTAGTGAAGAAGGGTTAGAACTGTCAAATAGCAGAACAGGGGTGACTTTAATGAATAAACTGTACAAATTGGCTAAGTCAAAAATTCTGGAAATTTTATGATATGAAGACATGTGGGTCTAGTTTTAGAAAAAATTAACGGTTCTTCATTTAGAGTTCTGTAGCTCGAGGAATAAATAATTTAGTGACTATGACTCAAGTAGACAGCTTTGAATAAACTAAAAATTTAGATCCGGAAAACTCAAATACGAAGCTAGATCGAGGAAAGGAAAAAGTTCTAGATTAGTAGATTTTGTATACGAACTAGTATCGAGGTAAGTTCATGTAACTTGAATTATCTTCTTAAATGCTTGAAATGTATGTTATTGATGTGAATATAATTTGAATGTTCATTGTATGAAGATTGATGAAACATTGATATATTTGATAAAAAGGGGATGAAATCCCGGTTGAATGAAAGGAAAATCCAATGGATCTCTGAAAAGGAATTGACGGTAAAAAGGATCTAGCCTGGACGGGTGATCCTATCCTGATATAGCCCTCCCGAAGAATATGTGAAAAATTGATTTAGCCCGACGGGTAATCCGAACTAGGGTCCAATTTAGCCTGATCGGTAATTCGGATCCAAGCTCATTAGAGTAATTGTAGTTGCAGGATTTAGCCTGGACCGGTAATCCCGACAATACTCTATGAGTTTATATTCTGAGGATTTAGCTGGACTGTAATCCTCCGTAAGGATGAGGTTCATGGAGTGTGCTCTTTGAAATGGAAATGTCGCACATAAACATGAATTGACGGACTGGATTGTACACTAAAAGTGTACTTCGAAAATCCATCGAAATTCGAGTAATTCAACGAGATAAATATGGAAATATAACAAAGAAACGGAAATCATGATATTGATGAGCTCATCAATCATAGTATATATATTATTGATACATGGAAATTATTGAACTAACTTGAATGTTGAGCTTGTGTATGTTAGGGTAATAATGCATTGAATGGATATATGAATGTTTATTATATTGAATTGAAAAATATTAGGTAAGTATAATTCTTGTTACATGGGCTTACTAAGCACAAAGTGTTTACCCTATTTCCTTTTTCCCTGTTTTGTAGTGTTAAGATCTCGGAGATCGGATTCAGTCGGAGACATATCACACTATCAACCCCAAGACTTCGATATTTAAAGAAACTTCATTTTGAAAATGAATGGCATGTATAAGCTAATAAAATAAATGTTAATATGAAATGAATATAAGGTCAGCCATTGATATGGCTTATGTGTTGAAAAAAAAAATTATAAACTCCGGTAATACCTTGTACCTTACTCTAACAACGAATACGGGTAGGGGGTGTTACAACTTGATTATTATTTAAAAATATTTAGTTTGTAGATATGATAAATTGACTTAACGTTTGTTGTAATTGCAGTTAGAATGAAAACAAGCAGCGTAAAAAGAAAGAAAAAGACACTATCAATCTTTATGTATGCAGTTCATACAAAACGGTCTTACGTACCGGAGCCTTGCTCAGGATAAATCTTTAACCAATCACCAAACCCTTAAAGAGTATACTTCTTTCCCTATAGGCTAAAGCTCACAACTCCTTTCCCAATCAAGTATATGCAGCTCGTACTAAGATATCTACACTAAGTTTTCCCTTGAAAATTTAGTTTGTAAGATTAGGTGACTCGATTAAGTTTTACTTACAAATATGCACTCTCGAATAAGTTCATCATGGAACAAAATATAAGTGTTGACTCTCACACTTTTTACTTGCATAAGCTTTTATTATGTAAGAATTTAAGGCTTGCTAAGATACCTATCGATCACAATCAAAATTTCATTAAAATAACTTTAAAAAGGGCTTTACAGATATCCTAATAAATACAATGATAAATCTTGATATATAAAAATTATTTTATTTTATTTTAATTTGACCTTGATATATAAATATATATAAATACTGATATATAAATATCGATATATATCCTAAGCTTTTATATTTTATTTTAATTTGACCTTGATCATATATAAAAATTATTAAAAACTCAAAATCATTTAAAAATAAAAATTTCTATATAAAAAATTAGAAAATAAAATCTTCAAAATGTTGTTGTTGATTGTTGAATAGGAGCTGGTAGGGCCAACCCCTAAATGGAAAATTTCTTTTTAGTCCCTTTATAATTTTATAATTTTAAATTAATAATGATAAATTTGAACTTTGTTTCTCCAAATGATAAAAGTTGATTTAATCTTTTAAAATTGTAAAGATATAGTTTATTAAAAACGTTACAATTTAATCATTAATGTTTTAGATTTTTTTGTCACTCTTTTGAGTAACACTTTTAATTGGTATAATAACAAATTTAATATTTAATTTTTATATATTATTTTAATTTGACCCTAATTATAAAAATGGTGAAATTGTATTTTATAATCATAAAACATACAATTTAATTCTGTCCCCTAAAACTTAAATTTTGGCTTCGCCCTTGTTGTTGGAAAACTAATATACATGGGAAATAAAGAAAATTATCATTCAAAAGAATCCAAAATAAATAAAAAAGTTAGATAGTTACATGCTTTATTAATGTTTCTTGAAACCAAATTAATAATATCTTTAAGTTAAATTTCATGTCCTTAAAGAACATCCATAATTGATATTATAGAGACTTGTAAAATAGACTCTGATGCCATTTTTAAGCCAAATATACAAAATATACCACAATTTTCTTTTTCAGATTCAATTCTAATGGTTTTTTTTCAAAACCCAAATTGTAAAAAGAAATTATATTTTGATTTTTTCTTTTCTTATAATGAAAAGTTGTGTCATGAAATAGAAGAAGTAAAAACAGATAACCAAATTTTTTCTATGTTTTTAAAGAAATTAAGAGGGTTTAAAAAGAAGTTTCTGATTTTCTCTCACTTTATCTATTTTTAAATATTTATCTACGTTTATTTAACTTTTAATTTTAAAATTTTCTATATAATTAGGGTCAAATTTATAGAAAGTATAAAAATTGAAGACTAAAATTATTATTATATCAACTAAAAAGTGTCACTTAATAGTCGAGTAACAAAAATTTTTTTTTGAAAATATTAGTGACCAAATTATAAAATTTTAATTAAATGACTAAAACGAAAATTTACCTATACTTTAATGGCTAATGGGTGTAATTTTACCTAAAATAAAATCCATCTTTTCTAGTAATAGTATGAACTCAATATAATTTTAAATATCATTTTAGTTTTTATTTTTGAAAAAAATAGTAAATTGAATAATAAAAAACATACTTTAATGAAATCATAAATCATATTCCTTTCTAATCACATAAAAATGTACGAGACGGCATAATAATTTAGTTCATCCTCAGAATTTCACAAAATTTAAAACATAATCATGTTAATTTGCGTATATAATCATCATATGGGTTCATAGGTAATAAAATCCTTCAAAACCTTCTCATTCTTATATTTCACTATACATTTGGATAATTATTTTATAAAACCAGATACAAAAATAAATTGATTTTTTAAAAGTTTTATCTCTAGTAACATCGATTTATTTATTAAAAACAATTCAGTATATATTAAAATAAAATAATGAACATTACATCGCTCGTGAGAAGCTCATATTATTAAAAGGAAAAGTCATAAACACTGAAAAGTCTAATCTTTATGTACTATAAAACGGGCATAAAAATATTTTAGTTTAAAAAAAAACAATAAATAAGGTTTAACAAATACTTTTAAGTTTAGTTTCACAAGTTAATCTAGTGAAAATCACATAAAAATCAATTAAAAATATTGGTGCCTAATGAAAATTAAAAATAAAAATTAAAGGTATATTTTTAAAATGGGGAAGGTCACCATTCACCACAAAAAACAACGATCGACTCCATAAAAATATTTCCCCTCAAAAAAAAAAAATAATAAGGAACTCATGTGATGGCCTGATAGTTAAGGGTGTTCACCGCTTTAGGTATTGCCTAAGTTTGAGGTGCACTGGTTGTTCGGGCATACATTAATTAATTTTACTCATGGGAATGGAGCACATTTCATGGTCAGCTATTTATCTTTTTGGAGAATATCTGCGATGAATGAATTAGTCATTGTTACCGACAGTAGATATACCCTAATTATGACAAAAAGAAGAAGAAGAATAATTTTAAATTTTTATTGGACATTTATATAGACATTTTTAATTCTTCTGTTAGAATTAGATAACAACGTCAATTTAAATGGCTTAATTTATTAATAATAATTTTTTAGTGATGTAATTTTATCAATTAAAATTTGTAACTTACATAAAAGTTAAAAATTTAATGGTTTAATTCGATGAAATTAAAGATTTGTAACTTATATGAATAAATGGTGTTAAGTATAAATGTAAATTACCCTAAAATAACCAATGATTTAAAATTTTATATGTATATTTAACTCTTTTTTATTTTATGAATTAAGTATGAGGCATAGGGATTTTTATCACCCACGGTATTGTGAGATTTAAATAAGGTTAAAACTTTTCAAAAATTGAGAATTTAATTTTCTATTTTTCAGTTTTCAAAAATTAGGTTAAACTGTTAGTATCTGTTGATTCTTTTATTATTATTATTATTATTATTATTATTATTATTATTATTATAAAATTTGTTGTTGTAACATTTTGAAATAAAAAAAATAATCTACACAATTGGTAGCTATGTAATCGAAAAAGATGTTTGTAATTAACTTAAATTTTGAAATTTAAAAAGTAGATGAACTGAATTCTTGGAAATCCAAGTATAGGGACTAAATTCCTAATATTCAAATAGTACAAGAACTATAGGCATATTTTAACCAACTTTGAATAATTATAAAAAGTATTATATTATACATTTAATAAGATTATTAATCCTATATAAGAATGATAAACATTAATGTTTATCAAATGCTTAAAACATAATAATCATTGTAGTGCAAATGGTTATTAACTTTTGACCAATCTGATGATAAAAGTAAAAAGTAAAAATGTAAAATAAATGTGGTTTATGTTATTTAATGTTTTTCATTGCATGAGCAAAATTATTGGATTTGAGGCAGTGTATGTAGGCTTGTAATAATGAACCTTAATTCTGCTGATGAATTTTAATGCAAACAGATAATTAGATTATTTGAAGCCCACTTATTTATTACTAGAATATGTTAGATGAAAATATATAACTATTTTTACATATGATTTTTATTTTAAATAACTAATATTTAAAGAAATAAAAGGTTAGATAAATTTTTTATTTACGAGAATTAAACTCGATGATGTGACATTTTGATATAAAAAATCATTTGGTAGCCATGTATCGAAAAAAAAAACAATGATATTGTAATGAACTTTAATTTAACATATGACTTTCAATAATGTTAACAATTAGACCTACATTTTAAATAAAAAAGTGACTAAATTCCAAATGTATGAAGAGTACAAGGATATTGAGTATATTTGAACCTTTTTTTTAAATTGAAAGGATTAAGGAGGAGTTTAAATAAGATTTTTAGAATGTAATTGATGGGAATATCATTATAGAAAAAGTTACTTTATAATATTCGATATCGTTGAAAGTATTGATTAAAATATTGGGAATGTATTACTCTTATAAAATAAAAGATAATATTCATGAATTTCAAGGAGGTTGAGTTTATGAGGAGAGAGAATTAAGTATATTGTTTTGAAGATGAATACATTGATGTTTCCTCAACACATTCTTGTAATTGCTATTAACAATGAAAAAAAAAAGAGAGTTTATTATACTTGATATTGTTCAAGCAACAACTCTAGCTCAAGATAATATCATTAAACTCTCCAATCAAGTACTAGAATTTATTCCAAAAGAATAAACATTACGATCTCAATAACTAATTTCATTAAGAAGATCTATGGGAGAAAGAAAAAGTGCAATACCATAAAATTATGTTGTATTTTCTCAAGAATATGAAGTTGACATTAGACTGATGAAAGATGATCTGATTTGTAACGCCTCGAAATTTTAATATTGGATTTCGTGTCAATCCGAGATAAATTCGATAAAATTTTCGAATAATTTACATAATTTATTCATCACTATTGGTCAAATAAGTTATTCTTAGAATTTCAAATGAACGAATAAAATTTAGATTTTTAGTATTTTTATGGATTACGGACAAATTTGATCATTTAGTTTACATTCGTGACTGAATTGAATTTAAACTTTATTTTAAGGATTAAATTGAAGTTAACCTTTTCCTCCTCTTCTTCTTCTTTCTCTTAGTTGATCGCACCAATTTCTCTTTGGCACCAATTAGTTTCGAATTGTCATTGCTATTCTTGATCCATTATTGCTTCCATTCGATGCTATAAATTCGCCCACATAGCTGTTGCCGTCTTCTTCAATTCGCACCAAGTCCCTTCCACCTATTGCTTTTCTTCAATTTCATTGTCGACCAATATCCCTTAAAAGCTGATAGCTCCATCATCCCATATTTTGTTACCTTCTTCCATCAATTTGCTGTTATTTTTGCTATTGCTTGGTGTCTCCTTGTCGTAACCATTTTTTGAAAAACGACAAGGGGTTCGACTTTGGGTTTTAAAAATGAAAAAAGAACGGGAGTCGCCACCGACCTTTATTTGGTGTGATCGGATCACCTTTATTTTTAATAAAATATTTTGTTTTACTAAAATCGTGTTTTTGGTCTGCGAAGTTTTAAAAATAGGGTTCGGGAGTCGGTTACGCACGAGGAAGGGTTAGCACCCTCGATACGCCCAAAATTGGTACCAAAATGATTAATTAATGTCGTAATGTCGGAAGTTTGAAAAGATTTTAAAATACGGGTCTTTTAAAAGGTATTAGGATTTTTGAGATATCTTTGTTTCGAGAGGATACGAACATCACATCCAGCACGTTAGGACATGATATTCCAAACCTTCGTAATCAAAGCTACCTCATGATTTTACGAAGTTTACCAAAAGGATGTTTAGTTATTTAGTCAAACGGAAAATCGTAACCCAGCACGTTAGGGCACTATTCCCCGAGTTCCTAAATACGAAACATTGCCTTTATTTTAAAATCCTTTTTAAATGAAGCGTAGCAATTTTATAAAATACACCGTATCGTATTAATTTAGAGAAAAGACGAGTCCAAATTTGAGATTTCTTTGTTTTGAAAAGATATAAACATCACATCCAAAGACGTTAGGACACGATGTTTTAATCTCTCGTAATCAAAGTTATCTCGTGATTTACAAAGCTTGTTAAAAAGGATGTTAAGTTCCTTAGTCAAACGGAAAATAGCAACCAAAGACGTTAGGGCACTATTCCCTAATTTCTAAATCTGAAACATTGCCTTTATTGAAAATCTTTTAAATGAGATAGGATGGTTTTTGTTTAACGATGTATTATTAAACTAATGACAATGATATCGAATAACAATAATAATAGTGTTGTTATGAAGACAATAGCGTAAATGATGATGACAAAATAGTATTACTACATAAGCGTAAGTAGACATACACAAAATACAATAATGTGAGTGAAAATAGAAATGCATACGATATATTAAAAATAAACGAATAAATGAAAAGTAACTAAATAATAATAGTATTAAAATGCGAAAATAAATATAAGTATAAATATAATAATAATATTAGTATCAACAAGAATGATAAAGAAATGATAGTGACAAAGTAATGTTGATTAATAATACTAAATAAATAGGAATAATAATAATAGATAATAGTAAAATAAATAATAATATAGTAATAGTATTAATAATAGAATAATGATAATAGTAAATAATAATAATAATAATAATGACAATAATAATAATAATAATAATAATAATAATAATAATAATAAAAGAAACAATAGAAAAGGACTATATTGTAGATTAATTATACTAAACAATAATAATAATAATAGATAATTGTAAAATAAATAATAATATTTTAAAAATAAAATAATGATAATAGTAAATAAAAGCAATAATAATAATAATAATAATAATAATAATAATAATAATAATAATAATAAGGTAAAATAACGATAAAACATATACAAAAAATATAATAATGGTGATGACAATGATGTAATAACAAAAAAACTAAAAATATTGCAAAAATAATTGAAACAGAATTAAATTGCATTAAAAATAGGAGTATTGGGGTTAATTTGCAATAAAACAAAAGAAAAGGGGACTTATTTGAACGCGCGTGAAAGGAAGGGGGACCAAAACATCAATTAAACCCTTTCGTCAAAACGCACAGCAGCAGGGGGGACTTAATTGCGAATGGGGGTAAATTATTGGGCTAGATTTAGATTGCAAAAGACTTAATTTCAAAATTATAAAAGCGGAGGACATGGCAAAATAACCCATTTTTTCTAAAAACACGCGGATCCTAGGCGGGTCGGGTCGGTCGGATCGGGTCACGTCAAAACAGCGGCGCGCCAAGGTGTGAAGAGTCGGAGGCGGTGGCTGGGTTTTGAAACCCTAGCATGTCCGAAAAAATTTTAATTTTGGGCCTTCGGGCCTATTTTTTGGGTCCTTTATTTTTTTTTTATTTCTTGTTGTTTGAAATGGTGAAATGGGTCTCTGATAATGCTTGCCCTCTTTGCTCATTGTCGTAACGGCAATAGAGCAAAGACATAAGAAAGACCCATTTTGCCCGGCCTCAGTGGGCCTTAACTTCTTTTGGCGCCTTTTCTTCGTGTAGCGCCACTTCGCCCACCGCCTCTTGTTGCTTCGATCCACTCCATCGATATGTGGCTTCAATCTACTCTTTTGTGCGACTTCAATGGATGTGACTTGTTTATTTTGATCCGCTCTTGCAAATTTAGGAATGTCTAAACCGCTATCTTCAACTGATCCTTACAAACTCAAGGATTACCAGATCGACGTCTTCGATCCGCTTCCCGCAACTTCGGAAGGTCAAATCTGCTTCAACTGATCCTTGCAAACTCAAGGATCACCAGATCGAATCTTCGACCGCCTCGCAACTTCGGAAGGTCAATCTGCTTTCATCAATCTGATCCCAAAGAAACTCGGGATCACCGGATGAATCTTCGACCGCTTCCTACAACTTCGGAAGGTCAAATATGCTTTCTTCAATCTGATCCTTGCAAACTCAAGGATCACCAGATCGATCTTCGACCTTCTTCCCGCAACTTCGGAAGGTCAAATTTGCTTTCATCAACCGATCCCAAAGAAACTCGGGGATCACCAGACCAATCTTCGACCGCTTCCTACAACTTCGGGAAGGTCAAATATGCTTTTTCAACTGATCCCAAAAACTCGGGATCACCAGATCGAATCTTCGACTGCTTCCTATAACTTTAGGAAGGTCAAATATGCTTTTCAATCTGATCCTTGCAAACTCAAGGATCACCAGATGAATCTTCGACCTTCTTCCCGCAACTTCGGAAGGTCAAATTTGCTTTCATCAATCGATCCCAAAGAAACTCTGGGATCACCGATCGAATCTTCGATTTACTTCTTACTTCATGGGAACTTTGAAGAAATAAGAATTGTGGAGAAGAGATTTGTAATCTCCATCTTCTTCATCAAACTCCAAAGAAATAAGGATATAACCTCATTGTTAATGCAGGAGACGGATTTGTAATCTCAACCTACTCCAATCAAACGTCATGAAACGGAATTGAATTTTTCAATTTGCTTCCTTACTATCTTCGTGAAGACTTCAATCTTCACCGCTCCACTATCATCTCAAGGAGCGAAATCGAACTTTTCAATTTGCTTCCTTACTATTTTAGGAAGACTTCAATTTTCGCCCGCCCCACTACCATCTTGAGGAACGAAATCGAACTTTTCAATGTGCTTCCTTACTATCTTCGGGAAGACTTCAATCTTCAATCCCCACTACCATCTTGTGGGAACGAAATCAACTTTGATATTGCTACACCGTTCTTTGAGGATCCCGTCCGTAGAATTAATTTTATGTGCTTATGCTTATGCAAATGGTGAGGACGCCTCGATTAGAATGACTCAAAGCCTCCTAACTATATGTGTTATGAATGACACTTACATGAATGCGTAATGTCATGAGAATGATGATTTTCCATTAAGATGCAATGATTGTAATGAATCGAATGCTCCTAACTAAATGATATTATGGAGGACATTTGCATGAATGCAGGATGTCATGAGAATGATTCTTTATTAAAATGTATAAGGATCACGATCGCGATGATTGCACGCCCTAATGATGATGAATGGATGTAAAATGAAATGACCCTTTTTATGCTTAGGGTTGTCACCGCCGTCATCCACCGTAGTTACAACCCGATATCTCGCTATTGTTGATACCTTTGCGAAACTCAAAGAAACAATCATATTTTGCTCAAATAGTTTGCCCTAATGTGACTTCAAGGCGCACTCCACGGTAGCATACAGGACTTTAAAGCCTATACTATCTTGAGATCAACCCATTGTGCCTTAAGAGTATAGAAATTGTATCATCTTCAATCGATCCCACTACGACTCGGGTGTAGAATCTATGTCATCTTCATCAATCCCACTACGACTCGTGGGTATAGAATTTGTTGATTTGGTCTGCATTGCACCTTTTCATTCCCGTGGATCGTGACCGTGTGCACTCATGATAGTTGTGTGGATACAAAATCGTTTTTTTGCTAATGATTCCCATTTATATATTGCCATTTTATCGAGATGATACTTTTACGTAATACCTCGACATTTGTTCAATCACCGTTTTCAATTCAAGAGGTAGCCTCGTTCGTAGTTTTCTCCACCATTATTCTGTCCCTCAAAACTCGAGGAGTTTTAAGCAATGGTCCTGCTTCAGTTCGATACTACTTAAAAGTTTCCTAGAGTAATATGTGAAACTCTTTTTGTGGAAGTGTCGTTAGTCCATTAATCGTTATTTCAATGCAAAATGTCCGAAGAGATCATAACTATGGATAAGAACGAAATTAGTTAGGAGCATAGCTCAAACCAACCAAGTTAAGCAAAAATAGCGAGTGTAGTCGGGAAAGAAATTTATTGGCGAGTATCCGCAAGGTAAAATAGAAATTAGGTGCCCAGATATCGCAACTGAGCTCCTCCTGCTCAAACTCTTGAGGACCATTTTAGGCTCAACATGTGTTTGGGGATCCGAGTACTTTGTCGATGCTCCAAGACGCAACATACTTCTTCATTGTTAACTCAAGCGTGGTAAGACTACCAGACGCCTTTACTTTTGATCAAAATTTAAATTTCGCCCTTCTCGGGTTTTCAACTCAAATCCCTTTTGATCCCAAGGCGCCTTTGCGGATTTTCGCCTCGACCTCTCCTTTTCCTTTTTCTTTTTCGTGTCTTTTTTGTTTTTGTTCTTTTCACCATTTTCTTTTCTTTTTTTTTTTTTTTTGCAAAACTCCTTTTTTGTTTTTTTTGAATTTGAACTCACCGGTTGGACCGGTCCTCGCCATCCATCCATGTTTCCCAGAACAAACCTTTTTCTGTATTTACTTTTCCTTTTAAAGTCCTCTTGAATCTGAAGGACCCTTCTTAATGCCGGGTCTTTCTCCGAAATTCTTTTGAATGAACATTTTGTCATAAACCAATGGTAAAGATGCCCGGTGAAAGTCCCGCCAACTTTAAAAAACCTAGAGGTAAATGGTAACTTTCTATGCCAACGTTTACAAGTCTCAGTCATTTTCCAAAAATTTTGAATGGTTTTGGCTATCTTTCAGCTTTGGACGTGGTGTCTAGTCTTTGGACGACTATAAATTAGTGCTACCGCTGCGTTTTTTCTCGCATTCTTTATCGCCATTCTCTCTTTATTCTTCCTTTTCTTCTTCTTCTTTTCTTTTGTTGTGTTTCTTTTTGTTGTTTTTTTTGTTTTTTTTGCCTTTTTCTGAATTTGAAGTTGAAGTTGAAGTCACCGATCACGACTTTGTAATTTTGACATGTGAAGCGGCCTTTACCTCTTAGTAAGGTAACCAAAGGCTATGAATATGAACCGATGTTAGCTCAAAGCTCTTGAGTAGATCGGCTTGATAGCGTCCATGCCCCACATGTAGGAATCCACGTTTAGTGGCCTTAATGTGTCTAATCGTGATCATGCGATAATTTCTTGCCTTATTCTTACGAGGAGCTACACTTCTATCTTCATCCCCTTCGTTAGTTCATAGCGTCAGCTGACACTTCATAAGGTAGGATCTACATTGGGAAAGTAAGTTGCAATCTTTGTCATCTTTAAAGCCCTTAGATCCCTCTAGATACATATCTCACCAAGAAGGAGTCAAGACAGCGTCGCTCATGTCATTGATATCTGGGGGCCTGTTATGGAGATGAATAAAGGCTCGTAGAACAAAGGAATCTAAGCATGTTTATTGGTATCATGAATGAAAAATGGAAATATTTAGAAGAATATCTAAAGAATAAAAGAATAATGATGATGAATGAAGTGAAAAATAGAAGAAAATTCGCCCAAAAGACGGCGGAGATGCATTTCATTAAAAATAACGATGTCTTATACAAAGTCACGTTTCACAAATGGGACCCCTATTGCTTCTAGACTTAAAGCATCAAGTGTGTTCTGAGTATTACTCTAGATTAGCTCTAAAAACGCAGGGATTTCTTCCACAGTCCCATTGTTCAAAAATCTCCTAAGCATATAAGGGCTTGAAAACTTTGTTCCCCAAATTCCCTCTTCGGATATGTTATTCAGGCTCCTCGATATTTCTTTCGGGCTCTTGTCTTATTCAAGGCGTCGCAACTCTCTTGCCTCTATCTCCAACTAGTACATTTACCGCTTTGTCGAGCGATTAGGTTTTGAAGAATCGTTGAACTTCACAATTCCCATTTCAATGAGCTTTTGACCAACTTTTTGAAAGCAAGGCGCTTTTCATTGAATGTCTATAATCCCGCATGATACTCACATTGAGCTTTTGTGTCGTACCATTTGGGGTATGGAGGCCGAGTTGGTTTTAAGTAATGAGGAGACACCACATGCGCATCAAATAAATTTTGATAGAGCTCCTTGTATGTCATCGGGATGGGCATGAACCTGGAGCCTTCCGGTGTTAAGCTTTGAATTAAAATCCCGCCAGGGGCTCTTGGTGGTGGTAGTCACCATACTTACCGCTTATCAGAATCGACTGAATGGCCCTTTTCATACTTACTCATATTACTTGCTTCCTTTTCCTTCTTCTTCGAGGTCTTCAAAGTTCGCTCTCTCCTTTCCTTTGTCTCTGTCCGAACAATCGATTTGTACGATCATCCTCGGGGTTAAAACATGAGCCCCCGGGAAGTTCAACAAGGTCAAGTATTAGTCGACATTGGGGTTCAATAATGGCATGTATCCCATGCATCAAGCGCCTAGTTGAGTCGAATATTTATCGGAGTAAACGATTTCTTCATCATCATCCACACCGCTGACCATTGAACCTCCCTTTTTTCAAGCCTCCGCTTAGTATCTTGGTTAATCGGCCTATCATATTCATTTGATCTCGCATATCTTGTTGAATTTTAGCCAATTGCTCTTGCATCAAGATTTGCCTTTGCTCTAATCTCTCCAACCTTTGGTCCATTGCTTCTAGGTTATCAAATAACTTTACCTTATTAGGTTTTTCCACAAATTTTAATGCACGTGATATGATGCAATGCAAATGCATGAAATGTAATGCAAATGCATGAAATGCAAAAAGAAAGAGAGACGTTGGTTGTGAATTCAATTTCATTAGAAGAACTTTTCTAGAAAATACGTTTCTTTACATAAAACGGATTACATATACGGTTTTATCCCCATAGTCCAGGTGAAAATACCTATCCTCTTCTTCGTATCCGGATGTTATGGTTGTGCCCCATGAACTTTTCTCAATGGATATCTCTTCTAGCTCCTTGTTGCTTGGTCCAGGCTGTGCCTCTTCACTCGCTTATCCTCTGCGATGTTTATAAGCTTCTTTTAGAAAACGGAGACACGATGGCTCTTCAATAATCCTTGTCGGCTTGAATCCTCAGGCAAAGTCTTGTATTCTTTCGTGGATTATCGGTCCTCTCTCGTCGCTTCACCGGACTATGTTCGAACGATCAGTATTATAATCCACTTTATCAAGTAACACATTTCCTTATGATAAACTCTTCTATTTAGCAATCGAATATGAATCAACACCTTCTTTCTAAGATGATGCGGTGTGATGCAATGCAATGCAATCACAAACAAAACAAAACACGTTAGCGTGAGAAGTAAACAAAATAGAGTACCTATCCAGTGACCACTAGGGTTTAACATAGTTGTATCTAAGGTGGGCTCCTTGTGGTTTACTACATGTGGTTTGGTTCTAAGGAGGGTACCGAACCAAAGCAGATTCCTCGATCTTTACCCATTATAGGCTCATATAGACCGAAGTTCGATTCTGGGAATACATTTCCTATGGCTACACCTGAGATGAAAATCTCACGAAGACATAGGTACGGATGTATCCCAAAGCGATCCACTATCCCGCACGGAGGTGAAAACCTCACGAAGGAGTAGTTTCTCACTCTCACCTAAAGGTGTGACCACAACGGTCATGCAATGCAATGCCGCAATTAAAACAACATGCAATACAAATATGATAATTTTCAAATCAAACTTTCAAACTTCCGACAAAAGATGAAAATAATCAATTTATGGCTCGACTCTCTAAATCGGTCCCCAGTGGAGTCGCCAAGTCGTCAGAACCATTTTTGAAAAACGACAAGGGTTCGACTTTGGGTTTTAAAATGAAAAAGAACTGAGTCGCCACCGACCTTTATTTGGTGTGATCGGATCACCTTTATTTTTAATAAAATATTTTGTTTTACTAAAATCGTGTTTTTGGTGCGAAGTTTTAAAATAGGGTTCGGAGTCGATTCTGCATACGAGGAAGGGTTAGCACCTCGACACGCCCAAAATTGGTACCAAAATGATTAATTAATGTCGTAATGTCGGAAGTTTGAAAAGATTTTAAAATACTGGTCTTTTAAAAGGTATTAGGATTTTGAGATATCTTTGTTTCGAGAGGATACGAACATCACATCCAAAGACGTTAGGACATGATATTCCAAACCTTCGTAATCAAAGCTACCTCATGATTTTACTGAAGTTTACCAAAAGGATGTTTAGTTATTTAGTCAAACGGAAAATCGTAACCTCAAAGCACGTTAGGGCACTATTCCCCGAGTTCCTAAATACGAAACATTGCCTTTATTTTAAAATCCTTTTTAAATGAAGCGTAGCAATTTTATAAAATACACCGTATCGTATTAATTTAGAGAAAAGACGAGTCCAAATTTGAGATTTCTTTGTTTTGAAAAGATATAAACATCACATCCAGCACGTTAGGACACGATGTTTTAATCTCTCGTAATCAAAGTTATCTCGTGATTTACAAAGCTTGTTAAAAAAGGATGTTAAGTTCCTTAGTCAAACGGAAAATAGCAACCCAGCACGTTAGGGCACTATTCCCCGAATTTCTAAATACGAAACATTGCCTTTATTGAAAATCTTTTTAAATGAGATAGGATGGTTTTTGTTTAACGATGTATTATTAAACTAATGACAATGATATCGAATAACAATAATAATAGTGTTGTTGCGAAGACAATAGCAGAAATGATGATGACAAAAATAGTATTACTACATAAGCGTAAGTAGACATACACAAAATACAATAATGTGAGTGAAAATAGAAATGCATACGATATATTAAAAATAAACGAATAAATGAAAAGTAACTAAATAATAATAGTATTAAAATGCTAAAATAAATATAAGTATAAATATAATAATAATATTAGTATCAACAAGAATGATAAAGAAATGATAGTGACAAAGTAATGTTGATTAATAATACTAAATAAATAGGAATAATAATAATAGATAATAGTAAAATAAATAATAATATAGTAATAGTATTAATAATAGAATAATGATAATAGTAAATAATAATAATAATAATAATGACAATAATAATAATAATAATAATAATAATAATAATAAAAGAAACAATAGAAAAGGACTATATTGTAGATTAATTATACTAAACAATAATAATAATAATAGATAATTGTAAAATAAATAATAATATTTTAAAAATAAAATAATGATAATAGTAAATAAAAGCAATAATAATAATAATAATAATAATAATAATAATAATAATAATAATAATAATAAGGTAAAATAACGATAAAACATATACAAAAAATATAATAATGGTGATGACAATGATGTAATAACAAAAAACTAAAAATATTGCAAAAATAATTGAAATGTAATTAAATTGCATTAAAATAGGAGTATTGGGGTTAATTTGCAATAAAACAAAAGAAAAGGGACTTATTTGAACAGCGTGAAAGGAAGGGGACCAAAACATCAATTAAACCCTTTCGTCAAAACGCGCAATGAATAGGGGGACTTAATTGCGAATGGGGTAAATTATTGGGCTAGATTTAGATTGCAAAGACTTAATTTCAAAATTATAAAAGCGGAGGGGACACAAGAATAACCCATTTTTCGGCAAAACACGCGGATCCTAGGCTGGTCGGCGGTCGGATCGGTCACGCAAAAGCAGGCGTCAAGGCGGTGAAGAGTCGAGGGGTGGCTGGGTTTTCGAAACCCTAGCATGTCTGAAAAAATTTTAATTTTGGGCCTTCCAGGCCTATTTTTTTTGGGTCCTTTATTTTTTTTTTTTATTTCTTGTTGTTTGGGCTGGTGAAATGGGTCTGTACACTCCTCATAGCCAATTTTTGCTTCAATTGTGCCACTTCTCATTCTTGCTCTATCTTGTCAAATTCCTTGAGCCTTGCTACTTCAATTAGATGTGGTTTGCTTCAATGTTGTTGCCCATTGCTTCAATTTCATTGCTGCTAGGTGTTGGATTATCCCTTAATTAACTATTACCTAATTCATGTTAGTTTTACTTTCAAGGATATGGATTGAATTTGATTAATATGATTTGTAATTATTTAAGTTAGGATTAAGATTAAATTAATATTAATTTACATATAGAACTAGATCAATTTGTCTTATAATAATTAAAAATTGTTTAAGATTAAAATTAGATTAATTGTCATGGAGTTGATAACTTAAATTCAGTCTTAATAAATTCGTGTGTTTTCCTATATATTGAAACGAAAGAGGTAGGTAAAGTATCGAAACTAAAGTACGTTATTTTTTTAGATCTTTAGTTGGAACGATTTGAAGCTTTGTTATGCTACCTTTCTATGTGGGCTATGGGGACATTTTCTTTGAGAACCTTGGTTGTATTGGTTGGAGCATTCTTAGTATTATATATTGGTTGTCTGGGTTGAAAATGCACGTATAGTAATATATTTATGTACATGTTTAATTGTGTTGGTGGAATTTTCAAGTACCTGAGTCTCGTTTCACTAATGTTATGAATAGCCAAAAAAGAAGAAAAATATTTAAAATGTTAATAAAGATGAGATTTGTATAACCATATCCAATTTGGGAAAAAAGTAAACTTACGAGATTATGAATTAGATTTAATACTGTTTAATACCCCATTGTTTATGAATTGAATGATGTTAGTAATTTCTATATGGTTTTGTATAATTCGACCTTGCCTATCATCTAAGTCTTTTGAATTGTTTTTATGTTATTTTTTTTTATATTCACATTTGTCCAATGGAGTCCCTCAAAGGGTAAGATAAGTATGATAATTCTCATTTGGACTTATTAAGTATACTCATGGATTGTTGTTTTTGCACGTAGATATCAACTCTTTGAGAGTCTTGAAGCTCTACTCAGCCTAGGACATCACACTATCATCAATACTTTAAAGAGTATGATAGTAGCTATCATCTATACTTAGGATGTCTACATACATAAATATGCTAGTTTCGTATGTATCATTCATGGTACTTGGTATATTTGTCCATGCTTCGACGAGTTGAAGGTTATTTTGATATCACAATCAATAGACGTTTAAAAATATATTTTGTGAAGGGATTTTGTATGTTTATGGTTGTTCTTTTAAGTAGGTTTCGAGTTTATTGAGGTTTCAAAGATAATGAAGAAAGACATGTTGGGATTAATACAAATTATAAGTTTGGTTATTTAATTAATACAAATTAAAAGTTTATTTGCCTAAAAAATTGTGTATTAATTTTGTTTAAGTCTCAATTGTTTTTACTTACAACAATAAATTGATTATTTGTAAGGTCAGTACCAAATTGAAACTTTTAACGAGAAATAAAATTTTATTTACCATAAAAATATTAATTTAACAAAATTAATTTATGAAGTTATACTTGCAACTATAAATTAAATAATAATTCTAATTAATATAATAAATGTTTTTATTAGTTAAAATATAAATTATAAGTTATAGATGGAAAACAAATATTTTATTTAAGAATTTATAAATAACCTATACATATTAGTGAAAAAATTACATTTCATCAAGTTTTTGGAAAGTGGTAGAAAAAGAATTAGGACCAAAATGATAAATGCGTAAACATTAAAGATTAAATTTACCATTATACTAAAAATAATACGTATATAGTAAATTTTTTTACTTTAACGTTAAATTTGACTCGTGAATTAAACCTCGATTCTCTTATTGGCCCTTACCTTTCTTTTGCCATAAGTAATCCCTAATGTTTTCTTTAGTCACGTGTTTTTGACCTTAACTTCTAATTCTGTAACAACCCAAACCCGGCCTATACACTACAACCGGATCTGGTATGTCACTAAGGAGATTTTATAAAACTTGTGGCACTTTGAAAAACAATTATCAGGTTTAAACATTTATACCGAAAACTTAACAACTTATTAATTTATATAAGATATGAAGTTATAAAATGTCTTGGTGATTTTTAAATAAAACTGAAATTTAATACATAAAAATTAAAATACCTAATAATAACAAAAGCCCAAAAACCGGAACAAAATATAAAGCTAGTGGCCCATGGCCTTATTACAATGATGCTTTAAACCCACTAAATAAAAATATTAAGAAAATAGTAAACTAAAGTCTTTTGTCAATCCAAAGTACTTTTTCAGATGGCCACCTCATAGCGCTCCTCTCCACTTCGGTCCGATACACTAAGTGCTACACGAAATTGTTAAATAATAGGTTGAGTCATGAGACTCAGCAGCAACCTCACGCACCATTAGATTTGGGCCTTAGCCCCACAAAATGTAATATAAGTAATATAATATATATATATATATATATATATAATATGCAAAGCCCAATCCAAATCCTAGGTTTCCATCCGCTACACGCCACCCTTACCGCCATTCACACCATTGGGGATTTCTACAATCAACCCACATCACACACGCCATTGATGGCGTCATGTTTGCTTCATCGTCGAGATCATGGCAGTAGCCACTACAACAAAGTCACTAAGCAAAAGCCGCTACATAACAGTCACGGCGAAAGTCAAGCACAATGTAATACTTCCCTTTCATCAAACCCAACCCCATGCAATCACGTAAATCGACATACTTATCACACATGTCATCTTAACAGAACATTCACTTAGGAATGACAGAGATCACTAACCTGGTGATTTACTTTTACCCTCTTTGGGTTTCAATCATTATGCCGGGATTTCGGCATTTATCAGAATATATTAGATTTATAAACATGTATTTAGCAACCAAATCCAGTTGGTGTGGAAAGAACTGTAACATCCTGAATTTTTGGGCCTATGCATTCAGTGTGTGTATATGTTTAAAGTGTTAATTTAACTGTTAAGGGTCTAAATTGGGCTCAGGCTTAGGTAGAGGCCTTGATTAAAATTTTCATTTGGGCATTATAGGACTTAAAAGGTAGTACTGTGTTTAAAATATCAAAATGGGTTTGTGGCCCGGTGGTCGAGAGCGCCACTTAGGGAATAAGGAGGTGACACCACACCCTGGGAGTTAGGGGCCCAAATTTAAGTTTCAAGGAGCCCAATTTCTTGGATTCAAGTTAGCTAATTTTGGCATTAGGGTTAGGTGGAGTGGATGGCTACAAGGCTCAAAAATAGTAGGATTTATGTGAATGGGATAATGTAGATAATATAGTTGATAATATGGAAGATAAAAGAAGAAAAATTAGGAGCTATCTCACGAGAGCGAGTTGGCCAAATTTTCATCACATAGAGGAGTAAAGAAATCGGTTTCTAATAGCCATAGGGGTCTTAGAATTTTCTATAAATAGGGAATAGCTCATCAATTTGCATTTGAACCCTACTTTTCTTCATTCTTTGTGCCGAAATTCTCGGTCTCTCCTCCACAATTTTCATCAACTTTCTTTCAAAAGCCAAAATCACCACCTCCTTCACCCTTTCTTCTTTCTTTGAAATTTCTGTTAAATAATCTTCCGATCTCCATTGTTATTCTTCTCTCATTCACTAAAAGCCAAAACTACACTCTTGTTTGTTCTTATAGCCAAATCTTCCTCTTGTTCATCTTTTTGGATTTTCTTAAAACCAAATTCTTAGATCTCTAATATTCTACGCTTCGATCTTCTCATTGTGATTGCCAAATCTTTCGGAAGGAGTAGCGAAACCATTTGAATAGGTAAGTGTCGATTCGTGAGATTTCAATCTTTTTTGCTTTTAGAGATCTTAGTAGAATGGCTATATGGTTAACTAATCGGTGTTTTCTCTCATTTGCAAGATTCCGAAATTTGAAGGGGTCCAATCGCTTAGATTTCTAAGCCGAGTTCAAGAACACTCGGATAAAATTACTTTCGGGTTTTAAGGTAAAGAGATCTATTAATTTAAATGTATAAATCGGGTAAAGTACTAACCTTGGCGAATATAGGAGGCCTTATCCTTGCGTTCTTTTGGCTTTTGAGCAAGGTTTTAAACTAAGTGTTGTAGATCCGGATAGTAAGGATATTGACTAGGGTGTAAAGCTACGCGATATCAGGTGTGTAACACTTCCACACCATTTAGATTGCCTTTTATAATATGGTTATAAATCTGTTAAATTCTGTTAAATGCCAAAATCCCAGCATAACGGTTGAAACCCGAAGAGGGTAAAGGCGAATCACCAGGTTAGTGATCTCTGTCATTCTAAAGTGAATGGTTCTATTGATTTGATGTGATAAACATGTATGTCAGTTTTTGTGATTGCACGGGGTTGGGTGATTAATGAAAGGGGAAGTGTTCTGCTGTAGTGGCTTATGCCGTGATCTGTTGTAGTGGCTTATGCCATGATCTGTTGTAGTGGCTTTTTGCCATGATCTGATGGTGTGTAGCGGTGTGGGTTGATTGTAGAAATCCCCAATGGTATGAATGGCTAATACGGTGGCGTGTAGCGGATGGAAACCTAGGATTTGGGTTGGGCTTGCATAATTATTGTTATATATATTAATAATTATTACATTACGTGGGGCTAAGGCCCAAATCTAATGGTGCATGAAGGTTGCACATCGAGTCTCGTGACTCAACCTATTATTTAATATTTTCAGTAGACCTAGTGCATCGGACGAAATTTGGAAAGAGCGCAAGGTGGCCATGCAAGAGAAAGTATCGATCCAATAGAATTTTATTTTTAATATTTTTGATCCAAGAGAGTATCTGATTCAATGTAATAAGGCCATGGACCACTAGACTTATATTTATTTTGGGGTTTTATGTTTGGTTTTTTTTTTTTAATTAGACATTTAGATTTTATATCTTAATTAAGCTAAGGCATCATATAAAATTCATATCTTTTATAAGCTATCAAATTGTTAAGTTTTCCGGAATACATGTTTAAACTCGACAAATGTTTTCCAAAAATGCGATATGTTTTACTAAATCTTCTTAGTGACATGCTAGATCCGATCGTGGTGTTTGGGCCGGGTTTGGGGTATTACAAATTCTGTTAAAAAAATCATTGTAGCACATCTGAACAATAAAATCGCAACACATGAAATTTTTTTAATTAAATTTAATATAAATTTTGATCTTCTTCTTCTTCTTCCTCTCTCCCTCCCCATAACAACCTTTTCTTTTTCTTTTCCTTCCTCATTTCATCATATCTGTTCTTTTTTGACATGATTCCTAGAATTATCCATAGCCTTTCTCCAACTTATAAATAGGAGGATAAAGCGCTTCAACGCACTCGAACTCACATCCTTCTACATTAATAACAATGTCCATGCCAATTGAGTTAAGAATCAATCGACTGCATTATTTAAATCATACAACAAAGACTATTACAAAAGTCTTACTAAACTTGTCTTGCTTGTCAGCATCTCCCCATGAATTGCTTGCAATATATCATTCAGCTACAAGAATTGGAAGACACTTCAGCTATAAGAACCTCATTTGGGTTGCTGGGGAAAGGGTGAGAGAGGCAGAAGAACAAGAATTCACGATTTCATTTGGACAAAGTGCCACATAGATTCTTTTAAAGGAGTTACAGTTCAGGGGCCAAAACACATAAAGAATGAAACCTTAGGGACTAATTACGACAAAAAGAAAAGACCAATTTGAGAACCCGACTATAATTCAAGGATAATTTTACTATTAAAGCCTCCATTTTTTATCTCACAAAATATAATTTTAAAAAAATACCATCATTATATCAAGAATAAATTATTAAACTTTTTCAAATTTATTTATTTCATATAATAATTACACAGAATTCATTCAGTAATACGTATTTTCTCTGTACATTTTTTCTTTTTCGGATTTTACAATGATCTCTAACTATCATGTGTTTTTTTCTAATAAAGTTTGTCGAACGGTGTCGTTTAACACGTAACGGAAAGAAAGGCTACCCTACCAGAAAAGAGGGAAAAGAAATGTCAAATTGATAAAAAGTCCCTGTATGATATATGTTTAGTAGATTTAGTCCCTCAATTATAATTTAATATTTCTATTTTTTATTTTCAGTTTTAATATTAATTTTATTCAATTAATTTAGCTAAATAATTTTCTTAAACTGTGATATGTTTATAAAAAATCCATTTCAATTTATTTGATGTAATGAACAGGAAAAAAACTTTATATTGGGGACTGAAAATACATAATTCAAAAAAAAAAATAAATAATAGAGAAATTAAATCCAATAAAAACATATAGTACAAGGACCTTTTATAGAATTTAGCCAAAAGAAAATGAAAGAATGAAACAAAGAAAATGAAAAAAGTAGTGATTTTTTTCCTTCCCTCAATAAAAGCACGAATTCCCTCGGATTATTTTCAACCCATTAGCGCCGGTCTATTTTTATTTTTATTTTTATTTTTTCAAGCTTTGCTCAAAAAAAAAAAAAAATCCTTTCTTTAACAACAATGAGCTCTTAAGATCCGATCAGATCCGGTCATGTCCCTCCCTCTCTACCTCTAAAACTTTCAATTTCTCTCTCTATATTTGTTTATTTGTATGTATCGATCGATTGTTCTTTCAATTGATGAAAAAGATTGAAGTTTCAAGCCGATTTTTCCCCCTTAGGGTTCCTCAAAGGCCGGAGCTTTACTTTTGTTTTCTTTAAAATTTAGGGTTATTTTTTTCGTTTTCTTGAGAGGGGATGGAATGTGGAGGATCGTGAGCTAGGTTTTCATATTTCTTTTTTTTTCTTGTTGTTTTGGTGAGGGGTTTGGTTTTTGACCTCCGGGTGTATGAGGATTTGGTGCTGCCTATGGTTTATCGACGACGAAGAGGAAGGTAATCGACCGGGAGGAAACATGAAGGAAGGTTTTTTAGCAAATGTCGACGGTTTTGAGGGGAATATCGTGAATGACGACGACGACGATGACCGCGAGGAACGAGAAGAAGGGGAAGAGGAAGAAGCACCCTCTACTGTCGCTGTCTCCGTGGCGGCGGCGGCTCAATTTTCCTTAACCCTAAACAGGCGAAGACAAGGGGAAGAAAGGTCGTTGTTGTTTGAAGAAATGGTCTCTGCCATGAGATGCGGTGGGAGCTGGGACGATGCTACGTGGCGCCCTTTGAACCGGTGCTCGCGTCTTTCCGAAGGTGAGACTAGCGCCTCCGCTTCGACTGCCGTTGAAGATTGTGACAACCACGATTCGTACCATAAGCGAGCCAAAGTGTACTCCGGTTTTCAGTGAGTCAACTTGAAAGCTACAGAAAATTTTAATAAATAAATTCTAGAAATTTTTTGTCATACTTATTCTGCAACGTTTTGACTGCAGTGAGAACATGTCTTGCCCTTCGACAGGGAGAGATTATAACATTAGCCAAGGCTCTTCGAATTCATCTAATAATGGGTTATTTGATCATAATTTCATTTTGAATGATGGGAGTGATGGGCATCCTTTTGATGGAAATGGTGGGATAGATGAGAAACATGAGGGTGGTTTGAGGGCGGAAGATTTCGAAATACGAATGGATCTGACTGATGATTTATTGCATATGGTAGGTAGCTTGAACTATTTCGTTTCTATTATAGTTACTATAATTTTTCACATTGTTCCATTGTGTTGAACCTTGTCTTTTGTTTTCCTTTTTTCAGGTGTTCTCATTCTTGGACCATTGTAATCTTTGTCATGCTGCTATGGTTTGTAGGCAGTGGCGAGCAGCTAGTGCTCATGAGGATTTCTGGAGGTGCTTGAATTTTGAAAACAGGAATATATCTCTTGAACAATGTGAGTCCTGTATTTGCTATCTTTGCGTAGTTCTTCATTTGGTTGAAAATGAGAACTCCAAAAAGGCAATAGAAATTTGCTGTCAAAATGAGAAAGATAGTCTAAATGGCTTAGGATGTTAATGAAAAGAATTAAGCAAGCATGCAACTATATAGAAGCAGTCCTTTTATCTTTATAATTGTTGAGATTGCCTCCTACAATGCTGGTTCCTAGGAAAGAAGATACATGCATGTAATCATTTCTGTAAGGCAATTGTCCATTGTTAGTAACAGTTGGATTCATAACTGCTATAATTTTGCATTTTGTTTCTCAGTTGAGGACATGTGTCAACGGTATCCAAATGCTACTGAAGTGAATCTCAGTGGCACTCCTAATATGCACCTGCTTGTTATGAGAGCTGTCTCATCTTTACGGTAATATTTTCTCATCATATTTTTTTTGTTCTTCTAACCAAATGAATATGTTGAGCTTGCTGTTATTCATGTGAGTGTTCTGAATGGTAGAAATATTGAGGCTTTAACATTGGGAAGAGGGCAACTAGGAGATGTTTTTTTCCATGCATTGGTAGAGTGTAGTATGTTACGGAGTTTGGATGTGAATGATGCTATTCTTGGCAATGGTGTTCAAGAAATACCTATTAACCATGATCGATTGTGTGATCTGAAAGTAACAAAATGCCGTGTGATGCGAATATCTATCAGGTAAAACAAAAGCTTCATTTGAATATTAACTTTTATCTTAGCGTCAATGTGCTTATCCTTATGCTAAAGTCTGAAACTTTTGCAGGTGCCCACAACTAAAAAGTTTGTCTTTGAAACGTAGTAATATGGCACAGGTGGCCCTGAATTGCCCTCTTTTAAATCTGCTTGACATAAGCGCATGCCACAAACTTACAGATGCAGCTATTCGTTCGGCAGTGACTTCTTGCCCCCAGTTAGAATCTTTAGACATGTCAAATTGTTCTTGTGTTAGTGATGAAACATTGCGTGAGATAGCTCACAGTTGCGCTAATCTCCATGTTTTGAATTCTTCCTATTGTCCTAACATATCACTCGAGGTTGGTTTCTTGCCAATGATTAATTTAGTTCTAATGAGGTCTACTCTTTTGGTTAAGGTGTATTTTGATGCGTTTGCTTTTTTCTTTGTTGAAGTCTGTAAGACTGCCAATGTTAACAGTTCTTAAGCTTGACAACTGCGAGGGTATCACATCAGCCTCAATGGCAGCAATAGCTCATAGTTATATGTTGGAGGTTTGAGTTTTTTTTCCCTTGTATAGATTGTTATTACCTGGATATTTGAGGGCTCGCTAAAAACTTTAGCTGAACATGCTGATTCTGTTGCCTGTTGCAGGAGTTGGAGCTTGATAATTGCCACATGTTAACGTCAGTGTCACTGGATCTTCCTCATTTGCAGAAAATTCGATTGGTTCACTGTCGAAAGTATACTGTTATTTCATTTTATTCCCCTCTTTTTCTTGCCAAACCCAAAAGGATCTCCTCGACTCTTGCTTTTGGATGGATTATTTGCTTTTTTTTTTTGTGCCTCTTCTCTTTTTGGGGTTTATAATGATTTATAATTTTGCCGATGCAGATTTGCTGACTTGAATGTACAATGTTCCATGCTATCATCTGTAATGGTGTCCAATTGCACTGCTCTCCATCGCATTAGCATCAGTTCAAATTCACTTCAAGTATGTTTTTTTGATGATTTGGTCTGTTGTTGCTGTCTTGGTTGTTGATAAAATATTGATTTTGTGCTGTTGATTTTATTAAAATGCAGAAACTAGCATTGCAGAAGCAGGAGAATTTGACGATGTTGGCACTGCAATGTCAATGTTTGCAAGAAGTTGACCTTACAGATTGTGCATCTTTGACAAATTCCATATGTAATGTATTTAGTGATGGGGGTGGTTGCCCTATGCTAAAATCATTGGTTCTGGATAACTGCGAGGTTTGTGAATAGGCTTTTTCTGTATGCTAAACCATTGTCTCAGTTATGCACGTGTATGTAGAAAGCCCGTTTATATAGGACATTCTTGGATTGGGTGATAGAGATCTATGAGATTAACTTTATCAGCTGATTGATAACTTCAAATGGGACCATAGATTTATCTGTCTTAATTCTGGTCTGCATCTAGCATTGCTTACCTACCTTTTGTTGTTACTAAATAAATATAGCTCCTTGGTCCTGCATTGTTGCATGTTGTTTTCTTGTGGTTTCTGACAAATGTTTCTTGTTTTCTTGTTGCCCAGAGCTTGACAGCAGTGCAGTTGTCCAGTACATCTTTAGTCAGTCTTTCTCTGGTTGGGTGTCGTGCTATTACCACTCTAGATCTTGCATGTCCTTGTCTTGAGAAAATCTGCTTAGATGGGTGTGATCATCTCGAAGAGCATCATTTTGTCCTGTAAGTTTAGAGTGACTGCAGCACACTTTCGCTGATATTAATTTGCTTATGTATTATCGACTATTTGATTCGCATAATTCCATGCTGTTATGAAAATGTAAAAGCTGATTCATTTTGCTCCTTTTAGGCTGCTCTTCGGTCGCTTAATCTTGGAATATGCCCCAAATTGAACACGCTCAGAATTGATGCTCCATGTATGGTGTCTCTTGAGTTGAAAGGATGTGGTGTATTATCTGAAGCATCAATAAATTGTCCTCTATTGACATCTCTTGATGCATCCTTTTGCAGGTTTGTTGCAATTGTGCTACCTTCTGTTTTATGATTCTTTGTTTTGACCCATGGCTGACGCTTCTATTTAATTTTATATGCAGCCAACTCAAGGATGATTGCTTATCTGCAACCACTGCTTCCTGCCCTCTTATTGAGTCACTAATATTGATGTCTTGCCCATCTATTGGTTCTGATGGTCTTTTCTCTTTGCGCTGGCTTCCAAATTTAACTACACTTGATTTGTCTTATACCTTTTTGACGAATTTGCAGCCAGTTTTTGAGTCTTGTTTGCAGCTCAAGGTAACTTTAAAATCCTTGATATATAAGCATTGATTAACTGTACAACACATTGGTTTATTCATGTTAAGTTCATTGTACTCCACAATATAGGGTTGGGGAAAAAAACTGAAAAAACTATTTGAATCATAGTGTTTGGTTCGGTTTTATTAAATTTGATCCAATTTCAGTTCGTTTTATTAAATTTGATTTTATAATATAAAAATAAATATTATTTTATTTTATTTTATTTATAGTTGTTATATTTTACTTTTTATATTTTATTTTTGTATAATATAAAAATAAATATTTTATACATAAATTAGTGAAAATAACTTAAAAAGTATATAGGAATTTTTTAGAAAGATTTTAAAAACCGATGAACCAAACTGATCCAAATAATTGGAATTCGGTTCTATTTTAAGAACCAGAGTACAAGAAGGCAACTGTAATCTTTTTCCAAACCGATTTGAACTGTGAACTATTATCACCCCTACCACAATATGTGTGTCATATTGGTTTGTGCTCTTGGTGATTTTGTATTTTGATCTAAATTCTAATGCCATTATATTTACTTGGGAGGAGAGTTTTCTCCCATAACACGCAGTGTGTTGCTTCTTTTTCTACTAGTAAAGCTTGTTTCAACTTTGCCGGAAAAAAAAAAAAAGATGCAAGTTTAAGAAAATTTTGACATTCTTGTAAATTGTCTCAATCAAGCTTCCAGTGTTTTCATGATTTACTGCTATGTTCTTTAGCTCACTTTTCCTTTATTGTAGGTGTTAAAATTACAAGCATGCAAGTATCTGGCGGACTCATCATTGGAGCCCCTTTACAAGGAAGGTGCTTTACGAGAACTCCGGGATTTGGACTTGTCATATGGTACCCTGTGCCAGTCTGCTATAGAGGAGCTTCTTGCTTATTGCACACATCTTACCCATGTGAGCTTGAATGGATGCATAAATATGCATGACCTAAATTGGGGTTCTACTGGTGGTGGATTTGAATCACTTAACGGATCTAGCATGTTTCCTTTTGAGAACATGAATGAGTCAATTGAGCAACCAAATCGATTACTGCAGAACCTCAATTGCGTAGGTTGTCCAAATATTAGGAAGGTGCTCATCCCACCAGCTGCACGTTGTTTCCACTTATCATCCCTAAATCTTTCTTTGTCAGTCAATTTAAAGGAAGTTGACCTTGCTTGTTACAATTTGTCCTTTCTTAACCTAAGGTATTGATACAACTCCTTTCATGGTTATTATCTGTTTTTGTTTTATCTGGTACTCTTCTCAATTTTTCTGCCTCTTTCATAAATCAGCAATTGTTGCTCTTTGGAAATTTTGAAGCTTGGGTGTCCTAGACTGACCAGTCTGTTTCTTCAGGTATGCATTCTCGGTCTATAAAACCATAGATGTTTAACTTTTAGGTCCTTTTTACCTCTTTGCTCTGTTGGTTTTCTATCATGAGTACAAACTTGCAGATGATTATATTTTTTTTTGAAGGTTTTCGTGAGGTCTCTATGTTATATTTGTTTGTTTCGTCACAATGATATGCTTCTCATATGATGCTGTTTTATTTTGTGTATCGGTGTTTTGAAGTCTTGCAACATAGAGGAAGAAACCGTTGAAACTGCTATATCACAGTGTAGCATGCTGGAGACTTTGGATGTTCGCTTTTGTCCAAAGGTGAGAGCATTCTTTTCCTTTTTGTTCCCCCTCCATTTTTGCTCCCATCTGTATTCCCTTCTTATACCCTGCATTGCTTAAATCATGTTCACGAATTTTTCATGTGTCTGATAGATTTGCTCGATGAATATGGGGAGGTTACGCGCAGTTTGTCCGAGTTTGAAGCGTATATTTAGTAGCTTGTCATCTGCATGATGAGAATGTGATAAAAAGAATTTTTATTTCACTTGGGATGTGGATATTTGCCTCAAATTAATGGCAGCAACAGCTTGGTATTTTTGTTATGGTAGGGATCTGTTTGTATGTAAATGGTCAGTATCCTTTCCTCTGTTTGTTTTGAATATTTTATATATAAATATAAAAAAATATACATATAGGAACTTGACCTACTTGCGTCCTTGTGTAACAGTGTAATAAATTATTACCAATATTTCTATATTCGCTATATTGGTTTTCCTTTTCTTTGGGTTAAGATTCAATTACTATTCTGGAGATATTAGGGTTTATAGTAAGATACTTATAGTGCAGAGCACATAATTAACTTGTATATGTGAGAAATTCTTAAAAAGGGTTACCTGAACTTTTTGGACTTATAGGTATTTTACTAACTCTATTAAATTATGTTAATATGACATTGATGACATGTGATGGTAGTTTTATATTTTGATATGTATTTTCTTTTTCTATAAATTTTGAATTTTTTTTTAAAGTTTTTGTTACATGTCAAAATGTGAAATATGTTATGTGTCACTATGTTATTAGTTGGTGCTAGAGTATTTCAAGAGTGAAAAATAAATAAAATATAGATACCAAATAACTATGTTATTGGTTGTTGGTGCTAGAGTATTTTAATTTATGATTTTTAAAGGTAAAAAAAAAATTTAGATATCAAATTGACAAATTGGGATACTTAAATGAATTAATTTTCTTAAAAGTGTAATTTTATTAAGGCAAAGACAATAATATTTTGTTGGGCCGGGAAAAAATTAAAATGGGGTGAGAGTTAAAGCTAGAAATCTTATATTAAAAGGGGTCAAAAGTATAATTTAAATATTTTATTTGGGGATATAATTACATGTATATTGATCCAATATCATCATATAAATTCAGAATACTTCATTAATATGACAGTAGAAGTTTTTATATGAGATAAATAAGATATTTTAATTTATTTAAAACTCAACATGCAAAATCTATATAAATAAACCATTGAAAATAAATCATACAGAAGTTACATAAGTATGCAAAGTTATTTTAGCATTACAGTAAGTGAACCCCTCTATGGGATGGGTTGATATTATAGAATTGATTCCAATTGCTTCAGATCCGGGTCTAACTCCTCAGGTTGCTTCATGTCTTCATCATCAGGGGCTCTATAAGCATCCGCAATTTCCTTGCCTTGATTTAATACATCGGATGGAACAGTTTGAAGCAGGCTGCCAATGGAAATAGCTTATAAGGACATGAATTTTTCTTTGTCCTAATCTACATGTTCCATGCATGTCAACAATGATATACATACATATATGGTAAGTGTAAAGCAATAATACCTGTCGAGGGCATTGAGGGCAGTACCAATCTTTGCTTTCATGACTTTTACTGAAGCATCTGGTTCATTTCTTGATGCATGTAGAAACAAGGAATCTAGTTCCTCCAATGCTCTACATCAATAACAGTAGGTTACAATGCACTCATAAGTTTGCTCTTCTTTTTTTTTTATACGATTTGTACTTCTACAAATAATACCACAAACCCGTAAATCAGAAGATAATATGAGCTTAAGTACATTCTTACCCACATCCTCTTTTATGTTGCAACAACAATAATAACAACTAAGCTAAAGCTCAATTGCATCAATTTGTTTTTTTTTTTTTAATCAAATACTTGTAGGTCAAAATATGTTATTTGTCCTTGTCTGAGATTTTGCTCCTGTACTTAAAAAAGTTAAAATGAAATCTTCCTTTTTCTATTTAAATATTATAGTCCTAGTCAAATAATTGACACTGTTTGTATGTTTTGTCAAAATTTTCATAAACACACTCATGTAATAATATAAACTTTAAAACAAATCATTATGGACTATCTGATGGTAAGTAAATTTTGACAGAAAATACCAACAATGTCAATAGTTGGACTATAATTTTAAATAAAAAAGTAATAAGATAAAATTTAACTTTTCAACTATATGAACTAAAATTTAAACTTTGCCAAAGTACAAGGATTGGCATTACATTTTGACCAAACTTGTAAAGGTAATTTATTAAATCTGGTTTTGTTATGATTTTTCCTAGAAACCATTTTTCTTAAAGAATATGCCAAATTATGACATAACAAAGCACTTAATATCCCCAAATGTCCAGCCAGTGAGTGAACCCTGTAATTGATCTACTGAAACAAAATGGCCTTTGCATCTTATGAATTGAACACAATTGTTTTAAACTTTCATCCATTGCTTAAATAGAGTACCTGAGACATTGATCCACGTCTTTGAAAGCGTTTTCACCATTTCCAGCATCAGAAGCATATTGTGCCACCTAAACTTCCAAACAAAATTCCCAATACTTCAGCAACTCCAGAGTTATATATATATATATATATATATATTGAAGGAGTTTATAAGTACAAGTACAGTCACAAAAAATACATGTTCAAATATAACTAGAAACAAATCAATAAAAAGCACAATCAGACTGAAAACCGAAATATATTCAGACAGTGCTAACACATGATGAGACTTAAACTCAAAATAAACCTGGCAGAGGATTCACAGGTGATATTTGAACATGATGGGACTCGAATGTTAGACATTGAGGTTTCTTAGGAGCTCAACCTTGACATAAGGCCTTATTGGCAGTGGAAAGCAAAAATTCACAGGCAAGGCTAAGATGATAACACGATATATTTGAAAATAGTAAAAGTACTATAGAGGTTCATATAGTAGGAGTCAGGTTGCATTTTGCCCCCTCTATTCAAAAATGGGTAGATTAGTCCTTATACGTTAGATCAAAGAGTAAACTAGTCATTCTGTTAAAAATTCCATCCATTTCTACTGTTAAAAATTGGTCCTTGAATGTCAGCTATTTCGTCAAACACACCGATTTTTAACAGTACAAATATATGCAATTTTTAATAGGAATGATTAATTTGATCTTTGGTCTAATGCACAAGGACTAATTTGCCCATTTTTTGAGTAGGGGGTAAATGCAACCTGACTTGTAGTACAAGGGCCTCTTTAATACTTTTACCATTTGAAAATCTAAAAAAAATCATTTTAAATCTGCTTGTGGAAATTTTTTTCTATGTATATACTGGATTAAATTTGGTTGAAATGGTAAGGTTGAAAGAAGAGAGATCACGATATCTGGGGTTCAAATCCCTTCATGTTCACCTATTGTCTGGATTTTATATAAAAATATAAAAAATACCCCCGAGACTTATAGATATAGCTGCCATAAACTAAATAGAATGAAAGTCCGACTGCAGATGGTTTACCAGCAAGCATAACCTATCTGTCATACACCATTCTCTGATGAACGGAATTTCCTTAGCAAGTTGATAGTTTCAGAAAATGCAAAAATCCTTTTTCTTTTTCAAAACACGATTGCTGTTAGGAGTAGGAAGGAATTCTCGAATGTGCCAACAATTAATGTAACAAAGAAACGAGAAAAGATTGAACAACTCGACTTACAGCTCGTATATTTACACGAAGAGATGCAGCCGGACCAGAACGTAGCAGGGATCTGCAGGTTGCATATTCTGGTTTATCATCAACTTCTAAAGTTTTCTCTGCAATGGTTAGATGATTATAAATCTAAGTTTCACACTATTCTTCAATCTTCATTTGATGAAACCACAACATATTCAAGAATTTTAAAATGAAATGGGAATTCATTTTGTAGGATAAACATAGGTCATCATTAAAAATAAAAGAGGACCGAGCAAAAGTTAGTTCAAATCAATTTAACTGTATTAGGGGCGAGAACAGGTCTTGGTCCCCTAAATATTTGTAATTTGATTCTAGCTCTTCAAAAATGATAGTCTGATCTTTAAAATATGCCATAAGTCTCTGTACTCTTAGTACATTTAAATCAAGATTTTATTATGGAAAATTCCCATTTCAAAAAATCAAGGATCAAACCATAATTTAAGACTTACCTAGGTCTTTAATTTGTAATTGAGTCAATATAACAGCAGGCACATAAACCTCAAGCGGATCCAGCTTTTTCCTGTTAAATTCCATATCATTTAATTATAGAATAAATAAAACCCAGAGTATAAAATACAAATTCAAAAAGATGTAAGTGATTACTTTTTCACGTATTTATCCAAGAAATTACCTGCAATCGCATCTGCATTGGAAAATAAACCATGATTTTAGCTTTGAAACTAAGTCTTTTTAAGTGATAGATGCATAAATGAAAGGGAAAAAAAACAACGAAACGTACGTTTAGGTGCAAGGAGCAAGTGAGATAGAAACAGAGATATAGAAACCGACCGCCGGCTCTCCCCCATTCCGGTGGTGACACGGTGGACCTGATGGAGAATTGCTTAGGTTTGGCGGAGGAAAGGGAAGGAAATGGTAGCCGCCAATTGTGGCCGGTCCGACACAACAACATCGGTGAATTTGTCCGGAGATAAAAAAACAGTGACCAAAAAAAGAAAAGAAAATCTTATCCGTTAGTTTATATATGTATATTTAAAAGTTATTCATAAATCACAATTTTAACTTTCAGGTTTTTTTAATAATTTTAAAAAACGGTTCCCACTAGTTTTTAAAGGTTAAAATGTGATATAAGTCCCTGTACTCTTACTACATTTAAATTTTAGTCTCTATACTTTTATTTTAGGAATTTAATCCTTTACTTTTAAATTTCAAAATTAGGTCCAACTTTTAAAACTATTAAAACTATTTTATTAAATTGAGGCTCATTACAACACTATTTTTTAGTTATATAGCTACCAAGTAAGTATTTTGTTTTCTTAATTTCAAAATGTCACACAACTAATTCAACAAAAAAAAATTAGCAGTTCTAACAATTGGATCTAAATTTTGAAATCTGAAAAGTGAAAAACTAAATTCCTGAAAATAAAATTATAGTGATTGAATTCCAAAGACGTATAACATATTTTAACATTTTTAATCATTTAGTTCAGATCTTATTTCAGGTTGGACCCAAATGTTGACAAGGTCATAGTTGTAAGTTACAATAGCGTTAGAGAAAATTGTTTGAATGGGTTTTTATTTTATAGTAGCGTCGAAAATTTTTGAAAAACTAAATATGAAGATAGTTAGCATCATCGTAATCACTTTGGTTATTATCATAAATACTATTACAAATATTAAAATCTATAAAGAATAGGGAGAAACATACTAGATATAGATGCACCTTTTATTGGGGAAATAAACGGTTAAAAATAAGGACGGAATGTGTGAAAAAAAGCGTCGCACTGATAACATATTATGATATAAATAATAAAGTAAAAGAACAATAAATAAGAGAGCATAAAAAGTATGTATTTTATTGTTGAATAGAGATATTTACGATGCTTATCTGAAATTTATATTAATAGATATAAGATGTATAAATGAAATAAAACTCTACCTTTAATTAATATTAGAGTCCTAAAGTACATTAAATTTATCTTGATATTAATGGACATCCATTTAATAATAAAATATTCATAACAAAATTGATTTTATCGATTCTTAAAAAATTGTTCCTAAGCGTGATCGATATGGTAATTGGATCTTAGGATACACGCACTATCTGGGCAACTGTTCACCATTGGAAGTAAAACTTTGGGGCATTCTTGATGGAGTGCTTATCCTAATGAATAAAAGGTACAAGAGGGTCAAGATCCAGACTGACAATCTTGAAGTGGTTAGGGTTTTATCCATGGAGAATATGGTTGACTCTGGAAATACACTACTCAGAAGAATTAAAAGACTTTTGCACTCTATAGGTCAATGGAAAATTAAGCATGTTCCCAGGGAGCGTGAGTTAACCGCAGATCAAATGGCAAAGATTGGACTCTCTTAGCAGACTTTTCTCTAAATTTTGAAGTACCACCTGACTTAGTGGTTATGGTTTTTCTACAAGACAAAGCTATTAATGTCTCTTAAAAGTTTCTAAGCTGTCATTTCGTATTTCACCAAAAAAAAAAAATTGTTCCTGATAAGTTCTCTCCCTTTTTTTTAGTTTTATTTTTTTTATAATTAAGGTATTTGTTTTACTGTCCATAAAGATTTTTTTTAAGGTTCATGATTACTTCTTCTAATAATATCATGTTTAGAGTCAAACTTGTGTTTTCTCTCTAAGAGTACAATGTGTTTTATCATTAGATCCAATACTTATGAGTAATAGAGTTGTACATAGGCCGAGCCGAACTACGGCTTGATTCTTGAACATTTTCAAAGTAGATCCATTTTTCGAGCCAGCTTGCTCATCCTAAAAAAATTGTTTTACTATTAAAATTTAATAAAAATATTAAAATATATTTTTAAATTATTAGTATTTTTATAATTAATTTAAATTTATTTTATTATTTAAATTAAGACATAAAAATCCTTATTTAAATCCGACCTTAATCGAACTAAACCTTCTGAACCAAACGAACTACATGATTCATAATCAAATTTAGTTGGTAATTAGATTGATTTTTAAATCAATGGTAAAACCTCTTCTAAAACATCACCGCTTAGAAATGAAAAAGAGTTATAAATGTTAATAGTAAAATTTAAAATTTATTAAATATTTATATGCGAATTATTTATAATTTTACTCAACTTTAAAATAATAAAAAAAATTGTGCTTTAACGAATTCAAACTACGGACAATAATAATAATGGAACCAAATCAAGAATCAAAGCAAAAATCTATTGAATATCTAATTGTACAAACAAATTTAATTAAATCTCATATTCTAATTTTAGATTAAAGTACTTAAATATATAAAAATTAAATGCGTAATTTTGTAACATCAACTAATTTTAGATACACGTTACATCAACTTGAAAACAATTGTGATTAACGACAAAAAGAAAAGAAGAAAGAACATGCTTAACCCTACAAAGGATGAAACGTGTGAAGTTCAATTTAGTGGTCAAATTCATAAGTGCCATCTGACTCGTATAAACAACAATGTTATAAGGTGGAATGAGGAGGAGATCAAAATGATGTAGTGAAGGTCGGTTCATTTGTAGAGGTTGAGAGTCGGAATAATGAGAAGAAGACAGTTTGATTGAAAAGATAAATATTCAAAGTAACTCTAGGATATAAAAAGGATTAATCCCGTAATTTAATTTCGTTAAACGAGTAATGGATGGATACTCATGGCCACGTATTATGAGATTTTATTTGTATAATGTAATTAAGCTTAAATGGTTTCCTTAAGTGTGTTTAGGATAACGGGTGATAGGTTCCATTTGAAGTGGGTCGGATGGTTATGCTTAGAGGGTTTATGCGGAGTCAACGACACCTTTAAAGCTTGACACGTTCCTATTTTCTGGAGGGATATAACAAACCTAATGCATGTTTAACAATGTTAAATTCGGGTTTTACTCCCTATATTATGTCTAAATTTAGAATTTACAAAGCGTATGATCTACTAAATGTAATAGTACTTTTAAGGTGCGTTTATTTCATGAAAACAATTTAGTCAATAAAAAATGACTTTCAAAGCATGAACACAATTGCAAACACTTAAAAAACATGATACTTTGATGCATAAACAAGTGACACAAACAAATGACGCAAACATATATAACACTTTAAAACATGACACAACAATATAAACACACTTAACATATGATAGTCCTAATGACACAACTAATATACTTGGACAAGAAATAAACATGACAATAATAAGAGCAGGATATAAAAGCATGAATTATTATCAAACACACATTAGGATATAGAACATTAATGAATCCCATAATATAAAGATTGACTCGATCCATGGTTGGCCTCCTTAGGTCCAACGCCTTTAATTAAAAAGAAAGGTTGGTTAAGCATTTCTGTTGCTTCAAAAGCCCATCTTGGCCCAAACAATCTCGGCCCATTTGATTTGGATGATTGAATCTGACTCCAATTAGAGGCCCGATAACATGATGTGGCGTGATCACATCATCTAAGTAATATTACATTCGCTAATTCTATTATCAAAAATAATCTTACATTCCGTGAACTAAATGTCCCCTCTATATTTTGGAATCTTAGCATTGTTAGGAATAAAAGATTACTAGCTCAAGGTGATATTTGGATCTCAAATGTGGAAATGTTACCCAAAACCTAACATTACCCTCGAGGATGTGAGATTATTTAAAAGCAAATGCTCACTGGTTTTTATATTTTAATTTGGTATAATTTAATCCCTCTTCTTTTAAAATGTTATTAGTTAGTTTAAACAACCATTAAATTTTCTAGTTAAAATGCTGATGCAATTTTTTTTTTGTTAATTTCAATTTGTTTATAGGAAACCTATTTTTCCAATGAAATAAGAGAGTAAAAACTCTATACAATTAACCAGTAATTAATCTCGGAAATGCTATTTGAAGAGCATCTGTCGATAACAATTGGGAGCAATTTGACAGGTGGTCATATTATTCATGCCTCCAATTTATCGGTCCAACAGGTTCAATTAAAAAATTACTAAATATTTAAAAACTTTAAAAAATATTGATTCAACCAGTTTGACCGTTGATTCACTAATTTTTTAACCAGTCTGAATCGATTTTCGATCTAACCAATTTAAAAATAATTTTCAAATAGGTACCTTGATCAATTTTCGGTCCAATGAATCTGTGCTGAAATAGGATTAATTGGGAGACACCATAAGGTGGTTCAACAAACACAATGAAGTCGTTCAAAATTTGAATGCTCCACTTGGCAAGCCAGTGTGCAACACTAATTTTCTACCCTGGAACATATGGAAAGCAAGCAATTCCAATCTCGGCCTATAAAAACCCAAGGGGAATTCTCTCTTCCAACAAAGTCCTCACCTTTTTATCTTTAATTCTCTTTTAATTTGATTGGATTTTATTCTACTTTTGACCCTTTTCACATCCAAATACCAATAATCTTTCAAGCCTCATTTTCCTACAAAATGTAGTCTCACCTTCTCACAACTTTCCCCATCAAATAATGTGCTTCAATTTTCATCAAAAAAGCACTAGTCACTATCATCCCCTAACAACACTAGTATTGACTATAGGTTTTACACCCACCAATTGATCAAAAGTCAAATTCCACGTGGCATCATCATATCACCCCCAACACAAACAAAAACTAAAAATTTATGTTCCTAATTAACGAGTCTTATAAGATGAAACTTAAAAACCCACTCTTTCTTAAGGTTTAGGTTTAGCACGGAACTCGAAATTTTCAGTTAATTTTTTTTCGCGGGCGCTTTTTAAAGAGCTTGATTTTCGTTACTAGGTTTTTTTTAAAATTTTTTTAATATCGAACATCGAAGAAGAACGAGAAAGTGGGGATGGGTGATGTAGGGTTTTTCGAGAAAACAGATTCTCGGGAAAATGAAGGGAATTTGGAAGAAAGTGAAGGAAAAAAAAGGAAAGAAATGAACAGGAGGAAGAAGAAGCTGTCGTTTTTTATAGGCAGCAGCAGCATCAGCATGCAACGTTTTTAGGTCTCGATCTTAATCTGCAGCCGCCTGAGGAAATTGATTTCGGGAACGAGTTTTGGGGGTTTGATTTTGGGTTTCCCGAGAAACAAACGGAAAATTTCACCGAGTCACAAAGTGTTGTTCTTGGTGTCGATTTGGAGAGAAAGGAAAGAAGCCCAAGTGTTGAAATCGTTAGTCCTTCAAGTATAAAGACGAAAAGAAGCCCCAATGTTGTTTTTGATATTGGGTTTCCCGAGAAAGAAACAGAAAACTTCACAAACTCAGGAAGTGTTGTTTTTGGTGTCGATTTGAAGGGAAAGGAAAGATACCCAGATGTTGAAATCGTTAGTTGTTCAAGTAAAAAGAGGAAATTTTCCGTTCAAGAAAAAGGCAAAGCAAAATTAGATGGGTTTGGTATTGAATTAGACGAAAAAGAGATTCTTCATGATTTGATGCAAATAGACCCAGAGAAATGGGTTTCGATTTTGGATTCACCAGTTGAAGAAGAGAAGCCAAATTACATTGAATTTCAAGGTTTAACACGTGATAACACTGTTAACAATGGAAGGGCTGATTTATTGGAGGATTTTCAAGAATTATTGAAAAAGGAGAAATCAAAAAGACAGCATGAGATTGCTAAAGATTTTGCTCAAAGGCTTGCACGTGAAGTTGATTCTGAAGGAGACCTTTTAAAATCTTCTTCTACTAAGGATGGTGCTTCGAAGAGTGTTTTTGTTGATGATGATGATAAAGAAGAATTAGGAACTCCTTTTAGTATAGCAATGGAGGTGATTAAAACCCGAATTTCGAGTTCAACTTCAAGAAGGAAGAAGTTATCAAGTGAAGGATTGGGAGCTGAGTTCAAATGGGTACCTAAGAATGTTAAAAGAAACTCTTTTATGGCTCGTGAGGTTCCTTCGTTGCTCGACCTTAGTTTGTGTGCTCTCGCCAAAAATGCCGAAGCAATTGTATCACTCAACCATGTTCCTGATATGCTGCGGCACAAGCTTAGTCGATTGGTGTCCAATTCTAGGAAAATGGATGCCCATTTTTTACAACTTCTTGCTAGCGGATCACCAACAGAGATTCGAGTCAATGACTGCTCCCGAGTCACTGAAGACGAATTCACCAAGATATTTGGTTGCTGCGATACTAAAAACTTGATTGTAAGTAAATTTTCACACATTTTGTTCTATTCCTTACCATTCTAATTTGAATCCAAAATTGCCAGATGATCAATTGACTTAGAGGCATCATTTGACCCTGTTGTCCTGCATTTAAGTCCTGTTGCTATAATTGAAAGATTAGTACTAAGCTTTTGCTTTCTTCCGCTATATATACATATATATATATATATATATATTAGAGAGAGATACTTATTTATACCTGACTCTGGAGGCAGGTGTTGCAGCTTGACTTGTGTGGATCATGTATACCGGATTATGTTCTACAAGATACGTTAGCTCATTCATCGAAAAGTCTTCCTGCTTTAGTTACCTTGTCTTTGAATGGTGCATATCGTTTGACGGACCAAGGGCTAAATGCACTCGCATTGTCTGCACCTGCTCTGCAGTCAATAAATCTGAGCCAGTGCTCCCTTCTCACATCATCTGGCATCAATGATTTAGCTAACTGCTTTGAATCTACCTTAAGAGAGCTTTATTTAGATGAATGTCATAATATAGAAGCCATGGCTGTATTGCCTGCACTGAAGAAGCTTAAATGTCTGGAAGTGCTGTCTATGGCTGGAATTCAGACTGTTTGTGATGACTTTGTCATCAAAATGGTCGAAGCATGTGGCAAAAATATGAAAGAGCTAGTTTTTGCTAGTTGTGTGTAAGTTCTCCAAGATCTAATTAATTCAGAGGTATATCTATCATCGGATGTTGTAACAAAAAAGTGTTTTTCTGATGCAGGGAATTGACTGATGTATCTCTCAAATTTGTGGGGAAAAATTGTTCCAAATTATGCGCCATTGACCTATCTTACTTGCGGAAGTTGACGGATTTATCAATGAGATATCTCGCTAATGGTTGTCGATCAATAAACAAGCTTAAACTGTGCCGCAATGGTTTCAGGTTTCCCTCTCTATCTTTATCTGTTCATTTCCGAGCCTCTGTAAATCATGATATATTTGTTTCAACTTTGAGGGAAGCGGTACCTGCAATTGATGAATTTCATTTTGTGCCACAGCGATGAAGCTATTGCGGCCTTCTTGGAAGCCTCTGGAAGTTCTCTAACTGAACTTTCCCTAAATAATATTGCCTTGGTGAGATATGCCTTGCCTTCTTATGCTTTTGGACCTATTATCTTGCAATTATTGTTGATTGAATGACTCACTATTTTGTGCTTAAAGGCAAATGCTTGCATTGACATTCATGTTCCTTCTCTTGAACCGCTTCGGCTTCTCATATTTCATATTATGATCATGTGGTAACTGGTAAACAATTCATTTACTGCATTGAACAACTTGAAACAGGTGGGACTGAACACTGCTATATCGCTTTCCAAATGTTCGAGAAAATTGTTCAGTTTGGACTTATCATGGTGCCGGAATTTAACCGATGAGGCACTAGGGTTGGTTGTAGATAGTTGCTCGTCACTGAAGCTGCTAAAACTCTTCGGATGTACACAGGTAAACTTGCCACACTTTCTCTCTGTCTCTCTAAAACTCATCCCATCAACGCAGGATTGCCATAGTTTAATGCTAGATTTCTGTGCTTCTGCAAATTAAAACGCGCTTCTTATCATCGACCTTTTTGAGTTCAATGCAGATCACCGACGTGTTTCTAAAAGGGCATTCGAATCCCCAGGTCCAGATCATTGGACTGAAGATGGCAACATTATCAGAATTTCTCAACGTGCTTGAACCAAGAGAAGCTCCATTGCGGTATTCACCGGTCGATAGTCTCCACTAATTAGTGCCGGCTTGAATAACCTCAGTTTGCTAGCTTCAGCTTCATTCATTGACATATATACAAAAGCAATACTGATTCATTCAAAGCCTTATCAGAACATACCCTACAAAAATAATTACCATACACCAGACCAAGCAAATCTCTTTAGAGATACATACATCTCACTTCTTTTTGGTGTCCTATTACATTCACAATCATCCAAAACCTGTATAATGCTCAATGAAATGTTTTGGATAGTTCACATGATATGAATCAAATTGAGGAGATAGAATTTTCTCCATTGTTGAGACTATTTCTGTTTATTCTATATGGTTTTCTTCTATTTTCATCTCAGCTGTAAAACTATGTTCTCGGGTGTGAGTACCCAACACCGATATGGTTAGATTTTCTTAAGTTTTTATAGTATGTTGGACACAAGTGTCAAACATGGTTACTTCAAAAAGAATGAAGAGTCTTGTGGGGAGGTATCGGCTCCCCTAGGAGAAGTTTTCAAAGTGTTGTCCTTGAGAATGCGACTTGATCCCTCAACAATTGAAGGTATTGTTCTCCCTCCACAGAGAGCCGTGTACGGTTCACAGAGGGGGTGCCTCAACTGTACATAAACGTATGGCCACCCACCCGGAGACGACATAAGCATCTCGCTATTGGTGGGATTTGAACCCCTGACCTATGAAATATAAGTCACTTGTTGACAGCAACATAGTTGCAAAATATCCTTGATCCTTCAAGATGATTAAACAAAAAACAAAATGGAAAATTGAGTAGTTTTATAGCAAAAGAATTTCCAGTGATAAACCGATACAGAGTAAGAGGTTTAAAGGACCTTTATTTAACTCAAAAGGAAGTGCTAAGTTTAACTGGTGGCATTCGATTTGGAGCTCTCGGACCGGCTCTCGTTGAGTCGTCTCATCCATTTCTTCTGCGACGAGGTTAAAGCAGTGAACAACGAAGGAGATGAAGCTCTTCTCAGAGGTTGTCCAGCCACCGGAAGCTCCACCGGGAGTGCTGCGGCAGTGCTAGTAAATGCGTTTAGAACCAGAAATGCAAGTATTGGAGATAGATCCAATGTTCCTCCCAATGGTGGAATTATCCCCCGGAATATGTTCAGGTACGGATCACATATAGTACTGATCAATAATCAAAGTTAAAAAGCTTTAAATTATAAAATTTTATTTGAAATTTGATTGGTAAAAAGTATCTCCGGTCCCTTTCCATTTGAAATTGTGCGTTCCTCTTAAAAAAAAACCGCAATTTACTCCCTGATAATTTCAAAGGTGAGCAATTAAGGACTCATGCATATCTTTTGTTAATTGGACATAACTTTGATTGGCATAATAACAAATTTAACCTTCAATGTTTGCATATTTTATCATTTTAACCTTAATTTTAATAAATTCAACAAATTCAATCTCAACATTTACATATTTACACAAATATTACGGGATAAATTTGTTAAATTAAGACCAAATTGACAAAATGTGTTAATATTAAAGGCTAAGTTTATTATTATACCAATCAAAATAATGTACAATTGATGAACAGGATTAAATTGCTTTGATTTTTTAGAGGGACTAATTTGCCAAATTTCGATATTGAAAGGACTGAAAAGGTCTTTTTACCAATTTGATTATAGGGAGTAGAAATACCTGAGGGGACTAACAATGGCTGGAGGTGAGTTAGGGAACCAAGTCAAAACCAGCCTAACGATTAACAACGTATTGTAAATGTTTAAGAAATTTAGGATTCCGTTAGCAACCACGACCCCTGCCACTGAATCACCAGGCAAAATCGCAGCGAAATTGTGATTTGAAACTGGAGAATAATTCATAATCTTCACATATTCGTTTCTGCAAGTTTTCACCTGCCGAAAAAGAAGAGAGTAGAAATTAAATCAGTATTCAACAAGAAGTTGTAATTAAACAAAATAGACAGATGATAGAGATGGGTTACCTCGTTGAAGAAGCTTTGGAATTCAGTGGACAATGAGATGATGTTTTTGAAAACCGGATTTTGTTGGAGGGAATTCAAGAAGTTATCGGCGGTTGAAACGATTGAATGGTGAAGGTCACGAATTAGATTCTCGGGGACGAGATTGGGCTTTGATGGCTTCAAAATTGGAGGTGCGAATGGTGTTTGAATAAATGCTGAAGAGAGTAATAAAGATGTAGGAAATGAATTTAGGGATTTTGCTTTGGAGGTTTGTTCAGTAAGCTCGGTGACGGCCATTTCTTTTTGTAGAGTAACTGAGAGAAGCTTTGCTTTGAGTGATGATGAAAAAGAAGATAGCGTTTTCCCCTCCATTTTTTTAAGTGGATTTTGTGGATTTCGATTTATTTTTTTAAAGAGAGATTTTTTGTCTCCACGTGGCACCAACTTATTTGCTGGCTTGGACTTACTACGTATGTTTGGAGAAAAAAATAAGTTAAAATATGTAATTAGTCCTTATACTTCTTTAGAATTTGGGATTTAATTCCTTTCAACGATATTGTTTTTAAGGTCTGAATCAATATTTTCTTCTTAAGAATGCAATATTACCACTACACCGAACAATGGTGGATTAAAAAAAAAAAAATTTGAGAAATGAATTATTTATATAATTTTAAATATTTAAAAGACCTTACTTTCATTAAAAACATTATAATTTGAGAATTTATTACAGATATAGGGATAAAGTTTTAGGTTTAAAATGCATATTCGCTTGATTGCACTGAGGATAGCTAGACAAGGATTAAATGTTGGGATTACATTTGGATATTTTCTAAATTATTTTTAAGAAGCATTCATCATTTATATGAACGGAGGTTGTATTTCAGGATGGCCTCTAAGGATGGAAGCAATACCCACAGGCTCCAACTCAACTCTTTCTAAGATTGTACGCATGGTTAGTGCCCTAGTGGACCTTTCTTATTGGTCTAATCATACACTCATGTTTTTCACATCTGGTGCTTAATATGAGTCACTATGTATAAGCTGCTCAGGGTATAATTACTAGTAAATGTGCAACATCTTTTTCCAGGTTGAAGATGCTCAAGGACAACAAGCACCCGTACAAAGACTTCCTGATGCAATAGCTGGGCCATTTGTATACTGCATAATGACTCTATCGGCAGCAACATTTGCCTTTTGGTACAGGGTTTGTTTCTTCTGATTGAATAACTTTGGATAGAGTGGTTGCACTTAGATGCTTAAATTACATGGAGGAAACAGGATTCTAATTTATTTATTCAAGATGCATAACTGGTAGATGCTTTAACAAAACTAAAATGGGCAGTTGTTATTCACTTGAAATCTTATCTATGACCCCAGCATTCCTTCTACTATTTACGTGCTTGTAACATCTGGGCCAGCAATTTAAGTAAAAGATGAACAAGGTTTTTTCTTCCCAAAATTCTTTCATTCTACAAGTCTCATTCCTGCATTTACTGTGTTGAAATCTCAAAGAATTGAGAAATTCATCCATATATTGTTCATACACAGTATACATATTTATACAGCAACTGATTACAACTACTTAGTAACTACATTATACCAGACGCTAACTAAGACCGTTAGACTGTTATTCTAATATTCCCCCTTCAGCATCTTGAGAAAGAACACCTACAGCAACAACATGCATGCGTCGGCGACAGCGAGAAAAAACACCCACCGTTAACGGTTTAGTTAAGACATCAGCAATCTGATCACAATCAGGTACAAAACACACATGAAGCTGATCACTAAGAACCTTTTCACAAACAAAATGCATATCTAATTCAACATGCTAACTTTAGCATGTAGAACCCGATTTGCAGCTAAGGAAACAGTGCTAGCATTATCACACCAAATGACTGGTGTACCACTCAGCTTGACACCGGTCTCATCCATCAGCGAGCAAAACCACATCAACTCAGATGTGGCATTTGCTAAACTTCCGATATTCTGCCTCAGAAGTAGACCGGGATACAACACTTTGTTTCTTCAACATCCAACCAATAAGATTATCACCAAGATACAAACAAAACCCGGAGGTAGACTTGCGATCTTCTAGAGAACTAGCCCGGTCTAATGCAGTTACTAAGTTGCTGTAATCAGTTGCTGTATAAATATGTACACTGTGTATGAACAATATATGGATGAATTTCTCAATTCTTGAGATTTCAACATACTGTACGTATTTCTTTAACCTCCCTTTTCTCCATACTAGTTTGTCACTCATTTCCTAGTGGCTTTTTGTTTTAGTAGCTTATACATAGGACGATGAGTTCATCCTCACATCCTGATGATTGTGTGTGAGCTTACTTTTTTTCATCTTTCTCCTTGTTCCAATATCCAGGTATGATGCTGGAGATGTTTTGCTCGATGATATTGCTGGCCCTGATGGAGATCCCTTGGTACTAAAAGAAACAATTCATATCATCTTGGAAAGAAGGAAACAGGTTAAGAAGTTTTTCAATTCTGCTTTTTCCTGTTAAAAGTTTCAATTCACATTTGAGGAAGATTTTCTTGTAAGAATGGCTGCAGCCAAAATGCAGAAAAGATACAATATGATTAAATATTGAGATTTATAAGAATTTTCTTAGATTGGCACTCAAAATGATTTGTTTTATTTGCATTTTCGAAGCACTTGCTGATAACTGCTTAGATGCCATAATTTTCTTAGAGAATTGTCTTCCAGAATGATGTGTTTTATTTGTAGTTTCTCTAAATAATCGAGCAAAATAAGCTATTACTATCAGTTTGTGATGCTAGTTTTCTTTTTCCAGGTAGTTTCTTGTCCGTGTGCACTGCTTCCACCATGCCAACAGCAGTCCTTGTTGGCGTTGTCTAGAACTAATTTAGTGAACGTACTTTTTGTTGAGGGGATTTTGACTGTTTGTTGAGAGTCAATCGACCCTTCAACGGGTCTAGTATTGGGTTTGGGTGTCTTTATTTGATTTTATTTTTGAGTTTTATTTATTGATAGATGTCTCTCGATTTTACAAGATTAAGAAAATAACGGATTTACCGAAATAAAAGTGTCTTTGCCTGCCAAGTAAATTTTAACATTTGCTTTAAACTCATACCTTACATGACATTTACTATTGACAGATGTCTCTCAATTCTGTTGAAAGTTAAAAAAAAATGATGGGTTCACCGAAATAAGAGTACCTTCACCTGCCAAGTAAATTTTAACATTTGCCTTCAACTCATACCTTACATGGTATTTATTGGGCAAAAGGGCGCCATTTGATTTTAAGTGATGAAGAACGGACTCGTGAGTGAGGATGCCTTAAACATCCTCATTGTGATAAAGATTATAAATATCCATATTATTTGTTTGAATAAAAGGGTGGGACAAATTTTATTTTAAAAGGGTTTTAGAGAAAGTGAGTAGGGCTAAAAAAAGTGGGAGCAAACAATTTTGTTTTACCTTGATGAATTTTGATCCACTCTGATTAACTTAGCTTTTCTTTTTTATAATGGTTAGTAGATTTGAAGATCTTGTGTACGATTGGATTTTTCATGCGAGTATTGTAGTTTTGAGAATTCAATTTCAAAATCAAATTTTTTTTTTTTTTTTGTAATATTCTCAACTTTTCTCTTTTGTTTGATTGATATTACTTATTGTTAGCTTTATTTGAGTTATATGCTTGTGATCGTGTAGCAAAAACTTTAAATATAGCAAAGCTTTTGAGTGGATTCTCAATTCTTGTGATTTTTATCCTTTACTTTAAATGGATTTCCACGTAATAATCATGTATCCCTTTTTTTTTTTTCTTTTTTTGCAATTATTTTGATTGTTTTGGTCTTAATCAAAGATATATTCACTACACCAAAACATACCTTTAGCGGCGTTTTTAGTGGCGTTTTAAAGAAAAACGCAAAAAAAAATCAATAGCGGCGTTTATTAGTTAAAAGGACATATGGCGTTTATTTGTCGCTAAATGTTCTGAAGATTCATGGCGCTTTTGGTAAAACGCCGCTAAAAGTCTGAACATTAGCGGCGCTTTTGGGAAAACGCCGCTAAAGGTTAATTTTTTTGAACTTTAGTGGCGTTTTTTTATAGAAACGCCGCAAAAAGAATATTTTATTTTAGGGTTAATGATTTAGGACTTAATTAAGGTTTAATGTCTGTAGTTTATAGTTTTAGGGTTTATGATATAATGTTCATTATTTTGGGTTAATGGTTTATGTTTTATAGTTTAGGGTTTATGGGACGTTTCTAAATTAAGTTTAAGGTTTAGAGTTTTTTAGTTTAAGGTTTAGTGTTTTCTTGTTTAGGGTTTATGTTTTATTATTTATTTAAAGGTTTATAGATCATGGGTTTTTGGATCATGTACTTTATGGATTACGGTTTAAGTGTTGGGGTTTAAGGGAATAGGTTAAGGGTTATGGGAATATGGTTCGGGGCCGATTAATCTTTAGGGGTTATTGTTTTATGGTTTAAGGGTTTAAGGTTTAGGGTTTTAGGGTTTAGGGATACTATGCATACTGGTTTATAGTTTATAGTTTAGGGTTTAATGGTGTATAATTTAGGGTTTAGGGTTTAAGGTTTAAGGGTTAATTAGGGTTTACAGTTTATAGTTTAGGGTTAGTTTAGGGTTTATACATATCAAAACGTGTTAAATCCTAAAAGCATACATGAACTTTAATTTGATCCAAATCTTGTAAAATATAAACATAATTATAGATATTATTAACATCATTTTTTATTATTGCATACATAAAAATTTATATTTACTCAGTATAAAAAATAAATTGATGTATTTTATAATTTAAAATAATGTGTATGATTAAATCAAAATAAAAATTTCAATGTAAATATATTTAGGGTTTAATTAATGATTAGGAGGTTATTGGTTTTATGGAATTTAAGAAATAATTAAAACATTAGTGGCGTTTTAAAAAAAAGCCGCAAAAACGCACCACTTTAGCCAAAACGGTGTCGTTTCAGATGTGCTTGTTGTGGCATTAGCGGCGTTATTTATGAAAACGCCACTAAAGATCGGGAATTAGCGGCGTTTTAAAGCGCCGCAAAATGTAAAGTTATACGATGTCGTTTTGTTTTATCCATTCCTAGACCCTTATTGACGGACGTCGTTTTGTCAAAATTGAAAAAATTTTAGTGGCGCTAGTGAATAAACGCTAAAACTCGCACATTAGTGGCACTAGGTTGCAAACGCCGCAAAATGTATTTATTATTGAGCAAAAGCAGTAGCGTTTTTGTCCGTGTTCAGTTTTATCCCAATCCAACCCCGAAAAACCCTAAGTCCTTGTTGTTTTTGCCTCTAATTGAAAACCCTAAATCCCTCTTTGATTTTAAAAACTTGGTCGACCATCTGCTTCCTCTGTCTCATCTCCTTTGCCGCATCTCCGTTGACCTTCCTGTGTCCCATCTCCTTCGACAATCTGCGCATCATTGGGTAAGTTTTAATCTACAATCATATTTGATTTCAATTTGCAATATTAGGTTACGTTTCATTTCTTTTCTGTAATCCTTGTTTTCTTCTTCAGGCGTGCTATTAGAGATATTTTTAAATAAAAAATTATCCACTTTGGCGGATTCAAAACCCTAATCTGTATGTTTGATCGGATTTCGCAGCGGGGAAAGAAAAAGTCAAGGTAACGAATACTTGAATTTTTGTTTTGTTTTTATTATGTTAACTGTGTATTTTGATTGATGCTGCTGCTGCGTTTGTTTTGTTTAATTGACTTTGTGTAAATTTGCAGATAATCTTATTGAAGAACTTCCTGCATCTGTTTGCAATCTTGTTCACTTAAAGTCACTTTGCTTAAACAATAACAAAGTCAGCCAGGTATTTAATACACTGTTCGCATCATTTCTAACTTCTTCCTGCTGCACAACACTCGTAGTTTTTTTGAATTTCTTTTGCCCTTTGCGTAAGTCGTCTTTGGTTACCTAAGTTACTCGGCCTGTGTGTGAATGTCAAATATGAGTATGTACTGACTTAAGTATGATCGATTTTCTAGATTTCTCCATGTATTTAGAGGATCCTTGGAAGTTGTACCTGTATCCTTGTATTAGACACAAGTTTTGGACATAGGTTTGTTTTTATTAGGTTACGACTTCTTTTTTGCGTTTTATTTTTGCTGCTGATGCGTTTCTTTTTTGCTGCTTTGTATTTTTGCTTTGATTTACTTGGGTTTATCTGGAACTTGAATAAAATGATTCCTTTTTGAATTATATAGTTGAGACTTACGTTGTGAATATCTAATTTTCGAAGAACTTGAATAAAACCACTAAGTAACCTTAAAACTTATAAAACATGACTTGCACACATAGGTAAGCTGATTTATCAATCTATTTACATCAAAACAATACCAACTAAGTTCATTTTCAACTAAGAAACAAAACCAATAGTTGAAGTAACAAAATGAAACAATGACTTGAACATTAGTCGCAACTTTCTCTGCTTCTTGGCTACATGCAGCCAACATCAACACTTGTCCTATTAACCACCTTTAATCATTAGTTGCATAAGTGAAATGTTATAGAGTGGCTCATGGATTAAACATGTGTAGTTCATAATCCATTTACTCAAGACATTTACCCGAAAATTTAACAATTTCGGTTATGATTCCATGATCTGAAAATTTTTCCTCTCATAGTTTTTACTACGCAGGAGGATTCGGATTAGTCTTGCCAATAATTTCAACCGGACTCTTCATTTTGTATATATCAGATTGAAAAAATATGTATGCAACACTCAACATTAAGTTTGTATCACATAATTCTAGAATTGATGAATTAAAGGTACTCATTGACTACAAGAACACGATAACACAATAGAAGATGCAAGTCTTTGAAGATGGTTTTAAGTACCGAACTTTGAAAGTTCAAGGCTATAAAAGCTGAAATGGGGTTAAAGTGAGTTTCTTGAAAATCCTAGGGACAATTAAATTATAAGATACATGAAACCTCATAAGACTCTCTAGATACATGAACCATATAATAAAATTGAAGATAACGTGTTAGATACATACTACCGTCCTAAATCATGACTAATTTAGAGTACTCTATTGATTACAATGTCAAAATTGAAAATAACTGTGTTAGATCCAAGGTTTTGATTGCATAGAACATTAGTGAATTAGAGTCTTTTCTTTTCAATCTTGGTCAGAGTTCCAATAATATTGGTCTCATGATTCAATGATTTGTTGGTTTATGGTAAGCTTGATGTTGTATATTGAAGAGATAAGTAAGATGTGTACACAAACCAGAATCATTTGAAAAATTTTAGGTGCTTTTCTCATACTAAAGTACAAAATTTCACTAAATGGCAAAAATCCCATATTTGATTAAGAAGGATTTACTGATTCTTTTAATATAAGGTTTGCTTTTTTCGTGTACTTATTTTCCTTGAAGTTTACTCAATATGCTTGACTGGTTTAGAATTTTATACGCAGCGATAAATGATTATATTGTTTACTAAATCATCCTTCCTATTTTATTTTTCTAGTATATTTGAAATTGTTTGATTCGGTATTTGATCTCACGAAGTTGGCAAAGACCATTTCGACATTTTGTGTTCTCTAAACATTTCTTAGAGGTACGTATATCTTTGTTTAAGCGTTTTGATTGGTTTAAATTTTCGTTTTACAGTAGTTGCTAAAGTTAATCAATTCATAACATGTGCCAATGTTCTGGTTGAAATTAAAAATGGTTTCGGATTCTGAATATCTAATTCCTTTAAGGTTGTTTATGAAATTCAATACTAATCCTACTTGAAAATGTCAAACATATGCTTTTTACGAACTTAATATTTTAAGAACTGATTCGATCTTAAATTATAAAGTGAAATAATTTTTTAAAAACATCAAATTAAGAGGTATTTTACTGAAAGTTTTTGTTGGACGTGAAATAATTTTATTATATTAAATTATAAAGTGAAATAATTTTTAAAAACATCAAGTTAATACAAATAATTTGAATACTATAATTATATATGTATAAAAATATATAAAAATAATAATTATTAAAATATATAAAATTAAGCTTTAATAATAATATAGTAATATATTATATAACTATTATCAAACATTGCAACCGATTACCTAAATCGACCTAAACCCTAAATCCTAAATCCCTATCCCCAACCCTAAACACTCAAACCTTAAATCTCTAACCTTTAAACCCTAAACCCTTAAACCTTAAATCCCTAACTCTTAAACCTTAAACCCCAAATCTTAAACCATAACCTTAAACCTCTAAACCCTAAACCCTTAATCCATAAACTCCTAACCCCTAACCCCTAACCCTTAACCACTAACCTATAACCTTTAACCACTAAAATTTTAAGTTAATATCAAACTTCATAACTTTGAAAAAGATTCAAAGTATATAGGCTGGAAACCTGACGGGTTGCCTTATATCTCACTGTTAGATATAACGGATCCTCCCTAGGTGTAACAATGCCACGTACGATGGATCTTAACGAAACACCAAATTAAATATCGAAATAATATAACATTTATTAAACCCTTAAACCCTACACCATTGAAACCTTAAAATTTTAAAACCTTAAAACCCTAAACCTTCAAACCCTAAATCCCTAACATCTAAACCTTAAACCCCCAAACCTTAAATCCCTAACACTTAAACCTTAATCCCTCAAACCCTAAACCTCTAACCCCTAAACTTTAAACCCTTAAACCTTAAACCCCTAACCCCTAACCCCTAATCCTTAAACCCCTAACCCCTAACCCTTACCCCCTAACCCTTAACCCTTAACCACTAACCTATAACCTTTAATCATTAAAATTTTAAGTTAATATCAAACTTCATAACTTTGAAAAAGATTCAAAGTATATAGGTTGAAACTGACGGGTTGCCTTATATATCTCATGTCGATATAACGGATCCTCCTAGGTATAACAATGCCACGTCGATGGATCTTAACGAAACACCAAATTAAATATCAAAATAATATAACATTTATTAAACCCTTAAACCTTATATCATTGAAACCTTAAAACTTTGAAACCTTAAAACCCTAAATTTATAAACCTTAAATCCTTAACCATTAAACCCTAAACCTCTAAACCATAAATTTTTAACCTCTAAACCCTTAACCCCTAACCTTAAAACCTTAACCCTTAACCCTAAACCCTTAACCCCTAACCCCTAACCCCTAACACTTAACCACTAACCTATAACTTTTAACCACTAAAATTTTAAGTTAATATCAAACTTCATAACTTTGAAAAAGATTCAAAGTATATAGGCTGGAAACCTGACGGGTTGCCTTATATCTCACTGTCAGATATAACGGATCCTCCCTAGGTGTAACAATGCCATGTACGATGGATCTTAACTAAACACCAAATTAAATATCGAAATAATATAACATTTATTAAACCCTAAACCTTAAACCTTAAACCTTAAACTCTAAACCCTAAAACCTTAAACCTTAAACCTTAAAACCCTAAAACCTTAAATCTTAAAACCTTAAATCCCTAACCCTTAAACCTTAAACCATAAACCCTAAACCCCTAACCTCTAACCCTAAACTCTTTAACCCTAAACCCATAAACCATTAACCCTTAACCTTTAAACCCCTAACCCTTAACCCTAAACCCCTAACCCTTAACACATAACCCTTAACCACTAACCTATAACCTTTAACCACTAAAATTTTAAGTTAATATTAAACTTCATAACTTTGAAAAAGATTCAAAGTATATAGGCTGGAAACCTGACGGGTTGCCTTATATCTCACTGTCAGATATAACGGATCCTCCCTAGGTGTAACAATGCCACGTACGATGGATCTTAACGAAACACCAAATTAAATATCGAAATAATATAACATTTATTAAACACTAAACCCTAAACCTTAAACCTTAAACACTAAAACCATAAACTCTAAACCTTAAAACCCTAAAACCCTAAATCTTAAAACCCTAAATCCCTAACCCCTAAACTTTAAACCATAAACCCTAAACCCCTAACTCCTAACCCTAAATCCTTTAACCCTAAACCCATAAACCCTTAACCCTTAACCCTTAAACCCTTAACCCTTAACCCTTAACCCTAAACCCCTAACCCCTAACCCCTAACCTTTAACCACTAACCTATAACCTTTAACCACTAAAATTTTAAGTTAATATCAAACTTCATAACTTTGAAAAAGATTCAAAGTATATAGGCTGGAAACCTGACGGGTTGCCTTATATCTCACTGTCAGATATAATGGATCCTCCCTAGGTGTAACAATGCCACGTATGATGGATCTTAAAGAATACATAACTTACCTAATTTTAATATCAAATTTCATAAATTACATAAGTTGACGATTAAATTTCATAACTTACATAATTTTTCCTTAATATCAAACTTCATAATTTACATAAAATTGTATAATTTAAAGAAAAGATTCAAAGTATATAGTTTGGAAACACGACGGGTTGCCTTATATCTCTTGTCGGATATAATGGATCCTCCCTAGGTGTAACAATGCCATGTATGATGGATCTTAAAGAATACATAACTTACCTAATTTTAATATCAAATTTCATAAATTACATAAGTTGACGATTAAATTTCATAACTTACATAATTTTTCCTTAAGATCAAACTTCATAATTTACATAAAATTGTATAATTTAAAGAAAAAGATTCAAAGTATATAGTTTGGAAACACGATGGGTTGCCTTATATCTCATCTGTCGATATAATGGATCCTCCTAGGTGTAACAATACCACGTATGATGGATCTTAAAGAATACATATCTTACCTAATTTTAATATCAAATTTCATAAATTACATAAGTTGACGATTAAATTTCATAACTTACATAATTTTTCCTTAATATCAAACTTCATAATTTACATAAAAATTGTATAATTTAAAGAAAAGATTCAAAGTATATAGGTTGAAACTGACGGGTTGCCTTATATCTCACTGTCGAGATATAATGGATCCTCCCTAGGTGTAACAATGCCACGTATGTAGGTTTGAAACTCGACGGGTTGCCTTATATCTCACCTGCCGATATAATGGATCCTCCTAGGTGTAACAATGCCACGTATGATGGATCTTAAAGAATACATAACTTACCTAATTTTAATATCAAATTTCATAAATTACATAAGTTGACGATTAAATTTCATAACTTACATAATTTTTCCTTAAGATCAAACTTCATAATTTACATAAAATTGTATAATTTAAAGAAAAGATTCAAAGTATATAGGTTGAAACTCGACGGGTTGCCTTATATCTCCTTGTCCGATATAATGGATCCTCCTAGGTGTAACAATGCCACGTATGATGGATCTTATAGAATACATAACTTACCTAATTTTAAAATAAAAATTCCATAGCATTATTTACATAAATTATTAATTAACAAGTTAGTAGTATAATTTATTGTCAACTTTAGACTTCAACAACTACTGAAATGGATAGGAGATGGATGAAATTGTCAAGGGTAAGCAACAATGCTATCGAAATGGAGTAGAAACTTTTACGAATTTTGCATTTCAAAATGCAAGCCAAGAGAATATGATTCTTTGCCTGTAAGAAGTGTTGCAATATTAACGGCATTATTGTGAAGTGGTCTACAAACATCTAGTTGTTGATGGCTTTGTCCGGGGTACAAAATATGGTTTTTTCATGGCGAGTCTACATCTCTTGGAGCATCTTCATCGATGAATCCGGTATCCTCATAGTTCTTTCAATCGAATGTTAGTGGCGATAACATGAAAAACATGTTGCGGGATGCTTTTAATATCTTGTGATGATGGTTTGGTCATTTTCACTGAATTGGGTGCAACCGATGAGCATAATTTTGGAGGAAATACTTTCACCGAAGGGAAAGAAGTGTCACCGGATGAACAAACAAAATGAAGAAGTGGCGAGGTTCTACACGTTACTTGGTGAAATGAATGAAGAAGCGTATGAAGGATCAAAATTTTCCAAATTGTCATTCTGTATTTATCTTTTTCACTTGAAATGTCGGGGTGGATCGGAAACTCGTTGACAATCCTGTTAGAGTTTCTACAAGAAATGTTTCCGTTTGTAAAAATCCATCGATCTTCCAAAGACATGAAGAAATTGATAAAGGATTTGGACCTTAGATACAACAAAATTCACAGATTGCCCAAATGATCAGCATGTTGTATTAGGCACCGCATAAACCAACAGTCTTTGTCATGTACGCGCCAATCCCGTTAGATTAATAGAAATACAGAGGAGGGTGAACGAGGATAAACACGGTACACGTCAAAAAAGCGACAATAAAGATTTTGCGGTATTTTCCCTTATCTAGAGACTTCAACGACTTTTCATGTCGTCGAAGGCAATGAATCAATGATGTGGCATCGTGATGGACGAACCGATGATGGGTTGTTAAGGCATCCTCTGATTTTTAGCTTGGAAATGTTTTGACTCCAAATTTTCAAGCTTTGCAAGCGATCCTCGAGTGTGAGGCTTGGGCTAGCATCCGATGGATTTAACCCTTACAAACTTATGAGCACAACGACTGATGACTTGGCGATGGTGCTTGTTCCTACAATTTGCCTCCATGGGTTTGCATGAAACAATCTTCTTTTATCTTGTCTATGATTATACCGGAGAGAAAGGGTAGGGAATGATATTAACGCCTATTTGCGACCACTTGTTGTGAGTTAAAACAACTATGGGATGGTGTTCGGACATTTGATGCAATGAAAAAGAGAACTTTAATTTACGTGCCGCATTAATGTGAACTATTAACGAATTTACGCTTATGCTAATTTATCCGGTTGGAGTACTAAGGACGTTATGCTTGTTCGTGTTGTCTTTGCTGTGAACATGTTCATAATGGTTATATAATGGGAAAAAGTTTTTTACATGGAGCATCGTCTTATGGTTCTTGGAAGATCATACATTTAGATTTCGAGTGCTTTCGGTTTGATGGTAATGAAGAGTTCGGATCGCCTCCTTCGCAAACCGGTGGATCTGAAATATTGTTAATGTTGAAAGATATGAATTTCATTTATGGGAAGATGAATCAACCGCAAACCCGCATAGAAATAGAAGATCTAGGATGAATTTGATAATGAATCGATGAAGAGGATGATCCTAATGAGGCGGACTTGTGGAAAAAAAAGTATTTTTTGAGTTGCCTTATTGGAGCATCGATTTACGCCATAACATTGATGTCATGCACATAGAGAAAATGTCTGCGAGAACATCATTGGGACTATTTTGAATGTCGATGGAAAATCGAAAGATAATCTTCAGAGTCGGCTTGATTTAGCCCACATGGGAATTCGGCATGAGCTTCATCCCCAAGCACTTCCGAATATGAAATATCGATTGCCGCCTACTATTTTTTCAATATCGAAGAAGGAGAAAGAAATGTTCTGTACGGTGTTGAAGGATATAAAGGTCCCGGATGCGTATGCATCAAATATATCGCGATGTGTGAGTCTTAAGGATCGAAGATTATATGGCTTAAAATCGCATGACTATCACATATTGATGCAAGACTTCTTCGTCGGTTGCTATGCGGTGTTGTATGTCGAAAAGGTGACGGCTCCAAGAATTGAACTATCAAATATAATGAAAGGCATTAGTGGTAAAGTTTTGAATGTTCAAGAACTTGAGAGACTACAAGATCGAGCCGCATTAACTTTATGCAATCTGGAGAAGATATTCCGCCTTCCTTCTTCACTATCATGGTGCACTTGTTAATTCATCTCCGTGAAGCACTTCTTGGTGGACCGTTTTCTATCGATGGATGTATCCCATTGAAAGGTGTTACTTTATTTGCAAAATATTCATTCATTCATTTCAATGCCTTTAGTTGCAACTTTTGATAATGTTGTATACCGTATTTAGGTTCCTTTCCAAATTGAAGTCATATCGCCGCAATAAGCGTTATCCGGAAGGATCAATTGCTTAGGCCTACTTGGCGGAGGAATGTATGACTTTCATTCGAGGTATTTGGAAGATGTTGAAACAAGAATGAGCAGACCAAGTAGAAATCTTGGGCTCACAGATCATAATTTGGCCGAAGCTTATTTATTTCAAAGTTTCGGAGAACCAATCGGCAAAGTCGAAATTGCAGAATTGGACGATAGATCGTGGCTCTAAGCACATCGATACGTTCTTTTTCATCACGATTCAATAGAACCATTTCGGAAGTAAGTTCTAGAATTTGATAAATACTCATCAATTATAATTTGTTTGTCTTCTAACAAAGTAAAACCTTTTTTTACCGTAGTGAGTACAAACAAATATTGAGAGCTCGATCACGATCCCGAAGATTAAATCGACGAGAAATTAATAAGTTGTTCGTAGAATCATTCCATGAATGGTTAAGCCAAATGGTATGCAATTTAAATTTTCATTGACAAGTAATAATATTTTCTCATAACATTCATAATTACTCGATTTACTTTCGACTCAATAGGTTTGGAGTCGGAATGAAGTAAATGATGACGTTAAATGGCTTTCACAAGGTCCAAGCAGAATAGTTAAAAGATATAGTGGCTTCTCATCAACGGATCTGATTTCATATAAGGTATCGCGAGAGATTGAGGAGAACCCAAATTGCGAAATTGTTGTTAATTCTTGATTACAAGTTATGCAAGTGCTAGGGATAGTAATTGATCGAGGGAATTTGGAATATTACGGACTTATTATCGACATCATTGAGTAGGATTATTACGGCAAATGCAAAGTTGTCCTATTTCGAGGTGATTGGGTGATGTGAATACATTTCATGAATTAAAAGCGATCAATATGGCTTTACAATGGTGAATTTCTCTCGATTAATTCACACCGGAGAACAAGCGATGGACGAGTAGTATGTTTTTTCTTCTCAAGTTAAACAAGTTTTTACTCGGAAGATCCAACTGATGAGGTTGGTACGTTGTACTTGAAACACCCCAGAGACTTCTTCGACATTGGCGGTGGAAGTAGAGATGACATAGTCGAAAGATCGAAACTTTGCCTTTTCCGAACAAGACTTAATCGAAAATATCCCTAGTACTAGTCAACAATTTCAATGGGTTCGTCGGGATGTGGGCGAAGATATTCTGAAATTTGATGTAGTAAGATTTAACGATTTATTATTTATATGTAATATTGTAATTTTCATGTTGGTCATGTTATATACTTTTCATGTGTATTGCAGCAAAAATGCCTAGAAGACGATTACGAGATTTAAATATTGTCCGCGAAACTCCAAATCCAGAAGAAGCTAATAGTAGTGAACATCAAACAGTTGTTGGATCTTCTACTGCGGACATAGATGACGAGCACGGAGAATTTGAAAGTAATGTTAAGTTTATTTTACATGCATGTTGAATTTTATTATTGATTCCTTTTCAATTTTAATATAATAATATATCATTTTCAAATTTGAAATTTGGACGCCAGAGAGTCGGGGACGTACCTTACTTAAAGATTTATCGACTTAGAGCCTCACGATCGTGTTAAAGTAAGGAGAAACAATGATGGTCACTGTTGGATCTGAAGCTCATTGTTAGGAGGCTATTTGGGCATTTAGCACGAAATTCTAATATGTTGCCCATTAACTACGAATCATGGCATCACATGCCCGATGCCAACAAAAATCGGCTCTCGAAAATATTAGGGTAATAAAACGTGAATGTAATTTATAATACTTTAATTTAATTTTCATTTATATTAACTTTTTATACTTTTTTCTTCAAAGCTAGATTTAATTTAGAGGTCTCGATGACTATGTTAAGAAGACATTGGGTAAAAATGAGAGACAATAAAAGCACGCTCAAAAATAATATTTTAAGAAAGACATAAGCCTCGACGAAAAATTAAGAAATGTACCACCGGAATGTTGAGGTACCAATGGGAAGATCAAGTTAGATTTTGGAATTCAAAAAAGGAGAGGTAATACGTACATCTAAAATCGTATAAATTATTTGGTTTATAGTATTTACTATATATATAATTCAAATTGCATTATGTAGGACCGTGAGCGAGTTGGAATAAGCGTGACGAAACAAAAATTCACGCATTACGCAGTTCTAGAAGTTTTGCTTGTGTAGTGACGCCGAGGTATTATAATTTATTAATTCATCAAATATTAATTACTTTATACTATTAAATTATATTTTTCGCTAAAATGTAGGAAGCTTATTGGTCAAAAAGTTGGACGCGTTCACTTTTTGACATTACGTATAGAAAGAAGGATGGATCTCCGATGAAATCCGAAGCTACGTAAATTTTGGTATATCTACTTAATAAAATTTTATTTTTATAAATATTTCTACCGTTTAATTATAATAGTTTAATTCATCGTTTATAGTTTTAAATTTCTAATGTTCAATTATGTTGCATTCTTTCTTATTTATATATTTCGTTTCTAACTCTTTCGTTGATTTATTAGGATAAACTAAAGGAGAAGAAGGTAGGAGTATGAAGCGGTTGCTTGACTAATAGTTCTCTTAATCTTGAGGAGATTGATAATGTAATTATTACAGATGTTTTGGGTCCCGAAAGGTACAATTGCTTGATCGATAGTTTTGCTAATCTTTAGTATATTTTACTAGAATTATCACCGATGTTTTTCGTCTTGAAAGGTATGGTGGGTTCGATTTAAAGGATCTAGTGTTACCCAGACCCAATATTTTGGATCCGCCTCCAAAGATACATGCCTTAGGGGTTAATCTCGTCTTTGAAGTTCGAGGCTACAAAACCAGATAGCTCAGATGCAAGAGAAACACAGTTGAGCAGAGGCAAACAAATTTCGATGTTCAAAGAAAATATGAAGAACTCCAAAGATGACTAAAGCGGATGCTAAGCGGCACAAGCAAGGCGGAGGCAAGAAGAAGAAGAAAGCGTGGCAAGCATGCGAGGAAAGCGAGGCAAGATCGATGCTAGCGAGCGAGTAGAAAAAATACGAAGAGCTCCAAAGACCGGCTTCAATATATGACGAGATGTTTCAATGATAGCGAAACCGCCATCTTAAACATTTAGTTTTTCGTTGTAAGTTTTGACATTATTATATTTAACATTTTGTTACAATATTTTCGATTATCATTCATTTAATTTATTAAATTTTAAGTATCATTTAGAATTAATGTATTGATTGTGATTTTATGCTAAATTTGTTGTTTTGCGTTGGAATTATATCTTTCGTTAGTGGTTGGTTTTTAGTGCGGAGGGTATAATATTGAAAAAATTTTATTTTTTAAATCATACAAATTAAGCGTTTGTACAAAAGCTACCGCTAAATCTCAATAAATTTTATGGCGTTTTTGGGAAAGTCGTAGCTAAAGGCCCTTACTTTTGGCGTTTTTGGGAAAGCGTAAAATACTACTTTAGCGGCGTTTTTGGGAAAGTGCATTAAAAGCCTTACTTTAGCGTTTTTTAAAAGTTCGCTAAAAATCTACTTTAAGCGTTTTTTGCAAAAGCGCTTAAAGGCTCTGACTTTAAGCGGCGTTTTTGTTAGCTAAGTAAAACTTGACTTTTGTGGCGTTTTTATAATAGCGCTAAAGACCATAGTTTTTAGCGTTTTTTAAAAGTTAGCGCTTAAAAATGGTTTTAATGCATTTTTTTACAACGCCGCTAAAAGTCGAGATCTTCATTATTTTAGAGATAAACGCAAAAAATTCCGTGATGAGTATTAGCGGCGTTTTTGTGGCGCTTGAAAGCGCATAAATGCTTTTTATGTATTTATAAACACCGCTAAAGGCCCAAAAACGCCATTAAAAGTCTGTTTCTTTGTAGTGATTGTGTTATTGTATTTGATATTTGTATCATACATATTTGATCATGAATACATAAGTAAGAAAATTTAAGCATATTAGCATCCTATACATATTTTTTAGTCCTGGTGGTAAAGCATTTTGAGTAAGTTTAACTAAATGACTCCAAATTATGGGTGTTTCTGAACTTCAAAACATTTCAATTGAATCTTCAAATTAAAGTATTTTTTCAATTGTATCCTTCCATCGGTTTAGCTATCAACTTTATCATTAAATGTTGATTTCATCAATTCAATGCTATTCTTTTTAAAACTATTTGATTGATTCGAGCTATGATTTTGTGTTGAGTTAATTATGAGAGCAATGTCATAAGCGATTCCAATTGCAGTTGACACTACGTAAATTTTATAACTTCCCTTATTTGTTGAGATATTTAACCAAAATATTTTGGTTATTTGCTTACATTATTTTGAGGGTTTTGTGCAGCTAATCTCGTGATCATAATTGGATATGAGATTGGAATATATGTGTTGACTTTATGAAGATTTATCTCAACCATTTGTATCCTTATATAATATAAAAGGCCGTGCCAACTACACTTAGTGGCACTAAGTCATGTAACTTGCCTTATTTGAAGTTGGCAATCTTTTAAACAAAATTAGTTGAACGTGACTTAGATGATTTTGTGAATGTGTGTTAACTCTTATTTGAATATCGATCTTATGAAATAACAAATTTTTGAAAATTCATTTGAACCGAATCAAGCAAATCGGATATCTTGATTTATGAAAATTGACTTGAAGACATTTTATAAATTTTTATTGGTTCTAAACTTTACGAGGATGTTTGTAAGCCTTTTTATAAAACTAGTTTAGTGGGACTGTAATTGATTGATAAATTACTACTTTAATATGTTTTGTTAGGAACTATTTTTCAATACATTTATTTTGTAGAGTGATCGAAATAATATTTTTTTAACCTTGATCGGGACTTACATTAATTTCTCATTCTCATTCTTTTTTAATTTAATATTTTGTATCATCAACATAAATTGATTGAATTGATTGAATATCCATTAACACTAAAATTTCAATCTCATTAGCAATCCGAATAAATAATCAATAATTATCAAAAGTCGATGGCATATCCCTGCTTAAAGTTTTGGAAAAAAAACAACATTTATAGCATGTACCTTGACTGGTTCCTGTAAAAACAGTCCCCCATTGCGGTCCACTGATCACGCAATTGTTTGGTTTAATTAGTTTCAAAACAGATAGATGCCTTGGTTCAGAGAATGATGATGGTGGTTGGCAATTTGCATAATAGATAATGGGATCACATTTAAGTTAGAGGACAGAATGCTCCATTATTTTCTGGTAAGTTTTACAGGTCCTTTCTTGTATCTTTCATTAAGCTATCTGCCACACTATTGGCTTTGCCCCCTACCCCTGTTGCCCCTACCTAGTTTTAATTACATTGAAAACATCTTTCTCTCGTTTCATCCCTATCAAGCCGCCCCCACATTAAAAAAAAAGAAAAACACCCAGCCGATTTAATTGTATAGCATTAATGGCTATTAGTTCTTGCATTGTAACTCCAACTTAAATTTTTAACCCGATTTTAAAAAAGTTTAACAAATATTAACCCAGCTGGCAGAAATCAGGTGAAAACTGATATTAGATAAAAAAAAATAAAGAGATTCATATTTGTATCTAGCAATATCCCAACAACAGTAGAAAGAAAACAGGAGCTTTTTCATCATAATAGAAATTTTCTGTCCCAAACAGTGAAATTTGCTTTATATCCATGAAACAGATTTCAGGATATTCCCCCACTCTCTTTGAAAATTGAAATTAGATTGGGAGTCAGCTGGGCTGGGTGTATCAGTTCATGAAGAAAGAACAAGTAGGTCATGGCAAATAAAAATGTAAACCCTAATAACAATAATACTACATTAATTAAAGGGGCACGTGATTGGGAAGTTATTTTGTTGGGAGGACTTTCATGCAAAAACGCTTTCCATGTGATTGCTGGCTCCACTCTTTATTTACTCTACTCTGCTATCCATTTCTTTTATTTTTTTAAATCCCAGTTTTTAGTAAAATTTATTTTTATGTTTTATTTTAATATTTTATAATAATTTTTTTTGCTTATAACCACAACATTTATAATTATGAAGTATGTTCTTTATTAAATTAATTCTCTATAACAATATATTATCTAAATTTTAAGTGAATTTATATTTTTTTCATATAAGTAAACTTATTAATTATCATTTATTAAATAAAATTTATTTTAATTAAAATATTATTTTAATAAAATGATTAAATTTCACGTGAAAATAATCTACTTATCATATTTTTATTAAATGAAAACAATATTCAATTAGTGAAATTTAATATATGTCAATTCAATAAATTGTTAAGTTCTCTAATTAAATATTCTACTATGAATTTGAATCATCATAAACTTGTAAATTAATTACTTAAATTTTGTAACTCGTGATAAATTAATTAACTTAATTTGATAAGTCATATTGATTAATTGAATTTATTAGATTTATAAACTTTATAATTAACCATATAAAATAATGTAAAATTAAAGATGCGTAAAAACTAATAATCTATGCACCCATCGTCAAGGGCGAAGCCAGAACAATTTTTAGGGGTCGGATGAAATTTTAATTTTTTATAGTTCATATCTTTATAATTTGTAAATGATTAAATTAAATTTTTATAATTTTAAGGGGTCAATGTGCAATTTTACTTTTACTATTTTAAAATTTTGAAAAAATTAAGGGCCTAAATAGTAATTTTACATTTTAAGGGGGCCGAGGTCCATGCCAGCCTCTTGGCTTCGCCCCTGCGTCGTACGTTTTTTAATTTTGCTAATTTGATTCTCATCTTTCTTCTTATTTGTTAACATAATTCTCACTTTCTTTATTTGATGAAAATTCATCATATGAATTCAATGATAAGTTTACAACGATTATCTCCTTATGACAATAATATAGCCTATAGGTGACAACCAACTCTTTATAATAGGCAAAATCTGGATAGACAAATGAAACTATTATAGAGAATTATTGTATTTCTAAGTTTACTTTAATCTTATAGTCATATTAAGTCTTGATTAAATTTAAAATTAAATTTGATCGAACTCTTAAATAAAGGATAAAGTTTTTCGATATTGTTTTTTTATTCATAAGACTCAGTATCTAATATATTACTTAAGAAACAGGAACAAATCCAGAAAGTTTTTTAATGAGACCAAAATTGAATTATAATTTTTATGTCAAAATATAAATTTTAAAATGTATTAATTTATGAAGTTAAATAATTTTTATTTAAAAGATCTACTATATATTAATTTATAATCTAATTATTTATACGAAGTTAGAAGTGCAATTTTTGTATTCGAAGAAAAAGATCTCCTTACCCTGTCTTCACCCTTATTAAAAAAGGACAAGTATTAATTATTTGCTCTTAGAAAGAACAAAAAACAAAGGGGGGCTCATATAGGCACGAGGCCACGTTTCCACTCAGATTTGATATGTCGTGCATGTATATTATGATTTGAATTTACATTAATTGTATACAAATAACTATAATAATTTATTAAAAGATGGGCATAAATCATTTAATTATGTTAAGATGGTTTTGTATAGTTTAATACAGTGCATTTAAATTTTTTTTGTTTCATGTTATATTATTTAATTTTATGATTATCGTTATTTTATGCTAACAACAAGTAAATATACTCAAATTTTATTATGAATGTGAAATATATGCTATTAATTGTATTTGTTATATTTATTTTATTTTATTAAATTAATCATACTTATATCTAATTTGGTTACTTAATTATGTGGTCCTTACTCTTTCTAATTAAGGTGGGAGAGTTGGAAGTAGAATTACTCTTATCAAGTATTTGAAGCTACAATATTTTAGTGAAAATTTTTATCTGAGTTCATCCAAATTCGATTTTAAATTTGATGAATTGAAAATTTAAATATTAAATTTCATAAGTATTGAATCTAAATTATAAAAATTATTTGGTTTGTTGTTAAAATTGAAATCTTATATTTTTATATTTATATTCAACACTCAATTTTTATCTTATATCTTTACCATTAATTTTAGTTTTAATACAAAAATATAGGATAAATATTAAAGTATTAAATATAAAAATTCATAAAATTGAAAATAAATATTTTAACAATATCCAAACTAATAATAAAAATAATTAATTTAAAATATTGTGAATTTGATTTACAATTTAAAGGATAATACAATATAAAAGGAAAACAAGAATATTGGAAGTTACCCTTTATTTATTTAATTTTTTCGGTAAAAAAACTCTTGGCCCTTTCAATTTTGATACAGAGTAAATTGATTTTTCTTAAAAAACTTGAAGTAATTTAAATGTTTGTTAATTTCGAACGGGAACAATTAGGAACAGTTAGCTTTGATGTTAATGTTTTTCATCAATTGTACATAAGTTTGATTGATATAATAATAAATTTAACTCTTAAATTTTAGACATTCTACCCATTTGGTCCTGATTTAACAAATTTAACCTACAACATTTGTGTAAATGTTGAGGCTAAATTTGCTATTTTTTTTTTAGAATTAAAACCAAATTAATAAAATATGTAAATAGTAAGGGCTAAATCTATTATTACACCAATCAAAATAATGTACAATAGATAAAAGACAATAGCATTGCGATTAATGTCGTTAATTGTACAATTTCAAAATTGACAGTAGTTACATTACTTTGATTTTTTTAAAGGGATCAATTTGCTTGATTTTGAAACTGAGAGAGACTAGAGAGGTCTTCTTACCTACTTTACAATGATTTTTTATGAAAAAATTCTATCAAATCATTTTTAATATTTATTATAAAATATATTTAAAAAAATTAAGTTAATGATACTAATTCTAGATATCACCAAATTTAGATGATTCTCTCCAATAAACTTTGTTATACTTTGCTAGAAGTATATCTCACTCAAAGCATATTTCACTATAGTTCTCCAACTTGACAATCGCAAGTATCTCATCACACTAGCTCTATCTCGCTAAGGAGCCAGACTTTTCTATACATAAATGATGTACTTCACCACCTTTTTTGCTATTGAATTTTACCTTGTCCCATCACAATTTATCCATACAAACTTACGTAGACATGATCATTCATAACCATCAAAGGCACGTGTCTAAAGGACACCATGACTCACCAAGCTTACTATATAGAAGATGGCTGGCAATATGAGAGCCAAAAAAAGAACTCATATATAACCAATTCAAAAACTTGTACATGGGACATGCAACCCCTCTCTCTCGTTCAAACCTCCATAAATCTTTCTCTCCCTCTTTCCAACATCAAGCGTCTCTCAGCATGCTCGCCATGTGAACCATCGTCAATTGCCAAACTTTGTACCTCAACAAACTTCTTATGTATTTTAATGAAATTGTAATTATTTAACTTTGTACACTTGAATATGTAATCTAATTGTTATTACCTTGTTCTATAAAGTTATGTCCTTGATATTTTTCTTAATTTAATCATATAGGAATTGAATATAATTTTAAAAGCATCACATTAACTATCAATTATTGTATCCATTTAATATAAAATGTTATTGTAAGGAATACAATAATATATCTTAACTGATCAGTCCGCCAACCAATTGAGCCTCTTCAATTAATGGTTAGCTCTGTAGTTCATGGCCTTTTGTAATATGGGGAATGGAAATTTTGGGTCATTGGCATTCTGGGTCATTTTCCCAACATTCTTACATACTAGAAATTCACTGTAATTGTTATTAAGTGTTTCACCAAATGCATGGAGGTAGAAACTCTAACTACTACCACTAAAAATATGAATGGAGAATTTTGTTTGAACAAACTATCACATGATGATACAATGTTCACTTATTAATCACTGAAAATTGAACAAAGTCTCGACAAAATTTAAAGAGATTTACAAAAATCTTTACAGTTCTCTTCCTCATAGCTCAATAAAATTCCCCACGGTTAGGCAAAAGCCACTAATAAGAAGATAATTTTTCAAGACTTGAAAAAACAAATAGATAATGCTAAATGTGCATGGCTAGAGGAGTTTCCAAATAAATTATAACCTTTTTGAACTACCTCACACACACACACACACGCACATTAGTGAAACACTTATATTTCAATTTGATTTTTGGATCTAAAGCAATCACCCCAACATATATAGGTTTGAAAACACATGGAGTGTCTCTACGTACTCAGAAAATGATTTTATTCAACAATTCATTTGGTACAACAATTGGTTTAAGTCCAATCCATCCATTCAGAATGAATAATTGTAATCTTAAAGTCGAACTCAAATTGTCATAATCACTCTCCTGAAAACCTCACAATTCAATTAATAAATAATCTCCAATATATTCCCACCACAATAAGCACACCCTGTTACGTGAAATCAACATCCTATAAGTAGCTAGTCTTCAAATTACTTCATCTCTAAGTCAAAATAGGGCAACAACCTTCAATAAGTTCAATCCTAGTTGAAGTAAATATAATAAACTCCTTAACAAATAAAATAAAATTGATTAGCAGCTTATCTTTTAAGATAGTAAAGAGTCCTAGTTAAAGTTGAACTTCTAATTCCTTCAAGATTATCACCATATGAAAAAAACTCAATCAAGGATTCAAACTCTTTTGAATACGAATTTTATCACATGGATTATATTAAAATAAAACTCTATTATCACCTTAAAAACTCTTCTAAATAAGGATACTCAATCATGTCAAACAACTTTGACAGTATCACGATATTGTTCTAATTATTGTTGGAACATAAAGTGGAACAAGAGAAGCAGCCGAGTTACCAACACTTTTCATTATGCATGAAGATGGATATGCTAAGATTGAAAATATTTTTGATAGGTTGGTTAGGAATTCATGTATTTTTGGAATCGAGTTGATGATTATAGCTTTTGTTATGGAAGTATTTCACAAAGTATCTTTGCTTATTTCATCACGATAATTTATTTTTAAAAATAATTATTTAAAAAAAAAAGGATATCTCAAGTAAACACAAAGAGGAAAACCAACGAATGGAGAGAACTAATCCAAACCCAAGCCAGTAAAAGGGGAACAGATACAGTAAAAAACCAGGAGGACAATGAAAAAGGGTAGATAATAGAAACGTTAACGGCGTGAGAGAGAGAAGAGGTGACGGCGTCAAAAGTGTCAGTAAAAGGTAGGACCCAACAAACGCTTCTATCATCAAAGCGAAGAAGGGGTTGCTGTCAGAGATTGTGAGGGGAACGCGACAATTGACCTTCCCAAGGTTAAAAAAAACCACTTAAAAAAATAATAATAAAATAATCGATTCGGTAATTTTTATTTTTTATTTAAAAATAATTTTAAACTATTTTCTTCCCTACTTCAGTGTACGAATTAGCCTTTTCTCGTGGCCCTTAATTTATTCTTTTTTCTTACCATATAATAATTCAATCTTTTTTTTTCAAGATTCTGTATTCCTTATGATTGATTTTAATTTTAAAATTCAAAGGTAAATTTATTTAATAATAAAATAGTTAAAATTAATTTTAAATAATGATGATAAGTATATATAGTGTATAAAAAATTAAATATGCTTTACATAAAATTTAAGTTAACATTTAATGCATCATCTAATAATTAGATTAAAAGAAAATAATTAGTATGACAGTCATATTTTAAATGCTTAATTAAAATATTTTAAAACGTGAATAATAATTTTGCAATTAATACTTAAATAAACCATGGATGATATATTTGTATTGTTATCCGCTATTTTGATTTCTAAAAAATGTTCGTAATCGTCAAAAACGCCGAGTTAAACTAATAATACGGCGATTATTCCTTTGGCGGGACAGCAGTTAATAACGGAAAGTAACTTGTAACTGCCAAACAGGATATTTAAAATTATAAAATAAAAAACAATCCCTATATGTTTTACTATAAATAGTACATAAACAACATATACAAAACCAAATATCACACTAAAAAAATAATCTAAATTTCCACATTTTTATGATATAATAATTTTGGGTATAATATTTTATATTAAAAATATATTTATAGAATTATTTTGATAATTGATTTTGATAGAGTTTTAATAGATTTTAAATAAGTTTACTGATTTGGTATTTGATTTTTAAATAAAACTTTTCTATTATTTTATATAAAATTTGAAAAGATAAAATATCATTATAATAATTTTTATTTATTTTAATAACTAGTATTTCTATCACACGTAATATGGTATTATTATTATTAATCTTGAGCTAGTGTCAAGTTTTCTTGTGACATCAACTCAAATAATAACATTACAATACTAGAAACTTTATCACTATGATATATGTGAAACCACATATTTAGAATACAAATGTATGTTTAGAAATAATATACAACAAATAATAAGATGTATGCTTTGAAATTAATTAATAATAACACATGAAATATATACGATATTAAAATAAAAATAGATTAAATTGTAAATAAAACAAAATTTAAACACATGAATACATGAGACTAAGAACACCAATATACATATTTCCTATTGTTCTTTTGTAAATAAGAGACGAAAATATTCTCAAATAATATAACTTATTTTAAATACGTAATCGTTATTCTATAATTTTCCTAACCGAGTTGGTGCCAATTGATTCATGATACCAACTCATTTAGGGATTTTATTAATAGTAATATAAATATACAATTATTAGGGTAATAAAGTGTGCATAATAAAATTAAAATGTATAAATAAATTAAAATAAAACATTGGTTGAGTGATAATTTTAAAGCTTTTTCAATGAAATTGATATGGGTCCAAATCCCACTATATGTATATTTTAATTAATTTTAAATTAAAAACTAAATTATTCTTAAATAATATAATTTATTTTAAATACAAAAAATTATTTTTATAATTTTTAATTAATTTAATGCCCATTGACTTGTAACATTAATTCAATCAAAATTTATTAATAGTATATATATTGATTATCCTTCAACATAATGAATATTTTTCAAGTAAAAGTACCATAAAGGTTCTAGTAGTAGAAGTTAGATTGCATTATACTTATTTACTAAAAAATCAAATTAGTCTCTATACATTAATTCAAATAGTATATTAGTCATTTTCGTTAAAAATTTTATTCATTTGTACCGTTAAAAACTTGTGTGGCTGAAGGAATAAATTGATGTAATATGTGATATGTAGTTAATATACATAGATTAATTTTTAACCTTAAAAATAAATAAAATTTTAACGGAAAAATCAATTTTCTCTATACTTACACATATAAAAATTAATTTACTTAAAATTTTAAATAAAAATAAAATTCAACTCTAATACAAATTGTTTTATTAAAAATTATTATTATTTTTATTAATAATTCATAATTGTTTTTTATTAATAATTCAAAAATCTTACTAAAAGTAATGATATTTTTACTACTGGATCCAATGATACTAATCTTGAAAACATGACAAATAAGAAAAATAAATAAAACAAACCCTTGATTTGTTTCATAATGTAAGAATGAATTAGTCTATTATTATTCCCTTAAATGGAGAAAAAATTAAAACAAAAATAATAAGAGAGAGAGGGAGAGAAAGAGATGGGGTGTTTTTGCAGTATGCAGGGGAAACGGCAGAGCAAAATGGCAGAGAGTTTTTTAACTTTATATGTGAAAATAATTCTTCTTCTTCTCTCTTTCTTTCTCTATCTCTCTCTGTGTATGTGTTTTTTAACAGTTTGTAAGTATTTTTTCCCTTTAGGAGGGAACTGTATAATGTATATAGGAAAGAAAGAGGGTGTGTGAAATGTGGCAGAGTGATGTGATATAACGAGCCAGAATCCCTCAGTCCTTTGCTGCTCTTCTTCTTCTTATCGTTTTACCTTGTAAAAGAAAAAAAAATTAAAATAAATAATAACAATAGTAGGGTACAATATACTACAAGATCAACTATAACAGTGAAGTGTCATAAGAAAAAACTAAAGCTTTTTTTTCCTCTGTGTGTGTGTTTTTTGGTTCTCCATCATCGTTTTCCATGTCGGTGAGTTCGAAAAGAAGAGGTTTTCTCCTCTCTGGTTTTTTCAAAGTGGTTTATTTCCCTCTATTTCTCGCTCTTTGGCTCAGATATGGTGTTTTTGGCTGGTTTTGTTTTGAAAAAACTAAGGCTGTTTTGTTTTTGTGTTCTCTTAAGGTGAAATGATGACATCGGTATTTCATTTGGAGTTTGTCTTCTTGGTTTCTCTCTTTTGTTTGGGTTTTGCTTTTGTGGATTCTGAAGATGGTAAGTGTTCTTTTTTTTTTTTTTCATATAAAAAAAATGTCTCCTTTTATGGTTTTGTTTGGATGGTTTGAAAATACAAGAAAATAATGGTTAGTTATGTCAAACTTTTCTTATTCAAAATTTAAAGATTAAATTTGCTGCTTGTTTCCTAACGCTTAAGGCTCATGCTTGAAGCAACAATCTTTTGATTTTTTTTCTCTTCCAAAAGGTTTTGAACATAAATTGATTGTTTATGTTGTCTGTCTTTGTATTTAATTTAATTTTTTCTGCAATGAAACCAACATTTCTTGCTTTTGCCTATGTTATGTAATGTAATAAAGGAACAACACTGTTGGAGATAAAGAAGTCTTTTAAAGATGTGGACAATGTTCTATATGACTGGACAGATACACCATCTTCAGATTACTGTGTTTGGAGAGGGGTCACTTGTGACAATGTCACCTTCAATGTCGTTGCACTGTAAGTTTTGATAGTATAATTAATTTCTCTTTTCACTTGTTAGCCTATGTTGGTCATTGACAATCTTTATGGTAAGATATTTTCTTTCTTGGTTTTCCCAGAAAAGTTTAGGTTTTTTTTTTTAAAGCTGATCCTTGTTTTTTGTTTGGTTTCTGGTACTGTAGTAATCTGTCAGGTTTAAATCTTGATGGGGAAATCTCAACAGCTATTGGAAAGCTCAAGGACCTTGTTACAATGTACTGTTTATTTTTCATTGCCTTCTGTCTTTGAAATCCAATCTTTGTTCTATAATATGAGAAATTTGATATAAACCATAAGTATATTAGTTGCTCTTATGCATGAAATTTGATTGAGACTGATAAAGGTTGTGTCTTTTTTTATTATCAGTGACCTTAGAGGAAATCGTTTGTCCGGTCAAATACCGGACGAGATTGGTGACTGTTCATCATTGACAAGCCTGTAAGTAGTTTACTAGAAAAGAGCTCAATTGAAGTATAGTTAAGTATCTTGTAAGTTAAACTGAACATTGTTTTGTTGGAGTTATTAGGGACCTGTCTTTTAATGAGTTATATGGAGACATACCATTTTCTATATCGAAACTGAGGCAACTGGAATTCCTGTAAGTTAATTCAAAGCATTTCTCACTATATATCGCGTCACTGCTAATTCTCGGTTTGCTCAGTTCTTCTAATTTGAAACTTTTAAATGATTGTTCAGGGTTCTGAAAAACAATCAGTTAATTGGACCGATACCTTCAACATTGTCTCAGATTCCAAACTTGAAAGTTCTGTAAGTTCTTTCTTCTTATTACTTTATATTGCCTTTTAATTCACCTGATGTTTTGATGGAATTTTCTTGCCCTGATATTTGTTTCCAGGGACCTATCACAAAATAAACTGAGTGGAGAAATACCAAGGCTTATCTATTGGAATGAAGTGTTACAGTATCTGTGAGTGTAAAATAGTTACTGCACCTTTTCTTTCACTGTATGACGGTCCAATTTATTATTTCTATCTAATCATATCTTCTCATAAATTATAAGGTTGGATGCTTTTAATTCTCTCTTTTCTTCCTCTTTGTAGTGGTTTGCGAGGAAACAATCTGGTAGGTACACTCTCTCCAGACATGTGCCAGCTAACTGGTTTGTGGTACTTGTAAGTTTCCTTACTATTCTTGTTGTTGTTGTTGTTCATGACCGACTTTCTATCTTTTGACACGTAAGACTCTTTTCCGGTTTTAACTCAATTTTGTTTGCAGTGATGTGAGAAACAACAGTTTAACTGGTAACATCCCTCAGAATATAGGCAACTGCACGGCTTTCCAGGTCTTGTATGTACTCATCATTTAGTTCAATGAGGTTTAATGCTTTCAAAGTGCCTATATTGGTTAACCAAAAACATCCCTTTCTTGTGATTGGTAGGGACTTGTCGTACAACCAGCTAACTGGAGAAATTCCTTTCAATATTGGGTTCTTGCAAGTAGCTACATTGTACGTGCCTGAAAATTCCTTTTGTCTTTTTTCCTTTTTAATGACAATGTACCTACAAACTATTTAGTTTCATATCCAATTTCCTGGTTAGATCTTTGCAAGGTAATCGTCTTTCTGGGAAGATTCCATCTGTTATTGGCCTTATGCAAGCACTTGCTGTATTGTAAGTGCCTTTAACCATCATTTGAATTCTCTCTTTTCGTCGTGTTATCAATCTTATCTATGGTCGTTTTCTTGTGTATACTATCCAGGGATTTAAGCTGCAACAAGTTAAGTGGACCCATCCCTCCCATCTTAGGGAATCTGACCTACACAGAAAAATTGTAAGTAGATCATTTGTTAGTCCTGATTGCAACTTGTAAGTTTTAGAATACCGAACGCAAAGTATAATGACACAGCTGCTCGTATTATTCTTGAACTATGTTTTGATGGCCATATACCATATGCTGTAGATATTTGCATGGTAACCAACTGACTGGATCAATTCCTCCTGAGCTGGGAAATATGACAAAGCTTCACTACTTGTAAGATTAATTTTCTTTGTTTACGTTTCATATTTCCGGTGCTAAGTGGCCCCTGCCAAATTTCTTCTCTATGTGATATCTTGACTGTCCTCATAAAACATCGGTTATGTCGATACCTATAAAAGCAATTTTCAGCATCTCAAGCATCGGTTTGCTTTGTGCAGGGAGCTGAATGATAACCATCTTACAGGACTTATTCCACCTGAGCTAGGGAAGTTAACGGAACTGTTTGATCTGTATGTTAGTCCTACTGGTTGTTCAAATGTATAAGTTAAGCTAGCCGTAATCACTGATACAACTTTTTGCAGAAATGTTGCCAACAACCATCTTGAAGGGCCTATTCCTGAAAATCTTAGCTCCTGTACAAATCTCAACAGCCTGTAAGCATTGATCTCATTTCCATAATTTTTATTCTTTTAAATTCGAACAGTTTTAAGGTATTTATCGATTGATTGATTTTGATGACAGCAATGTACATGGAAACAAGTTGAATGGAACCATTCCACCTGCTTTTGAAAGGCTAGAGAGTATGACTTATTTGTAAGCTTCGGCCTTGTTATACCAAAATGCACTTCTCAAATGCTAAGCATCTTGCATAATGTACCTTAGAAATATCATCGCTTTAATCATGAATTTTTTTATCTCAGGAATCTCTCCTCGAATGATATCAAGGGTTTTATAGCAATTGAGCTTTCACGAATCGGGAATTTAGATACATTGTAAGTATTAAGTGCCATAAGGTCTTCCTCTTTGTTGATTTTTTTTTTTTTTTTTTTTTTGTTCTTATTTGTTGTTTGGTTTTTAGGGACATTTCTAACAACAAAATTAGTGGCTCCATTCCTTCATCCCTCGGTGATTTGGAACACCTTCTGAAGCTGTGAGTACATCAGGAAAATCATATACAACCTTCTGGTTTAAGTGATTAGCAAATATTATTATCATTTCTTTATTTGTTCTTGTAGGAATTTAAGCAGAAATAATTTGACCGGAGTCATTCCAGCAGAATTTGGTAACCTAAGAAGCGTTTTAGAAATGTAAGAAATCTTGATTTTTCTGCCATGAAAATAGGTTAGAGCCTTAAGTAGTACTTGTCTTATGCTTCTACATTGCAGAGACCTTTCAAATAATCATCTCTCAGGCATTATTCCTTGGGAACTTGCACAGCTTCAGGACCTGTACTCATTGTAAGTTACTTTTTCAGCACCAATTCCGAACATTTTAAGTGTTGGAAAGAACATGCCGCTATACACAACACTTCCATTGATTGTATCTGTATTAATGAGAACATGTTGGAATAAATGGTGGCCTTTTATGGCCTTCGCAAAACCTTAGAACGCTTTAGCAAAACACCTCATGTGGCTAAATATCTTATATGGTCTTGACTGAGAATATTCTATTTGCTCTTGTTTATAAGCTGCTGGTTCTATATAATGCAGGAGAATAGAAAACAATAATTTATCCGGAGATTTGATGTCACTAATCAACTGTATTAGTCTTACCAACTTGTGAGTTGACGGTTCACTAGATTTTGTACTTTATTTTCGGTTTAGGGTTGCATTATATAATCCCCTTTCTTTCCTTGAAACGTTGCAGGAATGTATCCCATAACAATCTTGCAGGTGATATTCCCACAAGCAATAACTTTTCAAGATTCTCACCAGAAAGGTAAGATTTTGCTAGTTTGCATTCTAAACAAATATTCGTGAACCGAAAAGCTATATTTAGCTGCTACCCTTTTTCGCAAGCAAAGCTGAGTTCAAACTGCCATCTCATTGCAGTTTCATTGGAAATCCCAGGCTCTGTGGCTATTGGCTTTCTTCTACATGCCATGGGTCTCATCCCACGGAGAGAGGTATTGATTACCTTAGAGAGTGAAGTACTTTTATCTTATATGTTGATACTATGAGTGGCTATAAGCTTTAAGGCAGATGTTAAAGTTAGAAACTGAAAAGGCATTAGGACTAGAAAACGGATATCAAAACGATGAGCTACCACCTCATTGTTTGTTTTGGCACCTACACATGGAGTTCTTGGCAACTACCATTCCCTATTGTAGTTGGTCAATGTTTTCTTGGTATGTTTAATCTGTCAGTTATCTTTGGTTGATTATTCATTTTGTTTTGCTCACTTATCTATGCAGTTTCAATCTCTAAAGCTGCAATCCTCGGCATTGCACTTGGTGCTCTTGTGATTCTTCTAATGATCTTGATTGCAGCATGTCGCCCACACAATCCTACACCTTTTCCAGATGGATCACTGGATAAGCCAGGTGCCTTGCCTTCTCCTTTTATGTCTAAACCTATGAAGTCCTCTTGATTTGGAGTATATAGTACATAGAAAATACTTATTGCGAACTGTTAGTTTTTGTTCCTTTTTCTTAAAGATACCTTATTGAAATTTATGGCCCTTGTTATTGATTCATGGACTTCTTGCCGGCAGTTAGTTACTCAAGACCGAAATTGGTGATCCTTCACATGAATATGGCACTTCATGTATACGAGGACATTATGAGGGTGACTGAGAATCTGAGTGAGAAATATATAATTGGTAGTGGTGCATCAAGCACGGTCTACAAATGTGTTCTTAAGAATTGCAGGCCAGTTGCCATCAAGAGGCTTTACTCTCACTATCCACAATGCTTGAAGGAATTTGAGACAGAACTCGAGACAATTGGGAGTATTAAGCACCGAAATCTGGTCAGCCTTCAAGGGTATTCTCTCTCCCCGTCTCGGAACCTTCTCTTCTATGACTATATGGAAAATGGCAGTCTCTGGGATCTCCTCCATGGTAAGTTTGTTTCTAAGAACAAACCAGTTCCAGGTGTTGGAATATGTTTTGGTGTTTCTTTAGCTTCTCTCTATGCTCAATTACGCGTCATGAATTACAAGTTTGTTCTTTTCTTGCAGTTTCTACCAAGAAGAAAGTTCTCAGTTGGGACATTCGATTAAAGATTGCACTTGGAGCTGCGCAAGGGCTAGCATATTTACATCATGACTGTAGTCCACGAATCATCCACAGGGATGTGAAGTCATCAAACATTTTGTTGGACAAGGATTTAGAGGCTCATCTTACTGATTTTGGCATCGCTAAAAGCTTATGCATATCAAAGTCTCACACCTCTACATACGTAATGGGCACCATTGGTTATATAGACCCTGAATATGCTCGTACTTCTCGCCTGACTGAGAAATCTGATGTTTACAGCTATGGGATTGTTCTACTTGAGTTACTAACTGGAAGGAGACCTGTAGACAATGAGTCCAGTCTTCATCATCTGGTAAGTTTTTATATCCATCTATATTTCAGGTTCGAAGTAGTTTAAAAACTATATTGATATCACATTCTTAACAGATTCTGTCAAAGGCTGCTAATGATGCCGTCATGGAAACCATCGATCCGGAGATCACTGCAACTTGCAAAGATCGTGGAGCTGTTAAGAAAGCTTTTCAGCTTGCCCTTCTATGCACCAAGAGACACCCATCGGATCGACCAACAATGCATGAAGTGACACGAGTTCTAGGAAGCCTAATGCCATTGGAACCTCCGGCAAAGCACCCAACCACAATCCCACTGGCACCACTTCCATCTACCAAGGTCACTTCTTACATGGATGAGTATGCAAATCTCAAGACTCCACACTTAGTCAATTGCCCATCTATGAGTACCTCAGATGCACAACTTTTCATCAACTTCGGAGAGGTTATATCTCGAAACAGTGAGTGAAAGGAAGTCCAAAGTCGTCAAATTTAAAATCAAAATCAAAATATTTCATGAATGTGCATTAGATGATTGAAATATAAAAAAAGATGATGGGAAATCCTGTATAAAGACTCTGGTAGACTGGTATCAATTATTGCAGCTTAGAGAGAAAAATAGCAAAAAGCAACCCCAAAGATGCGAGCTAGTAATTGTACTACAAATTCATATGGTTGTATACTGTACTATATCAAATTATGGTAGTAATTTTTGGCTTTTTGTCTAAAGTGGGACCTCTGGCATTTAACAACCAAGTTTCTGGCATGGTGGGGGAAAGGTGTTGGGTGCTTTCAGCTCTGCATAAAAACCCCATTATATGTGTGACCAGCAATAATGCACTGGTAAGCCCTTAGCTGTGTTCTGCCTCCTTAACTGGACCTTATCAGTTCCTTGTCTTTTAACTTAGAATGCTGTGAGATACGTAGCCATTGACTTGCTTTAATGTCACCATCTTATTAACCTTGTTGGGGTTTGTGCCTTTGTCCCATAGGTGGAAACTTAATGATCAATAAGTCTTAACCCGCCTTGGGCTTTTCCTTTACAGATTGGCACCTCAAAAGAATAATATGGTGAATTAAAAGATCCATCAAACCGGTAGTATTCACTACTCTGATGAAGGCTTAAAACAAATACATGTAGAAGATTTCACATGGTAAAAGTTAAAAACTTCATGGCATATAGAAGATCTCACATGGTAGCTGCTAGGATTTTAGTAACTCTTGTACTAAAAATAAAAGATTACATTATACAAATTGAGTAAATTAATCTTAATTTTATATATTAAATTAAAGAAGGTTAAAATTTTCATTTACTTTTAAGATTAAAAATTTTTTCACCTCAAAATGATATATGTGAAAATACTAATTTAAAAGATAGACAAAGTTTATTTATTTTTCAAGTAAATAAAATAAAATTCAATTTAACTCCTATGATTATCTTTTACCCACATTTTGCTCCTTCTCCTTCTGATTGGCAAATGTGCTCTACTTTAAAATGAATCATTCCACTGGACTCAAAAACAAGCTTCATTGTGTATAAATACAAGAAGCTAACAGGTTAATTCATGAAAGCTAGTTCAACTGATTTATAGCTAACAAATCAAACACATTGGAAATCAATTTCAAGAAATCAAAGTTTTGATTCAAAAAAACTTAGCTACCAATAGGAAAATGAAATCAACACTTCATTAGCATCATATGATCTCAAAAATGACAACTACAGACTGACAAAAAAAAAACCTTGTGCAGGCCAACAATTTCTTCTCTCTCTCTCTCTCTCTTTTTTTCCATCAAATAAAGATTAACAAGGAGGAGCCAATCATAAAAAATATATCAAACTCCATGTAAAACTATAACAGTCAGTTATATTCACGTACATCAGCCAATGAAAAAGACCGCCAGTTAGAGAAATTCCGGCCACCACTCGACGGTGATGAAGAAGGGGTAATACTAATACTATTATTATACAATGAAACCATTTTCGTTTGTGGGTGTAATGGAGGTAGTAATAGCCTAGGACTGGAAGTTGAAGAAGAATCCTCACCAGCGCTTGAAAAACTCTCAGTCTCTGAACCACTCATTGCAACAGCAAGTGCTAATGTGCTTTTACTTGAACTTATTGGTCTAATGAACTTTTTGCTCCTGTTTTTATCCCATATATGATTAATTGCTAATAAATTTCTCCTTCTTCTAGTATAAGCATTTTCAGGTTTTGCTATGTCTTTAATGGAGGAAGCTGATGATGCATCGACTAAACTCGTGTAAGACTTTGATTTTCCATTGTAGAAACTCGAGATGCTTCTCCTGCAAAAAAACCCAGATTTTTTTAGCATATTAATCAATAAATTATAATAAACGGAAAGATTTTTGTTTTTTGTTTTTTGTTTACCTCATAGGCAAGACCTGTTCAAGGGAATCCATCATATCTAAAGGACCATTATAAGAGCTTTGAACTTCATTTTCCTCGCAATCACCACCGTCCGATGACATTCCGGATACCTCATCACTGTTCCTCCCGATCGAAGACGACGTCGTAGTAGACGACGAAACCCTCCAATCGTCTTCCTCCTCTTCAACCGCCGCCGTCTCCGCCAATAACAACCGTTTCGTTTCCTTAACCGCCGGCGGCGATTCGAATTTAGAACTATCGCAAGCGCAGTTCATTACCCGCCCGAACCCCGCCGATTCTATCCGTTCCAACGCGATCGACATGATCAAAATTCTTCAATCTTTCACCACCCAAAATAGCAAAAGGATCAAAAAGAAAGAAAACCCAAAGAAAAAATCGAATGAACAAACGTAAAGAAAAGCAGATATGAATATGAACGAAGGGATGGGGGTTGATTCGATTTGGGGATTTGTTTGTTTGTTGTTAATTATATATATAAATGGATTTATGACTTGGAATTAAAGCAAGTGGGGGACTCTTATCCTCATCCACTCATTGTCAGAAAATTTTCCTTTTTTTTAAACCTATCGATTGAAAAAAAGAAAAAGAAAATTTAGCTGGTTTCATCAGGTGTTTCCGTGTGCAGAATATCATGTCTGCAGTTGGCACCAAACCTTGCTTTTCTATATATAAGAATTTTGATTTTATTCTAGTTTTAGTCCCTGTACTATGCTGAAATTAAAGATTTAGTCTCTATTTTAATTTAGGCCAAATTCTATAAGTTATCGATTTAGTCATCATACTTTCCAATTTTTGAGATTTCAATCATGATAAGACAATGACCATTATGTTCATCAAGCTAAATAATGTTGTCTCTAAAATCTTATACAACAAATATATTATCACATTTATAATGTCATGTCAATGTTCTATTTTCACATAATACTCACATAAAAAATTACGCTATTTTAATTAATAGATTTAACGACTACTATTTAAGCAAAGATTGAAAATTTAAATTTTAAAGAGCATAGGGATCGAAAATGATCAGACTAGAGACCAAATTCACACCTTATGCATGATACGAGTCTAATAATAATGTTTAACCTAACAGATTTAACTATTATTGCTTAAGTCAGTGCTTAAAATTCAAATTTTAAAAAAAATACAAAAAAAAGTTGATCAAATTAGAATACATAAACTAAATTTAAAGCTTCGATTCAATGTCAGTAGCTACAATTAAAACGACGAAGTAATTTTCTGAAAACAAAATTCAGTATTCAACTAACATATAAATTTATTATTGGTTCAACATGATAGATTGGATTTTTACTTTATCTTGACTTGACCGTGTGATTGAACAATAATATTCACATAATCATTTTAATGGTAGAAACGAACAATGTTATCGATTTGGACCCAATAATAAGATTGTAAAATACAAGGACCAAATTATGTGAAACAAAAATCTAAGAATCAATTTGCATCATAGTAGAGTGACTAAAGTCGGAATTAGACCAAATCTCAATTATTGATTAAATATTTATCTAATAAAAAGATTTGAGGATATATACATATAAGAAAAAAGTGATAAAATAAAAACAAATAAAAACTGCATTAATTGAAAGATTATTGGTGATGTGCGTGCCACGTGGAATAGTATTAAGAAACAAGGTGGTGGATATGGATATATATGACGTGGCAATGATGAGGGTCTTTGGGTATGGCGAGCCTTATCCATATTTGTGGGACCACGCGTTTAACCTTTTTTTATTAAAATAATAATTATTTAATTTAATTTAATTTATTGTGTATGAAAGGGGAAGGGATTGGATAAGAATATAGAAAAGATGATTGTCTGCCTTATGCCTAATCTTCCTTTTTGATAAGAACATTTGCAATCAATTGCTTTAAGGATTTGGTTTAGATATACTTTGCGCTAGTTTGGATGGGTGTTTACTCCCATGAGGTTAAAACAAAATGGCGGTGAGATTAATTCATCAGTAGCGGTGAGATTGACATCGATGTAGAAATGAGATTAAAAAACAATTGGAGTGTGTGTTTGGATTCAAACGCAATTGTAATGCATGAAGGTGAAAATAAAAATGACCATTAAGGACATCATATTAGAATTGATATATAATAGTTGTTTTAAATTATTTTACTTATGTAAAATTATTAAAGTATGTGAATTTATGAAATCATTTAATAAAATATTAAAATGTATCTTCCAATATTTTATTATAAATATTTTAATAAATTATATAATCAATTTAAATTATTTATTAGATAAAATAAAATTATTTTAATTTTTATAGTTAAATTTATTTTTATAACAAACAGCATTGATCACAAACTTCAAATAAACATGTTAATATATGAATTTGCATCAACAAATCATCACGGCGTTGTTATAAAGAAAGGAAAAAGTGATTGCTACATACATCATATTCTTCAAATTCATGGTCCTCAATAGTCACAATGCTAGGCCTGACACTTGGGGGTGGACGAAGCAAGTCCTGTGCTTCTTCCCATGTGAGCCTTAACTCCAACGCATCCACACTATGCATCAGCAACCTCTTACTTTTGGATCCAATATTTCTAGCCTTCTTCTTCTCTGCATTCATTGCTAGTTGATGCACATAATTCTCATTTGCCCGACTCCATGGTTCTCATCTCTCATCTGCAACTAATATTTCCATCGTAAACCAAAATGTTCGACAGAGCATTTCCAAGAAGATCCTTTCCTCCTTTGGGTCCGAAAAGACCAGAGTAAGCACTCACCGTAGACAAATACTCAATTAAGTTTGAAAATCTTCATAATGATTCCAAAAAGGTTTGCATGGAGCTTGACCTGTATCGAGTTTGCCGCTTCCGAACCCCATAACAAGTTTACCCCGTGATCTATTCGACTAAATGTAATCGCAACGGAGAAAAAAATTATTACTAGTAAATAAGAGAAAGAAAACTTTAGGTCCGCAATGCAAGTTGACTTCCCACTAGCATTATAAAGCTATCGATTATCAAGGAAAGAGGATACATAAATACACTAAAGATCTCAAAATTAATAAAATTTCACACAAGGAAGTCGACATATAACGTGAAACAAACAATCCAAAACCATGAAGCACACAAAAAATGCAAAGCGGGGAGGAAAAGAAGAAGCAAGTACTAGTTTTGTTTCTTGATTCTAATGGAAAAGAATGTCACACAACCTAACCTGGAGAAATCTAGTGTTTTCTTTTCCTGCTCCACATCATAAATAACTATTACAAAATGAATATAGATGGAGAGCAATGTTATAACTTTCATAGCTATGCATGTACCATGAGGAAAAATAAAGTTCCTCAAATAGGATGTAATACCTAAAACATAGAAGGGACATCCAAGCTATTAATTGAGTCAAGGAAACTAACTCTGAACAAAGATAAAAGCAACAGATTCAGACACCTACAAGGGATTACGGTCCATATAGAAACCAAGTGATGGAGGGTTTTATCCCTTTAAGAATCATAAAGGGAGTTCCTAGTTATAGCCTCCACAACCGAGATCCTTTAAAGAGAAAATTATCTTTTAACATTTTCAGATAAAGACACATAATAGAAGTGCATAAAGTGATCACTCTTAAGGCTTGAACCATTGTCTTTTTGTTCTCGGATCTATAACCTGAGGTACATTTCACCAAGCAAATTGCATTCAAGTTCTAATTTTGGGAAGTTGTTTCATTAGACATAGAAGTATTCCCACTACAAAACCATCGAGCTATTCTCATGCAGAGCACCATTAAAAGGATTCCTTTTCTATCACAATAAAATTATCAATACAAAATCAAATAAGGAATAATAGCATAGATATCAAGCAAGATTATACATCATGCTCTCAAAGAGAAAGTAACAGATTATACCAAGATCGCCGTCAGAGTTGCATGGATCGGATACAAGGAGTAACACCTCCAAAACATACATCCTACTATTGTTATTTGGCCAAAATCAATCGAAATGTCCATTCTTTCCCATTTACATCTTGAATCCTTAGAAGGCCTTCGATTGTGAAATTGAGGAAAATATGCCCGCATTGATTTCTAGTTCATACAAATGCAATGCCGGACAAGAATGAAGGGTAGATAGGGGACTTTGTTGCAGAGGTGGGGTGCAATGAAAAGGCACGAAAGTGAGTATATTGAAAACTTACTTCAAAGACATGCTTTTGGGAGCACTAATCGACCAATTCGACCAGCCATGATGTTGAGTCGAATAAGGAAGACAAATCGGAATGTCTCATCATTAGGGACCAAGAAAGTTAAGAGGCAAAAAAGAGTTTAACGAGTGAGATTTAAGTTTTCAGTGAGCAAACTCGTAACCATAGTCGACGAGAAGTAAATGTATATGATCCGACACATCGTTCATATAATATTACGGATAGGATGTAATCCGACATATTACACAATAAAAAGAACCTTATAAGTAAAGCGGTTAATAAAATTTACCTAAGCTCGTGGATGTGTACTATAAAAACGACTTCTTTAACCTCCGAAAATTCCCAAAAGGCAACGGATTATGCGAATCTTGTTGATCAAATGCTCGTAATAAGTTCTTCATTTGTAGGTAAAATCGAAACCCAATTGAATCGGATTATCCAATTCAAAGATCTTCTTCACAATCTTCTTCGATTGGATTTTTAAGACCTAATCGAATAATCTTCTTCGACTCGATTTTGTGAGGCCGAATCGAATAATCCCATTTGTGAAGATCTTTCGACTGGTTTTCGACTTTAGAAACCCTTGTTTTACTCTTCGGTGCTTCTTCGATAACAAAATCGTCTCATGAGACTTTAGCTACCACCCAAAACGATCCAGACGACCACCTCCACACGGCCGACACATCTCTCGACGATGAAATCCCTACCATTTCCACTCGAATCCTTTTGGTTATCCAAAGACTCGAGTTCGACCGGTTCGATCGCAATGCTTTTACCAACGGAAAGAGTCGATAAAGGAAACTCAGCTCCCAACTCTACCAATCTTAATCCTAATTTAAACCCCGACTCCAATTCTCAACGCTTTTCGTGAGAAAGCCTAGAGCTTCCATCATCGGATTGCCCAAACCGCGTAAATCTTGCTTTGCTAAGACGAACAACAGGAAGAATACTAAGGGTATTTTTGTCCGAGGATAAATTCTAACCGCCACCGACCTTTAAACTCCTGGGTTGATTTTCACTCTCCAAATTGTGGTGGAGATGAATTTTGATCGAACCTCGCGAGTGAACCAAACGAAGCAAAGCAGTGCGGTGAGCAGCAATTTTGACGCCTAATCTCACCACACCTGAGGCAAACGGTGAACCAAAGGGACCTTAGTAATTCCTTTATCCTTGTTTGTATACTCCTTATTTTTATTAATTAAATAATTATTTTAAAATTTTAATTTAATCTTTAAAGTTATTTTTTTTACTCATCGAGAAAATTTATTTACTGTAAATAGTGATGCATACAATCTATTTCTCTCAATCATCGTTCTCATTCATTCCATAGTATCAATTCTACATGCAATTCGCTTTGAGTTATGTTGAGTTAATAGAGGGATCAATTGGACATATATAATTAGGACTCAAATAATTTGTGATTGAGTTTTGATTCTTCGTCTATTAAGTGCGATATCATTTAATTACGGATTCATTCAACTGAAGTATTATGGTTGAACTCTCGCTTATTATATACCATTACGAAAGTAACTTATAGATACTTGACAAATAACCTTGTCATAAGTGTGTTATTCCCACAATATATGTTTTATCTCTTTGGGTTAAATATGTTCATCCAATGCGATCTTATTGTATCTTATGGTAATTAGTACATCTTATTTCACTTTTTCATCTATCATGTAATATTAATGAGAGGATATTATTTATCTTTAATTGGGCTACGAATTTCACTATTGTAAATAAAGTTATGTCATATAGAAGTCGTATACCCAACATATCAGCTTTTGATTCTTTAGTTATTTGAACTCAGGCTTTTAATACATTAAGGTAAGTCACGAGTGAATTAATCCTAATTAATCTATGAATGAATCTAGGATTAATTCCACTTGGATCTTGTCCAATGTATTGTTAATATAAACAATTACATCTTTATCTCTATCTTCTGGGAGTTAACTACCTTGATACCCAAAACAAAGTATCTTCCTAATTGGATTTGATAGACGACATAATAGTTTCTTAACCAATTTGCTCAATTTCGATTCATTAGACTACAAATTTTTTAGATTACCTACTAATATAAGTTGTATTGTTGCATTATAATTCAACCACATAATTCAACTTAATATTAATTAAACGTTAAGTACTCAGTGAACCCAATTAACTTACATTTTGCTTTGTATGAAAAAATCATTAAGGATAAATACAAATAATATTAATATAAATAATTTAATTTTATTAAACAAATTTGTTTGAAAAATTATAAATAAAATGACGAATAAATTACACTTAAGATACTTGATCCTAATAGCGTGTGTCATATAAGAAATGCCTCCATGTGCAGCATTTATGTTGCTCGCGACTTCTTTAACTTGCTTAGAGTTAATTTGAGTGTAGCACGTGACATTCTTTTATCATTCGATATTTGTTTTATTTTTAGGGGAGAGCTAACGTAGAGTTTTTTTGCAAAAAGAATATGATATCTAAAAAATATTAGCACAATTTAATTTTCTTGACTATAACAACAATATTTTTATTGTAAAATTAACCAAAATCATTGAAAAATCAAATTAAAAAGATATCTTTTATTTTCATATAAATGCTAAAAAAAAATATTTTGATAAAACATTATTAATATATATTTATCTAAAAATAAAGAAAAAAGTCAGCTGGAAGCTTAACACAGTTATAGTAGGCGGCTTGCTTGAGGCACGTACCGGCCAATATGTTTAATACTAATTTAATTTGTAATTAAATAATTATAAAAAAAAGGAAGACGGTGAAATTTATTATTTTATTTTTCGGTCACTGACGGGTGACGGTTAAGTTTAAAATCAATTGTATTAACGTCTTATTCTTTTGTCCGTCACGTGGTGATGAGTCACAGTCAATGTACGTTTACCCTATTCGCAAAATGTAATAGTCACGCGCATTAATAGTCAATTTCTTAATAAATGTTGAATCAACAAAATATATAAGTTATTATGACGTAATATATCATTCGATATTTAACTTTGTTTTAATGTGATAATTATATTATTATTATTTAATTTTAATTATATATTTTTAAGAATAAAAATAATTATGTTAAATTTTAGTATTTAATTTAAATTTTAAGAATGATTTAATAAAAGTTAATTATTCATATAATTAGATTTAAATTTTATGATTTTTAGTAAAATAAAATTAGTGTTAATAGTGAATTTGTTTAATTTTACATCTAATTTGTCAAATATAATTCAATAATTATTATTTATTTCAAATTTTAAAGGTTAATTGTTAATATTATTATCTAATTATGTATTTTATCAAATCAACTCTATAATCTAAATTAAACACTAAAATTAATAATATTATTTTGAATATTAAAGTATTTATTTTTATTAAATATTTATATTAAATTGAACTATAAATATCAAGTAATTAATAACTATTTTAAAAATGCCATATAAGCACTAATATATATATATATATATTATGAATATTGGCCTATGGGAAAAATTCCCTTCATAGGTGACAAAAGGAATAGAAGCAGCCACCTTTGATATTTAAAAAATAAAAACAAAATAAGTTCCCAAATCCCCAAACATTATCTTTAAAATTCAAAGGTTATCTTCTTCATATATTGTCAAATATAACCAAACATCTCATCCACTAAGGGGTCTCTGTCCACATCAAACATTCTCTTTTTCGTATAATAATAATAATAATAATAATAATAATAATAATTCAAATACAATATTAAAAAATAAACTAAAATGAAACGTATTTAAAACATTATTAAAAAAGAGAATGTTAGATGATTGAGTCTTTAATTTAATTAGCATAAATATTGTTGTCAATGAATGAAAACGTGAATTTGAGTGTGCTGAAACGCATTATCCTCTTATTTATGAATACTTTTAGGGATTGTGCATTGAGTTTGACAAAAAGGATAGAAAAATGACAGAGTAATTCTCAAGTGAAAAAAAGAAAGTAATAAAGTAAAAGGAAATTATTTGATATATCGTTTATAGAACTTTTAAGATCTTAATAAGTGAATTGAAGGTTTTACAAATGTAATATAAGATATAGTAAAAATAAAAAATAAATATATTAGTAATTTAAACACTTGTCATACTATAAACCCGCTAGTGGAGTCTAGAATCAAATAATTACCTTAAAGTAGAATACTAAAAGTTTTTACATATTAATATTTATATAGTTAAATTAAGAACAATTAAAATTGGATCAACTGAAAAATTATAGGGTAAACTACACCATTAATCACTAAACTATGGATAAGTTTTCGTTTTGGTTACTTAACTAAAAATAATTACAAATTGGTCATTGAACTATTCAAAAGTTTTCATTTGAATCATCATATTATTAAAAAATCAATGCTATATGGTATTCTCGTTAATAGATATTAATCTATTATACCAATCGTCAAATTATTGCTTAAAATTCATTGATAGAATTTAAAAAAAATTAATAAATAAAAACTTTTAAATAATATAATAAATTAAATAAAAAATTCTGAATAGCTTAATCACGACACGAAAACTTACGCATACTACCCGTTGAAAACCTCCTTTGCTGATAACAGAGGGACAGAGTGTACAGAAGATAAGAGAAACCCTATTTAAGGAAACAACAAATACATAAACATTAATGTATTATTATGTGGACATGGTTGTATGTACGTTTCTGTTGAATTTAATGTGATTGATTAGACTTTGTATTTATTTATTCTTATTATTTTTGAAGTTAATAATCTTCAACATATGTTTTAATTATAATTTATTTCTTATATTTTGGTACACTTCATATTTTAATTTTAGTTTTATTTTGATAATTTAGTCGTTTGATTTGAAGAAAAACGTCTATTCGCTCTCCACGTATGTAATAATATATATATTAATTATATACGTGATTTTTATTATTTTTAAAGATACAGTATAATTCAATTTAATGGTAGTCAAATTGACAAAAAAATTTTAAAATTTTGACAGTTGAAGTAGGGCTAAGTTTCAAATGACAAAGAGCACAAGGACTAAAAGCAAAATAAAACCATGTTATAAACCATACTTAAAATTTATATATTCGAAATGAGTTACCATGTTGACCCACAAAAGATATATCCTAAATTGGTAAAATTGCATTTGAAAACCTTCTAAAAACGCTGTAGTCTTTTATCTACGTCCAAATTTCCCATTCAAACCAAATGAAAATATGTGAACTGTAAAGTAGCTTTCTTCTCACTTTTTTCCCTAATGAAAGAATGGTTGAATTAATTATAGAAATTAATTACGGTACAGCAACAGCATTTACAGCTAAGTGTCGTAATCCTTACAGCTATGATTTAAATTAAATTAAATTATTTTATATATTAAAAAAATAAAATAGTTTGCTTTACAAAACATGAAGTGGTGGGTGGAATCAATCAAAGTGTCTATTTTTGTCTCCGGACATTGAAACCCTTTTGGTTCACTCTCTTCAACCAAAAATCACTTTAGTTGCAAATTAATGGTAAAGTTTGGATAATATGAGTGAAGCAAATCATTTATTTTCATATAAATTAAATTATATATTGTATAAAAAATAAAGAGGTGTCGAATCGGTATGGTGGATCAAGTCTTCATTAACGAGTAGAAGAACATATTTTAGACCGAAGTTGATTTGACGATCAATGTCAAAGATTGGATAAAGAAGCTATTTAGATTTTGATTCACAAATTTGTGATGTTCAAAACTGTTTCATGAAAAAAATAACCTGTGGAAGAGAAAATGAATGAGAGCTTTCGATTGGTGTAAGAATAGATAATGTCATATAACAATAATTTTAACAACCCATTGACTCAACTTTCAAGTGATTTAGTAACTATTTTATAACTATTTTATAAAATAAAAAGCAAATTTAAAATATTGACTTAAGCTTCAATCAATAGATTTAATAATTTGACCAAAATCTTCTCAAAATGAAATATCGAATGACTTTCAGACTTGAATGAATAGATGGTACAATTCCTACACATTTGCTACACAAATTAATTTCAAAATTATGAAAATCCAAATAATTTAACACTTTAATGAAAGAATGCAAGTAAATTATTATCACAAAGTCTATTTTAAATAAACTCATATTATTTTTTAAAAAGTATTTATATTATTTTAATTTAATAATTAATAATTTATTTTCTCATTTATTAAACAAGCAACTTTAACATTTTTTAATATGTTTATATTTTATTATTATACATTACTATAATATATTACAAACCTCAAAAATAGACTGAGCCATACTTGAGCTCAAAATCGACCCATATTTTAAATGGATTTAAACTTTTTGCTTAAACCAATTTCTCAAACCTGATATTTTACTTAAACCCTCATAAATTTGGCCTAGGGTTTAAGCCAGCAACTTAATAATAACAACATGACTAAGTATACAGAAGAGAATGGGGATATACATTGATGATTATCCTAAAGGCTACAAAGAATATGTTTCGTATAATTCTCGAGCAAACCCATTGCGTGGTTAGCACGGGATTTTTCACTGTCCCGTTGTGCTCATGGTAGTAGCTATTTGCTCATTTTAAAGGATTTGTGACAATGGCTGTGGTAAACAAAGCCATCTCAGCATCTCCTTATAATGTTTGCAATATTTTGCCCAATGTTTTCTTTAGCTTGTTCCGATACTGGGAGATCTCCAATGTACATACCGAAGAAAGCCCCTGGAATGGAAACCAAGGGTTAGGATCTCGAGCTTTTGCTGTTAAAATCATAGTTTATGGTATAGAACTAATCTACACACTTCTAAAGTGTAATGAAAGTGCTAACACAGAGACATTTACTTACTGCACAAATCGTTGCTTTGAACCACTCCAATGTGGTTACCTCCAACTGCACAAATATTTCTTTCACTATAAGATGTATGTCTACGGTATAGAGCTAATCAACAAACTTCAAATTTGTACCTCACAAAGAAAAAGAAGATACGAACCGGATCACTTTTTTAAAACTCATTTTGCATGGAACAGAAAACCAAAGATAGTAGTATGATTAAAAATGGCTGGTACTGTTGCAGAAGGGATACACAAAACGAGAGAGAACTTACTTTTGGTAACTAGTTGTCCGTCAGCTGTCCGCTGAAAGTCGATCACTGTTCCCTGCATATGCAACAGAGTTAAAGAGAGTTGCTGCTAGGTTAGATCATAATCATACAAAGAGATACAGGGGGTTACCGCAGGCAATGCGATATCTTGAGTGAATAAGGAGCCAAATGTACTTAGGCAATGATAATCGGTATCGGGATTAGTCTACGAGAAATTAAGAACTTTGTCACAAGTTTAGCAGATAATGAAGAAATGAACAAGAGCGGCAGCGGACCTGCTAACTTCGATCACTTACCTTTACTAACCGTGCACGAAGGGATTTTTCAAATTCACTGAAACATACACAATTAAGCCAGTTAATGAGAAAACCAAAATGCAGCCTATCCAAAAGAGCCAAGCACCTAATCAAGGGCATGGCTCTCATCAGATGCAGTTTCAAAGGAATGGTTCAATCGGGACAATCAAGTTGACAAAATTTTCAAGGGTGTAATAGATGGGGAAAAAGAACTTACTCTCTTACTGCACTGGCTTTCATCCCATTGCAGTTAACCACTAGCCTAACAGTCATGCCAATGTTCTCTCTGCACACTCATACAAGAGAAGATTTGTAAGAAAATAGACAAGAAAGGACATGAAAGTCTGCAAAAACAAGAACAGAAGACAGAAACTAAAGTCCATCCACTCATACCCGACTAGCATTTGGTGGTAAGTAAAATTTCTAAATAAATTGCTAGCAGCATGAAAATTCTCAAGTACCTAAGAAGATCCTGATAAAAGTCATTGTGTTTGTTCGGTTCATTCACAGGAATAGAAGCATACTTTGGTCCCAGTTTCTGGCATACGGAGAATGGATGAATATCTATAAGGGGAAGAAGAAAAATCAAGCATGAGTAAATGAAGCATTAGGAAAACCACATTGCTAATAACAATAAGGTAAGAGGAACGATGCAAAATCAACAAGTACTTACAAAAACCAAATGCATACACCTCTAGAGACTTGATTTTGATTATCGTTATGGCAATTGATCCGGTACCAACAAGCACCTGAGAGCATTAAACACTGTTACTGAAAAATAACCCCCCACACACCAACAATGTTAAAAAAAAGGTGGGATTATTTTGAAGTGACGGATGTTCCCTTTTCAAGTTTGGCCTAATAACGTTTTGTGTGTAAGCATATCTAACTACAACGTGAATATTCAAAACATAAATAAGCTGCTAAAGGAATAAAGGCGAACAGATAGAGGTGTATAAGCAGTGAGTGCACAATGTTTTACCTCAGAAGCTAAACTGGAATTAATCTGTCTATCGAATACGTTGTCCAATGTTGTTGGGAACTCAATGCCGGTTCGGGGTTCAACAGCATGTTGTGTCCAATTTAAATCTAGAAAAGATGGACTACCATATCCTTGATGTCCAACTTCACAAGCCCTTCGATCCTTGCGTTCTTGCATTTGAACATCCGTGTTTTCCCAAGGAACAGGTAGTATCTTTGAACATCTGATCACAATAAACCAAATGGTTTAATCATAGACAAACTATGCGATTACACAAGACGATCAGAAAGGTAAACGACTATGCAATATGGAAGATAAAAGAACCTTACAAGTTATCAAATGGCGGTATAAGAGCAACAGATAATGAAAGCAGAGGAAACGAACGGAGCACTTCGGCTTCTCTGAAGAAGTGTAATGATACAGGTGTGGTGGCAGATCGACCTTTCGATTCGCAAGCGAAATGAAATCCCATAAGGTTATTCTTATAAGAAGCAATGTGCTTAACCTGAGCTGAAGATTTACAACTTCCAGATTTCAAACCATGTTGATTATTAGCCAATATATCCCTACTCAAATTGGAAGTCGACATACTAGAGAACCAAAAAAGCAGTGAACCGGCGAACTTCGACACGCAACTAAAACCTTCTCGAAATGCAAGACTACCAGGTATATACGAGTGTCTAGAATAGTACAAAGAGCCATCGACAAATGAACTAAAATGTGAAAACAAATGAGTTCCCAAACCATTAGATACAAAGGACTCCATTGGAAAAATACATGGAGATTCTCCATCTAAATCCATGAAAACAAAATGCCTAATTCAGAAACCTTTTTACCTTTTCCCGAACTAGGGAAATTGGGGGTTCCATTTTACCACCCAAATTGATATAATGTACCTACAAAGAAAATTTGATATTCAATTCATGATCCATATAAGTACAGAAAAACAATAATTGATGAGAAGAACTGAAATGATATTGTTGATCCTTGCAATTAACCATTGTTATCATTCGATGCAAATGAAAAGCTACTTATTTCCTTCTTATAATTAAAACAAAACAAAGATAAAATAAAATATAGCCAATAAAGCTAATCATCAAAAAACAAGCTTAACATTACATTAATAAAATGCGATAAAAACAATTAGAAAATAAAAATTTCATGAAAAAGATCAATTAAACTACAAAAACAAAGCAAAAAAAACCCCCAGAAATTACGTGAAAAAAACTTGCACGTCGAGATCAAGAGATTCAATCTACAAGATGGAAGTTTGAGTTTTTTTTTAATTATTATTACTATTAATAGATTCAGGGAAAATATTATGCTCTGAGACTCTGTAATGGACGATGGAGAAGGAACATGTTGAATGATTCAAGGCTAGTTGAGGTACATTAATAGGTTTTGAGACGATTTAGAATAATAAATGATTTCACCTGTCGATTTAGATTTTTGTTCTCTTATATTTTTATTTTGAGAGTATTTTAGAAAATTTAAAGCTACATAATTTGTTTATATTTTGAGAATATTTTAGAATAATAAATTATTTTACGTGTGTGTAGCGACCTAAAATTTACTTGGGCGCTAATTGAGAAAATTATTTAAAAATTTGAAAACAGAGTTTCAATTTTATTTAAAAAAGGGAGTCGCCACCGATCTTTTTTTCTAGGTGTGATCGGACACCTAATAAATCCTCTTTTAAAGAAAAATCATTTTTGAATTTTCTTAAAAAGGCGGATTTAAGTCTGCGACAAAATTCCAGAGAAAAATAGGGTTCGGGAGTCGGTTACGTGCGAGGAAGGTATTAGCACCCTCGCGACGCCCAAAATTGGTATCTCGTTAAACGCGCGTTGTCTTAATTTTCAAAAATACAAGTTCAATTTAATATTTAATCGTGATCCGATTGAGACACGAGAATTTTTTTTTTTAAAAACAAGAGAATTTTAAGACTCGAGAAATTTTTTTTAAAACCCGAGAATTTTTGAAAACACGAAATTTTTTTAAAACCCGAAAATTTTGAAAACACGAAATTTTGGAAATACGAAAACTCTGAAAACACGAGAATTTTCTTGAAACAGAATTTTTTTTGAAAACACGAATTTTTTTTAAAAACACGGAAATTTTAAAACACAAGAAATTTTTTTTTTTGGTTTTAAAAACATGAATTTTTTGAGAATACGAAAACTTTGAAAACACGAGTATTTTTTAACACGAAATTTTTGAAAACACGAAATTTTTTAAAAACACGGAAATTTTAAAACACAAGAATTTTTTTATTTTAAAAACATGAAATTTTTGAAAACCCGCAAATTTTGAAACGCGAAAATTATTTTTTTAAAACACTAATTTTTGAAAATACGAGAATTTTGAAAATACGAGAATTTTTGAAACACAAAATTTTGAAAATATGAAAATTTTGAAATACGAAAATTTTGAAAACACGAAAACTTTTAAAACATGAGAATTTTTGAAATACGAGAATTTTGAAAATACGATTTTTTTAAACACGAAAATTTTGAAAATCGACAATTTTCTAAAACACAAAAGTTTTGAAACTTGAAATTTTATTTTATTTTTTGTTTTTGTTTTTAAAGGGCATATCGTATTTAACACGAACCGATGATATTCACCCAACATAGCGATGAAATCAACGACAAGTGTTAAACCGATTCGTTGTTTTATTTATTAAAAATTATCAAAAATAAAAGTAAAAAAAATACAAATAAAATGCTAAAAATATCAATAATATTAAAACGAGATGTAATCAAAAATATACAAATTAAATTAAAAATGAGTAAAAAAGGAAATTACCGAAAATCAAAAATACTGGCTTGATCAAATTATTTGCGCGTCTCGGTTTTTTTTCTCCTTTTCCTTTTTTTTTTTTTTTTTTCTTTCTTTTTTTTTTTTTTTTTTTTTTTTTTCTTTTTTCTTTCTTCGGCCTCGGCTTGGCTTCTTCATTGCACTGGTCATTTGGTCTTTGTTAGAATTTCTTTGTTTAATGGGTCTGCTTTTTTTTTTTTTTGGCTGCTATTTTTTTTTTGCTTGTTTTTTTTTTTTTGGTGGTACACTGGTCGGGTTGGTCACCATGGTTGGTCATCGTGGGTCGGTCACCTGATTGTAAAAAAATTTTTTTTTTTTTTTTTTTTTCTTTCTTTTGTCTTTTCTTTCTTTTTCTTTTTTCTTTCCTTTTTTTTTCTTTCTTTTTTTCTTCTTTTCTTCTTCTTCTTCTTCTTCTCTCCTCCTTACCATTACCGTCAGCCACTGGTGGTCATTCTCCTCACGGTGGTAGCCTTCTCTCCTTCTTCTTCTTCTTCTTCCTTCTTCTTCCTCTTCTTTTTCTCTTTTTGTGGTTTTTTTGTTGATTGGGGTTTTATTTTGGGAAAAATCTCCTTTTATAGCGTTTTGTGCAGTAGCAGTTGTTAGGGGAAGGAGGCCATCCCTTAGGTGGTGGCGGAAAAATCGGGGTGGGTCTTGAAAACTACCGAATTTTGGAGATTTTTCGATGTAGGACCAGATTGCAAACGCAGAAACTGCTAGCCAAAGTGTAATTTTAAGAAAGATAAGGGTAAAATGTAAATTTGAAAAGTCCTGGGGCCAAAATGTAATTTCAAGAAAGTTTAAGGGTTAAAATGTAATTTTATTAAAATTTTTTAAATTTTTTAAATAAACCCATAATTAATCCGGACAAAATTTAGTGCTTATAATGCTCTCTTTGCTCATCACGTGAAACAGGATAGAGCAAAGACTTAAAAGCGCTTAAATTTTGTTCGATGTCCAATATTTATTCTTTATTAAAAATAGAAATCGAAAATAGCTCGACATGTGACACGAAGCTCAACTCACTTTTCGGATTATGAGTTGATTTTTGAAAAATGAATTGAAAAATACCTCGACGCAGATTCGAGGCTCAACTCACCTCTCTAATGTGAGTTGATTTTGAAAATCGAATTGAAGATACCTCAACAGTGACTGAGGCTCAACTCACCTCTCGCAATATGAGTTGATTTTTGAAAATGAAATTGAAAAATACCTCGACGTGTGACCCGAGGCTCAACTCACCTCTCGCATTATTAGTTGATTTTGAAAAATGAATTGAAAATACCTCGGCAGGACCTGAGGCTCAACTCACCTCTCGCATTATGAGTTGATTTTGAAAACAGAATTGAAAATACCTCGGCGTGTGACTCGAGGCTCAACTCACCTCTCGCAATATGAGTTGATTTTTGAAAAATAGAAATTGAAATATACCTCGACGTGTGACTGAGGCTCAACTCACCTCTCGCAATATGAGTTGATTTTTGAAAACAGAAATTGAAAAATACCTCGACGTGTGACCCGTGGCTCAATTCACCTCTCGATTATGAGTTGATTTTGAAAAGCAGAATTGAAAATACCTCAACGTGTGACTGAGGCTCAACCCACCTCTCGCATTATGAGTTGATTTTTGAAAACAGAATTGAAAATACCTCACAGTAGTTCGAGGCTCAACTCACCTCTCGCAATATGAGTTGATTTTGAAAACAGAATTGAAAAATACCTCGTGTGACTGAGGCTCAACTCACTCTCGCAATATGAGTTGATTTTTTGAAAAATGAAATTGAAAAACACCTCAACAGTGACCCGCTCAACCCACCTCTCGCAATATGAGTTGATTTTGAAAACGAAATTGAAAAATACCTCAACATGTGACTCGAGGCTCAACTCACCTCTCGCATTATGAGTTGATTTTTGAAAAATAGAAATTGAAATAATTTTAAAAAGTATCAAAATTTCAAAACATATCATCCGTGGAACTCGAATGTCTTCCTTGTCCTTGGTTCGATGCATGACTATCATCAAAACCTTTTGCTTTATTGGAATACTCAGATATGTCATGCATGATGTTATCATGATATGCACATGTTTGGTCTTAAATGTTTTATGCCTACATGATTATGCCATACGCCTTGGGCTTGTTTGTCAGATATCTCTTTTCGTTACGACTCTCATGATGACCTGCATTCATTGCTTCGATTCTTGATTTCCTTTCGTGTTTTGTACCCATCCTCGAGTAATCAGATTTCGTATCACCCTTTTGCCCCTTGTTGAACTTTGTCCTTGCTTGCATGGCTCTTGCACTTACCAAATTCTCATCCGGTAATACTCAACATTCCTTTTGTTTAGAGTATGTCATTTCACTATTTATCATTTAGACGAACCACACATGAGATGCATGAAAATAGGAAAGTAGGTACGAAAGAAATACCTCACATTCATATTTATTTCAAAAGCAATAAGCAAAGAAAATTTGACAAGGTAAAGCTCAATAAAGAAAACATTATAAAGAAAGGAAAGCAGATTCAATTGTCACAAATGCTCTAGATATTCAACGATGAACTTCTACATTTCTTCATCCCGGATCTCTTCGAGCACGGCTTCTTGTGTAGAAGATTTCAAGCTTCCGGATCGCTTCAAATATTGTAATCTCGCCACATGACTTCGCTCAAATCGCCTTGCTCTTTTGTCCGAACCTCCTTCATTAGGACGCCTTTCGTGTTTTCATCCTAATCTTTTTGTTTATCAAGACGCTCTTTCGAGTTTTCATCTTGATCTTTTTCTTTTTTTTTTTTTTTTTATTAAGACGCCTTTTTCGTGTTTTCATCTTGATCTTTTTCTTCTTTTTTATTTTTTCCTTTTTTTTATCAAGACACCCTTTCGGGTTTTCATCTTGATCTCTTTTTTTTAGGCATAGTACTTTTCACAAGATCTCGAGTTCACCGGATTAGGTAACTCCTTCCCATCCATCTCGGTGAGAATCAAAGCTCCACCAGAGAAAGCTTTTTTACGACGCACGCCCTTCCCAATTTGGTGCCCATTTTCCTCGAAAGTCTTTTTGTATTGGGAGAATCTTCTCAAGACAAGTTCCTCGCTGAATTCTCTTGGCCGCACCTTCTTATCATAAGCCGAGATTATTCTCTTCCGGTGCATCCGTCCATGATGATTGCCTTCAAGCCGCTTTTTTCGATAAGATTTAGCTGGTCATATCGAGCTTGAACCCATTCTGATTCTTCTAGTTTCGACTCCATTAAGACTCGTAGAGAGGGATCTCAACTTCAATGGGCAAGAGACTTCCATTCCATAGACCGTGGAGAAAGGAGTTACTCCAGTAGATGTCCGCACAGATGTGCGATATGCATACAAAGTTAATGGTAGCTTTCGTGCCGATCCTTATATGTCTCGCTCATTTTCCTAATAATCCTCTTAATATTTTTGTTAGCCGCTTCTATCGCTCCGCTCATCTTTGGGCGATAGGGTGAGGAATTATGATGCTTTATTTGAAACCGCCGACACTTCTTTCATTATCTTGTTGTTCGATTTAAAGCGTTATCTGAAATTATTCTCTCAGGCAAACCGTATCAACATATGATTTTTTTTTAAGAACCTGCAAACTGCAGTCTTTGTCACACTAGCGAACGAAGCGGCTTCTACCCATTTTGTGAAGTAATCTATAACCATAAAAATGAATCGGTGTCCATTCGAAGCTTTTGGGAAAATTGGTCCTATAACATCCATGCCCCACATAGAAAAAGGCCACGGAGAAGTCATAACATGAAGGCGAAGGGTCGCATGAATTTTATCGCCAGAATTTGACATTTGTGGCACCTTCGCGTAATTAATGCGATCGCTTTCCATCGTCAACCAAGAATAACCGAAGTCTCATAATCGCTCGCCATAGTGAAACCATTGGCATGCGTCCCACAAATTCCTTCATGGACATCTTCAAGTATTTTTCTGGCTTCAACGGAATCCATGTATCTCAGGAGCACTTGATCTTTTCCTCTTTTGTACAGGATATCCCCATCAAGGACAAATCCCACTGCCATCCTTCTGATTGTTCTTTTGTCGTTCTCATTTGCTTGCTCGGGATACCTTTGATTCTTGACATATTCTAAGATATCACGGAACCACGGCCGTCCATCTGTCTCTTTTTCAATGCTACAACAATGTGCAGGGACCTCATATATGCTCATTTGGAGAGGCATTATTTCGCTTATCTGCTTGCTTTGAACATTGAAGCTGGTGGCCAAGGCATCACCAATTGGTTTTCTTCGTGGAAGTAGTTAAAAGTCACCTCTTTGAATTCTTTGACCAGCGCCACGAGATCGCGATATTTGACCAATTTCAAATCTCTCACTTCCCAATCTCCACGAATTTGGTAAACACCAACGCCGAGTCCCTCAGACACTTCTAAGATTTTGATGTTTCGCTCAATAGTCAGACGAAGTCCCATGATGCAAGCCTCATATTCCGCCACGTTATTGGTACAGAAGAAATTTAATCTGGCGGTGAACGGATAATGGTTCCTTCGGTGACACTAAGATCGCCCAATCCCATGCCCTAATGCATTTGATGCACCATCAAAGCTCATCTTCCATGATTTCTCTTTGACGACTCACACTCTTTTTTCGCAATGCATATCAAATCCTCGTCTGGGAAATCAATCTCAAAGACTCATATTCCTCCGTGGCTCGAGTTGCTAAGAAGTCACTATTGCGCCCCTTTACCGACTTTTGACTCACATATACAATGTCGCACTCGATAGTAGGATCTCGCCATCGTGCCATTCTTCCCGAAAGTGCGGTGATTCCATCATGTATTTTATTGGGTCCACTTTGAAATTAACCACGTCGTATAATACAACATATATTGTCTGAGCCTTCAAACTACCTGCACTAAAGCACAATAGAATTTTTCAATTGACGGATATTTTGCTTCATATTCGTGAACTTCTTCCGAGGTAGTAAATCACCTTTTTCTTTTCCCCGACTCATCATTTTGCCCCAAAGACGCAACCCATTGAGTTTTCGAACACGCCTAGATATAATATTAACGGCCTTCCGGAGTTGGCGGACGAGCACCGGAGGTTAGACAACATCGCTTTTATCTTGTCAAAAGCCATTTGGCACTCATCGCTCCACTCTCCGGATTATGTTTTCAAGGAGTCGAAAAATTGGGTCACACCGGTTGGTAAGTTGAGCAATGAATCGAGCGATGTAGTTCAACCTCCCTAAAATCCCTCGACTTCTTTTTGTGTACGCGAGGTGGTAATTTTGTATGGCTTTTATCTTATATGGATCAATCTCAATACCTCTCTCACTAACAATGAAGCCGAGTAATTTTCCGAGGTAGCTCGAAAGTACACTTGGTCGGATTAAGCTTCACCGAACTTTCTTAGTCTTTCGAACAATTTCTCGAGGTTCCCAATATGCTCTCTTTCCCCGAGATTTGGCAATCATATCATCAACATAAACTTCTATCTCTTTGTGCATCATGTCATGGAATAGCATTACCATTGCCTCCGATATGTTGCCCCAAGATTCTTTAATCCGAACGGCATCACCTTGTAGCAAAATGTTCCCACATTGTTACGAAGATAGTTTCTCCATATCCCTGAGCCATCTTTATCTCGATTATAACCCAAAATCTATCCATGAAAGAAAATAATGAATGTTTTGCCGTGTTATCCACCAACGATCGATGTGTGGCAAGGAAAATTATCTTTAGGACTTGCTCGATTCGGATCGCGATAATCCACGCACATTCATACCTTACCATCTTTCTTCTAGATCGGGACTATGTTAGCTACCCATTCGGGTATTTGGAGACTTGTAGGAAGCCAAAGATCAAATTGTTTCTTGACTTCTTCTTTTATCTTTAACAAAGATTTCGTGTCTCATTCGCCTTAGCTTTTGTTGAATAGGTTTGCATTCTGGTTTCGGTAGGAGTCTATGGACCACTACATCCTCGTTCAACCCTAGCATGTCTTGATACGACCATGCAAATACATCTTTATACTTACGAAGCAAGGCGATCAAATCATGTTTGGTGTTGTCTGAAATGGAGGTCCCAATCTTCACTTCTTGCCTTTTCTCTTCATTTTCCAAATTTACTGTCTCAACTGATTCTTGATGGGGTAAAATCTATTTATCTTCTTGTTCTACCATCCTTAGTAAGTCAGGAGACGATACATAATCTTCAAAGATTTTCCTCACTTCAATTCTCCTAAACAAATAGCTTTCTCAAAATCGATTTCGGGACTTGAAACGGATTGTTCATGTCGTTGGTATCTGAGCACCGAAAGGTGAATGGAAAAGAAAACTATAGAGGAGCATCAAAGTATTGGAACCAAACAAACATAATGTTATGGTATGATATGAGGTACATGTAAGGACAGACTGTGAGAAGAAGGAATAGTTATGAAGTTAACAAGAATAAAAAGACTATGACAAAATGCATCTTCATTAATGTTCATTTAAATGATAAAGAGCAAACATAAGCTCTTACAAAAGAATCCCACTATTACTTAGAGGCACACAAAAAAGAGAGTTAACATTGAGCATTACTCTGGAGAGGACTTAGAAACTACAAGAAGATCCACAGCAGTCTAATTGTTCAAAATGAATCCAGGAGGACAAGGGCGTATCATTGAAACATCTTCAATTGTGTCATCCCCTTTGTCAATAACATTTATACTGACGTTCTGAAGACCCTTTTCAATTAATAACAGCGTGCTTCGTGAATTATCTCGCCCTGGGTACATCATTCCTGCAGATGTAAATGTTTTTGACAAAGGAGGATATGCTATGGGCTCCCATTCCAATTCTCGACCTGAAGCTCTTGCAATCCTCCTTTCTTGATCTTTCTACAACCATGGATTGTATGGTTTTAGCCTCAGTGAATGATTAGAGTGATATGCACATGCAATGAATGGATGGATGAATAAATGAAAAATGCATGTTAGTCATGAATAAATATGCAAGAATTTGGTGTTGATTTCAAGATAGTCCCATACTTAGGCATTTCATTAATCAAAAGAGTCCATTACAAAACGCTTTTGCCATCTCTGATTTAATAGTTACAAATTTCCTAGCCACATCGCTTTGTTTCTTTACTCGTTCTAGGAATTCGACATGCTTGATCCTTGTCTCGGAGGAATTGGTAATCGAGATCTTCGCTTCATCCGATAATTGCACAATTTGCATAGCACTTATGTAATTTCATTAATCAAACCGCCAAGATACATATCTTTTTCTTGGAGAGCTTTTTCAGAGGTAACGAATGTCTCTCGCATAATCGGCCATTCTTTTCTTCTAAGGCTTTTAGGAGAGTATCCAAATGTTCTTGATGAGCTTGCGACCTACTTTCTAAATCTCGTATTTTTCTTCTTAACTCTTGACGCTCGACTTGCTAGTCATTAATTCTGCAGATACGCTTCAGATTCAACATTCTTCTTCCTTAACTCTATCATAGCACGAGCAGCTTTTTCTTTTTCCTTCTTCGCTTTCCCTCTCCAGAATTCCATCCCACCCTTGATGTTGCTTAGTTTTTCTTTCAATTCCGTCGATGATTTGCCCATTTCGCTATTCTTTATGGTGCCTCTTAATTTCTTATTTTCCAAATGAAGATCCTTTAAGTCATTTCTCATGATTTCATTTTCTTTCGGACTTTCTCGTTTCGGATTTTTCAATTTGAACATCTATCTTCACTGGTAATTTTCCTCTTGAAGAGAACTAATATCCCGTAATGATCGGCCTTTTCATGTTCAAATTCATGTCTTGCTATTTCAGTTGGATGGCATTTCTTTTGAGAAAGGATTCGGAAAGTATAATCCGTTGGTGAGGTTTGTTGACTATTCACTGCGTCTTTGTCTCCATATTTTATAATCTTGAGTGATAGTATCAGATACGTGAGCTAACTCCATTAGGTAGATTTCCTTCCAAGACTTTGCAAGATTCTCGGACTTTTTCATGTAACCTTCACCGTAAAAGCAAACTCAGATCGTGCTAATCCTCCCAGAATTGGTATGAACTATCGTGAAGTAAACCGCTTTGAACCATTAACGGTGCATATCCAACTCCTCCCATAACCCGAGTAAAGGTACCCAATCTTGGCTTCCGCATTTGTATAGCGAATCAAGGATGGATCCATGGTGCTCTCCAAGTTATATCTTCTTGCGGAGGTTCAAAAACTCAAACCCAGTCTGTTTCAAAGGACATCCTTCTACCAATCTTTCTCAAGGTAAGCTTCCAACGAGCGAATATTTTGAAAACATGTGGAAAGGTGTGCGCCCACTTTCCGTAAGTGGCTCGAATCCAAACATTGAGTAGTCAGTGCACATCCGATAAAATATCCTTCCCCTTTCTCCTACAACAATTTAGAGATCTAAAAGTCTCACTAAGATAGTTGGACGGGTTGATTTCTTGCCTCAACTTTTCAAAGAAATCGACTACCGCAACTTTTATATGCCTAAGAACTTTTGGGAAGACAATTAATCCGTAAATGGCTAAAGCAAACAGATCCACTCTCTTTACAATATTTGGATGGTTTTGTACTAAGTCTCGCAGAGAAAACCATGGAATACAATTGACTTCGTTCTTTTTCTTTATCTGTTTTTCAGCCCATGTATCAGCCATTCCTGTTAACTTCATTAGCTTTTTCTTGAAGGTCATTGGTTTGGGCTCTTTCACATATATCTTGCTGAATTGTGCATTGTTAACGCCAAGCAAGGCGGCATACTCTTCTATGGTCTGAGTCATATCTTCTCGGTTGAAAGTAAAACATTGATAAGTCGGGTCCCAAAATTGAACCATGGCTTGAATCAACTGCTCATCTACGCTGATGATGATTAAGTGAGCTATATCCCCGTACTTTTCAGTGAAAATGCCCCTAGTGTCTGAGTCCCATTGTTTCCAGATCCTAGGCAAGTCTTCGAGGTTATTCCGACGAACATTCATGGTCACATGCTCCGGAAGATTGAGATACATCATTCTTTTAAACCGCCCCTTTACTTTCTCGAAGTTTTCAAAGACCGGCCTCGAACCACGGCATTTTTCTCATTACTTGTGTAATTGACTCCTCCATCGAAACCCGATTTTGGCAACCAATCTCTAATCAACACCTTCCTAACAAGATGCCTATGATGCATGATGAAAATAAAATGAAGACAAAAACATTGGTTAGTAATTACAACAAATATAAACGGAGAAAAACTATGGAAAATCTAACAAATTAAGATATTTAATTTTGCATTTTGGTGAAACTGACCTACTTTTTTTATTACCCCATCATATTTACAAAATAAACTTACCCCACATGCTCATCGTAATCTACTCTCTAAATTATTAAACGGACCCGATTTGCTTGCATAAAAGTGTAAATGTAAAGGAAATAAAAGGTAAGCGTTTCTCCCATGTACTTATTTTGGTAACTATTAACTGACGGAGGTTCGGCATGGCTCTAATCGTGTGGCTCATACGGTTCACTATATGCGGTTTCGGTTCTAAAAGGTACTCGAATTGTTCAGATGTCACCTACTAAGGCTAGTACGAGCCTCGCTTATCGCCCATCATAGGCTCATGAGCTCAATTCGAGGGTTACATTTACTTATGCCTATGCGGAGGACAAGTTAACTCACGAAAGCATAAGTCATATGTAACTGGAAGTATTCACTAGCCTGTCGCATGAGGGACGAGTTAACTCACGAAGGCATAGCGCTTACTTCCACTTAAGCGGACCGAGCCCTGTAGAGAGCTCATGTTATGCAAAATGCAAGTGCATAGTGTGTGGGAGAAACTCACAAACCTTTTCGTTTTTATTTTAAAACTAAAAAACTAAAACCGTAAAACTTAAAGTGAAAACAAAAAGATAAGACAAGTTAGAAAATATTTACAACATGATGCAAATGCATGACTTTTCAAAAACAAAATTTAAGGATCACGACTTAATATTAATTTGAACAAGGAGTTTCAAAATTTTGACAACACGCGCTTAATTCGAGACTCGACTCTCCAAAAGTCCCCAATGGAGTCGCCAAATTGTAGCGACCTAAAATTTGCTTGGCGCTAATTGAGGAAATTATTTAAAATTTGAAAACAGAGTTTCAATTTTATTTAAAAAGGAGTCGCCACCGATCTTTTTTTCTAGGTGTGATCGGACACCTAATAACTCCTCTTTTAAAGAAAATTCATTTTTTGAATTTTCTTAAAAGGGCGGATTTAAGTCTCGACAAAATTCGAGAGAAAAATAGGGTTCGGAGTCGGTTACGCGAGGAAGGTATTAGCACCTCATGACGCCCAAAATTGGTATCTCGTTAAACGCGTTGTCTTAATTTTCAAAAATACAAGTTCAATTTAATATTTAATCGTGATCCGATTGAGACACGAGAAATTTTTTTAAAAACAAGAGAATTTTAAGACTCGAGAAATTTTTTTAAAACCCGAGAATTTTTGAAAACACGAAATTTTTTAAAACCCGAAAATTTTGAAAACACGAAATTTTGGAAATACGAAAACTCTGAAAACACGAGAATTTTCTTGAAACAGAATTTTTTTTGAAAACACGAAATTTTTTTAAAACACGGAAATTTTAAAACACAAGAAAATTTTTTTGGTTTTAAAACATGAATTTTTGAGAATACGAAAACTTTGAAAACACGAGAATTTTTTTAACACGAAATTTTGAAAACACGAAATTTTTTAAAACACGGAAATTTTAAAACACAAGAATTTTTTATTTTAAAAAATGAAATTTTGAAAACCCACAAATTTTGAAACGCGAAAATTATTTTTTAAAACACGAATTTTTGAAAATACGAGAATTTTGAAAATACGAGAATTTTGAAACACGAAATTTTTGAAAATATGAAAATTTTGAAATACGAAAATTTTGAAAACACGAAAACTTTTAAAACATGAGAATTTTTGAAATACGAGAATTTTGAAAACACGATTTTTTTAAACACGAAAATTTTGAAAATACGACAATTTTCTAAAACACAAAAGTTTTGAAACTCGAAATTTTATTTTATTTTTTTTTTTTTTTTAAAAGGCGTGATCGTATTTAACACGAACCGATGATATTCACCCAACATAGCGATGAAATCAACGATAAGTGTTAAACCGATTCATTGCCTTATTTATTAAAATTATCAAAATAAAAGTAAAAAAGATACAAATAAAAATGCTAAAATATCAATAATATTAAAACGAGATGTAATAAAAATATACAAATTAAATTAAAATGAGTAAAAGGAAATTACCGAAAATTAAAATACGGGCTTGATCGAATGATTTATGCTGCCTCGGTTTTTTTCTTTTTTTCCTTTTTTTTTTTTTTTTTTTCTTCTCTTCTTTTTTTTTTTTTTTTTTTTTTTTCTTTTTTTCTTCTCCGGCCTCACGCTTTTTTGGCTTCTTTGTTGGCTGGGCTTTCATTGTTGGGCTGTTCGACTGTGTCATAATGTTTGTTTTTGGCCTGCTTTTTTTTTTTTGTGGCTGCTATTTTTTTTTTTTTCGCTTGTTTTTTTTTTTTTGGTGGTACACGGGTTGGGTTGGGTCACCACCTGTTGTGGTCAACCTGATTGTAAAATTTTTTTTTCTTTTTTTTCTTTTCTTTCTTTTGTCTTTTCTTTCTTTTCTTTTTCTTTCCTTTTTTTCTTTTCTTTTTCTTCTTTCTCCTTCTTCTTCTTCTTCTTCTTCTTCTCCTCCTAGCTCATTGCTTGTCATTGTGGTCGACTCAAACTTCATGGGTGGTGAGCCTTCTCTTCTTCTTCTTCTTCTTCTTCTTTCTCTTCTTCTCTCTTTTTGTGGTTTTTTGTTGATTGGGGTTTTATTTTTGGGAAAAATCTCCTTTTATAGCCTTTTGTGCGGTGTATCGTGGCTAGGGGAAGGAGGCCATCCCTTAGGTGGTGGCGGAAAATCGGGGGGTGGGCGCTGAAATCCGGATTTTGGAGATTTTTGATGAAGGACCAAATTGCAAACACAGTAAAACTATTGGGGCCAAAGTGTAATTTTAAGAAAGATAAGGGTAAAAATGTAATTTTGAAAAGTCCTGGGGCCAAAATGTAATTTTAAGAAAGTTTAGGGGTTAAAATGTAATTTTTTTAAATTTTTTTTAAAATTTTTTTTTTAAAATTTTTTTTAAATAAACCCATAGTTAATCCGGATAAAATTTAGTGCTTACAGTGTGAATTTGGACCTGTGTTGTCTTTTTAAGTTTTATATGTTTTTTTGTTTGTTTTTTTCATTGTTTAACAAGGCTTCAATTTTAGAAGTTTTTGTCTGATCTTATATCATATTCTTTAATATTGTTTATGCATGTAATCTTTGTTTTACAAGTGATTTAAGGAATGATTTTATTGTCATCCTCTCTAATTTGGTGAATGCTTGAATTTTTTGTCGATTTTTGCTCGCCGTCTTGGACCAGCCGGGGTTGATTTCTTTATCGTATTAAGTGTTTACAATCACTCTAAATATTTTGTACTTGAGTTGTGACAAATCCAATTGTCAATGTGTCTTAATGTTCTATTGATGTTGAGGCTAAAGCATTTGTTGTGTTGATAAAGCTTATCCTTCACTGTTTATGAATGGTTTCATTCATTGAATGGTTTAATGCGTTTACCTTTCAAAAAATAAAATAAAATTTAGAGGTATTTATTTTAACAAAATAAGTATAAAATTTAAATTTCATATATAAAATATTAAAATTATAAAATTATAAAATATTATGGTTTTCGACTTTCTAAAATTAATAATTTAATTTAAAATATTTTAACCTTTATTCAAACTAGAAATTTTATAAATTTATCTTTAACTCCCAATACTAAATATAATTTTAGTTGCCTCTGATTGTTAATTCTCTAACTTCATCAAACTCAGCTTTGTCACAACTTAATCCGCTACACTTATACTACTCCAAGTTTTCTTTTATTAAAATATTTATTGTAATCATATTTTATTCAAGTCGAGTAACTCAATATTTTATTCAAGTCAAGTTTTCTTTTATTAAAATATTAAAAATAGTTTCAAACTTAAATTGACTCGATTTTTTGAATTTTAAGTTAATAGAATTTAGTTCTTCGGTTTTTGAATCAACTCGAATAAGTAATTTGGTTTTTAAGTTTGAGTTGAGTTGAATTTTACAACTCAAATAATTTGAATAACTCAAATAAAAAATTAGTATAAATACCCTTATGTCCCTATAAATTTAAAAAAATGAACAAATTGATTCCTTTCAAGAAAATTATAAAAATTAAAAATATATTAAAATTTTAATAAAATTCTAAAAATCATATAAAATTTAAAATTTAAATTCCAAAACGATAAATTTAATACCTTAAACAAACAAATTACCAAATTAAGTTTACCATACAAAATACTATTTTTTTTCTCTTATTTTGCTTTAAAATAGTTTTCAAATATATATTTGGTCTCAAGTTATGTGCTCTATCTTGATATTAACCATATTGTGAACAGTAATTTAATTTGACCTATTTTTCTTCTTCTAATTTTACTCAATTCGACTTTAATCTCATTTCGCTTGATTCAATTTGAGAAAACTTCAAATTAAACTAAAATGATAATACAATACTCATCAACTCGATTAATTCTATAATCGAAAAGAACATGTTTAGAGTAGTATAATTTCATAACACTAATGCAAGTGCATTTGGTTTGCTATTTATTTAACCATTGATGTTTTTGCATGTTTATTAAATGCTTTAATTAGTTTTCAAAATAAGACAGCATTCTTACGTTTAGGAAAACGAGTGAGATATTTGTTAAAACGTGCATGAAGTAAACCAAAAAAAAAAAACTTAGGGATCTTATTTAAATATTATTTCATCTATTTATTAATTAAGAATTTTTAAAAAAATTTAAAATTGAAACTCTATATTTTAAAAATTTAAAATTTTCATATTTTCTAAAATTAGTGAACCTATTTTTTCAAAAAAATAATTTCGAACATATTTAAATATAAATATAAATATAAATATACCAATGATATGTTATTTAAAATTCATTATCATTTTGATTTTGTCACATAGTGTAGGGGAAAGAGGTCAAATAAGAAAAATATAATCACCAAAACACACAAGGGAGATATTGTAGGTCAAATTAGCAATAGTTTTGGGTAGGCAAGACAGCTTGTCTTGCTTGACATGTAAGGAACAATGAACACTCTTTCTTATTTGTTCATTTAAGGTCTAATTATGCTCTCAGTCATTATATTTATTGTACATTTAAAATTTAGTCCCCTACTTTTAATTTCATGAATTTAATTCCTCTTTAATAATTAAAGTATGATTGATAACTCCGTCAAAAGAAATTTGTTAAATTGGATTATATGGTATTCTTGAAAAGAGTTCACATGATCAATTTAAAGTCCTGCAATTCATGAAAGCAAAAAAAAAAAAAAAATCAAATTCTTTGAAATAGTGTTGAACCCTAGATTTGATATTTCCATATTGATCATGTAATTTTTTTTTAATTTTCAAAATGCCACATGAACTATTTTAGTGAAGTTCCTTGACGTCATTATCAATTGGATTTCCATTATTAAATCAAAAGAATAGTGGAACTAAATTCATGAAATTAAAAGTAAATGGACTAAATTTCAAATGTACAAAACATACAAGGGTTGAGAGAAGAATTAGACCAAAATAAGCCTGCTAAGAGAAAACATGACATGCATTCATTTCTTACCCATGCAGCAACAACAAGATCTCAATAATTGAACACATGAAACATGTTCTTTGTATCTCTCCATTCACTGAATTTAGAAACTCAACAACCTTAGCTAACTACCCAACCATAATGTCTTTCGATCTTTGGGGAAAAATAATAATATGAGAAAATATATATATATATATATATATGTATAAATAATTTAAAACGATAATGTGCCTTCAATCATGTCTACTGATATATACAAAACCAAAACGATTTTAAAAATATTGTATGTAATTTAAAACGATAACAAAGAATATATATATATATATTTTTTTGGTAAGAAATAGATAACAAAGAGTATTTAGCTATGCAAAGTCTGTTATTAGTTTTCTGTTTTAAGAAGAAAAAAAAAAAAAGATGTGTAAGAAATAAGGCATGTCCTAAAATTTAGGGTTTTTAGTCATGCAAAAATTTTGCTATAATACATTTTTATCGTACATAAGTGAGATAGTTTTAATAAACACGTATAAATGTTTTTTTTCACTTTAATCATTAATCTAATGTTAAATATTAATCTACTTAAACGAAGAGCTGGAAAAGTATAAGGAGGTAGAGAATGAGGCTATATGTTGAGGATGACAGAGGATGAGGGATAGTAAGAGTGTCCAGGATTTATAGGTGTCGGGGGAAGGGGGTTCTTTGTCCATTTTTGCCATATCACTGACAATATTGAAGTGAGGGTGAACATGTGATCGGCCAGGTGACAGGTTGGTTACACATTGGTTGTCGACAAATGTGTTGTATTGCTCTGACATTCTCTTTATTAAGATAGTACAATGTTGTTATGCTTCAGTGGTGATCCCCAACAAAGAGAGTGTTAAAGTAGTATCGCACTTGATGACAATCAAAATGTAACTAACCTGCCACTTAGTTGACCATACATTCACCAATCACCATCACCTCGAGATTGTCAGTGACATGGCACAAATGGATAAATAACCCCTATAAATACCCTGAAGAATGAGGAAGAAGTGTTCAAATCCTAGACTCTCTTACTTGCCCTCATCCTATGTCTTCCTTAGCATATAGCCTCATTTTCTACCTCCTTATACTTGTTCGGCTCTCCGCTTGATTAGGTGAACCGGCCTTTTTTTATACCATCACCTTCTTCTCCTTAATTATCTCTTCCTTGCTGCTACTTAGTATCAACAAGTCTCATGCTTAATATTAACCACTAGCAGCTAATGTTTTTCTTTTTTGTGGTTAAATCAAAATATTTTTCATGTTCGTCTTACGACCCATATAGACTAATATTTTAGGATTTGTGGTTATTTTTATAACAATGTTTCTTACAGATTTTTTTATTAAACTAATACGAAACCACTGAAAAAGAAAAGAAGAAAAGTTTTCATGCAACATGTTAATGTGTTATTGTTTTCCTCTTTGGTAAGGCGCTTCCATCGTTTATTAATATTAGCATTGATTTCAACATAATATTTATTAATATTATGTTAAAAATATGCCATTCATTTTTGTTCTTTTCAAAAATTTAGGCTTTAATCTCTGTATTTTTATTTCAGAAATTTTGTGTTTCTACTTTTCAAATTACAAAATTTAAGTTCAACTGTTCGTGATAAATCTTGACATTAAGTTTTGGATGAGCTTAACTAAATTTTTTAAAAATCTTGAGAGTTATACTGAGGTTTTTCAAAAATGTTGGTCGGTTTCATTAAGACTAAAAAATTTTAGAGGTTTTTACGAAAATTTACAAAAAAAAAAAATAATTGAAGAGCCTAATTGAAATTTTTAAAATTTTTCAAAAGTTCATTAATAATTTTTTAAAAATTAGGGGGCCTTGATGAGGATTCGCCTCTGCCAACTATTAACACTGTTAAATTTGTAAATGTGACATTTTGAAATAAAAAAATACTCGATGGCAATGTAATTAAAAAAAAATGACATTGAAATAACTTGAATTTAATAAAAAATTAACAAGATTGATGATTAGACCTGAATTTTAAAATTTAAAAATAAAAATTAAATTCAAACTAGATTTTAAATTTTCAAAAATACAAAACTTATAACATATTTTAACCTTAATATTAATATTAACATTTATTTCAACACAATGTTTGCCATTCCAATAGGAAATTTTAGGACTATAATTTTCACCTGCATAAATTCAGATAACTTAATGTACACAACTTTAAAAAATATAATTTTTTATTTAAAAATTATATTATTAGTATAGCTTTACTAATATTTATTATTTATTTTAGAATTTGAGTTCCATTCTTTCCTCTAATTAAATTAAAATTACTTGACTCTAACATTAAATTTACTAAAATATTATTAATAATATAATTCAATAGTTTTTAGTAAAAGTGAGTGTTAATCTTGTAATAGTTTTTAGGTAGTTGCTGGTAGGTCGATTTTTCTTTTTGACTTTTTTTTTCAAAAATAAAATGAGAAAAACATGTTTTTATTTATTTAGTGTTATTAAGTAGAAAATATATAATATTAGAGTAACCTTTACAAGTGGATTATTAAGATAACATGTGTTGAAAATATTAGTCTTTAAATTTGGTTTTTTTTCTTCATCCTTTAACTTTTTTTTTATCCACATTAACTTTTGAATTTGATAGTTTCTTTTAATTTGGTCCCTAAACTTAAAATTCTTTTTCAAGTTTGATGTGGAACTCTAAAAGTATACCACATCATCATTGAATTTTTTTTCATTATTTTATTGTATTTATTAGAATCTATATAATTTTTTTAAGTTTTTAGGGGATGACGAGGCACAATATTAAAACTAGAGGTGTGCATGGGCCGGGCAGGGCCGGGCCCAAAAAAATTTTCAGCCCGAAATATGGGCTTAAAAATTTGTCCAGGCCTGACCCGCTTTAAAATTGGTAGGTAGGCCCCAAGCCCGCCCGACTAGTATAAAATTTTTTATTTTATTAAAATAAAATATAATAAATTCAATACATTTTAAAAATAAAATAAATATTAAAACAAAAATAAATAAAAATATAATAAATCAAATACATTTAAAAATATAATAAATCAAATACAAATAAAAACATTTAAAAATAAATCAAATACAATTAAAATATAACAAATAAAAATACAAAAAATCATACTGAGGCTTGGCCCGCTTTCTAAACGGCCTCATTTTTTTGCCCAAACCCATTTTTCGGGCCTATATTTTTGTCCAAACCCTCCTACATTTCGGGCGGGCCTTGGGTAGCCGGGCCGCCCGGCCCATGCACACCTCTAATTAAAACCACATCATTGTTAATTTTGGTTTTTTTTACCAAACTAAACTCATTATTATTATAATCAAACAATGCCATAGCCCATAGATCATGAAATAATTTGCATTAATCAAAGTACTTAGCTAAATAAACAAGTTAGTCATGCCAAACATGTTTATTCAATAATTTTAAAATAAAATATGATATAATGTTAATTTTATGTTTATCAACATGAACCCATTGATGCATGTCACAGGACCCTTTATTATATAAATTAAATTACATGATATTTTTTTTAAAATTAATTAGGCGAATAATGAAATGGTCAAAATGTTCTAGAATTAATTTTGGAACAATTGTGTGATATAATCATATTCTTGGAATTTCTTGCCTGTCCGGTTGGTCACCGTAATCCATTACGTTTTAGGCACCGATCAATTTATTTATTTATTATTGTTATTATTATTAAATGAAGAAATAAAAACGATTAATTATATATATATATACACATATACTTGTTGGATGGAATGAATAATCTCAATTATTGGAAAAATCTAATTATGATACATATTTATCTTAATTTAAATTGAAATTATTTTAAGTTTAGGATTTAGTGATTTAGTAATTTTGGATTTACGTAATTGGAGTCGGACATAGGATACAAGAGTTTCAATTAATTTGTGTGGCGAAATTTTGTAATACAATAGGACATCTCATTAATAAACCGAGGTGGGCTGATTCCTTCGATTATGATATTATTGATCGATTTGTGCGTATATGCAGAATTCTTTTTTATTATCACGGTAGATCTTAAAGAAAAAAAAAAGAGAATTTGTATCGAATAAAATATATACTTCGATTTTCTTGTGTTAAAACTTTTGCTCGTAAACACAAAAGTAGTGTATGTGCTTTTTTGAAAACATTAGGTTCGGAATTTTTGGATTATTTTTTCAAACTAATAAATCATGATAGGATTTGGAGAACTATACATTTAAACTCTGCGGTAAAAGTATTATGGAAATCCTTGTATTGAGAGGCGGGTTGCATTTTGTCCCCTCTACTCATAAAATGAGCAAATTAATCCTTATACGTTAAATTAAAGAGTAATTTGGCTCTTCTGTTAAAATTTCCATCCATTTTAACGATTAAAAACTAGTCCTTGTATGTCAACATAAAGTATATACGCATGGCATGCCACTTGTAATTATGTGATTATTCTGTTAACCCTATTTTTAACAGTAAAAATGGATGAATTTTTTAACAAAAAAATCGATTTATTCTTTAATTTAACGTATAATAACTAATTTACTCCTTTTTTAAATAAAAAAAAAAACCTCAATCTTCACTAAGTTTTGAGATTCATGAATAAGTTTTACCCAACAACATACACTTTGGAGTTTGTCTAATTACTTGCAGACAAAAATTACTTTTCACTTTTGATTTTTTCTTTACAGTTTTTAATGTTTAATTGCCACTTTTGACACCCAAAAGTGAAAAATTACGTTTTTTAACATTCATTTTCAATGTAGCTGATAATAATTTACAAAATCCTAAAATTAAAAGAGATCTATTATTTAATTTGAGATTCATGCATATATTCTAAATTATGGAAAACATTTGTGATTGAGGCTTAATTATTAAAATAAATAGAATTTTTTGTTAAAAAAATTGAAGTTGAATGTCAAGAGGTATTCTGGTACGGAAACATAAAAAGACAGGCTTTGTATTCAGAATATATTTATCTTTTAATTTTGCATATAAATTATAAACATCAAATCTTTAATGTTTATAATCAAAGATATGAAGTGGAAAAACATTTAATTCTGCCTCCGATCCTCTACTCTTCCTACTTTTGATATATAGTCCTCAAGTCTTTAATGAATTTAAATGTGTTGTATTTTAATATTCAAAGGTATAATTATATTCAAATTTGATAGAACTCAATTGAACTTTAATTTATAAATCAAACAAGTAGAGGAATTAAAAATAGAGGGATTAAATTTTAAAAGCATAAAGAGTACAGGGATGAAGACATAATTAGACCAAAGAAAAAGAAATGATTGGAGACTTTTATACGTGTAGGATATGAGAGTGGTAGGTAACTGAAAGAATCAATGGAAGTACTATAAAGAGTCCCATAAGCCTTCACCAAAGTCCTTAACACCCTGGAAAGTTTTCCCTCACTTTCTTGGATAAAAGGGACTGTTTGTGTTTGTTTCCTGAGAAAAAAGAAAACCCCAAATTTTCTCTTTTGTTTTAAAGTAGAAAATGACCTTGAAGAAGAAGATCACATGGAAATCACTAATGCCAAGCTGTTACAAAAGCAAAGACTCATCAGATTCAGGGAAAACAGATTGAAATTGAAACCATGCCAGTTCCAAAGATTATCACTATCAGATGTGAGTGATCCAAGTTCACCAATCTGTGTTAATGGTCTTTCAACATCACTCTTTGGTTCAAATCTTTATGTGTTCACATTAGCCGAGTTAAGGCTAATAACCCACAATTTTGCGCGGTGTAACTTGCTTGGTGAGGGTGGGTTCGGACCAGTGTACAAAGGGTTTGTTGATGATAAGCTTAGACCTGGTTTAAAGGCTCAACCTGTAGCTGTTAAAACACTTGATTTGGACGGCTTGCAAGGTCATAGAGAATGGCTGGTTAGTTTTGGCCTCTTAGTCTTATTGGTCTCCATTTATGGCTTTATTATGTGCTGAAAATTTGTGTTTATTTGCAGGCTGAAATTATCTTCCTTGGACAACTTAGGCACCCTCATTTGGTTGAATTGATTGGTTATTGTTATGAAGACGAGAACCGGCTTCTCGTCTACGAGTATATGCCGAGAGGCAGCTTGGAGAATCAACTCTTTAGAAGTATGTAACCGTGACTATAAGTTCGTTCCATACCATGGAGGCTGATATACTAGGAGTAAATTACATTTTGTCCTCTCTGCTAAAAAACAGTACAAGTGGATAGAAATTTTTAACATGAAGGAGCAATTTGCTCTTTTATCTAAAGTATAGGGACTAATTTGCCCATTTTTTGAATAGAGAAGGCAAAATGCAATTTGACTCTTAGCACAGGGGCGTCCATGGTTATTTTACCGGCTATATGCATATTCTGATATATTTTTTTGGTTCAATTTGCAGGGTATTCAGCTACTTTGCCATGGTCAACTAGGATGAAAATTGCTTTAGGAGCAGCAAAGGGATTAGCTTTCCTACATGAAGCTGATAAACCAGTGATATATAGGGATTTTAAATCATCAAACATTTTGTTAGATTCTGTAAGGACTTAGAAGTTTCAGTTCAATGTTCTTAATATTTTATTGAAGTGTTTTATGAAATTACTGAGAGAACAATGTTGGTTTCAGGATTATAATTGCAAGTTATCGGATTTCGGGTTAGCAAAAGACGGTCCAGAAGGGGGAGAAACGCACGTAACGACCCGAGTGATGGGCACGCAAGGATATGCTGCGCCGGAGTATATCATGACCGGTAAGCTGAATCAAATGTTATTGGTTGGAAAGTAAAAAACCATGTGATGTACCTAACCCAAAATTTCATATGCTATTTTCAGGTCACTTGACAACAATGAGTGATGTTTACAGCTTCGGGGTCGTTCTCTTGGAGCTATTAACAGGGAAACGATCGATGGATAACACCCGCCCGAGTCGAGAGCAGAGCCTTGTGGAATGGGCAAGGCCATTATTGAGGGACGCTAAGAGGCTTGACAGGGTAATAGACCCTAGGCTTGAGGGACAATATTCCAACAAAGGGGCTCAAAAAGTGGCTGCATTGGCTTATAAATGCTTGAGCCATTACCCCAAACCAAGGCCTACAATGGGGGATGTGGTCATAGTCTTGGAATCAGTGCAAGGGTTTGAAGATGAATTTGTTGGACCATTTGTGTATGTGGTGCCTAATGAAGCCGATGATAGCAACGAATTTCTCGCCAAGAAAGGGAAAACGAACACGATTCGCCTCTTCGTGGTTGGAGAAATCGGATCAAGTTGCCGCCTTCTTCGGTAGCTAATGCCGAATCTCCATGTAGTATATGAGAATTTGAGACATAATATAGTTGGTTGAAATTTACCTATATATATGGTTGTAAATATTGTCAAAGGAAAACAGCTAGAGGAAAACCACAAGTAGAAAAATTGAGTTGAAACAGCACAAGCTTATCTAGTATTTTGAAAATAATAGTTGAAGAGGGTACTTTGAAACAAACCAAATGTTCTTTGGTAATCATTTTTCTAAGACTCCGAAGAATTCAAGTTAAATTGTATCAAACATCTTCAAAATTATGATCTAGATTTTAAATTGCTTAATAAATTTTAAAATATTTTAATTGAATCTTTGAAATATTAATATTGTATCAATCACGTCCTTTTATTACTCTATGTATCAATTTAGTCCTTGAATGTATTTTTCGATATATCATGAAACTGGATAAAATTGTAAACACATATGTACCTATTGTATAAATCACTTGAATATACCACAATGAAAAAAGAAGAAGACAATGTAATTAAAATTTATCAAGGTTATTTTTAGGCTTAATATAATATTTGGTACTTGAATATGACACTATTATCTAATTTGGTACTTGAACTTGACATTTTTTTCTTAATTTGGTACTTCAATTTTTTCTAGGCCCAATTTGGTACGTAATCTTGACTCATTTTCATAATTTGGTATCCAATTTTCTTTTTGTGTGTGAGATTTGGCATCTAAACTTCTCAAATGTTATACAAATTATTTCAATATATTAACAACGTTATTTTTTATGAGATAGCAAAAATAATCATTTTATGATTGGCATGTGGTAGATGACATGGTATTTTTTTTTTAAAATGTTCAAATACTTTTAGTTTAATTTATTTATTTCATTTTATTAATTTAACATAATGAAACTTTTATTTTAGGTTTTAAAACTCTTATTAATATTAATTTGCTAAGTATATCTCAATGCATAAATTTTAATACAAATTTCCTCTAATACTAATGATATTTTGTAGCATATAACATGAATTTTTAACGTCACTAGTGTTTTGGGTAGTTTGTATTAACAAGTTTAGGGTCCAAATTGAACCTAAAAAAATATAGATACCAAATTAGGAAAAAAGTTAAGTTTAGATATCAATTTGGACCAAAAACATTTCATTACCAAATTAGGCCAAAAGAGTTTAGGTACCAAATCAGGAAAAAATATTAAGTTCAGGCACCAAATGTTATATTAAGCCTTTTTTTTAAATGTCAGATCCAAACCAGTAATAAGTACGAATATGTTTGCAATTTAATTCATGTATTTTAAATATATTTCACGTAAATTTGAGTTGCGATTAGATGCTGAAGTTAATGATAAGATTGATAAAAAATTTATCGATAAATATCAATATTATGACTCAATTAAAATATTTTAAAATTTTAATAATTAATTTAAAATTTAAGTCATAGGACATTTAGTACAATTAATAAATAAAAAAGAAGAAAAAAAATCAAAACAACCTAACACGTAAATTTCATATTAATTGTTCATAGCTTGAGAATAGACAAAACCTAACCAACAATTTAAAATAATATAAGAGAGAAAATTTTCAACAGTAGCATAGTAATAGTAAAGAAATTTGCAGTGGCTTTGTATCACAACATTACAAGAAAAGAATATTAGAATTTTCAACAACCACTCCCCGCCCACCCTCTAAACTATTACTTTTTTATTAATAAATTTTCACATTCTTTTTAAAAATTATTATTCTGTTTATTATTAGTAAAATAAAAAAAAACTATCACTAAATAAATTTTTATTTTGGTCATTTAATTAAAAAAAGTAACAATTTGGTCATTGATTATTCGAAAGTTTTTCTTTAAGTCATTAAGTCATGAAATAACTTTGAACGTTACAAATTTACGAACTAAAATTCAAATATCTTTTCTCTCCGATCTCCGACACTGGCTGTCAGATCGACTTAGATATAAGGTATGTTTTTCTACTCGTCGATGGGTACTAATCTACCATACCGATCATCGCTTGGATCTTGTTGGTAGAACTTTTAAAAAGAAAAAAAAACTTAACAACCTAGTGACTTAAATAAAAACTCTTGAATAGTTTAATGACCTAATTGTAATTTTTTAGTTAAGTGATCAAGACGGAAGCTTACCCATAATTTAGTGACTATTAACGTAATTTACCTAAAAAGTTCATAAACATATTTAAATATTATCATATCCATATATTAAAAAAAAACATATATTAATATCTTGAGTGCAGTAGTAAAATATATTTTATTTCTAATAAGAAAATATAAATTTGAATCTTAAATAGATGAGAAGAACTTAATTTTTTAAAAAATTATTTATTATTTTTTGGAGGGGCTGAAATTTGAAAATTGGTTGCAAAATTTTTGTTAACGAAGATGGGAATTCGGACTTGACTAGTGGAACTAATAATTTGATTTGTAGTAGGTTAGTAGGTCGTAATCATCATTTATCAATGAAAATTAGTGATTAATTAACAATCAAATGATTGCTTCACAAATACAGTTTTAATCAACTTCTACACATGTTAAACTTCATGGACAAGCAAAACCCCATTTTTCTTCATTATGAGTTCATGATTAGAGAAGTTAATGGTCGACTTGCAGTCGGGCCTATAAGCTGTTTTTTTCTTCTTCTTTTTACAAATCTGACTACATCTGAAATATGATTTTTTTATTATATTTAAATCTGATTTATATAAAAAATCAGATCCAACCAATTCGTTTATATTTAATTTATTAAAATTTTCAAAATTTAAATTAAAATTATTAATAATATATATTTTATATTCATTAATAATACTAGAAATTCTATCATATCATATATATATATGAAAATCACATATTTTATATATTATATTAATTAAAATGTAAATTACTTAACACAATCTAAACTAGAGGTGTCCATGGACTGGTTTAGGCCCAACAAAATCTTAGGCTTGAGCTTTGCCTGAAAAATAAGTTTAAAATTTTGTCCAAGCCCAATCCGACCCACTCGTATTAATTTTTTATATAAAAATTTAAAAAATATATAATACATTAAAAATACTAAAAAATTAAAATAAATGCTTTCCAACAAATTGAAAATAAATTAAATAAGATAATTGCAACTTAACAAGCAAATGACTCTAACAAAATTAACAATAAAACAAGAGTTGTACAATATTCAAATAATAACAACATAATAGTAGCAACATATTAGTGAAATTGTAGCAAAATAGTGAGAAAATAACAATAAAATAACTTTTTTTTTTTACAAATTTGGGTCGGGCCAAAAAAACCTTACCTGAAGCTCGACTTTTTTTCTAAACGGGTATTATTTTTTTGCTCAAGCCCATTTTTCAAGCCTATATTTTCACTCAAACCTTCTCATTTTTGGATGAGACTCAACTCGGTCATCTATTGATCTAACCTAAACTTTATGATTTTCTATAAATGGAGTGAACGGGTACCTATACCACCAAGAATGATTTTATTAAATTAAATTAAATTATGGTAGGATCTTATAGGATTATTTTTTTAAAAAGAAATTGGGTTTTCGAGGGATTACAATTTTTTAATAAAATTATCAAGTTTGGATGGAGATGGATTTTATCTAAATTCATTTATCTTGCTGTGAAAATTTTATCAAATTATATTTTTTAATTTTATAACTATTTTAAATTTTAATTAGCAATTAAAATTCTATAATACTTTATACCATTTTAATTAGATTTTTTAATTTTTGTGGAAAATTTTCTAGTATGTACTTTATTTAATCTTGTAAAAATAATATAATATAAATAATTATATAATACTAAATATTAAAAATAAACTCATATTTTAGACCAAGAAAAGCTTAAATAATCATATATGGTATTAATTTTAAGGCATAATATAAATTATACTCTTAATGATTACATAGTTAATTTGTCAATTTCACTCTTATTCTTTTTAAGTTGAATTTGGTAATCCATGTATAATTCATATTAATTATTTTTAGTTTTTATTTCAAATTTTCAAATATATAATTTAAAATTATTTATTGACGTGACATATAAGACAAATAGTATCATACTAATATGAAGTACACATAAACCGTTATGTGGGTTGCCACACCAACATTATTAAAAAGTTAATATTTTAATCAACATTTTCATTAGAAAAACCTAATGACTAAATTTAACATAAATATATATATGAATTTCAAATTAAAAAAAAAAAAAATATAAACGTATGTTGATACGTGGACTTCACCTCAAAATATGCCTGCAGCATGCTTCATGCAAATTCTGGATTAACAATGGATGTACGTGTTTAAAGAAAGCTGACTTATGAAATAAATTTATTGGCCATCTTCAATTTCATCACGTCATTGCAGCATCTTAGTGTGGCGCGCTGGTCTAGGATTAAGACAAACTGAAACATGCGAAGCAAAAAAAAAAAAAACTAAACAAATTCCTTCTTGTATTTTACAAAGTTAGGTGTTCAGTTTTGTCCACCATGTCTTTGGACATTTTCATGCATGTTGTTTTGGTTCTTGAGGTGCTCTTTTTAGTATTTTTTTGGTAAATTACACTTAAAGTTATTAAATTATTAATAAGTATATATTTTGGTCATTTAATTTTAAAAAGTTAGAAAATAGTCATTGAATTATTCAAAAGTTTACGTTTAAGTCTTTGGAATGTTAAATGAAAGCTCACTATTAGTTCAATGATTATTTTGTAATTTTTTGAAGTTGAATGAGCAAAATATAAATATACTAATAATTTAGTAAACACTAAGTGTAGTATTTTTTTTTTTTTTTGTGATGGCAACATTGATGTGTCTCGCCCATGCTAAACTGTGGCTAATAATCTACGATGAACCCGTTGGAAACTTTGACTACCTTATTCAAATAACAGTTAGGACGTGTTGTTTGGAACAATCAAAGTTTTTGGTGTTGGCATATTTAACATTTAATGGCTTATATTTTACTATTAGTTAACAACAAATGATCATCATCCACTCGATTAGCCTTGAAGAGGAAGGAGAGGAGTTTGAACTTTGGTGGATACTTATCCTTATGCTTATCTTTCAGAGGATTTGAAGTTGTTGGGGAATTTGTCTATAAAGGCTTTTATGTGATACATACTCGGAGATAATTAATGGGACAAAATCAACTTGTAAATGAGTGTTTCAAGTATATCAAAATATTGTTGGTTGATCACTTGAAGAGTCCTATAAATAGGTTGTTTGTGCTACACTTGTAAATGAGTGTTTTAGCTTTTGTAGTTTGCTATGTTATTGGGTAATTTTGTGACACTTTTAGGTATTGTTTAGAGATTATTGTTGAATGTAAAAAGAGATATTTGAGAAAATAATTTGCAACAATTAGAGTCACTGTTTGGGCTGCAAAATATCCATTGGTGAAAGGGTAGATTTCCAAGCATTAGCCCACATTTTGTCTTTTGTGGACCTCATATCATGTCCTAATGCTTTGTGAGCACTAAATAGTGAAAAATTGCATGTAAGGAATGCCATATGTAAAGTGTCTTGCCCTATTGTGTCCTTTTTAAGGGACATGTACCCGCTATGTGCGGAAGTATGTCTTGTAATAGAGCTCTTTAAAAAGCCTTACATTTCCAATCATCATGATCATCCATCATATTTCTAACAACTTAATGCAACTAAGTATTAGAGGGATTGACTACATAATTTTAAAAGTAATCTCCACACAAAAGACTAATTGTTACAATCAATGCTCACAGAAAATTCCTTATGCAATCCTCAAAAAAAAAAAAATAAAATCTTAATGCACATTATATTTATTCCTCCACACTTGTACTCAAAGAGCTTCCGTATCAGTAATAAGATCAAATCTTATTAATTTCATCACAAAATACCTATAAGAATCAATGCAAATTGCATGAAGCAATTAGGTATAAGATAATAGTAGGGGTGTTCAGTCGGTTAACCGACCCGAAATAATATTAACCGACCTTTTAAAATTTTTAATATTTAATCGAACTGAAATTTTTTCAAAAAATTAACCGAACCGAAAATTATATGTTTTTTATTTTTGGTTAATAATTAACCGAATTACCCGAAATGAATCACTACATAAATAAAAAGATTACATAATTTTAGTTTTAGTTTTAGAATTTTATTTTTATTTATTAAATTATTTGTAATTTTTATGATTGGGTTGGGTTGAAAATTTGAGTTTGGATTGGGTTTAGGGATTGGGTTTAGGTGAATAGTGGGTCTATTTATATATTATAATTTTATTTATTAAATTTTCGGTTAAACCGAAAAAATTCGGTTAACCGATCGGTTTCAAACCGAATTAACCGTTAATCAAAAAATTACAAAATAATTAACCGACTCCCGACCGAAAAAATTTGGTTAACCAACAGATTAACCAAATTCGATCGGTTAACTGGATTTTTTTAGTTTTACCCAAATTTTGCACACCCCTAAATAATAGTGTCGGTTTAGCAAGTGTTATCTGGTTATTCTTAGATAGCATCTTTCCATTCCATTCATTAAGACGTTGTTGAACTTTATCAACATAGAAAAATTATGTGTATCCTCCATGACCCTTTTATGAAAAAGAGGGATATTAAGGCCTCCTTTGATTCACCGTTTAACGCCAGTGAGGTGCAGTTGGGCTACCAACTTAATTGGCAACCTGTTTGGTTGAGATTTCAGTGCAACCAAAATTAATTTTCATCACACTGATATCTCAAAAGCCAACTAGAGTTTTCAGCAGTAGTAAGTTCATCTAGTGCAGCAGAGGTATTTTTAACAGACAAAAACTAATTTCTTTCTCAATCTTTTTTTTTTTAGATTTGGCAGCCAAATTCTAAAAATTAACTATAAAAAATAATTATCATTTTATCTAAGGAGAGGAGAAAGTTATTACCTGTTGGGGGACTCCAGGATTACGTCCATCAAGCGGTAGAGATTTTTGGGCACAATATCTAGAATGGAGGAAGAAAGAACTGAAAAGGCGAAAAAGAGATGAATATGTGAAATAGAAGTGAAAGGGTGGAAAAGAAGTAGGTAGCAGGAAAAATCAAAAAAGCCTTGGAAACCTGCTATCATAAATGCTTTATCTAATAAATATTAATAATAAATAATTTATTATAATTTAAAAAATTCTTTATTATAATAAATATTCAAAAAATTATCATTTTATCTAATAAATAATTTAAATTGATTATATAATTCATTAAAATATTTATAATAAAATATTAGAAGATACATTTTAATATTTTATTAAATAAATTTATAAATTCACATATTTTTATAATTTTATATAAGTAAAATAATTTTAAAAATTCTATTATATATAAATTTTAATCATGTCCTTAATAGTATTTTTATTTTTACCTCATGCATTATAATTGCGTTTGAATTCAAACACACACTCTACCATTGTTTCTAATCTCACTGCTACAGTATCCAATCTCATCGCTACAGTAACTAATCTCACCGTCACCGCTATTTTTAACCTCACCGGAAGTAAACACACCGCCCATCCAAATTAAGCCTAAGTCCAAGACTCATTCAAGCCTCAATCTACTGTTGATGCAAGATACAAAACTCATCAACCTTTATAGAAAAGATAATCTATGTTTTTTTACCCTTTATAATTGATCATCAATCATGATTTTAGAAATCAAACGGTTTCTTAAATCAATACATCGCACCATCCTAGCAAAATGCCCAATATTGTAATCTATTTTCATTACTTTTCCGATAGCACTTCTCACAGCTTTTAGGATACTTCTCTTGCACATTGCTACTTAAAGACCCGGGAGGCGAGTCCAAACCGTTACTCCATTAAGATGATCTTGTAGTGTCGGGAAGGAAGATGGCCACAATTAGAACGTTAAATATTAGCCAAGCACCACTCATGGTCCCTCCGAAAGAACTTTGGTATAATCTTCCATGGATTGGGATTTGAGTAAATAATCGTTGTTTTCTAAGTCCATCAAATGCCATTTGGCTACCGTCTTTCATATGGTTTGTATCGTTATCATGAGAATGCTAAAGTCGGTCCTCCTACCTAACAATTTAATGATCACAACTTATGCCATACTCTGTTCAATTAATGGACATCCCCATCTAGTAGATTGAGAACCTCTTCCTCCATTCCTTCATCGACCAAATAAGGGATTCCTAATGACTATAACAACTTATCTTTGAAGGATCTGCGTTCCACCACTAGTGAATCTATGTTTACATTACCCATGGTCGACAACTCTTTTTTTCGATGCTAGACTTTTCTTATTTCCCTTCCACCACCATCGCTAGGCTGAATAGATAGCTTTCCAATAAGATCATTAACAATTAAACCCCAAAACTAATCAATCTCTGCTTTAGTGCTTTAATTCTGGCAATTCTAAGTGACTGGGCATTAACTAACAGTTCAATTCCAGGTTGAATTATATCATCAAATCAATCAGAATATGAGCTAAATATATAAATAATAATAATAATAATTTCAAGGAAAACCCGGAAAATGCTTGAAACAATTACAGTGGTTTCCATATAAACACATACAATCATCAAATTCAATCCCTAAATTCCCAAACCCCGAAAACAACAAATAAAAAACTCAAATCATCAATCAAATTCCATCAAGCACAAGCACAAGTGCCATTAACACCAGCAATTTCATCTTCATCCTCACTCCTCAACCACAAAAACCCGATCGATAACCCCAACACGATCGCCAAAAACACGCCTCCGTTGAACGACATAACCGCCAACATCAACAAATAACCCAAACCCGAACTCAACCCAAATAATAACCCACCGGCGATCTTCTTTGCCGACCACTTACCTGCGGCTCGATTCGGCTGCGACAATAACGGTTCTCCCGCCGGCTTCCCAGATCGCCTTACACGGTACCTTACGTGCTCCAAGTACTGGTAAAAAACGGAAGCCAAAACACAAGCGATAAGAGTTAACGCGTAACTCGGCCACGAATCGGTCCGCCATGAGCTGAAGAGGAGAGTTACCTGCCGGCTCCAGTAAAAGGTCATATGCATCATTTTGATTGAATTGAATCTTTCTGTTTACAGAGAATTAAAAAAAAATAGAACTTAATTGATTAAAGATGAAGAATTTAGGTTAAAAATAAATAAATAAAGGTTACAACTTTGAACGAACTGTACTGTACTATATTTTAAAGTTCGTTTGTGTAGTACAATATGTAGAAAATATGATCTTTTATGTTTGGAAAATGCCATTCAATTATGTTATATTTACAATTTTGCTTCCTTACTATTTTGGGACTCTTGAGGATATTATGGGCAAAACAGGAAAAAGAAAAAGTTGCTTCTTGGATTAATATTTAGTAAAAAGTGGGATATTTCGGAAAAGATACTTAACTTGTGATCGAGATTTTAAATTAATTTTAAATTTCAAATTGTTTTAATTAAATCCGCAAAGTATTAGAATTATATTAATTAAGTCCTTCCTGCAGCTTGAGTGTTTAATACAAACTCCCTAACTCGGAATTAACATGGATTAGAGCTATCTATGGGTTGGGTGGCTCACTTGGTCTAGTCGACCCGACTTAATTTGTATCAAACTTGAAACAAAATTTGTCTTTCAAGTCAATCCGAAATTTAAATTAAATAATCTTAAAATATTTTTATTTAAATTTAATTATTAAAAAGTATAAATATTGATATAAAATATATATTTTTAAAATTTTATTAATTTTTAAACAATGATATGGGCTTTTTGGCCGATTGGGCCTGTAATTTGTTTAGAATTGAGCTTTGGTTAAACTAATAAAAGATTTGATGGATATGATACGAATATGAAGGCTTGATTAGAACTATTAGAAGTTTAGGATTAAATTAAAATTTAAGTTATACTTGAAGGGGGTCTGACGAAATTGGGCATAAAGTATTGAATTTTACAAAAATGTGGTGAGGCCAGCTGGATTAAACATTTCATGATTAATTGTAGGCACGAAACAAGAGAGTTGGATGAGAAATCTTACTCGCTGTCTCATAATATAAATTGTAATTATTTGTGGTTCATTAAAATATCATAAAACAATAATTAAATTAGCTTTTAATAAATATTACACACGCCAATTAGGTTTTAACTTAATTAGTATTAAAATTATTATCAGTATAGAAAGATATGTGTTTGATCATATTATATTGCATTTATTTTTTATTTAAAATTAAAGAGAGATTATGAGTAATTTTAAATTTACGACATAAAAATAGAGGTGAGCATGGGCCGGGTTTGGGTCGGATCCAACGAAAAATTTAGGCCCATTCATTGGGCTCGGGCCGGGCCGGGGTGGGCCCAAAAAATGGGCCTAAAATTTTGTCCAAGCCCGGCCCATATAAAAATACTAAAACTCAGGCCCGGCCAGTTCTACCATTAATTTTTTATATTATTTTATATAATTTTAAATATATATAATACATCAAAATATTAAAAAATCAAAATAAATATTTTTCAACAAATTGAAAATAAATTTTAAAAATATGTAGACTTAAATAACACTAAAATAGATGCAACTTAACAAGGAAATGCCTCTAAAATAATAACAAAATTAACAAATGTCTTTAAAATAATAACAAAATTAATAATAAAATAAGTTTTATATAATATATAAACAATAACAACAAAATAATAGAAACATAATAGTAAAATGATAGCAAAATAAAGAGAAAAACAATAAGAAAATAATATTTAAAAATATTTTTTTTGCCTTTAATGATTTCGGTCGGTTGGCGGGCCCGGCCAAGAAATTCTTACTGAGGTCTGCCCATTTTTAAACGGCCTTATTTTCGCCCAAGCCCATTTTTCGCCTATATTTTTACCCGAACCTCCCATTTTTCTAAGGGCCTTGAACTGGCAGGTGGCCCAAACCCATGCTCACTCTAATAAAAAACTACGAGGAATAATAATTTTAGGGAGTCTCAACTTCTTGGAAGAGATTTGGTAAAACTTGATAAGCCTCTTGGAGCTTCTCCTCATTTTGTGATGGAGTGGGCTTTTATAGAGAAGAGGGAACTTTGACGTATATTCCATTTAAATGATACCTTAGTACAGTGGTGGAGTTAGGGAGGCTGGTAGGGACTCGATCTCTCTAAAATGAAAATTTTTTTATTTAAATTTTTATAATTTATAAATTTTTAATTTAGTAAAACTTGTACTTTACACCCTAAAATGATAAAGTTTTGATTTGATCTTTTAAAAATTATAAAAATATAGACTATTAAAATGATGAAATTATATTTTTATGACAACTTAATTCTAGCTCAAAAATTTATTTATAATGTATTATGAGATGAATCCATTATCAAATACCTTATTTAATATTGCTTTTGAAACAAATTTTATTTATTTAACTATTAGCAAAATAATGTTTTACTCTTTTAAATCAATTAACTTTTGGTGAATTTGATTTATTGATTAAGGTCGTTCAGGTTGTGGGATCGATTCACAAAGTATGCTTGTGTGGTAGTTTAAATGGGTGCGTTTGTGTTTGAGATATTGTTATTTTCACATATTACTCATTAAAAATTTAATTAATAAATAAACGGCGATTATTTGTATCAAGATTAAAATTTTAACTTTTGAAAAATATATGAACTTAGTAATTAAATTTAACCAAATAAATTTAACCGCTACTATTGAGTCAAAATTAAAATTTCAAAATCTGAAATTAACCTTAATTTTTATTTTGTATGAGATTTCTCAATATTAAATTATCACGTTAAGATTCGATTAAATGTACAATCAAATTATATCGAATCCCTAAATAAAAGATAAATTCTAACAACATTATTTCTCCAGCCACAATACTCAAATCCAAAAATTTAACTTAAAACTTTTTACCACTTCACTCCACCAACGTTACATCAATTACCCTTTTTTAACCTATTATGTTCAACATTTAGATCGCACTTGAGATGATCAATGACTCAGAAAGCACTCAAAAAGAAAAAACCGCTAAATTCATTTAGAGGACTATGATAATTACTTTAAAGGTAATGATAATTATTGGGCACTCCACGTATATCTATTTTAGAAAGAAGAAATACGTCTTAAATTAAATATCAATTATAGAAAATTAAAATATGTTATTAGTTCGTATATTTAGACAATTTAAAATTTAGTTAAAATTAAATCTTCCTATTTTTTTATTCAAAATTTTAATTCAATCATTAACATTGTTAATATTTTCGTTAAAATTTATCAACTTGACATGATATTGCATATGATTGAAAAAATTAAATATGTTGAAATAAATTTTGACAGAAATTACAAACAATGATAATGATTGGATTAATTTTATTTTTATTTCGAAAAAATAAGAGAACTGAAGTTTTAAATTTTTACCGTCCATGGATCAAATCTCCATTTTTGAATTAGTATAGTGACTAATAGCATATTTTAACCATTATAGAATTCCAACTTTCTTTTGCCGCATTTTTATCAACGTATTTTTCTTTTTTTTTTTTCTAAATCGTTTGCATTTTTATTTATGTTTTGCTCAGCGGCAGTGTCAGCCTTCGGACTAGCTACTGTTTGTCTTTTTCTCTCACTCATCAATTATTTTCTTTCTTTCTTTTTCTCATTCACTCCATCTGCTTTGTGTCTTTTCAATTTATAAATTTATTTTGTGTGTATCTTTATTGGCTTCACAAGTTATGATGGACAGATGACGATATTTGTCGTTGTTGAAACTCCACTAGCTAACGACAATTTCTCTTGGAAAGTGGGTGGATCTTCGTCGGCTTTTTAATATTTTTTTAAGTGTTTCAGAATAATGAATAATTTCACGAGTAGGTTTGGACCTATCTTGTTTTTAAGTTTTATATGTTTTGTTTTTCATTATCTAATAAGTATTCATTTTTAAAAGTTTTGTCTACTATCGTAGCACGTTTTTTAGCCTTGCTTATGCATGTAGTCTTGCTTTCGCAAGTGATTTTAGGGATGGTTTTGTCGTTGTCCTCTCCAGTTTGGCGAATACTCAGTTCTTTTGTCGATTTTTGTTTGCCACTTTAGACCGTCCAAGGTTGGTTTCCTTATTGTATTAAATTCTTGGAATCACTCAAAATATGTTGTGATTGAGTTGTGACAAAACCAATTGTCAACATGCCATATTTACATATTATTTGAATAGAGAAAGGACTGTATGAAATACCAATATTATTTATTTCCAATAGTTTAATACTACATCAATAATTTTATCCTAATTTTAATATTTTTATTTGGATTTGATTTTTTTAGGATGAAAATGTTGAAATTCAAGATAAAAATATCGATATAATATTAAACTATTGAAAAGAAATATAGATAAGGTGATATTCCTTTTCTAACAATCCCGACCCTATTTAAATATATCCAGATCGGTTGAGTTTAATTTTTTTATATATTTATAAATTAAAAACAACTATTAGAAAAACAAAGCTATATTTTTATCTAATTTAAAATTATTTTTATTTTATAATATAAAAGTAAAAATTTATAGTTAAATGAATGAAAATGACTTCAGCATACTATATAAAAATTATTTAAAAAGAAATCGATTGAATCAGACAGATAAAATTCAATTTTAATTTTTTTTTTAACGTCTTTTTCCAATTTGGTCCAACCATTTTTGCTCTCAAAATTTAGCCACGATGTTCATGCGTAAAAAAAATAAAGACAAAGGGACCAGAGACTGACCACATTGAAGTAGTATTGTCAATGCTATGTAAGGTCGCACTCTAAGGTACAAATCTCCAATGCAAATCCTCAGGTTTTCTTTATAGGCACGCTGTCCCCCTAGTCTGCAAAAATATCTAGATTTCCATAACTTATTTATTTATTTAATATTATCTATTTGTTTACCTTAAATTTTTAAGTATATTGAAAGTATTTATGTACTTCTGTTCCATGTATCTAATTTGTTTACCTGAATTATTTTAAATGTTATTGTCGAGTAGTTAATTAGACTTTAAATAATGTCAGATATTATCTCTTGGTGAGGGGTTTTGCACCTCGTACTTTGACGATAGCCAATGTGCCCTAAGAGGTTTGGTGCACAGAATTTAAAGCATCTTGATCAATGGAGATATAATCTGCAAGACTTAATGGAAAGGTGTTAGTATAGTACGTAAAATTAATTATGGAAGTCACCTACGTGCGGGGAAACTATAACCACCAACCTAAGACACTTAAACCACATACTTGCAAGTATGTTATCACTTGGTACTAGGGTTGTAGGTGTCGTAACCATTTTTTGGATAAAATAGGAAATGACGCGGTCGACTCGATTTTTGAAAAAGAAAAGGAAGGGAGTCGCCACCGATCTTTATTTGGTGTGATCGGATCACCTTTGTTTTAATAAAACGCTTAATTTACTAAAACAAAGGCTTTTTGGTCCACAAATTTTGAGAAAACAGGTTCGAAGTCGATTACGATGCAGGAAGGATTAGCACCTCGACATTCTCAAATCGGTACCAAACCGATTGATTGATATCCTATTTGTTGAAAACTTTGAAAGGGTTCAAAATACAATGCTTTTATTTTCAAAATTTGAAGGAATTGGAAGGATGCTAGGACTCGCTACTTTCAAGAGATAACGCATCACGTCCAGTAAGTTAGGTCGCGACACTTAAAACTCCCGAAACTAAGCTTGCCTTTTTAAAACTTGATTTTTGTTTTTGAAGAGGATCTTCCGTCATTTGTTGAACGAGAAATCGAAACCCAGTAAGTTAGGGCTTGTTTTCCCGAAAATCCAAATTAGGAATATTGCCTCTATTTTGGAAGAAAAAGAAGCTTATCTCGAAGTATCTAGGTGTCGAGTCCAGTAAGTTAGGGCGCGACATTTCAAATTTCTGAGATTAAATATTTTGTTTTAAAATTTAAATTGCGCTTCAAAAGAGATATCTCGTTGTTTAACTTTAAACGAGAAAAATCAAGCCCAAGAAGTTAGGGCTCGATTCACTCGAATTGCTAATACGGGATGTCGATCGTTATAAAAATCGAGAGGTCGCAGAATAAATTGAAATGTCGATGAGAATATGAGTAGTGGTGATGAAAAAGCATCGCGACAATGGTGTATATATATGTTGACGATGATAAAAAATAATGATAATAATAATGATAGTAATATATAAAATAAATAAAAATATACATATAAAAGCAAAATATAATAATAGTAATAATAATATACATACTAATAATAATAATAACAATAATAATAATAATAATAAAATAATAATAATAATAACAATAGTAAAATAATGGAAAATAAAATGATGAAGATAAGAAAACAATAATAAAATAATAATAACGATGCTAAAAATAAAAATGATAGGAATAATTATATTAGTAATATAAAAATATAATACTACTAGTAAATATAATTATAATAATAATAATAGTAATAATAATAATAATAATAATAATAATATAATAACAATAATAGGAAGATTTAGCTAAGTTAAAAGTAATGATAGAGGACTAAATTAAATTAAGAAACAAAATTTCGGGATAAATTAAAAATAAAGGAAAGATTAGGGGACCTAATTGCACCCGCGAAAGGACTGGAGGGACCAAAGAGGTAATAAACCCCTTCGGCCAAAACGCGCAGCAGCAGAGAGGACCAGATCGAAAACCGGACTAAATGTTCGGGCCAGATTTTAAAATAACAAAGATCTGATTAAAAAACAATAAAGATGCGGAAGGGCTAAAAGTGCAATTAGCCCGTCCGTTCAAAAACGCGCGGATCCTCAGGTCGGGTCGGGTCACGAGCGCGGGTATGTTCAAAACGACGTCGTTTTGGGGTTAAAGGCCAGTCCCCAAAATGACTCTGTTTCAGGGGGCTATTTAAGGCCCCATAACCCTAAAAAAAACCATTTCACCCGAGTTTTTTTAAAAAAAATTCCTTCATTCTCCTTTTTTTCTCTGCAGGGGGAGCCTCCGGTGAGTGGGCCGCCGTTCACCGTCGTCGGTGTCGGCGCCAGCCACCGCACACGGTGGTCGGAAAGGTAAAATTTTATTATTTTTATATTTTTATAGAAAATATTATATTTATATATATTAATTTAAAAAATCGATAAACGATAAAAGATAAAATTGCCGAAAATAAGAAAAAAGAAAAAAAAGAAAAGAATAAAAAGAACTTTGCAAATGGAATCACCTCTGTCCTCTGTTTTTGATCCTTTTTTTGTTTAATCTCTGTTCTTGAGTTTGTATTGATTTTTTTGCTTGCTATTTTTGTTGCTTTTGAATGTTTGAATATGTCTATTCTTCTCTTATTAATCGAAAAAAAAAAGAAAAAAAAAGGTCATGGTTACACCTTTTTTACTTGGCTTTATAGCCATCTTCCTATTGCTTTCTGTCTTGTCCGTTTAATGCTCGCAGGTGCAAGTGGGGTGATTCTGGCGGTGGCCGATGGTGCAGGGAGCAGATGGCTATCGTAAGGTGGGGGTTGGTTCGGCGCCGCAAGTAGCTAGGTTAGGTTCGATTTTTTGATTTTGGTGTTTAGGTAATTGGGCTTTAGTGAATTTGGGCTGATTTGTTTAGTGGGTTGGGGCTTTGTAATTGGGCTTTAGTGGGCCGTTCGGGTTAAGCGTGATTGGGTTTTGGACCCGTAAAATTGGTCTCATACTACCCCTCTTTGCTCATTGTCGTAACGAGAATAGAGCAAAGACTTTAAAAGAGCCAATTTTGCCTTGGCCTTGCCTAGTCTTAACTTCTCGATGCTTCTTTTCTTTAGATAGCCTCGTTTCTAGTCCATCGCACTTTGTTGCTTTGATCCACTCCATTGCTGCAACTTCAGAGGTATAGGACTCTTTGTTTTAATTTGCTAACTTCAATCCTCCCCGTAACCACGTGAATCGCCAAATCTATTATCTTCAATCCGATCCCAACAAATTGTGGATTGTCGATCGATGTCTTCGATTTGCTTCCTACAACGTCAAGAATGTCAAATCTGCTTTCTTTAATCTGATCCCTACAAACTCAAGGATCACTAGACTGATGCCTTCGATCTGCTTCCTACAACTTCAGGATTGTCAGATCTACTTTCTTCAATCTGATCCCTACAAACTCAGGGATCACCAGACTGATGCCTTCGATCTGCTTTCTGCAACTTCAGGAATGTCAGATCTACTTTCTTCAATCTGATCCCTACAAACTCAAGGATCACCAGACAGATGCCTTCGATCTGCTTTCTGCAACTTTAGGAATGTCAGATCTACTTTTTTTAATCTGATCCCTACAAACTCGTGGATCACCAGATCGATGCTCGCGATCCGCTTCTCGCAACTTCGGGGAATGTCGATCCGCTTTCTTCGATCCGATCCCGCAAACTCGGGATTACCAGATCGAATCTTCGATCCGCTCTCGCAACTTCGGAATGTCAATCGCTATCTTCAATCTGATCCCCGCAAACTCAAGGACCACCACCGATATCTTCGATCCGCTTCCGCAACTTCGGGAAGGTCAAATCGCTATCTTCAACTGATCCGCAAACTCAAAGACCACCATCGATATCTTCGATCCGCTTCCGAACTCGCGGAAGGTCAAACTGCTATCTTCAACTGATCCCGCAAACTCAAAGATCACCACCGATATCCGCGATCCGCTTCCCGCAACTTCGGAAGGTCAAATCTACTATCTTCAACTGATTCTGTTATTTCAATCGATCCTCGCGAACTAGGGGATCCCTAGACCGATGTCTTCGATTTGCTTTCCGCAACTTCAGAAATATCAAATCTGCTATCTTCAATCTGATCCCAACAAACTCGGGGATCACCAGATCGAATCTTCGATCCGCCTCGCAACTTCAAGAATGTCAAATCGCTATCTTTAATCGATCCTCGCAAACTCGGGATCACCGGATCGAATCTTCGATCCGCTTCCGCAACTTCGTGAAGGTTAAATCGCTATCTTCAATCCGATCCCCGCAAACTCAAGGATCACTAGATCAATCTTCGATTTGCTTCCTGCAACTTCAGGAAGGTCAAATCTGCTATCTTCAATCTGATCCCTGCAAACTCAAGGATCACCAGACTGAATCTTCGATATGCTTCCTGCAACTTCAGGAAGGTCAAATTTGCTATTCCCTCACCTGTCTCTATAGTGTCCTTTTAAGGACATAACCTGTAGAATGAGTACATGCTCATGCCAAATGATTAGGATGCCATGATTGGAATGAGTCAAAATGTTATGAGTATGATTCCTATTCAAGGTGTTATCACTCATTTATCTGTCAAGATTTTATCTTCATTTCCTCAAAGAACTGCTTTGCATGAATGACTTGTCCTGTGGAAATTCCAAAACCCATTTTAGGCCTCGGAACACGGGCCTGCCTTGACTTCTAACTGTCTTCCCCGAGAGTCACAACTCCTACTTGAAGAATACTCGACTTGGTTCGTTTTGGATTCGTTCTTCAACAATTTAGGGTTTTTGAATCTTTCCTTATCGAAAATTGACCTGTCATACTTTTTCTAAGTGACCAAGTAACATTATTCACCCTGCCACAATTACTGAATTAGGCGAGGAACTTTAAAGAACATTTAAGACCCCCTTTCTCCAATGTCTTTATCCTGTGTTCGTGGAAATTCTAAACAAATGTTCTGTTTCGGTTTCCTGTTTTATCTAGAGATTCCAAAGTGATACGTAGAACTTTCCTTTGTGAAATCGTTAGTTTATCAATTATTGTTTCAATGCAGCATGTTAATGATGGGTAACAGTAGGTCAATTTCGAAGAGAATTAAAATGAATTATCTATGAAACAAAGAAAATTGACTAGGGACATATCCTTTTTTACGGAGAAAAAGAATCCAAAAATGGTAAAATAAACAACATGGATCAGACGCCCTAGACATCGCCAATTGGGCGCCTATATACAAACTTCAAGAAGACGCTTTGAGCTTGTCATGTGTTTTAAGACTCAAAGTATTTTATCGATGCCCGATATGCAACGTGCTTCCTCTTTGTTGATTCTATATACCGCAAGATCGCTAATTGTCCATTCAAAATTTGAGCCGCCTTTTCGGTTTTCAACTCAAAAAGCCCTTTGGTCTCAAGGTGCCCTTGCGGGTTTTCACTTGGCCTCTATTTTTTTGAAGTCTCAAAGTGCCCTTTGCGAGTTTTCACCTTGGCCTCTTTCATTTCAAGCAAAGTAATTTTTAACTGAATCTGAGTTCAAAGGGTTAGGCAAACTTTTCCCGTCCATCTCGATCGAGAATCGTGCCATTCCCAGAAAACTTTCTTTACCACATAGGGCCCTTCCAGCTCGCATCCATTTTCCTCTCAGAATCCTTTTGTATGGGAAAGATCTTTTTCAAAGACGAGGTCCTCTTCGTGGAATTCCTGGCGAACCTTTTTGTCGTAAGCTCGTATCATTCGCTTTGGTACATCCGACCGTGATGGATAGCCCTCAATCTCTTTTCTTCAATTAAGTTCAATCGATCATATCGAGCCGGATCCATTCACCTCATCCACTTCACCGACAATACCAAGAGAAGGTATTTTCATTTCAATAGGTAGAATCGCCTCCATCCTATAGACTAATGAGAAAGGTGTTACCCAAGAGAGGTTCTGATTTTTCGATAAGCATAGAAAAGCGAACGGTAATTTTTTATGCCAATCTTTGTAAGTCTCAGCCATCTTTCCAACTATCTTTTTGATGTTTTTATTAGCCGCTTCCACTGCCCCATTTATTTTTGGACGATACGGAGACGAATTGTGGTGTTTAATATTGAACTGGCTGCAAACTCCCGCTATCGTACTGTTGTTTAGGTTCAATGCGTTGTCCGATATGATCCTCTCAGCATTCCATATCGACAAATGATTTCTTCTTCAAGAATCGATCGATCACGACTTAGTGACGTTGGCATATGAGGCGTGCTTCTACCCACTTGGTGAAGTAGTCGATGACCACGAAGATGAATCGATGCCCATTTGAAGCTTTCTTGAGATTGGTCCAATGACATCCATGCCCCACATGGAAAATGGCCATGGGAAAGTCATAACGTAAAGGTGATTTGAGGTACATGAATCTTGTCTCCATAAACCGCATTTATGACATTTTTTGGCATAGTTGATGCGTCTCCTTCCATGGTGGACCAATAATATCCAAACCTTATTATATGTCCGCCATTGTGAAACCATTGGCGTGAGTTCATGACGCCTTCATGGACTTCTTCCAGATTAACTTAGCTTGGCAGCATCCACACATCTCAAGAGCACTTGATCTTTCCTTTTCTTGTATAGGACTTCTCCATCCAGGATGTATTCACAAGCTAGTCTTCTCAACGTCCTTTTATCGTTCTCAGTTGCTTGGTCCGGGTACTCACGATTTTTCACGTACCGCAGTATATCATGGTACCATGGTAGGCCAGTTTTCTCATCTTCCTCAATATTGTAGCAATGGGTTGGGTTCTGATGAATGCTTATTCGTATAGGCTTCATATCCTCATTCTTATTTATTCAGACCATGGAGGCTAAGGTGGCCAGAGCATCAACCATTTGGTTTTTGTCTCTGGGTAAATAGCGGAAAGCGACGTCGTCAAACTCTCTGATCAACTCTTGGGCCAATCTTTTGTAGATGGCCGCCTTTGATCCTCGGTTTCCCATTCCCTTTAAGTTGATAGATTACGAGGCGTAATCTCCATACACTTCCAATACTCGATTTTATGCTCGATAGTGGCACGGAGACCCATGATGCAAGCTTCATATTCAGCCATATTATTAGTGCAATTGAAATCCAGTTTACAAGCAAATGGGTAATGGTCTCCTTTTGGGGATATCAGAACCGCCCCAATTCCATTACCCACGGCATTTGATGCTCCGTCAAAATTCAACTTCCAAGGATGATCTTCTGAGGCACCCTCTCCAGTGTTTGCCACATACATCAAATCTTCATTAGGGAAATCGAAGTCTAAAGGCTCGTAATCTTCAAGGGCTCTACTGGCTAAAAAGTCTGCTATTGCACTCCCTTTTACTACCTTTTGGTTTACATAGACTATGTCGAATTCAGAAAGTAGAATCTGCCATCTAGCCATCCTTCCGTTCAAAGAGGTAGACTCCATCATCTATTTCAGAGGATCTAGCTTCGAGATGAGCCATGTCGTATGATACAACATATACTGCCTCAATCTTTGAGTTGTCCAAATCAAGCCACAACATAGTTTCTCGATCGGTAAGTACCTTGTTTCACACTCAGTGAATTTTTTACTAAGGTAGTATATTGCCTTCTCACTTTTTCCCAAATCGTCATCTTGACTCAAGCACACATCCCATTGAATTATCGAGCAATCACAAATAAAGGATTAACGGCCACCGGATGAGGCGGTGTCAATCTTCGGGCATTGGACAAGTATTGCTTTACTTTGTCAAAAGTCTTCCGCATTCTTCATCCCACGCGTGCGGATTATGCTTTCTTAAGAAGACGAAATATGGGGTCACATTTCTCAGTCAGTTGTGAAATGAACCGAGCGATGTAGTTTAGCCTTCCTAAGAAACCTCCAACTTCTCTTTGGGTACATGGTGGAGGCAACTCTTGTATGGCCTTGACTTTGTCTGGGTCAACCTCAATCCCCTTTTTACTGACCACGAATCCGAGCAACTTCCCAGACCGAGCTCCTAAAAGGTTCACTTTGCTGGATTAAGTTTTAGCTGGAATTTCCTAAATCTCAAGAATAGTTTCCTTAAGACCTGCACATGTTCCTTTACAGTTTCAAACTTGGCGATCATATCGTCGACATAAACCTCAATTTCTTTATGCATCATGTCGTGAAATAGGGTTACCATGGCTCTCTGATATGTTGCTCCCGTGTTTTTTAGCCCAAACGGCATCACCTTGTAGTAAAACGTCCCCCACATGGTCACAAATGTTATCTTATCCATATCTTCAGGATGCATCTTTATTTGGTTGTATCCTGAGAAACCATCCATGAAGGAGAACAACGAATAGCCCGTCGTATTGTCTACTAAGGTGTCGATGTGAGGCAACGAGAAATTATCTTTCGAGCTAGCCTTGTTTAGATCCCTGTAGTCTACGCACATTCGCACTTTCCCAACTTTCTTAGGGACAGGGATGATATTAGCCACCTAATCTGACTACTTAACCACTTGCAAAAATTCGGCGTTAAATTGTTTCTCGACTTCTTCTTTTATTTTTAACAAAACATCCGATCTCATTCTTCGAAGCTTCTGTTGGACGGGCTTGTATTCTTCTTTTATGGGCAAATTGGTGTAATCGCGATATCAGTGCTTAATCCGCATCTCTTGATACGACCACGAATACATCCTTAAATTTTGGAGTAACTCGATGAGGTCTCGCTTGGTCTCGCCAGTGATACAAGCTCGATCTTCACTTCTTGTCCTTCTCCGTGTTCACCACTTCCAATCGACTCTTTATGCGGAGGATATGTTTTTCTTCTTGCTTACCATTCTCAACAAATCTAGAGGCAAGTCATATTCTCTGTCACTTTCAAAATCCTGAGATTCCTCTAAACACATGTCTTGTTTGAAACGGACCTCGAATCAGTAGTATCATTGCTCATATCATTGATGGCTAGGGACCTGTGATGGGTACCAAGGGATGTACAAAGAATGAATGAATTGAAGAATAACTATTCACATGATATGAATGAGAACAAGAAATGAAAAAAGTTTGTTAGAATTAAAGATGCATTTCATTGAAACAAAATATCCGAACATGAGCCTATTTCACAAAAGAAATCTCATTGTTTCTAGGCTTAAAACAATGAGTGCGTTCAATATTACTCAGATAATCTCTAAAACTACAGAAATTCCTCTGCAATTCAATTATTCGAATGCTTTTGTGTTCGACGGCGAATGTCTAATGTGTTTCTTTGATCGCTTTCCTCGTCGTGTATGGCATTGATGTGAGAAAGATTCTCCGGTAGATTATTCCTCCCGACACGAAGTTGTACGGATATGTGAGGAATGTCATTGATTCCCACTTGATGTCCTCTCCGCTCAACCTTGCCCTTCTTCTTTCTTGTTTCTCTCTATTTCCTCCTCATTTGTTTTGCATCCGGTTTGAAACCTAAGCCAAAACGGTCTCTCTTCTCTTTCAACATCGGGATCTGAACTTTTTCTTGGAGACGTTTGCCCAATCCCTTTCCTGGTAGAGCTCCTTTTCCTATCATCATTCGTAGGCCCATCCTCGTGGTCTTGGATAGCTTAGGCACCGGGACTTTATTCCCCTCCGATATAAAAGTAGTATTTACGAACTCTAAGAATCGAAAGGAACATTCAACGGCCTCCTCACTTGTTTCTAGATATGGCGCTTCATTGGTAACAGTTGCTATGATGTCTTCTTCGCTTATAGTTACCAGTTGATTTTCGTTACAAATTCAGTTTTCAGTGCGATAGGCACAAAGACCGCCGAATGAATCCGTGGCCTTTCCAACAAGCGGTTGTAAGAGGGCTTGATGTCCATGACTAAAAATCTACTTCATATGTGTTAGTCCGATCAATAATGGCACGCCTATTCTTCCCATCACTCTTCTTTCGGTGCCATCAAATGCTCTTACTATGTTCGCATGCTTTCATGTGAGAGCGTCTATAGGCAACCTCCTACAGTAGCCAAAGGTAAGACATTTAAAGTTGATCCATTATCTATTAACACACTTGGCAGAGTGTATCCCTTGCAACAGTAGTTATGTGCAAGGCTTTTGTTGATCCCATGCCCTCGATGGGATTTCATCATCATCAAGTAAGTAAAATTATCGCACTTATGTTACTAACCGACGATCCAATTTATTAACGGATATATCCTTAGTAACATAAGTTTTATTCAAGATTTCATCTGCTTCACTTGCACTTCGAGCTTAATAAATAGGCTAGTACGGATATGCGAAATGATTGTTTGCGCAATGTTTCTACCACGCTTATACATTGTGTTTCAAGAATTTCAAGAATTCTTTGGCGTCCTTCTCTTTTACGGGTCCGTTGACAAGGGCTTCGGGTTCTTTTTTCTACCAACAAGACAAATTTTGGTTTCACTAGTTCTGCTCTTTTGTTCTTAGGGTCGTACCGCTTCTCACTGCACGTATAGGACCTTTTATTCTTGACTTCCTCAGAAATGCTAGTGGAGCTTTCTGCCCTTGGTATCATCACATTACAATTGTAGTCCCAGGGTACCTTTTTACTGTCTTTATAGGGAAAAGAAGTAGGTCTCTAAATTATAATCTTCGGCCTTCCCTGTATCCCGCCTTCCGTGTTTCACGAGATGATGATTCTTGGGTAATTGACTCCAGGCTTCATCAATTCTTCCTCGGTCGCACATACATTCCTTTCCTCTACTCTTTCTTCATAAAACTTCAGTTCCTTGTTGTCCATAAACTGGGCACATTCTTGAATCTCGTGCCCTTTTGTTTTATGGAGTTCACAGTAGTTCTTTGTATACCTCCAGTTTTTCGCAGGATCTGAATCTGTCAATCCTCTCTTTGCCATTTCCTCCCAGACTACTCCCAATGGGGTCTTTACCTCCGTAACGTCCTTCTTGATCTTTTTCACCACCTCCTCGCCAATCGTATTTACCCCTCTACCCTCGTGATTGGGTAGTGAGTTCCCCTTTTTTATCAAGTCGTCGAGTGTTATGACCTCCATCTTTATTAGCCTCTCGACTACCTTTTTAAAGGTGAGGCAATTCTCTATTGAATGCCCCGCCACCCCTGCATAGTAATCGCATTGAGCATTAGGGTCGTACCACTTAGGGCATGGAGGTTGCAATGGTTACAGATAGAACGGGGATACGATATGTTCGTTGAACAAGGTCTAGTATAGCTCATTGTATGTTATTGGAATTGGCGTGAATTGAATTTTTTCAGCGTTCGGTCTAGTTACCGATTCCTGTCTTGCCGGTCTTTGTTGTCTAGAGGTGACTGCCTTTGGCCGATTAATCGTGATCACCTTGTGTGTGCTAACGTTATTTACTTTACCGTCCTTCTTCTTAGGAGCGGCCCTTCTAGCGCTTTCTCCCGCCTCGATCTTACCACCCCTTATGGCATGTTCGATCATCTCTCCCGCTATTACTATGTCGGCGAAGCTTTTAGTCGTACTCCCTATCATATGAGTTATGAAAAGAGTCTTTAGGGTGTTAATGAAAAGCATGGTAGTCTCTTTTTCTAAGAGGGGCGGTTGGACCTGCATGGCGACCTCCTTCCATCTTTGCGCGTATTGTCCGAAACTTTCATTTTGTCTTTTTTCTATGCTTTGCAAAGTAATTCTATCTGGTGCCATGTCCGTAACGTGGCTGTAATGCTTTAGAAATGCTTGAGCCAGATTTCTTCAGGAACTAATGTTGGCCTGACTAAGCTGGTTATACCATCTAGCAGCCGCACCCATTAAACTTTCTTGGAAATAGTGAATTAAGAGTTGATCATTGTTCACGTAGCCAGCCATTCGCCTACAGAACATGGTGATGTGAGCCTCCGGGTAGCTAGTCCCACTGTATTTTTCAAATTCGGGCATTTTAAACTTATGAGGCAAAGACCAAATCCGAACCGGACTTAAATCTTTTGCGCCAATCCCATGATGATGATCGATATTTTCTAAATACTTGAATTTTTCTTCCATTTATTTGCAAAGATCCTCTAACCGCCTTGTAGATTCTTCTCTGGACCCCATTTTCTCTGCCATATCTAAATCAGGTATAATAGGATTGGCCGAGTTATCTCCTGGTTGTGATCCGGAGCCTGCGTGGAAGCTCATGGGAGGTCTAGCGTCGTCCTATCCTTGTTGGGGCCTGATCGCAACTGGTGGCCTTAGGACATACTCCTCAGGCCTTGTTTTTGCATGTGACGGGGTAAAACTCGGGGGGATGTCTTCACTACTTTTCTCGACCGGAGGCATAGGGCCTTTCCCCTTATCCATTGCCCCGTTCATCATTTGGGCCATTTGGGCCGCCATATTCCTCTGGGCCTCCAACATTTGGTCCCTCATTTCCTGCTGGAGTTTTAACATTTGCTCTTGCATTTGTTCTTACATTTCTTTCTGGAATTGTTTGAATCTTTGATCCATTTTCCTGGTTTTAGCGCGCGTTCCGTAGTGATGTTCCGCTTCCAGCTTTTCCCCTTTCACTTCTTTTTTCTCTCTCTTTCTCTTTCTGATAATTTTAGCTAATTAGGCCCATTTTTATAAACTTAAATGCATGTAATATGATGCAATGCAAATACATGAATGCAAGAAGAAGACATCGATTCTGATCAACTTCATTTTAGAAAACTTTATTAGAAGGCAAAACCCTTTACATAAAGCAGATTACAAATATGTTGTCGCCCTAATGCCTAAGGTTTTGATTTTCCCAAGCAAAGAGATTAGCTCTCGATCGTGACCCGGTGGTAGCTCATATCTCGCGCTCAATATGTCAGCTTCTGCAGCCAAAGTCTATAGGTGATCAGCTACCTCTCTAATCTGGATTATCGCTTCACTCATAAGGTAGTTCTAGCTTCTAACTTGCTCGCAAGAATGGCGAAGCTCCTCCTCCCAATGCCTTTCTCTCGTTTCCAGAAGCTCAATCCGGAGCTCACTATTGTGTAATGCCGATTCTAGCTCTTCAACCTTACCCTTCATTTCCTCGACTCTGTTCAGGCTTGACTTCAGTTGGCTTTTCGAGTCTTGACTTCGATAGTGGTGTAGAGACCGCCCAAGCTCAGCTATTCTAGCTTTTAGTCCCTCTTTCTCCCTTTGGTTTTCTGCCATGCCTTTCTCTAAGTCTTCTTTTTACGTTCGTATTTCTTGAAACTTTCTCTCCCAATTGCTAACTCTGGCTTTTTCCTCTCGGATCTCTTGTCGCTATTGCTCCAAAGTTTTTCCTAATCCCACGTTTTTTACTTTCAGGTGCATCTTCTTGTATTCCGTCTTCAAATTATCTCGGTCTTCTTCTACCTTCTATTTTTCTTTTCTGAGCTTCTCAGCCTCCGATTTTGACCGTCCACCTCTAATTAGAGGAGCATCTTTTCTTCTTCCAGCTTTTCTATACTTTTCCAAGTTCCGAGCTCATCCGTTCAAAATCTTGTTTCACAATCTCTAATTCTGACGGGACCACTCGCAGGCATTTTTCTCTCGATCGGGCACCTTCTGGATTTGGCTCGGGAATGTTATCATTGATTCTCCTAGCCCTCTATTCATTGTATTCCTGGGTCGTCCTCGGGCCTGTGGATAATCTTCTCATTCTGTGAATTTGATTCCAGGCACTAGAGATCTCTTTAACCTTTTTCTTATAGCTTCCCCTTCATATGAGAACTCGCATTGAGCTAGCCCGTATGTCGTTGGTACAAACTGTCTTGAACTATACTGTCTTAGGACCAGCAAAGGGGCATATGCAGTGGCACCCCAAATTCCCAATAGAGAAACCCAGTCGAAGTTTCCACAGCGATAAAGGACCTTGTCTGGAATCATCCAAAGAGCCTTCCACTCGATGTAGTCTTCTTGAAGGTTTTGGAGGAGCGCTATCCAGTTTTTTTCGGACACGTCTTCTCTCTTGGGCATAGCTACTATTTCTTTCAACGGGAAACAATTCTCTGACAAAAAATCGATAAGACACTTTATCCACCTTCCAAAAATGACTATGGAACCAGGCCAATAAAAACTGCGCACATCCAATAAACCTGCCTTTACCCATTCTCCGACATGCATTCAAAGATCTGAATGTTTCAAATTAAGATTAAGGAAGAAAGGTGACCCCTTGTCTAATCGACCAAATAGATCGATAACTGCTTCATCAATATGTCTTAGAGCTTTTGGGAAGATTACCAAACCGTAAATACACAAGGCCAAGACGTCAATCCTTTTCTTTGCATCAGGATGCGTTAGGATCAGGTCCCTCAAATATATCTAAGGTATGCATTTACCTCTGCCTTTTTTCTGTATTTTAGCTGAAACCCATTGTTCGCTTATTCCCGTGATATTCATCAGTTTCCTCGCAAAAGTCGAGCTATTAACTGCTTTGAAATAAGCCTTATCAACTTAAATTCTCGGACAACGTAGCAAGGTCGTGTATTTCTCCACTGTGGGAACCAAATCTACTTTCCCGAATAAGAAACAACTATAAGCGACATTCCGTAATCGAGTCATTGCTCTAATAGATGCTTATCTATTTTGACATCAAGCAGTATGGTAGATCGCCAGAGGTACTATAGAACAACTATTTTGCCTCGTCATCCCACTCGGGTCCATATTTCTTTCAACTCCGAGTTCGTTCTGCGTGACACTAATGTTGGTGAAATCCTGTAATTTCGACACATGTCCCTCAGCTATGCTGTCTCCTCTTTCTAATTGGCTTTGCTCTTACCAGGTGCAGACGGCCACATTGTCCTCCACTTTATCAAGGAATTCGCTTTCCATAACCAGCTTCCTAACTCAGAAACGGACCGTGAATCGATGCCTCTTAAAATATGAAATAATATGCACAAAAAGAATGAAACACAATAAGTTAGTACCACGGAATATAAAGCAAGTAAAATAAACAAACACCTATCTGGATTACCACTAAGGTTTGACATAGCTTTACCTAAGGTGGGCTCTTAGGGTTTACTATATGCGGTTTAGTTCTAAAGTTTGAGGTAAGCAGATTCCTCGATCCTCACCCATTATAGGCTCATACGGATCGAGTTCGGTTCAGGGGAATACATTTCCCTATGGCCATGCGGAAGTGAAAACTTCACGAAGACATAGGTACGGATGTATCCCGAAAGTAGTCCACTAGCCCATGCGGAGGTGAAGACCTCACGAAGGCATAGCTTCTCGCTCCCACTTAAAGGTGTGACCATAAAGGTCATGCAATGCAATGCCAAAGTATTTACGAGACCCAAAATTAAAAGTGCATTAAAAGAAGCATGATTTTTCGAAACTATTTTCCAATTTTAATCAAAAGGACAAAAATCAATCAATCTATGGCCTGGCCCTCAGATCCCCAGTGGAGTCGCCAAGCTGTCGTATCCATTTTTTGGATAAAACAGGAAACGACGCGATCGACTCGATTTTAAAAAAGAAAAGGAAGGAGTCGCCATCGATCTTTATTTGGTGTGATCGGATCACCTTTGTTTTAATAAAATGTTTAATTTACTAAAAAGTGCTTTTCGGTCCATTTAATTTTGAGAAAACAGGTTGGAAGTCGATTACGTGCGAGGAAGGATTAGCACCTCGACACGTCCAAATCGGTACCAAACCGATTGATTGATGTCCTATTTGTTGAAAACTTTGAAAGGGTTAGAAAATACAATGCTTTTATTTTCAAAATTTGAAGGAATTGAAGGATGCTAGGACTCGCTTATTTTCAAGAGATAACGATCACGCCCAAAGAAGTTAGGTAGCGACACTTAAAACTCCCAAACTAAGCTTGCCTTTTTAAAACTTGATTTTGTTTTTGAAGAGGATCTTCCGTCATTTGTTGAACGAAATCAAACCCAGAAGTTAGGGCTTGTTTTCCCAAAATCCAAATTAGGGATATTGCCTCTATTTTGAAGAAAAAAGCTTATCTCAAGTATCTAGGTGTCGAGTCCAGAAGTTAGGCGACATTTCAATTTCCGAGATTAAGTATTTTGTTTTAAAATTTAAATTGCAATTTAAAAGAGATATCCCGTTGTTTAACTTTAAACGAGAAAACCGAAGCCCAAGAAGTTAGGGCTCGATTCACTCGAATTGCTAATACGGGATGTCGATCGTTATAAAAATCAAGAGGTCGAAGAACGTTGAAATGTTGATGAGAATATGAGTAGTGGTGATGTAAAAAGCATCGCGACAATGGTGTATATATATGTTGACGATGATAAAAAATAATGATAATAATAATGATAGTAATATATAAAATAAATAAAATATACATATAAAAGCAAAATATAATAATAGTAATAATAATATACGTACATTTAATAATAATAAAAATAACAATAATAATAATGATAATAATAATAATAACAATAGTAAAATAATAGAAAATAAAATGATGAAGATAAGAAAACAATAATAAAATAATAGTAACGATGGTAAAAATAAAATGATAGGAACAATTATATTAGTAATATAAAAATATAAACTACCGATAAGAAATAATAATAATAATATTAATAATAATAACAATAATAGGAAGATTTAGCTAAGTTAAAAGTAATAATAGAGGACTAAATTAAATTAAGAAACAAAATTTCGGGGCAAATTAAAAATAAAGGAAAGATTAGGGGACCTAATTGCACGCGCGAAAGGACTGGAGGGACCAAAGAGGTAATAAACCCCTTCGGCCAAAACGCGCAGCAGCAGAGAGGACCAGATCGAAAATCGGACTAAATGTTCGGGCCAGATTTTAAAATAACAAAGATCTGATTAAAAAACAATAAAGATGAGGAAAGGCTAAAAGTGCAATTAGCCCGTCCGTTCAAAAACGCGCGGATCCTCGTGTGCCTCGGGTCACGAGCGGGTATGTTCAAAACGACGTCGTTTTGGGGTTAAAAGCCGGCCCCCAAAATGACGCCGTTTTAAGGGGCTATTTAAGGCCCCATAACCCCAAAAAAAAATCATTTCACCTGAGTTTTTTTAAAAAAAATTCCTTCGTTCTCCTTTTTTTCTCTCGCAGGGAGCCTCCGGTGAGTGGGCCATACCGCTCATTATCGTCGCATTACCACCACGCATACCTGTGGCTAGGAAGGTAAAATTTTATTTTTTTATATTTTTAGAGAAAATATTATATTTATATATATTAATTTAAAAATGATAAACAATAAAAGATAAAATTGCCGAAAATAAGAAAAAAGAAAAAAAGAAAAGAATAAAAAGAACTTCGCAAATGGAATCACCTCTGTCCTCTGTTTTTGATTCTTTTTTTGTTTAATCTCTGTTCTTGAGTTTGTATTGATTTTTTGCTTGCTATTTTTGTTGCTTTTGAATGTTTGAATCATCTATTCTTCTCTTATTAATCAAAAAAAGAAAAAAAGGTCCCGTTACACTGCTTTTTGCTTGGCTTTATAGCCATCTTCCTATTGCTTTCTGCTCTTGTCCGCTTAATGCTCGCAGTGCAAGTGGGGTGATTCGATTGTGCGCGGGTGCGGTGGGAGCGATGTAATGTCGAGGGCAAGTGGGGGTTGGTTCGTGTGCCGCAAGTAGCTAGGGTTAGGTTCGATTTTTTGATTTTGGTGTTTGGGTAATTGGGCTTTAGTGAATTTGGGCTGATTTGTTTAGTGGGTTAGGGCTTTGTAATTGGGCTTTAGTGGGTCATTCGGTTAAGGTGATTGGGTCTTTTGGACCCGGGTAAAATTGCTTCTGCAGTAGGTAAGTGGCCTATTACTATTATGCTCCAAATTGACTCCTCTCCTATGATCTTTGCAAGTGTGTGGTTTAAGTGCCTCAAATTAGAGGTGCATTATAAAGTGTATAACTAATTATGGAGGCCACTTGCGCATGAGGAGATTCAAACCACCAATATAAGGCATTTAAATCCACATGCTTACAAATATGGTACCACTGGGTGGTACCATGGTTCTAGATAAGTAGCCTATATGTCTCAAGTTGGTGGTTCAAGTCCCCTTTCCTCCCATGGGCATAGGTCAAGCTATTTACATAGTTACTACTACATCTTATATTGACATCTCTTCCTTGAACTTTGCAAGTCATATCTTTGCCGACCAAGGCACTATTGGCTTTGTGAATAAGACTTGTAATGACCTGAAAATTTACGGTTATCAGAAAGCGTAACTTCGAGTCTTCGTTTTCATAAAATGAATTTGTAAATATTTATTAAAAATATTTATGAAGTCAGTTGTGTATTTAATTAGGTTTTAATTAGGTGAATTTGATTAAATTAAGAGTAATTAGGTATAAGGACTAGATTGAATTAAGGGTGAAAGTTTGATTATAGAATGGAGAAAAATCAAGGGATTAAATAAGCAATTAAATCTAAAATTTTACAAGTGTATAGTAATAGTGAAATATATGTGTAATAAATACACATACATTTGTAATATACATATATACTTACTTATTATTTAAGAAAATATTATTATATTATTATATTATATTATATTTTATATTATTTTTATTATATTCTACTATTATAATTAAAACAAATAATAAAAGAAATAAGAAGAATAAAAGAATAGAGTAGAAAGGAGAAAGAAAAGAAAAAGGAAAAATTAGGGTTTTAAGGTTTCAAGTTCAATTGTAAACGTTGTGAAAACTTCGACTAAGAAAGGAAAAGATAAAGTCGATGATGAGTAGCTCGGAATTTCTAGTTTGTATTTCTATAATCCGAATTTAGTAATTTTAAATTGTTGTATTTTAAATTAATATTTATGGTAAGTAATTAAGGTGAGTGTTGTTTGTTATTATTTTGATATTAAATTGAGATCATATGAATTGTGATTTATGAAAATATTGATTGTTATTGAAATGTGAAAATATTGAATATTGGTTGTATTTGAAAAGTGAATTGAAAATCCTATTAACTGTATCCGGCTGAGTCGCATATAGTTGGCATGCCATAGGATTGGAAGTGTTCGGGGATACTTCGACCTCAAGTCGATGAGACACCAAGTGTAAAATTATTACTTCGGATAAATTCGATGAGGTACTGGGTACCAATTTACTTCGGCATGGCCGATGAGACACTGGGTGTCAACTTATTGCTTCGAATTATCCAATGAGGCGTTAGGTGCCAAACTCGTATGTTTTGGTTGGATCTGTATCCGTCCAAGTCCGAGTCTTGTTAATAAGGGCAAAGAAATAATAAAGTCTTACAACCGATATTGAAATGAAATGATATGAGAAATGGAAGTGATATAATGAATTGAAAATAGAATGTGAAATATGTTGACAATACATGAAATATATGAGTTATATACTCATGAATTTAGTATGGTATGAAATGATGTATTTATGAATTGAGTACTGCATGACTGATGCCATTGTACGAATAAATATGATTGATATGTGAATAATTATTTATATAGCAATTGTGTGAATTAGGATATTGTTTAATAAATAAATAAAATGATAGTTATGATATGATACTAGACATTAATATGTCCTTATAAATATAATTGTGCCTATTATATATATTATATTGTTTTTAAATATTCAGATTATAGAAATACCATTGAGTTTTTACTCAGCGTACGGTTTTGTTTTCCGTGCGCAGATTAGCTACAATGGTTTTGAAGAGTTGTAATTGAGATTGTAAGCATTTATCTCATCACATCTCTAAGTGCCAAGAGGGTATGTTTCAAAAATTTTGAATAAAATGACATGTACTTAGGAAGATCAATTATGTTCCAAGTAGTAGGAACTAACATATAAATTATAAATTTTTTAAATGTTCAAATATATTAGTGATTAGCCAAAATCACTTTGGCACCAAATATAATATTCCTATATCAGGTTCCGTGGGTCGAACCGGGTATAGGGGTGTTACAAGACCTTTTAAGGCATGCTGGCTCTCTGCAAAATTTAGAGACAATACCTTGACATTGTTTGGGTTCAACCTGTCCGACAAACATCATTTTAAAGATTTCTTTCAAATGATTCAACCCCCCTCAACAATAAACTTAACTTTTTGAGTGACAACACTTGTCGACAATGGTTCAATGAAAGAAGTGGCAACATCTTTAAAGGAGGCGTCGTTTAGGGTTTCTACGTAGAAGGGAGAAGATGAAAAGAAAAAGAAAGAAAGAAAAAAGCAAAATTAAATAATAAAGAAATAAAAAATGATTTGAGAGCATTTCGTTAAATTTAACGATGGAATAACAAATTTCGTTAATTTCTTTAATGGCGGTGACCAAATTACCCCCCAAAAAAAATTGAACTGACCAAAATAGGAACAATCTAATTGTAAAGTGACTAACAGAATAGTTTACCCCCAGAACATTAAAAAAGCCTTTAATCAATACTAATACATTTAATAAGTTGTTTCAACTTGTATTCTAATAAGCCCGAACTTTTACGCTACAACTAATTGTGTCCTTCACATAAAACAACATTTTACTTTAAGAACTTGGGTACTAGATCGAATTAATCTCTACAAGAATGAAATAAGACTAAATTTTAATAGAGTTAATATTTTGTTCAACTGCAAATGTAAAACAATAGTTTTCATGTCATTTTTAAACAATAAACCTTAATTTTATCAAAATTTAACCTTATTTAATTATTTTTTATAGTAAATGTACTTTCACCAATCAAAAGATAAGGCTTATTTAAGTGTCGAGAAGGATTTTTTAAAAAAAATTACATTTTGAGAGCAAAATATATTAAGTTTTTTTTAAAGTGGATTATTTTTAAGAATTAGATTTACGGTACACTCGTTATGTGAGGAAAAAATTTGTACCAAATATGTTTATTAAAAATTTATATTAAAATCAATTGATGCTTTGGTTACAATGATAAAATTAGTGTTTTATATACATGGTATTTTGAGTTCGAATCTCATTATAATTAAATTTTGATTAATTTATTATATAAAAGAATAAAACACCTTCATAAAAATATAATTTAATTTGTATATGAATATTTTAATAATTTTACAATTAAATGAGTGCTTGATATTACCTATAAAACCAACTTAGTAAAAGACATAATATAAATATTATAGATAATATCTTCAGAGTAATTTTTTATGAAATATATTTATAAGGTATTATAATTAAAATTTTATTTTTGTTTTACTAATTTCATTAGTCCAATAAGAGCAAAACATTTATATTATTATTTAAACTTTTATTAAGTTGGTATCACCTTTAACTAGGCCATAAATTTATTTATGAAATTACAAAAAAAAATCCGTCTTTTAAATTGTAATTAATATTATTATGGCATTATTTTTTTTCATACTTTCATATCATTTTAAATAAAACAATTACAAATTCAAATATCGAACACGCATAATTAAAATACAAGTTCATTACTACTTGACGTATAGTCATTATTAAATAAGTTTTAAAGGAAAAGATTTTAATACTTTCTTGCACCCACATCATGAGTGTAATCAAATCTGTAATAATAAATATAGATTATCGAAATCAACTGTACATAAAATTATGAAAATGAGTAAATCAAATAATCTAAAAGCTTTATAATAATATAAATCATTAAATCATCATTTTATAAAATTATGAAAACATGGAAAATTAATTAATTTTGCATATATTTTAGTTGATTATATATACTAAAAAATCTTTTAAATTTTATTAAATAATGATTATAAGTGTAATGGTAAAGAACTTGCATATAAATATTCTTAACCACATGTTTGATATAAATATTCATTTGGTATAATCAATGAATTACGAAATCTAATCTTTTGAAGTTTGTAATTATCTTTCTCAATAGCGTCATATTCAATGTTCTCTTGAATGTGCAATATGTCTTGTCATTACATCCGATTCTTTTTTTCTTTTTAAACAACACTACATCCGACTCTTACTTTTATGCACAAAGGTAAATTTAAGTTCGACAAGTAAATGTCTTTTCACTCTCAAAATATTTTTTTAATTTAGTCTTTTATAAATATTAAATTAATATATATTAAAATTACACTTTCACTCCTTTAAAAATAACAAAATTTATTTAATCTTTTCAAAATAATAAAATTATAAATTAATATATAATAAATTTATAATTAAATATATATATATATATATATATATATTTTATAAGAACACTAAACACATCATCCAACAAAGTAGTGAAAGGGCTACCGATCAAACAGTTGTATACAACTAGAACACTAGTAAAAAGAAATTTCCTTTTCGAAAAAAGATAAGGCTTATTTAAGTGTCGAGAAGGATTTTTTAAAAAAAATTACATTTTGAGAGCAAAATATATTAAGTTTTTTTAAAGTGGATTATTTTAAGAATTAGATTTACGGTACACTCGTTATGTGAGGAAAAATTTGTACCAAATATGTTTATTAAAATTTATATTAAAATCAATTGATGCTTTGGTTACAATGATAAAATTAGTGTTTTATATACATGGTATTTTGAGTTCAATCTCATTATAATTAAATTTTGATTAATTTATTATATAAAAGAATAAAAACACCTTCATAAAAATATAATTTAATTTGTATATGAATATTTTAATAATTTTACAATTAAATGAGTGCTTGATATTACCTATAAAACCAACTTAGTAAAAGACATAATATAAATATTATAGATAATATCTTCAGAGTAATTTTTTATGAAATATATTTATAAGGTATTATAATTAAAATTTTATTTTTGTTTTACTAATTTCATTAGTCCAATAAGAGCAAAACATTTATATTATTATTTAAACTTTTTATTAAGTTGGTATCACCTTTAACTAGGCCATAAATTTATTTATGAAATTACAAAAAAAATCCCGTCTTTTAAATTGTAATTAATATTATTATGGCATTATTTTTTTCATACTTTCATATCATTTTAAATAAAACAATTACAAATTCAAATATCGAACACGCATAATTAAAATACAAGTTCATTACTACTTGACGATAGTCATTATTAAATAAGTTTTAAAGGAAAAGATTTTAATACTTTCTTGCACCCACATCATGAGTGTAATCAAATCTGTAATAATAAATATAGATTATCGAAATCAACTGTACATAAAATTATGAAAATGAGTAAATCAAATAATCTAAAAGCTTTATAATAATATAAATCATTAAATCATCATTTTATAAAATTATGAAAACATGGAAAATTAATTAATTTTGCATATATTTTAGTTGATTATATATACTAAAAAATCTTTTAAATTTTATTAAATAATGATTATAAGTGTAATGGTAAAGAACTTGCATATAAATATTCTTAACCACATGTTTGATATAAATATTCATTTGGTATAATCAATGAATTACGAAATCTAATCTTTTGAAGTTTGTAATTATCTTTCTCAATAGCGTCATATTCAATGTTCTCTTGAATGTGCAACATGTCTTGTCATTACATCCGATTCTTTTTTTTTTCTTTTTAAACAACACTACATCCGACTCTTACTTTTATGCACAAAGGTAAATTTAAGTTCGACAAGTAAATGTCTTTTCACTCTCAAAATATTTTTTTAATTTAGTCTTTTTATAAATATTAAATTAATATATATTAAAATTACACTTTCACTCCTTTAAAAATAACAAAATTTATTTAATCTTTTCAAAATAATAAAATTATAAATTAATATATAATAAATTTATAATTAAATATATATATATATATATATATATATTTTATAAGAACACTAAACACATCATCCAACAAAGTAGTGAAAGGGCTACCGATCAAACAGTTGTATACAACTAGAACACTAGTAAAAAGAAATTTCCTTTTCGAAACTTTCGATGGTTTTCAGGTGCATCCTTTTATTTCCATTTTTCAGAATTTAATTTTTATATTAAAAATTAATAAATTAACAAAAATTAACTGTTAAACAAATTATATTTAAATTAAAAAAGTTTATGTATTTATTAATAACTTGATTAACTTTTTTGATAAAATAAAAAGATGAAATTCTCAATTAAAACATGAAATATTTGAAGCAAATTTGTAATTAATTTGATCATAAATAAACCTAAAAGCATAACTAATTACAGTCTTTATTCGAAAATATTCCAAATGCTCAAAATAGATTGGACAATAAATATAGCATCATAAAACCTCATTCCCTTTTAAGTTCTAACTTCTTCATTCGACAGAGTTGAGAAACAGGTCTTGGATCGAGAAAACGACGTCGACGGCGATGACTTGTTCTTCCTCGGCGATTCCAAACTCCTCCGAAACAAATGTCTCATCGCAGAGATCAAATCCTCGGCGGGATTCGCCGGTGGACTCGACGATTTAAACTGCTCACAAAACTTCATGTGCCGATCCATTGCTTCGTTAGTCGTGATATCTTCCTCCGATCTAACCGTCTCGTCGTTAACGGCCTCCGAACAAAGCCCGCAAAGCCACCGCCCTTCGAATTTTTCTCTTACGCTAGCAATGTAAGCTTGCGTACACTCCTCCGTTAAACCGCAACAATCGCACTCCGCAAGCTTCACAATAACAACGGACTCCGTTTTTTTACCTTCTTTCATAACCGATGCCGCCATTGGAGTCCACCTGCAAAAAACCTTAAATTCAGCTCAAAATATTTCAAAAAAAAAAGAAGAAGAAGAAGAAGAAGGAAAGGAGCAGTTTATTTTTTAAATTTCGTTTCGAACCTAGATGAGGAACTTTGTTTATCTCTCTTTTTCCCACTCCCTTTCTTGGAATTTAACTTGATTTTCAGCAACAAGCATCAGAGGAAGAACAATGAATTTCATATACATCTCAGAGCCTAAATTGGCTCTCTTTTTTTTCTCTTCTAAAAGCAAAATTTAAGTGAAAAGATGGAAGAAAAACACAGGTATGAATCTCAATTGCATTTGATACTTATTGCTGCCTTTTTTCTCTCTGATTTGTTTTCTATATGAAAGAAAAATCTGATTCATATCATATAAATAGAAGATTAGGAAGAAAAGTCGAGAGAAAGAGATAAAGCCCCCAATCATTGGGCGATTGAAAGCCAATGGCTCTCCACGGCACCGTTTTTTTAAACCCACGGTCATTTTTTGTTAAATATTTCGATAAATCCTTGTAGTTTTTAAAATTTTGTATTTCAGTCTCTACTTTTATATTTCAAAATTCAGGTCTAATTGTTAACACTATTAAATTTTTATTTGTTAAATATATTGATGTGACGTTTTAAAGATCAAATAAAAAAACCTCACTTGGTAGCCATGTAATTGAAAAAAGACTTAATGAACTTGAATTTAACAATATTGAGAGTTAGACCCTAATTTTAAAATTTAAAAAGTAGAAGAACTAATTTCTAAAAATAAAAGTACAAAACAAATTTCTAAATATTCAAGAGTACAAAACTTAAGATATATTTTAATCTTTCTTTCTTTTGAAATTTTCTAATTTGTTGCTATCATATTGAACTCCAATTAAATACAAATCGAATCAAATTAAACTCTCTAATGTTGTTTTCATTGTTTACAATAATCAAACTTGAAACCTTACATAAGGGATACCGAGCTTCTTTATTATTTGACTCAACAAACATTATAGTCACTAATGTAAAACTCTCTATGCTACTTTTCTTTAACCCCCATGTTTTTTTTAACTCTCCAATGTTCAATAGTTACATTAAAGTCCAACTAAATTTAGAATCAAGTCGAATCAAACCTTTAAATTGGAAGTAAGCTCTCTCGAACTACATCCTAAGTTACTAAATTTCAAAAAGTTACAAGATTATCATTGAAGTACTAATAAAAAAATTTTCATTGAAATTATTGAAATGTTCAAATTTTTTTATTTAAGTTATTATGTTTTAAAGTTTTGTTTTTAAAAAAAGTTTGACTAACGAATTTAAAAGACAATTTGAGCGGATCAATACATATTGATGGGTAAAAGAACATACATTAGATCCAAGTTGATTTGATAGTCAATGTCCGAGGTTGAAGAAGAAATGTATTTGGATTTTGGTTCGTAGATTCGTAACTTTCAAAGTTGCTTCATAAAAAATTGAATTATAAAAGAGAAAAGAAAGAAAAGCTTTTAGTTGATGCAAGTGATACTCGGTGACTTAAATAAAAACTTTTAAATAATTTAATTATCAAAATATAAATTTACTATTAATTAAGTGACCTTTGGTACAATTTACCCTTCTTTATTTAAGAGTTAGAAACTTTTAGGCTATTCTAGTTTCCACCATACATAAACGTTACATGCAATATGATCATTGGTATCCCACGTGTGAAATTCTAATTGGTTAAGGTTATATAATGCGATGATTCGTGTAGGAGGGGAATTTAGTGGAGAAATGCGGCCTTGATAAGGACAAAAGCAGCCAGCTGTCAAGACAATTACCGATCTCATATGTTGTCCAAACGGAAAATAGAAAAACGTGCAATATACTTATTTAGTGATTTATTTCTTTCCTCTATATAACCTTCCCCACGACCTGTCAGAAGCGCGTGTTGTCTACTACTGTTTGGTTAAAAGAAGTAAAAGCATTGTCCACGTTCTCTTACGGACGGTCTTACCATATAGTCAGTCCGAGGTGCACCATAAAAATTAGAAATCCAAATCACAAATTTAAAATATAGATATATATTTAAAAATAACATATAATAAATAATAAAATTTATAGTTTAAATTTAATTAATCATAATAATAAATAAAATATTAGATTAAATTATGAGTATAACGAAATTTAATATATAAACACCTCATATTAACAATACTAAATGTATTAAAATTGTTTATTATGACATTGTCATCAATCGTGAGTTAATATCGACTTATGACGCCAACTTAATTAACAACATTATTGATACATACAACTGATGAGTTCAAGTGGATTCAATCACGCTTATGCACGTTTTATTCTCCTATTTAAGGATTAGAGAGGGATTACGAGTAGTTTTAGGCATATAAAAAAATTATTTTGTAACCATTAAAATAATATTAATCTTATGAGATTAATTTAATTAAATAGTTGGCAAATTACATTGTAGTCACCCAATTATTGATAAGTTTTTTTGTCATCCAACTATTCAATTTTTTCTTCCTTTTTTTTTTGTTGTCACCGGCCATTAAATGCATGATGGAAAGATAACATGACAATTTTTAAATTAATATAATAGCAATTTTAACCCTCAACATTTGTATATTACGTCAATTAATCTTGATTCTAAAAAAACATTATAATAGCCCAAATTTCAGCAATGTCCACTAAATTTAAAAAATGAACTCGTAGATTACATTATTTAATATTTTACGAGCCAAATGTAGCTTTTAAAAGATTTTTGAAATAGTAAATTGTGTTTTATAAAGATTTTTTGGTTAAGAAATTGAGGAAAAAGAGGTATCGAGATATCGGTGTTATAAATCGAGTCATAAATATTTTTATAAATATTTACGGAATGTCAATAAGGTATTATTAAAATCTCGTTAAAAAATTTTGACGTTTGCGTGGTTAATTAAATAAAAAGGACTAAATTAAAAAATGTGTTAAAGTTGCTAGAAGGATTAAATAGCTTATTTGTCAAATGAGGAAGGACCTAAAGTGAAAATAAGCCCAAAGGAGAATAGCTGAGAAAAATCAGGAAATGGGTGAAATAAGGGCAAAATTGGAAAATTGCCAAAATTAGCTAAATAAAAATGGGACCAAATTGGAATATCTAGAAATCTCTTCATTTGTCTTCATTTTCATCAGCTGAAAAACAGCCATGGAAGAGAGTTCAAGATGGTCTTCATACTCTAGCTTCATGTAAGTTTAATTCTTGCTTTCTCCTTGAAATTTCTATATTTTTAGACTTTTACAATTGGGTCCGACTTACTATGTCATTAGTTTTTGATTCTATGGCTAATTTTTAAAGTTTATATGGATGAGTTTTGGAAACATATGATGAATAAACATAGTATTGAAGCTTTAATTTTGATATATGATTATTCTATCAAGTAAAATTGATGGAAATTGGTTTTAGGACCTAATTGTGTAAGAGTTTGGAATTATCGTCTAATGCTAAATTTCTGATTTTCAAGGGTTATGAAGTAGTTTAAAATGATAGAATAAAGTATTAATTGAGAAAAATTAGCCCAATTGAGGGGTTAATTGGATAAGGACTGAATTGTATGAACTGTGAAATTTGGGGCAAAATAGAAATCAACACTTTGTACTAAAACAGTTTTGGACAGCAGCAGTAGTCTAACTTTGAAAAATCACCAAAAATTGTAGAAATAAAATTAGAGGATGAATAAAATATATAATTAAAGCTTATTGAGTCTAGTTTCTTATAGAAGAAATGGTGTAAGAAATGGAATTGTTAATCATGAGATATAATAGATTTTGTGAGACAAGGTCAGAATGAATTTGGGTTCCCCTGTTTTGACTTTGTAAAATCATAAAAAATTGGATAAAAATAATTAGGGGCTTAAATTTATATTTTTAGAATCCTAAATGAGTCTATTTTCAATAGAAACAAACGGAAACATCATCTGAATCCCGTATGAGGAGATAATTAATTTTTAGTGAAGAAGGGTTAGAACTGTCAGACAGCAGAACAGGGGTGACTTTAAAGAATAAAATGTACTTATTGGCTAAACCAAAAATTCTGAAAATTTTATGGTAAGAAGATATGTGAGTCTAGTTTCAGGAAAATTAGCGGATCTTAATTTGGAGTTCTGTAGCTCAAGATAAAAATAATTTAGTGACTATGACATGGATGAACAGCTTGAATATTCACATAAATAAATAGTGAAAAATTATAGATAATGTTACTTACAAATGTATTATTTATACTAAGGATGTGGAATGGAGAGGAGGAGGAGGAGGAAAATATATGAATGACTTATGCATAAATTGATTACATGCCCGATTATAATTGATAAATGTTGAGGTAGAAATGATATAATGTTTTATTTCAAATATTTATTATGAAACTAAGATTATCGTTATCGTATAAAAATCGAATTGTAAGTTCATGTAACTTGAATTATATTCTTAAATGCTTGAAATGTATGTTTATGAATTATAAGTGATTTGTCAATTTAAATTGTGATTGATAGGAAGAGTTAGTGAATTACATGTTTATGAATTGTTACACGTATTTGTCGAAATACGAGGAAATGATGGTAATTGATACATGGAAATATGAGACTATGATATATATAAAAACATGACATATGTTTGATAAATGTGTTCATTCATAATTATGGAATGGTGCACCTCAAGTGCACTATATGTGTAAAGAAACTTTTATAATCAATTTCGATATTTGAGCGATAAATGGTTTAAATTATCTGTGAGTATTTCGTACTCCTCGGTAATTCCTCGTACTTTATTCCGGCAACGGATACGGGTAAGGGGTGTTACAAACCTAACTCTAAATATTTACACAATGGAAACAACAAAAAATCTAAAATAATAATATTCATATTTTCTCATTCTTTTAAAATTAACCCTCAATGTCACAATAAAATTAAAACTACAAAAAAGAAGAAGAAGACCAAATAACACAATGTGTAACTGTTGAGGGTTAGTTTTTTTGGAATCAAGACTAAATTGACACAATGTATAAATGTTGAAGGTTAAAGTTGTTATTATGCCAATTTTAAAAGCTACCAAGTTATCATCCCGTTATTTGGCTTTTTTTATTTATAAAATGAAGTGTAATGTTGATGTGAACTATTATAGCTTGAAAATTTGAACTGTTACATTTAATAAACAAAAACAATTTTTTTTCTGTATTCTCCATTTCTGTTTTACGGTACATGTTCAAGATTTGTGTTTGTTTTTCTCAATAATGTCATTTCTAATGTTCAAATATGTGTTCTCTCCTTATTAGTGCAATGTGTCTTACCACATACACCCAACACTTTTCGATAAAATGATTTAATTGTTTGAAGTTACAATAAATTGAATGTACATAATATATTATTTTAAAATGTCATGTTATATTTTAAAATAATATCACACGCTCCTATAAAAATTAGGATAAATTAACTATACTAGTAATCACCCAACTATTAGTAAGTTTCTTTTTTGATCATCAATTATTAAAAGGCTAATAGAAAGACGACGTGGTTGCTTTTAAAACTGACATAATAGTAAATTCAACCCTCAACATTTATACATCATGTCAATTTAGCATTGATTCTAAAAAAATTAATGCTCAACATTTACACATTTTGTAATTTGATTTTTTTTTTGTTTTGCTTTTCTTTATGCCCCTTTACCTAAAAACCAAGAAAAAAAACAAATTTATCAGCTAAATTTGATTAAAAAAATATATACAAAAAATAAAACACCAAAAAATCTAATATCTTAATTTTCACCTTTTCTCATTCTTTTCTCTTGATACTTCGATTCTCCACCGTTAGATTGAATACTAGAGACTGAGATGACTGGATCTTCACCAATCCACTCTTCAGTGATTTGAAGTACAAGGAAAGAAATATATTTGGAGATTATATAGTTTAATTATAAACATATTTTTTAATATATATATTTTGTTTTTATTTCTAATTTACACATTGTGTATTGAATTATATTTTCATCTAAAAATACAATAAAATTAGGGAATTGTAAACATCTAGGGCTAATTTAAAAATTAAATTGAATTGACACAATGTATAAACATTGAGGACTAAATATGTTATTATGTCAATTTTGTTATCATGTTGTTGAATAATTGAGTGACTATTTTGTAATATTTTATAGTTAGATAATTAAAAAATTTATTGATTATTAAGTGACTATTTATATAATTTACCCTTAAATTTAATAGTTTTTTATAACGTGAAAACACATTTTCAGTAATTTTAAAATATATAAAATGGGAATATAGTTAGGTCTTATATAATAAAGGAACATGTAAAATAGTTGTAGGGGTATTTTAAAGACGGCAGTGTGTGTTTAAAACAGGTTTGGTCCCTCACAAGAACGTACCGCCACAGAATCTGTCATGCGCGTTCTACAGCTTTGCAAGTATTTTGTCCTTAACCACGCGCGCCACCTTTAAACAGTAGAATAATCACAAATTTTAAATCTAAGTTGTAAAATAGATATAAAATATTAAAAATAAATAAAGAGACTTACATCTCACACTTGATCCCATCGTCTAATTCGAATGTGTGAATTTCAAATTTATGTTTGGAGACACTATATATTGTATCTCAAGGCAAGGTCCTCGTAGTCTCGAGACTAACCTCATATGTTTTCCTATTTTTGTTTCAATGTTTGAATGTCTTGAGATAAGGAGTTCTTGTCTCGAGTCCTGGAATAAGACAAAATCTATTTAACTCCGATGTTCTTTTGCCTTGAGACAAAGGCTACTTGTCACGAAACTATACAAAAATATCTTGAGACCTCATGCTCTTGAATGCAAAATTTAGATGAAATTAGTTCTAACGATCTCGAGGCATGTTCTTTCTGTTTCAACACTCAGTGATCAAATAGTCAAAATTTTGTACCTCTAAGTGTTTAATGCCTTAACCAAATGAACTTACACCTATTTAAAACTTACCACAAAACCTATTCATCCAATTAACCTATCTAAACGTGTTTAAACATTACCAAAACATATCCTTCAATAGATCACTACTAAACCAACTAATTTACACATTTGAACTCACATATTCAACCTTAATTAACTAGTAATCAAAATTCAACCAACAAAAACATTACAGGTCACTTACCAAAAGTGCTAAAAGCTTACTTAGACAATAAGTCAACCACCCTAGGTACATGCCATATCGAGACCAGTACATGAAAAAAAATATGTTCGTACGCTGAGTAATGGCTACTCAATGGTGCTAACATAACTCGAATTCAATTATAAACATAACAGAATTTTAATAATAAAAGTAACATAATAACTCAAGTTAACCAACTAATCATTTCACGTTAATATCAAAAATACGTATGTACCAATAGTGTATTTATCATTTCATATTATTCTCATAAATGCTTTACTCAACTTCTCGAAATAACTGCTGATGCACCCTCAAGGTATTTGCATCTAATTTAACATATTAAAATCATGTCTCATGTTAACATTAATATCTCATTTCGATTCAATAGATATTCAATATATCATTTTTTTTTTTACATTATAATCCCTATTAAGCAAATCAGACATAAGAACGAATACTCGGATCAATCCACCATCATATCAAATACTCACCAAGTGCTAATCAGGCACAAGGACATCGACCCCACCAACCACACCAGAATATGCCCGTACCTCCAGGGTATTTGAGCTAGCGATATGTTCTCAACCCCCAGGGTATTAGAGAACTATCACAATATGTACGCGTATAGCACTGAATCTTCCACCTATCAATATGGACTCTATGGCATGCCAACTATATCTGTGACTCTATCTAACAACATTAACTGGAAAATATCGTCATTATTAATCGTATAATAGCATTAAGCATATAATTATATTCACTCAACCAATTGATCACAAATCATCCAATCAAGTATATACGTACCTGTCGAACATATTCTTATTGATAGTTAACCATTCCCGAACATAAAATTGGTTCAAACATATATATTTAATTATTTAATGAGTTCGAGTTATGAGAGCACAAACCAGAATATCTATTCTTCGACAACTTTGGATTTCCCTTTGTCTTGGGATGGTCTTGCGTCGTCTTTTCAAACACAAATCAACACATTATATACATGAATGCATTTTATTCAATTTAGTACTTATACACAAATCAACTCTTTTACATTTGTAAAGCATTGATTTTATTAAATATTGTCACTAATTTTAAATTTTTAATTAAATTTTACTACTTAATATTAATTTTGACGACTTGTTTCAAATATTTTATTTTAATAATTAACAATAATGTAACATAGTAAAACTTATTAAATTAAATTAGAATTTCTATTCAATGAAATAAAAACTTGAAAAATAAAAATACATATATCATAAAAATTAAGTTTATTTTTTATAAAATAACCAGTTTTATTTAATTTAAATAATATATTAATTAACTTATTATTGTTAAATATTAAAATATAAAAATATTATTAAATTTGTCTTCAAATTATTTTAAATTAAAATTTAATAGCAAAAATTAATCAAAAAATTAACTTTTGTGGCAAAATTCAACCAAACAACAGAAAGCAACAGAATTCAATATAGAATTATAGTTATAAATTTATTACCCATCATAGTGGACTATAGTAACACAGTGACAAATTTGCATATTATAAGGCAAGTTGGATTTTACCTACACCTGCCCAAAACACCTTACCCTATAGGGTCGGGGCAGATCGGAACTCGACAAGTTCGGGGTCTTTTTTACCCTAATATCCTAACAAGTCTATCAGCTGTCACATTCAATATATGGAAAACGGTGTCGTATTATTCCGCGGTCGGCCTGAGTATTGATGCTGTGACTGAAGATTCAATCCTTTACCAGTAATGCTATATATGATGATATTTTAGGCTCTAATCATGAGCTCATATACATTACTGTTATTATCCCCACTAACACGCTTTAACATTTCGAAGCTTCTACGACTTCCTAAGAAATCGATTCGTTTGAAAATCATGTTTCCACCGCATTCAACCGTCTCTTTGCTAGAGTACAATGCTCGAAGCCGGTTAGCATGCCTCGAGTCCGTGTGGATAGCGGCTTCTATTTCATAACTCGACATGTTCTCCTACAAAACAGCAGCAATGCAAGCAAAGAATTCAATCCATACGTCATGTTTGAACATGTTGCATTAAAATCGATAACTCTAGTACCTGATAAAAGGAATAGATATAATCCAAAACCTGCAGACATGTAAAGCCGTTATTGCTGAAATATGTTCGTGAAGAAGGACCCATCTCGGAAAACCGGTCAACTGGGAATAGTATGGTTAGAAAGTGGTTTTTGAATATCAACTCGTTTCTCTCACTGCAAACAAGTTGTGGAGCAGATAAATTGTAAGACAATGGCTAATTAAATTAAAACATGAAAACGAACAAAAATAGATGAGGCATCTCTATAGCAGAAAGAACGAAGACCTTTCTGTAAGAGACCGGGTGGAGTTCGTAAATGAGGCCCTGGAATCCTGTCCATCACCATTTGAATCAAAGAATATGGATTGGTGCTCATTAACATCTTCAACATTACAAGAGTCGGTGAAAACTGAAGCAGTTGAAGTTGGCTCAGATATTGTCCAGCAAATTGAATCGAGAAGACTGCTCGGAGTTATTGGACGAATCGGGGTTTGACAAGTCTGAAAAGGAAACAAAGGTTCAAGGAAATGCAATAATAATACATTATAATCATTCCGCTAAAGTAATCTTTAAAAAGAAATAATACACACGATGGTGTTTGCACACATGCTTACGATGACATGGTAATAGTAAGCCTGATTTTTACAACTTGCGTTGCATGCATGCAGTAGGATAAGGACCCCTCCATAGCTTACATGATATAATATGAAATATTGGAACCATCGATTGTCAAAAAGGGATAAGTTAACTGCAATCCATTTTGAGCTAGCCTGTTACTACCTTCTAGTTTGCCTCCACCTACTTAGAAGTCAATCGATCCGATAGCTAATATCATGTCGGGAGGGTGCTTTCTAATATGCATTTTAGTGAATAAGAAACCATGGTGTGGTCAACTCTCGAACCGTTCAATGTCTACCACCCAAATCCCAAGGTTCATCCAGTTAATTTCTTCCATGCAACAAATCTTACAATTAAGATGACTTACCAGAGTCTCTTGGGTTTATATAGAGTACATATAATTCAAATATTAACTTTAACTAGAAAAACAGTGGTATCTAACACCCAAGTCAAATCACTGCAGTTCTTTAGTCACAATTTAAGCCCACAACATTACAAAATCCAAGGGCATAAGCATGATTAATCACTTACCTGCATTCGACGACCACGACGATTTCTAACCCCGGTTTTGGCTAAATGAACAATCTGTTGCCTTTCTTCATAACTACCATTGCTTCTGAAGCTCGGAGTATCTTGAGAGAAGTTACCCGCATTGTTTACCTATTAAAACTTGACATTAGCATATCGGTTTGGAGAAGCTAAAAAGGAGATCAACAGATAAGAATAACCTAACCAGAACCTAGTTAGCAGAAACCGGTGACTAGACACAGAAACAGAGAATTTGAAAGGTCAACACTCAATTGCTTAAGAAAAACTTCAGTTTCTCAACCAGTGCAAGCATTAGCTTAAGAATCGGAGAAGTAATCTATATACATCATCCATCATTGCTAAATTATTTTCAACGACTCATCTATACAAAACTGTTTCTAATGATTGGATCCATTCCCATTTTTCATATCTAATTATTCATCACAGGAAAGGAATAACATGGAAGCTTTGATATCATAGAAGCAAAAGATGTGAAATCTATATCCTTAAATGAGTTTTCAAGTGCCAAAATCATAAGAATCAAAATATTCATCAGTACCTCTCCTTCAATGCCATTCTGAGAATTTTCAAGCACTGTTCCAATCTGCCGAGCCAAATCAGCAGACATGTGAACAAGTCTCTGCAGATACCTATCCTTAGCTGTTTTCAGGATCCACAACGGCTGAGACATTAAATGTCAAGTCAGTTGAAGCATAATGAAGCATTGATTATTCTTATAAGTTGTTATGTATATTGCCAGTGATGACATCATGGGAAAACTAGGGCAAAATAATGATGACATTAGAATGAAACTCATTATGATGACGATGCACAAAATGAGCTGTTTGCATGATGCAATGCAGAAGCACTCACCGTTACAATGTTGTTAGAGTGGCCGACATACTGATGGACAGAATTTCCTTCACACACTACATAACTAGCATTACAACCAACAAACCATCGATCTACAACCAGGGCACCTTCTTTAGATGCTGCCTCGAGAACCTATCAACATGTTAAATGTCTTGAGGAATTGCTGAAAGCAACACATAAGTCCAAATGTAACTAAAATAGTGAGTAATTTACTAGCGATGCATCGACATATAGAAGATGCAATGTATTCAAAACCGGCATTTCAAAGAGGAAAAATTAATTTTAATCAGGATATTTAAATGTTACCTTATTCCGTAGCTCATCTGAAATATCGGAATCTATATACAGGGTATGACCAGACAGCATTGAACTCAAGCTATTTTTCGGGTCACTTCTAGAATATCTTACATGTGGTTTTTCAACCATGTCAATTTTCTTGGTATCATGAAAACTGGCAGGAAGACATGAACTTTCTGAAGCAGTAGACACGAGCCGCTTCAACTCATCTACACGTGAGCCATTTTCACCAACACCCTTCACGGTGTAGAGTGATTCACTTAACCTAACTGAAATAAATGAAAAAAAAAATGAATTTGATGAAATTAAATAAAATAAAATAAAAAGGCACTCAAATGGCCTTTACTTCCCCAAAAAAACTCAACTTCCGCTTCCTGTAAAACTTAGGTGTAGATAGACAAAGAACTGCACCCTAGAATCAAAATAATAAAATTCAATGGTAGAATTTGAAATTAAAATAAAAAAAGGCATTTGGAGATTGCAATTAAGAGTTCGAAAACAGCCACTAAACAATAGCCAGACGATTCATAAATGACCACATCAGTAAAACATAAATACAAGCTGCAATTTAGTTCAGTAGCTGGTAGCATAAGGTATCATCCTATTCAGTTTTCTAACTCTTATGTCTTATCTAAATTCTGAAACATATTTCTTGTAACAGTTTGAAAAGAGCATATCCCTAAATAGAAAACATATCATGACAGCAACGTATACCATTCCTCTTGACACTATCCACAAACCATCCAAGTGTAACGATGAACAGGCCATTTCTTGATCCATGTTTTAGAGCATGCTCAAACTTACGTCCGCTTATGCTGTATCCAAGATTAAGGTCAACAGATCCATGGTACCAGTAGAAATAATACATAGACCGAGTGATAGGAAATGTTATCATCACAATAGTATCATAAAATTTTAACCATATTGGTTCTCTTTTCTTCGAGTAAATTCCACCTTTGAGTATCGCATTTCAACAAAAATCCGATGTAGGTCATTAAAATTTAATTTATAGTCATAAGATTAATGGATTTTGTTAACAATACCAAATCTAATCACATTAACAGTTTTTATCTGAAAAAAAAAAAATTTAATGACAAAGATGCAAGGATGTCATGTAAACTACTCCGTCCGCTACAGTATCAGCAATTTAGAGATGCAAGTATAAAGATTTAAAATCCAATTCTAGCAAAACCAAAGAAATAGCACAGTAATATATATACATATATACTGTTGAGGGGATTGACTCCTTTAGGAGAAATCTTCGAAGTGTCGATCCACCAAACAGTGGACAGATCCCTCAACAACCGAAGGTATTGTCGCAGTGAGGGTTTTGTCTCTGGTATGCTGCCAAGAGCTAGCATGCCGTGAGCTATCCCCATGCTCAAGTAACTTCATAATTATTCACCCGTACTATACTGGCACCTATCCCTTGAGCTTTGTAAGTCCACCAATCGAGGCACGGGCTCTGTGAACCAAGCCCTTCAGGGAGCCACTTACAGCACGCCGACTCTCAGCAGCGTACAAGAGATAAAACCACCACGGGGAGACAATACTTCAGTTGTTGGGCAACTGATCAACTGCTCGGCCGACGGCACCTTCTAAAACTTCTCCCCCGAAATAGTCCATCCCCTCAACATATACATACATATAACTTTTCAACCACATTCAGAAAACTATAGTTCTTTAGCCAAGTTTCAAAAGATGCCAAAAGTTTAAGTAATTTTCAAAAAAGCAATGATAATGAGAAAGGATATCTGAACCACCAGATGGGTACATTGAGGATGCAAGCTTGGACTATATTGACCACCTAATCTCTCAGTTGCTTCCATAACTTGTTTCCTTGCTTCTGAAAAAAAAAAAAAACCAACAATAACAAACATTAATTCCTTTTAAAAAAATAAAATTCTTAACACATGCAATAGCTGAATCCAATCAAACTTCAAGTACCCAAATTCAAAATCATACGAGTTTAACAAAATTACCCAACCTTTAGATAAGCCAGTAACACAAATGACCAAACCAGAAAACGGACCAGTGAATCGAACCGTAACCGGTTCAGAGCCCAGTGAAGAAGCAACAGGGGAAAGGGGCATTGATTCAAACGAAGGTGAGGACCCAATAAACAGCTTTGAACAACCTTTTCTGTTCACCACTTCCACCCTATTGTTGTTGAGACCACCCATGTTTTTCTTTCACTCATCTCGTATTTTCAGGCTCAGATTCAAACGTTATTTAAAAATATAAACAAAAAAAAAAAACCCAAAATAAGTGAATGAATTTTAAATGAACCCAAAGAAAGAAAACTTGAAATGATGAAGTCAAAAGAATCTTGAATGAGAAAAAAGAGGAATCAAATAAAAAAGGGTAGAGGAGAGTGTGGAGGGAAATGGGATTTTTAGAGATTGGAGACAAAATGAGTATTTTTATTAATTACTGCTATTTTAATGTTAACTTATATGAAAAAACAAAAAAAGGTATGGAAAAAGAAAAGTGAATTGTTTTTTAAGGAAATTCGTTGTTTTGTGCCCTGCTATGGAGTCACAGAGTACAGAGAGAAACTTTGGGTGGAATTTTTTTTTTTTTTTTGATGTAGTGTTCTTTTGATTTTAAATTTGCAGAGCAGAAAAAAGCAGCCATTTTTCATCTATTTCTACTCCCAGTCCTTATATATTTCTTACATTTTAAATTTAGTCTTTTTATTCTTAATTTTAAGAATTGAATTCCTTTATTCTTTTGAGGTCAAAGTAATAACACCAAAAAAGTCTTTCCAAAGGCCTTAGCCTCCAAATTTTTTGAAAATTTTCATTAGAATCTTAAATTCTTTTAAAATTTTAGTTAAACCCAGAATTTGAAAATTCTAGTTAAACTTTTCAGATTTTCTCCTTCAAATTTTTTGTCAATTCTCATTAAGCTTTTGAAATTTTTAATTAGACTTACCAAAATTTTAAAAACAAATTTTAGTTAGGCCCTCTAAGTCTTAACACAGATCTACCACTAGGTCTTTCTTTAAAATGAATTATGCAATATTTTCATAATAAAAAATGGAAAAATCAATTTTAATTACTCTTTGATGGTAAGATCAATTCAACATCAATTATTAAATGGAAAGAGTTAAAAAGTAAATTCTTAAAAGTAAAAATAGAATGATTTAAGAAAATAGGGACTAAAAACAGAATTCGTCCTTTTTTTTCTTTAATTCTCTAATGCTTTCAAAAGTTGGATCCATATGTCCTTCTCCAGAATATTTCATTGAATTTACTAATGTACCATACCCAACCAAACCAAGGCTTAGGGGGGTTCCACTTCCACCATGCTTGAGCCCCACTTCCTCCTTTAGTTGATTTTACATTAAAAAAATATTTCATTATGGCTTGCAATTTTTTTTAAAGTACAATGTATTCAACATTCATCAGTAAAATTAATTGAAATTTGATATTTAAACATTTACTTGATTTATTGGATGTACTTAATTTTGTTAATGGTCAAATTTTGGATATACCTAATCGAAATTTTCAAAATGTTAAGAGCCAAATTTGATATATATATATATATATATATATAATTTTAAGCTAAATTTAATTTAAAAATCCAAATTGATAAAAGAGGAAAAAGCTAAAAGCTAAATTTGACGTAATTTTATTATCTAAATTAATTGGAGTTATAAAAGCATTAATTGTATATTATAAATAAATTAATCAAACTGAGATAATTTTTCGTTTAATTGAATAAAATTACCAAAATCAAAAAGTAAAACATGACAAATATATTAGTAACTATCATATATCAAATTTAATAAAATTAAATCTCTCACAAAATTAGGTAGAAATTAGGCCCTCAATTTTTAAAAATATCTTAAATTTTGGAAAGTTCTCACCACTCTCACAAAAATTTTAATTAAATCCTCAATTTCCTTTTAAAAATTCATTAAACTCCAAAAAAATTAAAAATTTTATTAAGTCCTCCAAAACTCAATCACAATATCCACTATTGTATAAAAGGCCGAAATCATATTTTTTCTGCATTTACTGCAATAGAAGCAAGAACTCAAAACTAGGGACACCTGTTTGTCTCTTCTTCTTCATCTTGTATACATTATTGCTTGTCTTTGCTTTTGCAATATTCGGTTTTGGGTTGAAATCATTTACGTAATTTGAAAGTAACAAAACGGGGGAGGGGGTCATTTGGAGCTTCTATTTGTTCTCAGTTATAAGTCATTTTCCAAGGTCAAAAGCTATTATTAAATTAGGGTTCTTATCATACTATCACATATAAAATAAGAAAAAGGTAATCCATAACCATAACCATATCCATAGCAGCATGCACCAAGCAACTACATCATCTACCAATAATTATATATATTTTAGTATTGTTGACACTGTTTTCTATAAAATTATACTTGTATTTGATACACCTATGCTGATAGATTGTTTATGTAGTTTAAAATTTATAATAACAACATCATAACATATACATAACAGTTAAATTACGTACCTGTTAAGAATCGTATTAATCAATATGTTTTATTTTGATAATAAATCGGAATTTTAAATTATACTTTTAATTTTAATGAAAATAATGTATACTAATCGATACTAGGTTAAAAGAATGCATTATTTTAACTAAATTAAAGTTAGGCTCAATTCCATCCTATTTAAATAACTATTTTGATAAAAAAATATTTTTTATATTGAATTTAACTTTATGCATATAAATATTAATATAAAAAATTAATATCTTGTTATTTTTTAATTAGTAAAAGGAATTATTAAAATAATTTATAGGATGATTTCATTGTTTTGTATTTGTTCAATAATAGATTATATTTGTGAAGTTCATTAACCATTATTTTATATTTTAAATTTATTTAATCTTGTTTATTTGATATTTATAAATGTAGAGCCCAATTATTGCCCGGAGCCCATTAATGCCCAAACACAAACCAAAAAAAAAACATTTAACCCAAACAAACCCAAACTCGTTTACAACCCAAACTTAAAACTACCCAGACCAAAACTAAACAAACAAACCCAAAATAAATTAAAAAACAGGCCCAAATTACAAGTGGCCCGAAGACCCAAGAATTTAAAATTTTCTTGAATGCTAGGGTTTCGAAAACCCTAGCGCCAAAGACTAACCCTTCACCGCCTCGATGACCACTGCTCTCGCACCACCGGCCACCGTCGCCTCTTCCACCTACTCCCCATGCCCTACAAAGGAAAAGACCACACAGACAGAAGCAAAGGCAGCAAGCAACAAATAAAAAAAAACATATATTTCGGCTATAAAAAGGCCGAAAATAACTTTGTAAGGGTTTTTTTTTTCTCTTCGAAAATAGATAAAAGAATCAGAGATTCAAAAAAAGTTTTTTTTCAATCGAAAAAGGGCAGAGGATCAAACACTCAAAACCGTCAGAATAGCAAGCAAAAATCAACACAAATTCCAAGATAAATATTAAACGAGAACAAGAATCAAAAATGTAAAAAGGGGTAAAGTCTGCGCTGATCTTTTTGGTCTTCTTTCTATATACATACATATATATGAATAAATAATAGTATATAAAAGAAAAAGACATAAAAAATAAAAAATAAAATTTTTACCTTTTCGCCACCGTGGATGGTGGTGAGCGCCTTGGCCAATGACGCCAATCCACGGATTCGGCCGAGCTCACCCCCAGAGAAAAAATGAAAGAGAAACTTTTTTTAAAAAAACAAAGAGAATGAATTTTTTGGGGTTTAGGGTTTATATAGCCCCACAAAACGACGTCGTTTTGGGGTGGTTTTAACCCCAAAACGACGTCGTTTTGCCCTTACCGACCCGATCCGATCCGACCCGCTCTAGGATCCGCGTGTTTTTTAATCGATGGGATAATTGCCCACTTGGTCCTTTCGCTTTTTCGGTGCTTTATAATCGGACTTTTATCATTTTAAAATCTCACCCAATATTTTATCTTGGTTTTCAATTTGGTCCCCTTGTTGTCAAGGCTTTGGGCCCGAGGGTTTATTACATATTTGGTCCCCATCTTTCCCGTGTTCTCTAGAGACCCTCAAGTCTGCTTTTATTTGCAAATTGACCTCGAACTTCGTTTTATTTATCATTTAGCCCCCAAATCAACATTTTATGTACAATTAGGCCCCAAAACTTCTATTTTTATGCAATTTAGCCCTTTTCAACTATTTTGTAATTTTTATTATTATTATCGTTTAATATTTTATTTTACCATTATTATTATATTTACTATTGTTATTTTTATCATTTGCTATTATTTCTATTATTATTATCCTCATTATTATCATTTTCATTATCGTTACTAATGTTTATTATTATTTTATATTATTATTATTATTATTTTATCATCTATACCACTATAGGTATTTTCACAAGATTATTATTAGTATTCCCTTTACTATTATATTATTTTCTTGGTTTAATATTATTATTATTTATTTAATTTTTACTTATTATGTATATATAAATATATATACTTCTATTCCCGCTAATATTATTATTATACTTTTACATATTTCTACTGCTGTTCATATATTAATATTATTTTCATTATTACTATCATCATTACTTTCTTCTTTCCCTTTTTCTCTTAAACTTTCATTTGCTTATAATTCTTTTGTTTTCTATTATTTTTTAGCCTAATCATTTATATTTAATGCATTGTGCTACACGTATTAGTATTGTGATTTGTTTTGGCATTTTATAGTTACATTAACCTTTGCCCGATACAGCAGTTTTCAAATAACCGATATCTCGTGTTAAAGATTCGAGGAAATCGAGCCCTAACTTACTGGGTTTCGATTTTCCTCGTTCAATATAAACAACAAAATATCCCTTCCAAAATCACAAGTCCCGATTTCAAATTGACGTTCCGTATTAGCAACTCGAGTGAATCGAGCCCTAACTTACTGGGTTCCGATTTCTCCTCGTTTAAAGCTAAACAACGGGATGTCTCTTTTAAAATTGCAGTTTAAATTTTAAAACTAAGATGCTTAATCTCGAAGATTCAAATGTCGCGCCTAACTTCTCGGACTCGACACTAGACACTTCAAGATAAGCTTTTTCTTCCAAAATAGAGGCAATATTCCTAATTTGGATTTTCGAGAAAACAAGCCCTAACTTCATCGGGTTCGATTTTCGCTTATCAAATGACGGAGATCCTCTTCAAATAAAAACTAAGCTTCAAAAGGCGAGCTTAGTTTCGGAGTTTAAAGTATTGTGCCCTAACTTCATCGGACGTGATGCTTTATCTCTTTGAAAATAAGAGAGCCTTAATGTCCTTCCAATTTTGAAAATAAAAGCATTGTATTTTCGAACCCTCTAAAGTTTTTCAACAAATAGGACATCAATCAATCGGTTTGGTACCAATTTTGGGCGTGTCGAGGTGCTAATCCTTCCTCGCACGTAATCGACCTCCGAACCCGTTTTCTCAAAGTTCGTGGACCAAAAAGCACTGTTTTAGTAAATTAAATATTTTATTAAAACAAAGGTGATCCGATCACACCAAATAAAGATCGGTGGCGACTCCTTCCTTTTTTTTAAAATCGAGTCGATCGCTCGTTCTTATTTCATCAAAAAATGGTTACGACGACTTGGCGACTCCTTTGGGGACTCGAGGTCAAGCCATAGATTGATTGATTTTGTCCTTTTAATTAAAATGGTTTGAAAAATCATGCTTCTCTTAATGCACCTTCAATATTAGCCTCGTAAATACTTTGGCATTGCATTGCATGACCGTTGTGGTCACACCTTTAAGTGGGAGCGAAGCTATGCCTTCGTGAGGTTTTCACCCGCATGGGCTAGTGGATCGCTTTGAATATATCCGTACCTATGTCTTCGTGAAGTTTTCACTTCGCATGGCCATAGAGAAATGTATTCCTCGAACCGAACTCGATCCGTATGAACCTATAATGGGTGAGGATCGAGAATCACCGTTGGTACCTCGAACTTTAGAACTAAGCCGCATATAGCAAACCCTAGGAGCCCACCTTAGGTAGAGCTATGGCAAACCTTAGTGGTCACCCAGATAGGCGTTTGCTTATTTTAATTGCTTTATATTCCATGGTACTAACTTGTTGTGTTTCTTTCTTTTTGTGCATATCATTTCATATTTTAAAGAGACATCGATTCACGGTCCGTTTCTGAGTTAGGAAGCTGGTTATGGAAAGCGAATTCCTTGATAAAGTGGAAGACAATGCGACTGATTCGCATATGGTCGAGCAATGCCAAATAGAAAAGGAGATAGCTTAGTCGAAGGGTATGTGTCAGAGCTTCAAACTTCACCAATATCGTTGTCACGCAGAATCGAGCTCCAAGAGTTGAAAGAAATTTGGACTCGATGGGATGATGAAGCGAAGCAATGTTCTATGGTACTTACTACGACCGCCTTACCCGCTAAGGTCAAAATAGACAAGCACTTGTTCCGAGCAATGACCCGCTCGGAATACCGCTTATAATTGCTTTCTCCTTCGGAAGGAGGATCCGTTCCCACAGAGAAGAGTATACGACCTTGCTACGTTGCCCAAGAATTCAAGTTGACAAAGCTTATTCCAAGCGGTTAATGGCCCAAACTTGAAGAAGTTGATGAATATCACCGGAATGAGCGAACAAATGGGTCTCGGCTAGAATACAAAAAGAAGGCGAGGTAAATGCATACCTGGATATGTTTGAGAGACACGATCCGGCACATCCCGACACACGAAAAAGATAGAAATCTTGGCCTTGTGTATTTACTACCGATAATCTTCCCAAAGCTTTAAGGCACATTGATGAAGCGATTATTGATCTATTCAAATTGATTAGACAAAGGGTCACACCTGCTCGCCATCTTAGCCTAAACATTCAGATCCTTGACCGCATGTCGGAGAATGGGTGAAAGCGAGTTTATTGGATGTCTTGCAATTGTTATTAGCTTGGTTCCATAGTCAATTTTGGAAAATAGAAAGTGTCTGCTCGGTTCATGTCGAAAATTACTCCCGCTAGAAGAGATAGCAACTACGCCTAAGAGAGGATGTGTCCAAGAAGATTGGATCGCACTCTTTCAAAACCTTCAAGAGGACGACATCGAGTGGAAGGCTCCTGGATGATTCCCGAGGATCCTTTATCGTCTGCGGAGGATTTGTGGGTTCCCTATTGGGAATTTGGGTGCCACGCCACGCCTTTCTTTGGTCCTAAGACAGTATAGTTCAAGGCGTTTGTACCAACGACATACCTGCTAGCTCAATGCGAGTTCTCATATGAAGGGGGAAGCTATAAGAAAAGGATTAAAGAAATTTCTAGTGCCTGGAATCAGATTCACAAAATGAGAAGATTATCTACAGGCCCGAGGACGACCCCGGAATACATTGAATGGAGGGCTAGGAGGGTCAATGATAACATTCTTGAGCCAAATCCAGAAGGTGCCCGATCGAGAGAAGAATGCATGCGTGTGGTCCCGTCGGAATTAGAGATTATGAAGTGAACGGATGAGTTCAGAACTCGAAAAAAAGATAGAAAGATTGGAAGAAGAAAAGATGCTCCTCCAGTTAGAAGTGGACGGTCAAAAATCAGAGGCTGAGAAACTCAGAAAAGAAAAATAGAAGGTAGAAGAAGACCGAGATAATTTAAAGACGGAGTACAAGAAGATGCGCTTGACGATAAAGAATGCGGGATTAGGGAAAACTTCGGAGCAGTGGCAATAAAAGGTCCGAGATGAAAGAGCCAAAGTTAGCAGTTGGGAGAAAAAGTTTCATGAAATACGAGCGCAAAAGGAAGACTTAGAAGTGCGAGACGGAAGACCAAAAAGAGAAAAAGGATTAAAAGCTAGAATAGTGAGCTTGGGCGATCTCTACACCATTATCGAAGTCGAGACTCGGAAAGCCAGCTAAAGTCAAGCCTGAACAGAATAGAAGAAATGAAAGGTAGGGTTGAAGAGTTAGAATCGGCATTACATACTAGCGAGCTCCGGATTGAGCTTTTGAAAACGAGAGAAAGACGTTGGAAAGAGGAGCTTCGCCATTCTTGCGAGCAAGTTCGAAGCCGAGACTACCTCATGGGTGAAGCAATAATCCAGATTCGAGAAGTAGCTGATCACCTATAGACTTTGGCTGAGGAGGCTGACATATTGGGCATGAGATATGGACTACCACCGGGTCATGATAAAGAGCTAATCTCCCTGCTTGGAAAAATCAAAACCTTAGGTCTTAGAGCGAGAACATATTTGTAATCTACTTTATGTAAAGGGTTTTGCCTTCTAATAAAGTTTTCTAAAATGAAGTTGATCGAGAATCGATGTCTTCTTCCCGCATTCATGCATTTGCATTGCATCATATTACATACATTAAAGTTTATAAAAGAAGCCTATTGGTTAAAATTATCGTAAAAAGAAAAAGAAAAGAGAAATCAGGGAACCGAACATTACTACGGGACTCGTCTAAGACAAAGGAAATGGATCAAAGATTTGAACAATTTCGGAAGGAAATACAAAATGATGCAGGAGAAAATGATGAAACTCAAAGCAAGATATGATAGAAACGGATGTAAGAGTCCCAAAACAACATGATAAGTCACCGGTGCAACTATTGGCCAATGAACGAGGAAAGGGCGCATTCGCTAGCTCGTGGAATAATGACGACCCTACTTACCTCTCAGGATTTACCCCGCCAAATACCCAAGCACCACCGAAATATGTCCCCAAAGGACGCTTGTTGTTATCGAGCCACGAGTGCGAGTTGAGACCAGAATGCCGCCAAGACTTTCCGATGGTTCGAGCACTAATCCGGAGAAGGTCCGGCTAACCCTATAGTCCCCGATTTTGATGAAATGGTGAAATGGATAAGGTAAAAGCGAACCTTCCTGCACAACTCGAGGATCGTTGCAAATGGTTAGAGGAAAAGTTTAAGGAAATAGAGACTGCTGACCATCGCTACGGGGTGGACGCTAAAGACTTGAGCCTAGTCCCAGACCTCGTACTTCCGCCAAAATTCAAGACCCCAGATTTTGAAAAATACAATGGGACCAGTTGCCCCGAAGCGCACATCACAATGTTCTATCGATGGATGGCGGGATATGTTAACAACGATCAACTGCTGATTCACTGTTTTCAAGACAGTCTGGCTGGGTCTGCCACCAAATGGTATAATCAGCTTAGTCGTGCCCAGATCAAGACATGGAAGGATCTGGTACAAGCCTTCATGAAACATTACGGTCATGTGGCTGATATTGCTCTTGATAGAATCACGCTCCAAAATATGGAGAAAAAGTCGAGTGAAAGTTTTAGACAATATGCCCAATGATGGAGAAAGTAGCGGTACAAGTTCAATGCCACCGCTTTTGGAAAAAGAGACATCATGCTTTTCATTAACACCTCAAGGCCCTTTCATAACTCATATGATAGGAGTACGACTAAGAGCTTTATCGACATAGTAATGGCGGAGAGATGATCGAACATGCCATAAAGGCGGCAAGATCGAGGCGGAGAAAGCGAGGAGGCCGCTCCTAAAAAGAAGGACCGTGAAATAAATAACGTGAGCACACATAAGGCGATCACGGTTAATCGGCCAAAGACAGTCACCTCTGGACAACAAGGGCCAGCAAGACAGGAATCGAGAACTAGACCAAATACTGAAAAGATTCAATTTACGCCAATTCCGATAACGTACAAAGAGCTATACCAGATTTTATTCAATGAGCACATCGTGTCCCCGTTTTATTTACAACCATTGCAGCCCCCATACCCTAAATGGTACGACTCAAACGCTCAATGCAATTACCACGCAAGGATAGAGGGGCATTCTATAGAGAATTGCCTCGCCTTCAAAAAGGTAGTCGAGAGGCTAATCAAAATGGGTGTTATAGCGCTTGATGACTTGGTAAGAAAGGGGAACCCATTGCCCAATCACGAGGAAAAAGGGGTAAACGCGATCGGTGAGGAAATTGTGAGAAAAATCAAGAGGGATGTCACCGAAGTGAAGACCCTATTGCGAATAGTCTGGAAGAAAATGGTAAAAAGAGGATTGATAGAGTCAGATTCTACAGGAAGCAAAAGACATATAAAGAATTACTGTAAATTCCATAAGAGAGGGGGCACGAGATCCAAGAATGTGCCGAGTCTAAAATTTTGGTGCAAGGCCTTATGGACAATAAAGAACTGAAGTTTTATGAAGAAGGAGTAGAGGAAGAGGAAATATGCTGTGATCGAGGAAGAATTGACAAAGCCGGAGTTAATTACCCAAGAATCATCATTTCATGAACACGGTGGGGCAGGGAAGACCAAAATCACAATTCGTAAACCCTTCTTTTCCCTACAAAGATAGTAAAAGGGTATCTTGGAATTATAATTGCAATGTGACAATACCAGAGCGCAAGGTTCCACTAGTATTTCGGAGGAAGTCAAGAACAAAGGTTCCTATGGCGTAGTGGAAAGCGTTATGACCACGAAAATAGGAGAATGGAAACAAAGAAATCAAGATCGTGTCGATTAAGGTGAAAAAGAACCCAAACCGTTATCAATGAGCCCAGTAAAAGAGGAAGAGGCTAAAGAATTCTTAAAATTCTTGCAACACATGAATCTAATGTGGTGGAACAACCGCATAGACAACCACCCGTATCTACGTGTTAGCACTACTTAAGCTCAAGTGCACCGCAAGCATTAATGAAAGTCTTGAATGAGACCTATGTTACTAAAGATATATCCTTCAACAAGTTGGATCGTCTGGTTAGTAACATAAGCGCTGATAATATCATCTACTTCAGCGACGACGAAATTCCATCGGGAGGTATGGGGTCAACGAAGGCATTACACATAACTACCCGTTGCAAGGGATACACCTTGCCAAGTGTGCTAATAGATAATGGGTCAGCATTAAATGTCTTACCACTAGCCACACTCAAGAGGTTGCCGATAGATAGTTCTCATATGAAATCCTGCCAAAACATAGTGAGAGCATTCGATGGCACCGAAAGAAGAGTGATGGGAAGAATAGACATACCATTATTGATCGGGCCTAATACATATGAAGTAGACTTTCTAGTCATGGATATCAAGCCTTCTTACAAGCGCTACTAGGAGGCCTGGATTCATTCAATGGGGCCGTACCTTCACATCGTACTGTAAATTGAAATTGGTAACAGAGAAAATCGGGTGGTAACTATAAACGTCAAGATGATATCATAGCAATCGTTACCAACGAAGCGCCATACCTAGAAACGAATGAGGAAGCCATTGAATGTTCATTTCGATCCTTAGAGTTAGTGAATGCGACTTTCATTTCGAAGAAAATAAAGTCCGTCACCTAAACTATCCAAGACTACCGGGATGGGATTGCAAATGACATGGGAAAAGGAGCCCTACACGGAAAAGGATTGGGTAAATATCTCCAAGGAAAGTCCAAGCCCCGTCTGTCAAGGAAAAATGGGATTGCTTTGGTTTAGGTTTCAAACCGGATGCTAAACAAATAAAGAAGGAGATGGAAAAGAAACAAGAAAGGAGAATGCCAGGCTGAATGGAGAAGACGCTAAGTGGGAACCGATAACATTCCCCCACATATCTCGCACCTTCGTATCAAGAGGAATGATTTACCCGGGAAAAGAATCTCCTAGAGGGGAATGTCCTCACATCAATGCCATACACGATGAGGAGATTGATCAAAGAAACTTGTCGGGCATCCGCCCGTATGAACCTGAAAGCACATTAGACAATTGGACTACAGAGGAATTTCCTGTAATGTTTAGAGATTATGCAGAGTAATATTCGGAACACTCTTGTTGTTTTTAAGCCTAGAAACAATGAGATTTCTTTTGTGAAATAGGCTCATGTTTGGACATTTTGTTTTAATGAAATGCATCTTCAATTCTACTAAATATCCTCTTATTTTACATTTTTACCATTTACTCTTTGTTCTCATCATGTGAATAATTGTCCTCAAATTCATTCGTTCTTTATACACCCTTCGATACCCATTCTGTGTCTCTAGACATCAATGATATGAGTAATGATACTACTGATTCGAGAGGTCATTTTGAGCAAGACATGTGTTGAGAGGAATCTCGGGACTTTGGAAATGACACGAACGCGACTTGCCTCCGGATTTGTTGAGAATGGTAGAGCAAGAAGAAAAACAGATCCTACCCATAAAGAGTCAGAGAAACGGTGAACCTAGGGAGAGGGCAAGAGGTGAATATAGGAGCTTGTATTATCGCAGAAACCAAAGCGGAACCTCATCGAACTACTCCATAAATTCAAGGATGTATTCGCATGGTCGTACCAAGATATGCCCGGACTAAATCATCGATATTGCAGACAATCGACCGCCCATAAGAGAAGAATGCAAGCCACCAACGAAGCTCGGAAGAATGCGACCGACGCCTTGTTAAAGATAAAAGAAGAAGTCGAGAAATAATTTAATACCGGTTCTTACAAGTGGTCAAGTACTCGGATTGGGTGGCTAACGTTGTCCCCGTCCCCAAGAAAGACGGAAGGTACGAATGTGCGTGGACTATAGAGACTGAACAAGGCCGGCCGAAGGACAATTTTTCACGCCTCACATCGACACTTTAGTAGACAATACAAGGGGTATTCGTTGTTCTCCTTCATGGATGGTTTCTGGTACAACCAAATAAAAATACATCCTAAGGACATGGACAAGACAACGTTTATAACCATGTGGGAACATTTTGCTACAAGGTAATGCCATTTGGGCTAAAAAAAAAACTGGTAGCGACATATCGAGAGCCATGGTAACCTTATTCCATAACATGATGTATGTGGAAATTGAGGTTTACGTCGACGATATGATCACCAAATCCCGAACTGAAGAAGAGCATGTGCAGGTCTTGAGAAAATTGCTCTTGAGGCTGAGAAAATTCCAGTTAAAGCTTAACCCGTCAAAGTGTACCTTCGGAGCTCGGTCCGGGAAGTTACTCGGGTTCATAGTCGATGAAAAGGGATTGAGGTTGACCCAGATAAAGTCGAGCCATACAAGAATTACCTCCACCACGCACTCCAAAAAGAAGTTAGAGGTTTCTTAGGAAGGTTGAATTACATCGCTTGGCTCATTTCACAACCGATCGAGAGATGTGACCCCATATTCTGTCTCTTCAAGAAACACAACCTGCACGTGGGATGAAGAGTGCCAAAAGACCTTCAAAAGGTGAAACAATACTGCCTCAGCCCGGTATTAATCGCCTCAACCGGACAAGCCCTCATCCTTTATCTAACAAGACTTGATAATTCGATGGGACGCGTCTTTGGGTCAACATGATGAATCGGGAAGAAAGAAAAAGCAATATACTACCTTAGTAAGAAATTCACCGCATGTGAAATGAGGTACCGCTAATCGAGAAATTATGTTGTGCCTTGATTTGGACAACTCAAGGTTGAGGCAATACATGTCAGATCACACGACATGGCTCATCTCAAAGCTAGATCCCTTAAGTATATGATAGAATCCACCGCCTTGAATGGAAGGATGGCGGTGGTAGATCCCGCTCCGAATTTGACATCGCTTATGTAAACCAAAAGGCGGTAAAAGGGAGCGCGATAGCGACTTTCTAGCCAAGAGAGCCTTGAAGACTATGAGCCCTTAGATTTTGATTTCCTAATGAAGACTTGATGTACGTGGCGGACATTGAAGAAGGTACCTCAAGACCATCCTTGAAACTAAATTTTGACGGGCATCAAATGCCGTGGGTAATAGAATTAGGCGCCCTAATATCCCCAAAGGAGACCATTATCCATTCACTTGTAAACCGGATTTGATTGCACTAATAATATGGTGAATATGAAGCTTGCATCATGGGGCTCGCTACCGCTATCGAATACAAAATCGTGGTATTAGAAGTCTATGGAGATTTCGCCTTGTAATCTATCAACTCAAAGGAGAATGGGAAACCAGGGATCCAAAATTGGTTATCTATAAAAGATTGGCCCAAGAACTTGTCAAAGAGTTCGATGACATCACTTTCAATTACCTGCCTAGGGACGAGAATCAGATGGCTGATGCTCTGGCCACCCTAGCTTCCATAGTCCGAATAAATGAAAGTGAAGATATGAAGCCAATACAAATGAGCATTCATCAAGACCCAGCCCATTGCTACAATGTCGAGGAAGAAGGGAAAACTGGCCCACCATGGTACCACGATATATTGCGGTATGTGAAGAATCGTGAGTACCCTAATCAAGCCACTGAGAATGAAAAAAGATCTTCGAGGAGATTAGCTTTGTGATTACGTCTTGGATGGAGAAGTCTTATACAAGAAAAGGAAGGATCAAGTGTCTTTGAGGTGTGTGGACGCCTACCAAGCTAAGTTAATCCTAGAAGAAGTCCATGAAGGTGTCTGTGGAACTCACGCTAATGGTTTCACAATGGCCGCATAAATAATGAGGTTCGGATATTATTGGTCCACTATGGAGGAGATCAGATCAACTATGCCAAAAATGTCATAAATGCGATTATGGAAACAAGATTCACGCACCCGTCACCTTTACATGTTATGACTTCGCCATGGCCATTTTCCATGTGGGGCATGGACGTCATTGGGCCAATATCTCCGAAGGCATCGAATGGGCATCGATTCATCTTTGTGGTCATCGACTACTTCACAAATGGGTAGAGGCGCCTCATATGCTAGCGCCACTAAATCAGCGGTTAGCCGGTTTTGAAGAAGGAAATCATTTGTCGATATGGAATGCCGAAAGGATCATATCGCACAACGACCGAACTTAAACAATAGCATGATAGCAGGGTTTGTAGCCAATTCAACATCAAACACCACAATTCATCACCGACGCCTAGAAAATGAATGGGGCAAGTGGAAGCGACCAACAAAAACATCAAAAGATAGTGGGAAAGATGATCGAGACTTATATAGATCGGCATGAGAAGTTGCCGTCAGACTTATGCTTATCGAACATCCGTCAGAACCTCACTGGGCAACGCCTTTCTCATTGGTTCATGGGATGGAGGCGCTTTTACCTATTGAAGTGGAAATACCTTCTCTTGAGTATTGTCAAGTAAAGCTAGATGAAGTGAATGGATCCAGCTCGATATGATCAGTTAAACTTAGTTGAAGAAAGAGATCGAGGCCATCCGTCACTACGATGTACCAAAAGCGAATGATGCGAGCTTACAACAAAAAAGTTCGCCGAGGAATTCCACGAAAGGGACCTCGTCTTGAAAAAGATCCTTCCCATACAAAAAGACCACAGAGGAAATGGATGCCGAATGGAAGGACCGTATATGGTAAAGAAAACTTTCTGGAGGTGCAATCGATTCGGCAGAGATGGACGGAAAAGCTTGCCCAATCCGTGAACTCGATTCGATTAAAAATACTTTGCTTAAAATAGAAGAAGCCAAGGTGAAGACCCGAAGCGGCACTTTGAGACTTGAAAAAAAAACCAGACCGCCAAGGTGAAAACCCGCAAAGGGCACCTTGAGACCAAAGGGCTTTTTGAGTTGAAAACCCGAAAAGGCGGCTCAAATTTTGAATGGACACGTCGCGATCTCATGGCGCCATAATCAATGTAAGAGGAAATACGTTGCATATCGGGCATCGACAAAATACTTGAGTCTCTAAACACATGATGTGCTCGTAAGCAGTCTTCTTGAAGTTTGTATATAGAAGCCCAATTGGCGATGTCTAGGCGTCGATCCATGTTGTTATTTTACCATTTTGGGTCATTTTCTCCAGAAAAAAAAGAGGGATATGTCCCCAATCAATTTTCTTTGTTTCATAGATAAATTCATTTTGATTCTCTTTGAAATCGATTCATCGTTATCCATCATTAACATGTCGCATTAAAACAAATTGATGAACTAACGATTTCACAAAGGAAAGTTCCACATATCACTTTGAAAATCTCTAGATCAAACAGAAGCCAAAATGTAACATTGGTTTAGAACTTCCATGAACACAAGATGAAGACATTGGAGAAAAGGGTCTCAATAAAGACCATTCTATGAAGTTTCTCACCGATTCATTAATTGTGGCAAGGGTAAATAATGTTGCTTGGTCATTTTAAAAAAAAAAAAGTAAGACAAAGCCAATTTTCGATAAGGAAAGATTCAAAACCCTAAATGGTTGAGAGTCGAACAAACCAAGTCGAACATTCTTCAAGTAGGAGTTGTGACTCCTGGGAAGACAACTAGAAGTCAAGGCGCACTGTGTTCTAAGGCCTAAAATAGGCCGAAATTTCCACAGGGCAACCCATTCATGCAAAACTCACCAACGAGAGGGAAACGAAGATAAAACCTTGATGACACAAATGAGTGGTAACACCTTAAATAAGAATCATACTCATAACATTTCGACTCATCATACTCATGGCATCCTAATCATTAGGTATAAATATGTATTCATTCTACAGGATACGTCCTCAAGAAGGACATTACAGTTGAGCAGATCTCGTCTCCCTGAGTATGCAGTGGAGCAGATCAAAGAGATTGGATTTGACGTTCCTGAAGTTGCAGGAAGAAGATCAAAGGTTCAGTCTGGTGATCCTTGAGCTTGCAAGGATCAGATTGAAAATAGTAGATCTGACATTCCCGAAGTTGCAGGAAACGGAACGAAGACATCAGTCTGGTGATCCTTGAGTTTGCAAGGATCGATTGAAGAAAGATTTGACGCCCCGGTTGCGAGAAGCGGATCGTAAAAAAACCAGTCTGGTGATCCTTGAGTTTGCAAGGATCAGATTGAAGAAAGCAGATTTGACGTTCCTGAAGTTGCCTGAAGCAGATCAAAGACTCAGTCTGGTGACCCTTGAGTTTGCAGGGATCAGATCGAAGATAGCAGATTTGACCTTCTTGAAGTTGCAAGAAGCAGATCGAAGATAACTGATTTGATATTCCTGAAGTTGCAGGAAGCGGATCGAAGACATCAGTCTGGTGATCCTTGAGTTTGCAAGGATCAGATTGAAGAAAGCAGATTTGACGTTCCTGAAGTTGCAGGAAGCAGATCAAAGACTCAGTCTGGTGACCCTTGAGTTTACAGGGATCAGATCGAAGATAGCAAATTTGACCTTCTTGAAGTTGCAAGAAGCAGATCGAAGATAACAGATTTGACATTCTTGAAGTTGCAGGAAGCGGATCGAAGACATCAGTCTGGTGATCCTTGAGTTTGCAAGGATCAGATTGAAGAAAACAGATTTGACGTTCCTGAAGTTGCAGGTAGCAGATCAAAGACTCAGTCTGGTGACCCTTGAGTTTGCAAGGATCAGATCGAAGATAGCAGATTTGACCTTCTTGAAGTTGCAAGAAGCGATCGAAGATAATGATTTGACATTCTTGAAGTTGCAGGAAGCGGATCGAAGACATCAGTCTGGTGATCCTTGAGTTTGCAAGGATCAGATTGAAGAAAGCAGATTTGACGCTCCTGAAGCAGATTCAGTCTGGTGGCCCTTGAGTTTGCAAGGATCAGATTGAAGATAGCAGTTTAGACATTCCTAAATTTGCAAGAGCAGATCGAAAATAAACAAGTCACATCCCATTGAAGTCGCAGCAAGAGCAAATTGAAGCCACATATCGATGGAGTGGATTGAAGCAAAAAGATGCGGCAGACAGGATGAGGCTACTTGAAGAAAAGCACCTGGAAGGCCAAGACTCGGCGAGGCCGGGCAACATTGGGCTTCTTTAAGTCTTTGCTCTATTATCGTTACACGACAATGAGCAAAGAGGGGCAGCTGTAGAGCCCAATTATTGCCCGGAGCCCATTAATGCCCAAACACAAAAAAAAAAAAAACATTTAACCCAAACAAACCCAAACCCGTTTACAACCCAAACTTAAAACTACCTGCACCAAAACTAAACAAACAAACCCAAAATAAATTAAAAACAGCCCAATTACAAGTGGCCCAAGGCCCAAGAATTTAAAATTTTCTTCGAATGCTAGGGTTTGAAAACCCTAACGCCCAAAGACTCTAACCCTTCACCGCCTCGATACCACCTACTCCCTCGCACCATCTGGCCACCGCCGCCTCTTCCACTTACTCCCATGTCCAAAGAAAGGAAAAGACCACACACGATGTAAGCAAAGGCAAAGAAGCAACAAATAAAAAATATATATTTCGCTATAAAAAGCCGAAAATAACTTTGTAAGGGGCTTTTTTTTCTTCAAAATAGATAAAGAATCGAGATTCAAAAAAAAGTTTTTTCAATCGAAAAAGGCAGGAGGATCAAACACTCAAAACCGGTAGGAATAGCAAGCAAAATCAACACAAATTCCAAAGATAAAGATTAAACGAGAACAAGAATCAAAAAGCAGAAAAAAAGGGTAAAGTCTCGTTTTGATCTTTTTTTGGTCTTCTTTCTATATACACATACATATATATGAATAAATAATAGTATATAAAAGGAAAAAGACATAAAAAAATAAAATTTTTACCTTTCCTACCATGTGGATCTGGTGGTCGAGCGCTGGCACGGCGACGTCAATGGCCGGATTCTCGCCGAGCTCACCCCCGCAGAGAAAAAATGAAGAGAAACTTTTTTTAAAAACAACAATGAGAATGAATTTTTTTGGGGTTTAGGGTTTATATAGCCCCACAAACGACGTCGTTTGGGGTGGTTTTAACCCCAAAACGACGTCGTTTTGCCCTTACCGACCGATCCGATCCGACCCGCCCTAGGATCCGTGTTTTTAATCGATGGGATAATTGCCCACTTGGTCCTTCCGCTTTTTGGTGCTTTATAATCGAACTTTTATCATTTTAAAATCTCACCCAATATTTTATCTTGGTTTTCAATTTGGTCCCCCCTTGTTGCTGCGCTTTGGGCCTGAGGGGTTTATTACATATTTGGTCCCCCATCTTTCCCGCATGTTCTCTAGAGACCCCTCAAGTCCGTTTTATTTGCAAATTGACCCCGAACTTCGTTTTATTTATCATTTAGCCCCCCCAAATCACTGTTTTATGTACAATTAGGCCCCAAAACTTCTATTTTTATGCAATTTAGCCCTTTTTCAACTATTTTGTAATTTATTATTATTATTATTATCGTTTAATATTTTATTTTACCATTATTATTATATTTACTATTGTTATTTTTATCATTTGCTATTATTTCTATTATTATTATCCTCATTATTATCATTTTCACTATCGTTACTAATGTTTATTATTATTTTATATTATTATTATTATTATTTTTATCTTCTATACCACTATAGGTATTTTAAACAAGATTATTATTAGTATTCCCTTTACTATTATATTATTTTCTTGGTTTAATATTATTATTATTTATTTAATTTTTACTTATTATGTATATATAAATATATATACTTCTATTCCCGCTAATATTATTATTATACTTTTACATATTTCTACTACTGTTCATATATTAATATTATTTTCATTATTACTATCATCATTACTTTCTTCTTTCCCTTTTCTCTTAAACTTTCATTTGCTTATAATTCTTTTGTTTTCTATTATTTTTTAGCCTAATCATTTATATTTAATGCATTGTGCTACATGTATTAGTATTGTGATTTGTTTTGGCATTTTATAGTTACATTAACCTTTGCCCGATCTGTTAGCTTTTCAAATAACCGATATCTCGTGTTAAAGATTCGAGGAAATCGAGCCCTAACTTCTTGGGTTTCGATTTTCCTCGCTCAATATAAACAACAAAATATCCTTCCAAAATCACAAGTCCCGATTTCAAATTGACGTTCAGATTAGCAACTCGAGTGAATCGAGCTCTAACTTATTGGTTCCGATTTCTCCTCGTTTAAAGCTAAACAACGGGATGTCTCTTTTAAAATTGCGCTTAAATTTTAAAACTAAGATGCTTAATCTCGAAGATTCAAATGTCGCTACCTAACTTATCGGACTCGACACCTAGACACTTCAAGATAAGCTTCTTTTCTTCCAAAATAGAGGCAATATTCCTAATTTGGATTTTCGAGAAAACAAGCCCTAACTTATCGGGTTCGATTTCGTTTATCAAATGACGGAGATCCTCTTCAAATAAAAACCAAGCTTCAAAAGGCGAGCTTAGTTTCGGAGTTTAAAGTATTGTGCCCTAACTTCTTCGGACGTGATGCTTTATCTCTTCGAAAATAAGAGAGCCTTAATGTCCCTTTCAATTTTGAAAATAAAAGCATTGTATTTTCGAACCCCTCTAAAGTTTTTCAAGAAATAGGACATCAATCAATCGGTTTGGTACCAATTTTGGGCGGTCGAGGGTGCTAATCCTTCCTCGCACGTAATCGACCTCGAACCCGCTTTTCTCAAAGTTCGTGGACCAAAAAGCACTGCTTTTAGTAAATTAAATGTTTTATTAAACAAAGGTGATCCGATCACACCAAATAAAGATCGGTGGCGACTCCTTCCTTTTTTTTTAAAAAATCGAGTCGACCGCTGCATTGCATCGTTTCATCAAAAAAATGGTTGCATAATAAATATTTTTAAAATATTGTTGTATTTAAAATGGTATTCTAAAGCATATTAGTATCAATACTTACTAAATCTAGCGAAAAAAAATGATATGTTCACTACTACAATATTTAGGGGTAAGTAAAAGTTGGGTCAAGCCGACTAAACTGACCCAACCAATTTGATTAAATTAGCTCGACTTGGTCGATTTCAATTTTTATTCGATTTGAAGTGTCGATTGTAATGATTAAGTCAAGTCGATTTTGGTTTTGGATTATAATTTAAAAAATAAATATTATTTGATACATATATGGTGAAACTTTTAACTACGTAAGTGGAGTTAAAATTTTATCACGTGCCTTTAAGTTGCATTTAAAAAAATAAAAATAAATAAATAAGACATGCGATAAAATCTTAACTTTATTTGTTTAATAACCCATTAAAAACATGTTAGTATTTGGTACATTAATAATATAATTTTTTTACTCCATAAGCAAACTCAAAAATTTTCCATGTGTTTTTTTCAAATATTTATTTTTAATATTTTACTATATTTTTAAAAGACACTTTTTAACGTCTAACCCTCTTTATAGAATATAAAAATACATATTATATTTATATTTTTATAATACTTAAACCCAAATCCATACTCAAACTCAAACCAAAGATAAACCCAATACACCCAAATTCAACTAAAACCAATAAACAAAATACTAAAATTTAAACCATCAATTATACAAACTAAAATTTAAAACAAAATACTAAAATTTAAACCATCAATTATACAAACTAAAATTTAAACCCTGCTTTCATATTTATATAGCTTTTGTTGATCGAATTTGCCTTTATTGTAATTAGTAGTGTTTTTAATTTGATTTAATTTTATATAATCTTTAAAAAATACATCAATTTTCGAATAAATCGATTTTTCGTCCAAATCCATGCAGGAAAGTCGTCTCGGTGTAATTAATTTTATTTCAAATAGTTTAATTTCAGATTTAAAAATAATAAACAATCGATCAAATCAATTTTTTATTTTTAAATTTAACCAACCGACTACTTATATCAGACCACCCAGAAAATGGTGAAGCTGTCCAATTATTTAGTGCTCATGGAGTGACGTGGGCCAATGAACATAACTCGTGTCATATATCTTCTTGTTCAACCAACTATTCCCTACAAGGATCATATATATCAGCTGTCCACTGTCTTTTGAAGCTATATTTCTCCAAACAAATAAAATATTTAGAGAAAAAAAAAAAAAGAGCATGCGAGTATCATATACAAATTTTCAACACTTTCGGGATTAAGCAAACTTGATTTAATTTTAAAATTGAATTTCAATTTAATCAAATTAAGTTATTTGATTTTTATGAATAACTTAAATAATAAATTGGTGTAAAATATCTTTTGGGTCATGTTAATTTCAAAAAAAAATTAATTAAGTTAGAATGATGAAATAAAATTCTCAACTTAATTAATACGAAATTTTTTATTTTATTCAATTCAATTCAATACAATACAAATAGCAACTAACAAGGGCTAGGAGGCCTCTTTAATAAAGAAAAAAGAATATTTTTAAGCCCTCAAAAATTTCAAACAATCAATTTAAAGTTTCTTAATGAAAAAATCTATTTTAAATTTTAAAATTTAATAATTCAATTTAAGTTATATAAAATCTTAATTTTAATTCTAAAATTTTATAATTTTATCTCTAACCCTTAAACAAAATTCTGAACTTTACCCTTATCCAATTATGTAGCCTTAATGTATGATGTTTGTGGCGAACTAGACACATAATGTATTATGTAGGTTGTGTAGTTTAAGATAAGTCAAACGCCCAAGCATTTCGAGAGATCATCAAGTTAGTGGAAGGTTAAAAAAGACAAAGAAGGTGTCAATGGAGCTGTCATTTTCCGGTGAAATAAAAGAAACCTTCCCTGGCTGTGGCTGAATCTTTTGTTATAATCTTCTCTTTTTTATATAGACTTTTAAATTTTAATACTACTTGTAGATTAGATAATAGTATGAATTTGATCTGTCTATGCTAGTGACCAAATGCCCACTACAGGTTGGTTCAAAGGCTGAGGAGATTCCACGTTTTAGAATATTATTAGCAACTTTAGTGATTAAGAGAGTCAGTTGACAAAGCTGGTTAAGTACTAAAGGAGGGGTTGGTTAGAGTGAGTATTCGATCGAATCGAGTCAAAAATTTTGAGTTAGTCGAGTTGGCGAATTTTATTTTTGCAATTGAACTCAATTTGAAAATTTTTTTAATCAGATCGAATCGAGTCAAAAATTTCGAGTCAAGTCGAGTCGAGTTAACGAATCTTATTATTTATACATGTTACATTTACATGAACTAATTATTTAACTAGTAAACGAAGTATAAAATTATTTAACTACATAAACAATATAATGATTTTGTCTTTTAACTTAAATGAGTAAACATTTATCAAAACAACGTAGTTTTGACTTTTAACTTAATGATTTTGACTTTTAACTTTAGAAAAGGTAAACATTTATCAAAATGATGTAGTTTTGTCTTTTCTTATTCGGATTTTCGGATAATCCAAATTATGTAATTCATATTCGAGTTAAACCGAAAAACTTAATTTTTTATTCGAGTTGATCCAAAAAACTTGATTAACTCAAATAACTCGAACTATTTAATTCAAATTTTAAAAATTTTATCGAGTTTTTCGAATCGAATCGGATTTTGCTCACCCCTAAAGCTGGTTGAGATCTGAGCTCTGTTTCCACAAGTGTAAGCTGAGACAGATATCACCCTTCTGGTAACTTTTGCAATGCTCTGAAAATATTTAACACATCAAACTTACATAGGATGGAAAACATAAAAGCTTAGTGTTAAATTGTATTTTACATTCTCTATTAAAAAAATGGACAAATTGGTACTCGTATATTAGATCAAAGAGCAAACTGATCTTTTCTCTTGAGTATTTCGTCCATTTCTGCTATTAAACACGGGCATAGCTATCAAAATAGCCAAATAACGGCATGTGGTGTGTCACGTGTACCTCATACCGACATATAAAGACTAATTTTAAACAGTAGCAATTGATGAAAATTTTAACAAAAGTATCAATTTGTTCTTTGATGTAATGTATAATGATTAATTTATCTATTTTCTTTAGCAGCAGTTAAATTTAATTCGACTCTTAATACAAAAACCTTCATAATACTTTTACCGTGAAAAATCATATCATTTTGAGAAAAAAGTAAATTGAAACGTTATAATCATTAGTATTTTATATGTATAACGTGGACCAAGACCTCCATCAACTGAGTTAAGGCCACGTTATTAATATTTATATGTTAATGTTTCATGGCAATTAGCTTCATGTAGACATTAAGACCAAACATGTGTTTATAGTATCAATGCTCGTTAAGCTTTGATGTGATAAAAATTAAAGTTCTTTATTCGCATTTCAAAAATCAAAATTCAAATTTTTTTTGTTGTTATCTTTTCTCTCAATTTGTAATATGTACTAAAAAACAGTTATAATTCATGTTTGTTATCTCTTCAATAAACTTGGAAATAACAAAATCAAGATAATCATGACAAGAATGGCAAAATGTTATGTATAATTAAGAATCAACTTTGTAATGATAACCATGCCTCTTGCTCACTCCATTAACCCAACTTTGAGAAATAACTCCTTGACATAAGTTTCAGTGTTCCAACCTATATGCAATTAAAACCCAAAATGAGGTTCTGGCTTTTTTTCTTTTAGGGGGTGTTTCTACAAACACAAATGCAATGGGCTAATACCCATAAAAGTAAAGCCCAAACCCCTTCATATTAATCCAAAGAATTAAAGTATCAATCGTCTGTCTTTTGGCACGATTTCTTTGTCTGTTTTTGGGCACGATTTTCTTTTTTTTTCTTTTATTTTCTTCTCCTTCTTTTTGGCAGATTCTAGTTTTGTTTTCTTTTTCCTTAAATATTTTGCACTGGTTGGGGTTTACTGAGTAACTTATGGAAGAAGAGTTGGCGAATCTGAGTTTATTGGATGACGAGGAAGAAGCATTTTAAGAGGAAGCAATGGTGGTGGAACGAACTTATCAATTCTGTCTGGTGGGGCGTTGTCTAACAGATAGTGTTGTCCATTTTCCTTCACTACGTAACACCATGGTTGATCTCTGGCATCCTATTAGAGGGATTTGTATTATGGATCTAAGGGAAAAACGATATCTCTTCCAATTTTTTCATGAGGATGACATCCATAGGGTACTTGCTGGAACACCGTGGTTCTTTAATAATCATTTGCTTATACTTTAAAGAATTCTAAATGGAGAAAATCCAGCAGTGTTGGCGTTAAACTTTACTGAGTTTTGGATACAAGTCTATGAATTACCCCCAGGGCTGATGACTAAAACGATGGCTAAACAATTCGGTGATTTCTGTGGAAAATTTCTTGATTATGATACTTTCATACTGACTTTGGGCCATAACAAATACATGCGCATTCGTGTTTGTTTGGATGTATCTGCCCCGTTGAAACGTAAGAAGAAGATCTAGATTGGGAAGTCTATGATTGTTTATGCTCGATTTAAGTATGAAAAGCTAAGTCTATTTTGTTTTATTCGTGGAAAATTGGGGCATGGTGAGAGTTATTGCCTTTATCAGTTAAGAATTGAGCCATCAAAAATTATTTTTGGCTAAGATTTATCGCTGCGTGCGGTGTCGAGGCATCGGAACACGGCGATGAGCAGGTGGTTACATGAAGCTGATGGTTCACAGTGCAACGCTGGGAATTTGGAAAGTCTCAACCAAGGCATTTTATTAAATGAGTAGAATGATACAGGGCGAAATTTAGGGGGAAATTTTGGGAATCAGATATTAAGATAAACTTTGATACGGCTTTCCAAAAAGAAGAAAGACTCGCTACAACAGTAGTTTTAGCCAGAGACTCTACAGGAGAAATCGTAGGGGCAAAAACTTATCTATTTGAGGATGTTGTTGACACATTTGTGGCAGGAGCACAGGCTTGCGAAAGGATATTAATCTTTGAGAGTATGATGAGCTTTCGGCATCTGATCGTGGAAGGATACTCCCTGACAGTTATTAAAAGTATTAAGAATAAGGGGGATGATCTATCGTTCTCTCTTTTTACTTGTTTCAATTTTTTCAGATGGTGAATAGAGAAATTTTGGCTGATATTTGGTTTCTGAAGCGGTGCTGGTTGTTGGCTCAAGACGATTTGCTTTCTAATTCATTGGGTTGGTAGTTTCTAGGAGTTTAATTGATTTGTCTGCTTAGACAGATGTTCCCCTTTTTCTTTTGTTGTTTTGTCTTTTCATGTTGTCTTGTATTGTGGCTTTTAAGGTACTATTTCTGCCTTGAGCCGAGTTATTAATAATATCAGTCAGTTTTACCAAAAAAAAAGCATCAATCGTCTTGAGACATATCTATAGGTTAAAGTACTTAAGAAGTCCCTGTATTATAGGGACTAGATCAAATTAATCCATTTATTTTTTTCAATTGCAGTTTAATTTCAAACAAAATATTTAATTTACAAAACCTTAAAAACTTTAAAAATATTAAATCTAAATAGTAAATGTTAATTCTATTCTAATTTAGCCTTATTGATTCTAGTTAATAATATAAATTAATCCGTTTAATAATAGAGATAATAATATAATCAAGTCTCTATAATAGAAAGAGCTCTAAATTAAATTCACCTGTAGCAATAACATAGTCCCAAGTGACAATATGGCTCCAAGGAAGCTAAGGAGCAGTAGAGAGAAAACACTCTGTTTCATTGACAGAGCAAAGTAATGGCAAATAATTACAGCCACCATAATTTTGTTAATAGTGTCCACAATGAACAAAATTCATATATGAACAAACCATTCTGCCAAATAAGCTTCTCACTTTTAAGTTGAATGCCATTTTTTTTAAAGAGTTACAGATTATAATTAAACGAAAATTTGAAATAAGATACATCAGTAATAAACATTATATTCATACGGTACTAAACAACCAATTAAATTTAAACTTACGAATCAAAACATTTCTAGATAACTCATCAAAATAAATCTAAATCAAAATTTTAAGCCAAAATCTTATTGAGAAGTTGAATGCAAGCCATAGTAACAAATTTAGATTGCTGCAAAAAATATTTAATAACAACAAAATTGAATAAATCCTAAATCTCATAAACTATGTATACTTTACCTTGAAGATTAACAGAACGATGAAACGCCATGTGAAAAACTACCTCAACTCCTTTCAAAGCTACCATAAGCCTACAACCAGAATTAAAAACAATTACAAAAAGAATATTACTGATAAATAATATAGAAATAAATACGATTTTCGAAATAATCGGAGACCTCCGAGTATTTGAGCTTCGCGGCGAAGATCAGTAGAAACGTAATGAGCACGACCGGACCTTAAACCTTCGCCGAGGACTCGGTTCTCCTCGTAGGATTAAAGATCAATGCTATAAATCAAATCAGCGATTCGAACAACGAACATTTGGTATTCGGTAATTGATTAGCACCTCAACCAAATGACGGCCGGCGGCGAAGCCTTTACCGCCCGTTACAACGCACCATTTCTCCTCTCCCGACGTTTTACCTAATCTGCGGCATCAACGACATAAAACGAATCAGAGACGAGCTAAGAAAAGAACAAGAAGAGGAAGGATCGCGGAATCGGAGTTGATGAGAGTGAAGCTTAAGGGAATCTTTTAATGGTAAACTATTTTGTCTTTTATTTTACGAAGAACTCAATTTCGTTGAATCTTAAAAAGAGATTCAAAACTGGAGTGTTTTAATTGGAACAATTCTAATTTTGGTCCCTTTAGTTTTTAAATTTCATATTTTTCCTTTTATAATATTATTAGTTAATCTAATTAAAATTTTCGACTAAAATGCATACATAATTAGAAATTTCTCTTCAACGCATACAAAAAATCATCTTTGTAAATTTATAGAAAATAATCATCTTATTATTAAATATTTAAATTAACTAATGACATTATAAAATAGACCATGAAAGATTAAATTATAAGGACTAAGAGAGACCAAAATCACAATTTAACCAATTATGAAGATGTCACGTATGATGCGGCAAACGCTGTTACATGCTTTGAGTTCAAAAAGTTTATTTTATTTTATTTTGTAACCTTATTAATTACAACTATTTTGTATGTTTCGACGCGCGACGGCGAGTGAGGTCAGTTCAGGTGGCGGTGTCCTCTCTTTTTTTTTTTTTTTTAACTTACCCTCCTCTTAGAAAATTCCCATCATTTTTTTCGATATCTTCATAATTAGATGAGTGATAAAATCGATTAAATTATAAATATTTTATTTAATCACTTTATTTGATTTAAAGTAAATAAAATTATTAAAAAATAAAAATAAATTAATCATCTATTTGTAATTTTCTCTTTTTAAATTAATATTTCAATAAATTCTTGATTCAGTTATTCTGATTAAGATTTCTGTATAACATTTGATTTACGATTGTGGCACGTTCTTCATCTTCTACTACAGGATAATCATTAATTTTTATTTTTTAAAAGGAAAAGCAAAAAGGTTTTCGGTTACTAATTTTATTAGGGTTTGACTTTTGAACACGTGATAGAATTCGAAGCTTTTGTTTATGTTTGCCTTTTTGGTTTGGTCCGACATAATTAGTGGAGCACTTAAAAGACTGATTAGATATTCACATTAATTTATTTTTAAATTTATTTTAAATAATTTATTTAATTTAAATTTAATGAATTAAAATCGATAGCTTACATCCATTTAATCACAAATTTAGTTCCAAAATATTGGACCGACTCAAGGAAATGAATAAAATATAAATTTTAAAAGGGCTTCTTTTCATTTATTACATAAGGTTAAGAAAAATAATTATTAAATATTTGATACAATTTTTTCAATTTATATTACTAGGTTCTGTTTTGTTTTTTTTTCATAAATCGATAATAAATTTTTAATAAATCGATAATAACTTGTGAAATAACTCAACTAATTTAATTATATTTTTTCATGATACATTGCAAGTTTTATTAAAAATAATAAATAAAAACAAAATGAGCAAAGATAGCATAGCATCACTTAACAAATATATCAATACTTCGTAACTCCGAATTTTCCAAAAATTTGTTTAGAAAATTCAATCAAAACTCTTAAATTATTGTATATCATTATTGATTTTAGTTGTGGAATTTAGTAAAAATTTAAGAAGTTATATAATTATAATTAAGAAATATATTTTGACTTTTTATAAATTTATTTATAGAACTATTATTATTATCTATTTTTTATGGTAAATACCTTATGAAACTTTTATCCTATCCCGTTGACAAAAATATTATTATTGTTTTTATAAAATATGTAAATGCTAAACTGGAAATAAAATTCTACCCTTTATTTTTATTGAAAAATAAAATATATTATTATTTAGTAAATATATCACCATCACCAAATTTTCATTTATTTATTTTTTAATTTTAAAATATCAATTGTTTAATCAGTTTGTAAAATTAAAAAAAACATTATCTGATAATTACACTTGAAACAATTATTGATTTATTTATCGAAAAAATTATAAGTAACAAAACAAAATACAAACAAGCCTATATATTTAAAAATTTATAAAGAGCCAAACCTCTCAAACCAGAATATAACTGGGAAAAAATCAGTGATTCCGGCAGCTAAAATTCACCAAATTCCTGATTATCCAGCTAATTTTCTGTAATTTTCCGAGAAAAAGGGTGATTAAAAAACACTAGTACTACACTTAAAGAGTATTGTAATTCTGATATTTTTTGGGTTTAGAAGTTCCAAAGAAACGATGAATGCTGGGAAAAACCATCGCCGGCGTAGTTTTGATCATCGTCCATGTCGTCGTCAACCGGCGGCGGCGGCGGAGGAGGATAGAAATGATCGCCGGGTAAATGACCGAGACCTGGATAAAACCCATAATCGGACGACATCCCTTCATTGGAATCCAACATGCTCAAAAACGACGACCAGTCCGTGCTCGTTTCATGGCTTTCTACTTGCGTCGCAACTCCGCCGTCCGACACCGAAACCGACGAAGACGACGTGTATTGTTCTACAGTCCGGTCTGTCATCGCATTGTTGTTATTAACCGACTCGTTGGCAAACCTGGACGCCACCGCTTGGATCTCATGTGGGCCAAGTGACCTTGCACCGGCTATATCCGGTGGGTTATCGGGGAAGTTAAACTTAGCTCCATTGCCACGTAAACAATACTGAGCGGCGTCGAATGCCCTAGCGGCTTTTTCCGGTGAGTCGTAAGAACCTAACCAAATACGTTCACGGCTGTTGGGAAGTCGGATTTCGGATACCCATTTACCCCATTTCCTCTTCCTTACACCCTTGTACTTTGAACCATTACCGGTTGGGTCCGAACCATTACCGGTTGGGTCCGAACCATGGTTCGTGGTTGACTCAGTCTGTGTTGGCTTCACCATCTATGCTTTTTTTTTTTGGGAGGGGTTAAATTGTTTAAAAGATCCCTGAGACTTGTGAGTTGAGAAATGGATGATGAGAGTGAGCTTGAGGGTAATGAAAAATGGCGGCTCTGTGCGAGTTATAAATAGGCATCGGAGATGGGGGAATTTTCTGTTGAAGGGGGGGATTTAAGCGTGTTGAAGAGGAGTAAAGAGCGTGCAGATCCGTGACAAGTTTTTGGAAGGCCAAAAATTATGAAGGAAACGCGGTAGGAACCGTAAGCGAAAACCACGTGCATATACTATGCTGTGAGTTTATTTATCTGTCAATTGGGATCATTTCACTATACATCCTCAAACTTTTAAAAAAAATTAATTGAGTCCTCAACTTATCAATCACATTCTTCTATCGGTTTAACGGTAAAATTACTTTGTAAATCTTTTAATATATATATATATATATATATATCTAAAAATTCATGCATTAGTATAATGATAAATTTATTTTTAACCTTACCAAAATTATATAATTTTATTTTTGACCTGGCATTTGCTTGTGAATTTTTTCATATCATTATTGGTTTGATGATATTAAAAATTAATAATGTCGTATTAAATAAGATGCGATGTTGGTAAATTTAGTGTAATTTGTAAATATTAATTTTAAAAATTTTAAATCGATAGTTAAATAATTTTTACAAATGAATAAAAATATTTTAAGAAAACTTAATAATAATAAATTTAGTCTAAAAGGAAGTGGGAAATGTAAGTTATCTGTGATGGGTCGGTCACCGGAGATCCCCCCTCGTGTGATGGAATTCAGGATGCTATTTGCAATCTATTGGAAGGCGCGTGGGAGACTCACAAAAAAAAAAAAAAAAGAAGAGATTGTAGTGATAAATTTAATTGTTAATGTTTATATATTTTTCTTTCAATTAAATTTAATTATGAATCTTTTAACGAATATATTAATTAAAATATTATTTTTAATAATATTAATGTGACAATTTTGTTGTTAGTTTATGAAACCTTCTTACTTGCATTATACCTATTTGTATTTTATGTTATATTAATAATTGATTATTAATTTAAAAATATTAAAATGCAACTTCATCTTTAAAAAATCTTCTATTTTTACTAAAAAATTCTGTCTTTTAGATCCATCCGTTCTTTTCATTAAGAACGAAGAGAAAATTTTAACCCTGAATTCTACTTATTAAATTACGTAATTTATCGACACAGATATTAACTATTAAATTATATATATTTGAAATTTTGAAATAAAATATTAAAATATATTTAAAAAATTATAACTTATATTTTTTAACATTAAAATTCAAGTTCAACTGATTGTACAATATGTTGGGTAATTTATTAAAATATACTAAAATTAAAAAAAATTACGAAAATGGGCCAAAATTTTAATTATTTATGGAAAATAGCCATTTTCCCCAAAACGCGTCTACGTCAGCACGTTTTCAAGGGATGCGACAGGAAATCGCGTCTATAAGGGAGCGTTTTCTGCCACATCAGCAAAAAACACTTCCTTGAGGGCGCGCTTTGCTGATGTGGCAAAAACGCTACCCCAAGAATACGTTTTAGCCCGTATTTTTTTTAAACATTATTCTCGATTTTTTAAAAATTTACGAGAATAAACCTTTATAAAGGCTCAAAGTGACAACACCATTTTTTTAAAGTGTCATCAATTAATAAAGAAATATAACTTACAAAGAAAATCTTTATATAGACCCAAAGTCTCATTTACCTTGTTTTCTTAAGCAAAGTGGGATATGATGTAATGGCCTAAAATCAAGGTTATCGGAACAATGGTTTAAACCATAAATCCTATTTAAAGAGAAATTTATTTCAATATATTTGCATGAATATTTATATGGTAGGAAATATTTTTATAAATATTTATAAAATGTTAGTAATGTGGTATTAAAATGTCGTTAGAAAATTTTAACGTCTGGGTAGGTAATTAAATGAAAAAGATTAAATTGAAAAGGTGTAAAAGTTTAATTATAGATTAAAAGAAAGTATAAAGGACCAAAATGGCAATTAAGCCATTTTTTAGTTGAGGCGGTTTATTGTGAAGAAAATCTGAGATTTTTATGTTTAATATATATTATTATATTATTGTATAATAAAGATATTTTAATATATTATATTATATTGTTATTATATATATTATAAAGAGAAAGTAAAAGAAAGAACAGAAAAAACAGAGAGTAAAGACGAAACAGAGAAGAAATAGGGAAGAAAGAAAGAAAAGGAGAATACAGTTTTTAAAGCTTGGAGTTTAATTTGGTAAGTTAATTTAGTCCTTTTCTTTTAATTTTGATGCTTTATAAGTTTTAGAACAAAGTTTTGATGAATTTAAGTTGAATTTTTGAAGTTTTAAAGTTGTTGAATATAGCATATGATGAATAAAATGATGAATTAGTGGTTTAATTGAAAGGATTTGAAGTTAGAATTGGATAAATGACTTAATTGCAAAACAAGCTATAAGAAAACAGTTTTGGGACAGCAGCAGTAGAGTAAGTTTGAAAAATCACCAAAAATCGTAGAAGTGGTATTAGAAGTTGAGTGAGATATGAAATTAAAGCTTATTGAGTCTATTTTCATATGAAAGAAACATTGAAATAAAAGAAATTCCGTATTTTGAGATATTTAGATTTGTGTAAGACTGGTTCAGAATGAATTCGGGTTCCCTGTTTTAATTTTAGAAAATCATAAAAATTAGATAAAAATAATTATGGGCTTAAATTTATATGTTTAGAATTATTAATGAGTCTATTTTCAATAGAAATAAACGAGAACATCATCTGAATCCTGTATGAAGAGATAATTAATTTTTAGTGAAGAAGGGTCAGAACTGTCAAACAGCAGAACATGGGTAACTTTAAAGAATAAACTGTACTTATTGGCTAAACCAAAATTCTGAAAATTTTATGGAAAGAATATATATGAGTCTAGTTTTAGGAAAAATTAACGGTTCTTCATTTGGAGTTCTGTAGTTCGAGAAATAAATAATTTAGTGACTATGACTCAAGTAGACAAATTTGAATAAACTATAAATAATAATAAAATTATAGTGAATGCTAACATGTGAACGTGAAAAGTATTGAATGGATGATTGAATTTATTTATTTAGATCTGAAAACTCAAATACAAAGCTAGATCGAGGAAAGGAAAAGTCCGGAGTAGTAGATTTTGTGTACGAACAAGTATCGAGGTAAGTTCATGTAACTTGCATTATCTTCTTAAATGCTTGAAATTTATGTTATTGATGTGAATATAATTTGAATGTTCATTGTATGAGTATTGATGATACATTGATATATTTGATAAAAGAAAGAAATCCGGTTGAATGAAAGGAAAATTCGATGGATCTCTGAAAAGGAATTGACGGTAAAAAGGATCTAGCTCGACGGGTGATCCTATCCTGATATAGCCCTCCCGAAGAATATGTGTAAAATGGATTTAGCCCGGACGGGTAATCCGAATTAGGGTCTGAATTTAGCCTGGACTGGTAATTCAGATCCAAGCTCATTAGAGTAATTGTCGCAGGATTTACCTCGGACCGGTAATCCCGACAATACTCTATGAGTTTATATTACATGTGATTTAGCTCGACCGGTAATCCCGCTGTAAGGATGAGGTTCGCGGGAGTGTGCTCTCTGAAATGAAAATGTGCGCACATGAATATGAATTGACGGACTCGGATTTGTACACTAAAGTGTACCTCTGAAAATCCATCGAAATTCTGAGTAATTCAACCGGATAAATATGGAAAAATAACAAGGAAATGGAAATCATGATATTGATGAGCTCATCAATCATAGTATTTATATTATTGATATATGGAAATTATTGGACTGACTTGAATGTTGAGTTTGTGAATATTCGGGTAATAATGCATTGAATGGATATATGAATGTTTATTGCATTGTATTGAAAATGTTAGGTAAGTATAATTCTTGTTACATGGATTTACTAAGCACAAAGTGCTTACCTGCTTTCTTTTTCCCTATTTTGTAGTGTGAAGAGCTCGGAGGTCGATTCGGTAGGAGATATATCACACTATCGCCTCAAGATTTCGGTATATAAAGAAACTTTATTTTGGAAATCAATGGCATGTATAAGCTAATAAAGTAATGCTAAAATGAAATGAATGTAAGGTCAGCCATTGGTATGGCTAGCAAACCTTGGTTTGGTATGTGTTGATGTTACCTTATAAATATGCATGAATCTATTTTGAAAATATGTTGAATTGGATTGGTTGATGTGGATTGGTGGCGGTTTAAAATTTGCAGGGAAGGTTAGATACTTATAAAGGGGCTATATTGAGTAAAAAAAAAATCATAAACTCTGGTAATGCCTTGTACCCTATTCTGACAACGAATACGGGTAGGGGGTGTTACATTTGTTGGTATTAGAGCTACGGTTTAGTCGGTTCTAGGACCGACATAGCAGATACGGATTAGCTATACATGCCATTTAAATTATTTTTGATAGTGTGATATCTCCTGACCATTTAAATTGAGTTTTTCTTATAGTAATGTCATCCGATCGAGCTCAATCCGAAGAAGCTGGGAGTCATGCTCCGGCTTCAGTACAAAGAGAAGAAACTAACAGTATAAGGCCCGATACAGAGGGTTAAGGGGAGGAGGCAAAAATATCCTTCTTTCAAATAATGAATGAATGGTTTATTCAGTACATAAGAACTAACCCTATAGTGCAGCAAACTCAAACTCCCCCTCCTGTTCCTCCACCGATTCGAGATTCCACAGGTGCAGTAATTGAATCATCGAAAAGGAAAAGCTTCGGTTGATAAAATCTGAAAATATGAGGCCAAAGAATTTCAAGCAGTATTTGATGATGATCCCGAACAGGCTGAATTTTGGTTTGAAATACTATTCGGGTTTTGGAGGATTTATCCTGTACACTAGAAGAATGTCTGAAATGTGCTGTCTCATTGCTGAAAGACACAGCTTATCATTGGTGGAATACTAATGCTTCAGTTGTCCTGAGAGAAGAAATTACATGGAAATTCTTCCAGACCAAGTTCAAAAAGAAATGTATCAGTCAGAGATTTCTTGATCAAAAAAAGAAAAGAATTTCTTGAGTTGAAACAGAGCAATAGATTGGTATCTGAGTATGAAAGAAAATTTGTTCGGTTAAGTAAATATGCTCGAGAATGGGTACAATCAGAAGTTGAAATGTGTAAACGATTCGAAGAAGGGTTAAATTTGATCAGACAGATGGATTATCTGATGTGATTTCAGTTATTACTGCTCAGAGGTATGTCAAAAAGGGGTATGATGCTTTTCTTGCTTATGTATTAGATACCAAGGTATCTGAGTCGAAGATTCAGGCAGTGCCAGTGGTATGCGAATTTTTTTGATGTGTTTCCAGAAGAGTTACCAAGGTTGCCACCAGAAAGAGAAGTGGAATTCTCTATAGATTTGATTCCGAGAACTACTCCGATTTCTATAGCTCCATACCGGATGACTCCTACGGAATTAAAGGAATTAAAGACACAGTTGCAAGAACTTGTTGACAGGGGTTTTGTCCGACCGAGTCATTCACCTTAGGGGGCTTCAGTTCTGTTTGTGAAAAAGAAAGACGGGTCTTTGAAATTGTGTATTGACTATTGGCAGCTCAATAAGGTAACTATAAAGAATAAGTACCCGTTGCCCTGGATTGATGATTTATTTGATCAGCTCAAAGGTGCCACAGTATTCTCGAAGATTGATCTCCGATCGAGTTATTACCATTCTGGTAAAAGAGTCGACGTGTCAAAGACGATTTTCGAGAACCGTGTACGGGCATTATGAGTTTCGGTTATGCCGTTTAATGACTAATGCACTGCAGATTTATGGATCGATGAATCAAATATTCGCACCGTATTTTAGACATTTGTGGTAGTATTCATTGATGATATTTTGGTTTATTCTCGAGATGAAGAAGAACATACAGAACATTTAAGAATTGTGTTTTACGAGAGAAGCAATTATATTCTAAATTCAGTAAATGTGAATTTTGGCTTCGAGAAGTGGGTTTTCTTGGACATATTGTATCTACCGAAGGCATCAGGGTAGATCCAAGTAAAATCTCAGCTATTGTCAATTGGAGTCCACCGAAGAATGTATCTGAAGTTAGAAGTTTCTTGGGTTTAGCTGGTTATTACCGAAGATTTGTGCAGGGATTTTCTATGATAGCTTCTCCGATGACTCGATTATTGCATAAAGATGTAACGTTCGAATGGATTGATGAATGTCAGCACAGTTTCAACCGATTGAAAGATCTACTAACGAAAGCATCAGTATTAGTGCAACTGAACTGTAAGGAATTTGTTATTTACAGTGATGCCTCATTAAATGGTTTAGGTTGTGTCTTGATGCAAGAAGGTAAAGTAATAGCCTATGCTTCAAGACAACTTAAACCACATGAAAGAAATTACCCGGTACATGATCTTGAATTAGCTGCTATTGTATTTGCATTGAAGATATGGCGGCATTACTTGTACGGTGAGAAATGTCATATTTATACTGATCATAAAAGCTTAAAATATTTGATGACACAGAAAGATCTGAATTTAAGACAGTAGCAGTGGCTTGAATTGATAAAGGATTATGATTTGATTATTGATTACCATCCGTAAGGCTAATGTTGTAATGATGCTTTGAGTCGAAATCTCTGTTTTGCTTACGAGCTATAAATACCGGTTGTCACTGGCTAATGATGGTTCAATCATAGCTGAATTGAGAGCTAAACTGACATTTTTACAGCAAATATGTGAAGATTAGAAGAATTATGAGAAGTTACAAGTTAAACGAGCACAGTGTGAGTCAGTACCGATTCTGAATTTCAAGTTGGGATTGATGGTTGTATGTTATTCAGAGGTAGGGTATGTGTACCTCAGAATTCAGAGCTCATATAGAAGATTCTACACGAGGCTCATAGCAGATTACTATGTTTGTACATTCTGGGAGTAATAAAATGTATAATGATCGAAAAAAAATGTATTGGTGGCCGTGAATGAAACAGGATATCTCGAGTTTGTATCAAGATGTTTAATATGTCGCAAGTTAAAGTTGAACATCGTGTACCTTCGAGGTTACTTGACCAATTACTATCCGGAATGAAAATAGGAAAGAATCACTATGGATTTTGTATCGGGTTACCGTTGTTTCGAGGAAAAAGATGCTATTTGGGTGATTGTTGACCGATTGACAAAGTCAAGACACTTTATTTGATGCGTATGGATTATTCTTTAGATAAACCGTGAATTGTACATATTCGAGATTGTCGGGCTACATGGAGTGCTGTCTCAATTATATCGGATAGAGATCCTCGGTTTACGTCTCGTTTCTGGGACAAATTGCAAGAAGCCTTGGGTACTCAGTTGTATTTCAGTACTGCATTTCATCCTCAGACAGATGGCCAATCTAAGCATGTAATTCAAGTATTGGAAGATATGCTTCGATGTAGTATACTAGAGTTTGAAGGTAATTGGGAGAGGTATTTACCTTTAATTGAATTTGCTTACAATAACAGTTATCAGTCCAGTATTAAAATGGCTCCCTATGAAGCTTTGTATGGTAGAAAATGTAGAACACCATTATATTTGATGAGCTCGGTGAAAAGAAGATACATGGGGTTGATTTAATCCGGAAATGTAAGAAAAGTGAAGGTTATTCGGGATAGTTTAAAAGCGACTTCGATCGCCAAAAGTCATATGCCGATCTTAAATGAAAAGAGATTGAATTTCAGGTCGGTGACAAGGTATTCCTGAAAGTGTCTCCTTGGAAGAAAGTTCTCCGATTCGGTCGAAAGGGTAAATTGAGTCCAAGATCTATCAGGCCATATGAAATTATAGAAAGAATTGGATCGGTCGCTTATCGATTGGCGTTACCACTGGAACTCGATAGAATTCATAATGTTTTTCATGTGTCTATGCTACGACGATATCGATCAGATCCTTTACATGTTATTTCTCCAACGGAAGTGGAGATTCAGCCGGATATGACTTACAGTGAAGAACAGGTCAAGATATTGGCACAGGAAACAAAGGAGCTTAGAAATAAAAAAATAAGTTTGGTAAAAGTATTGTGGCAAAAGCACGGGATTGAAGAAGCGACATGGGAACCGGAGGAGGCAATGAGGAAACAATATCCAAACCTCTTTACTGGTAAGATTTTCGAGGACGAAAATCCTTAAAAGGGGGGAGAGTTGTAATGGCCTAAAATCAAGGTTATCGGAACAATGGTTTCGCAACCATAAATCCGATTTAAAGAGAAATTTATTTCAATATATTTGCATGAATATTTATATGATAGGAAATATTTTTATAAATATTTATAAAATGTTAGTAATGTGGTATTAAAATTTCGTTAGAAAATTTTAACGTCTGGGTAGGTAATTAAATGAAAAAGACTAAATTGAAAAAGGTGTAAAAGTTTAATTATAGATTAAAAGAAAGTATAAAGGACCAAAATGGCAATTAAGCCATTTTTTTAGTTGAGGCGGTTTATTGTGAAGAAAATCTGAGATTTTTATGTTTAATATATATTATTATATTATTGTATAATAAAGATATTTTAATATATTATATTATATTGTTATTATATATATTATAAAGAGAAAGTAAAAGAAAGAACAGAAAAAACAGAAAGTAAAGACGAAACAGAGAAGAAATAGGGAAGAAAGAAAGAAAAAGGAGAATAGAGTTTTAAAGCTTGGAGTTTAATTTGGTAAGTTAATTTAGTCCTTTTCTTTTAATTTTGATGCTTTATAAGTTTTAGAACAAAGTTTTGATGAATTTAAGTTGAATTTTTGAAGTTTTAAAGTTGTTGAATATAGCATATGATGAATAAAATGATGAATTAGTGGTTTAATTGAAAGGATTTGAAGTTAGAATTGGATAAATGACTTAATTGCAAAACAAGCTATAAGAAAACAGTTTTGGGACAGCAGCAGTAGAGTAAGTTTGAAAATTCACCAAAAATCTTAGAAGTGGTATTAGAAGTTGAGTGAGATATGAAATTAAAGCTTATTGAGTCTATTTTCATATGAAAGAAACAGTGAAAGAAAAGAAATTCTATATTTTGATATATTTAGATTTGTGTAAGACTGGTTCAGAATGAATTCGGGTTCCCCTGTTTTAATTTTAGAAAATCATCAAAAATTGGATAAAAATAATTAGGGGCTTAAATTTATATGTTTATTAATGAGTCTATTTTCAATAGAAATAAACGAGAATATCATCCGAATCCTGTATGAAGAGATAATTAATTTTTAGTGAAGAAGGGTCAGAACTGTCAAACAGCAGAACATGGGTAACTTTAAAGAATAAACTGTACTTATTGGCTAAACCAAAAATTCTGAAAATTTTATGGAAAGAAGATATATGAGTCTAGTTTCAGGGAAAATTAACGGTTCTTCATTTGGAGTTCTGTAGTTCGAGAAATAAATAATTTAGTGAGTATGACTCAAGTAGACAGATTTGAATAAACTATAATAATAAAAATGATAGTGAATGCTAACATGTGAACGTGAAAAGTATTGAATGGATGATTGAATTTATTTATTTAGATCTGGAAAACTCAAATACAAAGCTAGATCGAGAAAAGGAAAAAGTCCCGGAGTAGTAGATTTTGTGTACGAACAAGTATCGAGGTAAGTTCATGTAACTTGAATTATCTTCTTAAATGCTTGAAATTTATGTTATTGATGTGAATATAATTTGAATGTTCATTGTATGAGGATTGATGATACATTGATATATTTGATAAAAAGAAAGAAATCCGGTTGAATGAAAGGAAAATTCGATGGATCTCGAAAAGGAATTGACGGTAAAAGGATCTAGCCGGACGGGTGATCCTATCTCGATATAGCCCTCCCAAGAATATGTGTAAAATGGATTTAGCCGGACGGGTAATCATAATTAGGGTCCGAATTTAGCTCTGGTGGTAATTGGATCCAAGCTCATTAGAGTAATTATCGTTGCGTGGGATTTAGCCTAGACCGGTAATCCCGACAATACTCTATGAGTTTATATTACGTGGATTTAGCTCGACTGTAATCCCATTGTAAGGATGAGGTTCATGGAGTGTGCTCTCTGAAATAAAAATGTGCGCACATGAATATGAATTGACGGACTCGGATTTGTACACTAAAGTGTACCTCTGAAAATCCATCAAAATTCTAAGTAATTCAACCGGATAAATATGGAAAAATAACAAGGAAATTGAAATCATGATATTGATGAGCTCATCAATCATAGTATTTATATTATTGATATATGGAAATTATTGGACTGACTTGAATGTTGAGTTTGTGAATGTTAGGGTAATAATGCATTGAATGGATATATGAATGTTTATTGCATTGTATTGAAAATGTTAGGTAAGTATAATTCTTGTTACATGGATTTACTAAGCACAAAGTGCTTACCTGCTTTTTTTCCCTGTTTTGTAGTGTGAAGAGCTCTGGAGGTCGATTCGGTAGGAGATATATCACACTATCACCTCAAGATTTTGGTATATAAAGAAACTTTATTTTGGAAATCAATGGCATGTATAAGCTAATAAAGTAATGCTAATATGAAATGAATGTAAGGTCAGCCATTGGTATGGCTAGCAAACCTTGGTTTGGTATATGTTGATATTATCTTATAAATATGCATGAATCTATTTTGAAAATATGTTGAATTGGATTGGTTGATGTGGATTGGTGTCGGTTTAAAATTTGCAGGGAATATTAGATATTTATAAAGGGGCTATATTGAGTAAAAAAAAATCATAAACTCTGGTAATGCCTTGTACCCTATTCGACAACGAATACGGGTAGGGGTGTTACATATGAGATATGTATATATAGACTCATGAGCAGTTTTTAATTGTTCCTAAACAATGGGATTCCTTCCTCTTTAACTAACAACATGAGATAAAATGCTACACTATATTTGATTTTTTTACTTAGAGTTTAATTTTTTTTTACAAAAGTTAACATTTGTTACATTATAAATAAAACTTTTAAACTCTATAGTAAAAAAAATATAAAATATAAAATGAGTATGGTAAAATATTAAAAATAAATATTTAAAAATTACTAATAGTTGAGTGATCATTTTGTAAGTTTTATAATTTGATAGCTAAAAATATAGTTAAGTGACTACTAATGTAATTTAATCTAGATATAAAATATGAAAAATAATTATTATAATTTTGGTATATTATATATTTCTATAAAAAACTAATTTAACATAATTATATACTATGTTTAAATAGATTATCTATCTAGTCAAAATATATCTGAAATAAATTTATCGGCATTCATTAGGTGATGAAAATTAAATTAAATTAAAATTAAAAAATTAATTAGTATAGTAAAATATTAAAATAAATAAATATTTAAAAGATATATCAATTTTTAAAATTACAAAAAATATTATTTGAGTACCAAATACTCACCATTTATTTATTAATCAAACATTCATAATATAAAATAAAATAAATAAATAAAAATTAAAAGTATAACTTCTAAATTTAAATAATGAAAAATTGTTTTAAAATTAGAATTACATTGATATTAACTTCAAACATTTAAAATTGAATAGAAGATTATTACATATACAAGTTTCATATATGCAATTTGTTCTTTTTTTAATAGTTCTTTTGTATATGTTAACAATTCTAAAATGCAACAAGATTAAAGATCTCAAAATATAATTTTATAATATAAGAAAATATTAACAAAATATAAAAAAAGAAATTATTTTGTAAAAAAAATATCAAATATAGTGTAGCCTTTAATCTCATGTTGTTAGTTAAAAGAGGAAGGAATTCTACGTTGTTTAGGAACAAGCTGCAAAACTATTCATGAGTCTATATATACACATATCTCATATCCCACTTTGCTTAAGAAAACAATGGAAATGAGACTTTGGGTCTATATAAAGATTTCTTTTGTAAGTTATATATCCTTATGAATTGATGACACATTAAAAAAATGGTGTTGCCACTTTGAGCCTTTATAAATGTTTATTTTCGTAAATTTTTAAAAAAATCGAGAATAGTTTTTTTTTAAAAAAACACGAGCTAAAACGCGTATTTGGGGGAGCATTTTTGCCACATCAGCAAAGCGCGCCTATAAACAGCCCATTTTGCCCAGGCCCATTCAGAAAAAGAAAAAAACATAATAAGAAAAATAAATGTCTACTTTTAAATGTCCCTTTTACAAATCATTGGCCCAAATTAAACCTAAAGCTCAATTACACCCTTAACCCAAAACAATCCTAAACAGATTACCCACCTGACTAGCCCAAAACACCCGTGGCCCAAAAGGCCCAAAACATTAAGCAAAGTCAGGATACCTAGGGTTTCTTGACTACCCTCGAGCCGCAAGCCTCGATCTCAGCAAGTGCTGCAACCCTTGTGCCTCGATAGCGCAAATCCTCGCGAGTTGCGCACCACCAAATCGCGCTGTAGTTAACGCGCTTTGCGCCCCATCGTCGCCAGATTCCTCGACGGCCACCTGCAAAACAAGAAAAAAACAACAGCAAAGGGAAGAAAATAAACAGGACATATATATTTCCTTTTTATTTTTTATTTTAGGGTTATATAAAGCCCCAAAAACTTGTAAGTGGAGGGATCCGGAGGGAGAGAAACAGACACGAAAATAAAAGAATACGAAAAGATATTCACAATAAGCGAAAGAAAATGCGAAGTTTTTTTGCAGAGGTGATTTTTTTACATATTTTCTATATGTTTTCGCATGAATACTGTTTTAAAATAAAAATGGGAAGAAAATACCTGTGATGTGGGGTTTTTTAAACCTCCGGCCACCGTCTATGGTGGCGCGTGGAGCGCGTTCAACGATTGGTCCCCTAGCCCAATGGTCTAGTTCCGGACAGAAGAAAAGGAGAATTTCAGAGGAATTTTGAAGTTTTTTTTAAAACGGATTTGAAATGTTTTTTGACAGATTCTTTGCTTATATAGCAAACAAAAAACGACGTCGTTTTGCCTTAGAGGATCCGCGTGTTGACCTGACCCGGCCCTCAGGATCCGCGCATTTAATGAAAAGGGGAAATTTTCAATTTTAATCCTTCTGTAATTTTGTTTATTTTAATTTAATCCTATTTAAATTTCTATTTTTATTAAATTAACCCTAAAAATTTATTTTTATTTTAATTAAACTCTCGGACTGCTTTAAAAGTTAAAAATCAAAACGATTTCGTTTTAAATTTGGCATAATTTCCATTTTAACCCTTGTGATTTAATACGTGTTTTAATTTAATCCTTTTAATATGTTTTAATTGCTATTTTAACCCCTGTTTCTTTGTTTTATTATTATTATTTTATCCTTTTATTTTATATTATATTTAATTATTTTACCTTATTAAATATTATATATTATTTCCTTACATTTATTAATTTATTAATAGTACAAAATCTATATATTTTTATACGCTTTTTATATTTAATTATTATTTTATATATTATTCTACTTGTTTAATAATTTATTATTATATTATTTATTATATTATATTTTGTAGTATTATATTATATTATATACTTTTAAAAAATCAAATTTATATAAAATTCATTTTATTTATATTGTTTATATTACATTTTATTCAAGATTATTATATCTTGTTCTTTTTATTTATGCCTTGTTTACATTATTTATATCATATAAATATATGATTTTATTTATTTATTTATTATTAATCTTGCATGAAAATTTTCATATTTATTTAATAATTTCTATTTTAATATTTAGGGTTTTATGTATATATTTTACTTGCCTATATTCTTTCATTTATTTATTTATGATTGCCATTGTATAGTTATTTATTTATTGTTTTATGAATACATTTTACAAGATTACTATATTTTATCTAAATGTTTTCGAATAAGGCAATGTTGGTATTTAAAAATTCGGAAATAGTGCCCTAATATGCTGGGTTGCGATTTTCCGTTTAGCTAAATAACTAAGTATCCTTTTAACAAGTTTTGAAATCGTGAGATAATTTTGATTACGAAGGTTTTAAAACATCATGTCCTAACGTGTTGGATGTGATGTTTATATTCCTTTGGAACAAGAAAATCTCAAATTATAACTTAAAGTGCTCGAAGTTTTTTAAAGAAATCATAGTTTTAAATACTTTTAAATTTCAAACATTTGGACATGATTTTATCGATTAGGTACCAGTTTTTGGGCGTTATGAGCATGCTAACCCTTCCTCATAAGTAATCGACTCCTGAACCCGTTTTCTTGTTTACGTGGAGCAAAATCGAATATTTTAAAAATAAAATATTTTACAAGGTGATCCAATCACACCTAAGTAAAAAGGGATTGGTGGCGACTCCCGTTTTTGTTTTTAAAGTCTGAAACACCCCACACCCGGCCCACGAGCCTGAACCGGATCTGGTATGTTCCTAAAGTAAACCGGTTTCAAAAGTTTCGATACTTAGAGAAATTAAAAAAATATTTAGAAAAATGTTGTTGTGGATTGGGCTTAGGTTGGAACCCGCTTATTTAATCTTGTAAATCCAATTTTAAAGAGGTGACAAAATAATTTTAGGGTTTATAAAAAAATATATATCACTTTAATTTTAGTTATAATTGGTTCAGTAACATAATAGTAAAAAAAAAATAATAAAGCAAAGTAAAGAAAATCCACTGGGCCTTATAGCCTTATTACATCAAGTATAACCCCAAAAAAATTAAAGGAACTAAATGAAATAAAGTCCAAATTTAAATGGAATCTTCAAATGAGACATGGCCACCTCGTGGTTCACTGGCCCGGTCCACACTGTTCATTACCCGAAAATAATTCCCACAACGGGTGAGTCAACAGACTCAATGTGCACACAAGACTAACATTCAACAAATCAGCATACACGCTCATATCAAATTCACATTCATATAAAATAAGTTATGATGCAACCCAAACCCAATCCTAATGGTCCATCCGCTACACACCACCCGTACCGCCATTTACACCGTGGGACTACTAAGTCAACCCTCCATCCGCTACACACCATCGAAGGCATTCGCCATATACGTTGTGTCATTAGACACTATAGTCAATTTATACGTTGTGTCATTAGACACTATATTCAAATATTGTAACCGGTTACCAAAATTCCGCAATGTGACCGTAGTCAACATATTTCGTTGGTGAGACCAAGTCAACACCTTCGTTGGTGAGACCAAGTCAACACCTTCAAACGCTGGTGAGACCAAGTCAACACCTTCTTCCCTTTCACATATATCCCGAATGCCCCAAAAATATATATCATGCATAACATACTTAATTTCATAATCATATACATATATTCACATGTTATAAAATAACATATTTCATAATCCTATCGGAAGTAGGAAACGTACCTGAATACTTTTGTACCACATTAGGGTACTTAGCCATATTCATATTCTTACGTATAATCACATAATAAAATAATTGCCATATGAAATATCGAAAGTTAGTGTGCGTACACACCTGATTTGCTTAATAGGTTCCTTGAGATCTCGAAAATCCCGATCTATCTTTAGATCTGTTAACTCCTATATTCGGCCATCATATAAGACACATTAATAAACCTATTTGGCTAATATCAAAACCAAATCCTAGTAGGATTTGTAAAAAGACTCACCTTGAGGCCGATTTCAATACTAATCAAATCCTCAAATCTATGCTATGCTCCTCCTTGTATTGGCCAAGCACTAAATCTCATCCGGGTTAGTTTCACTTTTAAAACAAACAAGAATTAGATCTAATTATCAAAATAGGCCTTAGCCGAAAGCTATAGACACTTACCTTGTGGATTTTAAATCCAAACTCACCGAATAACTAGGGAACACGCGCCTATGGTGTACCTTCTGAAAAGAACTTCTCCTTCCTTGTAGCCTACACTTAGTAAATCCGAAAGATCTCTTCAAAGTTTCGCAACCATGAACATTAATGGATTAGCCCTAGATTTCAATAAGTCTAAAATATAAAAGAATGGAAACCAAACTTGGATCTTACCCTTATTTGAAGGAATCGATTACACCTTCTCTTCAACCTTTAGAGATTGACTTAGAGACTTAATGAACAATCGGCTATGATTCCCTTATGTATTCGATTTCAAAGATGAAAGAAGAGAGGAATAATAGGCTTAGAAGGAATCGGCTAGGAGGCTAAAAGAAAAGAAGAAAAAAATGGATGTTCAAGAAGAATATTCTAGCAGAGGAAAAGAGAGAGGAGAATGAATAATGAATGGCCCTAGTCTCATCCTTTTATAATGAAATTACTAGGCCAAGAATCCTTAACTTGGCCACCACTCTTCCTTATTTTCCTAATTAAAGAATAATTCTTCATTTAATTATCACTTTAATTAAATTAGGAGTATTTTATCCATCCTTTATCTCCTTATTTATTTTATTAAAAGAAATTCCTTTACTTAACACTTAATTAAACAAGTTTTAATCAAGTAAAACTCCTCTAATTCAAGAAGCTTGTGCCGTCCCACCTCTTAGCCTAGGAAGCAAAATAAAGCCTTCATTATTTGCTTCTGGATGACTCAAACTCAGCCCAAAACCTCTTGTATTTGGGCCATTTCTAATGCCTTAGGTGGCACCTTTAGGCCACATTTCCAAGTCCGTTATTGGGTCAAATTTCATGTACTTTATATTTTTAGGGTCACTTGGCCCTAAGTTCCCCTTTGGGCTCTTAAATTCAACATTCCGGGGTCAATTTTAAGTTTCCTAAAATTTTCGCATGACTCAGATTTTCAGTGTTTCCAAAATGTTTAGGTTTCCAAAATGTTCAAGTTTCCAAAATGTTCGTGTTTCCAAAATGTTCGTGTTTCCAAAATGTTCGTGTTTCCCAAAATGTCTAAGTTTCCAAAAATGTCTAAGTTTCCAAAATGTCCATTTCCATTTCCATGCATTTCTAGGTTTCCAAAAGTATCAAAATTTATTCATAGTACTTGAAACTTGTCATTTCATACATTTCCATACATTTCCTTACATTTCCTTTCATTTCCTTTCATTTTCTTTCATTTCCTTTCATTTCCTTACATTTTCCTTATATTTCCTTACATTTCCCTACATTTCCTTTCATTTCCTTACATTTCCTTACATTTCCTTACATTTCCTTTCATCTTAGGGTTCTTGAAACTCTTCGGAACACATCCAACACACCCACTGATCCCACTATCTCATGAATTACGCACGAACGCATAACCCCTAATCTAGGATGTTACAAAGTCGATCCCCATTTTCTAAACCGATTTTAAAACGGTTTCGACAGCTTGGCGACTCCACCGAGGACATTAAGAGAGTCAAGCCGTAAAATTAATAATTTTATATCCTTTTGTTCGAACTTAAAATTCTAAAAATATGATCCTTTTATTGCTTGTGATTTTAAAATATATTTCTTTGCATTGCACTGCATGACCGTCGTGGTCACACCCTTAAGTGGGAGCGAGAAACTATGCCTTCGTGAGGTTTTCACCTCCGCATGGGCTAGCGGATTGCTTCCGGAATACATCTGTACCTATGTCTTCGTAAAGTTTTCACTTCCGCATGGCCATAGGGAAATGTATTCTCCTGAACCAAACTCGGTCTGTATGAGCCTATAATGGGTGAAGATCGAGGAATTTGCTGGTTCGGGTACCTCAACTTTAGAGTTAAATCGCATATAGTGAATCCTAGGAACCCACCTTAGGTAGAGCTGTGTCGAACTTTAGTAGTCACCCACATAGGTGTGCGTTATTTCACTTGCTTTATATTTTATTATACGGTACTAACTCGTTGTGTTTTATCTTTTTGTGCATGTCATTTCATATTTTAAGAGGTATCGATTAACGATCAGTTTCTAAGTTAGAAAGCTGGTTATGGAGAACGGGTTCCTTGATAAAGTGGAAGACAATACATTCGTTCATATATAGTTAGAACATAGGCAGTTAGAAGGGTATGGATCCATTTGAGCAAGAGAAAATGGGATAGTGCTAAAATCTCAGCCACTTGTGCTTCCTGATGTTGTTATGGTCAAAGCTAAATTGAATGCAAAGAATATTGTACGACACTCTATGGCAAGGCGTGGTGTTGGAACTAAAAAGTAGAAGGTAACTATATTCACCAATCATTTCGAAATGAGTATCGGGAGTACAGATGGGCACTTCTTACATTGCAGCGTTTCTCTTTCATATGAAGATGGTCGTCTAGTTGATGGTAAGGGTGTTGGAAGAAAAGTGATACAGAGGGTGCAAGAGACCTATGGCAATGAATTGGCTGGAAAAGACTTTGCTTATGATGGGGAGAAAAGTTTTTTTACCGCTTGCTCTTTCAAGTAACAAGTATGAGTTTACGATTGTATTTGAGGATGTTACATCTAACAGAAAAACAGTAATGCAAGAACTGATGTCCATGATAGGCAAGATAGGAAGAGAATTAAACGGCCTTATCAGTCAAAGACCTTTAAAGTGAAGATCGCCTTTGTGCAAAGATTCCATACAAGCCATTCTAAATGCTCGCATGGACGTGAATCGAAAACTCTCAAGAAGCACTCGAGGTGCCGGATATCATTTTAAGGTAGCATGCAGTGCCTACTTGTTCGCCAATCTTTCAATCAGAACAACTTCACAGATATCAAAGGAGAGGCCCTTGGCTATAGGGTTTCCATTCAAGTTTCAGAGCCACTCAAGGAGGCCTTTGTATCAACTACCATGATAATTCAAACTGGTCCAATAGTTGATCAATTTTCCCAAAGAACTTCTCTGGTTGGAAAATTGAGGCAGATGCCACAAGAAAGGATGAATGTTTTGTTAACTCTAATTTCACCCAAGTGGGTGGACACATTTTGTCAGCACCAAGGTTAAGAAGGAGCAATGGTGGTAGTTTCTTTCCAAAGAATGGGCGTTGGAATTTTAATAACAATAAGTTGGTGAAGCCATCTAGGATTGAAGAATGGGCTGTTTGGCTCCTCGTGGTGATCTAAACAACATTGCAAGGGATTTGATTCGGAGAAATGGAAGGAATTCATAGTGATCTCCCATTTGATATATTCAATGAGAAGAACCAGAATAGGTGCCTTTCACCCGTGGTTAGAGTTAAAAAATGTTTGAACAGATACAATTTAAACTTTATAGAGCTCCACAGTTCTTTCTTTGTCCAAAAAAAAAAATTTTGATCTTTATGAGCCATAGAAGGGGAAGAATCTCTCTGAGTACGGCGCTAGCTAGGGTGAATGATCAATATTTTTTTTTGAAGATCGATGCTAAGCTTAGACAATCTCTTCACTACCATTGAAGCTGTAATTCTGCAATTGAGTTGAAGTCAAATCTGAAAAAGATTGAGGAAATGAAGGGTAGGATTGAAGAATTAGAACCAGCAGTTGTGAACTTCGGATCGAGTTTCTGGAAACAAGAAAGAGTGTTGTAAATAAGAACTTTATCATTCTTATGATCAAGTTAAGAGTCAAGATTGCCTCATGGGTGAAGCGATAGTTCGATTCGAGATGTAGCTGGTCATTTACAGATTTTGGCATCACATACGGATATGGTGAGCATAAAATATGGGCTATAGTCTGATCATAGTCAAGAGCTAGCTCAGAATGTATTTCAAATTTGGGTCAATGAACGATGAGTTTGAGACCACAAATTTGTGAGTAAAATTCTATTTTATTATATTTTATGGTCTACAATTTTACGAAAAGATTTCAGAAAATTTGGTTCAAAAATTTTGACGTTTGAGCACTCAATTTAGTCAAAAGGACTAAATTGTAAAAAGTGCAAAAGTTGAGTTCTATATATTAGAGGTGTCAAATTGTTATGAGTTTTAAATTGGAGGCCCTTAAAAGGTAATTAGACCATTTAATAACTTGATGGACAAAAATGGGCATTAATAGGACAAAAGTGAAAGAAAAGTCTTAAGGGTATTTTAGTCATTTAGTGTTTTAAATGAATAAAAAGACAAAATACAAGAAAAAAAAATCTGCTCATCTCCTTCAAGTTGCTGCCGAAAATTTCTAGACTCCATGGCTAAGGGTTTCAAGCTTTTCAAGCTTCATAGTAAGTGTTTTTGAGCCCCGTTTTTAATGTTCATCGTATTTTTGAAATCCGGTAACTTAGTCTAGCTATTTCTACCATTATTTTGAGCTAGATTTTAATTTTAAAAAATTGACCCATGTTGAATAATTGTGAATTTTGATGAATTATGGTAGATTATGCGTGTCTATGATTAGAGAAACGAGTTTTATTAGATGATTTTCGATGAAATCGTATAAAAGGGGTTAAATTGTAAAAGTTAGAAATTGGTCATAAGTGTGTGAACTAGTGAGAATTGATGTTGCCATAGAAGAGAAAATGATCAGCGATTATAAAACATAAGAATAAGGATTGAAGTTTAATTTTTAGTATTGGGGTAAAAGTGCAAATATGTAAAAGTTTAGGGCAAAATTGTAATTTTGAAAAAGTTGAGTTAAGGATTGTTTTGAACAGTACATTAATTAAATAAGTGAAATGTGATATTTTAGACTCCGAAAAATGAGATTTGGACCTAGAACGAGAGGAAAATTGAAAATCGAGAAAGTTGGTAAAATGGCCGTTTTGGTATCGAGGTAAGTTCATATGTTTAATAAGCATTTAATGATGCAAGTTTGAATGTTAGATTGAAATTTTAGTTATTAATATTTTAATATTAATTTTCCAATATAATTATAATGTTCGATATTGACTCGACACTTTAATGAAAATTGGTATAAATTACATGTAAGATCAAATTAGAAAGATGGCTTTGTGTAATATCAAGAAAGTATTGAATAGAATAATTTGGGAGGATAAGTTAAATTGATGATGTGATGAGATTGAGAATGTAATTATGTAAGTTATGTGTAAATAATAGTGATATATTTTATATAAATGGTGAATTAATATTGAATGTGAAAGAAAAATTGTTCATGAATTATTCAAGTGTAAGAGTAAATTCCCGGTTGAACATAGGAATAGAAGTGGATACTGGAGACCAGTGTTACAGTGTTACGCGTTTTCTTGTTGCATCCCCTAAAAACGCGCTGACGTGGACGCTTTTTAGGATAAAATGACCATTTTCCGTAAATAATTAAATTTTAGCCCATTTTCGTAATTTTTTTATTTTGATATATTTTAATAAATTGCCCCAATATGTTATCTATATATTTATAATTGGTCTGTGTTGTGTTAATTGTTTTTATTAAAATTTATTTTAACTTTTAACTATAAATAATTTTTATTTTTAGACATTTATCAACATAAAAGGAATGTGATAGTAAAATGATAAGATAACTATCCTATATAAAAATATCTAGACTAACTAATGCTATGGTAAAAGTAAATGATCAAATTAATGCAAAGAAATCGAAAATACAATTTTGTTATTATCTTCTAATAATTAAAAAGGAAAGGGAAATGTCATGTCATTAATTGAGCTCCGTTACGTGAATTAAAAATAATATTTTAACTTAATGTCAAAATATTTTTAAAAGAGGCAATGCAGAAAATTTAATCAAAGTATTCAATTGACTACTTCGACTAAACATTATAAAAATTAGGATTAAATTGTATATATTCAAGTATAAAGATTAAATCTTATTGTAAACATAATAGAGTTATAAAATAATATTTGATTAATTTCCTATAAAATGTAAATAAAAAATTAATGTAAAAAATGGTTCTAACACATATCAAGTAAAGACCTTCCTTTTCTATATAAGTTAATGATATATAAAGATTATATATAATACCATTATAGTATAAAAACAACATAAATAATCTTTTAAGCAATATAAACAAGTCTTCACCATTAAATTATGATTCGTCGGTATAAACCACAAAAAATTAGTATAATAATTTATTTGGTTTTTAATTTTATAAAAAATTATTTTAGTTCTTTATTTAATTTTTTTATCTTTATTAAATCTTAGATTTGTGTTTTTTGTCAATTTATCCTAAAATGATTTTAACTTTGATGATGTGGCATACGGTAGATACACATTAACAATTAATTTTTTAAAATTTTTAAAATTTAAAAAATTCAAATCATTAAAATTAGTGAAAAGTATAAAATTAAAAAATATTTTTAATTTTTAAAGAATAATTAAATGATGATATGTCATCTACATAATAAATGTTGACTTTTCTCACTCATTTTGATATGATTTAATAAAAAATTAAATAAAATTTAAAATAAATTTTTTTATAAAATTGAAAGGTCAAATTTTGAAAACTTTCATTTGACATAATTCAACCCTCATTAATTAATTTGAATAAATAAGACAACTAATTATTTTTCCGATTAAAATATAAAATGGGTTTTCTTAAATTTTATAATATATACATATTTTTAAATTTGGAAATATAAAATCTGATTGTGATAGCAATGGGCCGAATGCATCCTAAGAAGTGGGGTGGGGATTATTGAACTGGAAAAGAACATAAGGGTCCCTGCCCCCTCAGTTCACGTTATAAGCGAAGTCTTTATGGTCATTGTCGAAGTTTATACCAATTATAGTGAAAAACAAAAATGGGTAAACTATACTACGTACTAATCATAAACTATTTATTGATCACCAAATATTAAAAGTTACAAAATGAGTTTTTAATTAGTCGACTTTTTCTTCTGTCACTCAATTATTCGAAATTTTCTTTTTTGTGACAAAATGGTGTTTTGTTTTTTTATAATTTTACTTTTATTTGTGACTGATGTGGTCTCAATTTAACTACGATCACAATAAAGGCAAGCGTACCTATCGTTCAATAGTATAGTTATGGTAATACCTATAATATCGTATCCACAAGGATCAAGAGTACTAGTAGTTACTATCTTTTTATTATCTAGCCTAAGAATTTGAGTGATTTATTTTAAATTAAAACTTAATTAAAATGACAACGAAAGAATTAGAAAAATACTTTTAGACAACTTATATGAGATAGTCAATGCCTAAGGTAGAATCCACCTAGACTTCACTTATTACTTTTGATTCATATGATTTATTCACTTGACTTAATCCATAGAAATCACGATTTATGTTAATATCTTTTCAAGACTAAAACAACTAACTCTAGGTTGATTAATTGAAATTTCTTTTAATTAAAACCCTATTGTCGCATTAACTCGATCTATGGATTCCCTTATTAGATTTGACTCTAATCCGACATATTTTCGTCGCCCTATTTCTAGGGTTACAATCAACTTCGCTTAATTGTGTCGATCTACTCTTAAACAGAGACTTTTGCTCCATTGAATAAGCACATTCGACTTGAATCAATAACCTGAATCATCAAAACAAGAATAAGAACTCACAATTAAGAATAAGAACAATTATTTATCTTATAAATCAAATAATAATAAGATCTGTCATAGGTTTTATCCCCTTAAGTATCTAAGAGATTTAGTTCATACTGATAGAGGGAAACATCTTAAAATAGGGAAAACAACAAAACATAAGAAAACTCAAAAACTTCTAAAGAACTTGATGGGAGATCTTCAGTCTTGATGGAGATCCTTCTCCTAAGCTACTTCCGATGGCTGTTTTCGAGTATTTTTCTGCCTTCTACTCGGCGTCCCGCTTTAGGTTGCCCCTCTAGGGTGTTTATATAGGCTTTGGAACACCTCTCTTGGCCCACAAGTCCGAATAGAATTAAACTTTGATATGGCAGGGGCACGCCCTTGTAACACGTCCGTGTTCGATTCCTTAGACCGTGCTCGATTCTGCTCGCCACACACCTGCGTGTGGTGGTCCGCCTGCACGTTGATCCAGCCGTGTTTGATCCCCGCCTTTAATACACGGTCGTGTTCATTGGTCCAAGCTGTGTTGATTTCCTAGTAGGCCCTTTTTGTCCCCTTTTGGCCCGTTTATCGTTCTTTTCGACTCCCTAAGCTCGCCTGAGTATAAAACATGAAATTAAGGGATTAAGAGCATCAAATTCATCAAATCTAATGAAAATTCATCCAAAAATAAGCCAAGCATGGGGTAAAAATATGTATAAATTATGGTTTATCAGTGACATTAAGTGTTAAATTTAAAAAAAATGAGAAAAGATAAAAGTTATTAACTTGGATTTTTTAGTGTTTTCATTTTTTGTATATTTCAATCAAATTTAGTTGATAGATTTGTTTATTTTTAACTTTTTAGCTGAAAGGGTTATAAAGAAAAGCAAAATTAAAAAAAATGACTAAATTATATAATGTGTAAATAATGAAGACTAAATTTTTAAAAACAGCACCAAGATTATATCAATTTTAAAAATTACCTAGTCAACTTCCCGTCAAACGAGGCATGTTGCCTTTGTTTTCATTGACGAAAATGGTATTTTATTTATTTGAAGAGTCTCACTTATTCTAGAATTACATAATTTCGTTGGCACAACCAATGTCTCCATCTCGACTGTATGTATTTACTTATAACAACAAGTTTTATTCCATTTTGATACTTATACTACATATAAATCAACTCCTTTGACCCACTGGTCCCAATTTTAGTGTTCGGATAAACTAGGAATGTCCTACATGGTTGAAAAAAGTTTAGCAGTCACAAAGGGAAACCAGTGTGCTAATATTATTGTAAAGTCAAATACAATTTTATATTATATAGTTCGGGCCCTAAACTATACTTTAGTTCTCAGATTAATGTTCCTTAATCCTTTTTGAGTCAACAGTGGTACTTAAGTTATTAAATACAAGCAATGTCATATTTTGTTAGTGGAAATTAGAATAAAATTAATAGTTTATATATCACTTATGACAAAAAGAATTTAATAATTAATTTGAGAAATTGAGTATAATTCGAGGACCAAGTTATTAATAAAGCTTTTATAAAATAAAAAGTAAATTGGGGGAAGGATCGGGATTTGTGTTCCTAAACATCTTTTAATACTTAGTGCTAGTTTAACATTGCTTTTCAAGAGTGACCTGAAAAAATGTTCTTAAAAAAGTTCGGTTGAAAATTTAAATATTTAGTGCGAGTTAAATCATTATTTGAGGTCCAGACTTGATAACTTTCAAACATTGGGGTCTAAATTTTTTTGTTCAAGTTAAGCCTTAAACTTGAAAATTTTCTCACATTAAAGTTTAAACTTTTTTATTAATCAAGTTAGGTCTCAAATTTAGTAATTTTTAACACATTAAGATTTGAACTTTTTTTTATCTAAATTAACTTTTGAAAATCTTAACATTCAAGCGTCAATACGAGAATAATTGTTAAATTCAAAGGCTAAATGTATTGGTTGACATATATGAGAATGATTTTGAAATGCCTTGTGTGGACGGGTAAGTAATCAAAAAAGGGAATAAAGTACGCGCTTGCAAAGTCAGACCAGGTACTCTTATTACTGTACAATAACCCTTCGTGGTTTGGTTCAGTTTCCTCGGTGAACACATGTCCTAATTTAATTAAGCACTGTAATTATATCGAAACAACCAATTAAATTTGTTTTTCTTGAGGTTTAAATTCATAATCTTATGTTTATAACCCTTTAATAAAAAAACTTACTGGTAAGTGCTTCACATTTTACAACTCACATAAAATGCATGCCATGTATTAATAGAAAGGGAAGGAAAGGAAGTGTCAAACCGTCCAAAATAATTAAAATAATTGATTTTTTTTTTTTTGGTTAATATATACTTCGTCACTGAATTTGGCCAATCATATATTTAGTTGGCACTTAATTTATTCTACCTAATTGAAATTCTTCACACATTGGTGATACAAAGCTGTTATAATGTGAAGATATGATACTGACGGTTAATAATACGATGATAAGTGATAATATTATATTATGACATGCGGTAAGCATTAATAAAAAATTAAAAAAAACTTTTAAAAGTTAATTGGGAACTTTGTCAGAACAATAGTTAGAGTAGTTTAATATGGGGACTATAAATATCTATTAGTGTAAGAGTAGTTTAAGTTTTAGTCAATAATTTATTTAAATAAATTGTGGAATAAATTTATTCTTTAAGGAAAGTTCTGTAGAGTGAAATTGATGAATTCAAATTATGTTAATAAATATTGTCAGTTATCTCTCCTTATTTTACACCTTGCTTCTTTCCATCTTTAATATTTTTTGTGTGATTATGTCTCAAATTTTTGAACCGATCCAAATAGAAGCTTTTTATATATAAATTTATAGAAATATTATTTTAAATTCAGAATAAAAATCAATAAATGAATATTCAAACAAACCAAGCTGCAATATATATTTTGCATTTTTCAAAGACGCTGTTCAGAGACATTTCAAGACTGAAAATACCATCGCTCTCTACACTGCAAATGTAGCAGAGTTTTGAAGACAAAAGACTGACAGCGCAGTCAGTTGTGATTTGCCAAACTCGATTTACGCGTTTGCAAAGTCAGACGGGAATCTCTGAGTTTTACTTTTAACATTGTGTTCAGAATGGTTTTCATGGTTAAAACATGTCCGAATTCAAGCAATGTCATTTTTGGAGTGCTGTTAAATTTAAAGGTTATGGCAAAATACATGTATATATATTTGCAACATTATCAATAGCAGCACGTTATTAAGAAAGTTTAGTTTGGATGGATGATATATTTATTTTTAATAAATTTAAAAATAACGGTGACGATAAAATTGAATATTATAATCGTAAGAATAAAAATAATGATGGGGTTTGTGTTTGGATTTAAATGCAGTTCTAATTATGAGGTGAGAATAGAAAATGACTCTTAAGGATATTGAGAAAGGATTGAATGAAACAGTGACGCCACATCATCTGTATTCATTTTCAATAGATTGATGCCACATCAATATTTTTATCCTAAATTTCAGTATTTTATCCTGAATTTTAAAAATTTAATTTGGATTTGATTTTTTTCAAGATAAAAATGTTGATGTGGCATAAATCTATTGGAAAGAGATACAGATGACATGGCGTCACTGTTTCATACAATCCTTTCCCAAGGACATTATATTAGAAATAATATATAATAGAAGTTTCTAAAGTTATTTTACTTCTACGAAATTAGTAAAAATATGTGAATTTATAAATTCATTTAATAAAGTATTAAAATGTATCTTCCGATATTTTATTATAAATATTTTAATTAATTATGTAATCAATTTAATTTATTTATTAGATAAAATTATAATTATAGATATAAGGGAAAATTATAGATAAAAGTATTGGTATTATTGTCAACTAAAGGCTAGCTCCTTTTTCACTGTAGGACAAAGCTTCAGTCAAAACTGAGGGCTCTAATGGAGTTCAATTCATCCTATTTCATCATATCTAGGATGTGATATGGTTTCAATGGATAAATTTGGCAGTTTCAATAAGATTTTATTATTAAACAAAAATCTTTTTTTTTATTTATTTCATCTATTCCATGACCAGAACAGGAGAGGATATACGTTACACCATAATTTTGAATCAGAAGAGAGATTTCAAGAAATGGTTGTCGTATTCCATATATTCTATAGCTCCTTACCACGTTAATTATCAATCATTAGGTATTGATATTCATGGGCAATAGAAATTAATATTTAGGGATAGATATTACCTTTCTTTTTCTCCTTTCAAATAAATCGAAATGATTGAAGTTTTTCTATTTAGAATCGTCTTAAGTCTAATTCCTATTACTTTGGCTGGTTAAGTAGTCGTGCATTATGATAGTAACTCCCAATTCTCTAGCACACACGGCCCTTTTGATCATTTCTTCACATGTACCTATAGTAGCACTCAAGTAATGCTATTTGATTTCACCTGTTTCAGCCTGTGATTTATAAATTGCTTCGACACAACGCATAAATAGTTGGGAATTCACATTTTCATCATCTTTAGTAAAATTAAACCCGCCACATAGACATTCATAAATACCGTAATTCTTAGTGAATAATCCCAATTAAACTCACCTGAATACTTATCTCCCAAGGAGCCCTAAATCTATATCAGCAAATTGCTTTGAAGCAAAAATAAATAAATTTTAAATCCAAGTCAAGTTGAAGTCCTTTATAAAAATGTCAGGTTAGGTTAGATTAATTTTTCTTATAGGTTGAAGTCGAGCAGAGACATGATGATGAAAATTGGGGTGGCCAAAAATCCGACTCACCTTACCGTATTGCCATCACTACTTACTTATCATTAATTTAACATAAAATCATAATTTGGATTGAAAAAGACAACATTTTTCAATCTCATTAATAAGATGCGAGTAAAAACAACGTTAAGCCCAAAACTACATAGCAGCTGGCATAGCAGAAGCAAACAATGCAGATGCATGGTAGTGACCGCCCAATTTCCTATTCGAGTCATCATCACTTCTTCATGTAACTCCACGTTGTCAATTCCTCTATTTATGGCAGCTTTTGCATCAGCCTCGGCTTGGCCATTGGTCACCCTTGCTACAATTCCTAGAGCTAGGGGAGCTATTTCTCACCAAAAGCTTCACTTCCATGGTAAGAATTTACCTTCTTTTTTTTTTTTTTTCGATTTTCAACAATCACATCAAATTTTGATTAAATTTAGAATTGAGTTGAGTCATGTATTTAAATAATTACAAAATTCTGTAAATGCTAATTTGTTTATCCAAATATTTGAATCCTAGATATTACTTAAAGAATATTAAATTTCTTACTATTCGATCCTACGGATGTTGACGTTTTTAAATTGGCATGATGTGTATGGTTTAAAGGCAATTAACCCAAAGTTGTATTATTACAGGGAAGTCCTATGTCTAATGGGTTAAAGCTTCTTTAGAAGATTCAATTCTCAAAGGAGATAAACAAGTTCTCTACTCAGCCTAGCTACTTTAAGACTACAATTTCATGCTCTCTTGTAAGGAGGTTAATTTCATTTTGTTGAGCAGGATCGACTCTTCCTAAAGAAGTATTCGAAGTATCATCCTCAAAAATGCTGATTCGATCCCTCAACAATGGAAAGTATTGTTACTTGGAGAGGGTTTTGTCTCCTACTCCACAAAGAGTTATGTACGGTTCACGAATTTGAATCCTACCAAGGGTGAGACACTCACGTGACCTCTTGGTAGGTGGCCATACGTCCACGTACGGTTGATTTACTCCCCTCCGTGAACCGTACATGGCTCTTTGCAAAGTGGGAGATAAAACCCTCTTCAAGGACAATACCTTCTATTGTTGAGGGATCGGATCGGTGTCCTCGAGAACGATACTTCAAAGATTTTTTCTGGAGGAGTCTTCTCAACACATTTTCATTTTTTTATACAATTAAATCATCATATGCCTTTTGGGTCTAATTGTGATATTAATCCCTTTATTAATCTGAAATTTAAAGTTTAATCCCTCAATTTTAATTTAGCATAATTTGATCCTTCTATACGATTATTAGTAGGTTCAAATAATAAAAATGTTATTAAATGATGGCATGGATTTCCAAGAACCTATAGATGAATTTAATGGTAACCGTTAACAATGTTATCTATTTAAATTTACTAAAAACATCGTGAAAAGTAATGGATCAAATTATGTTAAATTAGAAAGATTAAATCTTAAATTTCAATACAATAAAAGGACTAAAATTATAATTAGACCATTTTATTTGGTACATGAAATCTGTGACTAAGCTCATTATCTTAAAATTATGGCCTTGGCTAGGTCCAACCTGAGACACTAAAAACAGTGCAAGACATCATTGCCAAGCAATTTCAATTGATGTGAGCACAGTGAGTCCTGAAACCAAGTTTGCTGATCTGGGTGCCGATTCCCTCCACACGGTATATTTCTTTTTCGAAACGACCTAAAGTTTGAATCTCAACATTTACTAATTATATTTTAGAAATGAAATCATTTCAGGTGGAGATCATGATGGCATTTAGAGGAACAATTCGGAGTTTCGCTCGGAGAAGGTGGTGCTGAGAACATCGTTACCGTCCAAGACGCCGCAGGCTTGATCGAGAAAGTGAAGGTTGCTGCTGCATAGGTCACACTTAAAATACAAACCCCACAAAAATAAGCGTGATCAAATTTTTACAAGAAGGTCGCATTTTTCTTTAAATCCTTCCAATTTTTCATTTGGACAAGAGGGCAATTTGTTTGGTTGTAGGGGTGGGTCTTAAATTGTAGCCTCCTTAGTCTCTTTGTTCTTTCAGTTAAAATAATAAAATAAGCAGATGATTGTCAAAGTTTTAAGTTGTAAATATGTATATTATACTCCAATGGCTGCAATTGTTATACTTGTTTAGCCCCAGATCAAATGTAGGGAGAGTAAAAATCAGTTTTTTTCGATTTTAATTTAGTCAGTTGGGGCAGTTTTGTTAGTTTCGCCATCGACTTAGATAGTTTTATTGTCCTAGTTTTTGAATTTCGGGCTCGAACAAATCGAAAAACTAACTTTACATTCTATTATTTTTAATAATTTAAAATATAATTATTTTTATAGTATATATAATAAATATATTAATTTTTAATTACTTAAAATTTGAGTTGATTTATCGAATTCGATCTATTTTATCAAAAAGAGTTGATTGATTTGATTTTAATGTGTTTAAATCGATTAAATTGAGAGTAAAGCAATTGCTTACCTCTGATCAAATGTCATATTATATGGAAATGATATTAATAAAATCCTTTCCTTGGCCTTAAAAGGCTCAATCAAGTAACTTTCAATAAATCTATTTTAAGCTGCTAAAATTTTTAGTTTGAGTTAATAAATTTATTTTATCATTTTGATTTAATTTGAATATTTTGAATTAATCAAGTTGTTAAGTAGAATTTAATTGAATAAATTTGTTTGAGTTGAATTAAAAATATATTAAAAGATCAAATTAAAATCTTATTATTAATATGTTTAATTCAATGTTAGATTACATAAATTTGAAACATATATTTTAAAATTTTAAAAAAAAAAGACAAAAGAAAGGAGATAATTAAAATGATAATCTTGATTTAGTAATTTAAAATTTATTATAAGTATTTTGATTTTTAAAATATTATTATGAACTTTATGCAATTTGTTTTGAGTTTCCAATTTGTTTATTTTTAAATTGATTCATTAAAATTTTCTAAGATAAAATCATCGTTGAAAAAAATCTTAATGAAGGAAAAGAATACACATATTTATAATACACTTCATTAAAAACCTTTCTAGAAAAAACTAGTGAGATAAAACCTCGGTTAAGGAAAAAACAAGTAATCGTGCATTTACTCCCCCTCATAATAACATTATGTAATATCTCAAATTCTATGTATTAAATATTGAATACTATTCTAAATGTCATGATTGAGTTCCAACAATAACCATAACAAACATTAATCATAATCCTTCTATAAAAATACATACATATATTTTGGATTGTTTTATAATCTTCTTTTAATTATTATTCATCGAGTGAATTTATCACATATATTCAAATCAATTTAATTCATATAAGTATTTACTAAAACGAATTGAATAATTTCTTGAGAATTTCTATATGCTTCTAGCATTCTAAATCCTTCAATATCAAATCTTTCATAAATTACCACTTTAATAAAATATCTAAAGATTATTGCATTCACCACATTAGAATATTTTTTCATAACCATTGTAAGGACTTAGTGAAAAACTTTATTATTCTTATTTTCATTTTCGCAAAACTAATCATTGTACCCTCACTAGCTTTATACCTTTAGATATTTGGACTACTAATCTAAAAACTTTACTTAATTTAATTTTAATTGAATTACATCTTTCTATTTTGACCAATTTATTCCATATATATATATATATATATATATTTCTTGACAGGTTTATTCAAGATTTTAATTTTCTTTTATTATCTTAATAATAAAATTGCACAAAACTATTGTCAATAACTTTTCATTATTATGGTTTCATGTTTCTCATATAGACATAAGTTATTGATATCTTTTATTTTCATCATTTTCATCTTCAATCTCAAGTACCTAAATATCTTCTGGAGTTTTAATAATTAGATAAGTATTAGGTTTCTTTAAGAGCATCTGGCTCTACTAGAGGTGATCATGGGCGAGCCAGACCATAACAAAATTTTAGGCCCGCTTTATAGATGTTCGGCTCGACCCGAAAAATGAGTCTAAAATTTTATTCAAGCCCAACCGAATAAAAAAACTAAAACTCGAGCTCGACCCAGGCGTAGTAATTTTTTATATGAAAATAAATTTTTAAAAATATAATGCATCAAATACACTAAAAATATTAAAATAAATCTTTCTCAACAAATTGAAAATATATTAAAAAGATCTTTATAATTAATACCATGATAGGTGCAACTTAAGAATCAAATGCTTCTAAAATAGTAGCCATATAATAGTGAAATAACAGCAAAACTGTGGAAAAACAATAGTAGTTCTTTTTTTTGCAAAATTGGGTCAGGTCAGCCCGGTCCAAAAAAAACTTACTTAACGTTCAATTAATTTTCTAAATGGACCTTAATTTTTTGCTAAAGCCTATTTTCGGGCCTATATTTTTGCCCAAATCCTTCCACTTTTTAGGCCGGCCTTCAAGTCCAGTCGGGTGGCTCAACTCATTATCAGGTCTAGTCTCTATTTTATGACCATTTAAATTTATTATTATATTTTACAAAAATTCTCATATTTGGAACCAATTCTTCCATGCTCCAAGCATGCATTACTTTTATTTATTTAATAGATTGTCCTACTAGGACTTTAACACATCAGCTAGTATATAAAACTTGGTTATTCCTATTAGGTTAGTAAATACACTTAGTAGTTAATTTACAATAAAATGAATTATCTTTTGAACTTTTGATTCAAATTAATTTCTATGCGGATCTAGATGCTGATAATTTATCTAAATAATTATTTCATCTAGCTATTATTTCTCTCCCATGGTGTTGGAAAAACTATCAAATTAAAATACAAATCATGTCAAGTCTTTTAAAATAAATCTAATAATACAAAAGATTCATTTAATAGCCCACTATTTAATTCAACCATAACTAAACATGACATTAACTCAATATATCTTAGAACCTTTTTCATAGTATTGAAATTGTAAGAGCATATTTGAAGCGCAAAAATTGAAAAAGTTTTCTTTAATAAAGTCTCATTAGTGATATTCTCCCACGTGATTTTAATTAAGAATTTATCATAAATATTGTAGAGTTATACTAACTCACAATTTTAAAGTCTTACAATTTCAATAGCGATGTTTATAATGATTCTTTAAAATCTATATTTATAGACATAAAAATATAAATGAAATAAAACTCTACTTCTAAAACTATTACAGTTGTAAAATAAATTAAATTTATCTTAATTTTAACGAATTTCACTTAATAATAAAATATTCAATGGCAACAAACCACAATAATTAAAATGTTTATAGTGTGTTCCATCAAATTTCTTTTACTTGATCTAACAACCCAAAATTCTTGGATTATTTTGCCATGGTGACAGGCTATTACGAGCCATTTGCTTTAAAATTGTGTAGGCCCGAACTTCTCAACCCGGCCTGGTTCAGGCCCTTTGGGTTACAATTTCATAGACCCATTTTCATGGGTCTACAATGGCTGCCAGCTGATCACTCTTCTAGAAAGTCCAAGAAGGGGAAAAAAGGAAATTGGAAAGGTAAAGGGTCAAAGAAGCAAACGCAAAACAAACAATGGCTGATTTGTTTATAGGCGTTTCACAGTCGTCTCTTCTTCATCTTCAACCAAAGCTTGCAAGTTTTCAAAGGCTTACCGGTGGCCCAAGATTTGCCGTAGCTAGCAACCGTCAACTTCATTTCAGACGGTTGACTGTAACTGGGGTCGCATCTTCTGATTCCAAAGCACCCACGACTGTTACCAGCACTGTGGGTTCTGAAAAAGGAGGAATCGACATCGAAGTAGACACAGGAAACGGCGGAGGAGATAAATTTGACGACAGAAGCGGCGGAGGAGGAGACGGTGGGGATAACAGCGGCGGCGGAGGCGATAGTGAGGGTAAAGGAGAAGGGGAGTTTTCGGACGACGGTGGTAAGAAAAAGATGGCTTTGTCTATGTCTCAGAAGTTGACCCTTGGATATGCTGCACTTGTTGGAGGTAAAAATTCTTCATCTTTTCTTTTGCCTTTTGCATTCAGTTCTTGGTTCTTAGTGCTGATATTTGATTGGATTTTTCAGGGTAATTTAGGCAGAAATTTGAATTGGAGTCCAGTCAAGGGTATAGGACATCACCTTGACTGCTGTATTAGGAGCTATGGCTCTGTGTCCTAGTGCTGTTTTATATATGTCCAGTCAGGGTAATTTAGGAGTTCAATGGGAATTTTTTAAAAAAATTTGGGGGACTAATTAAAATTTTTAATTTTTTTTGAGATTAATGAGAATTTTCAAATTTTGAGAGGCCTAATTAAAATTTTCTAAAAATTTGAAATGAAAATTTCGAAAAATTAGGGTCCCCAGGCCACCATAACGGTCCGCCTTAGTTTGTGTGTGTGTGTGTGTGTGTGTGTAAATCTTGTTTAGTGAACTGGACTGTGTAAGAAACCATATTGTGTGTTTCCTAGTCCTCATCCAGTGTTCTACCGTTGCCATTGCCAATTCACCGAAGGGTAGTTACTGGTGTTTGAAGCCAGTCATAAGGTTTATATGTTGGCTTGGTTTGGTTTTGCAATGAAAGGTGACACCTACTATCGATTCAAGGTGACCGTGGGGTCTGACATTATTGTCTGGAGTTTGACCCTTTTGTTTTCTTTTGTTGCTTTGTTGTTCTTGCAATGTAAAGAACCCGGTCATGTCTAGGGCTCTAGGCATTAGAACCCTTGTATTGCTTCAATGCAAGGCACAAAAATGTGCTAGCCTAAGTGAAGTAAAGCGCAATTTGTATGTGTGTGTGGGTTTTGCTGTGTCTATGGACTATACATATTTATAGCATAAGATATATATAATAAACATTAAAGTCTGTATCTATATCTACAAAACATGTAATTTTTATTGGTCAATATACATGATTTCTTTAGAGTTCAAGTGCTTAAGCGCAGGCATGCCTAGGTGCTCACCTTGACAACAGTGATTGAAACTTAGATATCCTTTTGTATATCAGTCTTTGATAATATGCTGTGGACTTTAGAATTGTAATGTGCAGATATTTCATTTTGGCTGAGGGGTATTTCTTATTTTTGTTAATGTGTATATGTATAGTGGGTGGTGTTATGGGCTATGTGAAGAGTGGCAGCCAGAAATCACTTGCGGCAGGAGGATTGTCAGCTGCAGTGCTCTATTATGTTTATACTCAGCTTCCCACAAATCCAGTTTTTGCCTCATCCGTTGGGCTTGGTAAGTCACACTCTTTTTATTTCCCCTGCTATTGGCATTTTTGTGTTGGGTGTTTATGTTGCTAAAGTTGATTAGTTTACATTTGAAATGATGAGGTTAGAAGAGATGAGGGTAAGATTGATTTTTGCTTTTGTGGAAAGGAAAGGGGAGAGAATTCGGGTTTATTGGGGGAAGAAAGAGAGGGAGATACCTTCAAAGTTCAAGTTTACAGATCAAGTGATGATGTTAGAAGAGATATGGTCTGCCAATTAGTGTTGAACTTGCTATAAATGTTGAATTCCAATTAGCCCTTTTGTTATTCTGTAGAGTGCCGATAAGAATAAATTTTCGGTTTGGGAAAGGAAAACGGGAGAGAGAGTGAGAAGAAGGGTTGGTATTCGGTTTTATTGGGGGTAAGAAAGAGAAAGAGACATGCCTCTGAAGTTTTCGCAATGCATACTAAGGTAGTAGTTAACTGAAAGTACCAACTACTACCTTGAGATAGCATCTTAAATTCTAAAGGTGCTTCTAGTTGTTGACTTTGATAACCTTTTAAGTTTTCATTTGAATGTTAATTACCATAAATAGAGTTTAGCTTTTATCTTCTCATTTCATTTTTTGTTTTAGCTTCATAAAGTTTAACCCCACTTCCCATTAATGATATCTGATTTGAAGGAATATCTGCTGCACTTTTGGGAGTGATGGGTTCCCGTTTCAAGAGCTCGGGAAAAGTCTTTCCCGCTGGGGTTGTATCACTCGTGTCACTTGTGATGACAGGGGGCTACCTGCATGGCATCATGCGGAGTATGCACTAGTGAAATGCAGTGGTGATGGCAATGTTAATTGAATTACGAGCTTGTTATGTTTAGAGAACTTGGTGTTTTGGTATACAGCTATATTTAATGCTTTGCTATGTCAAACTTTTTAGTTGTGAACCTTTTTAGACTATCGGCATCGAGCAATGTGTTTAGACAGAAGGTTACTTTCGTATCCAAATGCCTTTTCCTCTCTGATTATGTGATGCGAATTATTGAGGATGAGGTTAGCCAATAAGAAATATTGTATGCGTTTTCGGTTTTGAAATTTTGAGACATGGGAAAATCATGCTTAATATTATCTGAAGGTATTCCGGATCATGTCAACTGAAAAGTTAGTATTACAAGAATGCCTCGTTTAGAATAAGTTAGAACCCTTTAATCTTTGGTCATAGAATGCGACCTTGATCAGTCATAAAATCTCTTTTTTTTTCGTTATATCAGGAAATTAGGAAGCAACAAGAGAATATCAGACTTGTTTGAAACTTTATGTACAATGTATGCCACTTTTTGAAACGTTTCTGGTTGTTTTAGTATGGGGAAACGTAATTGTGTCGAGAAGGGGACAGAGTCAAAGCATCGTGTCTCTAAATCGGCATAACTGTTGAGTTTTATGACGGAGGGTTTGATGAAGTAAGCCGTGGTTTATCATTAACCGTCTGGCATGTTTCTGTCTGTACCGTACCTTGACGCCAAAGAATGACGATAAAATGCATGCAAATTTCCACAAAGCTATGTTACTGAAGTATTGGTTTTCAACATTTGTGACCAACACAGAGATACAACTTTCGAAGATTTTCGTAACACATGAAAAAATTTAGAAAAGATTAACCATAGTTGTATCTGGATACTCGCATTCGAGTTTGAGTAATTTAAAACCACCAAGCATCCATAGAAAAGAAATGTAATGTACAAAGTTGGAACACATTACACACAAATTAGCAGTCTTTGCATACCCATAGAACAGAGGGAGTCATACATGCGTAGCAAATGTTATTTGTCAGGCAGATCAGAGAGAGGGTGTCCAGGTTTAGGAAACATCAAGACTGCTGCCCAAGAAGGCAATAGGGAAACAAGTGGACAGATCCTACCATGAGACCTGTTTAATTGTACACTTGCTACCCACACCTAACTCCAGTGGCAGATCCGATGTATTCCTCTGACTTTGTAACTTACAATAACAGAGCTAGATTCAGTTTTTATCAAATATATATATATAAGGAATCCTATATGCTTAGCTTTAGGCAACATGAGCTGAAGCTTTTGGTTGGATATCTTCTTGACGAATGGGTGACGCCTTGAAGCAGCCAGACTCTGGAGAAGTTGTGGCACTCACGTCAGCTTTGGCATCATCAGCCATTTTTGGTGTTGATGGACCAGGATATGGGTTCTTGTTCACCAGCCTACAAAGGGAAACAGACACATAACTACACTTACCATAGCTTAGGGGTAGAAAGTAAACAATAAAATGATGGAGTAAGATCGAAGGAGTACCTGTCCCGCCGTTTCTCAAGAAAACGCTGAAGTGAGTGTCTCCTTGCAATTGGTAGTTCTGATCCAATTGATATTCACATAATCATGATGCCACATTATTAGCTTATGTACACCAAAAATGAAAATCATAGAATATTTTGCATTTGAACCTCGTAATTATTTGAATTACCAGCTTGCAGTTTGCTAAAAGATGTCCTGGGGAAAGGATACAACTGTGCCTGTGGTGAAGCCGAGGCAGTTGCAGTACTTTGAAGTGAATGACACCTTGTAAGAGCAGGTGAAACGGTGGCATAATCGGTTGCAGCATTCTTCATGTCAACAGAGCCAACATCAGCAGCAGCCACAGTAGCAGCAATAAGCATAATTTCTTTTATCTGACAGACATGGATCGATGGTTAATTTTGGAATAAAATCTCATCCTACCAAAACATAGTAACATTCTAAAATGTTAAGTAAAGGCCAACCTTTTCAGCGGAAATTGCATCAAATACAGAAACTTTTCCGCCATAGAAGATGGTGAGTTGGGATTGAGCAGGGCTTGTGGTATTTACTCCAGATGCCAGAATTGGTAGGGAACTTGTACAACAGCAGAATAAAAGCTTACAACATTATAGAAGCGTGCATAAATATGACTAATGTGCCCTTTTGCTTCACTCATGAATGAGAAAGATCTACTGGGCACAATTTACTTTACGGGTAAAGTCTACATGCCATGCAAAAGAGAAAAAAATAACAATTTTTGTTTCAAAGAATGATATGGGAACAGGAGGGTTAGGCTATCATGATATGGCCCTGTTCTGCGGGACCTTGAGGGCTAGTCACATATGAAGGTAGCAAAACCTTGAGGGACCTGTGGGTGCCCAAAAAGGATTATACTATCGCAACACATCCGATGCCCTGCAAGTTGGGTCAGGTCAAGACGGTGACAGTTGCATACTTTTACACTATTTTCCGGTATAGCGAAATGGTTTTAAATGAAAAAAAAAAAGAAAAGAAAAGGAAACACAACATAGAACAAGTATGTGCACTTCCTAATATATACTTTTCTTATGGAATCTATAACTTCAATACAATCGAATACCATATGCTCAGCTGAGCCAGTCACCGATAAGTATAAATTTCAATATGACATATGAACATCTTCTAGGTTTCATCAAAAGGGAATATACACACACATATATATATAGAGAGAGAGAGAGAATTGGAAGCCCTCTAAAGTAAGTAACTATGCGAACCTAAAATATAACCAAACAACCCCTTTTTTTGTTATTTTTAAATACTACCATAAAAAGAAATCAGGTCCCCGTTTTTTATACAATGGGAGTTCAAAGCTTGCAAGTGATTAACACTAACTAAATCCAGCCCCAACCATTTAACATCAATAAAAAAAACTACTAGTAGTACATTTTAAAACCATGTTCAATTTGTCCTCTACAAATGAGATTAGGGTAATGAATTAAGCACTAAATTTCACTATGTATCAAGACTTCCATTTTAAAACATCAAATCGAGTATAATTAAACAGCTATATATCAAGACCCAGATCCGGAAAGAAACATTAGTCTCCTTTTTTTTACGGAATGAATATAATTAAAGCTTACCAGTTATGGAATATTTTCTGGGAAAGAAAATCAGGGGTTTCAATGGTACCCAATTTTCCTGCATCGTTATCGCCGACAATATCTCCATTTGTCTCTTTAACGACGACGTTTGGCTTGACTTCCTCTCGTGATTCAGCTTCTTCTTCCATGGAAACCAGATTTTTTTTTTCCTTTGACCTTTCTTTTCGTTGATAATTTTTTTTTTTTTCACTCTTGCTATACTATAGGCAGACCAAAATTTGGTTATAAAGATATATGGAAATGAAATCAATTAAATAAAGGTACATTCTTTGTTTGGATTTTAAAAGAAGAAACTATATTAATAAAAAAGTACGTGAAAATGAAAGCACGTGAACCAATCCAAGGGTCGTGGTTGTTTTGATGATTGCAACGTGTCAATCATTCAGGACCCTGGACTCTTTTTTTACCCACCTCAACAAAATTAAGGATTTATGGTCGAATTTATAAGGTTATGGTTTAATTAAATAATTTATTATAAATTTATAAAATTAAAAAAATATTAAAATTATCTCAATTTGTTCAATTGTTAATTTAATCGATTCGTACTAATTCACAATTTAATTAGTCTAAAGCTTTTTTGTATCAATATTTTAATTAATTCTCATTTTGATTGATCGATTTGGTTCGATTTAAATAATCGTGTCAAAACTCACAATGTATTATAATTACAAAGGCGACTTTGTTTATAATTTGTATAATGTTTTCTATTAGAATATTAAGTCTCCAAATTTTGTGTCAATCTTATCATTAGTTTTAATTTTTTATTGATTTGTGTTTTAGGCTCAGTTTGTTTTACAAGAAAATAATTTCCTAAAATGATTTCGGAAAATGATTTACTTTTGGAAAATGATTTACTGAAAATATTTTTAGTGTTTGGATGAATCTGTAAAATATTTTCATTGTTTGTGATTTCCGAAAATATTTTCCGAAAAACTATTTTTACATATATTAATAAATTTTATATACATATTAATAAATTTTATATTTTAAATTGCTTTTACATATATTGCAATAATTTATTTATAAATAAATAAATCAATTTTAATATATAATAATACTTAATTATTAAGCTACGTTATTAACCGTCATAAAATGAAAACAACTAAAGTCAAATTTTGTAATTGTGTTAAAAAATAAAAAATAAGGATTAAATAATTATAAATAAACTTCTAAATCACAATTAATACTAAAATTAATAATATTATCCAAATACATAATTAATAGTACACCACATAAAATTTTCAAGCGTCCGAGATCAAAAGCTCGTTGATTATAGGTATAATCGATGATCCATTGTACGGACATGCTCTGAACATATCTGAAAACAGGTTGTAGTTATGCACATCGATGACTACTCTATTCATGCTACTAGTCAACGAGAAGAACTCCTGTGGATCGCTTGGTCCTAAACGTATTGATAGGATCACATATGCATCTGTGTGCTTCCTTACGGCATCGTATCCACTCTATAATACTTGTAAGTGCATCGAAAGTTACACCGGTGCTAGTGGCTCGCTTATCAATTCAATTATAGCCAAGCCTAGTCTTCCACCGTGATTCGTCCAACAATTAAACCTTCAAAATGAAGCAAAATAAGGAAAAGTATATAATAGAACATGGTTCGACATAGTCTAATCTTAATTAACCTTCTTTGCAAGGTACTTTATGATCGCCACGATCAAATCTCAACAATTTTTAACCGTAGTTTGTTGGAAAATTATTCTTAGATTAAGTTCCTAGACCATGATGATTGAAGGAAACATCAATTATTTTTAATCCTATGCTATAAAAAGTTCAAACAGTCATCTTGTAACATCTTCTAAGGAAGGTCCTATCCTTTTAATGTCTTCATAATTTACCATCAAATAGGATTATGATAAAGGAACACAAAACAATTTGTTTTTCTTCAATTTTGGCCCCTATCATTCACTCCTCAGTTCCTCACGCTCACAAATGACTGCAGACAAATAGAAGACATTTGGACATTGGGATTGACACATGAGACGCAACCACAAGAGCAAAAGTGCTAAACTATTCTTTATAGGAGGAGCTATTTAATCAGTAAAACCATCTCTTCTACTAATTTAAGTAGGTCAACCAACCAAAATAGTCATGAAACATAGAAAGTTATACAGAACTACAATCATTTGGACGGAAAAATAAATATATGCTGACAATCTATGTTAGAGAAAAACTTAAGTATACCTCCATCATCTCCATTAATAAATGACAAGAGGTCATCAACGAACGATCATCAACAAGCTCTTCATCAACCTCAACATTCTAAAACATAAAATCCGACTTATTTGCATGCATTTTTTAAGTAGGAGTTGAAAAATGATGCATTGAAAAATTAATTGACAAAGCAATGTCAACCATATAAACATGCTACTAAGAAGTAAGAAGTAAAGCGAACAATTAATAAATAACCAGACATGAAAGCAAGAAAAAACAAGAGCCAGTCACCTTTATTTTCTCCTCTCTTTAGTTCTGTCTCTTTTTCGCATACAATCTATTTAACAAATCGAATCGTGGGTCATGATTGCCATTTTGAAGCTCCAACTTTTCTTCCTAAACCAACAAAGTAAGTACTAAAATAAGAAAAGAGATTAAGAGAACATATAAAAATAAAGCAAGTTCAACTAGCACCGGACACCTCGTAAGATCATCGAGCAAATGAAATATCTCACGTGTCGCTCAAGAGTTTTCCTTCAATAATTCGTGCAAGGGCACGACTAGTAAGATCAACTAGAGGCTTTAACTGAAGGCTGTCAGCAGCAGATGTCAACTCACAGAGCCTCTTTGTGTCTATTTGGATAAACTTCTCATCAAAAGATTTGCGCTCCTTCAAATAGGAACAAGAACATGCAAAGGAAGGAAACAAGGAAGATCAGAGTCAGTTTGTTATATGGAATTGAATATCCTAGAAACACGTTTTCCTTTTTCAAAAAGAAGTGGCTAAGGAAATCAAGTATACAAAGAAAGCCATTCTATACCTAAAGAATGGAATTTTTTGGCTCCATTTATGCCATTCCAGAAATATTAAACATCTACTAAAGAAAGTAAGAGGAAAGCATCAGACATAAGAGGCAAATGCTAATTGAGAATTACGTTGAACCTACCTTGTTCGAAATGCCGGGCACACGATGAAACCGACAATAATCGAGGATCGAAGATACAAAAATTTGCAAAATCAAGAGAACATCAAGAGAACGGGATCGAAACCCATTAAACAAAAGAGTAAAGAGAGAAAGGAACATACGATTCGCCATAATCAACAAATTCTTCAAGCTGATTCCTTTATCTTTATCTTGTTGATGAACCACATCCACCTCTTCGGTTCCAAAGGTCATTTCTTGAACAAAAAAAAAAAGAAATCAAATAAGAAAAGACAACAAAAAGGCAAATATCGAACAATCAAAACCCATGCGATGGATTTCAAAATCGATGAAAGGAGCTTGGCATGGTTGTTACAATGAAAACCCATGCGATGGAAGGAAGGAAAAGAAGGAAGGAAGAAGGAAAAAACCGAAATTGGATTTGATGTTTAGATATGGTTTGATAAACTAACATTGTGTTTGTTTTGATAATCTAAAATATTAGTACTCTGTAAAATTTTGATATTGTATTAGAATATCAGTTGTTAGACTTGAAAATACCAAGAAGAATGATTTGATATTTTACTAGTAAATAAATCAAAAACTTTAACATTTTAATTTATAGTTATTCTGCTCAAATTATCTACATTCACTTTAATATATCTCAATTAAAGATTTTTCAATTCATTATATTTAGATCGGTACCTATTAGGAAAAATATATAACATTTACAATCTACATTTTTTTCATGATGCTAAGTAAAAACTTTTCCCAAATTTTTATGGCTTAATTAGATCTTATCCAGGGTTAATTTAAGGGAGTTAGCAGGGCCTAGGCCACCCTAAAAATGGAAATTTTTTATTCTATTCATTTAAAATTTTAAAATTTTAAATTAGTAAAAATAAAATTACACTTTAACGCTAAAAATAATAAAATTTTAATTTAATTATTTAAAATTATATTTTATTATTATAAAATTATAATTTAATTTCCTTAAAAAAAATTTTGACTTTACCTGAAGTTATCTAAAAATCTTAATTAGCTCTTACAATACAAAGAAAAAAGGTAAACAATAAATATATATGTGTGTGATTATAAGTGTTAAGTACTCTTTTCTCTCTCTCAAATAATTGAAATGAGAATTATAAAAAAGTCTAACAACAATCAACTAAAAGATATATACAAAAGAAAATGAGAAAATAATTTTTTTTTTTAAACTTCGCGACCGTATTGTGAGTGTAATGAGTATATTGTAAGGTGTAATATAAAAATAAATTAAATATTTCATTTGAGAATAATCAAAACCTTATTTAATACTAAAGATGTTAAAAACAAAATCTAGCTTAACGAAAATGAAAAAGTAAGAAAAGTTTAGGTCAAATATTGAATAAAACAAAAATTAATCCAAAGATTCTCCAAATCATCTGCTCGTTATTAGTTCTGTTTTGGACGCCAAAACCGAGCAGCGTCTGGGCTCATCACAACTAAAAGCCCAGTAATCGCTCGTATTCGTAAAAGAATATCATCATCAATTCAATTTTCAACAGATCTCATCTGATCTGCTCTGCTCTTTGTATCCAGATCTTCAATATATTTTTTTCTAATTTCTTCTCCAAATTTAGTCCCTCTTAGAACAAAGCGCGGTAACATTCATTTTTGTATGTTGTTTATATTATTTCTGCTATCATACACTCGTAGATCCTAACTATCTTCTTCAACGATCTGCTTCAATTTTTTTAAAAATCGTTGCTTAATTCCTTCATTTCGGCATTGTTTTTTTTTATTTTTTATTTAGTAGGGTGAGAGAGAAGGGAACTCCGGAATTATCGTGTTCGAAGCACCGGCTTAGATCGAAATGGCGGCTGGTGGATTTGTGAGCCGGGCTTTCGAGTCGATGCTCAAGGAATGTGCCGGAAAGAAGTATCCCGATCTTCAAAAAGCTATTCAAACTTATTTAGGTTAGATCTACACTTAATTTATTTGAACTTTATTTTATCGATCGTCGTTCTTTTATTGTTTCTTTTGAAATTCTTTTGGTCATCTTTTATCCGTAATTGTGCTTGGAATTATGCTTTCTTTGTTTTTAATCTGTTTTCATTGTAGTGTTTTTTCTTCTTCTTCTTCTTCTTCTTCTTCTATTTAACGTTGTGAGAGTTAAAGAAGTTCTAATTTCGGATTATGCTCTATTGAGTTTCCTACTGCATCAGCCGTTGTTTAGTTATTTGAGTTTTGCATTTAATATTCACCTGCATTCTACTATAGTATTACTTGTGATGCAGTTAGAATGGTGTTTAGGGATATGAAGTGTAGGAGTTGTAGCGCTTTCTGGAATTAGGTTAATAAACTTTACTTTCTATGGAGTAAATGATGCCTATTTTATTTTAGTATTTGCATTTACAATTTTAATCAGAAAATGGGAGAGATTTGTTTCATGGATGGATTTTAGAAGGGATGTTGTACGTGAAATTGCTTTTAGTCAAAAGGGAAAGTGCAAAAGAATAATGCCAAGATAACTTGATAATGGTTACTGTTCTATTTCTTGTTATAATGGCTTGTTATAGGAGCTGGTCTTTTCTTCTTTCCACCAGAAAATTAGAGTATGTCATTAAGAGAAAAAAAAAAGAGGATGGTGGAGTAAAGATTTGGGCTCTTCACTTCTTACTGTGCACTGTTTTCCATGGATTAAGTAGATGACGTGTTCACCTGTTTTCTTCAATATGTGAACTTATCTCTTCATGTAATTTCTTATTTAATTTGCTGCTGATTTGTCATAGCTTTCATCTATTTACTTTTTCATTATATTTCTTTTTCGTTTCTTCAGATAGTCCTAAGCAAACAAATCAGCACTCCTCATCCAGTGAGCAAAATCAAGCAGCAGCACCTTCTGCCGGAGATGGAAGGTTTATACCTGTTTACAATCTTATATTCTGATTTTTTAAATATAAAAAAAATGGTTCCAACTTGATTCATTTCTAGTTTCTTACCCAAGATATAAACCCTATGGAATAGCCTTTTTATGTATGGTTCTTTAATCTATTACTTTACACTGTTGTTTGCTCTCCATAGAGTTAATAACTAAAGTTTTCACCCACCACTATAACCTTTTTCAGATTCAGCCTAGGTGGCATTGTAAAAAATGATATTACTTGCAGTAATGTGTTCATGGCTGAAGTTATAACAATTATTGATGACCTCTATTTTCTATTTTTGTCTTGTAGTTCTGGTGAAACTGAAACTGTAGCCGGAGATGGAAGGTTTATATCGGTTTACAATCTTATAATCTGATTTAAAAAAAAAAATGGTTCCAACTTGATTCATTTCTAGTTTCTTACCCAAGATATAAACCCTATGGAATAGCCTTTTTATGTATAGTTCTTTAGTCTATTACTTTACACTGTTGTTTGCTCTCCATAGTGTTAACAACTAAAGTTTTCATCCACCACTATAACCTTTTTCAGATTCAGCCTAGGTGGCATTGTAAAAAATGATATTACTTGCAGTAATGTGATCATGGCTGAAGTTATAACAATTATTGATGACCTCTATTTTCTATTTTTGTCTTGTAGTTCTGGTGAAACTGAAACTGTAGCCGGAGATGGAAGGTTTATATCTGTTTACAATCTTATAATCTGATTTTAAAAAAAAAAAAATTGGTTCCAACTTGTTTCATTTCTAGTTACTTACCCAAGATATAAACCCTATGAAATAGCCTTTTTATTTATAGTTCTTTAGTCTATTACTTTACACTGTTGTTTGCTCTCCATAGAGTTAACAACTGAATTTTTCGCCCACCACTATAACTTTTTTCAGATTCAGCCTAGGTGGCGTTGTAAAAAATGATATTACTTGCAGTAATGTGATCATTGCTGAAGTTATAACAATTATTGATGACCTCAATTTTCTATTTTTGTCTTGTAGTTCTGGTGAAACTGATACTGTAGCCGGAGATGGAAGGTTTATCTCTGTTTACAATCTTATAATCTGATTTAAAGAAAAAAAAAGAATTGGTTCCAACTTGATTCATTTCTAGTTTCTTACCCAAGATATAAACCCTATGGAAGAGCCTTTTTATGTATAGTTCTTTAGTCTATTACTTTACACTGTTGTTTGCTCTCCATAGAGTCAACAACTGAAGTTTTCGCCCACCACTATAACTTTTTTCAGATTCAGCCTAGGTGGCGTTGTAAAAAAATGATATGAAAATGATATTACTTGCAGTAATGTGATCATGGCTGAAGTTATAACAATTATTGATGACCTCTATTTTCTATTTTTGTCTTGTAGTTCTGGTGAAACTGAAACTGTAGCCGGAAAAACTGGAACAGAACCTGATGGATCAAGCTCAGTTCCACAAAGTGCTGGGGATACTGAACATGTCAGTAAGCCAACTGGTGCTAGTGGAACAACTATCATAGCTGCCTTAGCAAATGCTGGATACACCTTGGAAGGGGCTGAGGTGGAGCTTGTTCTAAATCCTCTTCGACTTGCATTTGAGTCAACGAACTTAAAAATCCTTGAACCTGCTTTGGATTGTCTTCATGTATGTAGTTGTTTTCTCTCTTGATCTATTATTTTTAAATGTTTATTTTCTACTTCTTGTCTATGGTTTTTTATTCTTATATAACTCAAAGGGAATTCCACATCCATCTGAATACCTGTTATAGATTCATAAGAGCTCCTTATTTTTGTTCTTTGATTTTGGGAATTATAATGCCTTCATTTTTTATATAGTTGATTACTTATGGTCTGTTTTAATTCCATAAGCACAGAAACTAATTGCCTACGATCATCTGGAGGGAGATCCTGGTTTGGATGGTGGTAAAAATGTACCTCTGTTTGCTGACATTCTGAATATGGTTTGCAGTTGCGTTGATAATTCTTCTCCTGACAGGTATGTGGTATTGTGTATGTTAACCTTATTTTTAGCATATGGCACTCGTTAAGTATTTTAATTCTAGAAATCAATTTGCAGTACAATTCTGCAAGTGTTGAAGGTACTTCTTACTGCTGTAGCATCCGCAAAGTTCCGAGGTAAATAGTGCAGGACCTAGTGGGATTCTCATCTGTTTTGTTGTATAGCATCTGAATTGAGTCTTCCTGCAATTTGCTTATTAAAATTGCAGTCCATGGGGAACCTTTGCTTGGAGTTATCAGAGTCTGCTATAATATTGCTCTTCACAGGTACTCTTTCTATTTGTTGAAGATAGTGATAGTCCAACTTAATAGTTTTCATAATTTGTGGATTGGATGTGTAGCAAGAGCCCGGTAAACCAAGCGACATCAAAGGCAATGTTGACACAGATGATTAGCATCATATTTAGGAGAATGGAGGCTGATCCAGTATGGAATTTATAATTCTAACCTTTTAACAGTTTTTTCTTCCCTTTTATATCAGGAAGAAAATCGATAGTCTTAATATCTTTTACATGGAATTCAGGTCTCTACTTCATCTAATTCTTCTGATCTTACCAAAGCTGCTTCTGTGGAGAATTCTACTTCAAAAGCTGAAGAAGCTTCCTCAAATGACCAAAATGACGATGAAATGACTCTAGGGGATGCACTTAATCAGGCCAAGGATACCACACTTGCATCTGTTGAGGAACTTCAAAACCTTGCTGGTGGGGCTGATATTAAGGTGCATCCTTTTCTTTGCTATTAGTTGTTTTGATTAATTTGATTTTCAGAACTCAGTTTCTATATCATTCTGTGGGTGTTTGCATTGGTGAAGTTTATTTTTATTGTATTTTATTTCTGGTTCTTACAACGGTACCTGCATGTTTTATAGGGTTTAGAGGCTGCTCTTGACAAAGTTGTGCATGTTGAAGATGGTAAAAAGATCACAAGGTATGGACTAAAATATTTTACCTAAATTTTCTGTCTTGATTTTCTTTCCTTCCTTTGTATATTGTTGCTTCTTTTCATGATTCTTGAAACTATTCTTTAGAGGGATTGACCTTGAGAGCATGAGTATTGGTAAACGTGATGCATTACTAGTGTTCCGCACCCTTTGCAAGGTTGGTTCTTTTATCACTAATTATTCTTGCCATTTTAAAGTCTCTGCTTGCATTCCCTTCATGAAATGTTTATCTTGCAGATGGGTATGAAGGAAGATACTGATGAGGTCACAACCAAGACACGTATTCTGTCTCTTGAACTTCTGCAGGTTAGTTTTATGACTTTATTTTATTTTATGTTTTCCCAACTATATGGGGTCTTATTTACAAATGCTTTTTTTTTTTTAAATTCTCTGTTAATATGATATTTGTAGAAATTTAGAGATTAGATTAATCTGTATTTCTGCTAGTTAGCTTACAAATATAAAGAGAGAAATTATTCTAAGGAAGGAAACAATCCCTAAAAAGCAGTAACATCCTAAGAATCAGTAATTAAGATTAGTTTCTATTTACAGAAGATCTCCTAGTGATAAGTAATCTGTCCTTAATCTTAGGAATTCCAACACTCCCCCTCAAGCTGGAGTGTAGATGTTTATCAAACCCAGCTTGCCAACAAGTTCCTCAAACATGTTTCTGTTCAAGCTTTTTGTTAGCACATCTGCAACCTGTTATCTAGTAGGTAGATAAGTAACACATACTTCTCCTGAGTGTATTTTTTCTTTTATAAAGTGACGATCTATCTCAACATGTTTGGTACGATCATGGTGCACAAGATTGTGAGCTATATTGACAACTGCTTGGTTGTCACAATACAACTTCATAGGCCTAGTATAAGGAACTTTTAGTTCCCCCATAAGTCTTTGTATCCAAACTCCTTCGCAAATACCATGCGCTTGTGCTCGATACTCTGCTTCTGCACTGCTGCGTGCTATAACAGACTGTTTTTTACTCCTCCATGTCACTAGGTTACCCCAAACATAGCTACAATAACCACTTGTAGAGCGTCTGTCGTTGATAGAACACCTTGATCGACATCGATGTAGACTTCACATTTTATTGACATTTTTCGTGAAGTATAAGCCTTGGCCAGGAGTCCCTTTTAGATACCTTAGTATTCGATATGTTGCTTCTAGGTGCTTCTCCCTTAGGGCATGCATATATTGACTTATAACACTCACACTAAAGGCTATGTCTGGACGGGTGTGAGCTAGGTAGATAAGTTTCCTACTAGATGTTGATATCTCTCCCTGTCGACTTCTTCTCCATCCTCATCAAACCAACTTCTGATAGCAAATCGAGAACATATTTCCTTTGGGAGATGGAAATACCTTTTGAGACCTTGCTACCTCCATTCCAAGAAAGTATTTAAGATTCCCCAAATCTTTCAGTTCAAATTCTGTTCCAAGGAATTTTTCAACCTCACAATTTCAATTGTATCGTCTCCTGTCACTATTATATCGTCCACATAGACAATGAGAATGCAACATCTTCCTTGCTCCGAGTGCTTGTAGAACATGGTGTGGTCTGCCTGTCCTTGAGTGTAATTTCTGCTCATCATAGCTTTTGCAAATCGACTGAACCATGCCCTTAGAGATTGTTTTAGTCCGTACAATGGCTTTTTCAATTTACACACTTGGCCCTTGCTTTCTTCAAACCCAGGTGGGAAATCCATGTATACCTCTTCATTTAACTCCCATTGAGGAAAGCATTTTTAACATCCAATTGAGTCAAGTGCCAATTAAGATTGACAGCAAGAGATAGGAGGACTCGAATGTTGTTTAGTTTGGCAACCGGTGCAAATGTCTCTTCATAGTCAAGTCCATAAGTTTGGGTGAAGCCCTTAGCCACAAGTCGAGCCTTGTATCGATCAATATGGCCATCTGGTTTGGATTTAGTAGTAAAAATCCATTTGCAGCCTACTGTTTTCTTCCCTTTAAGCAGGTCTGAAACTTCCCATGTTCCATTATTTTTGAGAGCCTTCATTTCTTCCATCACAGCTTGTCTCCATTCAGCTGATTCAAGTGCTTCTTCTATAGTTTTTGGAGGTTTTACAGAATCAACATTAGTAACAAATGCTTTATAAGACTTAGATAAGTTTCCATAGGATACAAACCGAGAAATAGGGTGTTGAGTGCAGCTCCTTGTTCCCTTTCTCACTGCAATTGGAAGATAGATGGATGGTGATGGAGGTGAGACTTCAGTTTTAGAACAGTCTTCGGTTGGAGATGGAATTGGCACTGCTATATCAGTTTCAGGACGGCGATTTCGTCGGGAGTAAACCTGCAGTTCGGGCACCTGTTCTTGCTGCTTTCCTTGATTAGAAGGCAGTCCCACTTCGGTGATGGTATTAAGATCAGGTAGAATTGTGCTAACTTCTTGGTTCATAGGAGAAATAGTATCTATATTGAGGGTAGAACCTTGATTACCTTGGTTGTTAGGCTTGTTTGTGAGGGTAGTGGTAGGATCGTGAGGTATAATAAGAAGATTATTAAGGGTTTCATCTTCATTGAAAGTCTCTCCCTGAAGATGATAGGCTCCAAAATATGGTTCATTTTCAAAGGTCACATCTCGAGAGACAAACATTCGGCGCAAAACTGGTGAGTAACACTTATAGCCCTTTTGAGTGGATGAATATGCAGTTGTGAGCTCGAGGGTCAAGTTTGGACTGATTTGGTTGATGGTTATGGACAAAGGCTTTGCAACCAAATATTCTGGCTGGAAGGTTAGGAACACGGAATAGGGGAAAGGATTTTAGGAGGGTATTTAGAGGTGTTTGAAAGTTTAGTACCTTTGATGGCATTCGATTTATGAGGTAGCAAGCAGTGAGAACAGCCTCTCCCCACAGGTATTTAGGAACATTCATAGTGAACATTATGGCTCGAGCCACAGCAAGGAGGTGTCGATTTTTCCTCTTGGGAATCCCATTATGTTGAGGGGTGTCCGGGCAAGAGCTTTGGTGTATGATGCCTTGGTCAGAAAGGTATGAGCTTAGGACAGGTTTAAAGTATTCTCTTCCATTGTCAGTGTGGAGAGTATGTATGGTAGAATTGAACTGGGTTCGGACCATTGAGTGAAAATTTTGGAATACTTTGGGTGTTTCAGATTTTTCTTTAAGTAGGTAGACCCAACAGACTCTAGTGTGATCATCGATAAATGTTATAAACCATTTAGCCCCGGTAATATTTTTCACTCTGCTAGCTCCCCATAGGTTACTGTGGATTAATGAAAAAGGTTGGGATTGGATATATGGTTTTAATGGGTATGGTACACGGGTATGTTTGGATAATTGACAAATTTCACACTTAAAGAAATTTATATTTTTATTTCGAAATAACAGCGGAAGATGTTTTTTCAAATACAATAGATTTGGATGCATAAACTATGGTGCCATAGCATAATTGTGTCCTCTTTTGAAGTGGATAGAGCCAATCCCCCTTGTGTGCTGTCTTTATTCCAAACATATAGTCCATCATCAACTTTAGCAGTGCCAATCATCCTCCCCGATTTCTGTTCCTGTATTACACAACCAATTTCAGAAAATTCAGCAAGCATTTTTTCATCCTTGGTAAGTTAACTTATTGACAGTAAATTACAGGACAAGTTTGGAACATGTAGGACTTTATCAAGAGAGAAATTCTCTATTATTTGAACTTTTCCTACTCCAGCCACAGGTGGGTAAGAACCATCAGCTATGCAATTCGAGACTTGTTATGACAAGTGGTGTAGTTTTGGAACAAGGTAGAGTTACCTGTCATGTGATCTGAGTCACCCGAATCTAGTATCCAAGAGGATTGGTTATTAGATTCAAGGGCAATCTTGAGGGCAGTACCTTGAGTGGCTAGAGATCCATGAGCAGTGGAAGTACCAAGCATCTTGTGGAGAGTTTCAAGTTGAGTTTTGGTTAAGCGGGCATCGAGAACATCATCTGCAGCATTAGAAGATAACAAGGTAGTCTTCTTGTCTTTTTATTTCTTTTCAGGGTAGCCATGAAGTTTGAAGCATTTTTCCTTTGTGTGACCAACATGGTTGCAATGGTTACACCATGGCCTATTTGATCCAGGATCATTTCTAGTGCGAGGTTTTTGTGTCTGTAGACCTCTGGAGATGAGAGCAGAGGTTTCAGTGGGTTGGTTTCCAGAAGGTGTTATAGGTTTAGGCTCCTTTGAATCTCCCATCATGACAAGACGACGCTTTTTTTCTCTTCTAAATTCTGCAAATGCTTCACCAATGGTTGGGAGAGGTGATCTGCCCAAAATTCGGCCCCGGACCTCATCTAACTCACGATTTAGTCCTGCTAGAAGCTCATAGAGACGCTCATTGTTGAGGTGAGTCATAAACCGAGTGTGTTCTAAGCCTTCACCCCAATCTGCCTCATAGTACATGTCTAACTCCTGCCACATGATTTTCAGATTGTTGTGGTAGTGAGTTACCTCGAGTGTCCCTTGTTGAATATCTTTTAACTTAAGTTTGATCTCAAATACTTGGGAGGCATTTCCAAGATCCTAGTAGTTTTCTTTAACTGCATCCCACATGTCTTTTGCAGTCTTGAAGAGGAGATAGGTTCGGCTATATGGCCTTCCATCGAATTAATCAGCCACGCCATAACAATGGAGTTGTTGAGTTCCCAAGTAGCATAAGTAGGGTCAGCTACATTCGGTCGTGGAAGTTCTCCATTGATGTATCCTAATTTGCCTCGGCCACGGATCACCATAATGACAGATTGAGACCATTGTAAGAAATTCTTCCCATCTAGTCGATGACTAGTGATTATAAGTGAGGAATGAAGATCACTTTGATTGATTCCTTGGTTAGCATTCTGAGATATTTGTGAAATCTCAGTTTTAGACAGGGTTTCATTGAGGTCACCCATGAGAGAAAAAGAACTAGATCGGAGGGGTTTTTAGGAAATGTTTTTAGAGATGGATGAGAAGGATCGAATGATTCCTAGAGCTCCGATACCATGTAGAAATTTAGAGATTAGATTAATCTGTATTTCTGCTACTTAGCTTACAAATATAAAGAGAGAAATTATCCTAAGGAAGGAAACAATCCCTAAAAAGCAGTAGCATCCTAAGAATCAGTAACTAAGATTAGTTTCTATTTACAGAAGATCTCCAAGTGATAAGATAAATAATCTGTCCTTAATCTTAGGAATTCCAACAATATTTTTGCTATTTTCTTTATCTGGGGAAAAGCATCTATGTAGCATCTTTGTATTTGAGTTTGGATAGATTGAAAGCCTTTGACATTGTAGAGTAGACTTTCATTTGTATCTCTAAAAGAATCTTATCAGCACAAACAATGTTTTAAAATGCCAAAATTTGTTTACTTTCTAAAGGTAATAAAGGAGTGATTGCTTATGTAATTCATCATGTTTGCTGGCCTATGTTATTTCAGGGTTTGTTGGAAGGGGTTAGCCATTCATTTACAAAGAACTTTCATTTCATTGATTCAGTGAAAGCATATCTCTCATATGCTTTGTTGCGGGCTTCAGTTTCGCAGTCCCCTGTCATTTTTCAGGTTATCTTGCATTTATGTACTCTATTTGTGGGAAGAATCTGCTACGAGAATTTGTCTGACTGTTTTTTTCTTTGTGGCAGTATGCTACTGGGATATTTGCTGTGCTTTTGTTGCGATTCCGAGAGTGTCTTAAAGTATGATTATTATTTTGACAGATTGTTAAATCTAGTTCTTTCAAACATCGCATTAGTGCTAGGATACACACCAGTTTTGCTTGATGCCTCGGTATCTTTTTCTTATCTCTTTCAGGGTGAAATTGGTGTTTTTTTCCCCTTGATTGTTTTGCGGTCATTGGATGGTTCAGACTTCCCTGTTAACCAAAAAACAAGTGTTCTTCGGTACAGTGCCCTTCCTAATTGATTGGATGTTGCAATTGCTGGTGCTAACTGATTTTAGTTAAATCGTGTTGTTCATTGTTCAGCTTTCACCATTAGCAATGTAATTTTCTATTTCTTTATATAATCTAATCTCTAATTATATTTTCTAGAATGCTTGAGAAAGTTTGTAAAGATCCCCAGATGCTTGTTGATGTTTATGTGAATTACGACTGTGATCTTGAGGCACCAAACTTATTTGAACGCTTGGTATGAACTCGGTCACCATTTACCTGTCATTTGTTTATATATTTATATATTGTTCTTGGCCTTTTCATGTTTATATATTGTTCTTGCCTTATGGCCCTCTAGGTCACAACTCTGTCTAAAATAGCTCAAGGGGCACAAAGTGCAGACCCAAATTCTGTCGTTGCCAACCAGACTACATCAATTAAGGGTTCTGCGCTCCAGGTAGGTTAATCTATTAACAAGCTCCACTAAATTAGCTTGCCAAGCATTAAGACTGTTATTCGTTTGTATTTCTATGCTTCCATGTCCAACACAGTTGTTTGATAAAGCTGTACTTCCTAAACTCCTCAGTGCCTTGTCAATGTACTAAAATCACTGGTTGACTGGGAGAAATCTCGAAGACAATCAGAAAGGAAGAGGGGAGGTAGTGGGTCTTCCGAAGAAGATTCGGCTGGAGAATCTGTTGAGTTAAAAAGCAGGGAAGATGTTACCAGTAACTTTGAGAAGGCAAAAGCTCATAAATCTACCATGGAAGCTGCCATCTCTGAGGTAATTGATTGGGTTTTTTGCTCAAGGTTTTCAGACCGGAAGTTTTCTGTAATGCAAATATGTGGCAATTCAACAATCCTCAATTTCTTGGATTGTAATTAGGTTCTAAAAGATGGTTTTAATTATGTGGCAGTTCAACAGGCAACCAGTGAAGGGTATTGGGTATCTGATATCAAATAAATTAGTGGAAAATGATCCTGCCTCAGTTGCCCAATTTCTAAGGAATACTCTCAGTCTGGACAAGGTAGAGTCTTTATAAATTCAACTTTTGCTTAATTCTTGTAGAAGCGGTCTAATTCTTAGCATTCTTACAGGCAATGATCGGTGATTATTTGGGTCAACATGAGGAGTTTCCCCTTGCTGTCATGCATGCTTACGTAGATTCGATGACATTTTCAGGGATGAAATTTCATACTGCAATACGAGAATTTCTTAAAGGATTTCGTCTTCCTGGGGAGGCTCAAAAGATAGATCGCATTATGGAAAAGTTTGCAGAAAGGTATTGGGGTATCTATGCTGTGTGCATGATACAGTCATTTTTATAAATTGTGAACATATGCATGACTTAATTTAATTAGTGAAACAGACTTAAAGTGTTCTTTAGTTTACTGATGGTTCTTTAGCCATTCCAGGTAGGTTATTGTCATTGGATAGATATATCCTATTGTCTTGAGAACATTTCTCTAATATATCTTGGGCAGCCTTCTATCTTCTGTTGTTTGTTTTATTAGCCTAGATTAAAAGTCAGTATAACTTCTGTCCTCAAATCTCAATTTCTGCTACATCATGCCAAACCTTCTCTTTAAACATGTTTTCATTCCATAGCGAGGCTTGTAGGAAATTTAATTAAGAGTTGCATGCCTTTGTTGTATAATAATTTATTTTCTATGAACCATTTTACTATATATTTGTTGAGTTTTTTAATACAATTCTTGGTGTCCACTTATTATGTAGACTACGAGCTTCTCTGCAGGATCTGTGGTGCTTAGTTGTCTCATTTTGCATTTGGCAGGTATTGTGCTGATAATCCTGGTCTTTTCAAGAATGCAGACACTGCATATGTTCTTGCATATGCAGTTATAATGCTGAACACTGATGCCCATAACCCAATGGTCTGGCCGAAAATGTCAAAGTCAGATTTTATACGCATGAATGCAACAAATGATCCAGAAGAGTCTGCCCCTACTGAGCTTCTGGAAGAGATCTATGATTCTATTGTTAAGGAAGAGATAAAAATGAAAGATGATGCAACTGGAATTGGGAAAGGTGTCAGGCAAAAGCCAGAGGGTGAAGAGAGAGGCCGCCTTGTTAGTATCCTTAATCTGGCTCTACCTAAACAAAAATCAGCAGTTGATGCTAAGTCCGAAAGTGAAGCAATAATTAAGCAGACACAGGCTATCATCCGAAACCAAGGAGCAAAAAGAGTTTTTTACACTGCACAAGAGATTGATCTTGTTAAACCCATGGTTGAAGCTGTAGGATGGTCATTGCTGGCTACCTTCTCTGTTACAATGGAGGAAGGTGAAAATAGGCCGAGGGTTGCTCTTTGCATGGAAGGATTTAAAGCTGGGATACATATCACATATGTCCTTGGAATGGATACAATGCGCTATGCCTTTTTAACATCTCTAGTCAGGTAAAGCTATCTTTTTCTACTTGGAAAATTTCCTTTTCCCCACCCTTCCCTTTTGTAACCGTTGCTTTTGTTCTACTTTGTCATTGTATTTATTCTGTTATTCTTACCTTGTCCCATGCTGGGCAGCCCCTACATCAATCACTATTACAATTGTTTAATTGAGCAATTCATGTCATTGTAATGCCTCAGCCAGTAGTTTAGCTGTAATGCTTAGTCTGTGAATTTTTGGATGTTAGGTTTACTTTCTTGCATGCCCCAAAGGATATGCGTAGTAAAAATGTGGAAGCATTGCGGACTCTATTGGGTTTATGTGACTCAGAACCAGATTCTCTTCAAGACACGTGGAATGCTGTTCTTGAATGTGTTTCTCGGCTTGAATTTATAACAACAACTCCTGTTATTGCTGCAAGTGTCATGCATGGATCAAATCAGATCTCCAGGGATGCTGTTGTGCAGTCACTGAAAGAGTTGGCTGGGAAACCTGCTGAACAGGTTTTTACAAATAGTGAAAAATTGCCTAGTGATTCTGTTGTGGAGTTCTTCACTGCGCTTTGTGGTGTATCAGCAGAAGAACTGAGACAAACTCCAGCCCGTGTTTTCAGCTTGCAGAAGCTTGTCGAGATCAGTTATTACAATATTGCTCGCATACGCATGGTATTTCCTTGACTGACTTCCAACACTCCCTTGTTCGTGTTTCCAATTACTTATCCAAGATTTTATGGCTAGTCTTATTCTGAACCTTGTTCTGTAGATTAGGATATGCATTACTTCAACGGGCATATTGAAATATTGAGAACATGTAGGACTACCAGAGAGTACTCCTTAAAATGCTCTGACCATCTTTGAATTTCACCCAACTTTTTAGCTCAAAGCTTTTCGTTCCTTCTTGAAAGTCCTGTTCTTTTAGGGAAAAGAAGATCATAAAGTACATGATATATCTGTACCATGTTCTCTTGGTAAAACTGCAGAGAATATTCTGAAAGAAGTTTAAATAATGCAATTGAATCCATTTTACATGTAAAGTTACTCTAATTTACAAGAATAGGGCATTTTATATTAAACTGTCTTTCTTTTAGCACATATGAGCACTTTTTTAGGATAATTAGTTTCAGATGTGTAATTTCCAGACATGAGCTGTTACTTTGACATAATGGGATCTAATTATGGTTTATAAATTGATTTATATATCGAAAATTATTCAGTAATTTCCTCCCACAGTACATGTTTTCTTATATTCTAAAAGTATTAATGATATGTCTATCAGGTCTGGGCTAGAATATGGACTGTCCTTGCAGATCATTTCATTTCTGCAGGCAGCCATGCAGATGAGAAAATTGCTATGTATGCTATAGATTCTTTGAGGCAGCTTGGTATGAAGTATTTGGAGCGTGCTGAATTGACCAATTTTACTTTTCAAAATGATATTCTTAAACCTTTTGTCATCCTCATGCGGAATAGTCGAAGTGGAACCATAAGGAGCCTTATTGTTGACTGCATTGTCCAGGTATGTCCGCTTGCTCAGATTTCTTGAACATCTAACTCTCCTGCTGGTTGTTGTTTTCCCCTCTATCATATATTTTGCAGTTAATACTTTTTTAAGTTTAAGCCTTTGCCTTCAGTTTTTTCTTATTCCCGTGGGCATCCTGTGTGACATTCAGACTTACCATGATGTTATTGCAGATGATAAAATCAAAGGTTGGAAGCATAAAATCTGGATGGAGAAGCGTTTTCATGATTTTCACTGCTGCTGCCGATGATGATATGGAATCAATTGTTGAAAGTGCATTTGAGAATGTGGAACAGGGTAAGAAACTGCCTTTTTCCTTTTTCCTTACTGATTCTTGTTTTCATTGTCCAATTAATTTAACAGCAGGTTCTTTGCAGTTGTACTGGAACACTTTGATCAAGTTGTTGGAGACTGTTTTATGGACTGTGTCAACTGTCTTATTAGGTTCGCCAACAATAAAACTTCCCACCGTATAAGTTTGAAGGCTGTGGCCCTTCTCCGTATATGCGAAGATCGTCTAGCAGAGGTTTGTTTTCCATACTTAAGCTTGATTTGTTAGTTGAGCATGTTGTTCTACCCTCTTGAACTCTTCCTCTGTAAGACTAAAATAGTCACAGTATGGTCTAAAACTAGCAATGATCACCAACCCTTCTACCAAGAAAACTTTGTTCATTGTCTTTCTTATGATAAGATGCTGTAATTTTTTATTAAACTTTGAACATTTATATGAACTCTTTTTCTCTTATCAGGGTAAAGCAAAGTTTATATTAGCTGTTTCATCTCATTGATTATTTCTAACATGTTTGTGAATTTGCTTAAGTTCTGCATTCTTTTCTTTCTAAAGGATGTTTTGTGTAAGTATTTCCATTTGTGTTTCAATTACAGGGACGTATACCTGGCGGGGCTCTTAAACCAATTAGTGTTGATGCTGACTCGGCATTTGACGTAACCGAGCATTATTGGTTCCCAATGCTTGCTGGGTTGTCTGATCTGACGTCAGATTCAAGACCAGAGGTTAGGAGTTGTGCACTTGAAGTTTTGTTTGATTTGCTGAATGAAAGAGGTAGCAAGTTCTCAACATCATTTTGGGAGAGCATTTTCCATCGTGTCTTGTTTCCCATGTTTGATCATGTGAGACATGCTGGAAAGGAGAGCTTAATTTCGTCCGGAGATGAGTTGTTTCGTGAAAGCAGCATTCATTCACTTCAGTTGCTGTGCAACCTTTTCAACACTTTTTACAAGGTATATGAGTTTAGTTGTCCTCTTAACAGTATTATTCACACGATATATAAAATGCGGGTGGTGGGGTTTAGACTCTGTCTGGAAACCATACATCATCTAAATTTCCTATGGTCCATATAATCTTGTGATTGGACCATGCTTCCTGACAATTACTGGTTGCTTGAACTTTCTTGTCTATTTTGTTTCTCTTACAGGAGGTATGCTTTATGCTACCACCACTCTTGAGTTTGCTGCTGGACTGTGCTAAAAAGTCAGATCAGACAGTTGTTTCAATTTCTCTTGGGGCGTTGGTCCATCTCATAGAGGTTGGAGGACACCAGTTCAGTGAGAGTGACTGGGACATGTTGTTGAAAAGCATAAGGTATGCATGCCTTAAGATTTGAGAATATGCAATTTTTTGACGATTTGAATTTTTATTTGCAAGTCATATGTATTTTGTTACTTTATTCTTATCACCAGAGATGCATCATACACAACACAACCGCTTGAGCTGCTCAATGCATTGGGACTAGAGAATCCAATGAACCCCTCTATTTTAAGAGATTTAAAGGTTCATACAGATGGTTATCAATTTAGGTCTACTGATAATGGGAACATTTCACCACTTGCATCCCCGAGTAGCAGCACAAGGAATACTAATGCATCTGTTTCACAAGATCACAATCAAGACTCTGCATTACAGCCTATTCCAGATGGATCTGAAGGTTAGCTGTTGAGAATCTTTCCCCTTGAAATTTAGACAGCACAGAATCTGCATCTTCATCAGTTAATATATTTAATATATCAGAATTAGTTGTACGTTGCAGATTTGCCTGCCTAGCTATGTACAAAGTTTAAATACCCTCTGATCATATGGTGATGTCGAGTTTTCCTTAATACTATAAGCAAAGGGCTGACCCATGTACTACTGCTCATACCACCCAATCTGGACATTTGAATTTGTCCATTGACAAACCAAACCTGATAAATATATACATTGTCATTCCTGTAGGTGTTCCCTCACCGTCAGGTAGAGCTCAGAAGTCTGCTGAAGCTGGGAGTCTCCAACGAAGTCAAACTATAGGTCAAAGAATCATGGATAACATATTTCTTAGAGGTTTTACCTCAAAACCAAAGAGTCCTACATCAGAGACTCCAGTTCCATCTTCACCTCTCAAGGTAAGCATGTCTCCACTGCTTATTTATTGTACTTATACTGAAAAAAAGAAAAGGAGACTTCCTTATTGCACTCTTTTGTTATTATTATGCAAATATTTGCTTATAAGTATTAAGAAGCTAGTTTTTGTCATTTCAATCTTGCTGATGTTTCTATTTAAGGCTAAAATGTAAAAGTATGGATGTAAAGCATTAGTGAAGCTATATGCATTCTCCCTTTTTCACTTACCCCTCTTTTTTTATCCGATGGTTCTCAGCTTCCTGAGTCTCTGGAGCCTGATGCCAGAGATGAGGAGGAAAGCCCACTGATGGCAACAGTTAGGGGCAAGTGCATCACTCAGTTATTACTTCTCGGTGCTGTTGATAGCATTCAGGTTTGTGTCTTTGGACTTTGGGAATTGGGACTTGTATGATTTTATAATTTTTTTACCAATTAAATTGTGGTCTAAATTGGCAGAAAAAATACTGGGATAATTTGAAAGCAACTCAGAAGATTGCCATAATGGACATTTTGTTATCCTTACTAGAGTTTGCTGCTTCATATAATTCATATTCTAACCTCAGAACACGTATGCACCATACTCCTGCAGAAAGGTAAGAAAATCAATTTTTTCTCATTTCATCTTTCAGTAATCATCTTGCCTATAAATCTTCTTACCTGCAGAATGCGTAGGCTTCTAATAACTTCTTACCTTGGCAGGCCCCCTCTAAATCTTCTCCGTCAAGAGTTAGCAGGAACTTCCATTTATCTGGATGTCTTGCAAAAAGTGACATCAGGATTTAATGACAATAATAGACAAAACCTAGAATCTAATGGTTCTCAGGACACTGAAGATACGAAACTGGAAGGAATAGCAGAAGAGAGGCTGATTTCTTTCTGTGAACAGGTACTAAGGGATGCCACTGATCTCCAGTCTATAATAGGGGAAACTACCAATGTGGATATTCATCGAGTTTTGGAATTGCGGTCTCCAATCATCATTAAGGTAATAAATCAGAAATAAAGGAATTGAACTATTTTAGTGCTTTGAAGTGAATGTCTCCTCATCGTTATTGTTTCAGGGGTCACATTACATTATATATTTTCTGCGATCATATGATCTGTGTTGGTTTTGCTTTTGCAGGTGCTTAGAGGCATGTGCTTCATGAACAATAAGATTTTCAGGAAACACCTCAGAGAATTTTATCCTTTGCTTACAAAACTTGTCTGCTGTGACCAGGTAAATCTCCCTTTTTCTTTGCCTGTACCATAGAATCTCCTAGTAGATTTCTAGTCATATGTCCGTATGCGATATAAGAATCGTATTATGTTTCGAAACGGTTTCACATTTAGATTTCTTTGTTCCCATCACCATGGCCCCTGCAGACTAGGCACAATTTTTACACTCCTTAACCACCAGTTTCCCGCATATGGTTTGGTCTCCACTTATTTGCAATTAAGCATGAAATAGAATAGAATCAGTCCTGAAGTCTAAATAATCTTTAATTTGTCGTAACCGATTGCATTTTTATTTATTCAGTTGGGTGTTCGTGGAGCACTGGGTGATCTTTTCAGGATACAATTGAAAGCTCTCCTACCATGAGTTATAATGTCTATTTTTGAGCTGTTTTTGGAGGATTGGGGTTTTGGCATTGTTGCGAAAATTCCATCGGATCATGGCCATGTTGTATTATTGTTTACCGAGCGAGAAAAAAGAAATTAGATGGTTTAAAATTGACATTCTATTTTTTTTTTTTTTCCCTTGCAATCGCTTGTTATTTTACAGGTAGCATAGAATTTAAATATATTGAGGTAAAGGTTGTTTCAGTGATTACTTGCATCTATACCTGAGTTACAACTAGCGAAATTTTCTGTGTTATAGAATGAATATATTTGATTTTCACTTATCTGATTGATTTTGTTTCCTTTTTATTAGCTAATACGAACGTTAAAAAACGGTTCGTTCGTATTGTCGATGAAAACGGTTCAGTTTGGATCGATTTTGGAAAAAAAGTACTGTTCTACTAAGTTTTTTATTTATTTCAATTTTTGGTCAGTTCGGATGATTAATTTTGGTCACTTTGGATAATTATGGTTTGGGCCTACTACGGTAGAAGATTAATTCACACCCAAAACAAATAAAAAAACTTATATAGAATTTAACTTTACTTTTGAACACCGATTATATAAGGATTTACAAAAAAAAAAAAATAGTTTACCATATTTTTAGGGTTGAAAAAAATGGTTTGTGAAAACAAAACGAACATGGCCTCACTCATTCCCCTTTCTGACCCTTCTTCCAATTTCTCCGTACCTTCTCAAAATCCCGTTCTTCGCAATTCTGATTTCGTTTCTGCTACTAATAATAGTTCTCCGATTCAAAATTCGCCTAAAATTATGTCAAAATTTCGTATCAAGATTCCCCGCCATCTTTTCATTGCCACAAAAGAGAATCCGAATCCGAATCCCATTACCGAACCACTCATAGATGATACCTCAAAGTTTATAAAGAACAATAGCAAGATTGTGGATGATCCCTCTGTTGTCGGAAAGGATGATGAAAGTGAATCCAGTGCTGTTGTTTTGAAAGTAAAATCTTTGCCTGTGATCGATACTCAATCACCACCTCGAGCAACCACTGTTCCACTTAAAAAGCACAAACAAAAGAAGCGACAGTTCTCAGTTGTACTTACGAGGGAAGAGATTGAAGAGGATATCGTCGCAATCGAAGCCTTGGCGGGCGGCAAACGATTACGAAGGCCCAAAAACCGAGACCCACCTTATAACAGAACTGATCGAAGACGCATTGATCTTTTGTTTCCAGGGTTGGGGAATTGAAAAACTACCATGAAATTATTTTATTTATAAGAACCCTAATCTTTATTTCAATTTCATCCATATTTAATTTCACATTATTTTTGTTTTAATTTTGTATATGCTCATATTATCAAGTCAGACCGTAAATTAACAGCAAAAACAAATTTTCAAATACTTAAACAGTTCCTTTATATTTTGGGTAACCATGCATTGAGTTTTGTTATGTAAGAAAATCTTTTATCATCGGCAACCACTACTATACAATGTGATATGGAGAAATGCCTGCTCTGCTCAAACTTTAGATTTTGAAAGCTGGCTGCTCTTATCATCCAATAGGAAGAGAAACCGGAACCTCGAATCAAAAGGTATGATGGAAAATACTCGAGCACCGAGGATCCTCCACTTATTACGTGATAAACAGTTCTTAACCATGGAAGCTTGTTGCGGCGATAAGAATTGACAAATCCAATCGGGTAAAACCGAGTCCTCCACCATTCCTTTGGCAAAACAATGCAACAATTTAGGCACTAATAGCTTCCCTTTGTTACTTATTCCGACAGATGCTTGAATGTAGTCTTGCATTGATCTTTTTAGCAACTCGTTCATATTTTCAGGCCTGAAAATCCTCACCTGCGATGGGAGATGTTGGTAAAAGTAGAACGCTACTCGATCATATCAATTGGAGAGCGGATATAGGGATGTTGAATGAAATCTTACCGCAGGTGAAGAATGCAACCCGCAACTTAAGGCAAAATGAAGTAGAGGCTCGGGATGATCAATCGTATACTTCTGCAGTTCAGCAGAAGCCTTGAATTGCTGAAGTGCGAAAACCGCAGCCTAAAAATGATTTCAAATAGAATACAAGGAAGAATGCAATACAAAAATTAAAAATAATAAGAAAATCGGAGAAGAAAGTAGCCCGAAAAAGAGAAACGGGATGGGGAAAGATGGATTTCGACTTGTGGAGAAACTTGAAAATACTCAAGGAAGGAAGCCCCGCAAAAGTTATTATAGAGCATTCATCACTAAGCTAATATACCCCTTCTGGAGATGCCGATGCTTCCAAGTACCGATATCTTTCCTGTCTTTTTTTGCATGATATCCCATTGCACGGTGCATGTTTCAAGTTTTGGATAAATGTGGCTACTATTGCAAGGAGCTAGTAACTGTTTAAAAATGGAGTAATTATACATACAATTTGAGGTCGATAAGTAGCAGGATTCATCATTAGAACGGTGCATTCTATGTCAGCTGCACTCACGGAGAGTCCTCCAATGGTGTACGCAGCCTGCATGTTACCATACAGTACCGTTAGCATTTACCCAAAGCAGCATACCGGAGGGAGGGAAAGAGGGGAGGGAGAGGAGGGAGGTGCGGAGGGATAAGATGAAAAGTTATGGCATCAAACCTTCTGCATTAAGGAAAATAGTTTGATATCGTTTCTTGGAACTCCATATGCTAAATATGCCTGCAAAATAGATATGAAAGGGGAAAAAAAATCAGACAAGATGATCAGAAACTGAAGTCTTAGACCATGTCAACACTTCTTCTAGACAAGACTTGCTATCTATTTATAAAATCCCAACTTATCTAAAGAGTGCACGTATAAATCATTTCAGGTAACGGAACGCATGGATTGGAAAGGTAGAAGTGTATTACATGCATAATCAAAGCATTATACAGGTTAACCCAAAATGCTAGTTTCTCATTGGAACTCATTTGAGAAGGATCCACCCTCAACAGCTGTTCAACAAGCAATCTGTACGGAAACAAAGAGAAGCAGTAAAAGCAATACTGTCAGGATCTTTGCTTTAAGCGTTTCTAGTAAGGCAGTGAAATAAGGGTATAAAAACAAGTCTAAAAATGGAATAAATAGTTGACCTGAATCTTTTTAGAGCCATAGCTGCATATTCAAGTTCTTTCTTCCCAACAGACAACCACGAGACTTCAATTGCTTTACAATAGGTCCCAATACTAAATGTCCAGTCGACTTTGTCGGAGACTCCATACGGGTCATATGCACCACCTCCTGAGGGACTACTTACAAAGGAAGTTACAACGGGTGAGTCCAAGGATGATGCCAAAAAATTGACAAGGGGGCAGTGAGGTGAAGCAGGTGACACCGAAGAAGAAGACGATGAAGAAGAAAGCTTGGATGAATCTGCTAAGAAAATGAAAATATCTCTCATGCGTAAGACCATTTCTTCAGATAGTCGATTGGGATGATGCCAAAGGTTATCCACGATATAATTGTTATAAATAAAAGCCTCTGGCAGATGCATATCATCTGTGTTTTGTTCGGCTTCCGCTTCATTGCAAAGCCTTGCAATCTAAAACATAAATTAGATGGTCAACAGATGCAATATTCTGAACACTTTTAAGGATATTGATGACATTACCGGTTCGGTTAAGTTAGCCAAAGAGCTATCGAAAAGTGACGTTGAAGGAAATGGCAAATGCTTTAAATGGTACTCAGCAAGACGTCGCTCGTTCCTTTCTTGACTAATCTGACATTGTAAAGAAACAAATTCCTGCTCTAACTTTGCTACAGTAATCTCGAGAACAGCTATGCTATCTAAAAGCTCCTGGGCCTGAAATCCAAGTTTCAGAAATTGAGAAAAGAACATAAAAACAGAACAGAAATCCCACAGAAGGAGACTGACCTTATCTGGAAGCTTGCCCGGAGAACTAGAAGAAGGTGAACCACAATGTTCAACAGCACTTGCTAGAGCTAAGTGCAAATCGGTCTCTTCCTGCAACTGCTGCTGCAACTTTTTAACCTGTATCACCCAAGTGGTAGCATGTTGCATGAGAATGAGATATAAATCCTGCACAGAGCTGGCTGTTACCGGTAAGAAAAAAAAGAAAATCAAAACATGTATATCATGATCACGGCATGTCATTCATTAGCAAACCCGTTAGTTCTCAACGAGTAAACAATGTGTTTCATGTTTTCATATGTCTTCCCTTAAAAGTCTATTGTTACCCCGATGCTTCTTTGCTTCCTAGTAGAATACATCAAATCAACCCTCGATAAGCTTAAGATTTATAAAGACGTGGAGCGAGAGTGATGTAGATTCGTAGACTAAAAACGAGTTCAAAAACCCTTACTTCTTGCAATCTTCATCTTTTTGGGGGGACAAAACCATAAGAAAGGGGAAATTTTCTAGAGAAACCGATTTTCGAACAAATATGCAAAAACAAATAATGAAATAGAATTAGAATCCTCTTACTTCTTGCTCAAGCTGGTATTTATAATTACACATCTGTTGATTTGTCTCTTGTCCAGTCCTTTCATGGGACTTACCATCCTGGTATAACAACATGATTTCAGAATCTAAAAATCTTTTCAACAAACCTATACAAATATATCATAAATTCATAATAAAAACCCTTGCTTTCTTAGTAAAACTAACAATTTCCCCTCATAATAATTTGGATTCTGGAAATTTTAAGGAACATAATAAAATTAGCTATTGCAAATTACCGCCAATTCAGAACAAGAATTACAAGAATCATCCCCAGCTGAAAATGACTTGCTCCAAACCTTACCACTCTTCCATTGTAAATACCTATTAATAGAACTTCCCCTGCAAAACCATCAACCATACTGCATTCACCATTACAAAACCAGAAAAGAAAAAGAGCAGAAAATGAAAAAGGACCAAAAAAAAAAAATTAAGACCCACCAACTGATTGGTAGAATAAAACCCCCATTATTACCACCATTGCAATCCCCATTCCCATTAATGGTATTACTATTAGGACTTTGAGGATGATGGTCTTCATCCAAAGCTTCAGGCTTCAAACAAAGCATCATTCCAAGAACCACAAAAAAATGAAAAATCTAATGAACACCCAAAGATTGCAATTTTAGTTGAATTTTTCACAACCAGTGGTTCATATTTTTTTTTCTTCTTCTTGCACCTGTTGAACACATAGGAATCTAATGACTCCACCAACTAAAGACTACCCTTTCAAGACAAAAAAAAAAGGAAAAGAAGATCAGCATGGAAATTATTTTTTTCAACTGTTGGCAAAGAGGGTGTGAAGAAAAGGGACAAAAAATGAGAAGGGAAGTGGGGTATATAGAGGGGGCCTATAAAGGAGTGGATTTGGGGGTGTAATACTATAAAATTATGAGTTGTGTAAGTATTAATAGTAAGGAAGAAAGAGACCCCATTTCCACAGTTGAGGCAAATATGGATCTATCATACATCATACTCTGTTTTTCTAGCGCCACTCTTCATTCACCGACAACACTCACATGCCTTCATTTTTTTCTCTTTTCAGTTCATTTTCATGGTATTGTTTTTTCACCTTACTTTCTACCTTTTTTGAGCAATCAAACGGTGTCGTTTCCCCGCTTATGTGTTTGCTTACCTAATTTGTAAAAATAGATTTGGTAAATTACCCTATTAGTCATTTTGGTCATACCCTTTATTTTTTTTGTTTTGTTCACTTAAAATAGAAATTAATCAAATTATCACTGCATTGTTAAATGGTAACAAGAGATTAACAGTAAATTTTCACATTAGTCACTCTAAAATTAGGGTAAACAATCCATCAATTACTCTAAATAAGGGTGTTCTTATTTTGGACACATCAAAATTTTTTCGTACGAATGCACCATTAGTTTTTTGTTATCATTTAAAGGTGTAGTGGCCAATTTAATCAATTTCTTATTTTGGAGTGACCAAAAAAAGAACGATTCTAATTAAAGTAACTAACTGTATAGTTTACCCAAAAAATTTTATTATCTTAAACGAATTTTGAACCCATTATTAAAATATCAACAAGAGACTTCAACCACTACCTTATGTTATTGGCTTGTGAGAAATATTTTAAAGTTGAGTTGAACAAACTAGGTTTAGAAATGTTAATTTAGACTTTTATTTAAATTGGTTAAATAGATTTATTCAGGTTCGATTACTTATTTAAACTTAAAGGTACATTCAAAATTTAAGAGAATTTGAATAAAAATATTATGTTTGAGAAATGAGATTTAAGTATAATATTTTTACACTATACACTAAATTACTTTTTAGCCTATCTATTTAAAATGGACAAATTAGCTTATCTATATATGAGTAAGCAAAATAGTTCATCGGTCAAATATCGGTGTTTATGTATAATATATAATAACAATTTAGCACTTAATATTTATATATTTATTCAATTTGATCCCTACTTTTTTTTATCGAAAGTGAATTAAAAAAATTGAAACTATTAAAGCTAAAAGATCAAAAGACCTTAGTAACAAATAAAAAAATAGTTAAGTCTTTTTAAAATTTAAAAATATTAAAAAACATAAAATTATAAACAACATAAAAAAGTTATAAAATTTAAATTTAAAATTTAATTTTTTATATTAAAAAACAACGATAATGATTCATACAAGATTTTTCTTTAAAAAATTGAACGTACCTATTGTGTCAATTTTATTTTTAATAAAAATTAAATAAAATTTTTATAATTTTATGATTATTTAAATATTTTTATTTTTTAAAAGAGTTTAAATATTTTTTAATTTACTTCTATTGGTAGAGTTTAAAAAAATTAAATTAACCATATTTTTAGGGTTTAAAAAAAATTGGTTTTGAAATTGAAAGAAACATGGCTTCACTCATTCCCCCTTGTCACCCTTCTCCCAATTTCTCGGTACCTTCTCAAAATCCCGTCGTTCCCAACTCTGATTTTGTTACTGCCACTTGTAATCGTTTTCAATTCAAAATTCAACTAAAAATGTGTTGAAATTTCGTATCAAGATTCTCCATCATCTTCCAGTTGCCGCAAAAGAGGATCTCAATCCCATTACCGAGTACCCTTCAAATCAGAAATCGCCCCTAGTTAATCCCTCAAAGTTTGATGTCAAGAACAATACCAATTTTCCGGATAATCCCTCTGTCACCGGAAAGGATGATGAAAGCGATACTCAACAACCACCTCGAGCACCCACAGTTCGGCCAGCAAAGAACAAACAAAAAAGGCGGCGGTTCTCGGTTGTACTTAGGAGGGAAGAGATTGAAGATGATATCGCCGCAATCGAAGCCTTGGCAGGCGGCAAGCGATTACGAAGACCCAAGAACCGAGACCCACCTTGTAACAGAACCGATCGAAGGCACCTTGATCATTTGTTTCCAGGGTTACGGAATTGAAAACTGTCATCAAATTATTTTATTTGTAAGAATCTTAAATTTCATTTTAATTTCATGCATATTTGCTTTCACATGATTTGTCATATTCAATCTCGGTTTAATTTTGTATATGCTCAAATTATCCTGATTTTTTAAAATATTTGTATAGAATTGATGATTTTTATTATGTAAAGTAGCTTGGAAGGTAGGAAAATTGGTGGATTTAGAAGGGGAGGATGAATGTTTTGATGGGGTGATTTCTAATGTGTATAAATTGAGAATAAAAATGAATCAATTTCTACTTGTTAGTCGATGCACTTTTCATATGCAAAATTCGCCGGCATTATTAATTTTATTTTTTTTTTTTACATTGATTATCCCTAAGAAATTTGTGGTTTAAGTATATATGCTTTTCTTGGTCCCATCATCTTTCAACTTAAGCATGTTTTGACGACATTTTTATATGTTGAAAATTTCATCAGGCTCACAAGCACTAGTTAGCTTTGTACTGCTGCAGGAATTTCATGTGCACTGAGTGCATGTTTATCCAACATGAGCCATTTTCATTCCTTAACTCAGTAATGTCTACTGCAGGGGAATGTTTAGATTTGCTTTCCATCTTCTGTTATTTAGTGTTGAAGGATTGATAGGAGAGCTAGAAATAGGGGCATACCTTAATATGCAAGACAAACCATAATTCAGTATTGGTCTTGTGTGGCCAAGCCTTGGTTGTCCTTCCCTTATCCAATTTTTTTTTCTATACTAAAGTTTTCCTTGCTGTAAGGGGGATCTTGTCTGGCGATGACATTGGTTGTCACTTGGTGTAAAAGTACTAGGGTGACTACGTTGGTGGATTGCTGGATTTGTTTTTGTTTTTGGTTGGTATCAAAATTGACAGGACTGGTTGGGTATGGTGGTTGTCTATCTGTGCTACTACTCTTTGGTATCAAAAGTTGAACAAAATCCTCATTCCGGAGTTGGCATAGCCATGAGACATTATCAAATGAGCAGATTGATATTATTGAGTTTAATGATGATAACAATGCATATCCTTAATCATCTATCTTTACACTAGAATGAAGTAAATAAGATGTATATTCACCTGCTTTCGAGCTTGATATCTTGCTGCTGATTCCCTGTTCTTTATCATTCTCCTTTGCTGCCTCTTGGCAACCTTCTCCACAGCAGTGCATTTCCTACCCCTTGAACTTCCATTGACCACATAAGGAACTGGCGAGACTGAGGAACTATCTGCACTACTCTTCCCTATCCCATCTGATGAGAAGTGGTTAGCAGGTGATCCAGCTGCAATGCTGGCAGGCCCTTCTAAATCAACCATCCCCATCTTTCCACCCTGAATAAGACCATTACTTAGTCCCTGGGCCCCCATCTCAGTAATTCCCCCTTTATTTCCAGGACTTCCCAACTGACCACCACTTTGTAAAGGCATCTGACATCCAAATCCTACAGCAGGTAAAGTGATGCTGGTGGTTATGTTGAGTTTGCTGCTGAATTAACTGGTGCTGGTTTGATTTAACCCCATATTCAAAGGCAAATTGGAAGCCTGAAAACCAGTTTGACCCGGTGATGGTATGCTTAAATTGCTGGTACATAGCTGCCTTACGAGCCCTCGGAGGTACGTTCATCAAGCTGCTGTTGAGTGCATCAAAGTCAGGGGTATGCTGATAGGGTGATGGTATGCTTAAATTGCTGCTTCAGAATGGATGCAGAAGGTTTCTTTTAACTATTGAATCTGATTTTGCAATTGCTTTGTTGTGGACTATTGACAAATCTAAAAGACCCTGGATGGTTTGGGATATTCAATAAATGTGAAGTTTGAATCTTGCATTTTAACCCTTTTTTCCTTATTTTCAGATTGTAGGTTAAAGACCTAATTTGTACAAAGTTGTAAGAATGGCCTTACATTTTCTTATTTCAATTGTCTTAAAATTTTATTTTAGAATTTCTGGTTTTTAGTTTCAATTTGTTTCAGCTTTTAAAAGATTCAACATTGTTTCAAGAAATGTTTTATTAGCTGGAACCATATTATGTTGTTCTTTCAATCAATGGCCAAAACAAGATGATGTTTGGGGATTTGTTTTACTTTAGTTTTCCTAATGCTATATTGTATGTTGGTGTGGCATTTATCATCTTAAATGCAGAACTAGGAGGATAGACTGAATCTTATACACCGGCTTAGAATCTGATATTCATCTTTAGTGCCTCTTAATTTGAAAATAAAGATGATGCCTTTGTTTCTTCCACCTATTTTTATTTATTTATGATATGATATTTGTTCAACAATGGATTGGGATTTTTTTGAGTTTGGGTAATTTCATGTTTAAGTTGCTTCAGGTTAGTACTTTTAATTAATTAATATAAGTTGTTTGTAAAATCTAATTTAAATGTATAAATCATATTTTATTTTGATTATAATATAAATATAATAAATAAATTACAATATTTTGATAATATTATGATATATTAAATACATTTATGCGGATAGTATAAATTATTTGTATATTTTAATTTTAATATACAAGAGAACTATGGTGATCTGAGATGTGTATTTTGTTAAATTTGATAAGGAATTGTCTTAGGGTGGGTTCAAACGTGATTCTTTTTTCAAATCATGGTTGTAGCTCTGTGAGGATGTTAAGTTTCCTGAGTGTTGTGCTTCTTATATGCTGCTGCTTCTTGTCTGTTTCTTTTCTGGTTTGGATTTATGTGTATGTTTTATCCAGTCTTTAACTTTATGTGTTTTTAAGGTGAACATCAGAGCTGGCTATGGTTTCTTTTGTGTGTTTTTTCTTCAAGTGTGTTCTGTTTTGGGTTGTTATATTTGGTTGTGTTTAATTTTGTAACCCTTTTGAGGGTTTTGATTATTAATAAAATATATTATTAGGTGCTTAGTTTAAACATATGCATCAGAGAGGCTTACTATTTTACAAGGCTCAAATTTTGCTATTAGTTGGTATTAACGATAATATGTTGTCTGTTGATGTTGTGAGCTGCATTGACTGGCTCGAATATGCTACGAGGTTGCTTGAGAAGAATGTCTTCACGAGGTTGCTAGTCTTGGTTTGGCATCTATGGAATGTGCGGTCTTAAAGGGTCGGTGGCACGGGACTATGCGTCGAGACTTTCAGATCCATAGGCCTATGGTTCTAAGGGTGCTGCAAACGATGCAATGGCGACCCCCGCAAGGTCACGCCTTGAAGCTGAATGCACAACAAATTGGAGGAGTGGTTGATCCACTTAGGCGGAAGCCCATGCTATCGTTGCAGGGCTTTAGACATGTAATTTTGGGAAGCAGTTGTATTTTGCTAGTCCCTAAACTTAATTCAACTTAGTTCTTTTGTTTTGGATTTGTCTTCATGTTAAATGAGACCAACATAGCCCTATAAGTTGGCCTAAATTTGGCTTTAGCTTAGCTTAGATCAGGTCCTCGGCTGGCACAGCAAACACATAAGTTAATTCATTAAAAGTCAAGAAACTATGGCCCAAATTATAAATTGATCCAAATTTCAAAATGTTCTATTTTCTCAAGATATCAATAATGTGTCAATGAATTCCTTTTGTTAGCCAACTAGTTGACATAGAGTATATCTATTCAATTGTATGGACAATTTGTTTAAGCATATTGATTTATTTGATCCTTAAGCTTTATAAAAATTCATTTTAGTTTTTAATTTAATTTTTTATCTCTTTTAGCCCTTTATTGATGTAGCATACACATAGGTTGTCCTGTAGATGTCATGCCAATAATTAACTAATTTTTTGAAATTTAAAGCATTCATAAAAAATGTTTAAAAAGTATAAAAAGAATTAAATATTTTTTAATTTAAAAAATATAATTGCTAATGTGGTATGCATATGGGTTGCTACAGTCAAGAGCTAAAAGAGGCGAAAAATTACATGAAAGACTAAAATAATCTTTTTTGTAAAATTAGATGACCAAATAAATCATTATATATCATACATGTTAAAAAGAGACAACAAAATTAAAATGTAGAATTGCTATATATTTATTTAATATATCATATATAAGTTACCTATAAAATAGATAGACATGTAATTATAAATTAATCTATGTATTTTAAATATATACTAAACATAATATTTAAGTTAATATTAAATACTTAAAACTGACCATTAAACCGATAAAAAAACTTGATTAATATAATATTGATAGTTTAAGGAGAATTAAAATTTTAGATATCAAAAAATTTGGGACTAAATTTTTTGATGAATTATAAGAGGAGGGCAAAGTCCAAACAGCATCGCGACTAACATGACTCAAACCCAAGTTATATCTAGAGTGATAATATTTGACCATCAGACCAACACATGAGACTCGGAGGTTTTTTTTTTTTAAATGTTTGATGTATAAACCAAAATAATATAGTTATGGCATTAAATTTTTAGATTAATAAAAATAACATATTAAATGTACTTTGTAATAATAAAATATATGTTCTTTAACGAATATTGTAAACACAGAGATTCCTTAAGGAAATAACTTTTTTGTTTGAATAAATTCTAAAAGAAAACGAGGGAGGCGAAGTTCAGCACTTTCGGCTTTCTTTATATGCTTTCTTTATGTAATCATTTCAAATAATATAAAAGAATGGTAGGAAATGGCCATCCACCAAAAAATGACTCCTATTCTTAATCTCATCTTCATGGGCGAAGTAAAAAAATTTTACGTGTTAAAATTAAATTATATATTTTTATTATAGTGAAAATATAAAATTATTATTTTAATAGTTTATATTTTTATAATTTTAAAATTTTAATTAAATTGGAAAAAATTTTACCTACCCTATTCATCTTATCTTAATGAAGTATTTATGTCCGACGTTTCCAAATTTATCTAAAAAAACTCTCTAAGCTCACGAGACCTTCAAGAATCATCATTTTCAATGGTTTTTTTGAGCTAAATAGATGTGAACCACCACAGTAAATCACCCCCTGACTTTTGCATTTCAATAATTGATGCTATATGTGGGAACTGAGCAAAAGGTCATGTCCCTTTCCCAAGTAAGTATCCATGAATCAAATTTCTCATGGTTTTTTTTTTTTTTTTTTTTTTATCTTTGTCCATTTTTGTTTTTTTTTAAGCTTTTAGCATTATAGGGTCTTTTGAAGTTTTTGTAATATTTGAGATTCGTGGTAAGTCTTGAGGTCAATGTGTAAAAAATATAAGTAAGCTTGACACCCATAGATGTTGAGGTGATGCTATATAAAATTAAATCTTCAACTGTTAAGTACAATTTTCCTGATAAAATTTTTGAAAAATTTTCAGGTGGACCTTGACATCTAAAGGTATTGAGATCATAGTAAGGTCATTTTATAGTTAGTAAATGATTAAACAAAATTTTTGCAATAACTATAATAAACAATAAAAAGCCTCATCATCTATAAATATTGAGATATCGTTAAAAGTCTTATTGGGAAATAAATTAAAAGAGTTAGTAATTTTTTAAAAATATATATGAAAACTATAATTTACCATATTGTTAATATATTAATATATTATATTAGATTAATTTTACTTAACTTTTACTATCGATTCTTTTAAAATCGAGCGGGTGATTGAATTGGCTTGTTCAATTTAATTAAAAACTTGTAAAAATAAAAGATATTAAAAAATAAAAAATAAATTTAAACGTGATTAACCATTTCATATACTAATACGGGATTCAATTAATCTAGCACCATTCTTTAAATTAATACCTCCAATTAATTTTCGATCCGATTGATTCTATTAACCATTCCGATTTATTCATCATTGCCTACCATAAGTGTTTTTACGACCAATATATTCTTTTACCCAATTATTTATTTATTTATTTTACAATAATCCTAAAATATTTCTTATTCAGGCAAAAAAAAAAAAAAAAGACAAAAGAAATATAAAGCACAAATTTTGTTCTATTCATACTGTCCTCTTAATTTTTCATATATTCTTCAAAATTCCTTTAATTTTAAACCGTTTAAAATAAATACTATATAAAATTATACGTTCTCTTCAATCTCATTGTTCCATTACTATAGGGCGGTTTACCGCGAACCCTCTTCTGCAATTTTTCCCAATTTTCTTAGGGTTCGTTTTCTCGGCCAATTCATTAATCGATTTATTGGGGAATGTTGGAAATGTATGAATCTTCGTTATGTTAAAGAAGCAAAGCACCACTGATCGTTTCTTCTTCAACAAAGATTTTTACCATAACGACAGTTTTCGGCTATGGCGTTTTCAGCCCGTAATGATCCATTTTCCATGCAACTCCACGCTTTTCCCGGAGACCAACGCCGTTGCTTTCAGTCCATCGGTAAATTAGACGCGCTCGGAAACTACAATGCCGGCGTCGGCGCCGGTGGCAACTGTAAAAAACCCGCTGCCAGCTTAAATTTGAGTATTAAAAGTTGCTTTGAGGATTCGCGTAGAACCTGGGATAAAAAAGCACGCGCCTTTGCTCCCCGGTTGGCGCGTGATTTAGAAATCGTCAGTTATAACGAACCCCAGAAAGCAGCGGAGCCGACGACTGACACTCGCGGCGCGTATCGAAGTGGGAACCCTCTTGCCTTTTCCGACTACCCCTTGCGTAATAAAATCACGGTTGCCGTCGATGTCGACGAAGGTATACAACTAAATTCAAACCAATTCTTTGCTCCTTTTTGAAAATTTTAACATATTTTGTTTCAAATTGATAATTATTATTATTGCTTGTTTTCTGATATAAGCAGTACTAGGAAACTTCGTTTCGGCTTTGAACAAATTTATAGCTGATCGCTATTCGTTGAAACGTTCAGTCTCCGAATACCATGTTTACGAGTTCTACAAGGTAATTTAAAAAAAAAAAAAAAACTTTCTTGTTGCCAAGATAGTAGAAACTAGATCGTAATGACTTATAGTCTGTTGGGTCGAGTGTGAAGGAGCTCGCGGGAGAGTTTTGCCCTGTTTATAGGGTTTAACTCGGCTCGACTCAGATTATTATTGAGGTTAAAAAGTGTTATATATCTATTTTAGATATGATATCAAAAATTAAAAGTATTAAATATTTATTTTAGATATGATATTGAAAATTAAAATATGTTTTAACAATGATAAAAAAGTAATTTTAGCCAAAAAAAAAAGTACTTTTGCAAAAGTTAAAAAGTTTTGACTTTATGGCTTGGGTTAAAATCCCGTTGTGCATCTGGCTTGAAATCATGGATTTTAGCAAGGATGAAAAGTAATTTCATTTGAACAAAAGTCGAAAGTTAAAAATTTGAACTTTTTGGTTTGGATTAAAATCATGGATTGGGTTGAAAAGTGAAGCATTTGCCATATTTCTTTTCTGTTTTCACAAGTGAACAGTGTTGCATTTTGACTTGAATTCGTGTTTAAGCAGTTTTTTAAAGTCAACTACCTCTTTAATACTTTCACTTTTACACTGTTGTTTCCATATTTTCTTTTTTTTTTTTTTTTTTTTTTTGCAACAATCTGATGGTACTTTTTAACTCTTTGTTACAGATATGGAACTGTTCTCGTCAAGAAGGTATCATTAGATATATAGATTGATTCCTTGTTGGATAATTTGTTCTATTCATTTGACGATAATGCATTTAGTGCTAATATGCTCATCTTCTATATTAATATAACATAATAAAATTCTTATAATAAAAGTGAAGCTAAGTTTGGCTGTTTGTTGTGGATGGAAATGAAAAGGTTCATTAATTAATCAATTTTAGTGGAATCTTTGGTCTATTTCAACTTTTAATAAGTTGACAAAGCGAATTTCTGGAATAACTCTTTTCCTCACCTTAATATGTATCAAAATTGTTGAATCTTCTCCGACTTTGGAGCATTTCCTGTTTTCTTGTTTTGACAGCTGATATCCGTGTCCATGAGTTCTTCAAGTTGTCATATTTCAAGAAAGGTATCCACCCGATCCCAGGTGCTCAGAGGGCGCTTCATAGGTTATCAAGATTTTGTGACCTGTCTGTTGTAACGTATGTATGCTTACTGTTTTTTTGTCCTTAATAATGCCTTCTGACTTGTGTACTAATCTGGTATTTCGTATGTTATACATGTATATGAGTAGGTCACGGCAAAATGTCATTAAGGACCATACGATCGAGTGGTTAGAGAAGTACTACCCTGGACTGTTCAAAGAGATACACTTTGGCAACCATTTTGCTCTACACGGCAAGTCTAGACCTAAGTCAGAAATATGCCGGTATGCCATTAAGCCCTTAGGCCTTAAACATTGCTTAAAAGTGCAAATATCTTGTTCAAATATTGCCTTGATGAGCTTTTCCTTGGAGTCTTGCAGTTTGTTAGGAGCCAAGATTCTAATCGATGATAATCCCAGATATGCTGTTGAGTGTGCTCAAGTTGGAATCAGAGTTCTGCTTTTTGATTACGAGAACTCGTATCCATGGTGCAAGACAGAGTCAGTTGATAAACATCCTTTGGTGACCAGGGTAAACAACTGGGAAGAAGTGGAACAACAAATAGCTGCTTGGATTTTTAGTTCTACTATCCCATAGGATGGACTCTATAGAGCCTTCCACTGCATATTATTGTGCATTGTTTCTTATACCCGAAACATTCGATAGGCCGGAAATGTTGGCTTATTGGGTGAATCAACCATAAGGAGACCAGCCAAATGGCGTCATGCTATGTTGGTTGACTGAGGACAAAACTGTAAGGTATGTTGGTTAAATAATATACCATTACTTATATTTCATCTTTGACTATGAATACAATGATCAATTTGAAGTTCATATCTTTGGAGATAACCCGAAAGTTTCGTTTCTAGCATTGCTTTGTTCATTTTGAGTTGGGAAAACAATAGGGAAATCCAAATTAGGTAGGTAGGTTTACAGATTATTGGTTTGTTCAAGTGGTTCCAAATCCGTAGGATACGTTGCATATGTTGGGATTTGAATTTAGACTTGTGATACCTCATCTTATTTATGAACGAGTATCTGAATTTAGGCATGTTACATCTCATCTTATGAATGAAAAAGGGAAGACATGATCCACTTGATCTATTGAGTCAATATTTAAGTGTTGGTATTAGCTTTGATAAGTATTGTGAGGGTAAAAGTGCCATAGAGGTCCCTATATTAGGAGTTGGATTATATTTTACTCCCTCTATTTAAAGAATGGGCAAATTAGTTTCTATACGTTAGATCAAAAAGCAAAATGGTCTTTCTATTAAAATTTCATCCATTTCTAATGTTAAAAAAGGTCTATGTACATCGGTATGAGGTACATTACTGTTTGATTATTTCATCAGTTAGACCAATTTTAACAGTACAAATAGATGAAATTTTTAACAAAAATGATTAATTTACTCTTTGATCTAACATTTAAGAACTATTTTACCCATAGTTTTTAGTAGAAGGGGCAAAATGCAAAATGAAAGTATGCAAAAAGTAAAAAGAAGATTTTCATTGTTTTCAAGTTTACGTAAATATAAATTTAATTTTTATATAGAAAAATTATCCTATAGGAGTGAGTTTGACAAGTATATTATAAGGTGTAGTAAAAAAAATTTAATTATGTAAATAAATGTAATACTTATCATACCTTCAATCTGCATATGGAGTCTTACAATTTTACAGGTTGTGCCTCTTTTATAGTCAGTGGACTCTGGATATTTTTATTTTGATTTGAAGCTCTTTTAATAAAAATGGTTATATTTGGTTTTTATTAACTATAAATGTTTTTCATTTGATTGCTTGTTTATTTAAATTAATTCTGTTATATCAGTGATAATTATTATTTTTAATTTATTAATTTAATAATTTTTTGTTTCTGTATTTTCATAATTTATCTTTTCAATTTTAAAAAAAATTAGAAAAATATTGTGACAGAGGCAAATGCTTGGCAACTTTGATGGAATGTCATGCTTTAGTGTACTTTCACACTTTGTAGATTTCCTTTGTGTAGTTTAGGGCAGGGTTCATAAAAGATGTTGCCTCTTCTTAAAAAGGAAGAACAGTCCTGATATTTTGCATTTATTTTTGGGTCCACTCTCTACCAAATCAAATGGAAATATCCCTTCATAAGCCTAAATTTGCTAAAATGCCATCAGAAGGGTTTGCTCCCTCAATTACTTTTCAATTTAATTTGTTATGTTATATTTCACTAAGTTGGGGATTGTGTTTATCTTTTAATTGTTTTTTTTGTTTTTTTCGAATTTTAAAATTTAAACCTAATTTAAAAATAATTGTATAATTTTCAATATCTTATATGGCAAATATATTATCATAAGCATAATCATAGTAGTATGCTAGTAATATTTTTCCACTATACTCACAAAAAAGCCACACCATTTTTACTGATAGATTTAATGGTTATTCTTTTAAGTCAAAATTTAAAAATAATATGATTAAAAAATCAAATGAGATAACACAAATTAAATCCATAAGCTACGCACAATACACGATTAGTGGTAAAATTTGTCTTATTTTGACTACTATCATTGAGGTCTGCATTGAAATTTCAAATTTTAAAGAGTGTAATAATTAAACCAAATTATTATTTAAAAATATGGTCTTCACAATTAATTAATGAACTTTATAAATATGGAAGATTATAACCTTTCCCTCTTTAACCAGTTAAGTTTTTCACATTATCATTTTTTTTACGTAAAATATCACGTCACTTATCATGTTATCATTTTTTCATGTCAGATGCCATATCATTATTTAATAGATTATCAAAAGCTTTGACAAAAGTTATAATTAATTAAGGACTCAATTGATCATAGTTTTCGATAAATTAATAGATTTTTAAAATTATTTCACTTGAGCTTCTTTGGCATTTAAGGCTATTTTTCCCCACCATTTCTTGCCATCAATTTTGAATGCTAGTTTTAGTTTAAATATGTCAAAAGTCATCTTCTTCTTTTTAATTTAAATTTAATTTTTGTACTTTAATTTTAAGATATTGTGTCCCTATACTTCATTATTTAAAATTTTGGTCCCTTTATCCAATTTTCCATTAATGTTATTGAAATGACAACTAATAAAATGTAGAATAACTTTATAATTTTTCTCATGTTTTCCTGTGAATTTGATTTTACTCTTTGGAAAGTACAAAAATTTCTTAAAATTTTTAATTGTCTTTTCTTAAAAAGTTCAAAAATATGGGAGGAACTCTTTTAAATTTTTAAAAATAAAAATCATTTTAAAATTATTAAAAATTCTGGAATAAAAATGATAATTACCCTAGAGATGGTAATAAGGTCTTCTCAAAGTTTGAGTAATTTGTTCAGTTTGTATTAAATCAGATTTGAACAAGTATTTTTTTACTTGAATGATTTAAAGTTTGTATCATTATTTAAAATTATTTTTAAACTAATATTTTATCTATTTTAATTAAATTTAAATAAAAATATTTTTTATATATATTTTATTTGAATTAAATTAAAAATATTTTCAAATCGAATTTAATATGGACTAAATGGATACCTCAAACTTTAGATTGACCTTATTATCATTTAAGGAGTAAATAATATATAGTGTTTTTTTTAATTTTGAACCTTTATAAAATGGATACCTCAAACTTTAGATTTGACCTTATTACCATTTAAGGAGTAAGTAATATATAGTTTTTTTTTTTTTAATTTTCGAACCTTTATATATATTTTTTATTTTTTGAATTTTAAATTTAATATTTTATTTTTTAAATTTAAACGTTTACATTTTTATAGTTTTGGGAATTTTTTAAAAATCATAATTTTTAAAGAATTTTTTATTGAAAATATAATTTTTATATATTTTTATGTACTTTTAAAGAATAAGGACCAAATTAAAAAAATTATAAATATTGAGGCTAAAATGATATTCTACCTATTTTTATATTTTCATGTTAACAATGTCAACAGAGAAAGTAAAAGTAGGGACCAAGATTTTAAATAAAAAAGTAAACATACTCAATGTCTTAAAATTAAAACATAGGGACTAAAGTTTAAATTTCACAAGAGTACAAAAATCGGGCAATTTACCAAAAAAAGCCCTAAAAATTTAAAAATTACGAAAATGGGCGGTTTGTAGAAAATTTATGGAAGCGGCCATTTCCCCAACGCATCACGTCGGTAGCGTTTTTGGGGATAAGACTAAAAGCGCCGCAGGGACGTTTTTATCCACCTCAAAAAACGTGCCTCGTGGGACGCGCTTTTCGAGGTGGACAAAAACACGCCCCTGTGGGCGCGCTTTAGTCTTATCCCCAAAACGCACCGACGTGGACGCGCTTTTGGGCTCATTCCTATGAAATTATTTTTGAAGTTTTTGACCCAATAGTCTCCGGCAAAATAATTTTGAGAGACGTTCGAACAAACGATGGCTAAAACGCTTCTAGCGAGCGATCGTCAAGATGCATCTTGAAAAGCGCCCCACGTGGATGCTCTTTTGCTACATGAGTCTCCGATAAAATAATTTTGAGAGACGTTTCAACAAAGATGGCCAAAACGCTTCTGGCGAGGCGCCTGTCAAGATGCGTGCTAAAAAGCGCTCCCACGTGGCCCGCTTTTGCTACAGTAGTCTCCGGCAAAATAATTTTGAGGAGACCTTGAAACCGAACCTGCGTACTACAACGATCGTCTGCTCCGTGGATGTGCAGTGTTCAAGCGTTTGTTCTGGACATTTAAGCAATGTCGAGATGCCTTTAAATACTGCAAGCCATTGGTACAAATTGACGGTACCTTTATGTATGGTAGATATACGCATCGGCTATTGCTAGCTGTGGCACAAGACGGCTGTGGGAGAATCCTTCCGATTGCGTTCGCAATAACACGGAGTCGGTGATGATCGGACTTCTTCCTATCTAGGTTAAGGAGGCATGTTTGCCCCCAACCTGACATATGCGTTATATCGGATCGGGGCCCTGGAATACTTGCGGCAATAGAACGCCAGAGAAGCATGTGGCATCGCACACACCATCGATATTGCACGAGGCATGTTTCATCCAACTACTATCGCAACATCGATCTAAAAGCGAAGCGACAAGTGACCAATATGAGTATGAAATGTCTATTGATATAATTTCGTTTGTAATATTCAATTTATTCTCGGTTGAAGAGTGGTATGTAATATTCGCTATCAACGATATTGGTAGGTATGAGATCAATAAAGACCGTTTTCACGATATCTTTGGATAGTTTGCGCTCGAGATAACGCCAGAAGGCGCATACTACAATGCAATATTCCTTTCGAGCAGTGGACACAAGCATATGGCGGCCCTACGATATGGGCATATGACCACAAACCGGCGAATGCATAAATTCATTACGAAAGGAACCCGTCATCTACCGATTACATCGGTTGTCAGCGAGACATATTTTGATTAGCGGCACTATTTAGAAGAAGCGGCGAGTTATAGAGGGTAGATGCAAGGAGGCCATTTATGGAGCGAAGGTATTGCAAGAAATAAACCGTGGGAAGGCACGATCGAACACCATGCACACGGTGTGTCACGATCGCGACAACCTATGGTTTTGTGTCACGAGTTTGATGAGCCGAAACAAGGTATTGTTGGCGGCCATTTGTCGTGTACATTTGACAAATAGGACTGCGACGTGGGATATTTGATGCGCCGTTACCCATGCGCCCATGTAATTGCGGCTTGTCGAATCTCCGTCTTGATCCAATGAGATATGTCGACGAAGTGTATAAATTAGAAAACATGTACAACGTGTGGAGACACGTATTCCCACTAGTCCCGGATGAGCGTAAGTGGCCATCGGTATCACTTGCATCGTATAACTTTGTTCTTGGATAGACAATTGAGGCAAACCAAAAGGTCGACCTTGCTCGACTAGAATACATAACAATATGGATATCAGAAACAAGCAACCAATGTCTACTGTGCGGATGGTGTAGGAACTCGGGCCATACATCTCGCTCATGTCCAAATCGGAATAGTTGACCGTGTTCTTAGGTCTTTTGTCTCATGGCGGCTATGTAATATCTATTTTTTTGGAAGAAAACGGTGAACTTAATTACAAAAAAAAAAATAAACCAATTCTATTTTGTCAAAGTTATTAAAATTAAATAAATTAAAAAATTAAATTACAAAAAAGTAAACTCAAATTTTATTAAATATATTACAACTTAATTACAAAAAAAATAAACCAATTCTATTTTGTCAAAGTTATTAAAATTAAATAAATTAAAAAATTAAATTGCAAAAAAAAGCAAACTCAAATTTTATTAAATATATTACAACTTAATTACAAAAAAAAAATAAACCAATTCTATTTTGAAAAAGTTATTAAAATTAAATAAATTAAAAAATTAAATTACAAAAAAAAAGCAAACTCAAATTTTATTAAATATATTACAACTTAATTACAAAAAAAATAAACCAAACCTATTTTGTCAAAGTTATTAAAATTAAAAACTTAAAAAATTAAATTACAATAAAAAAGCAAACTCAAATTTTGTTAAATATATTACAACTTAATTACAAAAAAATAAACCAATTCTATTTTGTCAAAGTTATTAAAATTAAATAAATTAAAAAATTAAATTACAAAAAAGCAAACTCAAATTTTATTAAATATATTACAACTTAATTACAAAAAAATAAACCAATTCTATTTTGTCAAAGTTATTAAAATTAAATAAATAAAAAAATTAAATTACAAAAAAAGCAAACTCAAATTTTATTAAATATATTACAACTTAATTACAAAAAAATAAACCAAACCTATTTTGTCAAAGTTATTAAAATTAAATAAATTAAAAAATTAAATTATAATAAAAAAGTAAACTCAAATTTTGTTAAATATATTACAACTTAATTACAAAAAAAAATAAACCAATTCTATTTTGTCAATGTTATTAAAATTGAATAAATTCAAAAATTAAATTACAATAAAAAAAGCAAACTCAAATTTTATTAAATATATTACAACTTAATTACAAAAAATTAAATCAATTCTATTTTGTCAAAGTTATTAAAGTTGAATAAATTAAAAAATTAAATTACAATAAAAAAACTCAAATTTTATTAAATATATTACAACTTAATTACAAAAATTAAACCTTAATTACAAAAAAATTAAACTCAAATTATAAATTAATTTACAATTACTCAAATTAGGGGTTTAGGGTTTAGTCTTGATGGGGTGGGAACCAATGCCACACGGGGCTGATCGTGATTCTGTGCTTTGGATTCCTCCTTCTTCGGCTTTTGGCGGGGTCGTGGAACCTCAGACAGGAATCGGGTTCCAAGAATGGGTCTGGTTCGATGTTGCGATGGTGACCCACTCGATAAAATAATGACCGAGGTGTTTGCATAAACCACGGCGGGGTGATCGCATCCCGACGGAGAAGGAGCTGGCGAAAGAAGTGCTCCCGACGGCGCCTCCTCGAACCCACATGCTACGTCGGCCTCACCATCGACTTGCCAGTGAGTAGTCGGAACGGACTCGAACCGACCATACACTCCAACTGGCTAGGACTAGGAAATTGAAACATATATGGGTTAGGAGGATACATATAAGGGAAGGGTATGCACTGTTATGAGCGGTAGATGATGCAATATCGGTGTTGTCGGTGAAGCCGATGGGCCCGTGGATGTGTAGGCGCTGTTCTTGGGCCCGATAATCGTGTCGTGACGATGATGGCCCCGCTCATCACCCCTTCTCCTTGATTTAAAGGGGCCGACGTTCCCTTCGCCGCATGGTTGCCGCCGCTCTCTTCTTCCGACAACAGATCGGCTTACCATGGGTCCTAAACCTTGGCATGTACTCCGCACGACGCTAACTCGAATGACTATCGGTTCCGGTCGGTATATAGTCATCTGGGTTCTCCACGTCTCGATATAACCCGACCAAAATCTTGGCCAATTAAATGCGGTGCCAGTAAGTCCACTTTGTGCTCATTATCGAGCACCTTCGGTGACACGGGGATCGGTTGTCGGAATCCAAATTGCCGCAGAACCCGATCGGCCTGGTGCATCTCCACGGTCGCATAGGTGATCAATGGGACCTTTACGTGACAACCGTTTGGATTTTAGAGGAACTCCTCCGTAATTACTGCCCGAATTTTCGGATCGTCATACGGTGTCCATTGAAACTATAATAACATTACCAAAATATTAGTTATATACCTAATATTAGACACTACATACTGAAATACTAAATTATAATAACAAAATTGAAACTTACTTGTGATTCCGACCTTTGGTCCAATAGGGTCATATATCCTCAAGCGAGTTAGGTATTCCAACATGACTCACGAATGGTTCCACCTAATTAAATAAACTTTTAGCATGCAATTATACTATAAATCTACGAAATAATTGTAAAATATAATATTAAATTTACCTCGTTATCGGTGGGAATGAATATTGGTGGTCGAGTCGAGGCGTAAAAATGGAAATCGAAACCATGCCCATGATGCTGAGTAATGATAGGCAACCTCCGATTTTACTTTACTCGGTCGCGTCGTCCAAGACATCTCCGGTACAACCTCGACAAAGACGGCGGACCCCAACTCAATTCACCTACCTCTGAAATCAACAAGTTTAGGAGCCATCTCGGTGGGCGAGGTTTCTAGAGACGTCGGCATCGATAGCCTCGATTATTTGAAGAATGTATGCCCGAGCATCCGTATTCTTTCTACTTGGTCGAACCCTCGTTCGACTCGGGATCGCGTCTCGTAACCTGGGCCATATCGATCCGAGCTCCTCGAATTCTATCCAAGAATGGCACCCGAAGCTCGTAGCATACTGACCATCCAATCGATAGATGTTACGGACCCGGTGACTACTGACCGGCCCACCAAGAATCCCAACTGCAATTGCACATCTTCTAGAGTGATGGTACACTCTCGCATGGAAGATGGAAAGTGTGGGTCTCGGTCTCCACCTCTCAATCAACGCTACGATCAAAGGCGGCTCCAACTTGAACCCCTACCTATCGTGGCACGTGCCAAAAACCCGCTTCCGCAGTAATTTCTCGATCAAGGCGATGGGGACCATGCATGTTCATGAATATAACATTCCAACACCGATCTGGACTATTTAAAAATTATAAAATTAACAATTAATTAAAATTGCATAATTGAAAAAAATAAATTATATTGAAAAATTAAAATTAAAACTTACCATTTTCAATTGCTCGTGAATGTGCTTGTCGTCAAGCGACGTAATTCTCAAATCCATTGTAATCCGATAAAAAATTTTAAAATTTTCCAAAAAAGATATATTAAAAAAATAAAAAGGGCTTTTTCGTAAATAGTAATGGACTATTTTTGAAATTTGAGAGTAAATTTCAAGGACCTTGAGAGAAAATTGAGAGAAAATTGAGAGAAAATTGAGAGAATATTGAGAAAGGATTGAAATGTGAAAAAAATAAAGGGTGGGGGGCTTTTATACTTTTTTTTTCTGACCGTTGGGGAGCCAACGGTCAAAAAAATATGATTCTTGACTAGCAAGCGTTGCAGGGCGTTTTTGTCCACCTCGGAAAAGCACGCCCACGTGGCGCGTTTTCTTGAGGTGGACAAAACGCGTCCCTGGCGCGCTTTAGTCCTTTATCCCTAAAAACGCGACATGGATGGCGTTTTTGGGAAATGGCCTTTCCGTAAATTTTCTACAAACCTGGCTCATTTCGTAATTTTTGAATTTTAGGACTTTTTTGGTAAATTGCCCTACCAAAACCACTAATATACTTAAACTATTAGTTTTCAGTAATTTCGTCCAATTAAATTCAAGTTTTAATTAGAGGTATTTATGTGTCAGTTGACCCGACCTACTTTGAAGTGGGGTTTAATTTTTTTACGTTGTCTCGGCCCAATTCATTACTAAAAATTAAAAACATATAAAAATAATTTTATATTTATGTTTTATAATTAACTTTAAATAAAAATATTTATTATTATTTAAACTATGAAAGAGACAGTTTGAATATATTAGGTTAGGAAAGCTCAGGCTTGAAATTTCTTTTGAAATTAGGCATAGGTCTAGTCTAGTCCATAAACCCTTCTAGTTTTAACTAAAAATATATAAATATGTATTTTATATAAATAAAAATAAAAAGAAAATACTCATTATTATATTTAATGCATTATAAATAGAAAAATATTAATTTTGACAGAATTTAATTAGCAATAGCACATTATCTATAAATTACCAATGTGTTAAACCAATTGTATATTCCCATAGAAAAAATTCACCAAAATAGAAAATGAAGTTTCGGAGCGATTAAAAGATATAGGTCAAAACAGTGGTAGAGTTAGAAAATTTTTGGGTTAGAATTAAATTATATATTTTATAATAGTAAAAATATAATTTTATTATTTTAATAGTTTATATTTATAATTTTTAACTGATTAATTTAAAATTTTATAAATTATAAAGAGCTCAGGAGGGCAGGGCCCTGACAGCCTCGCTCAGCTTTGCCACTGGGTCAAATTTTATAAAGGGTCCCTGTTCTATATGTTTTTGGTAGATATAGTCTCTTTACTATAATTTAATTATTTCTTCTAGTTTTTCTGCTTTTAGAAATGTGTATTTACAAAAAAAATAAAAATTATTTTTCACTAATTCCATCAAATAATTTGACGTGATTTATTTTTTTACAATTAATTTTTTTGCACAATTAAAAAGATGGAAAAGGGGAAAATGTATAATCTTCGTCCAACTTAACAAAAAGTCAATGTATATATGTCACATAATTATATGTTTAAAAAATAAAATAAAATCAAATTATTTGACGAAATTAGGAAAAATAAAGTTAAGCATAGGACTAAAATACAAATTTCAAAAACAAAAACTAAAAATGATCATTAAAATATAGTAAAAGACTAAATCTATAAAAATGCATAGTGTTGTGACCTTTTATAAAATTTAACCAATTTTATATTATTTTATTTTCTCAATTTCATTCATAATTGTAAAGATAACAATAGCTTTTGGGGATCAGCACATGCATGCATGTTGGACCTTTAATTAGTTGGAAATTTGAAAAATATATTAATTGAATTTATTATGATTTGGTTGTAAAATTTGGGTGTTTTGGACCTAATAATTTGTAAGACTAATCAGCAATAAATCCATTATTAGATGTTGTATACATTAAAATCTTCACCCGCTTTCTATCTTACATACTATTCCTTTCAAATTGGTATTTCAATTTAATGTTTGTTAAATAAATTAAAAAGAGAAAATTTAAATAAGAATTCTATAGAAGAAAAAGGATTGTTTAGGGTTTAAATATCGGGTGTAGTCGTAAATTATATTGCATTGGAGAGAGCATTGTTGGAAGGAGAAACCGTGAATCTCAAGAGGATTAATGATTTTGGATAGTAAAACAGACGTAAAAGATTTATTGATTCCTAAAATAATCTCAATATAGGTTTCGGTCATATCTGCTCTTTTTGACACGATGTTTAGAACTAATCATAGTCTCTCTCCCAACTCATAAATAGGAGGATAATGCGCTACAACATACTTGAATCTACGTTCTCCTGCATTGACAATAATACCCACGTCAATCGAGTTAAGATTCAATCGATAATGGTTTTGGTAATTAAAAACCTATGGGATGATTTATAGGTAAAACAAATCTCATAAGTAGAGGTTTCCAAGGGATGCAACAAGAATTTTGTAAAACAATAAGAACGCGGCTGCCTAACCAATAACCATGTTTGGCTGTGATTCTTGTGGGAATTTTTCTCACTGTCATGCAAATCAGAATGCAAGTCATTTCTAAGTAAAACACCCATTGGGAAATATTGGCCAAGATGCAAAGCTAAAAGATTCGTTGTACCCAAAGTGAATTTGACACTTCCCCAAGTCGGTGCCTTTGGTGGCTGCACAACCTCTGGTGTTGGGTATCTACATCTGCATTACATCTTGATTAAATCGAATCCAACCTTTAAACATAGGGTAAAGCTTTTTCGATGTTATTTTTTTTTATTAACCATACTCAAATTTAAAAAATATTGATTTTCTTATCATATTTGATTCAATAAATCAAGACAGTAGTTAGTGAAGGTAAATAGGGTTAATAATAATTATTAAAGGTGAAGTTAGAGATTTTTTTTAAGAAAGTCGAAATTAAATTATAAATTTTAAGAAAATTAAAGTGTAATTTTATTATATATGTGTAGAGCCCAATTATTGCCCGGCCCAATTACAAATAAAAATAAACAACACCAAAAATCAAACAAGCCCAAAACAAAAAAATAAAAACAACAGACCCAGACCTAGACCCAAATTAAAAAGTCCCTCAGCCCTTTACACCCGGTGGCCCAATAGGCCCAAAATCCAAATTAGGGTTCTGGGAACCCTAATCTCCTCTGCGCCGCACCACCAACCCTTCACCTACCCCGACCTTTCAAACCCGACACCACCGCCACCGCTCCACCATACCGGGTCCATTAAAATGAAGTGAAGTGAACAAGAAGCAAACAAGAGCAGAGAAATATTAGTATCTTGTAATATTTCAATGGCTATAAAAGCCGATTCTAAATTGAAGAGGAGTTTTTTTTCTTTTGAAAATCAAAAAGCAGAAAAGATCCAAGCAAACAAGAGGTTTTTTTTCGTTGAAAAATAGAAAAGGAGAATCGAGATTCAAGAAATTTTTTTCTTTCAATCGGAAAGGGGAGGATCAAACACTCAAAATGGCAGACATAACAAGCAAAATCAACACAAAAATTTGTAAAGGATAAACAAGAACAAGAATCAAAAAGCAGAAAAAGAGGGTAAAATCTGCGTTTAGATCTTTTGGTTTCTTTTTTATATACATATATATATGAACATATAATAATATTGCATAAAAAGACAAAAAAAAACATGAAAAAAAATATAAAAAACGACTTTTTACCAAAAGCCAGTGGATGCGGTGGTGGATCCATAAGACACGGTGAGACCCTCCCACGGAAAACCCATCGGATTTCTCCCCCAGAGAGAAAATAAGGGGAAGGAAATTTTTTGGTTTAACGGAAGAAATGATTTTTTTGCAAATTTTGACCCTTATATAGGCCTCCAAAACGACGTCGTTTTGGTCAGCCTTCAGCGCAAAACGACGTCGTTTTGCCATATCCGACCGAATCCGACCCGCTTGACCTAGGATCGCGTGTTTTTAAGCGGAAGGGCTAATTGCACTTTTAGCCCTTCCGCTTTTTTATTATTTTCAATTAAACTTTCATTGTCTTAAAATTTAGCCCGCACATTTAATTTGATTTTCAATTTGGTCCCCCTTCTTGCTTGTGCATTGGACTGAGGGTTTATTGCACATTCGGTCCCCCGGTTTTAGCGCATCACGAAAGGTCCTTCCTCCCATTTTATTTTCAAATTGGCCCTGATTTCATTTTGATTCAATTTTAGTCCTTTTTGCTATTTTCACTTATTTTCTTATTATTTTATTACCTTTTCATTTAATCATTTTACTATTATTACTATATTACTATATTAGTATTATTACTATTATCATATTACTATTATATATTATATATTATTACCCTATATTTACTATTATTACTATCATTATATTATTTTATATATATATTTTGTTAATTACTTTCATTTTATTATTTATTTTATTAATTTCATTAATGTTATTTTATTATTACTATTTTTCTTAAACATTATGATTCTTATCATTACCATTTATCATTATTATTTTTATTAACTTTTAGTATTATTTCTTTTGCTTTTATCATAAATGTGTTACTATCGTCAGCTCTTTATTGTACCATTATCATTATTATTATCATGTTATCATCAAATTAATTAATTTAGCATTATCACGTATATTATTATTATTTCTCTTATGCAACTCAACTTCATAATTTATTTCTTTTATCGAATCGTGTCGCATTAACCTTTAGTCATCAAGTTTTTCTAAATAATCGATATTTCGTGTTAAAATTGAGGAATCAAACCCTAACTTACGGGTTCTGTTTCCTTCGTTTAAACTAAACAACGGAATATCCCTTTCAAAAGTTACAAATTCGGCTTTAAATTGACATTTCATCCTTTCTTAAAAAAATTCAAAATTCGTTTTATATTTTCAATTATACTTCAAAACACTTTTTACCTACAAATATGCTACGTGTATATACTTCTAAACACTTTTTATACCTACAAATATCAATTAAAATATAGATTCAAATCTTAAAATAAAATTATTAGGAAGAGCGACCAAGAAAGATAAAGTTAGAAAATTTTCTTGTAGACCCAATTTTACCCGGGTCCAAAAGACCCAATCTTGCCTATTTTAAACCCAACCCAACAAAGGCCCAATTTAGACCAACCCTAATCAGAAAAGAAAACAGGAAGAAACCCTAGGTGCAGCCCCTAGTCTCCCCGCCCTCGACCACTGCGCGCCACTTGCTGCAGACTACGCCCATCTCACATTCACTTGCTCCACTTGCTCTGCAAAGCGAGAAAGGAGACAAAGGAGAAAGAAAAAAGTGTAAAAGAATGGCTATAAAAAGCCAATCAGGAAATGTTAAGGGGACCCTTTTTTTTTTTCCTCCGATTAAGGATTCTTTGTAAAAAAGGGACCTTTTCTTTTCTCTTTGTTCTGCAATCAATAAAAAAAACAGATTCAAAAGCAACAAAAATAGCAAGCAAAAATCAATACAAACACAAGAACAGAGATTAAACAAAAAAACTAGAATCAAAAACAGAGGACAGAGGTGATTTCATTTTCGAAGTTCTTTTATTCTTTTCTGTTTTTCTTTTTTCTTATTTTCGACACATATATTTTTTATCGTTTATTGTTTTTTTTAGACTAATATATATATTATTCTCTAAAAATATAAAAATAATAATAAAATTTTACCTTTTTACCAACAGTGTACGATGGTCGGGCGATTTGCCGTGACGTCCGTACCAGTCGGATTCCGTAAAGTTCACCCCTGCAGGAGAAAAAGAAGCAGAATCACTTTTTTTTTAAAGAGATGAGAAAATGAATTTTTTTCAAAAGTGGCTTATATAGCCAAATCAAAAGCAGCCGCTTTTGGTGGTATAAACCCCAAAACGACGTCGTTTTGAACATGACCAGCGTCGATTGACCCGCCCTAGGGGATCACGTGTTTTGAAGGAAGGGTTAATTCAAGCAATCGGCCCTTCCGCATTTTGTGTTTTTAAAATCAAAATCTTAATTATTGCAACATTAGCCCAATAATTTTTTCGCGGTTTGCGATTCAGTCCCCCCTCAAACGCTGCTTTTTAACTTATGAGAAAATTGCCCCTTTGGTCCCCCAGCATTTTGCGCGCGTTGCTGTTTAGTCCCTTTATTGCTTATAATGTCTAATTTGACCCTTTTATTTCTGTTTTAGTTTCAATTTGACCCATTTTTTATATTATTTTGCGATTTTTACTATTTCTACTATTATTTAATATTGATTATTTATTATTTATATGTTTATTATTATTATTATTATTATTATTATTTATTATTATTATTATTTCTATTATTATTCCATTATTATTATTATTACTTATTAGTTGTACACGTATATATATCCTTCCTTTATTGTTTTGTTTATTGTCATTCGAGTGAATCGAGCCCCAACTTCTTGGGTTCGGTTTCTTCTCGTTTAAAGCTAAACGACGGATGTCTCTTTTGAAATTATAATTTAAATTTCAAAACTAAATACTTGATCTCAAAATTGAAATATCGCATACTAACTTCTTGGACTCGACATCTAGATACTTGAGATAAGTTTCTTTCTTCTAAAAATAGAGGCAATCTTTCGTGTTTGAAATCTTGAGGAATTGAGCCCTAACTTACGGGTCTCGATTTCTCATTTGACAACAACGGAGATCCTCTTCAAATAAAAACCAAGCTTCAAAAGGCGAGCTTAGTTCCGGAGTTTAAAGTATTGTGCCCTAACTCATCGGACATGATGCTTTATCCTTCGAAAATAAAGAGCCTTAACGTCCTTCCAATTTTAAAAGCATCGTATTTTGAACCCTTTAAAGTTTTCAACAAATAGGACATCAATCAATCGGTTTGGTACCAATTTTGGGCGTGTCGAGGTGCTAATCCTTCCTCGCACGTAATCGACCTCGAACCCGTTTTCTCAAAGTTCGCGGACCAAAAAGTACTGTTTTAGTAAATTAAATGTTTTATTAAAACAAAGGTGATCCGATCACACCAAATAAAGATCGGTGGCGACTCCTTCCTTTTTCCAAAAACTCGAGTCGAATAGCGTCATTCTTATTTCATCCAAAAATGGTTACGACGACTTGGCGACTCCACTTGGGGATGTCGAGGTCGAGCCATAGATTGATTGATTTTTGTCCTTTTGATTAAAATGGTTTGAATTCATGTTTCTTTAAAAGCACTTTCAATGTTATATTGGATCTTTTGAATACTTTAGCATCGCATTGCATGACCATTGTGGTCACACCTTTAAGTGGGGCGAAGCTATGCCTTCGTGAGGTTTTCACCTCCGCATGGGCTAGTGGATCGCCGGGATACATCCGTACCTATGTCTTCGTGAAGTTTTCACTTAGCATGGCCATAGGAAATGTATTCCCTGAACCGAACTCGATCCGTACGAGCCTATAATGGGTGAGGATCGAGGAATCTGCTGGTTCGGGTACCTCGAACTTTAGAACCAAAACCGCATATAGTAAACCCTAGGAGCCCACCTTAGGTAGAGCTATGTCAAACCTTAGCGGTCACCCATATAGGTGTTTGTTTATTCTACTTGCTTTATGGTACTAACTTGTTGTGTTTCATTCTTTTTGTGCATGTCATTTCATATTTTAAGAGGTATCGATTCACGATCAGTTTCTGAGTTAGAAAGCTGGTTATGGAAAATGGATTCCTTGATAAAGTGGAAGACAATGCAGTCGTTCGTATAGTTAGAACCTAGGCAGTTAGAAGGGTATGGATCCATTTGAGCAAAAGGAAATGTGGCAGTTGGAAAGAAAGTGATTGGCAGAGGGCAAGAGACCTATGACAATGAATTGGTGAAAGGACATTGCTTACGACGGGAGAAAAGTTTATTTCTTGTTGATACTCTTCCAAATAACAAGCATAGGTTTACAATTGCATTTGAGGATGTTACATCTAATGAAACAACGATAGTGCAAGACACGATAACTCAAACAAATGAAAGCGAAATCAAAACTCAAGAAACACCGAGGGTGATGGATGTCATTTTAAGGTAGTATCTTTGCGAGTAGGGATGCTCTTGGTTTGCCAATCTTTCAAGATGATCGAACAACTTCACGACGTTGGAGGAGGTACCCTTGACTATAGAGGTTTCCATTCAAGTTTCATAGCCACTCAAAGAGGCCTTCCCCAGAATATTCGTCCCAGTCCGGTTGTAGATTCTTTGCCAATCAGAATGCCATAGATCCTGGCAAAACAAAGCCTTGAAAACCTGAGGATAAAAGTCAGTCCATCCAATCACGAGTACAAGATTACTGGATTGAGCAAGCAGTTGTGTAAAGATCCGTTGTTTTAATTGAAGAAGAAAAGTGTGAAAAAAGTTAATGGTGAAGCTGAGAATCCAGAGAGTACTGTTTATAATCATCACAATATACAGTCGCGCTTCTTTGCAAGACTTGCCAGGCTTTAATGTCGGAGAGCCAAAACAACCTACATACATCCCTTTGGAGCTTCATTCCTTGATGTACTTGCAATTGACAAAGCACTAACTAGAGAGCTTCTTTGGTTAAGGTAAATCTCGAAAGAAGCGAAAGCCTTATCCCATGCTTCACAAAGGAGCAACCATAGTGCGAGCCAATCTGCATTCTTGTAGTGTTCCTTTCAGTACTAATTTCACCCAAGTCGAAGGCCGTGCTCTGTCAGGGGCAATGATGGAAATTTTTTTCTGAAGAATGAGCGATGGAATTAGTGGAACCATCTAGGATGGAAGGATAGGCTGTTGTGAACTTCTGGGCTCATCGTTGTGATCCAAACAATATTGCAAGGGATTTGATTCTTGTATTGACCCGGTTAGATAGATTCAAAGAGATGAATCGGAATAGACGACTTTCACCGTGGTTAGAATGAGAAAAGCTATTAAACAGTACAATCTAAAATGTCCTGAGCTCGCAATTCTTTTTTGTCTAGAAAACTCTAATCTTTATGAGCCATGGAAGCGACGCTAAGTTCGGACGATCTCTTCACTACCCTCGAAGTCAGAAACTCTGCAATCACAATTGCGAATCGTGAATCAAGCTTCAAGACAGAATAAAATGTTGGGAAGAAGAATTTTATCATTCTTATGATCATCAAGTTAAAAAGTCGATATTACCTCATGATGAAGTGATAGAGGTAGTTGGTCCTCTACAATGTGGATATGTTAGGCATAAAATATGGGCTACGATCGATCATAGTCAAGAGCTAGTTCTATTGTTTTGGAAATCAAAGCCTTTAGGATTTAGGGCGAAAGCATATAGTAGTCCGTTTTATGTAAAAGAATTTGTTTTCTAATAAAGTTTCCTAAAATGAAGTTGATCGAATCGATGCCTCTTTGCATTCATGCATTCGCACTACATTGCATTAGCATTACATTCATTTGCATTAGACTTTTACAAAGGGACCCTAATTAGGTAAAATGTTTGATTAACATGGAAAACATGGAACAAAGGTTGGTGAGAATAGAGCAAAGGCAAATACGGATGCAAGAGCAATTGTCCCAAATTCAACAAGAAATGCGAGAGCAAAAGAACATGATGGGCCAGTTAACTCAATCACTAGCTGAAGGACTTGAAAAAAGAAATGACCCAAAGTGATCAAAATATGGATAATGATGAAGACATCGTTTATTCCCCAAAGGGTCCCAACTCAACCAGATGCACATTCTCGCGATTTTGTCATTATGGGATCTCAATATAAGACCGATACTTGATCTTTGAATCCTCCAATGGGCCCCGGTAATAAGCAAGCCAATCGCGTTGTTTTGGCCTACCGAGACAAAGAAAAGGGAGAAGGGCTTCAAAAGCCCCAAGAGGAAGGATAAAGATAAATTTGTGCGAGTGTGTATACTAAGGGTTATTGAAGCCGTTCTGACAAGCCACCAAAGAAGGCACTTACGATCACCGGTCCCACCAAAGCGAACCCAATCCAGAGCGTATTGGAAAAACCTCGGTTCACTCCTATTCCCATGACGTATAGGGAGTTATACGAACTTATTTGATATGCATGTTGTAGCTCCTTATTTTATAAAACCACTGCAACCTCCATACCCAAAGATGGTATAACCTAAATGTCGATGTGAGTATCATGCGGGAGTTACAGGACATTCGGTAGAAAATTGCACAGCTTTCAAGAAGTTGGTGGAAAAATTCATCAACATGGGTATTGTGAAGTTCGATAACGGAGCAATAGTATACCCAAAGAGAACCGAGGAATAAAGGTTTTAGAACATCCGCCTTTATGTACTTGAGAGTGTTTTGAACAATGAGGTATGGAAGAAACATGTATTTTTGAAGCTAATCTAGAGTAATGTGTAAAACACTTGTTGCTTCAAGCCTGAAAGCGATAAGATTTCTTTTGAGAAGTAGGCTTGTGTCCAGAATTTTTATTTCAATAAAATGCATCTTTCCAAGTAAATATTTTCATTCTTTACATTTCATCTTGAACATTTTCACTTATGACCATATCATACGAATAATCATCCTTAGGATCATTTATTCTTTGATTTTACGCACAACAAAGCCCCAGGATATCAATGACATGAGCGACGCTGTTGCTGACTCCCTTTTTGGTGAGATATGTATCTAGAGGGATCTAATGGCTTTAAAGATGACAAAGATTGCAACTTACTTTCCCAATGTAGATCCTACCTTATGAAGTGTCAGCTGACGCTATGAACTAACGAAGGGGATGAAGATAGAAGTGTAGCTCCTCGTAAGAATAAGGCAAGACATTATCGCATGATCACAGCCAGACACGTTGAGGCCACTAAAACGCGGATTCCTATATGTGAGGCATGGACGCTATCAAGACCAGTCTCCTCAAGAGCTTTGAGCCAACATCGATTCATATTCATAGCCTTTGGTTACCTTGCCAAGAGGGTAAAGGTCGCTTCACACGTCAAAATTACAAAGTCAACAGTCGTCGACTTTAACTTCAAATTCATTTTTCAAAAAAAAAATAAAAAAAACAACAAAAAAAACAAAAACAAAACAAAAAAAAAACACAAAAACAAAACAAAAAAGAAGAAGAAGTGTGTAGATCAGACACCATATCGGTCTGACAATAGCGACCTAAACCATTCAAATTTTTTGAAAAACGACTGAGACTTGTAAAGGTTGGCGTAGAGAAGTTACCATTTACCTTCTAGGTTTCTTGAATGTTGGCCGGGACTTTTTCGGGCATCCTTCCATTGGTTCATGAAAGGAAACCATTGTTGAAAGATAAGATTTTTTTCCCAAGCTTGGATTGAATTAGATGAAGCGAATGCCTCCAAAGAAGCTTGATTGAAAGTATCCAAAGAGGTCAAACGTACCAAAAGCGGATACGGGCTTGAAAAAAAAAGGGTTCGCTCAAGAGAATTTCAGGAAAAGGACCTACCATTAAGAGAGTTTCTTCCTATCCAAAAGAACTCCAAGGAGAAGTAAATGCCTTATACAGCAAAGAAGGCCTGTTCTAGGGAAAATAGGTGTTAACCAAGATGGATGGCAAGGACCTGCCCAATCCAGTGAGTTTAGATTCAATAGAAAAGTTTTCAAAAAAAAAAAACACAAAAAAACGAAAAAACAAGAAAAAGAAAAAAAAAGAAAAAAGAAAAAGGAGAGGCCAATGCGAAAACCCGCAAAGGGCGCTTTGAGACCAAAGGGTATTTGAGTTGAAAACCGAAAAGGCAATTTCAAAATTTTGATCGAAAGTAGGGCATACAGAGTCTTGCTACGCTCGAAGAAGTATGTTACGTCTTGGGGCATCGACAAAGCACTGGATCCCTAAACACATATTAAGCTCAAGATGGTCCTCGAAGTTGGAACAGAGAAGCTCAAGCTGCGATATCTGGGGCACTTAGTTTCCATTTTACCCATTTTGTTACTTGTGATTATTTTATTCTTCTAAAAAAAAACACCGATAAATTTCCTTTGCTAGCATTGATTAACTTGGTTGTTTCGAGCTATGCTCCCAATCAATTTCCTTTTTGTCCATTGTTACAATCTTTTTCAGGCATTTTGCATTGAAATAACGATTAGTGGACTAATATTACTTTCATAAAAGGAGTTTTGCATATTACTCTGGAAGCTTCTGAATAATACAAGGACACAAAGCAGATGTTGTTTAGAACTAACTCAGCTCAAGGTTTGGAAATATTGGAGAAAGATGATTATCTCTTTGGACCTTTTATTTTTCACCGGTGATAGTCAACCCAGTAGTACAAAGAGATCATTCTCGGGAAAAGAAAAATGATACTCTGCATTCATGCACGTATCGTGCCCACATATCTGGTAATTACACCAAATGAATGGTGTAATGATCAAATTGATCCTATACCCGAGAATTCTGACGAGATAGGTAGAAGAAGCCAAATGTTATTCTCCTAAAGTTGCGGGGAGAGGTACAAACTTTATGTCCCGGGAGTTACAATGGAAGAGACCACGAAATTACGATGGGGCAAACTTGTTGAGCATAATATGATCACTTTTGGGTTTTCTATCAAAGGTACCAAAGATGATAGCATATCGGTGATAGAACATTAATGGACTACGAGCAATGATGACCCCAAGCGGTTAAAAAGGGATCATTTCATTTTGCATTCATACATCATTTCAAAGCACGTTTAGTTAGGAGCTTTCGACTCATTGCATCCTAATCATCACAAAAAGACCATTCTCATGACATTCTGCATTTATACAAAAGTCATCCATTGTCATTTAGCTAGGAGCATTCGATTCATTCTGATCATTGCATCCTAATCATTGTCAAAAGATCATTCTCATGACATTCTGCGTTCATGCAAGCGTCGTCCATAACACATGCAGTTAGGAGACTTTGAGTCGTTTCGATCATAATATCCTCATCATTTGCATAAGCACACAAAATTAATTCTACAAGACAAGTTCCTCAAAGAACGGTGTAGCGATATTGAAGTTCAGATTTTGTTCCCTCAAGATTGTAGTGGGGCAAACTGAAGATTGAAGTCTTCCAAAGATAGTAAGGAAGCAAGTTGGAAAGTTTAGACTTTGTTCCCTAGAGATGATAGCGGGGCAAACTGAAGATTGAAGTCTTCCAAAGATAGTAAGGAAGCAAGTTGAAAAGTTTAGACTTTGTTCCCTAGAGATGATAGTGGGCAAATCGAAGAATGAAGTCTTCACAAGATAGTAAGGAAGCACATTGAAAAGTTCGATTCGTTTCCTCAAGATGTTAGTGGGTGATTGAAGATTGAAGTCTCCCGAAAATAGTAAGGAAGCAAATTGAAAAGTTCAATTCTCATTTCTCGGCGTTCGATGGAGTAGGTTGAGATTGCAAATCCGTCTCCTGAGTTAACAATGAGGATAAATTCTTAATTCTTTGAAGTTTCGGTAGAGAAGATGGAGACTACGAATCTCTTCTCTCTGAATTCTCATTTCCTCGACGTTCCAGTGGAGTAGGTTGAGATTACAAATCCCGTCTCCCTGAATTCTTATTTCCTCGAAGTTCCCGTGGAGTAGGTTGAGATTACAAATCCCGTCTCCCTGAGTTAACAATGAGGTTATGTCCTTATTTCTTTGAAGTTTTGGTAGAGAAGATGGAGACTACGAATCTCTTCTCCCTGAATTCTTATTTCCTCGAAGTTCCCTTAGAGTAAGAAGTAGATCGAAGATTCAGTCTGGTGATCCCCGAGTTTGCTGGGATCAGATTGATGAAAGCAAATTTGACCTTCCTGAAGTTGCAGGAAGAAGGTCGAAGATTCAGTCTGGTGATCCTTGAGTTTGCAAGGATCAGATTGAAGAAAGCATATTTGACCTTCCTAAAGTTGTAGGAAGCAGATCGAAGATTCAGTCTGGTGATCCCCGAGTTTGCTGGGATCAGATTGATGAAAGCAAATTTGACCTTCCTGAAGTTGCAGGAAGAAGGTCGAAGATTCAGTCTGGTGATCCTTGAGTTTGCAAGGATCAGATTGAAGAAAGCATATTTGACCTTCCTAAAGTTATAGGAAACAGGTCGAAGATTCAGTCTGGTGATCCCCGAGTTTGCTGGGATCAGATTGAAGAAAGCAAATTTGACTTTCCTAAAGTTATAGGAAGCAGGTCGAAGATTCAGTCTGGTGATCCCCGAGTTTGCTGGGATCAGATTGAAGAAAGCAAATTTGACCTTCCTGAAGTTGCAGGAAGCAGGTCGAAGATTCAGTCTGGTGATCCCCGAGTTTGCTGGGATCAGATTGATGAAAGCAAATTTGACCTTCCTAAAGTCGCAAGAAGCAGGTCGAAGATTCAGTCTGGTGATCCTTGAGTTTGCAAGGGTCAGATTGAAGAAAGCAGATTTGACCTTCCTGAAGTGGCAAGAAGCAAGGATCAGATTGAAGATAGCAGTTTAGACATTCCTAAATTTGCAAGAGCAGATCGAAAATAAACAAGTCACATCCCATTGAAGTTCAAGAAGAGTAGATTGAAGCCACATAGCGGTGAAGTGGATCAAGTAAGAAGATGTGGTGGGCGAATAACGCTTACTTGAAGAAAAACACCGAGAGGCGAGGACTCGAGGTAGGGCAACATTGGGCCTCTTTAAGTCTTTGCTCCATTATCGTTACCGACAATGAGCAAAGAGGGCGTATGAGAGCCCAATTATTGCCCGCCCAATTACAAATAAAAATAAACAACACCAAAAATCAAACAAGCCCAAAACAAAAAATAAAACAACAGACCTGGATCTAGACCCAAATTAAAAAGTCCCTCAGCCCTTTACACCCGGTGGCCCAATAGGCCCAAAATCCAAATTAGGGTTCTGGGAACCCTAATCTCCTCTGCGCCGCACCACCAACCCTTCACCTACCCCGACCTTTCACCGACACCACCGCCACTGCTCCACCATACCTTGGCCACTGCAACACGCAAAATGAAGTGATGAGCAAGAAGCAAACAAGAAGCAAGAGAAATATTAGTATCTTGTAATATTTCAATGGCTATAAAAGCCGATTCTAAATCTTGAAAGAGGAGTTTTTTTTTCTTTTGAAAATCAAAAAAGAAAGTAAAAGATCCAAGCAAACAAGAGGTTTTTTTCGTTCGAAAAATAGAAAAGGAGAATCGGAGATTCAAGAAAGTTTTTTCTTTCAATCGGAAAGGCGGAGGATCAAACACTCAAAAATCGGCAGACATAACAAGCAAAATCAACACAAAATTCCAAGTAAAGGATAAACAAGAACAAGAATCAAAAAGCAGAAAAAAAGGGTAAAATCTGCGTTTAGATCTTTTGGTTTTCTTTTTTATATACACATATATATATGAACATATAATAATATTGCATAAAAAGACAAAAAAAAAAACATAAAAAAAATATAAAAAACGACTTTTTACCTTTCCCACCAGTGGACGGTGGCCGAAACTCAACGCCAAACACGGTGGCGCTGACCCTCCATAGGAAAACCCATCGGTTCTCCCCCAGAGAGAAAATAAGGGGAAGGAAATTTTTTGGTTTAACAGGAAGAAATGATTTTTTGCAAATTTTGACCTTATATAGGCCTCCAAACGACGTCGTTTTGGTCAGCCTCTCAGCGCCAAAACGACGTCGTTTTGCCATATCAAACCGAATCCGAACCCACCCGACCTAGGATCCGCGTGTTTTTAAACGGAAGGGCTAATTGCACTTTAGCCCTTCCGCTTTTTTATTATTTTCAATTAAACTTTCATTGTCTTAAAATTTAGCCCGCACATTTAATTTGATTTTCAATTTGGTCCCCTTGTCATTGCAGTGCATTGGACTGAGGGTTTATTGCACATTCGGTCCCCCGTTTTTAGCGCATCACGAAAGGTCCTTCCTCCCATTTTATTTTCAAATTGGCCCTGATTTCATTTTGATTCAATTTTAGTCCTTTTTGCTATTTTCACTTATTTTCTTATTATTTTATTACCTTTTCATTTAATCATTTTACTATTATTACTATATTACTATATTAGTATTATTACTATTATCATATTACTATTATATATTATATATTATTACCCTATATTTACTATTATTACTATCATTATATTATTTTATATATATATTTTGTTAATTACTTTCATTTTATTATTTATTTTATTAATTTCATTAATGTTATTTTATTATTACTATTTTTCTTAAACATTATGATTCTTATCATTACCATTTATCATTATTATTTTATTAACTTTTAGTATTATTTCTTTTGCTTTTATCATAAATGTGTTACTATCGTCGCTCTTTATTGTACCATTATCATTATTATTATCATGTTATCATCAAATTAATTAATTTAGCATTATCACGTATATTATTATTATTTCTCTTATGCAACTCACTTCATAATTTATTTCTTTTATCGAATCGTGTCGCATTAACCTTTAGTCATCAAGTTTTTCTAAATAATCGATATTTCGTGTTAAAATTCGAGGGAATCAAACCCTAACTTACGGGGTTCTGTTTCCTTCGTTTAAACTAAACAACGGAATATCCCTTTCAAAAGTTACAAATTCCGGCTTTAAATTGACATTTCGTGTTAGTCATTCGAGTGAATCGAGCCCTAACTTACTGGGTTCCGGTTTCTTCTCGTTTAAAGCTAAACGACGGGATGTCTCTTTTGAAATTATAATTTAAATTTCAAAACTAAATACTTGATCTCAAAAATTCGAAATATCGCGCCTAACTAACTCATCGGACTCGACATCTAGATACTTGAGATAAGTTTCTTTCTTCTAAAAATAGAGGCAATCTTTCGTGTTTGAAATCTTGAGAATTGAGCCCTAACTTATCGGGTCTCGATTTCTCATTTGACTAACAACGGAGATCCTCTTCAAATAAAAACCAAGCTTCAAAAGCGAGCTTAGTTCGGGAGTTTAAAGTATTGTGCCCTAACTTCTGGACATGATGCTTTATCCTTGAAAATAAGAGAGCCTTAACGTCCTTCCAATTTTAAAAGCATCGTATTTTGAACCCCTTTAAAGTTTTCAACAAATAGGACATCAATCAATCGGTTTGGTACCAATTTTGGGCGTGTCGAGGTGCTAATCCTTCCTCGCACGTAATCGACCTCGAACCCGCTTTTCTCAAAGTTCGCGGACCAAAAAGTACTTTTTTAGTAAATTAAATGTTTTATTAAAACAAAGGTGATCCGATCACACCAAATAAAGATCGGTGGCGACTCCCTTCCTTTTTTCCAAAAACTCGAGTCGACCGCGTCATTTACTGTTTCATCCAAAAAATGGTTACGACAATATGAACTTAAGATTTCATCATATTTAATGGAACTAAATAGATTTTTTTAATTTTGGGGTTAAAAGTATAATTTTCCACACGTTATTTTTCAAATTTAAATTTTTGAAGGAACTATTTTTTTTTTCATTAATTCGCCCGATAATAACTTCAATCCCTCTCAATTAAAAATAGTTTAAAATTTAAACCTTTTTAAAGCAAAATTTTCACCTTTAACCCCTAACTTTTATAAATTTAATTTTAACCCCCAATACATAAGAATAATTGAAAAGTGGGAAAAGATTAAAATGAATATTAGAATGAAAAGACCTTTCAAAAAGCTAAAAATCATTGGATCCATAAGCACATGAGAAACAGGAAAGCTGTGGACCAAGATACTTTGCTTAATGAAATCACTAATCCTTTGTCCCAAATCAAGATTATGTTTTCAAAATAAAGCAAATCAAATCATTATTATTATTATTTCAACCAATTATAAATTAATATTATTATATGTTTAATAATATACTTACATGAGCTAATTGAGTCTTAGCTCGATTGGTATGAGTATTATTGTAAATACAAAAGGACGTGAGTTCGAGTGTTCTAGAATGTATTATTTTCTTATTTATGGGTTGGGAATGGACTATGGATAATTATAGGCATAGTCTTAAAAAGAGCAGACATGACCAGAACCTATAATATGAATTATAAAACCAATTAAAAACTACTCCAAAAATTTTAGTTCATTTTCACCTTTAATTTTTTCAAAAATGTATTTTCCTTAAATCTTTTTTTACTTTATATTTTAAAATAATAAAATTTCAAATAATTTAATGGTAAAATTCATTTTGCCTCCTTAAATTTTAAATTTAATTTTAATCTTTTCAAAAACAAAAAATTATAATTTAATCTCTTGAGAAATTATTATTCAAACATATCCTTTCTTAAAAAATTCAAAATTCGTTTCATATTTTCAATTATACTTCAAAACACTTTTTACCTACAAATATGCTTCTGTGTATATACTTCTAAACACTTTTTATACCTACAAATATCAATTAAAATATAGATTCAAATCTTAAAAATAAAATTATTCAGAAGAGCAGCCAGTAAAGATAAAGTTAAAAATTTTTCTCTTACAAGAACTAAAATGTAATTTTATTATTTTAATAATTCAAATATTTTTAATTTTTAAAAGAATAAAAATTTTACCTTTTTTTTTTACGAAGTCAAAATATAATTTGTGTATATTAATTTAAAAGGAAATGAAATGGGTGGGATAGTTAATGCAAATGAGAGAGACACCCCGCGTGCGCTTTTCCTATTAAAAATAAAAGATCACAAAAAGGAAAGATTAGGAAATGAAGGAAAGCTGTAAAACGCGTTTTCGCGCCCATCCATTTAAAGCAAACAGGATGGATAGATAGATAGATATATATCTCTCTCTCTCTCTTTAATTTAGGGCCTTTATTTATTGCCTTTGAAAAAGAATCCATTCGACGTTTCACTTCACGTTTTCTCTTGTTTAGATATTCCATAATTATATTAAATTTATTTATTTATTTTATTTTAAATTTTAAAATTATATATAAACTTTAGTCAAATGTGTAATATTATCAATATAATACCATTTTGTGTTTGCATATTACATATACAGATAATTATATTTATTTAATATCAAAAGAAAATTATGTATTTATTTAAATGTGTATAATTGAATCATAATAAAATTTTATGTATACACTTGAACAATGATCAAAGCTTCGTGTGTACAGTTGCATAAAATTAAAATTTATGTATCAAATTACACGTTGGATCAATACTCTCAAATAAATATATATAAAAAGCAAAAACAAAAACTCTCTAATAATAATATAACTTATTTTGTAAATAGAAATGTATTTTAGCCATAAGATTAAATACAATATGGATAACTTTTAGAGTATTTTAGTCAATTTTCAATTGAATTAATGGTTGATAAACTCGTGACATTAACTTAGTCAATATCTTAAATATAGTATAGATAAGTCCAAATAAATATAACTAAAATCAAATATTACAAAGTACGATAGACTGATCGGATAAATTTAAACAAGACTTACATATGATATGCTTTAAACTATAATAAATATGAAAAGAATACACACGTAATTTACATAGAACGAGACTTAAACATAGACTATGAAAGTCCCAAGACCTAAATCTTGCAAACAAATAAAACACCCTTTTTACATAATTTTTAAGTAGTTTATACACTTTTATAAAAATATTTATAATTAATATTTTAACAATCCAATATTGATATTTTTTCAACAAACCTTCACGTTTTATGTTTATATATATTTTAATAATTAATATATACATTTTCATATTTTATGTTCCATTCATAGAGATAATACATGTCAAAGTTTGAGTAAATTAAAATATTTAACTATCTATTTTACATAAAAAATTAACCATTAAATATATATACGTGAACAAAAATAGTATTTTGGTTTGATATGATAGAAATGTCGGATAAATTAGAAAACTTGCATGCACAACAAGTGTAATTTATATTGATAAATCCAACTATTAAAGAATTGTTAAAATATTAATCATACAAAAATTATAAAAGTGGGCACCTACTTGAATTTTACATCAATATAATAAATCCTCCCAATTGTTTTTTTTATGCCGTGCCTAAACCAGTGGCATAGCCAGGGGGCTGGCATGGGCCCCGACCCCCTAAAATATAAAATTGCTTAAAAGGTCCTTAGAATTTTTTAAAAATTTTAAATTAATAAAGATAAAATTACACTTTGGTCCCCTAAAATTATAAAAATTTAATTTAATCATTTATAAATTATAAAGATATAGATTATAAAAAATTAAAATTTTATCCAGCCCCCCTAAAAAATTAGTCTGGCTTCGCCCCTCACCTAAACTATCAATAATCTTTCAATCCTTAAAGCGAAAGATATTAAACGTCTTTTAAACCGTTAAAACCCATATCCTTCAAATTGTTACAATAATTAATACTAATTTTTAAAAAATTTAATTTAATACATGAAAAAGGCTGAAAAGTGTATACTGAAATGCAATTAATGTCGCTTTTAATGGGTCTTCTTTTGAATGCAATAGTTAGGAATGGGTCAATAACATTTTTTACTCTCTCCATATGACTGTTTGATTGTGCTTGTCTTTTAATTATTGGGGATTATGATGGAATTTCTTATATTATTTTTGGTCTAATATGATATTTATTTTAGTAAAAGTTATACATTTTGATATTTAAAGGTAATGGTATTAATTTTTAAAATTTAATTAAAGTTTTAAAGTTGATTTGATGAAAATTAATTGCTAATATAATTAAGTTTGAATTTTTATTATTTTGTTAATAGAATAAATTAAGTGTTAATTTTAAATTTATTTAATTTGTTAATATAACTTAATGACTATGATTTTTCAACTTTTAAGGTTGATTTTATGAAAGTTAATCGCTAATATATTGGTTAATCAATTTTCACCAAATCAAGTATAAAATTGAATTAAGCATGAAAGTATAAAATTTATAACTTTTGACAAGCACAAGTACCACATTAGAGAAAATGTTAAACTCAAGTGCTAAATGATGTATTAAGTTTTTATTTATTATTCTATACTTAAAGGTAAGGGAAATTATTTTGCAAATGTGAATGATTAAATTCAACTCTTTTTAAGAGGTTAAAGACCAAAATTTAACTAAAAAAAGAATGAGGAGTAAATTGATAAAAAGTACAAACATTTATAGCTAAATTTGAAATTATACAAAACTAATATCATCTTGAGCAATGGGCACTCGCACACAGGACTCGATGCCTCTCGTTCGGATATTTAAGCAACAAAACAATTATAAAAAAATGCTTTATTATTTTTATTATTTTAGAGTAAAAATGCTTTATTATTTTTTTTCCTTCACCACCGACACCAAGCATAAATAGACCACCCAATACTGTCAGTGAGACGGAAACCATGACTTAAGCCACCTTCCCCCCCGCCCCCATTAGCCTCATCTCCACGATTCAACGTCCCCTATTTAATTCCTTCACCTACTCATCCAACTCTCTAATCCTCGCCATATATATATTTGCCTTTAAATCTTCTTCGCTATATACTAATCTCATTTCTTCACCTCTAAGAGTTTACCTATACATTTATGTAACATCTTCAATCTTTGTTTCCCCCAATTACCATGCCAAAGCCATTCCATTTGTTGGTCTTCTTCCTTGTTGCTCTATGTCTATGCACCAGTTCAAATGCCAGCAGTACTACCAATGAGTTCCTTGAAACTGAGTGCTTGAAAGTTCCAGCAACTGAGTTTATAGGTTCTTTGAAAACCACCATTGATGCTATACGAAAAGCTACCTCTGTTGTTTCTCAATTTGGTGGCTTTTTTATGATTTTCGTCTCTCTAATGCCATTTCTGATTGTCTTGATCTGCTTGACTCTTCTGCTGATGAACTAAGTTGGACCATGTCTGCTTCCGAGAATCCTAATGGTAGTACTTTTTTAACTTTTTTGTGATTACATGCAACTTTTCTGTGTAATATCATTTAATCTCAACCATGTTTTTGCAGCTAATGATAACAGTACTGGTGATCTAAGTTCTGATTTAAGAACATGGTTAAGTGCTGCAATGGTTAACCAACAGACATGCATTGATGGTTTTGAAGGTACAAATAGCATGGTAAAACTGTAGTATCCGGTAGCTTGAACCAAATCACTTCACTGGTTCGTAATCTTCTCATCATGGTGCACCCCGGTCCTAATTCCAAGTCCAACGGTACCAGTAATGGCAGCCAAAAAGGTGGTGGTGGTGGGGGTCATCCAGGCCAGAACCGGTTTCCGGTATGGTTCAAAAGGGAGGATCGGAGATTGTTGCAAATAAATGGGGTAACAGCAAATGTTGTGGTGGCAGCAGATGGGAGTGGGAATTTCACACGCATAATGGATGCTGTGGAGACAGCACCAGATAAGAGTATGAACAGATATGTTATTTACATTAAGAAGGGTTTATATAAAGAGAATGTGGAGATCAAGAAGAAGAAATGGAACCTTATGATGGTTGGTGATGGAATGGATGTCACTGTAATATCTGGGAATCGTAGCTTCATTGATGGATGGACCACATTTCGATCTGCAACATTTGGTAAGTCAAGTTACTGTGAATAATTTAGCACTAGACTTGGTATAATTGGTTGCATTTTGCTATAGTTTTAAATGCATAATCATGAAATCCCTTAATGGAACTTCAATGCAGGGGCTGATCCTATTTCCCCCTATCGATCTACAAATCAACATCTTTTAGGGCGTAGCTTGAGTTTAGGGTCATTATTTATTGCATCTAGATTGCTTAGGTTTATTTCATTTAATCCAAACTCGAAAAATTAATAATTTTTTTTAAATCAACCTGATTTGATCATAAATTATGATCTGACTTGAGATTAAAATGCCCTTAACCAAAAATTGACTTACACCTAAAAATGACCCGAACTCAAAATAATAAAAATTTAAAAGGACCCAAACTTAAAAAAACATGAAACTTTTAAAACCTGGAAAGACATGAACCCAAAACGATTAGAACTTAGTGACCGGAGTTCAAAATAACTTGAACCCAAAATCAACTCAAACCTAAAATGGGCTTGAAAATTTTAAAACTCTACCCTGAAACAACATTTTAACCCAAAATGACAAACTCAAAATGAACAAAACTTAGTAACCAGAGTTCAAAATAATCTGAATCTAAAATTCACTTAAACTTAAAAAACCCAAATTAACCATAAAATTTATTCAAATTTATGTATTCAAAGTTTTGGACACCCAAGGAGCCTTTCCCTGCATGATTTAATCATATGGGAACTATGATGTTGTCTCTAGAACTTTATTTGTTTTTCAGTTTTCACCATGATATATATGATGAAAAGGTTTCTTTATGATAATCATGACATTGTTATGGTGCATCATGCATAGTTGTTTTCCATATTGTCATCATTGTTATGTTCTGTCCTGAAACCTGCAGCTGTAAGTGGAAGAGGGTTCATAGCAAGAGACATAACATTCGAGAACACAGCAGGTCCCCAAAAGCACCAAGCGGTAGCGTTACGGTCCGACTCGGACCTCTCAGTTTTCTTCCGATGTGCAATCAAGGGATACCAAGATTCGCTCTACACCCACACGATGCGTCAATTCTACCGGGAATGTAAGATCACCGGCACTGTAGACTTCATATTCGGCGACGGCGCGGTTTTGTTCCAAAATTGCCAAATCTTAGCCAAGCAAGGCTTACCAAACCAGAAAAATACCATCACCGCGCAAGGTCGCAAAGACCCGAACCAACCAACTGGCTTCTCCATCCAGTTCTGCAACATCTCGGCCGATACAGACTTATTACCTTCAGTTAACTCCACTCCTACATACTTGGGAAGACCATGGAAACTATATTCAAGGACCATTATCATGCAATCCTACATTAGTGATGCCATAAGGCCACAAGGGTGGCTTGAATGGAACCAAGATTTTGCCTTGGATACATTATACTATGCCGAGTACATGAATAATGGGCCAGGGGCTAGCCTTAGTGAGCGAGTTAAGTGGCCTGGTTACCATGTTTTAAATAGCTCTGCTCAAGCTGTTAATTTTACAGTAGCTCAATTCATTGAAGGAGACTTGTGGTTGCCGTCAACTGGTGTTAAATACACTTCAGGATTTGGGGTATAAATATATATAACTTTTATGAATTTTCCGTCAACCGGTGTTAAATACCTTCTGCAATCTAATATATCTTGTTACTGCAAAGGGAAAGGGAATTAAAGCGTACGGGACTTGCTTTGGTACTTGCATGGCCAAAGGATGCTCGGCTGGAGACTGCAATAAAGACTGCGTGATACCGGAATCAGTGGCGGAGACTGTCAAAGACACCCACCACAGCAGCAGCTCCACCTTCTGCAAGCTTGGATGTGCTACCACTTTGTGTTCAAAGCTTACCACTTTCTTTGGTGCTAAGCTTTGAACACAAAGTGGTAGCACATCCAAGCTTGCAGAATCTGGAGCTGCTGGTGTGGTGGGTGTCTTTCCACCACTGATTCCGGTATTACGCAGTCTTTAATGCAGTTTTCAGACGAGGATCCTTTGGCTATGTAAGTACCAAAGCAAGTCCCGTACGACATATATATATATATATATATATATCTTTAATTCCCATTCTCTTTGCACTAACAAGATGTATTAGATTTGTAGATAATTTTTTTGTTTTGCATAAAGATAGAGCTTATATACACTTTATGTAGGAGACAATGTCATATTCTCCCATATGTTGATGCTTTGCGAATGAATATTCCATTTGTAGTTGTTTGTATCATATGAGAAATGTGAGGCACTTCATTGCATTATGCTTGGAATGTTACAGAAACCAAATGCCAAACTTCACTGCCAAGGATCACTTTATTTAGTGTAAAAAAAATTAATTGATAAAATTAATTTTTCTATAAAATTCACTTATTATGATAAATTTTAATATTTTTTATACAATTATTTTATTAAATAAATAAAAACACTATTCAGTGGATATACAAAATCAGCAGGCTAAGCAAAATGCTGCAAAAACAATTCTAATGGATTAAATAACAATGGTGTCAATTAAATTAAGATTCAGTTAACATTAATTATTTATCTTTTAATATTCTCAATCTTTTATTAATAAAATTATTGATGTAATTAATCACCAATTAATAAAATTGAAATAATCGAAATTCTTTTGAAAATTATCAATCCGGACTCTGGTCGAAAAAATTAAATCATCAACAAGTTTTAGAAATGAATCATGTTATTAAGTTATGTGTTGGTATCATATTTGTATATTTATATAATCTTTGGCATATTTAGTGGCGGAGTCAAGAAAAATTTTTGAGGGAACCGAATTAAATTGTATATTTTATGATAGTAAAATGTAATTTCACTATTTTAATAGTCTATATCTTTATAACTTTTAAAAGATTAAATCAAATGTTTATATTTTAGAGGACAAAGTATAATTTTATTATTACCAATTTAAAATTTATAAATTATAATTAGCCTAAATAAAAATGTTCTATTTTAAGGGATGGGCCTTGACCATGCTAAGCCCATTGACTCTGCCACAGAGTATATTAATCATTTATAGTATATTGATTTCCACGTATTATTTCATTAATTTTTATTATACCTTTTCTTATTACATCGTATTTCATTTTTAAAATTTAGGTTGCATTTAGTTTTAAGAAATAAGGGTTGTTTTTTTTTTTTTGAAAATGGAAAATAGTGAAGAAGATATGCTTGGTTAAAATTTTTAAATTAATTTTGGAAAATGAAAAAAGTGAAAATTAGAGAATAGAAAAAAATATTTTTATTGTTTTTAATAATAATTTTTGGGAAAATGGAAAAATTGAAAATAAAGAATTATTTTAAGTTTCATTTTACGCATTAAATTTACCCTACCCAAATCATTTTAGAAGAAACTTTATTTTTAAAACCTTTACATATTTTTTATTTAATTACATTTTATTTTAATATTATAATACATTTTAATAAATTATACTTTAGTTTAATTTTTTAATTATTTTCCATTCCTATTTTGAAAATATATAAACACATTTTTACTATTTTCGTTATTGAAAATAATTTTTATTTTCATTTACCAAAAATATTTTTCAATTTCCAAGAAAAATAAAAAATATTTTTTGTAAATGAAATGAAAAATAAAAATAGAGAATGCTGTACACCCTTATGCATTCAATATTATCAAATAATGACGCTAAAATTTCATAAATTGTCCGGGTGTTAAGCCCAATATCAGCAATGAATGAAGATTTATTCAAGGAAGCCTATGGCTGCTAAATGATGCATGAACCAAGATTAGATTGAGAAAGATGAAAACAATGTCAAAATTTAAACATCATAATTTTAGTCTATGTACTTTTCAAAATTTAAAAAAGTTAGTCCCAGCCTAAATAATAGCAGTTAAATTCGTTTGGTTAAATTCAATTACGTCGCACCTAAATAATAGCAGTTAAATTCGTTTGGTTAAATTCAATTACTAGTCCTATACTATGTGTATTGTTATAGATTTAGTCTATTTTTTTTAATTGGATCATTTCAAGTCCCTATACTTTTTAATTTTTGAAATTTCAGTCTTATTGCAAGCGACAGTAAAAAATCCAATGGATTTTTAGTGAGTAATATATGAAAATAATAAGTTGGCATGACATTACACATATGATAATACGTTTAGCGCATACAGATGCTCAAAATGACCAAATAAAAATATAGGGATTAAATTCACAAATTTAACTAAGTACAGGGACTATGTATAAGAATTACAAACTATCACTTAAGAACAATAATATTATGTAAATACGAATAATTTTATTTAGAGTTAAAGAGGATATTTAAAAATTAATATTACATAGCCATCATGTTATGATTAACTTATGATATACATTGTCAAAATATTAAATATAATCTAATATATATGATTATATTTCATGCATTGTCATGTATAAATTTAATGTATCACAATTTGCCGCATCATTAATAAGTAAATAAAAAAAAATAAATAAATAAATACTTAAAAGTTTATTTAAACTTAATTATAATTAATTATAATTTTTCCATTTATAGTTTTTCATCTATCAACTTAAAATTAAAGGTAAATTATATTAGTAGTCATTTAATTATATTTTTTCTTTTTGGTCATCCAATTATTAAAAGTTACAACATAGTCACTTAACTATTCAATTTTGTCTCTTTTGTCACTCAACTATATTGAATTTGATAGTGTAAAAGAAGAAGATAAAATCGAATAGTTTAATAATTATTTTATAATTTTTCATAATTGGATAACAGGAAAAAAAACTATAATTGGATGAGATCTCGACTGTAAGTTACCTTTTTTATAAGTATATTTCAAGATTTTTTGTTAATTATATACACATATCATTTCCTAAAGAAACTTTTACAATAGTCCAAATGTTGCATTTTTCAGTTGCATGGAATTTCAAGTCGAAAGTTAAAAAAAAACATACGACAATTTCAGCTAAAAAACAAGGCAGCTAAGCCAGGCATGCTGTCTACGCAAATTTAGAAACCCATAAGTGTCTACTCAAAACAAAACAATGAAATGGCAAATTCTACTGGTTGTTTTAGCCATATCATCCCCTTGGTCGCTCACTTGTCTCTTATCAAATACATGTGCTGTTGTCTCCCTTAAGAAACATAAGTTCCCATTACATGGTGTGGTGGTGCCATTTTCAGCCTCATTCTTTGCTTTGCTCTCTCCATTTGCTCACCAACAACCGCAGCAAGCCCTAAAACAACCTTATCCGGCTGTTGGGGAATGCCTTTCTTTTTTTTGGGTCATTAAACCGAAAGTAAAATACTGTTCAATAATGATATATCTCTGCATGTCTAGAGGCGAATCCAAGGGATTAGCAAGCCTCAGCCCCCTTAAAATGAAAAAGTGTTGTTTTGGCCATTTAGAAAATTTTAGAACTTTAAATTAGGAAAGATAAAATTGTACTTTAGCCCTCCTAAAATTATAAAAATTTAATTTAATCCTTTAAAAATTATAAAGACATAAACTACTAAAAATTAAATTTTATTTCGGCTCTCTAAAAAAATCTCTGACTTTGCCTCTGTGACTAGCTAACGAAGATTTTAAATAGCTAAGAGTCCAACGTAATTAAAATAAATTATGAATGATGAATTCATACATGGTTGGTACGTTTTATCTAATTAAAAGTACTTTTTGTTGGCCAAAAATTTGCTAAACAATGTGTTTTTGCCATCCAAAGTGCTTTTATAAAGTGATTTTTGAACAAAAATTTGGCAAAAGCACTTTTGAGTATATAATTACGTTTATATAATATGTATAATTATATTTTATGTTTTATTTTAAATATATTTATTGTTATTTAGGGTAAACTACACTATTAGCCACTAAATTATGGGTAAAGTTTTGTTTTGGTCACTTAACTAAAAAAATTACGATTTGGTCACTTAACTATTTAAAAGTTTTCATTTAAGTTATTGGGCTGTTAAAATCGATGTTATATGGCTTCTCTGTTTGCACCAATCGAAAGCTCTATTTCCTTTTCTCTTTTACAACTCAATTTTTTTTCTTCAAACAACTTTGGACATCACGAATCTACAAATCAAAATTTAAACAACTTTTTTTTTTCAATCTCCAACACTGACCATCAGATTGACTTGGATTTAAGATATGTTCTTTTACTTGTCGATGGGTATTGATCCACTATATCAATTGTCAAATTGTCACTTGAAACTCGTTGGTAGAACCTTTTTTTAAAAAAAAAAAAACCTTAACAACCCAATGACTTAAATAAAACTTTTGAATAGATTAGTGACTTAATTAAATGAAAACTTTCTAATAGACCAGATTGTAACTTTTTTTAGTTAAGTGGCCAAAACGAAAACTTACATATATTTTAGTGACTAATGGTATAGTTTACCCTATTATTTAAAGTTTTGACTGAGTTGATATTATTCTCAATCAAGTCCTAACTCAATTATGAAACTACCAAGAGCTTAATATTATTATAAAGCAACAAATATAATTTTGAGAGCTTTTACATACAATTTACAAAAGTACATGCGCATAATCGAATTTAAACCCAATACCTTCAAATACTTTTCTCCTCAACTTTACCATTTTACCAAAAACCAAATTTGGTTTTCATATAATTTTATAACTTTGACATATAATTTTTTTTACTTATATCGTAATTGTATCATAACCTAGTTTAACATTTTTCACTTATAATATTGTTTACGCATTGTAATAGGTCTATTTTGCTCGGGCCTAAAAAAATAAATAAAAAATAAGTAAATAAAAAACAGTTTTACAAGCCCAAAATAAACAAGGCCCAACATAAATTTTTTTTCGAAAAGCCAAAAACCCTAGGGTTTCTGGAGCCGCTGCCTCAAAGTCCCTCTCCGTCAACGCTTGCAACAAAAAGGAAACAGAGCAGAAGCAGAGGAAACAGTGCAGAAGTGACAAAACAAAAGCAAACAGTAATGTAATCGGCTATAAAAAGCCCTAAATATCATTTGTAAAAAAAAAGAGGAGAGGAATACAAAAAAAAAAAAAAAGATTAATTAGGAACAAGGTGATTTTATTGTGTTGTTATTTTTGTTTCGAAATAGTAATAAAATAAAAAAGTTTATTTTTATCTTTTATTTCTTTTTTTTGAAACCCAAAAAGGGGAAATACTTATCGATCGCCGTCAGAGGCTCCATCGAAAAGGGCGAAACCTTTCGGTTTCTTTGCCCACAGCAGAGTATCGTTTCGATTTTAGGGGTATAAAACTCGGATTTGGTTTCCTTTCGAAAAAGGGTTAAAAAGGGAATTTTTGAGTTTTTCGCCACCGCGGATGACGGCGCCTTCGTCGGCGATTGGCGGCCGCCACGATGGTCCGACACCGGAGCTCTGGGGGGCTGAGAGAGAGTTGAGAGAGTTTGGGGAGTTTTTTCTAAAAGAGTGAGGGAAATGAAATTTTTAAAAAAAAATTAATTTAAATAAACCTCCAAAATGATGCCGTTTTGGGCAGGCCTTTCAGGCACCAAAACGACGTCGTTTTGCCCTTAGGATTCGCGTGCTGACCGACCTGCGAGGAAGTATCCGCATGTTTTTACTTTTGGAGTTAATTGCACCTTTAGCCCTTCCGCTTTTTAATGTTTTTGCAATTAAGTTCTTTTATATTTTTAATTTTTGCCCTATAATTTATTTTTATTTTCAATTTGGTCCCTTTGTTTTGGGAGTAGGGATTATTTTCAATTTGGTCCATTTTCCATTTCAACTTGGTCCTTTTCCTTTTATTTTATTTTGATTCGCCCCAAACTTCTGTTTTAAGATTCAATTTAATCCCTTTTTTTGTTATTTTTACTATTTTTATTAATTTAATGTTATTATTACTATTATTGTATTTTCTTTTTTTGTTTACTACTTGTTATTATTATTATATTATTAAATTAATTAATTTAGTCTTATTACTACTATTATTATAGTTCTTTCTTGTATTTATTTACTTATTATTTTAAATACACTAATTTTATTTTGTCATTTTATTATTTATTTATTTATACCTTTATATAATTTCAAACTTTGAATTCTTTATTATTTTGTATTATTATTTTGTTTTACATAATATTTATTTGTATTAATTATTAATAATATTATCATGATTATTGGTATTATTATTTTTTAATTTTTTTTAAATAAGCTATATTTTATTTTAAAAATTTTAGCTTACCTATTATTTCTCTTTTCATCACTTGTTCGTTTTGTTTATTTATTTCATTTTATTTTCGTCATTCACATTGTCATTTACGTTAGAACATTTATTATTATTCATTATGCATATTAGTACCGTAATTCATTTTTTACATTTTACTACAAAATCGTGTTACATTAGTCTTTGCCCGATACATTAAAAATTGTGTTTTTTTAAAAAAAGAAGAAGTAATATTTCTTATTTTGAGATTTGAAAAGTCGTTCCCTAACTTATGGGGTTTCTATTTTCTCGATAAATCCGAATAAACGAACATTTTAAAGCATAAATTTTAAATATTCTCAGGAATTAAGAAAATCGTGTTCTAACTTACAGAATACGATTTCTTTTTAAAACCGAGAGAATCAAATACATTTCAAAATAAATAATTTTTTGGCATTTATTCTCGTATCCAGAATTTAAGATATTATGTCCTAACTTACGGGACGTAATTTTTTTCTCGATTAACGTGAAATATGCCATGTTCTCGAAAAATTAAGCAATATTTAGCAAAGGATCGTATTTTAAAATTTCTTCAAAATTTTAATTTTCGACACCAAGACATTAAATAATCAATTAGGTACCAAATTTGGCGTAATGAGGGTGCTAACCCTTCTTCGTGTGCAACCGGCTCCCGAACCCATTTTCTGGATTTTCATAGACCAAAAATATTGTTTTAATAAATCAAACCTCTTATTAAAACGATCAAATCATGAGGTAATCCGATTACACCTCATAAAAAAATATTGGTAGTGACTCCTATGTTCGTTTTCGTTTTCAAAATCAAAGTCAACCCCTTTTACAAAAAAATAGTTTCGACACGCATGTTTAGTTGAGCTTGAAAATGGACCTATAGAAAGGTAAAACAAGCTTAAATACTCTCGATCGGATTTCAATAAACAATGCCAAATTCGAAGGAAGCTCAATACAAGTCCTTGTAATGGAAATAACATAGAAAATAAAGTTGTAGAAAAGAATATGTGATTAAGGAGACAAACTCTGGTTATGATTTTGTGCTTAGTGAAAGGTTGCCCCTTATTTATTCTTAGTCTGCAAGGTTGATATAGTAGTTTCATTTTGTGTTATGTTTGGTTGGTATATCATTAATGTTTGAGGATTAGCATTATCTCCTCTTGATATAATAGTTATATTCATATATTCTAAAATTATTAAGATGAAATAATATTTAAATAAAATTAATTATAATAACATATTTATGTATTTAATACTATTAATTTATTTAATTATCATTATAAATAATTTAATAATCCATATATCTTTATGTAAAAAAGTTCCTTACAACCTTTTGTTGAAACATATGATTTCTTTTCCTTACATGAAAAGTTTTGCTGTTTAAATTTGATATTTAATTTTTATATTTTAATTTTTAACATCTTATATTTTTATAATATTATTAGTTAATTCACAATTAATATTATTAATTTTTTCGATTAAAACGTTACGTGATTATATATAATTTGGATGCTTTAAAGGTCTTAGAGACTAACATTTTTTTATTTGCCTTAGCATTATAAGACAATAGTCAAATTTCATTTTTGGCCCTCTATACTATGCTAAAACTTGGTTTTCATCATTATATTTTAATTTTTAACATAATTTAGTCCCTTTATTTTTATAATATTATTAGTTAATCTAAATAATTAATATTGCTAATTATTTTAACTACAATGCTGATGACATTTTTTAAGAGCACTATTCCAACAAAAAGAATATATATTTTATCATGACGAGTTTAAATGAATATTTTAAGTCTATATTAGTATTTTTAACGTTTTTTTAGCCTTCAATTTTTTTAATTTTATAAATTGATACAAACAAATAATTAATCTAATACAAAAAGAAATATACTAGCTAGTATAATTTTAAAGAGAATATATTTCTAAATATTTCATTATCTCACCACAAATTTTTCATCACAAACCATTTTAAAGGCACTTTTTTTCTTTTTCAAAATGATGTTTGTCATCAACATCAATGCTAACTAAAACGACACATGAGTTTTGGCATTCAATGTGAGGTGAGTAACACATAATAGAAGGTGTAAGAAATTTCCTTAGACAACTTGAGTGGGAAAAAAGGGCCCGTCTTACATTAATTTTTGCGCTCTAAATTGATGTGATTATTATTGGATTAGATGGCAGATATGCTTTCTAATAGCTTCCAAATCCAAATACTAGACTTCACAATTTTATGCACAAAATACCCAATAATTCATTTAAAGATGTATTAGGTACCATGGTTTTCCATTTCCTTCGGCCAATGCGTGACTTTATTTTTGTTTGTGAGAGATTTGACCATGGAAGTTGCCCTTGGTTCACACCATGCGATGCTATTCTTTTTCATACGTAAAGGGTTGAATGCTTAAATTAAGTTAAATTTTTTAAGAGTTGTTTACGTAAGAGTTAAATATTTTAAAATAATCCTATAAAAGTCTAATATTTATAAAAGTACTTAAATAAAAACTTTCACGCGCTTTTAACTCAATTTGTAAAAAAATTAGGTGAATGTTAACATATTTAGCATAAAAGACATAATAGTTGAATCAAATATTGTTTAAAAGAAAAAAAATAATTAAAAATAATTTAAAACTTGATATACGGTGTTTGAGCAGCCCTTTTTTGAACACAATTAAAAAAAGTTAGCCTTTATTTAAGCATTTTTCAAAAAGGCTTAGCCCTTATTTGACTATTTTGAAAGTTTGACCTTTATTTGAGCACATTTTTAAAAATTAAGCCTTTATATGGCTAATTTAAAAGGTTTAACTATTTTATGAGTAATCCTAAAATGTTGAGTCCCAACTTGAGCATTAACCTTACATAAAGTGATACTTGAAAAATTAAAGTTCTTAAGATCTCAGCTTTACCATTGAGCCAAAGTTCTCATTGGTTAGATTCTCCTTTACGAATAAGCTCCTGATTGAAAACTTATGACATATATAACTCTAGTCGTGCTCTTATAATAATCTAATAGTATATTAAATATGATATAATTAGACCTATTTATAGATCGAGTTATCTGTCCAAGCCTTAGGATTCAACTAATTTTTGGGAGGGCTTGAACAAAAATATTAGACCCGAAAAATAAACTTAGGCAAAAAAAATTAGGCCCATTTAAAATATAAACTAAGCTTGGGCTCAAACATTCAAGGCCTGAACCTAACTCAAATTATTTTCTATTTTTATAATATATTATATTATGTTATATATATATATATTATAATTTATAAAATATAAAAACTAAATCTATAGTAATATATAATATTATAATGTAAACACCAAAAGATATTAAAATGCCTATATATATGATTTTAATAAATACCAACAAGTGTTGGGTGCAGTGGCAAAGCACATTGCACTTCCAAGGAAAGAACAATGTTGGAACCTTGAAGACAACATTTTGAAAGGGCAACCATGAACCCCAAACATGAAACATAAAACGGATCATAAGCCTCAATAATTATGTAGTTTCTTACGTCAAAAATTTCTATTTATTAAAAGAAAAAAAATCAAAACATGATGTTTCTTGTTAAGTTTACTACTTTCCCTTACATATAATTTGTTTAATTACTAATTTTTAAGTCAGTGATTTAATAGCCATATTTAACAATATTACCCAATCAAGTTAACTTCTCAAAAAAAAAAGTAATTTTATTATAATTTTATTATATATATATATATATATATATATATATATATATAATGTTTAGAACTATCCACACTTCTTCAATTCATAAATAAGAGATAATGCGATTCAGCTAGAGGTGGGCATGGGTTGGGCCGGGCCCAAATAAAATTTTAGGCCTGGGCCCTACCCAAAATATGGGCCTAAAATTTTATCTAAGCCCTACCGAAAGAAAATTGATAAACCCGAGCCCAAATTTATATTAATTTTTTAAGTTTTTTCATTAAATAAAAAATTAAAACAAATATTAAAAAAAAAAATAAAAATAAATAAATTTAAAAAGTATATTTAACAAAAAATAAAAATATATATTTAATATATAATTAAAATAAATATATATATTTAATATATAATTGGGCCGGGCTCGAGAAAAAAGTTTTACCCGAGCCCATTCAAAAAGTTTTACCTGAGCCAGCCCATGCCCACCTCCAGATTCAGCGCACTCGAATCTACATCCTCTTGTATTGACAACAATACTCATACCAATTGTACTAAATTTTAATTAACTTCTCAATTTTCGTAAAATACAAATATCAAATTTCAACAAATTAAAGTAAAATTACTATATCACAATTTTAATAAAGTAGAATGATGAAATACATAATTAAAACTATTAAATATATACCATGTACATATTGTTATTATATATGACTTAAGAGAGAAATTTTACGAAGTAGATAGAGACATGGACATCGATCTTAGCAACATTGCCATGTCATGTACGGTTGTAGAAAAAATAGACACTTAAACTAACACTAACATGTTGTATGCCACGAATCATTTAAGTCCAAAACCAGGCATCCCTCCTATAAATATCGACACCCCATACCTTCCTACAACTCACAACACATTCATACAAGCTACATTACTTGTCTAAATTCGGCATAGCTGCTGCTTCTATGATAAATTTCTCAGACACGACAATGATGGAGTTCATCACTATGTTTAGGGTAATGGGTCTTGTCCTAATGGTGACCCAAGGTTGTTTAGCCGCCAACCAAAAACATGTTGATGAGCAATGCAGGTTTACTAGATACTCTACCCTTTGTGTTGACACAATGACAGGGTTGGGGTCTGAAAATCAAAAGCCTGACATTTTGTCAGCTCTTATAAACAAAACCATCTTAGAGACCCAACTTCCTACTTCCTACTTCAACAAATTCACCACTGATCTCCATGTCGATGAAGCCCAACATGTCAATTCCATCACAGGTTTGCCGACAAAACTCAACACTTTTTTGGCTAATGCATATGATGTGGTAATTTAGTTTATATATAGTATGATTTTATTATATTATATTATACATATGATGTGGTAATTTAGTTTTTACTATTACAAAATTTTTAGTGTGATTTAATCAGCGACATTAATTATATTAATTTAACTAGATTGTGACACATTAGATAAAAATTATTATATAACAAATATAAATTCGAGTCAATAAATACAAAAAACTTTATATCACATGTTCAATTGACATTAATTTTGGATTCAATCCTTGAAGAATCCTTTATGTTTTTTCTTTCTTTTTTTAGCTAAAAAGCACAACGTTTCTCATGCAGGATACTGTGAAGAGCTATTGAGCATGTCTTTAAAGCGGCTCGACCAGTCATTATTAGCTCTTAAGAATTCTCGTAAAAAAAATAAACATGACGTCCAGACATGGATAAGTGCTGCCTTGACATACCAACAAGCTTGTAAAGACTCTGCCGATAGTCATAATTTCTCCAATGGTGACTTGATGGGACAAATATCTCAAAAAATGGATTACTTGTCTCAATTGGGCAGCAACACTTTAGCCCTTGTCAATAGGATACCTAGTGAGTTAACCCATTTCACCAAGTCCCGCCGGCTAGCCGAGGCTGATTGGGTTTTCCCCGAATGGTTATCGGCGAAAGATCGGAAACTACTTCAAGTGCCGGCAGTAAAAGCCAATGCTGTAGTGGCAAAAGATGGATCTGGAAATTATAAAACAATCTCGGAAGCTATTAATGCCGCTTCTGGGAGACGATTTGTAATTTACGTGAAAGCTGGAGTTTATAACGAAAAAATTCGTACTAATAAAGATGGTATTACTTTGGTTGGAGATGGTAAATATAGTACTATCATCGTCGGTAGCGACAGTGTAAATGGTGGCTCTTCCATGCCTGGTTCCGCCACATTTAGTAAGTGTTTTTTTTTTATCTCTTATAATCCTGTCCTATATTTTAAGGTCTAATTCTGAATTTAGTCCCTCTATTATGTTGAAATTTGATATTTAATCTTTATAATTTAATTTAACATAATATGATCTTTCTATTTTTATAATGTTATTAATTAGTCTAAATCAATAACATATTTAATTGTTGTCATTAAAGAATGTCATCAATTCTAATTGTTTCCTTCGACTTTTCTTGTGATTCTTAGCTGTTACCGGTGACGGATTTATAGCTCGAGATATCGGATTTCAAAATACAGCCGGTCCTCAAGGAGAACAAGCCTTAGCTCTTTACGTTGCCTCTGATCATTCGGTTTTCTATAGGTGCAGCATTGCAGGGTACCAGGACACATTGTACGCAATTTCCCTGCGTCAATTCTATAGAGAATGCGATATTTACGGCACGGTCGATTTTATATTCGGTAACGCGGCCGCAGTTTTCCAAAGTTGCACATTGGCACTTCGTCGCCCTTCCGGCTTCAATGCGATCCTTGCGAATGGACGGTCGGATCCAGGACAAAACACCGGCTTCTCGGTTCAGGATTGTCGGATCGTGCCAAGCTCGGATTTTTCTGCCGTTAAACATAGCTTTGAATCATATCTTGGTAGGCCCTGGAAACAATATTCGCGAGCAGTAGTGATGGAATCAACAATAGACAATGCCATCGCTTCAAGAGGTTGGGTCGAATGGCCCGGACAAGGGGGTTACTCGAAATCGTTGTATTTTGCCGAGTATGCAAATGTCGGACCCGGAGCTGGAACTGCCGGGAGGGTAACCTGGCCAGGATTCCATGTTATCGGACGTGATGAAGCTGCCGAATTCACAGTTGATAGGTTCATTGCTGGAAATTTATGGCTGCCTTCAACTGGAGTAACTTTCATCTCAGGCCTCCAGTAATTTATGTAGAAAAATAAATATAAGGGCATGGATTAATTAATATCCCCTACATACACAAATTACATGGTTATTATTGTTCAAGGTGTAAATATAAGATAAGATATATATATATATATATATATAAAGTATGAATTATTATTCGGTATTATTGAAATAAATAAATAAAATTCACATCACTTTAGACTCCTTTGTATTTGTTTTTACTTTAATGAACAAAATAATTTTTCATTAAATATTATGTTACTCCGTATTTATAACGATGAGATTAAATATTACTATTGTGAGTTTAAAGTTAAAGATGAGATATATATTTGGATTCCAATGTAGCAATTGTAATAATTATTGAGGACATTAAACTAAAAACAATTATATAATTAAAATTTTGAGTTATTTGATATTTGTAAATTATTGAAAATATATTAAATTATAATTTCATTAATAAAATAATATGTACAATATTTGTATTATTTATGTAAAGATCATTTGCTTATTTAAATAATAATATGATTTTTCATTTTCACATTTTATTAAATTATTAAGGAAAATTATTTTATATATTTATTATATAATAAATTCCATTACTTGAATAATAATCCAAAAGAGTTAGACAATATAAAACAACCCAAAAGGGTTATACTTGTAAAAAAGAAAACCCAAATGGGGTTATAAATGTAATGTTGTATATTTATTATATGATAAATTTAATTCTTAACTAAATAATAATTCATTGTATATTTGGTATTATAATAAAAAATAAAATATATAGTTAATTTAAATGATATTAAATAATTTAAAATAATAATATATGAAATATATATTTTAAATAATTAATTATACATAAAATATTACAAAAATTAAATATAATGTTAACTATATTTAAAATAATTCAATATAATTATATTTTAAATAATTTTAAATAATTTAATAATATAATATATTAAATAATGTTTTTATAATTTTAAAGTAAAAATCTTATTGACTGATTTTGACTTAAAGTAGTGGTTTTGGATGGAAGAAGAAAGAAAGGCCCCAAACCACTTTAACCGTTAGTTGGTACGTCTCAATATTCCATCTTGATGGACTCTAAGTCACATGTGCCCAATACAAGCTGTCCACCTCTATTTATTACAATTCTTTTGGGTTATATATTCATTATTATCGGATCGGATTACGTGATCGGATTGATTAAATTAAAATTAATTAATATATTGATTTGAATAAATAAATTGAATTAGTTTCTAAATGAATTGTTTAGAATTGAAATTCAGAATAAAAGCGATAGTTAAATCGATTTATAATTTTTATCGATTTTTAGTTATTTATTTAACTACTATTGAAATAGTGATTGAATTAGTTGAATCAAAGGTTATATCTCATGATTATTTTCAAATATATTTTTCTATATTTCAAACACAAATATTTCATTGTATTGATGTTGAGATGTCATTGTTATTAATTTTAATTCATTATTGAAATAAAAAAATTAACAAGATTTCCACATATAATTTATTGTGGATCTATGTTGTGATAATGTAAAAAAATATATTAAATTGTGGGTGAAAACATTTATATAATAAATTTATAAAAGTAATTGATATAAAAATTTAAATTTGATTTGACTTTGATTGAATTGATAAAATTGAGATAATTAAGATTTTGATGTTTTGAATTTAAATTTTATAATTTTTAATTTTATGTATATTTTTAAATTTATCAAAATATAAAAAGCATAAATACCTACGCTATGGACTATGGAGGGCTTGGTTCGCAAGTTTGAATGGGTCCTTGAGAAAGCTCCTATGGAGGATGATACATCATCTATTGAGGAGGTTATAGTCGTTGAAGATGGATGCAATGATGAGGTGAATGTTTAATTTTGTGTATTCACTTACGGCTAAACATGCTGCAATAGGAAATCCCATGCTCCAGTTATTTGAAGCTCCACTGGATTCAATAAAAGATGTGTTGAGTGTTGATTGTAATGGTTCTAGTTTAGTTTAATATGAACTGGTTGATGTAACTGCTTTATGTTGTGTTTTAATCTACAAAAAAGAATAAGGCATAAATACCTCTAAATTTATATTTATTATTTTTATAAAATAGAAAGGTATTTGGTAATTTTTTAACTGAATTGAGATTCGAATGATGAGAAAGGATTGTATGAAACATTGACGCCAAGTCATCTGTATCCCTTTCCAATAGTTTTATGCCACATCGATATTCTCGTCCTGATTCAGGATTCTTATCCTGAAATTCAGGGTGAGAATACCGATGTGGCATAAAATTATGAAAAGGATATGTATGATATACGCCACTATTTCATACAATCCCTTCTCATGATCATGAAGGATACTGATTCAATCAATTTTACTATTTTTAAAATCAAACCAACCAATTGAATCTAAACCCAATAAAATTAATAAAAAACTGGTCCATTAAATTAAAATTAATAATTCAATCGATTTGACTATTAATCCGATTTCAATAACCTTTTAAATGATGAAGTGGATTATGATGATAGTTTTGTTATGATAAAAGGTTGCACTTGTTGCTTTTGTGGAATAATGGGGTCATGTCTGCATTCAAACGATTGTAACTTTTAAACAAATTCCAGCCTCTTATTAGACATTCATAAATGTATGTATGTATATATATTGGGTGGTTAGAGAAATAGACCATAATTTGGGTTTAAAATAATATTTTATTTGACATTTTGTTAGATTATGTGTGGTGTCATTTCCACTGCTATAATTATTGTTGGAATATCTATTCTATTATTTAATTTTTTAATTGAAATAATATTACAAGTTAATTGAAAATTATTAAATTACTCATACATATCTGAAATAAATTATACTTTTATAAGGATATTTTATCTTTTACATTTAGAAAAGGGTATAAAACTTGCATAATTTGAGATTAGAACTCATGGCACCGACATTTATAAAAATTAACAATAACACTTTAACCAAATCTTTAATTTTGTCAATTTTAGTTTCTATATTTTTAAATTTTAAAATTTTAATCTTGACCCAATAATAACAGTTAAATTAAAATACAAATTATTTTAATAACAAAATTATGTGAAAAACCGTAAAAAATCCTAAACCCTAAAACTCAAAGTATAGGATCTAATAACAAAATTTAACATTTTTAATTCTATAAGAGTCTTAATAAAAGTTTATGTGAAAAAAATTATTTCGAAATAAGATGAAGTTTATACAACTTTTTATCGTCAAATCAAATCAAATTAAATTAAATTAAATTTAAATTTTTAATTTCGGATTAAACTTGAAAAATATCCATTGACCATTAGAGTCTTAATGCTTGAAATCCCGTAGGCCCTAAAGTGATTAACTAGTGCCCCAAAAAAATAAAAGCTAAAAAGCAAGCTCTTCTTTGCCACACAAATCATCGAAAAGGTCAATATGAAAGTTTTAGATTAATACGATAATTAATGATAAAAAAGACGGTTTTGTGGGAAAATAAATGGTTATAACCAATGTGGTTGGAATTGAATTAATTCGACTAGAAATTGATCGAATCGTCAATTGAGTCTTAACTTGATTGATATGGATATTATTATCGATGCGGGAAGACGTGATTTCGAGTGGGTGTAAACTAAAGAATATATGACCAATATCTAACATCAATTTGATATCTAAATATATGGCATACACACCACAATTTTTATTCCTGCCCAAGTATAAATTAATTATATTGGGAAAAAAATTAATAAATAAAAATTTTTTGGTCGATCTTATGCAGTTTCGATAAATTTCGTGAATTTCTTTAGGCTCTCATCAAATTGGGAGACAAAAATCCTAAGCTAAAATTGAGCATAGACATCTCCGGAACAATACTTCCACCGTTGAGGGTGAGACCGACCATTTTCTTTTAAAAACTACCGTTACCTTCTTAAAAAATTTATCATTAATTGAAAAAATATATTTTTTACAATATTCTTTGAAATTTGAAATTTTATCTTTTGGCATAATTTAATCTCTACCTTTATAATATTATTGAAATAATGACATGAATTTCTTTAACTGTTATCTGGTCGCATGATCAATGTCGTGAAAATTCAATCAATCATGTTCAACCAATAATAAATATTTATATACTTGTCTAACCGATACTTAAGACCTTTTTTTTTTAAATCCATTTCATCAATTTAACAGTAATAACTAGTAGTGTTATTTTTTGGTCCTATTAGTAACATTATAAAATAAAGAGATCAAATTAAGTCATGTTAAACTAGATGGGATCAATTCTAACTTTCATCATAGTAGAGAGACAAAACCACAATTAGACCAAAATAAAAACTAATGGGAATCAAATAATATGAAACAATATATATGGGTTAAAATACTTGGGAGATCCCTGTATTATCGGGATTGTATCAAATTAGTCCCTATATTATTAATGGATCAATTTAGCCCTATACTATTAAAAAGAATCAAATAAGTTCAAATTGTAACAGAATTAATATTTTTTGTATAAAAATATCTTGAATTTTTTTTCAATTCTACACAAAAGACTTCATTTACAAAACCATAAAACTTTAAAAAAATATTAACTCTATTAAACAGTAAATGTTGACTCTGTCAACTTGGTCCTATTTAATGTTTTTTAATAGTACAGAGATTAAATTGATCAATTTAATAATAAAAGGACTAATTTGATACAACTCCTATAATACAAGGATGTCATAGGTAGTCTCACCCTATAATACAGGGATCTCATAGGTAGAGTCTCACTCTAAAAATGTTTGGTTGTTTTTGTGGTTGGAAATCACCTCCTTTTTTTCTCCTCAAAATTTCAATTTTTGGATCCATTCTTTGGCTTCTCTTTTTGCTTTTTGCTTTTTGCTTTTTGCTTTTGGTCCACCATAGAAACATAATTTTCCATCAAATGTACAAGTGTAAACCTCTTTTCGAAGTCAATTAAGCTAAATTGGAATTTAGCAATAATGGTGAGATATGGATTGCTAAGAATTGAATGAGATTAGTCTATTTCTGTTAGCCTTTATGAAACTTGGAAAAAGAGTTTCTTGAGAGGAATGCTTACCCACAAATGGGGTGGAGATGATTTGTTTTAATTATTTCAAGTTATTTTAAAACCAAACATATAATTAATTTTGATTTGATCTTAGCTTATTCAACAACTAAATCCTACTTTTTCACTATCTAATCACACGAGAAAGCTCTCAAATGGGATAAGTAGGGCGAGATTAGTCTTTAATATCATACCAAACGTCCCAAAATAATGACAGTGGACCGCCATTAGATTAGTCTCAAATAGGTCGATTTTCGAAACCAAATTGCATTCTGAAATTATGACTCATATTATAAAATTCATCTTCAAATTTTAAAACCTTTTAATCACATCTCAAACTTTGGAGATTATATTAATCAAGTTTTGTCCTTTTGCCTTTTTTTCTTTTAATTTCTTTTGTTAAGGTTTAATTTTTTTAATTGTAAATTATCCACATAGGATCTTATGTGTCAATGGTGAAATTAACAGTTTAGTACCGAGAAGACTTGATTAATATGATCATTAAAATTTAAGGATATAATTAGAATATTTTAAAATTTAAGGACCAATTTAAAATATGAAACATATTTGAAAACGTTTGACATAATTTACTATAATTTAAGGGTTTGCTTTATATACAGTTAGTTAAAAACTCTAATCCCACAAGTAAATTCAAATACAAACACCAAAATCCCTTTTCTAGTAAAGAACTTATTTTTCTTTATTTTATTTTATCCAAACTGTAAGGACTAAATTAGTAAATAGAAAACCTTATAACAATGCAAAATAATTTATGTTACAAATAACCATTCCGCCTATCTTCTATAAATATTTTAACCATGCCAACAGAACTGTTGTTTTTTAAGAATAATATCACAATATCTGTACTTTAAAATGTCCGAAAATGTCCAATACCTACACTATCAATGTTTGTTCTATTATAATACTTGTACTTTCATAAATTGTCAAATATGGTACTCGTACTTTTTTTTAAAAAATAGTGGTACTTCTACTTTGAAAAAGTCCAATATGGTACCTGAATTGTAAAGGACATATTGATAGTTCAAATACCACATTGAAAATTTCTAAAATATAACCACCGCATTAGATATTTTAGAAAATAAAAGTACCAAATGTAATATTATCCAAAAGAAAAGCCTTACATATATACACATACATATAATCTGTAAAACTTGTTAAACACGATTATAAAAAGTGTTTATAGCAAACACGAGCGTAACATGAATATTTGGATTACCTTATTTGACTGGATATGTCTCACTTGAATTAAGCATCCTGCTTATAACTAAAAAAATAACAGATGCATACATTGATGGTGATGATACAAAGTGGCAGCCATTTAGAAATTACAATTGGATGGAAGGAAAAAAAAAAAAAGGCAAAAAATATATTTTCTATCAAAAAATAAAAGAAGGTGAAAAGAAAGAAAGGTATTGAACTTACATATTGAGTCTTGACACACAGGCAGAAGGATTGCACATCATTGTTGAAGGAGACCATTTTGTGTACTGCTATTATTTTCTTCACAAAGGTCTGTCTGTGACCCGCTTGGAACAATCGTTGGAGGAGGCCACTGATCTGGCACCATGAGAAAATAAGCTGTCATGGCTTTTCTGAATCGTTTCTTGTATTGTTGGGGTGATACCACTGTCGGTGTGGTGTTTTTAGGCCCTCCAAGGATGCCTGAGGTCTTCACCCATGTTTCAAGGTGTTTGTCCCATGTGTATTGCCTCATGAAATCGATTATTCCGAGAATAAGCTCGTGTTTTTCCTCATCCACACCAACAAGTAATGAGTAGTCCATTACGTCGATTAACTGTGAAATGTGAATATAAAATAAGCATTCAACTCTAACTAGCAAATGTGATCATTGGATCAATTTATTTCGCTTGTATGCCACTAGCAATGCATTGAAACCCATAATGTATAACATTCTATGCATGGAACGCAACTAGAACTCGGACTCAAGCCCTAACAATGAACCTCCAAAAAGGAAACTGGATGAATGGAAATGGCTATCCAGAGTAGGAGGGTCTCCTACCATCATACCTGCTATGCCTAACAATGAGAGCAAGCTCCAGAAATAGAAAAAATGTGAAGAGTTTCGTCGATGTTTAATTGTAAATAAAAACAGCACAAGCGAGAAAACTCAAACCTACACTTTCAGACAGCCCGCTAAAATATATGCTACACCACCGGAACAAAAATTTTCCTTACCAGGAGCTTGAAAGAACTAAAATTTTAAAATAAAAGGAAATTCTTCAAAAAGGGATTGAAACTTACTGCAAGAAAGGAAGTGTCATTCCAGACAGCCCTCTCCAACAACCGTTTTGCCTTGCTTCCAACAAAAATTGGAGAAGTCGGCATTGCTTCAATCAAATTCTGATCCAGAAGAACTTTGTTGCTGCCACTTGTATCAGGATTATACCTAGACCGAGATGATCCTTTAAGGTCATAAAGCCTTGTAACATTACGCCTGAAGAGAAGATTTTCCATCACCAACATGTCCATTTTGGATTCCTTCCCTCCTTTAAGGTGCTTTGATGAAACCTTAAAAACAATGACCCCAGAAGAAAATTTAAACTCAAAAATCAAGGTATCACAAAATAAGAAAAGTGTAATTTAGTCGGAACTCTAATTCAGTAAAAACTGAAACAGAACAAAGCATGCAAAATTGAAAATCTTCTCGTCCTGATGCACTCAAGCCACTCCTTTCCAAGATTTCAAGTGATAACATAGCATAATTTGACACAAATAATTACAACAGTAATACTAAATAAAATAATACCTGGTATATGCCCAATATCTTGGCCAGGCAAGTTGGGCTTCCTGTATTGATTGACTCAGACAAATATTTGAAATAAGCTGGTCCAAACTTAACAAATGATTCTAATTCTGTCTTTGTAACTTGTTTGATGATAAACCGTTCATCTAAAGTTTTTGCAAAGAAGACATTGCTCTTGCCACCTTGGGCACCCCACTTCTTACAACGACTGAGAGACCGTACAAAATCTAGCTCAGAAGGGCAGCAAGTCCTCCTCAAGCTCTCAAACCGCTTTGCATAATAACAAGTTACGGAATACTTCACCTTCCCAAGGGGACCATCATCTGTAAAAGAAACCCTAGCATGCAGATCTTTTGTATACAAGAGAGGGTCAGAAACCAGGGAGCCTGACCCAGACAAAGACAAGATACTATCATCACCAGATCCAAAACTTCTGTAAGCCTCAGATGATACATCACTAAAAGAATTAAGTGAGAGTAGATTTACTGAATCAAAAAGTGACGATGAAACTGCAGAATCTGCAGCATCTTTTGGTCTCTCCACCTCAGACATCTGTGAATGATAATCTGATGAGACAAGTGCATACGCTATAATACTAGTGGGCTCATCATCATAAACAGGCACTACTGTATCATTAACACCAAGAGGAAGCAACAACCTGGCACCACTTTGCCTTTCCAACTCCATAAATGAAGATACATAAACTGGACTATGCTCGTTGATACTGAGCTTTCGAGGATTGAATGAAGAGTTCTTGTTAAATGAGCTGTAGAAATTTGGAAATGGCATGCTTGCCCAGCTCATTGACTTCTCCAGGCTTTCAAGTTTCTTAGCAGGCAAAGCAGGCTGAGGAGAACGAGTCACCTCCCCTTCACCACGATCACTAGCAAGAACTCCCATATCCAAATTTACTGCACCTGACACATCCACTGCAACTGACTCAGGAGCAGAGTAACCATTCTCCTTAGCATTCATGCTAGCTGGGCGACTATTACCAGTCCATGCTGCCTCAAGGGTGTCAGATAAATTTGTCATAATTGGCAATTCCCCTTCTGACTGGGCCCTTTGTACTACTTTTCCAGATTCAGGAGAATCAGATTTCTCACTGGTATTTATACTAGAAGAAACAGAAGGTTCAGCCTCCTTCCTGTTATTAAAATCCTCGCCTATGCCCTTTTCTGGGTGATCTCCACCTGATTTGTCAATTACACCAGCATTGCCTCCTTGATTCATTTTTATGTTAGGCTTGGTCTCAACTAGGGCAGATTCGCAACTATTGAAGGATTTACTTGGTTTGGGACTGACATTCATCTCAAGAAGCTTTTCCATAGAATTTACAGGCTTCAACCCAAGTTTAGGGATGGGGCTGCTCATAACTTCCTGGATATTATTGTTAATTGAACCGCATAAATGTATCAGTCGTTGGTCCCAAACATAGGACAGAAAGAGTATTTGCCTCCGTAACTTATTCATCTCAAGAATGTCAATAACAGGTTGGCCAGCTTTAAGCTCCTTACAAAGTGCTTCCTGTAAAGATTCCTAAGGGAACAGTAAACAGATTAAAACCAGACAGCATGTCAGACTGATTTATGCATAAAAGAAAGAGGAAATAACACAGGATTAAACTTCTGAACAGGTAACTGGTAAAATCTGACAGCAACTGCTGCTCATAAGGGAAGGGGAGAGTGGGCAGATGGTGCATATAAAAGCAACTACCTGAAGTTCTTCTCTATCCTTTTGAAGCATTGCTTCCAATTCCTCAATACAGATGTTTCTTTCAGGTGCCTTAATGCCAAAATCTTGGGACCCTGGGCCTGATGGTTTCTCTGAGATCTTTCGAAGAGCATTGTACATTTCAGTAAATAGAAATTCTGCCCTGTTACTCACCTGCAAACCAAAATTAATGGTATTGTAGGTATTATCTTATTCAAAAATGACTTTAAGAACTTGAACAGGGATTTATGATATTCAAACCTCATTTGCTTCACATTGTATCCACTCCTGATTATCATAAGTAAATTCCAGTTTTGAAGGTGGAAGATATACGGAATGAACATCAATGGAGGCATATCGAAAACAAGCAACCATTCTCCCGAAACTGCACACGGTAAAACAGTACAATAAGAGGACACTTCACTTGATCATATCAAAACATCTTTTCCATTTTTTAATTTATATTCCATACCACTAATGAAACTACCCTTTGCATCCCTTAATGACCAAAAACTCTCCTTATCCAGAAGGTACTAGCTGATGCAGGGAGTTTACCTTAGGACATCAAACCATTAGGCTTATCTTGAGGCAAAAACCACTAGGCCAAGTTCAGGTCACACGTGTACAAAGGCATATGCCCTTATCAGTGCTCAAACTACATAATGAACTTGTTTTCCTGATCACTTTCTGACCAATAAACTATACTGTGTAAGAACAGCATTATAGCAACAAGGAGACTCAAGAACTAATACAGGCATAAGAATGTAGCCAGGCTACCTGGATGAATCCACTGATGAGTAACAAATTTCAGAAACCAACTTATGCCAACAATCTATATTCCAAACTCCCAAACAGAGCACAATCATGCAATTCAGAGTATATATTTTTTGGGGAAATAAGTCAATGCATTTTCCGTTTTGCAAAAATAAAATACATGTAGATGAACACACATCTGGAGTTGGGTGACTTGTGTTGTGCTATCCCTAGGACTTTTATACTAAGTAAACATAAACCACAAGAGAACCAAATAAATCAGCCACCTTCCCCTCTGATTAAAGCATAGCTCATGCTTTTTGACCATGGGCTTCAGAAATACATAGTTAACCCAGAACCACCAAAATGACACAAATAAATAACATTCAATCAATGGTTCACAGAGAAAGCAAATTGATTGCTTATAGATTAGATAGAAATCATATGAACAGACTAAACAGAAGAAAAAGACCACTCTTCCAGAAGCATCATCTTTGCTAGTGATCACTCTATTCAAAACAGTAATATTTACTCTTTAATATACGCAATACTTCTTATTTCTTAAGTAAAAACTTACCCATAGAATCGAAGACAATCTCTGTGAAGGGAATGACCACAGCTTGCAACTCTGCTAGCAGCTGCATGGTTAGAAAAGCTCAGCTCCAAAAATTTCCCAAAGGATAAACCCCAAGCAGCATCGGACATTACAACTCTTCGAGTGGCTGGAGGGAACCCATTGGTCCGAGGGCATTTCAAGCACCTATGCCACATCCAAATCTTGCCTTCCCGCTCTCCGGGTAAGGGAGGCTCTGACAGCTTCTTAACAGATATTGTCAGGCTACCTTGCCGATGAGTATAACAATGAACATGTGCCTCAGACGGCATCTCACATGAACGACAATGGAAGCTCTGATAAGAAGAATAATAAAGTTGTAGTAATGAGAAGAAAAGAGTAGGATAAGTTCTATACATGAAATAACAGCGATAACAATCACCTGATCAAACAGATTATCTCGTAAAAATCGCCCCAAAGGCTTATCAAAGCTCCCATAGTACTTGATTCGAAAGAGAAGGGATCGTTCACACACAGATCCCTTCCACACACAACGTGTTGATAAAGACACCAAAATGCTCTGGTGGTCTGAAGGTGAAAGAGGAAACTCTTCCTTCGAGGACCCCATCTCTTCAGATCTGTTGCTAACCTCTTGCTTTGAGGATTGCAACTCTGTGCTGCCCAGATGATTGGCAGCTATCACACTGCTGCCATCAGCATGATTACTGCCACCAGGATCATCACATTGCTCTGCTGCTTCTGATAATCTTTGACAAAGAGAAATAAATGGGTCACTCATTATAGCTTCTCCATTGCTAGTTGTTTTAGTTCGAAGAGATTCTTTAGGATCCACCCATTGTCCTTACAAAATGCATGACTTATGGAGGAAACACTGTTATAAGAGATATCATCCCTCAAAGCAGAGAGTGAATTCAAGGAAGCAATAGTTTCATCAGAGTCCAAGGCAGATTCCTTGGACGTAGTGTGAGGACCTTTTGACAAGCTAGATGAACTGACCCCTACAGATTGGCAAGGGTGGTCAATGTTGGCAGATGATGAGCTATCTGAGATGACAACTTCGTTGGATTTCTGAAAATTATTTATAGGTTGAGAAGCCACAGGCTTCCCAGAGGATGGGACGGTAAAACCAGGTATGGTGGAAATAGACCTGTCAATACTTGATGGTTTATTGGGTAAGGCAACATTTATAGGAGACTTTAAAGGGAGCTCCGGAAGTGTAGCACCTTCATCAGCAAGAAATGATGTTTCGAGAGCCAAGTGATAAGCTGCAAAAACTCCATATTGGACTACATGTTTTACCTTTTTCAGTTCATCTCCATTGGCACCCTTGAGCAAAATCTGAAACAAAAGTAAGCATTGGACCGACCTTAGCACCAAACATCTTTACCTTGGAAAATATATTACAAAGATCAAGAAATGTACTTGCCATATAAGTGGCATGACGTGACCCACTATAGCTTTATGCAGTCACACTATATGTATCTAAGCATCCTAAGTTGCAAACCAACCTGATTGTGAACAATAAATTTAATCCTGAAATTGTGCATCACAAAGAGCACCTAAGTGGGCTATTGCTGTCACATGGTGCTCTAATTGAGAGCTGCAAAAAATGGTCTGGAGGAAGTGAATATTAAAAGGCATGTTGAGGTGGCAGAATTATGGAGAAATAGCAGATGGGTTCTCCCACCTGAAAGCGATAGGACACAAAAATGATGCCAGATGGCCAGAGCATCCCTTTTTCATATTAACAGAGGAAGGTAATTTGTCATCTATGATAAAGGGAATTGCTCTATTGGAAGAGCTTGAGGGTGGTTAAAATAAGTATTGAGGCCATTTCTTGGCACAAAACTTTTAGATGAAAAGCAGGTTGTCCCCCAAAAAGTGTTGCTTGCTTTGAAGTGTGGAGTGCAAACTAAGATCATATAAAATAAACGCATGATAGGGAGAAGAAATGTAAGTTATCGATCGGATGAAGCTAACTGCATCAGCTCTTTCTCAGATTGCAGTTACTCCAGGTAGATTTGGCCAAGTATTCTACGAAAAAGACACAGTAGTAGGCAAGTCTAAAGCTAGAAAATGGTAGTTAATTGGAAGATTGAAATTCTTAACATGATTGTAAAGCTCCGTAGACAGTAAGAACTACTTCGGCTACAGCTGTGTACAACATGGATGGAAAGGAACACCAGTGTTCATCAAAGGGCAAAATGACTGCTCCGAAATGTTAACTGAAAGAATTGCAGGTATTCACATGCACTTAAAAGACGTTAAAATAGTGGACTTGGGGGTTAGGTGGCAAATGAATGTTGAGTATACTTCCATGATTGCTCACTATTTTTACAAAAGCTGGCCTCTTTACCCTTTTCTTAAGTTTAGCCTGAAGGTTGTTTTAGAATTTTTTGAGTTTCGATTAAGGTGTTTGCGTTGCAGAGCATGTTGTGTCTTTAATGCATCTTCAATTACCAAGAACATCATAAATAAACTATAGCCTAGGTAAAATATATAAACAATAGCCCTACTTTCATGCAAAAGTTTAGATGACTAAAATGTTAGTATAATCACAAGTTATACAGGAAAGATTTTCCAAAACACAAACAGATTTCGTATCTCAGCACTAGGGCAGATATTTGTGCCAGGTAAACTGAAAGGACTTACAGTATAACCCAGAGGCTTTGGGCAACCCTCAAAAAACATTAGAGTCTTTGTCAATTTCTTCCCACCTTGACCAGCACTTCCATGCTCCTCAAGAAATTTCTCCACATGGAACACATCGCAGTACCCCAGCTTCGGTGATGTTAGATGATCAATGGATGGAACTATCTGAGCACCAGTGCAGCGGGCTATACGCTCTAAGAGTGGCCTCTTAATATTGAGAACAAGTGATATGTCATTGGAAAGAAGGTACTCTTGAGCATACCGTGACACAGATTTTTCCACCAAGAGAACATTAGGATGATGTGCATCGATTTTAGCAACTGCCATCTTCAAATGGTCCATTTCCTGAAAAAGAGGGTAAGCTCATAAAAGCAAATATTAGCGTTAACTGCTTCATGTTCTAGCAGGTGGGACCAAAGGAATATTTCCTGGCTTTGACCCTTATTAGGAATCTAGGGTTAATAAACAAACCAAAATTGAAGGAAAGAGCCAAAAATACAAACCTGCTGCAACAATGTATCAAAACTTGACAAGTGGTTAGAAATACGCTGATATTCCAGAGCTCCTCCAAGGATTAGAAAACGAGGTTTATCTTTTTTTGATGACATTCGACGATGGGCCACATTTTTCTTACAGACAACTCCTTTAACCACAGCACTAAAACAGTTGTTTAAAAAATCAGAACTCATCTGCATAACTAAATGGTAGATAGAAAGAAGAATATAAGAGCCACAGAACCTAGAAAAGCCTTCTTTTGGCAACATTTGCATTAATAATTAACTGTACTTTCTTTTCTATTAAGGCCAATATATATTAGGTGAGCGTTCGATGCTTCTTTGCTTGCTTAGTTATTTCAATTATCTTGATTCTTGTCACTATGTATTTTGGAATTAAAATATATATTAAATGTAAAATGTGAATTTTTAATAAAAATTATTTTAAAGATAAAATATGAAATTGATACCAATATAAAATTTTAATACGAATATTTTATGCTATAATTAATAATTCAATTTAATATAAATATTCAATATGACTAAACAATTCAATAATATAAATAATATAAAATGTGAAATTTAATTTAATAATATAAATAGTAGATATAAATAAAATTATTGCTATTTATCTTTAGTGATTTTTGTGGATAATTTTGATTTTTATTTGAGAGTAAAAGGTGAGAAGTAAAAGTTTAGGGGAAAATAAAAGTTTTGGGAATAAAAGTTTGAGTGAAAATAAATAGGGAGTAAAATTTTGGAAGGAAAATATAAAAAAAATTTGGGGAGGTGGGTTTGGGGTAGATGGGAGGTAGGATGGGAAGAGAGTAAAAGTTATTCGAGTTATTCAATTGAAAATCAATATATAACTACCGAATAACTTGATTAACTCGAATAATTGATTCGCTTAACTCGAAAGAAATACACAATCACTCTTAAGATTATTATCTATCAGTTGCCTCAGATAAACATTAAGAATCATTGCAAAAGTGTTCTGAATACTCGGCTACAGATGAGAGAAATTCACAAATGATGTCTGATCAGATATGTGAGGGATGTGATTGCCAAAGAACTTTAGACTTGTGTGCCACAAGAAAGTCAAAGAACTAGGATCAGTGCTCATCACACTAGGAAAAACATATGAACCATTTAATATTTTGGAAAATAATCAAACTTTAACACATATATTATATAGATACTGGAAGTAAATTCAAACAATATAATAAATATCTTCAAGACCTAATGAGTCAGCTCATGCCATGAAACATAGTTAACTCTCTGAATTCAATAATTGAATCTATTACTAACAAAAAACTTTCTAAAGGTGCTCAAACAGGTGAAATTGCATCGTTTTCACAGAACAATTAACAAATTTTCAAATTGAGTTCAGTGATATTACCTTTCACAGCGACGACCAGAAGCTATGCATTTAACTTTCACATATCCTCCTGGATCCATTCCTCCTCCCTTACTTGTATCTGGCTTCAGAAGTGTTGCGGCTTCCCATGACAAAGATGTGATTATATCCAACCAACTCTCTCCACCATCCTCGTCACCCACATGGATGTTTTCAACCTGCAAAAGCTGAGATACCAAAGCCCTAAAATGCCCTTCCACCACATTTTTCATGGCTTGTCTATGCTCCTCACCAGACTTAACCCTACTACGATACTCCCCACTTCCAAAGCTATTTGAAGGGCGTAAATATCCCCACTCCCCTGTAGCACCCTCATCATCGTCCTCATCGTCAAATAGAGCAGCTTCTCTCTCGTCCTCTTCATCTTCAGCTTCTGGAAGGAGCCACAGTTGCCCATTGTTCTCAAAATCAACAGGCTCAGCATCTGTACCATCCACATAATAAGCAAGAGCTTCATCCTGATCAGTGTTTTCTTGCTCATTTACTTCTTCAAATTTCTTAATTCCATCCACACTTTGTTTTGAGTCACTCAAATGTTTTGAGTCAATGCCCTCGCCATCAGGATGCACTTTATCTGCTTCATAAACACAGCCAATTTTGTCGATATTGATAGCATTAGAATACTCCTCAGCAAGAGCATAATGCCTACATTCTGAATTTGAACGATATGCACCATAACCACCATCTTCGTCATCACTCCTGAAACCAGCAGTTAAGAAAGTAATAAGTATTGAGCAATAGCTCAAAATCATCATAAAATAAAAGCACAATAACTCAAGATTATGTATTCCAGTCAAGGCAGGCTGTGTTATTCGAACATGAATTGAAAAGGTAACGCAAAAGCATGGAGCAAATAAGCAATGGTTCGTGTAGGCACAACCTAAATCGTAAAGAATGAATTGCTCAAACCCTCACCCCTCTCAACAAGCATTGGGTAAAAACATATGCAAAGGCATGTCAAATTAAAGGGTGACATAGGTAAAAAGAACACTTTATGCTGACTCAAAAATATGTTAGCAGGGGGGAAGGTACCTGTAACTACAAAGACCAAAATGGTTTGAAGAATCCACCATGGCTGAACTTGGATTTGTGCTCATCCCAGATGTCTCATTGTTTTGTTCAGTGGGTGCATTCATCTGGGCAGATTCACAAGGACTAAGACCAGAATTATAGTTCACACGGTGGTATGGCCCAGTTGAATACAAAGTAGAACCAACAGTGCTGCTACCACTATTACAGGTGCAGCTGGACTTGGTACTGAACAAGCTTGTCGCAGATGGTGATGGACTGAGAGCAGGACTAGGTGCCTTGGTCTCGCTATCAACAGCTGCTATGCCCTGCTCCCATTGCTTGAAGCAATAATTGCATACTCTAATCCTTTCCCAATCTTCCCGACCAGTCCTTGGCTCAACAGATGGGGCAGGAACTGAGTTTGGTGTACACTTGGCACAAAAAACTCGGCCACAAATTCGACAATGATGCCTACGATTAAATACTGTAAATTGGGAATCACACTCGTAGCATACCCTACAACTATGATCAGGCATCCAAAAATCCTTTGACACATTCGGTGGGTCAGTCCTCCAAGGTATCCACGACTTAACTATATCAACCAGGTCAGATAGTTTGTTGTCAGGGGAGCCCATCGACAACTATTCCATCTGATCCCAGTCATCATACTTCATTCATTTCCACACTCACAACCACAACCACAGGAGTTGACTACCCCCAATACCTGGCCATATTAAAACCTCAAACAAATTAGAAAGATTAAACAAGTTCTAACCGTAACCACAACTCTAAAACTTATAAATCTAAACAAAAAGGGGAACCACTTGATCAACTAATTTGCAATTACATCAAAAGCGTTACACTAATTATACGTTTTCAAAAGAAAATCAAATTACCTGAAATACTAGCACTTCAAAGTTCAAATTCCAACATCCAAAAGCCCTAATACAATCTCTTGCTCCTTTTTTCCCCCTTCGTCAGTTACACTGACAACTTCTCTTCACTGCTCGATCCAATAAACAAAGAAATCCAACAATCAATGAACTGGCACTTATAAACCCTAAAATACAAATTAATCAGCTACCTCTCAGTAAGACCGATTTAAAAAAGGGAAAAAAAAAAAAGAACCATATAATCGGATTAAAACTCCAATTGGATCTTCTAGCACCGAAAAATCCCATCAATAAAACTAAATTGCTCGTTTAATTGTTCAAAGCTCAATTAACACGTCAAGCACTTGTATAACAAGGGAACTTACATTGGAACTGCAGAAAGAGAAGAATCGAGATAAAAAATGGTTCGCCGCCAGACTTAAATTTCGCTGCAAAATATGACGGCGCTGATGAAATTAAACTGAAATATACACGATTTAATTTTCCAAAAATAAACAAAATAATATGAATTTTAAACAAAAAGATTCATAATATTTGAATATACCTTCTTATTTTCTTCTTCGATTAACGTCTTTTTACTTTCTTTTCTCTGAAAGTCTGCTTTTTGATGTGTCCATCTCCTCGTTTATTTGATTTTTTTAAGTATTTTTAGATTTTAACTTTTTCTTGATTAATTTTCATAAATACAAACTGTCCTTTTCTTTTTAGTTGAATGGTATTACATTTTATTATAATTTTTTTCTTACAAGATGTTTTAGATTTTTGTTCTTTTCTTATTATAATCCGTGTAATAAATTTTCGTCAAATTATTATAAATTAATTTAAATAATATTACCACGAAATCTGGAAAATGTAGAAAATGTTTTCAAATAATATTATATTAAATTTTATACTATTGTTTTATTATTAACAAATTATTTAATTTAGGTAAAAGCCCTTAAACTTTTTAAAAAGAACAATTAAGTCCCGCTTTTTTCACTTAGTTGAGTATTTTTGTCAAAATATATCAAAAAGGTCATTTGGCCATTAACTTTAACAATAGACCGTTAAAGCTATTCGTATCACAATCACGCGTGATATGTAATAAAAATATTAAAATTAATTAAATTTTAATAAAAATATTTAAAATTATAAAATCATAAAATATAAAAATAGTAATTTTTATAAAAATCATAAAAAATATAAAATATATCAAAATGCCCTTTTAACTATTAACTTTAATCGTTAATCGTTAAAGTTAATAACCTCAATTTTTTTAGTTAAAGCCATCACATATCGCAACACAACAGAATACGTGGCGAAAAATAATAAAAATAAAAATCAATAAAAGTTTTAGAAAAATTATAAAATATTTTTTTGGTACGATAATTTTTTTATTTTTTAAGAATTTTATATTTTTACATTTTATAACTTTCTTACGACTTTATGAAATTTTATATTTTTTCTATATTTCTATATATTTTGTTTGATTTTTATAAAATTTTACAATTTTTATAATTTTTACGACTTTTATAAAAATTAGTTTTAATAAATTTTAAGTTTTTTATTTTTATTAAAATTTAATAATTTTTGTAACTTTTATTTATTTTTATTATTTTTTGCCACATGTAACCCGTGGTTGTGACACGTGGTGGCTTTAATTGAAAAAAATTAGGGCGGTTAACTTCAACAGTCAATTTTGTTAAAGTTAACGGTCAAATGGCTTTTTTGATTCATTTTTACAGTTCAAGTACCCAATTGAGTGAAAAAAAAAAAAAGAGCTTAATTACTTTTTTAAAAAGAGTTTAAAAGTTTTTTTAATGCATTTTAAAGGTTCAAGTACTCAATTAAGTAAAAAAAAACAAGAGACTTAATTACTCTTTTAATTTAATTTAATGTAAATCCTTTCTCTAAAATAATTTTTAAAATGATTTTCCGTGTTTAACTTTGAATATATTTTAGTTTTAATTTAATTATGTGTTATGCATAATGTGAAATTTAAATTTGAATGATTACAATTTTTTATCAATTTAATCATTATTTTTAAAATAAATTTGACCTTTGACTTTTTAAAAGAAAAATTTGACTTTTGACTTTTTAAAAAATCAAATTTTTCTTTCTTAACGATAATTAAAATATTAAAATATTAAACACGACAGTTCACATAGTAATCCACATACCTAGACTTTATTTTAAAATTTTTAAATTTTTATGAACTTTTATAATTTTTTACTTTTTTTAATACTTTTATATTTTTAAATTATTTATTGATATAGCATATAAGTCAAATAGTATTATGTTAGTATGAAATATCGTAGACTGTCATGAGTTATCACACCATCATCGTTTAATCAACATTTCCATTAAAAAGGTGATTTGATTATTTTTAAAAGATAGGCAGTTAAATTTAGCTAAAAATAAAAATAATAAGAGTCAAACTAAAAAAGTATAAACATTAAGGACTAAATTTGATATATACATATATTTTATACTGGTTTAATTCTATTAATAATTATTCACTTTTATTATTTTTGTACCTAAATTGTAATTTGACACTTCTTTAATTCATTTTAAAATCTTTCACCATATCAAGTCACGTGTTTAGGTATAAATATGTGGTAATTTGCCAAAAAAGCCCTAAAATTTCAAAAATTATTTAAATGGGCGGTTTGTAGAAAATTTACGGGAAAGGGCCATTTCCCCAAAAACACGTCCACATCGGTAGCGTTTTTGGGAAATCTGACCTAAAAAGCTACAGGTAGGCTTTTGTCCACCTCGGCAAAAAACTCGTCCACGTGGCGCTTTTTTTTGAGGTGGACAAAAATCAAGGCGCTTTTAGCAAGAATTCATCATATTTTTTTGACCGTTGGCTCCCCACAGTCGAAAAAAGTATAAAAGCCCCCACCCTTTATTTTTTCACATTTCAATCCTTTCTCAATATTCTCTCAATATTCTCTCAATTTTCTCTCAATTTTCTCTCAAGGTCCTTGAAATTTACTCTCAAATTTCAAAATAGTCCATTACTATTTATGAAAAAGCCCTTTTATTTTTTAATATATCTTTTTGGAAAATTTTAAAATTTTTTATCGGATTACAATGGTCGGGAATTACGTCGCTTTCAGGCGACAAGCACATTTCAGTCGAGCAAATGAAAATGGTAAGTTTTAATTTTAATTTTTCAATATAATTTAATTTTTTTCAATTATGCAATTTTAATTAATTGTTAATTTTATATTTTTTAAATAGTCGTAAATCGGGTGTTGGAATGTTATATTCAAGAACATGCATGGTCCCCATCACCCTTGATCAAGAATTACCTGCGGAAGTGGGTTTTTGCACGTGGCCCACGATAGGTAGGGGTTCGAGTTGGAGTCGCCTTTGATCGTAGCGTTGATTGAGAGGTGGAGACCCGAGGCCCACACTTTCCATTTGCCATGCGAGAGAGTGTACCATCACTCTAGAAGATGTGCAATTGCGGTTGGGATTCTGGGTGATGAATTCGGTAGTCCTTGGGTCCGTAACATCTACCGATTGGATGGCCGTGCGCTACGAGCTTCGGGTGCCATTCCGGATAGAATTCAAGGAGCTCGGATCGATATAGCCGTTACGAGGCGTATTCCGGAGTGAACGAGGTTCAACCAAGTAGAAAGAATCGCTATGCTCGGGCATACATTCTTCAAATAATCGGAGGCTATCGATTGGGACCTCTAGAAACCTCGTCCACGGAGATGGCTCTCGAAACTTGTTGATTTCGAGCAGCGGTGAATTGAGTGGGGTCTGCCGTCTTGTCGAGGTTGTGCAGGAGATGTCTTGAGCGCACGCAATGAGTAAAACAAAATTGGAGGTTGCCTATCATTACTGCGGTCATGGGCATGGTTAGATTTCCATTTTACGCCTCGACTCGACCACCCATATTCATTCCCACCGATAACGAGGTAAATTTAATATTATATTTTACAAGTATTTATTAGATTTATAGTATAATTGCATGCTAAAAGTTTATTTAATTAGGTGGAACCATTCGTGAGTCATGTTGGAATACCTAACTCGCTTGAGGATATCTGGCTCCTATTGGACCAAAGGTCGGAATCACAAGTAAGTTTCAATTTTGTTATTATAATTTAGTATTTCAGTATGTAGTGTCTAATATTAGGTATATAACTAATATTTTGGTAATGTTAATATAGTTTCAATGGACACCGTACTAGGATCTGAAAATTCAGGCAGTAATTCAGGAGGAGTTCCTCCAAAATCCGAACGGTTGGCATGTAAAGGTCCCATTGATCACCTACGCGACCGTGGAGATGCACCAGGCAGATATGGTTCTACGGTAATTTGGATTCCAAGAATGATCCTGTGCCACCGGAGGTGCTCGATGATGAGCACACAGTGGACTTACGGTAGCCGCACACGAATTGGCCAAGATTTTGGTCAAGTCATATCGAGACGATGGAAGAACCGGTATGACTATATACCGATCGAGGCCGATAGTCATTAGGAGTTAGCGTGCGTCTTGAGTACATGCTATGGTTTAAGATCCATGGCAAGCCGTATCTGTTGTCGAAAGAAGAAGCGGCGGAAACTTCAGCGAGCGAAGGGAGCGTTAGGCCCTTTAAATCCAAGGAGAAGGGTGATGAGGCGGGGCCATCATCGGTAGCAAACACGATCACCGGGCCCAAACAACGGTGCCTACATAGTCCTTTGGGCCCATCAGTTCAACCGACAACACCGATATCGCAACATCTACCGCTCATGCCAAGTCGTACCCTTCCCTTTTATGTATCCTCCTAACCCATATATGTTTCAGTTTCTAGTCCTAGCCAGATTGAGTGCATGGCGGGTTTGAGTCCATTCCGACTACTTTGTTGGCCACCGATGGTGAGGCCGACGTCGCATGTGGGTTCGGAGGAGGCGCCGTCGGGAACACTTCTTCTCGCCAGCTCCTTCTCCTTTCGGGATGCGATCACCTGCCGTGGTTTATGCAAACACCTCCGGTCATTATTTTATCGAGTAGGTCACCATCGCAACATCCGAACTGTGCCCACCGCCGTGAAACCCGATTCCTGTCCAAGGTTCCACGACCCCACCGAAGCGGAAGAAGGAGGAATCCGGTAGCGTAACGATCATGCGCCGTGTGGCATTTGGTTCCCACCCCAGATCAAGACTAAACCCTAAACCCCCTAATTTGAGTAATTGTAAATTAATTTATAATTTGAGTTTAATTTTTTTTGTAATTAAGGTTTAATTTTTTGTAATTAAGTTGTAATATATTTAATAAAATTTGAGTTTATTTTTTTATTGTAATTTAATTTTTTTAATTTATTCAATTTTAATAATTTTGACAAAATAGAATTGGTTTAATTTTTTTCTTGTAATTAAGTTTTAATATATTTAATTTTAACTTTTTCTTTATAATTAAATTTTTTAATTTATTTTAATTTTTTAATAAAATAAAAGTTATTGTACAAAAGTTCAACGTTTTCCTCTAAAAAATAGATATTACATAGCCAATATGAGACAAAGACCTAACAACACGGTCAACTATTCCGATTTGGACACGAGCGAGATGTATGGTCTTAGTTCCTACACCATTCGCAGGTAGACTTTGGTTGCTTGTTTCTCGAATATCCATATTATTGCGTATTCTAGTCGAGCAAGGTCAACCTTTTGGTTTTCGCCTCAATTGTCTATCCAAACCTTGACTTATACTTGCAAGCGATACCGATGGCCACTTACGTTCATCCGGGATGGTGGGAATACGTGTCTCCACACGTTGTACATGTTTTCTAATTTATACACTTTGTCGACATATCTCATTGGATCAAGACGAGATTACATCAAGTCGCAATTACATGGGCGCATGGGTAACGGCGCATCAAATATCCCATTGCTTGTGTCCTATTTGTCAAATGTACACGATAATGGCCGCCAACAATACCTTGGTTCGGTCTATCAAACTCCGTGACACGAAACCATAGGTTATCGCGATCGTGACACACTGTGTGTATGGTGTTCGCCATGCCTTCCCACTGTTTATTTCTTGCAAGACCTTCGGGCTCCATACATGGCCTCCTTGCATCTGCCCTCTATAACTCGCTGCTCTCTTCAGAAATAGTGCCGCTAACCGAAAATATATCTCTCGCATAATTGATGTAATCGGCAGATGACGGGTTACTTTCAGAACAGAATTTATGCATTCGGCCAGGTTTGTGGTCATATGCCCATATTGTAGGCCACAGTCATATGCTTGTGTCCACTATTTAAAAGGAATATTGTACAGGTACCTTGCGCCTTCGACGTTATCTGAGTGCAAACTGTCCAGCATCTCGTGAAAACGGTCTTTATTGATCTCATACCCTGCCAATATACGTTGATAGCGAATATTACATACCACTCTTCAATTGAAAATAAATTGAATATTACAAGCGAAATTATATCAATAGACATTTCATACCCATATCGGTCACTTATCGCTTTCGCTTTTTAGATCGATGTTGCCCATAGTAGTTGGATGAAACATGCCTCGTGCAATATCGATGGTGTGTACGATGCCACATGCTTCCTGGCGTTCTATTGCCACAAGTATTACAGGCCCCGATCCGATATAACGATATGTCGGGTTGGGGCAAACATGCCTCCTTAACCTAGATAGGAAGAAGTCCTACCATCACCGACTCTCGGTGTTATTATGAACTAATCGGAAGGATTCTCCACAACCGCCTTATGCCACGGCAAAGAATAACCGATCGTATATCTATCATACATAAAGGTACCGTCAATTTGTACCAATGGCTTGCGAGATTTAAAGGCATCTCGGCATTGCTTAAATGTCCGTAACGGACGCTTGAACACCGCGATCCACGAGCGTACGATCGTTGTAGACGCAGTTCCGTTTCAAGGTCTCGTCTTCGCTGGGACATATCTCTCAAAGATCGACACTCTCGCCACACTTCATTATATGAAGTGTCCCACCCACCATGTAACTTTTCTAACGCATACGCTTGGTTATCCAAGCCTTCAGAAGAGGCGTGTACCCCAATTGGCTACGAATCGCGCCAATTAAAGCCGACACCGTAGTCTTGGGATCGGCCTTCACCGTCGGCATTATTAGTTCACCAACATATCCGAATCCATCTTCGGATGATCTTGTGTTACACCACAACGAAGCACGTTAAACAATGCAACATTACATATTATTATCGTTATTCAAATCAATGAACACATGTGGTCTGCAGGGAAGACATGTATGTCGACCTTTGTACTTTTTTATCTCCCACAACCCTGTCCTTTTCCTCAACGACGCCATGATTTTCCATGAACATGTTCCATCTTGCACTGCACACTTCACCTCGAACTTATCGAGCTTTGATTTAACCACCTTGTAGTTAACTCTGTTCGTAATGCTGAACTGTTTCAATGCAGCAAGAAAAGTATTCTTGTTGGAAAAATGGTTACCCACTTCTAATAGGTACAATTGGAATAGGCTCCGGTTCAAAAAATAATCCAACTTCTGCACCGTCGGGCCCTTCCTCCCGCGGTAGATCCACATCGGATTCATCGCCCGACCCTCCATAACCTGCAACAAACGAGGGTCCCTAGTCGGTGGATGTCGTCGGGAGTACATCATCCCTCCTTAAACATCTTTCGTAAAGATTTCAATCGTATGTGGATTGCCAACCACTAGAAGTTGACGACGTCCCCCAATACGTATTTCTATCATCGGACTTGAATGACGGATATGCATGTCCCATCCACCAACCGAAAGTGTCGTGCGGGGTTATGTTTTCCATACTACTACCGCACAGGCACTTTTGTGTTTTGCCTCCTACTTACAGTGTCGGCTTGGGTCGTGTATTCCCCTCGAACGGCAGTAGATGTCGAGGTCGCAGAAAGATCACTTGGAGATGAAAATTCTACATATACCTCAATATAGGGTGATCCACTGGCAAGATGAGTCTCCACCATTGCCCCAAAGCTCCGAGCACCTTTGATGTCGAATGACTCATATCTCATCGGATCAACCGAGGCGCAAAATTTATACTTAATACATTGAAATTTCATTGGCGTTGTTCTAAATATTTTACGCTTAATTCTTTTGCGAAGTTTTACTAAATCGATATTCCGATTAAAACTTCGATCATATTGTATTTTCCGATAAAAAACAACGCTATTTTTGATTGTCACGAACTTCACCGTCGTAGTAAATAATGATTAATACGTTCACTCATTTTCAATTTTTTCCTTTTGCCTCAATTCCTTATGCAACCTCGTAATAAAATTTGACCGATTTATAGCCTAATTTTGCCGGAGATCATCAGAGTAAAAGCGCGCCCACGTAGGGCGCTTTTTCAATCTTATCTTGACGATGCACCACCTTGGAAGTATTTTTGGCCATTGTTTGTTGAAACGTCTCTCAAAATTATTTTGCAGGAGACTCATCATGTAAAAAGCGCGTCCACGTGGGAGCGCTTTTCAATCTATGTTGACAAATGCACCTACTTTGGAAGCATTTTTGGCCACTATTTGTTCGTAAACGTCTCCTCAAATTTATTTTACCGGAGACTATTGTAGTAAAAGCGCGTCTACGTGAGAGCGCTTTTCAAAGACGATCTTGACGGTCAATACCGCTAAGTTGCGTTTTTGCCACCATTTGTTCGTAAATGTCTCATCGTAATTATTTTGCCGGAGACTATTGGGCCTAAAACTTCAAAAATAATTTCATAGGAAATTTCCCCAAAACGCATCCACGTCGGTAGCGTTTTGAGGAAATCGACTTAAAGCGCTACCGAGGCGTTTTTGTCCATCTCGGAAAAGCGTGCCTACGTGGACGCGTTTTTCTTTGAGTGGACAAAACGCCTCCCTGTGCCCGGCTTAGGTCGATTTCAAAAACGCTTGACATGGATGCGTTTTTGGGGAAATGGCCATTCGTAAATTTTCTACAAACCGCCCATTTAGTAATTTTGAAATTTTAGGGCTTTTTGGTAAATTACCCTATAAATATATTATGACGTTTTGTGTTGGTTTAATTATCATTATAATTATTTAAATATATATTATTTGAGATTGTACATATAAATACAATTACACAATATAAAAAATTAATTTAATTTAATTTAAAATCTTTCACTAAATTAACATCTTTCACTAGGTATATTTGTGTGATGAAGAATAAATTAAATAAATTTTGCATTAAAATATTCTATTTTAAATTTTTATTATAATATAAATGAATTCATTCTTTAAAAATAAAATATACAAATTTCATACTTTTATTAATTTTAATTTAAAATTAAAAATAATATACTTGAGTAATTCAATATTTAAAAAATTACAAATTAATTGTAAAATATAAAATTATGTTTTTTTTGTTGTGGTGAGAGATGTTTGACGAATGACGATAAGTAGGAGCTCATGATGAGATTTGAGTCGAAATCATTTTTTGAAAGGTCGAATTTTGTTTTAAAAAAATTAAAATGGGAGTCGTCACTAATCTTTTTTAATACGGTGTGATCGAATCACCTCGCAATTTTATCGTTTTAATAAATAGTCTTGATTTACTAAAATAACGATTTTGGTCTACATAATTTAGGAAAACGGGTTTGGGAGTCGGTTATGCACGAGGAAGGATTAACACCATCGAAACACCCAAAATTGGTACTTAATTGATTAATTAATGTCTTGGTATCGAAAGTTGAAAACTTGGAAAGAGTCTAAAATACGATCCCTCTTTGTATTTATGTTAATTTTACTTAAAAATTATTTGAGTAAATCGAAACGTATGTTAAAGACCCTCTCATCTCGAGGTAATAAAATGTCACATCCCGTAAGTTAGGACACAACACCTCGAATCCTTGATAATAAGCTTGCCTTTTATTTTTTATCTAAAACTCATGTATTTTAATTTTAAAAGGATGTTAGGTTATTTAGGTTCAACGAGAAAAACCGAAACTCAGTAAGTTAAGGTACGACTTCTCGAATTTCTAAATACGGAACATTGCCTTATTTTGAAAATTTCTCTTTTTTTGAATAATAACAAATATAATATTTAAACGATGCGTATTTCTCTTATTCGGGTATAATATAAAACGCATTGATTATGCTTTGAATTATGTGGTAGTAATGATGAAATAATATAAAATGGTTATACAGAATAATATGTAAAATAAATAAATAAGTGAATGTTATAATAAAATCATTATAATTATAGAATATTAATTAATGATATTAATAATAAAATAAATAAAGTAATAAAAGAAATAAAATGTGAGATGCCTCAATAAAGACGATAAAGAAATGATAAAGTAGTAAAAAATTGAAACATGAAGAGATATACATATAAAAAAAAAGTAAAATGTAAAAAATATAATAATCTTTGAATATAAAAAAAAAAAACAAGTGGTAAATAAATAAATAATAGTAGTGAGAAAATAATACGAACAACAAATATTTAAATAAAGAAAATATAAACATTAATTTTTTAACATATATAAAGAGTATAAGATAACAAATAGATAAATAAACACAACATATATATATATATATATATATATATATATTTATATAGGTTGAAATTAAATAATTAAATAACCAAGGGTTAGATTGCAATTTAAACAAAAACTTTGGGATAGATTTTAAAATAAAGAAAGGAAAGGAAACTTGGAGGGTTGAAATAAAATGCACGTAAAGGTGCAGGGACTAGATGGAAAATTATTCCCAGTCCTCAAAGTGCACCGTTTTAATGTGGACCAAAATGAAATAGAGATAAAATTATGCGGCAAAATTAAAAGAAAAAAAGAAGGGAAAAAAACTAAATTGTAACGCGTCGCAAAAGCGGAAGGATAGCACGCGCAAATAACCCATGCGCTAGAAAACATGCGGATCTAACCTTGCGGGTCGGGTCATCGGGTCGGATTCTGGGTTATTGTTAAAACGACGCTGTTTTGGTATCAGGAAATTAAACCTAAACGATGCCGTTATGACACGCTATAAAAGCAGAAATTTTAAGAATAAAAGTTCATTTGTTTCTCTTTTAAAAAAAATCTTTCTCTTCATTTTCTCTCTATGCATTGCTCAAGATCCGCCATCGGTAGTGAGCCATCGGTCATTACTAAACTGACTCTGCCATTACAGCAGCTCTGCCGCTTCCCGGTGGCGGAGATCGTAAAAAGGGCTTTTTATCCACATCCTCTCAGGAGATCTGGATTTGGGGTTAAAACCCTAGATTCTACTAAAGCTCAACAACAAAAGAAGAAGCTTTTGGTTTTACACCGATCTTCGTCGTGACGATAACAAAGGTAAAAACTCTTGTATTCTTCTCTCTTTATATATATATATATGATGTATTTGGAAAATAAATATGCGAAAAATAATCATTCGCTAAAAAACTAGAGTGTTTTTTTATATCTTTGGATTGAATGCTTTTTTTGGATCCTCTATTACATTGACATTCGGCTTTTTTTATAGTCGAATGTGTTACAATATATTTGAAACACCCCAAACCCGGCCACAAGCCCCAATAGGATCCGCATACTTAGGAAAAACCATTGAATCTTATTTGAATCTTTACTAAAATTTTTCGTGTTTTTGAAAGCAGTTGATTTGGTTGGGCTCAATTTTAAAAACATGTTGATTCGATTGTTAAAATATTTAATATTTATACTTAAGAAAATGGACTTTAACTTTGAATTAATAAAATCGTGTCATACTTAAATAATTAATAATGCATGCATACTAGTTCAAACTATGGCCTTATTACATCAAATCAAAATCTAAATTAAATCCAAAATACTTAAAAAAAAGATATTATCCGAGTTGAGCATGGCCACCACTTGAGCTCCTACCGGCCGGCCCATTCTTGAGTGTCACTGAAAAATAATCCCACAAAGGGGTGAGTCAAAGCAGACTCGATGTGTACAACCAACATAAGTCTCAATTAAATTCGGACATATCAAATCATACATAATAACATATATAATTAATGATGCAAACCAGAACCCAAACCTAAATAACCATCCGCTACACATCACATTACCAACCATCACACAGTGGGGACTACTAAGTCAACCCTCCATCCGCTACACATCATCGAAGGCGTCATTGCGCAGCTTAACGTGCTCATCGCCCTTATAATTTCGTGGCATAGCCACTAGATAATAATTCGTGACATAAGTCACCACATTCGATTACGTGACATAAGTCACCACATTCAAATTACGTGACATAAGTCACCACATTCAGAATATTGGGGTATGAAACCACCAATTCACTTCCCTTTACATATCACCCATATGCCCCATGTCAAACAAATCATGCAATATCATGCCTTATTTCACATTCTTATCTTGTCGGCATATGTGCCACAATAGATCATATTATACTCATAGTAGGAGGGTAAGCGACACGAGTACTTTGTACCTTTGCAAGATACTCTTAGCCACTAAATTACTTTTAAGTCCCCAAATTTTTAAAAATTTGAAAAAGTAAAAATATAATATTTAAAATAATTAAAAAATATATATCTAAATTTTTTTAAAATTAATAATATAAATTTAATAAATAAAATAAAATAAGAAATTAATATAAAAGCAAAAAAAGTTTCAGGAGGGTGGTGGCTCCATTTCAAATGGCACCACCAAAAAAGGGAAAATTACTTTTTAGGCCCTTAACTTTTTAAATACATGAAAAAGTAAAAAAAACAAAATTAAAAAAAAAACAAGCTGTAAAGGTGGTGGCGCCATTTCAAATGGCTCCACCAAAAATTAGAAAATTGTTTTAAAGGCCCTAATTTTTTAGATTTTACAGTATTTCCCTTGTATTTTATACAGGTGGAGCCATTCAAAATGGCTCCACCAAAAAATTATTTTTTAATCCCCTATGCTGACGTGGCAACTTGGTGGAGCCATTTAATTTGGCTCCACCTAAATTTACTGTAGCTTTTGGGTCATTTTGGTATTTAATTAAAAAGGTGGGTTATTTTGATAATTAATTAATTTTTTGGATTAGTTTAATAAAAAGGCCTAAAGAAATGATAAAGTAGTAAAAAAATTGAAACATGAAGAGATATACATATAAAAAAAAATAAAATGTAAAAAATATAACAATCTTTGAATATATAAAAAAAAGAAACAAGTGGTAAATAAATAAATAATAGTAGTGAGAAAATAATACGAACAACAAATATTTAAATAAAGAAAATATAAACATTAATTTTTTAACATATATAAAGAGTATAAGATAACAAATAGATAAATAAACACAACATATATATATATATATATATATATATATATATTTATATAGGTTGAAATTAAATAATTAAATAACCAAGGGTTAGATTGCAATTTAAACAAAAAACTTTGGGATAGATTTTAAAATAAAGAAAGGAAAGGGCAGCTTGGAGGGTTGAAATAAAACGCACGTAAAGGTGCAGGGACTAGATGGAAAATTATTCCCAGTCCTCAAAGTGCACCGTTTTAATGTGGACCAAAATGAAATAGAGATAAAATTATGCGGTAAAATTAAAAGAAAAAAAGAAGGAAAAAAAACTAAACTGTAACGCGTCGCAAAAGCGGAAGGATAGCACACGTAAATAACCCATGCGCTAGAAAACATGCGAATCTAACCTTGCGGGTCGAGTCATCGGGTCGGATTCTGGGTTATTGTTAAAACGACGCTGTTTTGGTATCAGGAAATTAAACCTAAACGATGTCATTATGACACGCTATAAAAGCAGAAATTTTAAGAATAAAAAGTCATTTGCTTCTCTTTAAAAAAAAAATCTTTCTCTTCATTTTCTCTCTATGCATTGCTCAAGATCCGGCCATCGGGCCGCCGTGAGCCATCGTCATGCCGCCACGCCGACAAACTCTGCAGCTCTGGTGGCGGAGATCGTAAAAGGGCTTTTTATCCTCATCCTCTAGGAGATCTGGATTTGGGGTTAAAAACCCCTAGATTCGGCCAAAGCTCAACAACAAAAGAAGAAGCTTTCGGTTTTTACACCGATCTTCGTCGTGACGATAACAAAGGTAAAAACTCTTGTATTCTTCTCTCTTTATATATATATATGATGTATTTGGAAAATAAATATGCAGAAAAATAATCAATCGCTAAAAAACTAGAGTATTTTTTTTTATATCTTTGGATTGAATGCTTTTTTTCGTATCCCTCTATTACATTGATATTCTGGCTTTTTTTATAGTCGAATGTGTTACCATATATTTGAAACACCTCAAACCCGTCCCACAAGCCCTGACCGGATCTCGCATACTTCTAGGAAAAACCATTCGAATCTTATTTGAATCTTTGCTAAAATTTTTCGTGTTTTTGAAAACAGTTGATTTGGGTTGGGCTCGAATTTTAAAACCCGTGTTGATTCGGTGTTAAAACATTTAATATTTATACTTAAGAAAAATGGACTTTAACTTTGAATTAATAAAAATCGTGTCATACTTAAATAATTAATAATGCATGCATACTAGTTCAAACTATGGCCTTATTACATCAAATCAAAACCTAAATTAAATCCAAAATACTTAAAAAAAAAAGATATTATCTGAGTTGAGCATGGCCACCACTTGAGCTCCTACCGACCCGGCCCATTACTGAATGTCACCGAAAAAATAATCCCACAAAGGGGTGAGTCAAACAGACTCAATGTGTACAACCAACATAAGTCTCAATTAAATTTAGACATATCAAATCATACACAATAACATATATAATTAATGATGCAAACCCGAACCCAAACCTAAATAACCATCCGCTACACATCACCGGTACCAACCATCATACCGTGGGGACTACTAAGTCAACCCTCCATCCGCTACACATCATCGAAGGCAGTCGCTGCAGTCAACGTGCTCATCGCCCTTATAATTTCGTGGCATAGCCACCAGATAATAATTTGTGACATAAGTCACCACATTCAGATTACGTGACATAAGTCACCATATTCAAATTACGTGACATAAGTCACCACATTCAGATATTGGGGTATGAAACCACCAATTCACTTTCCCTTTACATATCACCCATATGCCTCATGTCAAACAAATCATGCAATATCATGCCTTATTTCACATTCTTATCACTGTCGGCATATGTGCCATAATAGATCATATCACACTCATAGTAGGAGTGGGTAAACGTACCTGAGTACTTTGTACCTTTGCAAGATACTCTTAGCCACATCTTAACATATTCTTAGTAACATATTTATTAAAACATAGCCAGTAAATTAATTAAGGCTTAGTGTGGGTACACACCGATTTACTTAGCATTTTATTGAAATCTCAAAACCCGATCTAATGCTTTTAGACCCTTAATCCCTATATTCGGCCAACCTTAAACACTTTAGCAAAAAGCCATTCGGCTAATTAATTAAATCCCAAAGGACAATCGCAACCAAAATCTTACCTTGTTGCCGATTTCACTACTAATCAAATCCTGAAATTCCGTAGTCTTTCTTCCTTGGAACTGGCTAACACTAGATCAATTGATTTGGTTAGTTTTCGGCTTTTGAATAAATAGTAAATAGATCTAATTCACTAAATTAGCCTTGGCCAAATATCATGGGTACTTACCTTGTGATTTTAAATCCCGAAAGTGGTTACTTGCTTTGAAGTTGTCGAAATCCCTACTTGTCAAGTGTTAGAATCGGTTTTAAGCATAGATCTATGAGAATGGCCTTTGGCCGAATACTTCATATCACTTACCTTAAACACTTCAATTCCCGAAAGTCTCCTTACTGTCCTTTAACGTTGGCTACAAAAGAACACAAGGTTATGGCACTATACATATTCAGTCATCCCTAACCAAGGTTTAACCATTGTTTTCGGCATTTTAAAAGAATAAGAACCCAAAGCCGATTGCTTAAGGAGGAGATCACTTACCACTATGTCGCTCACCTTAGATCTGAAATCCCGGATGGTTTCCTTAGAAGTCGACCCTATGGAAATCCCGAAAGAATCCTTCATAGTTTCGGCCAAAAAACATTAAGGAGACTAGAATCTTGATTTCAGCTTTAAGAAAAAGATTGAAAAGAATCGATAATTGATCCTTACCCTTATGACAGAAATCGGTTGCTCTTTGTTGAATCCACAGAGAGATTCGGCTAGGTGGACTTAGATAAGAACCAACAAGTTTGACTTTAGATGATCACTAGAAAGGTTCGCTATGGTTCCTATTCGGAGATGGAATCTTGACTTTGTTAGAGAATCGTGAGAGAAAAGGAGGAAGAAAAGTTGATAAACCTAAGCAATGGTGGTCTTTAGTAAGTGGAAAATTTCGCTAGAACCAATAAAAAAAAAAGAAGAGAAAACTTTGGAGAGAAAAGAACAAAAGAGACTAATTTGCTTTGTAAAATTTGGCACACACTCCTTAACACATTACAAAGCCGAAAATAATCACCAAGAGAGTCCCTTGGCCGGCCACTACATCCTCTCTTATCAAATCCCCTAATTCACTATTCCTTAGCCAAATATTCACGTTTTTAACTTGATCTACACTTCATCTTGAAGTGTCCTTGTGCCGACCACTTCTTCTCTTTCTTGTAGCAAAATAAAGACTTTTATTTGCTTCCCTTGTGACTCGAACCCTGGCCCATTTGCACCTCCTTGTGGCGTCACTTACAGAGGCTTTAAGTGGCGCCTCCAAGTCACTTAACTAAGCCCATTTGTGTGTCATAACTCCCCTACATTTTCTCTTAAGGCCACCCTGCTTAGCTTCCTCTTTTAGATTTAAAATCTAATAATTTCTAAGGTACTCTCCTATTTTCTAAAGTTCACAAAATTCATACAACACATTCTTAACACACAAAGGCATGCTATTTCATATAATTAAGCAAGAATGCATAAGCCATAATCCGGTATATTACAGTTCTACCCTCCTTAAAATAATTTCGACCTCGAAATTACCTGACTAGAATAGGTGGGGGTATCGCTGTCGCATTGCTTCTTCTGGCTCCCAAGAAGCTTCCTCCGATCCATGGTTACGCCACAACACTTTAACCAGAGGGACCGACTTCCTTCAAAGCACCTTCACATCTCGTTCCAGAATCTGAATCGGCTCTTCCTTATAAGACAGATCTGGTCTCAGCTCCACCTCTTCAACCAAAACTACGTGAGATGGATCTGATCGATATCGACGTAGCATAGAGACATGGAATACGTCGTGCATCTGTTGTAACTCCGAAGGCAACTCCAACTGGTACGCCACCGGTCCATTTCGCTTCAATACCCGATAAGGTCCTATAAATCTAGGACTTAACTTCCCTTTGCGACCAAATCTCATCACCTTCTTCCAAGGTGAAACTTTGAGAAACACTTGATCTCCCACAGCAAATTCGATCTCCTTCCGTTTGAGATCTGTATATGACTTTTACCTGTCAGATGCCTCCTTCAACCGTGCCCAGATTACCTCCACTTTCTCTTCGGATTGTGCCACAATCTCTGGACCCAAAACCTGACGTTCCCCTAATTTCGTCCAACACGTAAGAGTGTGGCACTTCCGTCCATACAACGCCTCGTACGGTGCCATTTTAATACTGGCCTGATAGCTATTGTTGTAAGCAAATTCCGCTAGAGGCAAATATTCTTCCCAACTTCCTCTGAAGTCTATCACACAGCCTCTTAACATATCCTCTAACACTTAGATCACCCGTTCCGACTGGCCGTTTGACTGTGGATGAAAAGCCGTACTGAAATCCAATCTAGAGCCTAAAGTCTGATGTAAAGCTTTCTAAAACCGAGACGTAAACCTTGGATCCCTATCCGAGATAATCGACACCGCACTTCAGACAACCTTACAATCTCCGCTACATACAATCTTGCTAGCTTTTGTAGAGAATAGTCAACCCAAGACTGGAATAAAATGCGCGGACTTCGTCAGCCGATCCACTATCACCCATACCGAGTCCTTCTTAGTAGGCGTAAGGGGAAGCCCACTAACAAAGCCCATGGTAATTCTCTCCCACTTCCACTGCGGAATCTTAATCGGCTGAAGCAATCCTGACGGAACTTGGTGTTCAGCCTTAACTTGCTGACACGTTAAGCACTTGCCAACAAATTCAGTCACTTCCCGCTTAAGACTAGGCCACCAAAACTGTTCCCTTATATCCTTAAACATCTTACTGCCTCCATGATGCATAGCATAAAGGCTACTATGCGATTTCTGAAGAATTCTCTGCCTAAGTTCTTCATTTTTCGGCATACAGGCCTTACCTTTGAAGCACAATATTTCCTCGTCATTAATACCATAATCTTCTAACTCCCCATTCTGCACTTGTTGCAACTTAACACTTAGATCTTCATCCATTAACTGACTTTCCTTCACCTCATTCAACCATGTCGGTTTGACTTGCAACTCTACCAGCAGACTTCCATCATCATACAAGCTCAGATGTGCGAACATCGCCCTCAGATCCGATACAACTTTTCGACTTAGGGATCTGCCACCATATTTACTTTGTCCGGGTGATACTCTATGGAACAATCGTAGTCTTTCAATAATTCCACCCACCTTCGCTGTCTCAGGTTCAACTCCTTTTGAGTCAGCAGATACTTAAGGCTTTTGTGGTCTGTGTAGATCACTGACTTCTCTCCATAAAGATAGTGCCTCCATACTTTAAGAGCAAAGACCACTGCCGCCAACTCCAAATCATGCGTCGGGTAGTTAATCTCGTATGGCCTTAGTTGTCGAGACGCATAAGCAACTACCTTCCCGTCTTGCATAAGGACACCTCCTAATCCTATATGGGAAGCATCACAGTACACTACAAAATCCTTTCCTGCCTTAGGCTGAATCAAAACTGGAGCTTCGGTCAAGACCCTCTTAAGCTTCTCAAAGCTCTCCTGTTGCTTATCGGTCCATACGAAAGGTACTTCCTTTCTCAACAACTTCATCAGAGGTGTGGCTATTGATGAGAACCTTCTACAAACTTTCTGTAGTAACCTGCCAACCCCAAGAAACTTCAAACTTTCGCCACGGACTTAGATGGTTTCCAATCCAAAACTGCCTCAATCTTCCAAGGATCCACCCTTATTCCTTCAGCAGATACCACATGTCCTAAAAACGTAACTTCCTTCAGCCAAAATTCACACTTGCTGAATTTGGTGTAGAGCTTCTTCTCCCTCAACACTTGCAACACAACTTGGAGGTGCTCATCGTGTTCTTCCTCAGACTTCGAATACACCAAGATATCGTCTATGAACATAACAACAAACCGGTCCAGATAGGGTTGAAAAACCCAGTTCATCATGTCCATAAACGTGGCTGGGGCATTTGTCAATCCGAACGGTATTACCAAGAACTCATAATGCCCGTACCTTATGCGGAAAGCCGTCTTATGGATATCAGCCTCCTTCACGTTAAGCTAATGATATCCAGACCTTAGATCTATCTTTGAGAATACTGCGGCCCCCTTAAGCTGATCGAACAAGTCGTCTATCCTTGGCAACGGATACCTATTCTTGATGGTCAGCTTATTTAACTGACGATAATCTATGCACATGCGCATAGTTCCGTCCTTCTTCTTCACAAACAAGACTGGTGCTCCCCATGGAGACGCACTGGGTCGAATAAACTCACGGTCTAGTAATTCTTGGATCTGAGCCTTGAGCTCAACCAACTCCTTTGGTGCCATTCTATATGGGGCAATTGACACAGGAGCTGTACCCGGCAGCACGTCAATTTCGAACTCTACTGCCCTATCTGAGGGTATTCTAGGTAACTCTTCCAGAAAAACATCCACAAACTCCCTTACGGTTCTAACTCCACTAACTCCCCCTTCTTTCATATCCAACGCACTAATGAAGGCCAAAAATGCCTTGCACCCTTTCCGTACCATCTTATCAGCCTTCAAAGCAGAAACTACGTTAGACAAGTAGTTCCTTCTTTCTCCTATCATAACTATCACCTCATCCTCTGGGGTCCTTAACTCCATTCGTTTGGCTGCACAATCCAATACAGCCCGATGCTCCACTAGCCAGTCCATACCAAGTATAATATCAAATTTTCTGAAGGGTAGTTCCATCAAGTCGGCAAGAAATACCGCTCCCTCAAGCTCCAAAGGCACACTTCAAATATCTTGTTCACTACTACGGTTTGACCTAGTGGGCTTACTGATTATCTCCCTACTAGATAGTTCGAGACTATTCCTAGAGTTTTAACTACTCTACATGCAACATAAGAATGGGTCGAGCCCACATCAATCAAAGTAACATAAGGCTTGCCAAATATAAGGAACGTCTGGGTTATGACGTCCGGCGCCTCAAATCCTCCTCCGATGAACCGCATAAACCAAACCGATTGCACGGCCTCCGTGTTACCAACACCTCGACTCGTGTTCCCGTCCTCTACCAAAGACCATTACCTCGCCATTCGAACCACGGCCCACCGAGGTCGTTGTCCACCCTTTCAAACTGGTTAGAACCTTGACTTACTGGTCGTCCTCCTTCAATTCTCATAGGACAATCCTTAATCATGTGGTCCTTGGACCCACACTTGAAGCATCCTCCCGTCTTCTTCCAACACTCTCCTAAATGCTTCTTCCCACATTGGGCACAAGTACGACATCTACCCTCCAAGTAGAAACCACCGACCTCGCGACCCATCAACTCTAGGCCTCTTTTGCTCATTCCTGAAGACCACAAGATCCAAAGCCTCTTTTTCGCCTATTCGATCGGTGTTTCGCCTTACAAAATCCTTGATACCTCGGCTACCTTAGCCTTCTCCACCAACACAAGAACTTCCGCTCTTCTTTGTGTGGAGCTATCAACGATCTCAAATCATCCTCACCGTCCTCAAACCGGACACACCGCTCATGCTCGATTGACACTATGCCTCGAGCATAACGGCTCAAATTTAGGAATTAAAGCCAGATCTCGCCACGGACTTGTTCCTTGAACCAATTTCAGAAATGCCTTCCTCGTGCATCGATGTAATGAGTACCAACATACTTCTTCCGGTATGCCACCTTAGCATAATCCCAAGTGAGTTCCTCAGCTGTAACATCATCCCTAATCGTGAGCCACCATTGATATGACTCATCGCGGAGAAGCGACACCAACCCTTTCAGTTTTTTCTCGGCAGTTAAATAGAGTTCATCCATAATTCGCTCAGTCGCCTCCAACTAATACTCAGCGGTACTGGGTGCCACACCAGATACACTACGGAACACCTCCGCTCCGTTGGCTCGAGTCACCAGTACCGACTTTCGAGCTCCCATGCCTCCACCCGCCCACCACTCTTTTCTAAAACCCGCAAGATCGCTCTTTGTGACGCTGCGTCATCCCCCCTTTGATCTCGATATTCCACATCGGTGGTGGTGGTGGTGGTGGCATTTCATTTTAGATTCTTGACCCGATCTAACGGGTTCCGACACCACGATCATTCGGCCTCTACCATGGCCTCGTACATTACTGACCACGTCCTCTTGAATTCATACTTCCAATTTGCGTTTATCGATTAAAGAATTTTATAGATTAGTTTTGTTCCACCGATTTATCACGCATACCTTATGTTCAATAGTTTTTAAAGGGTAGTTCTTTCAATTCATTCACATACGATCTCGGATCATTCATTCAATCACATACATGAACTTATGCTCATTACGGAGAAATGTTATAGTTGTCGTTGTTTGTTGTTTTCCACTACCCAAGGGTATTTCCGTAATTTTATCCTATAGGGGTATTTTGGTAATTTTTTCCAAATTAAGGCATTTGAAAATGTTGCAAAATAGAGATTGTTGATATTTTACAAAATTAAAATACTTCTTGGAAAAATTTCAAGAGTGAAATGGTAATTTTATACACTAGGGTATTTTGTAATTTTACAAGCGAGGTCATTTCGTAATTTTTACAAAATATGGTTCCTGGTGACTTTTCAAAACAAGGTTATTTTAAAGATTTCTAATTTGAGGGTACTTGTAATTTTCCTCACCGAGGTATTTTGGTCATTTGTACAGGTTAGGGGTAATTTGGTCATTTTGCAAATCAGGGGTATCTTTAATATTTTGCAAAAACATGATTTTTGGATATTTATAAGGTAAGAAAATCTTGGTAAAAACTGTGGGTAGTATGGAGATTTTATGAACCAATGGTATTTTAGTAATTTTTTCTAACCAGGGGTATTTAGGTCATTTTAGTAAATTGAGAATATTTTGGAATTTTTTTCCAAAATGGTTTTTCTACACATCAAATGGGTCATTTGGTGATTTTAAGACTAGGGTTTTTATCAAAATATGGCTAGTCCCTTTCGGGTTTTAGTTATTGGGTTTAGCCTGTGGCTGAGTCCTCTTGGTTAGGGTGAACCATTACTACGCACCAGGTAGGATTCGAGTGGGTAGGAGGTGAGTCACTAGGACTGCTTAAATACCAAGCTCCCACCGAAATCAATCCTAGACATGCGCACAACAGTTGCCACACCCTATCTCGGCGACTTAGACACAGGTTTGTTTAGTTTGACTTTAAGTTTTATGTAACTTGATGTTGAAGTAGACTAATCCTAGGGTTTAATTCCTAGTCCACTAATCTACGTCCCTATATCTTCCCACATACAAATCACAAAAGAATTAGGAGTACCTACCTGGTGGACTTCGGGCCCGAGACTCAGGTGCCATGCTAGAAAACCTGCTCATTTCTTAGTAAAACCCATTTTCAAAAGAAGGAAAACATTTTGGGCCCTAAAAGCCCTCAAGGCCGAGTTTTGAATCGGGCTCTGATACTAAAATGAAACACCCCAAACCCGGCCCACAAGCCCTGACCGGATCTGGCATGCTTCTAGGAAAAACCATTCGAATATTATTTGAATCTTTGCTAAAATTTTTCGTGTTTTTGAAAACAGTTGATTTGGGTTGGGCTCGAATTTTAAAACCCGTGTTGATTCGGTGTTAAAACATTTAATATTTATACTTAAGAAAAATGGACTTTAACTTTGAATTAATAAAAATCGTGTCATACTTAAATAATTAATAATGCATGCATACTAGTTCAAACTATGGCCTTATTACATCAAATCAAAACCTAAATTAAATCCAAAATACTTAAAAAAAATAAGATATTCTCTGAGTTGAGCATGGCCACCACTTGAGCTCCTACCGACCCGGCCCATTACTGAGTGTCACCTGAAAAATAATCTCACAAAGGGGTGAGTCAAACAGACTCAATGTGTACAACCAACATAAGTCTCAATTAAATTCAGACATATCAAATCATACATAATAACATATATAATTAATGATGCAAATCCGAACCCAAACCTAAATAACCATCCGCTACACATTACCCTACCAACCATCACACCGTGGGGACTGCTAAGTCAACCTTCCATCCGCTACACATCATCGAAGGCAATCGCTGCAGTCAACGTGCTCATCGCCCTTATAATTTCGTGGCATAGCCACCAGATAATAATTCGTGACATAAGTCACCACATTCAGATTACGTGACATAAGTCACCACATTCAAATTACGTGACATAAGTCACCACATTCAGATATTGGGGTATGAAACCACCAATTCACTTCCCCTTTACATATCACCCATATGCCCCATGTCAAACAAATCATGCAATATCATGCCTTATTTCACATTCTTATCACTGTTGGCATATGTGCCATAATAGATCATATCATACTCATAGTAGGAGTGGGTAAACGTACTTGAGTACTTTGTACCTTTGCAAGATACTCTTAGCCACATCTTAACATATTCTTAGTAACATATTTATTAAAACATAGCCGTAAATTAATTAAGGCTTAGTATGGGGTACACACTTGATTTACTTAGCGCTTTATTGAAATCTCGAAAACCCGATCTAATGCTTTTAGACCCTTAATCCTTATATTCGGCCAACCTTAAACACTTTAGCAAAAAGCCATTCGGCTAATTAATTAAATCCCAAAGGACAATCGCAACCAAAATCTTACCTTGTTGCCGATTTCACTACTAATCAAATCCCGAAATTCCGTAGTCTTTCTCCCTTGGAATCGGCTAACACTAGATCAATTGATTTGGTTAGTTTTCGGCTTTTGAATAAATAGTAAATAGACCTAATTCATTAATTTAGCCTTGGCCAAATATCATGGGTACTTACCTTATGATTTTAAATCCCGAAAGTGGTTACTTGCTTTGAAGTTCTCGAAATCTCTACTTGTCAAGTGTTAGAATCGGTTTTAAGCATAGATCTATGAGAATGGCCTTTGGCTGAATACTTCATATGGCCTTTGGCTGAATACTTCATATCACTTACCTTAAACACTTCAAATCCCGAAAGTCTCCTTACTGTCCCTTAACGTTGGCTACACAAAAGAACACAAGGTTATGGCACTATACATATTCAGCCATCCCTAACCAAGGTTTAACCATTGTTTTCGGTATCTTAAAAGAATAAGAACCCAAAACTGATTGCTTAAGGAGGAGATCACTTACCACTATGTCGCCACCTTAGATCTGAAATCCGGATGGTTTCCTTGAAGTCGACCTATAGAAATCTCGAAAGAATCCTTCATAGTTTCGCCAAAAACATTAAGGGATTAGAATCTTGATTTCGCTTTAAGAAAAGATTGAAAAGAATCGATAATTGATCCTTACCCTTATGACAGAAATCGGTTGCTCTTTGTTGAATCCACAGAGAGATTCGGCTAGGTGGACTTAGATAAGAACCAACAAGTTTCGGCTTTAGATGATTACTAGAAAGGTTCGACTATGGTTCCAATTCAGAGATAGAATCTTCGGCTTTGTTAGAGAATCGTGAGAGAAAAGGAGGAAGAAAAAGTTGATAAACTCGGCAATGATGGTCTTTAGTAAGTGGAAAATTTCGGCTAGAACCAATAAAAGAAAAAGAAGAGAAAACTTTGGAGAGAAAAGAACAAAAGAGACTAATTTGCTTTGTAAAATTCAGCACACACTCCTTAACACACTACAAAGCCGAAAATAATCACCAAGAGAGTCCCTTGGCCGGCCACTACATCCTCTCTTATCAATCTCCTAATTCACTATTCCTTAGCCAAATATTCACGTTTTTAACTTGATCTACACTTCATCTTGAAGTGTCCTTGTGCCGCCCACTTCTTCTCTTCCTTGTAGCAAAATAAAGACTTTTATTTGCTTCCCTTGTGACTCGAACCCTGGCCCATTTGCACCTGCTTGTGGCGTCACTTACAGAGGCTTTAAATGGTGCCTTCAAGCCACTTAACCAAGCCCATTTGTGTGTCATAACTCCCCACATTTTTTCTTAAGGCCACCCTGCTTAGCTTCCTCTTTTAGATTTAAAATCTAATAATTTCTAAGGCACTCTCCTATTTTCTAAAGTTCACAAAATTCATACAACACATTCTTAACACACAAAGGCATGCTATTTTATATAATTAAGCAAGAATGCATAAGCCATAATCTGGGATATTACAATATTATTCGTTTTTTCTTTCTATTTGCTACTGTTCTTGCTACTGCTTTTGTGCCTTCTTGTAGGTGCGCGAGGTCAACGGAGGAGAGAAGAAAATCATTTGCCGTTTTGGTGCAAGGCAGCAGACTTCGGGCGGCGTGTGTGCCGTGGAGGTACATGGAGAGGTGCGGCGCATAGAGGCAAGGGTTTTCAGTTTTTCTAAAAACTTAGTTTAGGTTTGGGCTAACGGGCCGCCTAGGTTTTTTAGTATTTTAGGCTTGTAAAAATTTGGATTAGGTTATTATTTTATTTTATTTCTTGATTTATTCTTAATGAGCCCAGGTAAATTTGGGCATTTACAATTTGTATTTGTGATGATTGCATTTTTTTGATATATTTTAAAAATTTTCTTTGATTCGTATTTCATTGGGCTTAATTTCTAATGTATTGGAATTGTGTTAAAATTTTATGTATTCCGAAAAAAATCTTTTTCACTCTTACTTTAACTTTGAATTTTTTTTTTTATCTTGTTAAATTCTAATGGCTGTATTGAGGTTTTGAGATGAACACATAGTTCACTGAATCATAAATATAGTAATATTTAGACAAAATTTTAATTTTGTTATTATTATGTTTTTTATAATTAAATTTAATTATTATTATGAAATTATTTTTTATGTTTTAATAAATTAAATATTAATTTGTTTTTATGATAATTTTATTTGGGCGAAGACTAATCAATTCGAGTCCAATATAATCTTATTTTTGGCAAGTTAGATGAATGTATCAAAAGATACTTAGTAAGGACCGATTTATGGTGGCATCTAAAATAACTCACTTTAAAATTATTCTAGATTTGCTTGCCGCGTTAGTTACGTAAAAAAACACACAATTTTCATTTTCCATGCAAAAAAAAAAAACTACTATAAACCTAGAAGATGTACCTTTAATAATTAACCTTACAATCAATGGACTTTATAACTAAAAAGAGTTCGATTGACCTATTTAAGTTATGTTATTCCACATTTTGTGCTATATTATTGTCGATACAACTCGCGAATAGCTAGATTGATATATCAAAGCTCATATGTTACATTTGACATGAGGAATACTATTTTCGAACAAATTTGGCAAAATTGATTTTGTTGATACATTCAGCTAGGAGCAACGACTCCAACATTCATTTTCACGACATTTTGCAAGGTATGTTGCTGACATGGTCGTGTTTAATTAATATAATTATTTATTTAAATGAATATAATTGTATTTACTTTTAAAATATTTTTAATTTGTGTGGAAGCCCTATCTATGTAATGATATTATTGTTGTTTTATCGATGAAAACGTATGAATACGATTATGTGTAGAGGGCGTAGGTGCCAATTATAAGCTTCCACATCGTTTAATGGCAACACTTTAACCAGGTGAACAAAAATTTAAACTGGTGCAAGTTATTTCAATTGACTTGGAGAATATCGATAAACTTTGTAATGGTAATTTAAAAGTCACAATAATAAATATTGGCGCAAGTGCATGAAGGTTATATTGATATTTGTGAGCACCATTCTTAGTAAGGCATTGGGGGATTAGATCCTACATAATGATTTTTGAGCATCGGAAGAGTATATATAGTGGTTTAGGCAAATGGGTCGAGTGTGCTTACATGCTAAAAGGGATATCCTCATATTGAGCTTGAGCCATCGAACTTGTGGAGCTTCTAGACTGTAGCCGCCTATCCAGCATGTGCTGGAGCCACCTATCCAAGCTATCATCTTGATTAGATTTATCTTGCATGCCTTTGCAGTGTACTATCCGAGCATGTCCTCGTATCATTTTGCTGAGGATTAAGTCAATTGAATGTCACTTATTCACCCCTTAGGACATTGATGATGAATATTGCAAGTATCGAGCCCAATTTTACCCAGCTCGTTCCTTTGACAAGCCTGCACACACCTTAACCCCTTTATCTATTGCAACATTTTTACCGATAGGCCACCTAAGTCTGTATTTGATTTTGTTTTCCACTGACAACTAGAGGGAAGGCAGCTGAAAGTAAGGATAAAGCTTTGATCTAGGCTCTATTGCGAAATAACATTCTCATTATAAAATTATTGAGAAATGATTAAAATACCTTTATATGGCAAATTTATCATATTACTTCTTATTTCAATTTCTTATAATTCAAATTTAACTCTAAATAATAATAGTCATTGTATGGTGAAAATTATACTTTTACCCTCCTCTAAATTAAAATGAGAAATTTACAAATTAGTCATTATACTTTCAAATCTTTCTCGATTTGGTCTAAGAGTAATCTTCATCACATCAATACATATTCCAATTTATTCTCATATCAATTAATTACTAATACCTCGTATTTCTCTTTCTTTAGTCAAATTGCATTTCAGACCTCCAACTTTTCAAATTTTCAAATTTGATATTTTTTCTACATTTTCACATCCACAATTCTACTCATTAATTTTCATCTACAAAATCCATTTGCTTCCATAAAAATCTCTTTCTAACTCATTTTGTAAATTTTGTTGGAATTTCATTGTACGTGGCATTATGCATAATTCTTTAGATGTACGTTTTAAAGCGATGAAGTGTATGTATATTGCACCATCTTAAGTAGACCATTGATCATGGTATTCATTTAAAGCCAACTTCAAGGTTATTTATCACGGGAATTGTCTATGCAAATTGGGGTTTAGATTTGGATGATCGAAGATCAATAACCGATTATTGTATTTTCTTGGGTGGTAATCCTATTTCCTGACACTCAAAGAAACAAAAAGTAGTTTCTCAATCCACTTCTGAAGTCGAGTATCAAAGTGTTGCACATACAGTCGTTGATATTTTCTAGATTAAGTTACTATTTAGTGAACTCCATATAGTAAGAGATGACATATCGATTTTGTGGTGCGATAACTCGAATGATGTAGCTATTTATTCATTTTATTGGCTTATTTATGCAATTTAATAAGAAGAAACTTCACATTTATTATTAAAACTTAAAAATAGGTTTGCTTACCTATGAGGCATTGGTTCAATAGCAAAGTTGAGACTTGAAAAATTTTGAGATTCTATGTTCAAGTCACACGTTGTGTAAATATGTAGATGCTCCTCAAATTAATTTTGGTTAAGTAGTTAATTTTAATTGAATTAGTTTTTAATTATTTGTTCAATTTAGTGTTTTTAATGATTGATTCTATTTTTTAAATCAAGTTAAAAATTTTACGAATAAAATAATCTATTAAACCTTAAATAAAAAAAATTATCCAATCAAACTCTCTTTCAATCTAACCATTTGCTTGAACATTTAATGCAACTCAAAATTGACCATAAATATATCTAAAGCGCGTGAATCAAAATTTAAACACATTTATATCTATTATATCAAAAAGTAAAACTAAGACTAGTGACAAGGGGCTAGAGTAAAGGTGTTCAAAGAAGTTATACTAGTCATATTTTAAAAGGCTTTTTTTTCTTAGGCCCAACTTGGGATGGACTTGTGTTAATTATATGGCCCATTTCACTATTACAAAAGAACAATAACACCACATGGTGTATGGAAGAATTTTCTCGTTATAATAAAATCTTAAATCATGTATAAAGTATGGGTTGCTAATGTTGGTAACAAATGATGGATTTCACATCAATCAATCATTGATTAGCTAATAGGATCAGTAAGTGTAGTTCAAGTTTGGAGTTTTAGTTTACGTTTTGAAATTAAAAAGTGAAAATATCATTAAATAATTAAAATAGTCTATAAAATAATTTCTTAAATGATTAGAAGACTTATTAATATGATATTAATACTATGATGATTTAATTATATTATTTAGTAATTTGGGGACTAAATTAAAATTTAAACCATGATTTTGAGACCTTTATGATAAACCCTAAAAATTGAATTATTATTGTAAAATGTTAGTGAATTACTTAAATTAGACACTGTTCATGACTTTCCCATTTCCATACTTTGAAATTACATGTTAGCTCAAATCACCAGAATGAAGAAGTTGATAAAAAAAAAAATCCTAAGGTTTGTTATGGAACAAAAAGGAATCAAAAGCGATTTAAAACCGGCAAAAACATAACACATGAACTAGGAAGACAGAGACCAATTGTTTTTAGCAGAAATTAAGATAAAAGTGTGGAAGAAAAGAAAAGCAGCACTAGTCAAATCCTGGCAAATGGGTCCCAGTTCTTTATAAAGTGAGCAGCAGTGTTCTTCCATGAAACCAAACAAGAACATTTACTCAAAAACCCAACATCTATTAATGATCTTCTTTCTTTTTTCCTGTTTGGGTTTTTAAATTCTGTTAATTAATTAAATAAATGATAAAACTTTTTTTAAAAAAAGGTCATTTAATAAAAAAACCCGACACCCAAAATTGATGATGAATTCATGAGCATGATCATATGGAAAAAAGAAGAAGAAGTAAAATACACTTTCTTATGGGAATCTTTTGTAGAACTAGTAAAATGGGATTATTTTTTTTAAATATTATTAATTTTTTTTTTTTTTAATGAAGAACACAGAAAAAAGAAATGCAGAGAGCAGAGAAGATAAAAGAAATTTCTTTTTATGTTTGGGGATTCTCAAAGTTCGAGAACAAGTAATAATGTAGTGGAAAAATAATATCTTTTCAATTACGGTAACATGATGTTAATTGTTAGGCTTTTACTATCAAACAAACGTGAAAGAAACAGATTAAAATATAAAAAAAGTCAATTAAGAAATTTAATTTAACAAATTGGTTTTCGTTTTTCCCATTTTTTGTGGGTGTTTTAGGATATGATTTTAGATATATGAGAATGTGATTGGGGAAAAAGGAAACTGTAGTTATTAAAATACATACTGACAACAAAGAGAAAAAAAAGGGATTTTGAGGCTGTTTGATTTTTAATTAAACAATCCAAAATAAAAAGGTTTTAATTTTAGTTGCAATTATTTATTGCATGACTTTGATTTTTATCGGATTTTGATTATGGGTTTTTATTTTTATTCCTTTTTTTTTTTATCAAAGGGGTGTGTGTGTGAGGGGGAATTTTTATTAGGTGAAAGCAAAGATGTGTCCTTTCGGGGTTTTTTATTAGAGATTTCTTTATTATTAGAGTGAGTCTTCATAAACTTAGGGTTCCTTTTTTTCTTCTTTACTTTTTCGATTTTTGTTTGCTTCCTTCTGTTTATAAGGAATTTTGCTCATCTGGGTCTTCGATTCTCTTAGTAATCTTATTTGGGTGGGTGAGTTTTCTTCAATTTTTGAACTCTCTCAACTTTGGGTGTTTTAGGGATTTTGATTTCAAGTCCCTGCAAATACAAATGCAACTTCCTTTTAGTCTCTTATTACCTCTCTGGTAGAATTTTGAAAAATTTCCAGAGGTTTTTGAGTTTTCAGATTCACTGTAGGCTTTTTAGGGTTTTGATTTGATTTCACAGTTAGTATTCTTTTTAAGTTTTTGGGAAGAAGAGGCATTGGTAACTTAGTGGCAAGCTTGAGTTTTGTTGGGTCTGGCATGTTTGCATGATGTTTAGTGCTCAAGGGTCTTCAAGGAACCATTGCAGTCTCCTTGCAGTTCTTTGTGGCGGTAAAGTTTCTGATAATAAGCAAAAGCAACCTGTTTCTGATGATAAGCCCAGATACCCGTTTCCAGAGCTTTCTTCTACAGGGCGCCTTGAGGTATATATATATATATAATGCCAATAGTTCTACATTTATTTTTAAGTATCATTGTAGTACAAGTTTTTTTATAATGTGATGACATTTTTATGCGTGTGAGTACAGGTTCAGCTTCTGAATAATCCTAGTATTGATGAGTTCCGGCGGGTTTTTGAATCATTTGAGCCTAATATTGTTTACTTACAAGGAGAGCAGATTGCTGATAATGAAGAAATTGGCTCCCTGGTTTTGGGAGATGTTGACTTGTCTACTCCAGAAGCTTTATGTGGAGTCTTTGGTTCTACATTTCCTACCACCGTGAGTGATAATGCTTGACTCGGTTATGATTTAGATAGTTGTGATTTTTGAAATTATACAATAAAGGGATAAGGTGCTAGAGATATAGGATAGGATTGTTTTTGTTCTTCTTATTATTACTTTTTAAATCTTTCTCCTTTTAAGTTCCTTTTACATATGTTGTTTTGTTTTGTTCTATGATTTCCTTTTACAAGTTTTGCTAGGTTCATTGCTTATTTGAAATTGATTGTAAATGTCGAATGTTTATGTAGGTTTACTTAGAGATCCCCAATGGTGTCAAATTGGCAGAGGGGCTTCACTCCAAGGTAAATTATTGATCATGATCATGAACAAATGATTCTAATTTTTTTTTAATGTTTAAATAGAAGTTGTTGACATTCATTTGTCATTACAGGGAGTACCTTATGTTATATATTGGAAAAATACATTCTCTCGTTATGTTGCTTGCCATTTTCGTCAAGCACTGTTATCAGTGATTCAAAGGTACAAATCTTCTGCTTGTGCTCGTTTTCAAGAGCAGTTGCTGATAGTGCTGTTAACTCTGATAACACAAATTTTTGTACTTCGCTTTAGATGACTTAACCTATTTTAAGACTTATTGAGATATTGTCTTCAAACTGTAATAAATATTACTGGGAGACCATTCTAAAGTTTTAGTTTTGGTCTATTGCAGTTCATGTAGCCATACATGGGATGCATTCCAATTTGCACATGCTTCTTTTAGACTGTACTGTGTACGGAACAACAATATTGTCTCTTCTAATAGTCAAAAGCAAAGTATTAAGCCAGGACCACATCTACTTGGGGAGCCTCCCAAGATTGATGTTTCTCAACCAGAGGCAGATATGCAAGAGGAAGAAGACTCTCCTGAAAATCTTCCTGCTGTAAAGATATATGATGATGATGTGACTATGAGGTTTCTTGTTTGTGGATCTCCATGTACATTGGTAGGTTTGAGTTCTAATTGTTTTGTTCTTGAAACAATAATCATGTACTAATACTTTGTTCATCCTGGTTTATATTGGTTACTAACTATATGTCTTGCAGGATGCTGTCCTTTTGGGATCTTTGGAGGATGGCCTTAATGCCCTCTTAAGCATTGAAGTAAGTTCGTATAAGGTTTTTTTTTGAATTTCTATTATATATTAGTTTGTTTTACCATCTTTTGAACACTATTATCTGAAAGATTATTTGTCACGTCTGTGTCTAATATAGTTATATGATCCATGCATACATTCAATTGGCTTGATGTTCATACTTGGGAGAAGAGCATCGTGTATTATTCCCATGATTATATATTTGTAGTGTGCCATTGTTGTGTGCGTGTGTGAGAGCATTATCTGTTCTAGTACTTTGATTCTCTTTTATCCACTTATTAACTATATTCCATTGTCATTTGTTTCAGATACGAGGGAGCAAACTCCATAACCGAGCAAGGTACTTGACAAATTTGAGCTTAGTTATAGTTTCTTTCAGGATGGGGATTTTTGGCTTTGTATTGGTCTTGGATTTTTTTATTTGGGGGGCAAAGAACGAACTTTCGGGTTTTGAGTTGAATGTTTGTGACTTTGATATTTTGTTGTATGGAGTTTCCGTTCCCCATACTACTGCATCCTCGAAGTTACTTTTGTGCATTATCATCAATATACTTATGGGGTTCCATTCTTATAGTGCTCCACCACCGCCTCTTCAGGCTGGGACATTTTCTCGTGGTGTAGTCACCATGCGTTGCGACTTTTCAACTTGCAGTTCGGCTCACATATCACTTTTAGTGTCTGGTAGCGCACAAACATGTTTTAATGATCAGGCAAGTAATTGTAATTGGGTTAAGTGCAAGTGCTGTTCACTTTAAGTTCATGCATGAAACTCTTTTGTTCTTTCGTGGTGTTGTCTCAGCTTTTGGAAAATCATATAAAAAATGAGCTTATTGAGAAGAGTCAACTAGTTCATGCACAATCAAGTTCCGAGAGCAAATTGCCTTCATCCGAGCCTCGTAGATCAACCTCAATTGCCTGTGGAGCAAGTGTGTTTGAAGTGTGCATGAAGGTTCCCACATGGGCTTCGCAGGTCTGATTTACTCTTTAACCATATTTCTCTTTCCATGGGCTTCTCAAGAGCTTTTCCATCTCTCTGTGGATTAATTGTGTGTTCCATTCGTGAATTTTGCATGTGCGATGATTGTCCTTGTCAACTTTTTATTTTTTTAACCATAAACTTCATGAGAGGTTATAAACATTTGAACCAAAAACTTTGAATTATGCTTTGAGGTATACTTATGAAGCCTTTTCCATGATGGTAATTTAATCATTTTCAAGTTAGCTTGATTTTTATTTTGAAATCATGATGTTTTTTGGGATGACTTTTGACAGGTTCTGCGGCAACTTGCACCAGATGTGTCATACCGCAGCCTAGTTATGCTGGGGATTGCTAGCATTCAAGGTTTGTCGGTTGCATCTTTTGAAAAAGATGATGCTGAACGTCTTCTTTTCTTTTGCAAAAAGCTGAGCAAAGATCCCCTCTTGGGTAGTTCTCTAATTGCCAGAACTCCCAGCTGGTTGGTGCCGCCGGCACCTAGTCGTAGAAGACCAGAGCCGTATAAAGACACTAAATCTCTAAACTGTACCATCATGGAAGGTGTAAATGGTTTGACAAGACCAAAAATCAATGTTGCTGCTATGAGGCCAATTCCTCACACCCATCGTCAAAAGATGCTTCCCTTTTCTGGATTTTCCGAGGCTGAGAGATATGATGGTGACCAAGGAAAGGTTAACTTGCCAGTAGCTCCTGTGAAGCAACCTGCTCCTGTTACACATCGGAAAGCATTGTCGAGTTCTTATCAAGCCCAGCAAATTATTTCTTTAAATCCATTACCTCTTAAGAAACATGGTTGTGGTAGAGCCCCGATACAGGTTTGCTCAGAGGTTAGTCATCTTCTTTGAGTTTCAAGTTAAGAATTTGAAAATATTATCCACATGTATTATGTGTTCTAGTTGTTGCAGAAGATTTAGGAAAGTCATGCATTTCTTCACATTATATTTAAACTTCTCCTTTATATTTTTTGAATGTGATAATTATTTGTGCTTCATAGATCATGTTTACGAGAATAAAATTTAAGAAAAAAATTGTGGTTTTCTTCTTCATCATGATCAAAGATAGGTATTCGAGTCAATCTTATTGTGCAACCAGAGTAGTATATCTGTAATTTTCTTCTAATACCAGACTTTTTTCTCCTGTTGGTTTATTTTCTGCAGGAAGAATTTTTGAGAGATGTAATGCAGTTTCTGATTTTTCGAGGACATACTCGGCTTGTTCCTCAAGGTGGGTTAGCTGAGTTTCCTGATGCCATTCTGAATGCAAAGCGTCTTGACCTTTTTAACTTGTATAGAGAGGTAAGTTACTGCTTGTGCTGAATATGATTGAAGTCCGGCAAAAAAATCGTACTGAAAGATGGGACCTAACAGGTGGTGTCGAGAGGAGGCTTTAATGTTGGGAATGGCATAAATTGGAAAGGACAAGTATTTTCGAAGATGCGCAATCACACATTGACGAATAGAATGACTGTATGTTTTGAAATTGTTCGCCTTATTAGTTTTACTTTGTCATAGTACTTCCGTTCCATGTGAAACGCATAACCGTTGTTTCAAATGTTCTTTCTTTTTGATCCTTAAGTTCTTTGAATTCTTGTATTTTTGTTGTATGGTTCATTCTATCAAGTTTTAACTTGTCGGCTTTATAGGCTTTCAAATTTTGGGACAATAACCGTTACCTTTTCCTCTAATTTTTCCTTAGGGAGTGGGCAACACTCTGAAAAGACATTACGAGACTTACCTTTTAGAGTATGAATTGGCTCACGACGATGTGGATGGAGAATGCTGCTTGTTATGTCACAGGTCTCTCTCTCTCTTGCTTGCTCACACATACACACATAAGCCGAATTGTTTGCAGTACTGACAGTGGTTAGTTTGTGTGTCAAAACAGTAGCGCAGCTGGTGATTGGGTAAACTGTGGAGTTTGTGACGAATGGGCTCACTTCGGCTGTGATAGGCGGCAGGGGCTTGGAGCCTTTAAGGTATATCATTCACCATCTTCAGGATCGAATACAATAACAGTTTCATTGTTTGCAATTTCGGGTCGATTTTGTTTCCCGACCTTAAACGACTGTGATTAACTTGACACTTGTAAACTACAGGATTATGCGAAAACAGACGGGCTGGAGTACGTTTGTCCGCACTGCAGCATCTCGAGTTTTAAGAAGAAAGCAGCGAAAACTATGAATGGTTATTGACAAAACCTTGACACTCACTTTAGATACCCCAGCTTAGAAATTTGTCTTATTTTGTCCTTTTTTTTTGTCATTTTCATTTTTCTTTACTCACTATAACGCATGAGATAAGGCACGATATTAGGAAATGTAATTATTGTATTGTAATCCCCCATTGTTGTTCTCATATATAGATCACGCCATTAACGAAGTTCTCCCTCAACCCTCAATTCCACCAACATTTTGTAATCTGGTAAACAGAGATGAGTAATTGTAGAAAAGATAACATTTCCCAATTTTACTCCATTAGATTTAATGAGGTAGTTTTTTGTTAAACAATTATTTCACGCTGTTTTTTCATCAATTTAGTCATTAGTTTGGACGGCTTATTGTACGGATATTTAAAAAAAAAATTATGAATATTGTTTGTTTCTTTCAATATATTAGATTGGGTAAAGTTTACAAATTTTAGTCTTTACATGTTAATTTTGTTTAATGAAAGACAATTTAGTGTTCCATTTATGTTCAACATCAGTAAGCTTTTTAATTTGATTTAATACCACATGCAGGGGTTAAAATGTCAGTGCACATGAATTATAATATTCCTTTTAAGTGGAGGATACAGGGACTTATATGGTAAACTTTAACCATAGTCTATATAGTAGGTATAAACATGTTTTATGTCGAACTTAAAAATATATAAACCAGCATTATATGTACATATATGAGCATACAGTTTCCTGGAAAGAAAAAGCAAAACATAGAGATCAAAGAAGACAATGGAAGTCCTATAACTACTTTGATAAATGTAAGTCCAGCATCTATGGTTTGGGATTTTCAGTCATTTGGCAGTACACAAAGTGTTGACTTCTTGTTTGAAGGTACAAATGCAACCATTGATCTTTTCAATCATGAAATTACCATTAGAGGTTGATTGATGAATCCCAACACCAGACAAGTTGCCAGTGCCACTGCTGTTGCTACTGTTGGAATTCCGAACACCACCTTCGCTGCTGCTGCTGCAGGTGGTGGTGTTGTGAACTCTATCGTCATTGCTTATGATACTGTTGGTGAAACCGAATTTCTTCCTTTCCTCGGAAACAGGACCTGATGATGATGAGGATGATGCCTTCCCGTTGGATATGGCAGCGGCGAGCGCGATCGGCATAAGGCATAGACCTTTACTTTGCAGATATTGCATGGCTATTGTCACATTGGATTCCATGAGTTTCACCACTTCTTGTTCAAAAACAACTTGTTCCGGTGAACAATCAACTCCATCACTTCCCATTGCCAAGGGTGTTAGTGTCAAGCCATTAGATCCCTAATGGAACAGACATAAGAAAAGTTGTAGTTTAGCACTAAAATCTTAACGAAATCCTGGGAATTTCGATGTTAGATGAGAATTTGACACCTCAGCTTGGCCATCAGTTATGAGAGGAACTACTGCCCCTGCTGCTCCTAGCCTACTCATGCTTAGTACCTGCAAATAGTTTTCATAATCACCACGTTTACTTATGGTAACTAAAACGCCATTAAACGTTTTAATGGTTTCAGATTATTTCTTTTGAAGCTTGGCTTGGATGTATTAACAAGAATTTAGTCTTACCTTGACTTGGAGTTGAAGGAACCTGACATACTCGATGATTGTGTCAAGCATAGAGGCCTTGTCAGTCTGCAAAGTTCATCAACATTAATTCTTAATTGAACAATTCAGTGTAATTTTTCTTTAAGTACTCGTGTCCAACGTATATTTGAACATGAGTATGGGAGTATGAATCTTCTAGGACCCTCAAAAACATATAGAAAATTTGCATTTCGTGTTAGATATATACCCGTTTCTAACACACCCACCCAAGTCTAAGTAAAACAACAAATGTGCTCGAATTAGGCTTTAAAGAGCAAAGAAAAATACATAAAGAAGATGATACCTTATTGGAGTTCGGTACAAGTTCTTGCAGATTCTTCATCCTTTCAGCAATCTTCTCCCTTCTAAGCTGCAATTGATCAAATAATAGAACAAAGGCTGATCTCAAAAAACCAACTCAAGAGTATTAACTTTGATGACAGGAAGTATTACAACTGACCCTCTCTGCGATGCTGTGTGGATCAGTAGCCTGACCTCGACGTGCTCTAACTTGAGGCTTCCCAGTTCCATTGCAACCTTTGTTCGGTGCAGGTGATGAACTCTATATTAAAAGTAAAAAACTAGTAAGCTTAGCCGAAATGCTAGACAAAACAATGAGAATTACTATTACAAATACCTGCAGCAGAGGTGGTAAGTCTATCATCGTATCTGTCATCGGACGGTCGGCAGGAAAAGACAAGTAACAAGAATTTTGCATATCTTGTTTTTCCTGATACACATTATATAAGCAACAACCAAACTAAAACAATGCTGGTTGAGCAAGAGACAGTAATACCTTTGCATTGATCGACGCGGGTAAGTTCTCGAGTTGCAGAAATTTATCGATTTCAACAAATCTGTTAATATTACCATCATCAACATTTCCATTATCTCCTTGAAGACTAGAGCTTTGCATTCGGGTTTGTCCCATAGGAAGGGAAGACATTAGACCATCATAAGGTTGTGGATGCCACAATTGCGGTATCGAACAAAGGGTTTCTAAGCCTGTAAGTGGTCTCTGAAATTCAGAAGATTCACCTCCATTGCATATTACATCCCCTCCCTCGTTAAATGATTGAGACAGGGTGGTCATATCACCGACAACTTGAAGACCCTTTAATGAACCAAAGGAATGAACACCTGCATTAAACTGCAGTCCCAAACTTTCGCCATTCATTTGCGGTCCAACACCTAGAGGAGTACTCTGTGTAAATAAGCACTCCATCCCATGGTTCGAACCGATCATGCTTATAGGCGAACTAGGCAGCAGTGCATTTGGCTGATCAGGTTCACTAAGAACCCAAGGTGATCTTTCCTTAAAATTCATATCTGACCAAGACGAAGAAGCGAAATACTGATCGAGATAATCATCCATTGTTTTATATACAAAGCTCACAGTTTACAATCTCCAAATACTTCAGGATTTGACCTGCAGTAGACCATAATAAGGAACACCATTAATCCATGATGAAAGCTCTATAGCATGAATTGCTGTTTAAGGAACCACTTGAAAAATGTAGATACGTACACATATATAGCACATGCCATAGAAATATATAAAATTATAGCAAGAATTCTATGTTACAACCAAAGAATCATGACCTGACCATGTGATTAATTGACAATAAGCTATATATATATATATATATAACATGAAGCAAATCAAGTGGTGGGAATGGGATATATGTACCTTCTCAAAGAAGAAAGTTTAAGATGCTAAATCCGTGTTTTTCTTTATGGTGAATATATATAAAATGTTAAAAGTACAATAAAAAAGTACTAAAGTTAAAAGTTAAAACTTTCCATCAATAAAGATGGAAAAAAAAAATATCATTTTAAAACAAAAATACTGCAACAGTTTCATTATTATACCCTTTTTACAGCAAAAACACTCAAAAACATACCCAAAAACCCCTTATACAAGATCAAAACAGTTTTGCATCAGTTAATAATTTATATCATATTGAACCCATTTTTCCAGACACCCAATACAACAACATGCAAACTGGGTTTCTAACAAAAACCCCCAAACCTGCAGGTAACAACCTTAAAACAGACAGAGCATAAAAAAAGAAAAAAAAAAAAAAAGACACAAAACATTTGACCAAATACTAAGTTTTTATACTCAGAAGAAAAAATGAAGATTAAATTATAAAACCACTTACAAAGAGAGTGAAGGAGTGCCAGCAGTAGGAAACAGTAGAAGACGATATTATTAAATTTCTAATTTACTTTGTTAGAATCCAGAAAGAGAGAGTGTAGCAGCTGTATTACAAGTGAAAGAACAGATGTTTAGCTTTTGACGTAGAAAAAAACCGCTCCTTCTTTTATTAGCTCTAACTCTGCCCCACGGCCCGGTCTGCTTTTATTTTACAACATATTAAAAAAATAATATATTTTTTGGTCTTCAATTTTGCAATTAAGTCCACTTTCGTATCTGTTTTTTTTTTCACAATGGTACTTTAATTTGTCAACCAAATTCATTTTAATTCTTAAAATTGGATTTTATCTAGATGATTAGTGTTCTTGAAACAGAACTAGATTGGTCAGTGAGACTAGTTGGATCGAGAACTGATCGATATATTGATTCTAATAAAGGGATTGAATTGAAAACTGCTTAAATTTGATAAAAATCCAAAATTGAGACAAAAAATAATTGAACCGGTTTAAATTTTTAAAAATTATAAATTATTTAATTAATTATTATTAGTTTAATAATTGAACCAATCAAATCGATCAAGTCGGACCATTGATTCATTTTATTGTTCAAATATTAAAATAGTATTAAAAATATATTTTATATGAATACTTATATTTTATAATTAAGTTTAAAATTTTAAGAAATATCATTTAAATAGAATTTTTTTTTCTTTTAAGTTATTTAAATCAAACTTAAGTCAAGCCGACATGAAAATGCTTGTTCAATAAAATGGTAAATTTCCTTGTAACCCCTTTAAAAATAAAAAAAATATATAAATTAGTATAATGGTAAGCCCCAAAGATTTATGATTCATCTTTGGTCCCCTAATTAATTTTTTGGTTTCGTTTTTGCTTGTCGAGTCTAAAAATTTTATTGACAATGTATCAGATTATTTTATTTACATATAGGATGACCCATACTAAGGCATAAATGGAAGAACAAACAAAATGAATTTGCTGAATTTGGGACTTTAATTTTGTGTGTAAATCGGAATAATTTACGTAAGTGAATTATAGTAAGTCTTTATTTGAAATATTAAAACCTAAGGTATGATATCCATCATGACTTCATTTCAATCAAGTCCTTTGCTATTACAAATAGGGCGAATTCAAGGATCAGGTAAGGGCTCTTCTCAAAATAAATTTTATTTTCTTTTAGTCCCTTCAAAAATTTTAAGATTAGAAGTTAATATATGATAATTTTGTAGTTTACTCCTCAAAATGAAAAAAAATAATATTTAGTCCCTTAAAAGAATGATGAAATCATAAAATATATATATATATATATATATATATATATGATAAAATTATATTTTTTCCTTCTAAAATATAATTTTAAATCAGACTCTAAAAATTTTTCGACTTCACCCTAATTATAAACAACGACATGGTTGACTAAATTTTAAATCAAAAAACAAAAAATAATTTCTAAAAATTTTAAATATTTAAGCAATTCTTTTATTAGAAAAAGAAAGCTTTGGGATTTTAAATTTTTAAATCTAAATCGATTGGCATCGACATTGTTGCTAGTACAGGAAGACGTAGGCTCGAGTGCACTGAAGCGTATTCTCCTTTTTTAAATGTTGTGGAGAGGCTATGGGTAGTTTTAGACTTTGTATAAAAAAATAGATATGATAAGAATTTATAATGAGATTAATGTTTAAAAAAAAAAAAAGAACCGTAGATATTTTACATTTGAAGTCCTAGTGTTGAAGGTAGAAGTATTCATGAGCAGGGTCAAGATCCGATTCCAAAATACTTTTCAAGTCTAGATTTATTTTTGGGCCAAGCCCAAAAAGATCATTTTACTATTCAAAAATTAATAAACTATTATAAACATGTTTTTAGTTGTTATTTTATATATTTTTATAATTAATTTTAATTTTAAAATATTTTTTATTCTTTAAATTGAATTTGGACCGAACCGGTTCAAAGTACAAAAATTCTTTATCCAAATCGGCCCAAATTAGGTCAGGTTTACCGAGCCGAACAAGCTACCAGACTCTTACACAAGTCTAGTGGAGGATATCATGAACAGTTTTTTAAAGCATCTAAGTGATGGAATTGTATACTAATCCAACAATTTGTATAAAGCTAATTTTATTGAAAACGATATAATTTCAAAAGGGCGCAAGTTTCTTCATCAAATTTGACGATCTGTGTATTCATATCGTATGACAGGACATGATGAGAAAAGACACAAGCACAACATAAGTACGGAAACATGTCCTAAGATAAAACCGTGTAAGAATTCACAAGAATTTTACAATCTCAATTCCATCATGTCAAATTCGGGGTAGTAGATTCTACCATTCTTTTTCTCTTTGAAACTTGAAAAAAAGCTAACCCTCTTTTTTGATGTGTGCATAGAGAGAGTCTCAATCATCCTCACTAGATAACATAGCTGAGAAGCATACTAAACATTATGCTTGACTAAATGACCATTTCATTGACATATTCATTCTCTTATTCAACAACTTTCTGTAAAAAAATCGACATTATATTTTAATCGTGTTGATACAAAGAAGTGGTTTGAATGGTTGAAAACAATTCACACAGTTAATGTGCGGAGAGTTGTAAGATTGATCGAGAAATTCTTTTAACATAAGAATTATATGGTATTTTGTGAGTGTTTGATAGAGGTACTTGTAGATTTTTCATGTGGGTCTCATGAAGCCAACAATTCCACTGAAGGTCTTTGACGCTTGTGTTTGAAAGTTATGAGGAGTTTTGTCTTCACAGATTATCCCGAGTAGATCTTGATGTGACTGGATAACGTCCATGAGCATAAAAGAGATGGGTGTTAATAACATATAAAGAGATGTGTTTTTAATAGACGAACTTCTCTAGTCAAAATGGTTGACTTGACGAAATCTTAAAAGGCAATGTGTATATATAAAATAAATTGCCTATGCATTTTATGTCAAGAGTCAATATACTTTTGTTTTTCACTTGGATGATTAATAACTAAGAGAATGCTATAACAAGGATACATGGATGCATGCAAATGCATCTAAGGAAGGTTAACGTTTGCGAGTATGGCAAAAATGGTGACCATCCACTCGGGTTGCTCCATGACTGACGAGATCTATCATAAGATGTATTGTGTTGAAAGATTAACAAGCTTAGGCAGATAGAAATGAAACACCTATATTCATAAGCTATTCGGATGCAACTAAAATAAATTCGAAATTAACACCATCAATATGTTCAAGCTTAATTAATAAACATGTCAATTTAAGCTCAAGCACAAATAACCACTTATAAACAAGTAATTGAGCTTGAGCTATGCCTTGCACTTAAGTACTCTGCTTTTTAAATTCAGATGAAAATTATTCTATGTTGAATTGCCTTTATTAGTTGGTATAGGCTCCTAGTCCATGTTCATGGCCTGAGCTCTCGACAAATTTGGTATTGTCTTTAATTAGAATTTTGTCTCTCAATTTTGTCGGAAGTTTCAAAAGATTCACAAAATAAAAACATCTCGAGATGCATAAATGAGCGGAACCATGGCAAAGTGAAGAGTTTGCACATGATTTAACTCTACCCCATGACCTATGGCATATGCTACCACTTGAGCTAGCTCTATTGAGAGTCCTACAAGTTCATAGATGGAGAGGTCATACTAAGCTAGTCAAGAAATTCTTAATTGCTCAACAAGTCAAGTAATAGTTAACAAAAAAACAAGGAATGATGTTGAACAATCATGCATAGTGGGATTCAAAAGGCACCAAAAAACAGATTCTTTAGTTGAAAAATGGCAAAGCAATGCAGAATCACAAGCAAAAAACGTATGAAACTCAAAATCAAAAACATACATAACATATGCCAGTCAGCAGCAAAGTAAACCAAATATATACCACAAAAAATTCATAGATTAATCCATTTGGGAAAAAAAAAAAAACTCAAAAAGTAAACCCAACTCACATTTCTTTGGTACTTCTTGTCCTTAGCAACGTTTCATCAAACATCATATCTTCCCTTTCATCTTTAAATTCCCTACATTGAAAAAAAAAATCCCAGTAAACAGTTTCTTCAAGTTGGACATTCCGATTCTTTTTACAACCTGTTCTCCATCACCAATCAAAAAAAGCAATGGAACAATCTTTAAAAACGACAATAAAATCATTATCTCACATAAAAGCATCTCCCCCCACCTATCAAAAGCTTCGATTTGAAGTATGTTGCGAGAGTGCAGTGGTCGTAAATATAACTTACTCACTGTTCCTTGAAGTTTAGAAAGCTACATATTTGACCATGGGAATGCAGTGAGTACAGTGACCATGAGAGCAACCTTTGATGTTGTTTGTTGCTTCGGTTCGACGCAGATTCTGGAGATAAATGATGGGTCTTTGTTGGTTTTGGTGTTTGATGATTCTCTAAGCTCAGTTATGGAGTTATCACTGAAGGGTTTCTTTGCTTTTTTCATAAAAATAGTCTTTGAGTGCTTGAAATTAAGCTAACGCGAATAATCGTTATAGTATAATAAGGTTTGTGAACTGGACTACGATATTTTATTGAAGATTAATAACTCCCTCTACTTTTTACATTTATCATTTAGTCCTACATATTTTCGGATTTAAGCACAATTAATAATATTATTAAAATTATTCTGTTAAATTTATTAATTTAATGTTTCGGAATAAAAAATTCATTTTACAAGTATGTAATATAAAAAAGAAAATTGTAATAAATTTAACTTTAAAATAAAATTTAAATAGCGTTAACAAATATACTAAATCCAAAAAGTGATATGAAATTTATTGTAAAGAGTTTAGGTTGAGGGATGGGGCAAGGACATATGCTCCGGATAATTATGATTTTATAATTAAATTAGACGTTAAATCGATTAGATTATTGATTTTTGGTTTAAACGATTCACACATTCGATCGGTTTAGTATAAAATAAAATTTTTGAAAAAAAGGAAAATAAAATAATTCAGAAAAAATATTTTAAAAATTATAAACATAATTAAATAACAATAATGTTTCTGTTAAGGTTTTTTTGAGTTTGAGTTGGGCTTGGGCTAATTGATTAATGGGTTTAGGGCTGAGTTTTTATTCATGTAGCCCTTTTTAATTTTTTTTAAATTGTTTTTGGATTTGGGCTAAGTTAGGGTTTTTTCTCTAATTTAGGTTAAGAATTTTGGCTCCAAAACATTAGAAACCTGTTTGATCAATTTTTATCGATTCACAATTTACTTAGTTTAAAATAGTTTACAATTAAACTTATCTAATCCTTCTTCTCGAATCGATATCCTGATTAATTTTTAACTTCAACGACTAATTTGATCCGGTTTAAACATGAGAACAACATCAAAGATAGCTAAGGACTTCCACGCTTGGTTGAAGACATATGCTCCAACCAATCGCATGCTGATCCCCACATGTCCTCGTGGACAACAACCTAAGGACTAAAGGTGTGTATGGGTCGGGCCGGGTCGAGTTTGGGTCAGGCCCAACTAAAAATTTAGACCCATTTATTGGGCTCGGGCCGAGCCGAGTCCAAAAAATGGGTCTAAAATTTTTGCCCAAGCCTGGCCCATATAAACATACTAAAACTGGGCCCTAACCTACAATCAGATTAATTTTTATATTATTTTATATAATTTTAAATATATATAATACATCAAAATATTAAAAATCAAAATAAATATTTTCAACAATTTGAAAATAAATTTTAAAAATATGTGGACTTAAATAACACTAAAATAGATGAACTTAACAAGCAAATGCCTCTAAAATAATAACAAAATTAACAAATGTCTTTAAAATAATAACAAAATTAACAATAAAATAAGTTTTATATAATATCTAAACAATAACAACAAAATAATAGAAACATAATAGTAAAATTGTAGCAAAATAAAGAGAAAACAATAAGAAAATAATATTTAAAAATATTTTTTTGCCTTTAATAAATTCGGGCCGGGCCGGGCCCAGGCCAAAAATCCCTTATTTGAGCCCGGCCCATTTTTTAAACGGGCCTTATTTTTTAATCCAAGCCCATTTTTCGGGCCTATATTTTTGCCCAAACCCTCCCACATTTCGGGCAGGCCTTCGAGCCGGGTCGGGCCGCCCAGCCCATGTGCACCTCTACTAGGGACTCAAGCATAAAACTCCGATATACTCACTTATATTATCATTACTCTACTAAAAGATTTCTCAAGTTCCCCCAACACTGACATAAGCATCGAAGAGCACAAACTCTAAAATTCTAGTCCTCTCATAGTTTTCCCACTTTCTTGCAGGCCCAAAAAACTCATCAACCCAACTACCAGACTGACATAAACAAATTTACTTTTACACAAAAATTTGAGAAATAACTCTTTGGGCTAGAATTAGAGCTTGAATGTTTGGGATTTTGCTTTTCTTTGAAAAACATGGTTCAAAATGGAGCCAGGCATATGTTTCCTGCAATTGTTGTAACAAAAATTTGGAAAACTTCTTTCATAATCTCTCGTATCGTAAAATAAGATTTAAATTAAAGAATTTAGACAAAATTAATTATTTACAGTTATTTTTTTATGCGTTGCTTATGCAATAAGAAACATATAAAAACGTAGATACATATAAACATGTCAACTCAAAATAGAAATAGAATGCGATAAAAATACTATAGAGGCCCTTGTATTAGGGGTCGAAAAATAAAAAAAGTTAATCCCGTACATCAGATCAAAGAGTAAACTGGTTCTTCTACTAAATATATCACTTGCTTCTATTGTTAAAATTTGGTTCCTGTATCTCTATTTAGTTATTTTGTCAGTCACTAAATTTTTTAAATCTTTTTCGTGATTATTGAACATAAAAATATTTATTAAAAAAAAAAGCTTTTAGCTCTTTTTCTATTCTTTTCTCTCAAGTGAAAGTATTTTTTTTCATGCTATTTTTCAACGTGAGAAATTTGTAGTCAAGTTCGTTGACAATAATGCTCTATAGGAAACATTTAGGAACCCTAATTCCAAACTTGTAGGAACAACATTTTGGACACAAATCAAAACAGTATTCATTTTAATCCCCTTCTTTTAGGTCCCTTAAACTACGTTGCCGACACTCAAATTCTTGACGTTTAGCCCTTTGTTTGATTTGAGTTTCAATGAGGCCACTACGTCAATAATTGAGCACATGGCACCATATTATGATATTACCAAGTTTTCAAGCAGCAGTTGAAAAGTATTTATAATAGAAATGTCAAATTTTGGTTTTGGTCCCTATACTATATTTAAAATTCAAATTTTAGTCTATGTACTTTAATTTAGTATAACTTGATTCTCTAATTTTATAATGTTATTTGTTAGTTTAAATATCTTGGTTAAAATAATGACGTGGAATTTTTTTTAAAAGCCCCTGTTTTAGTTCATCATGTTGATACGAAATCTTTTTCTTTGTTAGAGGATTTAAAAAAATCACATATTTGGACTGGTCAATGATATTATATAAATAAAGAGGTGAAATAATATTAAATTAAAATAAAATGACTAAACTCTAAATTTAAAAATAACATAAGGACCAAAACAGGAATTTGGCCTACCAGAAACTGAGTACATTCATGATTCAACAGCGACAGTCCACGTTGCTTTGAACCCAAGCATGTCCTTATGCAACGATATAACATTGATAGAAAATGGTTTTTGCCTTTTAGCCTTATAAGATAAAGGGTTTCTTTCGACTAATAAAGTATGTTACAAATAAAATATTTTATAATTAATTTTATGTGCTATTAATAAATAATAATATAATACATTATCACTAAATAAAATTTTACAAACTCAAGAGTTATTAATATTTATTTATAATAGTTATAATTGATGAATATTTAAATAAAGTTATTAGCATTTATTTATAAGATTTTTTATATTTTTTATTTAATGATAAATATTATGTTATTATTTACTAATCATGTAATGGTGCATCAAATATTATTCTTATATATAAAATAAAAGCCTGACTCATGTATCACGTTGAAATTTTGTGAAAATAATTATTTTATTAACGACCAATAAATTAAAATAATTTCACATATGAACCTACGATTTTGACATTTTTTTATTAATTTAGTATACTCTAAAATATATGGTATACCATCTCTATAAAAAGCCTAATTATGTTACTAAGAGGAAAGGTTTTTATTAATACAAGCCAAAAGACATCATTGTTTTATGTGACAAATGAACCTAATTCTTTGTATGACACTGAATTTCATGTCTAATCTAAGATTGTAGGTTTATTATTACATTTTTAAGCAAAATTTAACAAGAATTTTGACACATTCCTTGGATTTCACAAACTGCAAAAATAATTAGACACATCTACTAATTCATGGGAAAACACCATTTAAAGAAACAAATGTCACCCTCAACTTGATTTTGTTCATTGTTTTAAGTTTAAGCGTAATTATGAGTTAGGTCAGGGTTGAGCCGAGCTCAAGTATAATATTAATGTATTTTATGCTTACTCAAATTCAGTCCGACTTAATATATGAGCTTAAATTTTTGTCTGAACTCGCCTATATTTGTGAATGACTAATTCAAGTCCGCATGTATTATTTTTTTTGAAAAATATTTATATTATTTTTAATTTAATATTTAATAACTTTAATTTATCAAAATATTATATATAAGCAACTTACATTTTTTTTAAATATGTTTACACATTAGTATTATATATTACTATATTTTTATTTTTTGTGTTATAAATTACATAATATAATATATTACAAACTTAGTTGAACCAAGTTTTATTGCTTAAACCCATTTTTTAGGCCTAATATTTTTACCAAACCCTCTTAAACTTTGTGCAGGCCTTTGAGCCTGGGGGTATAGCCCGTCCCTTAAGGGGCAAAGCTAGAATTCTTTTAGAGAGACTAAATATGAATTATAAATTTCCAAGAGAACTAAAAATGTAATTTTGTCATTGTATTAATGTAAGATTTTACAATTTTCAAATGATTAAACAATAAACTTTTTATTTTTGGAGAGAGCATAATTGAATTTTAAAATTTAATAAGGGCTGAAATACAATTTTACTATTAAATTAACTTTAAACTTTGGAAATAGTCAAGAAACTAAAAAAATCAAATTTTCAATTTTGGGTCCAGGGATCTAGCCTACCACTCTAGCTTCACCCCTCGTCCCTTAAATAGCTCTATAATGGCACCCCAATGATAGTAATTCTCCTTCCTTTAATTTATAACTCGACTTTGTATAATAAAAATGATATTTAATGCCAAACCTAACGACTAGTCTAACAGAATGACTTGATTGGAATAAAATTTTAATCAGTTTAAGAATTTAATTAAATTGTTTTAAAATTTAAGGATGGATTTTTAATTTGATCATACTTTAAGGATGTTTGATGAAATTAACCCTAAGATATATAAGAAAAAAATATATATATATATACGTATAGTATATATTGTTGCTTTAATCATCAAAGCTAAGGCTACATTTTCGATCTCGTGCTTTGTAGGCTACATGGTCCTCTGAATCTCGTGCGGTAACTTAATCAAGTGATGCTGAAACGTGGGCTACGTGCAATTTGCACAACTCTCTCCTCCCACCATATTAAATTCACAGTTATACGAGACTAAAGGACCTCTTGGATATTATTAAATCATTCTTGACCATACATATCAACATTAAAATAAAATGTTATAAGTGATAATGACATCATGGTATTGTTGGTTAAAATCGAGATTTTCAGTTTTTAAGTGTCTAAGTCCGGGTTTTATAATGTAGAATTGTAACGGATGGGTCACTAATTAATCGTATATGTGTTTTGTCTAAATTTTCTGTGATTCTTTAATTTTGTGCTTTGTATCGGTATAATTTTATATTGTAATTATTCGAAACATATAATTTTAACTGTTGTGATCCGATTGTCCTATCTATTTGGTACACACGTGGAGGAATTTTTTCACTCCACAATTAGGTCGAGATTTTGCCACATGTTCTATCTATTTATTTTAAAAAAATTTTAAATATAACTTAAGGACATATAACAAAATCTTAACTCTGCTTATGAAATTAAAAGGTGTACTAAATAATTATCCTATAACTAAACTCCTTTAGTTAACAAAATATAATTAATATAAAAAATTAAAGGCATAATGATTTATTTAGCTTTTTCAACTTTATAAAAAAGTTTTTCAAGGCATCATAATTATATACAATTTATTCTTATGGAGGTTTTAGAATCGGATAGGTGATTAAATTAGTCGATTATTAATTTTTATTTGATCGATTTAAATTAAATAAATTATTAAAAGGTTTAAAACTAATAATTATTTAAAAACTTATAAAATTTGTTCTCCGCTCTAGTTCAATCGGTTTTTTAACATGGTTCAATTGACCCGTACTGGTTTGCAAGTCAATTGATTTTTACCTCTCACTGGACTAATATCCTAATTGATTTCCGATCCAACTGGTTTGACTGACTGGTTCGGGCCAAACAACATTGTTGTTAACTTATTTTCTGTTGTTATGTAAATAGAAAGGTTTAATGCATAAATTTGTTCTTGAATTTGACTTTTTTTTTTAACGTGGTATTTGTGTTATTTTTTGTCCAATGTAGTACATGTATTAGACAAAAGTTATACATTATGGTATTAGAAGATAACGATGTTAACTTTTTAGTGTTTAATTCGGGTTTTAGAGTTGATTTAATGAAATTCATTATTTAGCTAATAATATTAGCAATTAACTTACATCAAATTAACCCTAAAATTCAAATTATATCACAACCAACAGACTGTATTTAACAAATTAAAATACAAAATTAAACAAATTCACAATTGACACTAAAATTATTATATTTACAAAATCATGAAAAATTCAAATATAATAATATTAATAATTAACTTTCATCAAATCAGCTCTAAAATATGAATTAAATACTAAAAATTATTATAATTATCTTTAAGTATCAAAATATATAAAATTTGTCAAATATAAATATCAAATTAAATAAAAAACTAACATAAGTACAGCATTAAAAAGAAATGTCGAACTCGGATACTAAAATATTAATGAATTAATTAAGGTCAACGGAGAAAAATCAACTCATATCTCAATCTTATAATTTTCTAACATGTAGTAATCATAATTTAAGAAATAATAATAATCGTAAAACATAAGTTAATTAAGTTTAATAAATTTAATGTTATTACGTGGATGTACGGTCAACTAAGGCAAAGGTGTGGCTTTCATTTTGTATTACTTTTGGATCTGAAGAAAAAAGGTTTAATAATTATTCTAGGTCAAAATCTATTTGTTAGTCCCTCTATTTTAGTAAAATTTTGAGATTTAGTATTTATATTTGAAAATTTCAAAATTAAATCCTCTATATTTTTTTTATTAAATGTTTTCCATCAATGTTGTCAGTTTGGTATGTTTATTAATATCTCACTAAATTTCAAAGGCTTAATTTTGGTTTTAGTCCTTCTACTACGCTAAAATTTAGGGCTTAATTGCATTCGGTTGGAATGTAAATTTATTATTTTAATAATAGTTTATTAAATTTTCACGCTATCCTAACTATATGACTTATTAACAATAAAATGAAGCAACTATTGATATTATCAATTTGGGCCTACTAATAACACCATAAAATAAAAGTAGAAGAATCAAATTATACTAAATTAATGGGATTAAATATCTAAATTTCAACATAATAAAGTGACTTAAACCATAATTAAACCAAATCTAAAACTTTCTAAGTTGAAGTATATGCAAAAGTTTGAACCATTGGACTAAGATTTTAAATAAACAAAAGAAGAGGATTTAATCTTCAAATTTTCAACTAAAGGGATTAAATCACAAAAGTTTTTGAAGAATAGGGACTAAAGACATATTTTATCCATTACTATATAAAATATTAATTTTAAGTTTGTTTTCATATCTTGAATACACAACATCATCATCAATCAAAACATTTCACATTTCACCAACGACAGCAACAAAAACAAACAAAAAATAGGCTAAAAACAACAATAACAGTAATATTATCATCACTAATATTAGCCTAGCAGCTTACTTTTTTATTTATTTATTTTTTGAAAATTTCTCGAATCTGCGAAAAATCTATTTTTTTTATTATTACTATTATAATTTTTTTTTCTCTTCCCAGCTCGATATTATCTTCCATTTTTGCGAAGATTTACTTACCGTGATTGAAGAATTATCATAAATTTTGACGAATTTTGAGAGATTTTTCCGGTAAGTTGTTAACGGAGAAAGAGAGAGTTGGCGGAGCCGGAATACGGTGTTTTGAGTTTTCATTTCATTGCTCTGTTTTTTTTTAGAAGATGATGTATTTGAAGCAGCTGAGTTCAATTATATGCAAAGGTGGATCAATGTTTAGGCAAGAATAAGGTGTTTTCTGTCATTCGCAGCTAAAAAAATCGAAATTAAGAAACGTTTTTCTGCTTTAGTGCATGTTTTTTTGTTGAATTCCCTGAGCCTGAGGCTCGGGGGGAAGATCTGAAAGCTAGAAATTTGAAATACGGAGGAAAAAACAAAAAGAAAAGGAAGCTTATCATGGAATCTTCCGTAGCAGAATACTATAATAATGTTAACAATAATGGAGGCTCCTCTTCGCAATTTCAAACTTCTACCTGTATGCAGAAATTCAGACTCTACGAAACTCAATCGGTAACTTTTTTTCTTTGATTTATATGTCTTTTCATTTTATTAATTTTGTTTTTGGTTCGCTTTGATCCCTTTTTATGATCTGTTTAATTTTATTTGTTAATAACTTGAGATTTTATTTTAGTTAAAATAGCATTGATTTAAGTTTGAAACGTTAAATTAAGTGGTTGAATTTTATTTTTATTAATTTGCATTGTTAATGTTTTGTGTCTCAGAATTTTTATATGATTGGAAGGAATAAGAGTAGAATTTATTGGAGAGTATTAAAGATTGATCGGCTTGATCCTTTTGAGCTAAATATTCGTGAAGATTCTACCTCGTATACGGAGTTTGAATGCTCTGAGTTGTTGAGGAGAATACATGAAGGAAATAAATCCACCGGTGGATTGAAATTTGTTACTGCTTGTTATGGCATTGTTGGTATGGATGTTGAAATTTGTAATATGACTTTAGGGACTGTTAATGTTATGTAAATTCTTATCCAATACTTTTTTTTTTTGGTAATGTTTTAGGGTTTGTTAAATTCCTGGGGCCTTACTATATGCTGCTTATTACAAAACGAAGACGGATTGGAGCAATTTTCGGACACAATGTATATGCAGTTTCGAAAAGTGAGATGATTCCCCTCCCAAATTCATCTGTTAACCCAAGCATTGCGGACTTTAGGAAAGAGAACAGGTCTTCTTCTATTCTGTTAAAGAACTTTGCCTACTGCTAGAGAGTCATTGTTTTGCAGAAAGATGTTCTATTCTATTATGTTCTGTTGTGTGAAAAGTAGAAAATTGTCTGTATGTGATAAGAGTCTCCTTTGTGTTTGTGTTTAACCCAAGTGCTTTGATTCTGCTATGCATTTTACACATATGGTTTGTAATTTGATATTTGTTGTTTCATTTTTGTTTAGGTACAAGAAGCTCCTAAGCTCAGTGGATCTTACAAAGGACTTCTTCTTCAGCTATTCATACAATGTTATGTGTAGTCTTCAAAAGAACTTGTATAATAATGAACCAGGTGAGGTTCTTTATGAGACCATGTTTGTTTGGAATGAGTTCCTGACTCGAGGAATCCGCAATCACCTCAAGAATACTCTATGGACAGTTGCCTTGGTGTATGGCTTCTTTAAGCAGGTAAAGGATGGATGCTTGGTTATTTTTTTTATTCATTTTTGCTGTGCTCAATGGATGGATGGTTATAATTTCTTTCTAAGCTTCATAGTTTGACATTAGGGTCTGTGAATGTAGGCATCCTTTTCTGTATCTGGAAGGAGTTTCAAACTTATGCTCATTGCAAGACGATCCCGTCACTATGCAGGTACCAGGTAAGAAAGTTGTCCAACATTGGCGGTAAAAAGCTTAGTTTATTGTTCTTGAACTTCCTGTGAAATGGAATCAAGCTTACGTTAAGGGCTTAAACTCTTTGTCATCATGCGCATCTGATTTTGCATTTAGGTATTTGAAACGAGGAGTAAATGAAAAAGGCAGTGTAGCTAATGATGTTGAGACAGAGCAAATTGTCTTTGAGGATGTATCTGACGGGTTTCCCACACAAATAACTTCCATAGTCCAGAACCGAGGCTCAATCCCACTCTTTTGGTCTCAAGAAACCTCACGATTGAATCTAAAACCAGATATCATACGTATGTGCTTGTAATGTATGAGAGTACTCTAGGTGTTGCTGCAACCGTTTTTTTTTATGTTCAGAAAAAAGGAAAGCCTTATCGTTTTTTAATTTTTCCAGTGTCTAAGAAGGACCAAAGTTATGAAGCAACCAGACTTCATTTTGAAAATCTTGTCGAGAGATATGGCAACCCTATAATTATTTTGAATTTGATTAAGGTAAGAAGATTATTCTGCTTATGCTTTCATTATTCTCTTTATAATTATTCCATCTTTTTATTACTTCTGAACCTGCTATATCCCATAAAGATATTACATGTGGTAGAAAATTTTCATATAGTACCATTTCTATGGGGTCAAAGAGGGTAGCGGACTTGGGGAGTTTATATATGTAGCTTCAGTATATGACTTATTTGATAATCGGATTCTGAGCACAATTGCTTTTGTGTGATGAACAGACGCAAGAGAAGAAGCCTCGAGAATCAATTCTCCGTCAAGAGTTTGCAAATGCTATTGATTTTATTAATAAAGATTTGTCAGAAGAGAACCGTTTGAGATTCCTTCACTGGGATCTACACCAACATTCTAGGAGGTATACGTTCTAAGCTTGTTATTTTTTCTCCTAACTGACACATGTTTTCCTTCTCCCTATTCTATCCTTCCTCTTTGCTAGAGTTTGATTCCTAACCAACAGAAAAACTCCATTTTTTCCCTTCCAGCAAATCGACAAATGTTTTGCTACTTTTGGGTAAAGTGGCCAATTATGCATTAACGCTAACAGGTTTCTTTTATTGTCGGGTGACATCAGCCTTGAGACCTGAGGAGTGTATGACATGGCCTTCCTCTGAGTAAGTTTATCATATTTCATTAACTTTAAGTTTCATGTGTGAAATATTTGCAAAGATGTTTGCAGTTAGCTTTTCTAGAATGAGCCCCCTTTCTCTCTCAGTTCTCTTTTGTAACCCTTTCATAAATTAGGTTTCCAAATTTGCAGTGTGCTAGATTCTTGCATTAGATAAATACTTGACTTTTTATTTAATTATGGTGGGATACTGGGAATTTATAATGCCATATAAAATATTGAACAATGATCATTTCTGCTGTGCTATCTGCTATGAGTTGAAAATGGCATTTTGTTCTGAAATTTTGGTGCAGGAATATTGATGATGTTGACATGTTGCCCCTGAAATGTTCCAATGATACTGAGGATATTTATATTTACAGATCGGGGAGAAATTATTCTGGAGAAAATAATGTTGCTAATGGAAATCATTCTGTCAAGCCTCCGACATTCCAAAGAGGTGTGCTTAGGACCAATTGTATAGATTGCTTGGATCGTACGAATGTTGCACAGTATGCATATGGATTGGCTGCTCTTGGAAGCCAGCTTCATGCTTTAGGGATTAAAGATTCCCCAAAAATAGACCTCAATGATCCTTTGGCAGATGAATTAATGAGTCTCTATGAGAGAATGGGCGACACACTTGCGCATCAATATGGTGGCTCTGCAGCTCACAATAAGGTAATCCAAGTTTTCTGATCTTACTTGTAACCATATTTGTTTTGCAAAGCTTGAATAGAATTCGCTTCTCTAAATTCTGTCTCTTTTAGTTGTTGTTTTTTCCTTGAAGCTGCCAATGCGAAATATATGGTTAATATTAAGTAGCAGTGAATTTGGAAATTTATGTTATTTATGTCTAAAGTTGGGTTTTTCTCTAAAGTTTGGTCAAAAACCATCTTGTTGACAAATTTTGAAAAGGTTAATGCTTAGAATGTTGATCTATCTTAAATGCACTCTATGCTTCATGCTTATTTTGATAGAAATATCTTGTCCCTTTTTGAAAAGGTTAATGCTTCCAAACTTTTGGAATGTTGATCTATCTTAAATGCACTCTATGCTTCATGCTTTTTCTCTTTTTGATTTGAGAGTGAGAATTTTGCTTGTCAGTAGTCATTATCTGAGTTAACATAATTTGAACAAGAAATAAAAAGAATCAATTAACCTTTTTGAGTATTTTTACGTGATTGTGATATTTGTAGTTTGAGAAGTGATGGTCAATGGATTAGAAGGGCAACACAGTAACTGAATTGTTACTTAAGACACGCATTCTTATACTAGTGTTGTGTTACCTGTCAAAATTTAGTCCTAAAATGCAATCTTCAGCTGTTAACTTTCTGTTCCTTCATATATTTTATATCTATGCAGATATTTTCTCAGAGAAGGGGTCAATGGAGAGCAGCGACCCAGTCCCAAGAATTTTTTAGGACTCTTCAACGTTATTATAGCAATGCATACATAGATGCGGAGAAACAAAATGCAATTAATATGTAGGTTTCAGTCTTTTATTTGTATTACTCTTTTGGGTGAAAATTGATGGCTGCCTCTCTACCAGTTTGAAGTATATATAAATTTGGTCTTTTCGGGGGTAATAAAAGGCTGGCCTTATCTCCTTCGGAGTTAGTTTTACCTTTCTTTTATAAACTTCTTGATTTCATTTATTAAATATTGTTGATTCTTTTTAATATTTCTCTATGCAGATTCCTCGGGCATTTCCAGCCTCAGCCTGGTAAACCTGCACTTTGGGAGTTGGGTTCCTACCAGCATTATAAGGGAAGAAATGGGGAAACAATTATGGATGAAGATGGAAGGTAGCTTTTTCTTGATCAACATCTCTTTACGGAATCTTAGCAGAATTGATTTGTTGGACGTGCTGTCGTGTTTAATTGGTTTTACATGGCTACTAATATATATCATTGAAGTTTTAATTTATCAAAACAATAGTCTTGGTAGCACAGGGATGGGTTGATGCTGCTGCGTCCATTGCATGCATTCTCTCACTTGTGTTTTCAATCCAAAAAATAAGTCTATGACTGGTGTTCACAGTTTGACTTTCACTCTCTTAATATGACATAATGGGAGAATAGGTTGTAACTTGTATGTGGATATGATGAGTTTCATTAACATTTTATTTTCGTCCACTGGCTTTTGATTTAATAGTTAGTCATCTGATTTTTTTGCTTACAATTTTATCTTGTTGATTGAGAGGAAAATCTCACAGCTGCTTGTCTCTTCACTTTGTAACGCTTGATTTTCAGTTCACTTTTCAAAAGATCCTTTTCTGATGGAAACCTTCTTTGGCAAAGTGAGTCAACTGTGATGGCCAAAAACGGCAAGCAAGAGAAATCATTGAATTCAACTTTGCCTGGTCTTTCAGAGTCATCACCTGAGATATCAACATGTGAAAGTGATATAACATATTCAAGGTTCTTTGCTTTCCATTCTCATTATTACTTGTCCTAAGCTAGGGCTATCGTGTTGGCCGATGAGATGGAATTTGCATCTTCATTTCCATGGATCATATAATGTCTATAATCTGCATGTTTGGCCAAACCATTGTTTTGTATCAATGGTATCAAATTTAATTTTTGTTTATACATTGCTTCGTGAATCAGCCGTTGGAATCACATGTTTCATAGTTTACCAAATTAGTGGATTTTGCGCAGCATATTATAGTAGTCTCATTAAGTCTTATAATTGATAAGGCTATTTTCCAATTTTTTGTGTAGGTATACTCCCTCAATGCCTCGAAGGCAGCTCTTCGGGGACATGCAAAGAGACCGCTGTCTTGAAACCGGTCAAATTTTCTTCTCTGAACGTGGGGATGGCTTCAATTACTCTAACTTTGTCGACCTGGACTGTATTTCATTATCCGGAAATTCTTGCGAGGATGAACCATTTGATAGGTACTTCCTTTTCTGTAGTTCATGGATGTTTTTAAAGCTCAAACTTTAAAACTTAATGACACATAATATAATATATTTTTAATTTCTATTGTTTGTATACATTTTATCTACATGGTACCTTTGTAACAAATGCTTGTTGCCTGTACTGTCGTTTAAACTTTAAAGGAGCCGCTAACCCTAAAATGGATGTTATTTATGTTATTCTTTAGAATGGATTCAATCAAACTTTTTCTTCCCAATACCTCAGCATAGTAGTCATTATCAAAACGAGTTATAATGTAATAGTCCATAATTAGCATGCATGCAATTTTAGGCTCAGTCTTCTCGATTTCTTATAATTACTATAAAATAAAATCTTGGAATAAATGCTGCGTACGAATTGTGTGAGCAAAATATGGTTCAGTCATTTTCTTGAATATCTGCAGGTCATCAGTTCTTACAAGCTCTTCGGTCGCTGGTCTTTCGTTGGAGAATGTTGTTAATGGTGTAATGGGGGAAGCAACTTCATCCAGTAGCGAATGTGGATCGAGTATGAAGGTCAGTATTCATACTGTTGGTAGAAAGTTCTTGATTTCTGTTGACCATTTGTAACATTGAATTTTATTGGAAAATAGTTTACTCAAGACATGTATCTCTTTGAAAACTAGAAAGTCGAGCTCTGAGTTTATTCTATGCAAAATATAAATAGCTAACCCTTTGTTACATATTATGCAGGGAAGGCAGCAAACCGGAACTGAGCTATCTTTCGGAAATTCACAACAGTCCAACGTTCTAGAGGAATTCTCAGATAGTTTTGTGCAGTGGGTGAACTCCGGAGAGATGCTTTGCTATTAAACTTTTGGTTTCATTCTCCTCAAGTCAGTCGTCAACGATTCCACGGATCAAGCTGCCGCACCGTTACAAACCATCCAAGGAAACCAAGAACCAAAACCGAGAAGCAGAAGCAGTTGTACCGGTACTCTCTTTATGTAAAGATTATCCCGAACGAGTAAATAGTCAACAGTTTAAAAAGAAAAGAAATTCTTTTCGGAGTTCATTTATTTATTTGTAATTCCTTTGGTTAAAAATGAACGTAATAGGGCATCAGTGTTTGTAAATATATATATTTTTTATGAACCATCTGTGTTTGGAATGATCTCCAACTTTCTAGGATTTCATGTCATTGATTATTTATTGGTTTCAAGTTTTATCCATAGGCAGACATGAAACTGACATTGTAGTTAAAAGAAACTAATGTATTTAGATGAAAGATCATTTATAGGACCAATATTTGCATTTTGCCTTTAGGCTTCAGTCAGTTTTAGAGACTCAATTTGGGTCATTTTAGGTCATTACGACTTCCTTGTTCAAGTTTCGGCTTGGAAGTTGAATCAATTATTTTCAAATTTTATATGATAAACTTGGAATCGATCGGATTTTTGACAGGCATAAAAACAATTAATGTATTTGACAGTTTTCGGAAAGAAAATAGAAAAATATTTGATGCATTGTCTGTACTTAAGTTTTATGCATCAGAATAACATCACACTAGAATAACAAAGTCGGGGGTGGGATACTTTTTAGTGACAACTCTGGCTTGCTGGTTAGACGTGGTATTGTGAGCTGAAAAAGTATTACGAGTGGTATCATGTTTATATATATATATATTAACACATGTAATAGCAACATATTTCTATCACACAGGCATGTGCATACTGCATTCAAATAAAACTACTCGAACAAAGTTTATTATTTGCTTTCTTGAAAACTCAAATTCAAAATAAATTTTATATATAAACAACTTTGAATCTCCAGATCAAATATGAGAATCGATTGTGACGGAGTTTTAGCACTCAAAAACATCTTACTGTATATGTAAGCAGGCAGTCCAGTGATTCAATTTTTATGACTACTTTTTTATTTTGTCCATTTGTCTGCTCACAGTAAATAATTATACTAATAATAATATGAAGACTAAAAGAAAATGAGGACGAGCAAAACAAATAAGACAAGAAAAAGTCTCATAACAAACAAAAATTCGAAAGTCTGGAAAGGGGCGTTCCGAGAATCGAACTCGGGACCTCTCGCACCCAAAGCGAGAATCATACCACTAGACCAAACGCCCACTTTGATTTCATTGTAATTCTAAAGTTTAAGACCATATCATAGTTCGAGAGCTACCAGCTGACACCCAACTTTTTATTTTATTTGGCAAGACAATTTAATAATTTTAAAATGTTTTGGTAAAATAAAATTACAAAGGCATCCTTTTTAGCCAGATTCGTAAGTCTAGTTAATATTTAAGATGGTACTTCTTCATTTAATTTATGATAATGCATAAAATTATACATATAATCAATGTATCAACTATAAATTTATTATATATATAGTTGAGAAAACCGAATCCAACTATTATCATCATCTAAGACCAAAAACAAAGATATGGGAGTAAGTATATGCCAGCGTCATTAAAACATAGGGAGATACCTTCAAAAATTGTCCTAATCCTATATGAATGAGGAAAATTCGGGTGATATGCTCTAACGGAATACTACGAGCAGCAGTTTTCTTCAGCCTGGGTTAATCTAATAAGACGAAGATGGCAGTAGGGATGCACGGTTTACCTTGTTTACTACAAAGTGAAGAGCTGTGGATCAAGGCGTTGGAAGAGGGGAGATAATGAGAGGATATGAGAGAGAGGGGGAAAGAGGCTCCAAGCTTTGGGTCTTATATATAATAGACCCTTAGCTTCGGTCTTGAGGTGTCATATGCTGGGTTTTCATAGGAAGGTCAGAGGTAAGTGGCTAAATGATCTATTATTATAGGTCTAAGTAAGATGATGATAAAATTTGCTTTTAGTTACCTCAAATGGGATATGGTGGTTGGATTCTGGCTTAGCAGTTAATAAGTGGGGCCTCTCGAGTGTTGAGTTGAAAGATATCTTCGAAGGATTTGTTTAGACTACTTGCAAGTTCACTACTCGATCCCCAAGGACTAAGATGTAACAAACATAAACCTTAAACCCTATATCTTAAACTTGCAATGTCTTCGTTAGATGATGGTTTATTTTATTCCAAGGTTGCTGTTCTTATTTTGACCTTCTGGTAGCCTGTTATTTTGGAATTCTTTGTTCTCAAAATTTTCAATCTTGGATAAACAAATCTTTCCAGTCAAAAACCCTGCTTTCTTGGGGTTTTCCTGCTTAAATTTCTCTAGAAAAACAGTGCCATATATACACATGCATACATACATCATTAAACGTTTTTAAGTACGTACTAACTTTGATAAACACCAATAATTTCATTTAACAAATGATCTACGAGTATCAATTTTAACCCTCTACGCTTATTCACTTTTAAAAGAAGGTTCGTTTTATTTTCATTAATGGGGATTAAATTAAAATTTTAAATTGGATATAAAGGACCTGATGCCGCAAAAACTTGGTTGAACAAGAAAATAGACTTTGCTTAACATTGAAAAGTTTTTGCAATTGAATTGGAGACTTTAAGGTGGTAGGATAGGAATATTCTTTTAGCCTTCTAGAATAGTATGAATGATGTATGTCTGTTGAACATGTTGGTCCTCATCCATCTCCTTTTAATATACATATATATATATATATATAGAATAGTATGAATGATGTATGTCTGTTTGAACATGTTGGTCCTTATCCATCTCCTTTTAATATATATATATATATATATATATATATGATAGTTTTGGATAATGTCTCCTTCCCCCCTACATCTTATTACACTTCAAACATCTGTTTTGAGTTGGAAGAAATGGCTGAGCGTTTCGACGAGACCCTCACTTCCCACAGGAACGAGATTTTGCCCTTTCTTTTAAGGTAATTCGAATTACATCTTTCAAACCCAAAAGACTGCTCTTAAAATTCGCATTAAAAGTTGTAATTCTTTTGGTTTTTACTGTAGGATTGAGGGCAAAGGAAAAGGAATACTGCAACACCATCAAATTGCTCTCCTCATTGAAGATAATAGAAAGAAGCTTGCTGATGGGGAATTTTATGAAATTTTGAGGGCTATTCAGGTAATAATAATAATAAGGTCAAATTCTGCTTTTGGTCTCTCAAGTTTCAAATATGCTCAAATTTGGTATTTAGTGCTTATTATTTACCCTCTAAAATGTATAAAGTTATTAGTTAGTAATAGTAATAGTAAAATTGTATTTTGTTCCTGAAAATGATAAGTTTTTATTTACTCCTTAAAAATTATAAAGATATTAGCTAATACAATGGTAAAATTGCATTTTAAATCATATTGAAATATATAACTTGATTCCGCCTAAAAAATTTTACTCAATATTAGAGGCAATGTAAGTATTTTTTTTTTTTGGAGATGTCGAAATTGAATTAGAAATTCTTGTAAGAGTCTAAGTACAATTTTACCTTGTATTAGCTTATTATAACTTTACTTTAGGCTTCAGTCAGTTTTAGAGACTCAATTTGGGTCATTTTAGGTCATTACGACTTCCTTGTTCAAGTTTCGGCTTGGAAGTTGAATCAGTTATTTTCAAATTTTATATGATAAACTTGGAATCGATCGGATTTTTGACAGGCATAAAACAATTAATGTATTTGACAGTTTTCGGAAAGAAAATAGAAAAATATTTGATGCATTGTCTGTACTTAAGTTTTATGCATCAGAATAACATCACACTAGAATAACAAAGTCGGGGGTGGGATACTTTTTAGTGACAACTCTGGCTTGCTGGTTAGACGTGGTATTGTGAGCTGCAAAAAGTATTACGAGTGGTATCATGTTTATATATATATATATTAACACATATATAATAGCAACATATTTCTATCACACAGGCATGTGCATACTGCATTCAAATAAAACTACTCAAACAAAGTTTATTATTTGCTTTCTTGAAAACTCAAATTCAAAATAAATTTTATATATAAACAACTTTGAATCTCCAGATCAAATATGAGAATCGATTGTGACGGGGTTTTAGCACTCAAAACATCTTACTGTATATGTAAGCAGGCAGTCCAGTGATTCAATTTTATGACTACTTTTTATTTTGTCCATTTGTCTGCTCACAGTAAATAATTATACTAATAATAATATGAAGACTAAAAGAAAATGAGGACGAGCAAAACAAATAAGACAAGAAAAGTCTCATAACAAACAAAAATTCGAAAGTCTGGAAAGGGCGTTCCGAGAATCGAACTCGGACCTCTCGCACCCAAAGCGAGAATCATACCACTAGACCAAACGCCCACTTTGATTACGTTGTAATTCTAAAGTTTAAGCTCATATCATAGTTCGAGAGCTACCAGCTGACACCCAACTTTTTTATTTTTTTTGGCAAGACAATTTAATAATTTTAAAATGTTTTGGTAAAATAAAATTACAAAGGCATCCTTTTTAGCCAGATTCGTAAGTCTAGTTAATATTTAAGATGGTACTTCTTCATTTAATTTATGATAATGCATAAAATTATACATATAATCAATGTATCAACTATAAATTTATTATATATATAGTTGAGAAAACCGAATCCAACTATTATCATCATCTAAGACCAAAAACAAAGATATGGGAGTAAGTATATGCCAGCGTCATTAAAACATAGGAGATACCTTCAAAATTGTCCTAATCCTATATGAATGAGGAAAATTCGGGTGATATGCTCTAACGGAATACTACGAGCAGCAGTTTTCTTCAGCCTGGGTTAATCTAATAAGACGAAGATGGCAGTAGGGATGCACGGTTTACCTTGTTTACTACAAAGTGAAGAGCTGTGGATCAAGGCGTTGGAAGAGGGGAGATAATGAGAGGATATGAGAGAGAGGGGGAAAGAGGCTCCAAGCTTTGGGTCTTATATATAGTAGACCTTTAGCTTCGGTCTTGAGGTGTCATATGCTGGGTTTTCAGAGGAAGGTCAGAGGTAAGTGGCTAAATGATCTATTATTATAGGTCTAAGTAAGATGATGATAAAATTTGCTTTTAGTTACCGCAAATGGGATATGGTGGTTGGATTCTGGCTTAGCAGTTAATAAGTGGGGCCTCTCGAGTGTTGAGTTGAAAGATATCTTCGAAGGATTTGTTTAGACTACTTGCAAGTTCACTACTCGATCCCCAAGGACTAAGATGTAACAAACATAAACCTTAAACCCTATATCTTAAACTTGCAATGTCTTCGTTAGATGATGGTTTATTTTATTCCAAGGTTGCTGTTCTTATTTTGACCTTCTGGTAGCCTGTTATTTTGGAATTCTTTGTTCTCAAAATTTTCAATCTTGGATAAACAAATCTTTCCAGTCAAAAACCCTGCTTTCTTGGGGTTTTCCTGCTTAAATTTCTCTAGAAAAACAGTGCCATATATACACATGCATACATACATCATTAAACGTTTTTAAGTACGTACTAACTTTGATAAACACCAATAATTTCATTTAACAAATGATCTACGAGTATCAATTTTAACCCTCTACGCTTATTCACTTTTAAAAGAAGGTTCGTTTTATTTTCATTAATGGGGATTAAATTAAAAATTTAAATTGGATATAAAGGACCTGATGCCGCAAAACTTGGTTGAACAAGAAAATAGACTTTGCTTAACATTGAAAAGTTTTGCAATTGAATTGGAGACTTTAAGGTGGTAGGATAGGAATATTCTTGTAGCCTTCTAGAATAGTATGAATGATGTATGTCTGTTTGAACATGTTGGTCCTCATCCATCTCCTTTTAATATACATATATATATAGAATAGTATGAATGATGTATGTCTGTTTGAACATGTTGGTCCTTATCCATCTCCTTTTAATATACATATATATATATATATATGATAGTTTTGGATAATGTCTCCTTCCCCCCTACATCTTATTACACTTCAAACATCTGTTTTGAGTTGGAAGAAATGGCTGAGCGTTTCGACGAGACCCTCACTTCCCACAGGAACGAGATTTTGCCCTTTCTTTTAAGGTAATTCGAATTACATCTTTCAAACCCAAAAGACTGCTCTTAAAACTCGCATTAAAAGTTGTAATTCTTTTGGTTTTTATTGTAGGATTGAGGGCAAAGGAAAAGGAATACTGCAACACCATCAAATTGCTCTCCTCATTGAAGATAATAGAAAGAAGCTTGCTGATGGGGAATTTTATGAAATTTTGAGGGCTATTCAGGTAATAATAATAATAAGGTCAAATTCTGCTTTTGGTCTCTCAAGTTTCAAATATGCTCAAATTTGGTATTTAGTGCTTATTATTTACCCTCTAAAATGTATAAAGTTATTAGTTAGTAATAGTAATAGTAAAATTGTATTTTGTTCCTGAAAATGATAAGTTTTTATTTACTCCCTTAAAAATTATAAAGACATTAGCTAATACAATGGTAAAATTGCATTTTAAATCATATTGAAATATATAACTTGATTCCGCCTAAAAAATTTTACTCAATATTAGAGGCAATGTAAGTATTTTTTTTTTTGGAGATGTCGAAATTGAATTAGAAATTCTTGTAAGAGTCTAAGTACAATTTTACCTTGTATTAGCTTATTATAACTTTAAAATTTTTAAGAGAAAAATTACAATTTTACCATTGTAATAGCTTATAACTTTAGAATTAGAAGGACTAGATCATAATTTATCTTTTTGAGAGAGCAAAAATGCAATTTTATCATGTATTAACTTATAAGTTTACAAATTTTAAAAGGACTAAAGCACAATTTTTTTCATTTTTAAGGGGCAGAGTCAGTGGCTCTCCCTTGGCAAAATTAAAGCATAAGGACTAAATCCTAAATTTTAGTATGGTAAAGGGACCAAAACCGTAATTTTCATTTTGTTGATTTTGGTCATATTTGTGTTATAGGAAGCAATAGTGTTACCTCCATGGGTTGCATTAGCTATTAGGCCAAGGCCTGGGGTTTGGCAATACATTAAAGTGAATGTCCACACTCTTGTTGTTGAGGACCTCACTGTTTCTAAATATCTTCATTTCAAAGAACAGCTTGTTGATGGAAGGTAACTTGTTTTATTTTAATCTTGCTTTCTTACCATTAATCTTTGTCTTAATTTCTTTTGCTTTGCAGTGCAAATGGTAACTTTGTTTTGGAATTGGATTTTGAGCCCTTCAATGCCTCTTTCCCTCGCCCGACTCTTTCCAACTCAATCGGTAACGGCGCCGAGTTCCTCAACCGTCACCTTTCAGCAACATTATTCCACGACGACAACGAGAACATGCACCCTTTGCTCGAATTCCTCAAACTCCATTGCCTACCGAGACACCGAATGCCGAATCTGAACATGATGTTGTTGAATGATAAAACCCAAAACTTGAATGCACTCCGACATGTTTTGAGAAAGGCCGAGGAGTATATTGACACGTTGCCTTCTGAGACACTGTATGTGGAATTCGAACATGAGTTTCGGGAAATCGGTATGGAGCCAGGTTGGGGTGATACAGCCGAGCATGTGCTTGAGATGATCCGAATCCTTTCGGACCTTCTCGAGGCACCTAACCCTTACAACCTAGAGAAGTTCCTTGGGAGAGTGCCTATGGTATTCAATGTTGTCATACTTTCCCCACATGGATACTTTGCTCAAGACAATGTTTTGGGGTACCCCGACACCGGTGGCCAAGTCGTTTACATCTTGGATCAAGTTCGAGCCTTGGAGAACGAGATGATCCACCGTATCAAACAACAAGGACTCGACATTACACCTCGTATCCTAATCGTACGTGTTATTGATTACTAGTGTTGTTTATGAGCTTTTTTAACCATGCTTTTTTTATCAGATCACTAGGCTTCTCCCCGATGCTGTCGGAACAACGTGCAGTGAACGACTTGAGAAAGTACACGGAACAGAGTATTCGGAAATTCTTCGAGTACCCTTTAGAACAGAAAACGGAATCGTACGTCAATGGATCTCTAGATTCGAAGTTTGGCCCTACTTAGAAACTTACACTGAGGTGAACCATATACGTACCGTTGATTTCACTTTGTCTCCTTCGGATATTTTTCTTACATGTCATTACATTATGTTTGTTTTAAGGATGTTGCTAATGAAATCACGAAAGAGTTGCGAGGCAAACCTGATTTAATCATCGGAAACTATAGTGACGGCAACATCGTTGCCTCATTACTGGCGCATAAGTTGGGAGTTACACAGGTTCGTGATAAACGATCTTTTGTCGGTTCCTCTTCGGTCGTATTTCAGATTGATTGACTCATTTTTTTAATCTCCTATATAGTGTACGATCGCCCACGCTTTGGAGAAGACGAAGTATCCGAATTCGGATTTATACTGGAAGGAGCTTGAGGATAAATACCATTTCTCTTGCCAATTTACAGCTGATCTCATTGCAATGAACCATACTGATTTCATCATCACAAGTACTTTCCAAGAAATTGCAGGAAGGTATACATACATACATGTATATATATGATGTATTTATGTACGTATATATATACGATGTGCTTTCGTAAGTACTTGATTTGATATGTTTTTCAATATATGTGTATGATTTCAGCAAGGACAGTGTTGGACAATATGAGAGTCACGCGGCTTTCACTCTTCCTGGTCTTTACCGTGTCGTACACGGCATCAATGTGTTCGATCCCAAATTCAATATCGTCTCCCCCGGGGCTGACATGAGCACATTCTTCCCTTACACCGACGAGAAACGGCGGTTGAAACATTTCCATCCTGAAATCGAAGACCTTCTTTATGGCAAAGTCGAGAATGAAGAATACATGTAAGTGTTCGTCATATCTTAGCAAAAACCCTAATTCGAAAACGACTTTACTTACATATCAAGCTATCATTTTTCCAACAGATGTGTGCTAAACGATCGTAATAAACCGGTCCTGTTCACGATGGCAAGGCTGGACCGTGTCAAGAACTTAACTGGCCTCGTCGAATGGTATGGGAAGAACCCCAAGTTACGCAAGCTGGTTAACCTTGTCGTCGTAGCCGGCGACCGGAGAAAAGAATCAAAGGATTTGGAAGAGAAAGCTGAAATGAAGAAGATGTTTGAACTCATAGAAAAATACAAATTAAACGGTCAATTTCGATGGATATCATCCCAAATGAACCGTATTCGGAACGGTGAACTTTACCGTTACGTTTGCGACACAAAAGGCGCCTTCGTACAACCAGCATTGTACGAAGCCTTTGGATTGACAGTCGTTGAGGCAATGACTTGTGGTTTGCCTACATTCGCCACCTGCAACGGCGGACCTGCCGAGATTATCGTCCATGGGAAATCCGGGTTCAACATTGATCCATACCAGGGCGACAAAGCCACCGAGATCATCGTCGGTTTCTTCGAGAAATGTAATAAAGACCCATCTCATTGGAATGAAATTTCTGATGCTGGATTGAAACGTATCCAAGAGAAGTAAGCTCTTTTTTGTTGTTACTTCGTTACCTACGTTAACTATATTGTCTTTGTGGTAATTCTCTTTCTTTTCTTCTTTTACATTTTTTAAAATTTAGATACACATGGAAGATTTATTCCGAGAGATTGTTGACCCTGACCGGAGTTTATAGCTTTTGGAAGCATGTTTCCAAGCTTGACCGCCGCAAGAGCCGTCGTTATCTGGAGATGTTTTACGCACTAAAGTACCGGAAGCTGGTATTTCTCACGTCTATTTCCTTTTTTTTTTTCAAGAGACAAATTCTAGTTTTAGTCCTTGTACTATACTCAATTTCGAAATTTAATCCTTATACTTTTAATCTCATATAATTTAATATTATTATTTAGTCTTAAATCACTAACACTTCGAAAAGATTTTGTTAGTAAGCTGATGTGGCTTTTTCTAAAAGAGAAAATTTAAATTTGAAAATAGATTTTAATGCCATTTAAAAGGCTAAAATTATGGTTATAAAAAATACTTATTTTGCACTAATTTGTCATTAAAAAAATATTTAGCCTACTGAAGGAATTCTTGTAATAGTTTTGGTGATTTCAACCAAGATATAATATGAATAGGGTAAACTACGTTAATAGTGGTGGGAATTTTTCTTTTAGTCATTCAATTATAAAATATTACAAAATAGTCACTAAATTATTTAATTTTATCTTTTTAGTCATCCAATTGCTTTGGATTTTGGGCTGTTTCCATCTTTACATTAGCCTGCTAGTGGTAAAAAAAAAGACAAAATTGAATAGTTGGATGATCATTTTATAACTTTTTATAGTTGGGTGATCATTTTATAATTTTTATAGTTGAGTGACCAAAAAAGAAAAAAATCCTAATTGTGTGACCTTTGTTGTAGTTTACCCAGATTAATAATAGGAGAAGAATCAAATTATGTAAAATAAAACTGACGTGGAATTAAAAATTCAAAATCTGAATTTCTTTTATATAATTTAAAAGTTGAAACTATGGTTATTAAAATACTTATTGTCCATTAATTTGTCATTAGAGAAACCACATTAGCTGACTAACAAAATTTCTTCTTGGTGTTAGTGATTTGGACTAAATCATAACAACAATAATAATGGTAGGATCAAATTGTGCTAATTTAAAAGTATATAAAACTAAATCTCCAAATTAAATATAGTATAAGGACGAAAATTATAATTTAACTTGTCATTTTATATGGTTTCTATATGAAAAGCTAATGTTATTTTATTTTATTTTTGTAATTTATTTCAGGTTGAATCAGTTCCTCTAACAGGTGAGGAGTGAAATATTAAATGAGAAGCCATTGTCTGAGAATAATAATAATAAAATATTGCTGTTTTTGTTATTTCCATTTGGTTTTAATATTATTTAAATACACATAGCAATTCTTTTGCCTCCAATCAAATAATTTTTTATATATGATTTTATATTCTATATTAAAATGTATAATTTTATAGATCATTTGTGAATTAATGATGTCATATTTTATAAAATAATGTAAACATAATATTAATGTAATTTTCTGAATAAACTCCTTAGTTGATCATTTGACTTTTGCAACGCTTTCATTTTAGTCACTCAAAATAAAATCCTTGCAATTTTATCACTCAACTTTAAGGGATACTTTCATTTTAATCACCCAACCGTTAAATCTCTAATGACGGTTGATTGTACATGTCATATCATGTTTATACTTTTATTTTGGTCATAAAAAAACTTTTTAAGTATTTGATTGGGGTAAATTTTAAATTTCAAAACATTAAAATCAATTAAATAAATGATTGAAAGTATTTTATCCCTTGATAGTGTCAATCGATCTGTTACTATAATATTGAAATTAATTAATTTAATCTTCTTTTAAATTTTAAAATTTTACTTTATGTTACCAAATTAAAATCAACTAAAATAACTCATATTTAATAATTGTCTATGAAAGGTATTTAGACTAACTTTTCAAGCCCAGTTCGGATCAGCCCAAAAAATGAGCTTATTTTTTTCCTAAGCCTAACCCAATTTAAGAAAGATAAACTCAAGCCCACCCATATTTAATTTTTTAGATTAGTTTTATTTAAAATATTTTTTAAAAGCCATAATACAATAAATACTCTAAAAGAAAAGGGCTAAATAAAAGTTTTCTAACACATTAGAAGTTATGTATATTAAAAAAGTACCATAAATAAAATAAATATTGTATTATATTAAAAACACAAATAATTATAATAAATATTTTATTGTATTAAATATAATTTTATATTTTATATTTTGGGTTGGGTTATTTAGTTGGGTAAGTTTTTATTTATTTATTTCGGGTAATGAGTTTAATTGTTATTGAGTTAGTGATTTAATATAAATATATATAAATAATATAATTATTTTTTATTACATAATATATTCAATTCGGGCTTGGGCCAATAAATATTACCCAAGGCCCGACCCATATAGAAAGCAGACCTTAATTTTTACCCAAATCTCATTTTTGAATCTTATATTTTTTTCAAACCTTTAAATTTAAACGAGTGACCCGACTTATGAACAAATCTAACAGTAAGATATAATATATATTTTCTTTCATAAACATTGTGCTTTCACTAATTATCTTCAATCTTATCTACTGATCTAGATTCTGTTCATTGAAATTGAAACAACATAACGTGATCATATCAAATTAGACAAAACCATAAATAAATAATACTTAATTTATTTTTTTCAAATCTTAAAATCAATTAATTGAGTGGGGAAAAAAACAAAGAGCACTAAATCATGCGTTTAATAGTGACAAAATCCCATTAATTTGATTATCAATCACATAATCTTATCTACTGACCTACATTATCATTGGCTCCCATTCCAATCATTTAACATGTGATAGCCTAAATTTAAGGTTATCGGAATAATAGTTTTGCAACCATAAATTTGATTTAAAGAGAAATTTATTTCAATATATTTGCAAGAGTATTTATATGATAGGAAATATTTTATAAATATTTATAAAATGTTAGTAATGTGGTATTAAAATTTCGTTAGAAAATTTTAACGTATGGGTAGGTAATTAAATGAAAAGGACTAAATTGAAATGAAAGTAAAAGTTAAATTATAGATTAAAAATTATAAAGGATCAAAATGGAAATTATACTATTTTGTAAAGTTGAGGCGGTGTATTGTATAAAATCTGAGATTTTTATAAAGATAATTATTATTATAAATTAATAATAATATATATTATAAAAAGAAAGGAAAAAGAAACAAAAGCATAAAACAAAAAGAACAGAGAGCAAACGTGAAGGGAAGAAAGAAAAGAGAAAAGAAAGAAGAAAAGGGAAAATTGAAAGTTTGAAGCTTGGATATTTAATAGGTAAGTTAATTTAACCATTTTCTTTTAATTTTGATGCTTTATAAGTTTTAGAATAAAGTTTTGATGAATTTAAGTTGAATTTTTGAAGTTTTAAAGTTTTTGAATATAGCACATGATGAATAAAATGATGAATTAGTGGTTTAATTGAAAGAATTTGAAGTTAGAATTGGATAAAGGACTTAATTGCAAAACAAGCTATAAGAAAACAGTTTTGGGACAGCAGCAGTAGAGTAAGTTTGAAAATTCACCAAAAATCGTATAAGTGGAATTAGAAGTTGAGTAAGATATAAAATTAAAGATTATTGAGTCTATTTTCATATGAAAGAAACAGGGAAAGAAAAGAAATTCTGTATTTTGAGATATTTAGATTTTTGTAAGACTGGTTCAGAATGAATTCAGGTTCCTCTGTTTTGATTTATAAAATCATTAAAAATTGAATAAAAATAATTAGGGGCTTAATTTTATATATTTGGAATCCTGAATGAATCTATTTTCAATAAAAATAAATGAGAACATCATCCGAATTCTGTATGAGGAGATAATTAATATTTAGTGAAGAAGGGTCAGAACTGCTAGATAGCAGAACAGGGGTGACTTTAATGAATAAAATTTACAAATTGGCTAAGCCAAAAATTCTGGAAATTTTATGATACGAATACATGTGAGTCTAGTTTCAGATAAAATTAACGGTTCTTCATTTGGAGTTCTGTAGCTCAAGAAATAAATAATTTAGTGACTATGACTTAAGTAGACAGCTTCGAATAAACTAAAAATAATAATAGAATTATAGAAAATGCTACATGTGAACATGAAATGTGTTGAATTGATGATTGAATTTATTTATTTAGATCCGGAAAATACAAATACGAAGTTAGATAGAGGAAAGGAAAAAGTCCCGGATTAGTAGATTTTTGTGTACGAACAAGTATCGAGGTAAGTTCATGTAACTTGTATTATATTCTTAAATGCTTGAAATGTATATTATTGATGTGAATGTGATTTCAATGTTCATTGTATGAAAGTTGATGAAACATTGATATATTTGATAAAAAGTGGAAGAAATCCCGGTTGAATGAAAGAAAAATTCGATGGATCTCTGAAAAGGAATTGACGGTAAAAAGGACCTAACCCGGACGGGTGATCCTATCTGATATAGCCCTCCAAGAATATGTGGAAAATGGATTTAGCAGACCGTAATCGAATTAGGGTGCAATTTAGGTGGATCGGTAATTCAGATCCAAACTCATTAGAGTAATTGTCGTTGTAGGGATTTAGCTTTGGACCGTAATCCCAACAATACTCTATAAGTTTACATTCTGGATTTAGCTCGACCGTAATCCATTGTAAAGATGAGGTTCATGGAGTGTGCTCTCTGAAATGAAAATGTGCGCACATGAACATGAATTGACGGACTGGATTGTACACTAAAAGTGTATACGAAAATCCATCGAAATTTCGAGTAATTCAACGGGAATCATGGTATTGATGAGCTCATCAATCATGGTATATATTATTGGTATATGGAAATTATTGGATTAACTTGAATGTTGAGTTTGTATATGTTAGGGCAATAGTGCATTGAATGGATATATGAATATTTATTGCTTTGTATTGAAAATATTAGGCAAGTATAATTCTTGTTACATGAGCTTACTAAGCACAAAGTGCTTACCCTATTTCCTTTTTCCCTGTTTTGTAGTGCTAGGAGCTCAGAGGTCGGATTCGATAGGAGACACATCACACTATCAACCCCAAGATTTTGGTATATAAAGAAACTTTATTTTGAAAATCAATGGCATGTATAAGCTAATAAAGTAGATATTAATTTGAAATGAATGTAAGGTCAGCCATTGGTATGGCTAACAAATTTTAGTTTTAGTATGTAATGAGGTTATCTTATAAATATGCATGGATTTATTTTGAAAATATGTTGAATTAGATTGGTTGATGTGAATTGGTCTCGTTAAAAAAAAACTTTGCGAGGAAGGCTAGATAATTATAAAGGGTTATATTGAGTAAAAAAAATCGTAAACTCCTGTAATGCCTCGTACCCTATTCCGACAACGAATACGGGTAGGGGGTGTTACATAACAAATAAACTAGATTAAAGGAATTGATAATGGTGAATATTTTGTCTCGTATAATCAGTTGAGATTTAACGTGTCGTGAGCAGTTATCTAGTAGAATTGGTTCACAAGGTTAGAGGTGTCTCGATTGGTGAACCTATAAAACTTAATGAGGATGTGTTAGTATAAGGAATGAGAATAATTATGTAGTCACTTAGAGGATTGGTCTATTGCCGACAAACGACATGCTAAAGACTTCTCTCAGATGAGTCGACCCCTCAACATAGTTCTTGAAGACTTAAATTTTCAAGGCCGTTTGTGACTTCTTCGTTCGACAATAATATCACTAAAGTTAACACTTAATATAATAAATAAATAAAACTTTGTGACTAAGTTATAAATTTTTACTAAATAAATTCCTTCTAGGGATATAATAGATATAGTAATTGAATCCACATGGGGAGGGTACGTGTGTGATAGAGGGTAATTTAATATGTTGATGGTTCACATTTTTGGGACATTAATTTGATGCCATGTGTTGCTCACATGCCATTGCTCATTGACCGCCGAAATTGTTACGTTCACCACATAAATTTTGTTCCCATATGATATCATCCGACATTGACTTCCATGGCTAAGGTACAAACTTTAAAATCTTTGCAACAAATATTAATTGTTCATCAATTGACACCTATATAAGTTTAATAATAATAATACAAATTTTCCTACAAAAAATTTTTATGTTAAAAATTTGAATACAAGAGAGATCAAAATAAAATTTTTATTAAAAAACCTAAGAAAAATCAAATTAAATTATTAATATTTGAGAGTAATTAAATTGCAATTGTTAAAAAAGAAGGGTAAACTACGTTAGTAGTCCCTTAACTCTTCTTTTTTTTTTGGTCACATAACTGTGAAAAATTATAAAATAATCATCCAATTATTAGTAAATTTTATTTTTGGTCATCTAACTATAAAAGTTACAAAATAGTAATTCAACTGCTCAATTATGTCCATTTTGTCACTCAACTCTTTTGGATTTTTGAGTGTTCCTATTTTTATGTTTAGACAGTTGGTGACAAAAAAGACAAAATTAATAGTTTGGTGACCATTTTGTAGCTTTTCATAATTAATTGATAAAAAAACATAATTAAGTGATTACTAATGTAGTTTATGAAAAAATAAGTCAAAGTCATGTTGTGCCTTGGGTATGCTCGAAAATAAATTGTCAATAAATTAATAAATAATTTTAAAAATTATTAAAATTAAATATGAATATTATTTTTCTTAATAGGCGGTATCTTTTGATTCTCTAATATAATATAAACTAGTATGGTTTCACCCACTTTGGTTATTTATTAGTTAAATTATAAAGTAATATACTAAAAGTTATTGTACTTTTTTTATATTAGAATTTAATTCTCATATTTTTATTTTTAGGAATTTAGTCCTCTATTTTTGAAATTAAAAATTTTGGTTTATTTATTAACACCGTTATAATTCTTTTATTGAATTTGTTAGTGTGACATTTTGAATTTTAAAAAAAACTCACTTAGTATCCATGTAATAAAAATAGACATTGTAATATACCTAAATTTAATAGAGAATTTTAACGGTATTAACAATTCTTAAAAATTCACATCAAGATTTTAATCAAAGTAAAGTATTTACACTAACAAATGAAATTTTAAGAATTGAGATACCAAATTACGTCAAAATTAAATTTAAAATTTAAGAACAATATATAGATCAAAACCGAAATTTAACCATTCTTATATAATTTCAAAAGAATAAAGGGATGAAAACTACAATTTAACCCTATTTTAAAAACAAAATTACTCATCTCCTCATATATATATATATAAAGACATGTGTCATGACTTAGTGCTTTCCTTTTATTCCTAATTGTATTTAATTAGTTGTTAAGCAAATATTTTAGGGCCAATACATACAAAACACCCTCACTAATCAATAGCTTCTCTTTAAGCAATTTGTCCTTCTATTAAACTTTGGTTAAAATATGCTAATGGTGCCACTATAAGTGATTGAAGTATATGTATATATAATATATAATCAAAAGCTGACCTTTTATGTGTGTTTTTTTTTTTGGGGGTACATGACCTTTTATGTTGTATGCATGTATTTCATTATTTAAAGAGTTGAATTTGAATCTTCCACTTTTTTTTTTTATTATCACTGCTTACATTAATAATATATTGTATTAAAATTTGCTTTGCGAACTTTTGAGTTGATAAATATTATTCAGGAAAATAATATTGTTAAATGGGACAGTCATGAATTCGAAATACGAACGGACATAGAAAAGAAGAGATTCATACATTCAAATCTTAATCTGTTGTGTACAAAAGTAAAGCATATTCGATTGTCTCAAACCTATTATGAATAGCAATTAGAATATTTGCAAATATCTAAATCCGCACTATTGATTGTGGTACTTACACTAAACAAGAGACAAAAGGGCATTATATGTCAAATTTTCAAAATTGAGGGACCAATTACGAAAGTCTAAATTCATAGTCCACAGCCCGACCTGGAAATCAGAGGTCCATCGTTTTACAATACCCGAATCCATTGTGTAACTTATTTGAACCGAAATTACAATTTCACCCTTTCCTAACTCCTTTATAAACGAACCTTCGTGCCCATTTCATAAATCAAAATCAGTCTCTTTAGTCATTTACTTTTCAATAATTCCTCCAAACCTCAACAATGGCTAAAGGCGGCAATAAGCTGACGAAGCTGAAGTCCGTTTTGAAGAAGCTAAACTCATTCAACAACAACAAGCATCAAAGCCGGCCGACAGCGTCGAGTTCCGCCGTGGCGGCTTCCGATATCGACGAATTCTCATCGGCCAATCTCCATACCGTCTACGTTGGAAAATCAAGGCGGAGGTACCTTATCAGCTCAGACATTGTCGAGAACCCGTTGTTCCGTGAACTGGCGGAACGATCCGGAGATCAAAACGACGCCGTCATCAACGTGCCGTGCGAGGTTGTGTTGTTCGAACACTTGCTTTGGATGCTCGAAAACGCCGATCCTCAACCTGAGTCATTGGAGGAGCTCGTCGAGTTTTACGCGTGTTGATTTTTTTTTCTTTTTTTTTTTTTTTGAAAATCAGAAGAAATGTTCCCGTGTGGTCGTTCGCATGGTACCAAAGTTGTACATTATGAGATAATGTTGAGAACGGTGATGCAAATTTGGAGGATGATCAGGCAGTTAACGACAGAGTCGATTTTCAACGGCGAGGATTTAACCGAGTTCGTGCCCCGGTGAAAGAGATTTATATTTATGTATGTCATTGTTGTTCTTTGTCATTTTTCTTAAAAAATTTTAAGAGATTAATGAATGTTCATTAATTTTACAAATGTATTGGGTTTTACTGATTAAAAAATTTTAAGTAAAACTCGAGCTTAAATTTTATGGATTGCTTACCATTTAATAGAGGGAAAGTTGAAGGATTCGAGATAAAATTATAAAATTTTAAGTAATTTAAAAGGTTTTAAAGTAGTAAATATATCATCTGATTGAAGAGATATTCGACTTTAAATTTAATCGAAATTTAATGTAATTATCAAAAAGGGTAAGAAATGGAGAAGATATGGGTGTGATGTTGAAATCATGGACATCATTCAATCTTTATCTTCAAACATGACCAAAAGAAAGAGAGGAAAATCTTTATCTCAAACATGCATAATGCTTGAAGAAAAGTACAGTACAGCAAGTTTTTGGGCTCCAACTTTTACGTTTTGTCTTCCTTTTACATGGGCAATATTATTTTTATTTTTATTTTATTAATTAAAATATGTTTTATGTATTTTTGTTTTTTATGTATTTAGAATTTAATTTATTTATTTTATCTTTAAAAATTTATTTTATTAAAGTGGTGTAATAAAAAAAAAATGATAGACCTAAATTTAATAAAAGAATATTAACGATGCTACACATAAATTAAATTATAAGAATATATGTATTTACCGCATTGACAACTTAGATTTGTCGTGTTAAAAAAAGAACAAACATGGTCAATAAAATTTATAATGACTGTTTCTTTTTTTTAACCGTTGTATATGCACGCATGCTTACAAATTGATCCGTATGTTTTGAATATGAAAATCAAATTTTTCTAGTAAAAATCTCACGGAAGCCCCTGAATTAAGAGTTAGGTTGCATTTTACCCCTCCACTAAAAAAATGGGAACAAATTAATTCATATACGTTAGATTAAAGAGCAAATTGGTCTACCACCTTAATTAATATAATGATAGTATTTAAAGAAACTTAATTAAAACATGCTGAAAGCTAGAGTCCTTATGGTGCAATTAATCATTTATTAAATTTAGTGTGTTAGTGAAGTAAACTTGCTGGCACATACCCCTCTGCCTTGCTGGAAAATTGCCCCAAATAAGCAAATCAAAGCCTTAAAATGTCACCTTTTCCCATTACATGAAAAAAATATGCACCACCAAATTTATTATTTAAGCAGCTAAAAACAGAGTGTATTTAACTTTTTTTTTTGGGCCAGCAAGTACGACAATTTTGTGGATTAAGAACATCAACACCAAACAAAACTCTTTGGTAAAATTCCCATAAAGGTCCTTTTATTAAAAATTAAATTGCATTTTACTTTTTTTCCTCATAAAATAAATAAATTAATACTTGTACATCAGATCAAAAAGCAAATAGGTTAGCTCAGTTAACTTTTCATTCATTTCTACTACTAAAAAACTAACAGTTAGACATGACGTGCAGTGCGTACCTCACGTTGACATATAGGGATCAATTTGCTTTTTAATATAATATACAATGACTAATGACTCCTAGTAAAAGGGCCTCTACAGTAATTTTACCATTTGCTTTTGTTTAATGTCTTGAAGTAAAAATAATATAAATAAAAAATAATTTAATTTAATAATATTCTAAATCTATATTAAGAAATGTATGGTTCAAATTGCTAATGATTGAGTTGTTGTTATTTATTTGTTTATCTATTTATTTTAGATATACCCACACGCTCTGCTAGCTTTGTTGCCTTTTGTTGAATACACCCCCCCTTTTTAAATTGACACCATACTAAAAATGTCTAATTATGTGCCTAGTCCTTGGGTTCTTCGAGCTTGTTTATTTCTAACAATTGAATCCTTTTGTATGCTTGATCTAAAAAGACTTTTATTAAATTAAAATGTCACATATTTAAATATTGATTGGTACCAAATTGGGATAAAATTAAATGAAGTACCCAATTAAACGTTGAACCAAAACCCAGGTACCAAATGGTATATTAACCTATTAAAAACAATTTTTTTATGTGAAAAAAAAAATGAAGGCGACACGTTGATACATTAAAGTCTATGAAGTTAGGAGATTGGATAGTTTAAAATAATGTTTAAATAAATTGGCGGTGGTGACTTTAGATAGATTAAACTTTGAGATTATTTTATTAAAAGTTAGAAATTAATTAATTAATGGTTCTTAAAATAATCTCAAAGTTTAATTATTTTTTAAAGCCAATAAAGAGAATAATTGAAGCATAAAAAAATTGAACAAAAGTCAAATTGAAAGCATAAAAATTTGAAAAATTAGAATTATAGTCCACACCCAGTAATGAATTATCATTAATAAAATTCATGACAGCTAATTAAAGTGATAATTGTTTTGACTTTTTTTTTGTGGATGAGAAAATAAACAATTTTAATTACTTATATTAAAAAATATTTCAAATAGCTGACTTGAACAATTTTAATTAAAGTAATAACATTTAAAAAAAAATTACCTTGAACCCTAAACTCGAAACTCTGAATTCAAACTCGAACATGAACCTTAAATCCAAGTTTAGGGTTCAAGGTTTGGGGGTTAGCAGGAGCATAGCCAAGGGGGCTGGTATGGGCCTCGGCCCCCCTAAAATGTAAAATTACTTAAAAGGCTCTTAGAATTTTTTAAAGATTTTAAATTAATAAAGATAAAATTACACTTCGGCTCCCCCTAAAATTATAAAAATTCAATTTAATCCTTTACAAATTATAAAGATATAGACTCTAAAAAATTAAAATTTTATCCGCTCCCCTAAAAATTGTTCTGGCTTCGCCCCTGGGGGTTAGGTTCAAGTTTAGGATCCAATGTTCATAGTTCAAGGTAAAAAAATGACCAAAATTATGTGTCAATGATAAGAAAATTTTTACTGAAATGTCATAAAATAATTAAAAATGGACCCGTAAATGATGTGGTGAGAAGGGCTCATAAAATAATTTATCCATTACACGTATTAATATTCATCATTTAGTTCTTCTTTTCAATAAAACATAAAAAAAAAGTTTGAATTTCATTTTATTTTCTTTCTAACTTACAATATTTTAATTATCAAAACAAGTAATATATTTTAATAGTTTAATCATTTTCAATAATTTGAATAATATTTTATATTAGTTAAATAAATACATAAAATTACATAGAAGAAATAAATACATAAAATAATTTATTTATTAATTTTAATTTAAATATATTTATTTTGATTTTAATTTCATTTGTAAAAAACACCAAAACAATAAATGATATAAATTGGCAACTAAAAGTAATAATAAATTTTAATTTGTTGGTGAATGTATAATGGTAAATTGGTAATTAAGATTTAGGAATTGAAAAAAAAAAAAAAAGAAACTGAAATTAAGGGATGGAGTGACAGCAAATAGATGCAGACAAAGCTAGGGGAGCTACCTTCCATAAATAAAATATAATTAAAATGATTTTTAAAAAAAAAAAAAAGACAAGCGGCATTTGCGGCTTTTTAGGGCAAGATGCTGTCCATCTCTCTGCTTGTCCTTTTCTGTAAATAACAGCTGCTATGTCTATGTGGGGAATATTTGTCATTTCATCCTCAGCCACTCCCTCACTCCCTCCTCTCCTAATTTTTCCAACTCTTTTTTTTTTCTTTTTGAAATTAAGGTATTCATTATCGACAACAGTCTCTCTAGATAATTAGTTATAAAAGTGCTCTATTTAAAATTGTATGAACAGATATCAAATTCTCGAGTACATAATTACGAGTCTCGATGCTTAAATATGGTAAAATATTAAAAATAGGAGAAATTATTTCTAAACTCTACAAACAAAATTAAGAATTTGTGGAATAAAAAAATATACTGGCAGTGTATTATATACTCACCCTTATACTGATAAGGTTTTATAATGAAAACCGCAATATAAAGTTGTAGAGTCCAATGTAATATAATTAATTAGCAAAAAGTAATTTTAAGTAATTTTATTTTTGTTAATTAAATAATAAAATCTTATGTTCTAACTAAATGAATCGGACATAGTATTATAACATACTCACTCGATAATGTACTAAATATAATCTCTATCGCTAAATGTAATCTTACATGTTAAGGCAATTGTTAAAAGATATAAGTATAAATGAGATAATGTTATAAAACATTAAAAAATAAATTTAATTTAATATTTAATATTTTAATAAACTAAATAATTTAGGGACAAATGTAAAAATTATACATGAATTTTTGTCTAATATGCAATTTGATACAATAATTTTAATTTGGTGTAATTATACAAATGAATCTTTTATTGTAGTTCAAATATATACGTGAAAATTTGATTTTGGTTCAATTATATACATTTAAAGAAATAAATATATTAATTTATTTTTATATTGAATAAATATAATTATTTGTATATGTGCCATGTTTGTGATTTGTAAAAATTCTATATATCACATGTTTTTAAGTAATATTACGTTTATTATGTCAAATTAGCAAAATTTTACGCTCTAATAACAAGAGATGTTCATATGTTGAGCTAGACCAAAACTAGATTTTTAAAATATTTTAAGCCTGACTCGATTGCCCAAAAGCTGATATTATTGTTTAAAAATAATAAATATTAAAAATATGTTAATTTATATTAATATTTACATATTTATAATTAACTTCAAATAAAATTATTTACACATATATATTAAAAAATATGTGAGTGAAAATAAAAATATATAATACATATATTTATAAAAGTTCGCAAACAAATGAGGTCATATTTTTATAGATTTTATATAAAAATAAAATGACAAAATACCCTCAAAACATATTTATTATTTTGTAAAATGTTGGATATTTGGTAAAAAAAACTTCAATTGAAATGGGACTTGGTTGATGAGTGAAATCAATTCAACCGACCATTTAATATATACTAGATTTTGGCACACGTTCTTGCTAGATGCCCGTTTGGCACAGGTTCATACAATATTACCTCCATCTCTACCTTTAATATTGTATAGAAAAATTAATGAAAAGTATAATAATGCAGGTTCAAATATTATTATTTTTATTATATACATTTTTTTAAACTTATAAAAATGCATAAAGACTTAAATAACTTAATTTTTTTTTACTTGGTAAATTTTTTTATAATTTATTAATTAAATTGAAATTCGAATAATAAGTTGTACAAACTCAAAAATACAAAGATGCATTCATGATGTTAATTTAAATCTTATATATAAATGGAAAAAGAATGAGAGAGCCCACGTGGGATTGTGTCGTGGAAATGGGATTTTGGGGTGAAGGATGAGGAACTTTTTTCATTAATTTTACATAATTATTGTTATTATTATTTTTTAAAATATAGTAATATAACTTTTAAGAAATTACTATAATTATGATTAACTTTCCGCCATAAAATTCTTTTGATATTTTTCATGTTCATTTTATAGTTTATATTTAAATTTTGTGGCTGTTTTTTCTAACAATGTTCGGGGTTTATAGAATAGATGATATAATTTTTTACCATTAAACTTGACAATTAAGTCCATTTTAGTACTTGTGATTTTTCTTGATTCACTTTGGTATCTGAACTTGGAAACTAGACCCATTTTAGTCACTAAACTTAATTCCGTCAAGATTTAATTATGTGATTAGTATTCTTGGAATATGATTGGATTGGTCAGTCAGACTGATTGGACTAAGAACTGACCAGTACGTTGGTTCAAACAAAGGGATTAAACCGATTAAATTATTTATTTAGTCATTATTATTGGTCTAGTAGCTAAACCGATAATGAATCGAGAACCAGTGGTCTGATTTGTTCAACCACCAGTTCAGTTATTAGAACACTATACATGACACTCTAATATTATATCACGTCTTTAATTTTCAAGCGATAATATAACATAATCTCAGAGTTTCATATCTTTATTTTCAAGTTCGAGTTTACCCTCACATGTACAGCAAAGATTTGGATGAAAATATTTTGTTAAATTCTCAATAATGATTTACATGAAAAATATAGGATTGTTTGATAAATTAGGTATTAGTGGAACCCTTAAAATCTCATTTTCACAAACATTATATTATATATATATATATATATATATAGGGGCGTAATTAGGGGCTGGCATGGGGCCCGACCTCTCTAAAATGTAAAATTATAATTTTGGCCTTTAGAATTTTTTAAAAATTTTAAATTAGTAAAGGTAAAATTGCACTTTGACCCTCCTAAAATTATAAAAATTTGATTTAATCATTTATAAATTATAAAATATAAAATATAAAAATTAAAATTTTATCCACCCTAAAAATTCTTCTGGCTTCACCCTATATATATATATATACACATTGCACCTTATTATTATTCCTACACATCCTCTTTGACATTGATATCATCTAATAAGATTTTTCACTTTAAGAAGATAGGACATGACTTGATCTGCTCAACACCAAACCTACAACTCCATGTTACAGATCATTTCCAAAATCATGTTACATGCCTCACATGATTTACTTTTAAAGTTTCAACTAACTATTACTATTAATAATTAATTAAATTTATGAATATGATTTGGGTTTAAAATATTATTTTCTATATTTAAGATTGAATTCGATTCGATTTAATCTGTCATAGTATAATGAGTGCATTATGTGTTTATTGAGCTGAGCGAAAATGTAATGTGAAAGTAATAAAAAAGAGTATATATTATGATTGGTAGGGGCGAAGCCAGAACAATTTTTTAGGGGGATCGGATGAAATTTTAATTTTTTATAGTTTATATCTTTATAATTTGTAAAGAATTAAATCAAATTTTTATAATTTTAGGGGGGCCAAAGTACAATTTTACCTTTACTAATTTAAAATTTTTAAAAAATTTTAAGGGTCTAAATAATAATTTTATATTTTAGGGGGGCCGGGCCCATGCCACCCTAACTTCATCTCATATATTAGAATTGTGTAAATATAATATGTTTTTTTTTTTAAGTTTATAAATACAAATAAATAATATCAAAATCAATTATAATCAAAATTAAGTATAGTGAAGTACAATCAAATTAATATCCGAAACGAAATCAAAATAGCTTGGGAGACAACCCATGCATGGTGAAATTTAAGTATAGTGAGAGTCGAATTTAAGGCATTACCATCCCAATATCTCAACCTTTGCTGGCATGGGCAAAACTTGAACAATAAACACCCTTGAACCCAAATTACACCTAAGATAGTGAAAACACTTAACTATCAGGCCATCACATGAGATTCTTAGTAATAAATTATTAATATAAGTAGTAATTAATATGTCCAACGTATTTATATTATAGATATAGACATGCGTAGGAGCATGAGAGGCCCAAGAAGCTGCCATTGATGAGTCTCCTTCAAGCCTATTTTTGCAATAAAAAACTCGAATATATATAATTTAAAATTTTATTCAATTTGATCCTTAAATTATGTTTATTTTTTATTATAGTATTTTTTTTCTCTCTCATTTTAATACTTAAGTTATCTTTTGGTTATAGATTTTAGTTCAAAATTGTAACGTGTTAAAAGAAAAACTTTGTCCAATAAAATCATACCATATCTGTCTTAAATTTCCCATGTGATTTGCACGAAAAGAAAAAGGTTTTCTTTATAGCTAAATGACATGGAAAAATTATGACAATAGCATAGTTTTATTGGACTAAAGTTTTTTCAACGAAAAGAAAATTTAAATATCGAAATGGAATAAAAGAAAAGTTTTAAGTACTAAAGTAATAAAATAGGCATTTCTTAGGGGTTAAATAGTGAATAAAGCGTAAACGGAGAAATCATGAAAACATGAAATCTCCGGTTGACATGAAACAGCCAGTAATGATAATAATGGTATAGGAGAAAGGATTGTATGAAACAGTGACGTGTATGTCATCTCAGATCCTTTCAAAGAGATTTATGACACATCAACATTTTTATCCCGAATTTGATATTTTTATCCGAAAAAATCAAATCCAAATTAAAATCCTAAAATTCGGGATAAAAATCAAATTCGAATAAAAATACTGATGTGGCATAAATCTATTGGAAAAGGATACAGATGATATGACGTCACTGCTTCATTCAATCCTTCCTCATGGTATAGAGGGGGTGGGGCCATTCAATTCAACGCAAACTCATGAGTTGTATACCAATTTGCATGTTAAAGTAAACGGCATATATATATATATATATATATATATATACTAATTTAATTTCTAATACCACCCATCTAAATTTAATTCAATTCGATTTAATTACAAAAAATTAATAATTTAAATTTAAAATAATTTAAACTTGAAATGGATTGAACTCAAAATTGATTCAAACTTGAAATTATTGATAAAAATAGCTCATAAAATTATTGTTAAAAAAACTAAAATAATACGATCCCTCTGTCACCCTCATAATCAAAAGGGTGATTTTGTCTTCAAGATATGGAAAGAGCTATTACGTGCTCCATTTTTATAGTTCACATTGAGGCCAAATTTATATAGGAAACCTTCCAGATTCCACGAGAGAATAAAAAGTTAGATCTATATTAGATTTCACTTGAATCACCTCATTTATTCTTTCGAAGAGAAATTTGATTTCAAACCCTGGTTGGAAGAAAAGAAGTATTCCTTGCTTATATGCCTCAAATGATCCATATGTTGCGGTTAAACATTGATGAACACATTGAACTATCCATGTGGTCAAAGCCCTCACAGCTTTGGCACAACTAATTGTTAGGAGTACACTCTACCATTGAGTTAATAGCTTGTTGTGAGGGTCTCCTACTAGGGTTTTGCTATGCCAAAAGCAAAAGAGGTCCCATCCTTCCCTTTCCTTTTTACACGCTTAAGTCGCGTGATAGGGAAGGACCTAGGGGCATATAAGGAGATTTTATCAACTTGTTTTGACATATAGATATTTATGATTTTTTGTATTTTTAAGGGTTAAATCACTTTTTGGGGCCTCAACTTGGCAACTTTTCGAAATTAGGGCTTGAACTTTATTTTGTCTAAGTTACGCCCTAAGCATGGCAATTATTCTTACACTGGGGCTTAAACTTTTTTTTGTCCAAGTTAATCCTTAAAAACCCTAAAGTTTAAGTCTCAATGTGGGAACGATTGCCAAGTTTATGCTCCTATGCGGGAACAATTGCCTAAACTTTTTTTTTATCCAAGTTAAGACCTGAACTCGATAATTATTCTCATATTGAGGCTTAAACTTTTTTTTATCGAAGTTAATCCTAATAATTTAAATATATCTAAACCTAATTAGAAACAAATTTGAACCAACCCAAACATGAGTGGACTTACAAGATTAAAATCTAAAGAAAACCATACATATTTTATAGAGGGAAAAATTAAACTTAAAATCTCGAAAATTTTAAAACTTCAATCCTATCCATAAACCTAAGCTTGGTTGACATAACTTTTTTTGTATTCTTCTTGCATTTGAGTAATAAAATACACCATGTTCAATGGAAAAATTGTCGCTTTTTTCATTTATATATATATATATATATTGCTATCATTTTCATGGGTGGCTCAAGAAATAAATTTGTTTGGAAGGGGAGGGGCTAAAGCATTGCATTCAACTATTACAAGCATGGGTATCTTTCAGACATTACTGTATTTTTACTCTTAATGGTATCGTTGTTATCACTACAATCCAAATATTCAAGACCATATTTAAACGACATCACATGTGATGTTCTCAAAGTCTAAAATCCCACGTTCCCACCAAGCTATAACTATGGGTTCTATTCATCCTCTCAAAAAAAAAAAAAAAAAAAAACAATATCTAGACTTGAGTAAAGGGACTAAAATGCAATTTATGATAAAGTATAAGGACTTTTTTACTGTACTGTTTCCTTATAATTGTCCAAGTCATTGAATCCAATAAAGTATATTAAAATTACTCCTTTGGGTGATATTTTTGCTCCTCTTTATAATGCATTTTTGGGTGAACAAAATTTCAGGTCAAAAAGAAAAGAACAGCACGCAAGTAGCCATGCATGTGCAACAAGGAAAAAGAGGACCACCTCAACGTGGGTAATGATAATGAACATATTGAATGCTTATGTTCTTCTACATGCGTAGGACTAAAATAGAAGAAAATCAAAATATGGCCAAAAAGATTTATGTCAAAAGCAAGGGCGGAACCTTGTTGGAGTTAGAGAGGACCTTGACTCTTCAAATTTTTGGAAAATATTGATTATGCCCTTTAAAATTTTTAAATTTTTAATTAGAACCCTTTAAAATATTAAAAATTTTTAATTAAATCTCATGAAATTTTTAAACAATTTAAGTAGGTCCTCCCAAACTTAGCATCTTTCATGGGTAGTCAAAAGCTTAACATGAAATTTTGAATATATGTGCATGAGGGGGGAAAAAAGAGGAATAATGAGATTATTTTCCTTTTGATTCAATAATGAGTTTAGGATCCCAAGTTCAATTTATTTTAATTTAGTTTATTTATGCAATTATTTTTAAACATTATCCATCAAATAAGTTTGAAATTTGAGTCCTTCTTTTTTTAATCTTAGGGAAGTAATGATATTTTATTTTTTTTTACAATTATAAGAGAAAGGAAGGTCTAATTGTGGTTTTAACCCCTCGACTATCTTTCTATTTTAATTGACATAATTTGGTGTTGTTATTTTTGGAAAGTTATTCATAGATCTAAATTGATAATAGTGTCAATTTCAACCATTAAGGTATTTGGGTGTGATTTGTGAATTTTTCTTCTTTTCTGAAAGCAAGCTTAAGCATTCAACTGACATTTAAATGTATTATCAGTTGATTTGATTGAATTTTTATATGATACTGACTGTGTAGTCAAATAATGATAAAACAAATTTTACATCATATCAGTCTAGACTTAAAAGGACAAACTTACGTTATTTGTCAAATCACTTCAAAAGATGGAAAAGTTAACATGTATTCTTTTTACTGACATATATAGTTTACACATTAATGTTACATTAGTAATTAATTAATTTTTTAAAATATAAAAAAAAAAAAAAGCATAAATTATTTTTATGACATACACATGGACTTCCACGTGGCTGCCATATCAACAAAATTAACAAATATTAACATTTCATCCATTTTGGGGTGATTTGATAATCAATGTAAATTCAAAAGCTAAAAGAGGTGAAATTTTAAATGAAGGCCTAAAATGATTCTTTTTATGAAACTAAAGGACTAAATAAGTCATTTTCCTTTTATTGTTTCTTATGAAATATGGTATAATCATTGGTTTGAAATAGCCCAAAAGAGTTGGAAATGAGTTCACATGTTTGAAATGGAAAGTTTAGCCGTGGGGGATTAATGAAACCCCCCATGGAATGGAACTATGAGGAGGAGAAAATGATTGCTTCAAGTTTTGAAAATGCTTTCAATTGCGTGGAGGATTAAATTGCAAATTTTTATGGTAAATGAATTAATTTAGTTTTTTTTTTTTTTAAGTTACAAGTTTATATTATGAAGTTACACATTATTATTGGATAAACTAATTTACTCTTCAACTTATAATATAGTTTAACAAAAAAATGGTATAACTAAGGGTTTAATAGCAAATTAACCTCTAAACTATACCCAATTTTAGTTTGACACTTAAATTCTTTTGGGTTAGATTTGGTATTTAAACTATCAATTTTATCTTAATTTACCCATAATAAGAATATAATATGTGGCACTATTTTATTGGATACCATATGCTTATACTAAAACGATAGTTTTGTTACTTTTCAAGTGAAAGACTTGAAATTTAAGTAAAATTAGAAGCCAATTTGCTAACAAAAATCTCTACATTTTAACAAATTCTAACCAATTGTACTGAGAAAACTTTTGTTAAGCTCATTCAATACCAAATATGGCCCATGGACAAGGATTTACCAAATCTACATGTCATTGGGCCAAGCCTATATTTCCAAAGAGCCTAGTCACTGCCATTTGCCAACTATGGCAAGTTGTCATATGAACAGACCACAAACTTTGGCTTAAAAATTTTGTTGGATGAAGTTTTAGTTCGATTGGCATGGATATTTTTATCAATGTAAGACGACGTAGGTTTGAGTTTATGAGTTGGAGAGGGACTATGGATAGTTCTAAGTATTGTATAAAAAAGAACAAATATGATCAGAATCTAGAATGAGATAATTCAAAAATAAAAAAATTGTTTTTATATTTTAATTCAATATAATTTAGTTAGTCCACGTATATAATTTCTTTTTTTTAAAAACATAGTAGGAGAAGAAGCCGTATGCCAATTAAAGTATAAAGATTAAATTTCTAATAAGTATAGTATATGGACCAAGATTTTGACCATTAATTGATACCTTTTAATGATGTTAGTAATTTAGCCTAACTTTAATAATAAAAAAATACCCATGTCAAATTAAAGTATAGGGACTAAATGCCCAAATTTATTATAATACAAGTGCATACCATAATTTGACCATAATCTCGTACCTATCAACGGGGCTAATGATTTGGATCGAGTCATAATATTAATAATAGTAAATAGAACTTGTAATAAGTTATAGGGACTATATCCCCAAATTATGTATAGTAGAGGGGCAAAAACCTGAATTTTGACCATAAATTGTTACCCAATATCATTGCTCTCACCGACATGTTGGTGAATAAAGAAATTGAGAACCGTGGGTGTTGTTCTAGTACCAAATTGTCTTAGGGTTTAATGATTAGGCAGAAATGGGACAACTCATTCATAAGATTTGGTTGGAGCACACTTTCCAAAAGCACATGACAGTACAAATAATATATAATCACTTGCATTGCACCTCCCAACCAAAATAAAAATTGAGGGTTAAAATATGCTTTTAGTCCCTGTACTTTAAAAGTTGAAGTCCTCCTACTTTATTGATTGAAAAATCTTAGCCCAATCATTAAAATCATAAGTATTTTGTGTCATATTTGCTAACTTGGAATTTTGATTAGACTGTACAGAAACTACCAATGGCGATAATTTTACAAAGGACTGAACCTCAAATTCTATACAAGTATAGGAACTAACAACAAATTTTAACTAAAACTGAGTATTTTTCATCCAACTACACTATAATACCATATTCATTTCAACTGAACAGCAAACCAACAAAACGACGACCGGACTGTGGTTTATTCCATTCGGCATTCGAGACAAGACTCGAAACTGATGAACGAAGGGAGGAAGCATGTATGATGCTTGTTCCTAGTGATCTAACAGGGTAATTGACTCAACTATGCGAATGACAAGCCTAAAACCAGGTACTAAATCCATAAAAGCTTAACCATCTTGCGATTCGACATCGGATTACCTAATCGGGGACTGATTTGTTATGGTTTTATGAACAATATAAGTGTTCATTACCAATCAAACATTATATGGCAATCACATTCAAGTAAAGGACACAAAGGTTTCACCATTTGCCCCCCTCTCATTACATTCATTCCATAAAACCTGAATTTTTCTATCTAAAAAGCTTCCTACTGATTGCAAATTAACAGGAAAAGAAGAAAAGGAAAAGTTTTGCATACAAAAGAGATCTTGCTTTAATCTCGAAGTTCTTGGCACGATTACTCGTTCGGCCTGATGTTCAATGAATCTCCACCTGCAAGTGAAAACATATGGGAACTTCATATTGGGGCACAGTTTATGAACAATGAATCATTTGAGGCAGGCATTTACCTCTTCGGAAATCGAGTTATCAACTATAGGGTAACCTTTAGGATGGTTCTCTATACACTGCAAGAGATACTTGAAGATCTCGATCTCACACGGGAGAGTAAGGCCGCCATTATGATCGTACCCAAATTCATCCTTCGCTTTTTCCAACAAAACCTTAAAGACGGGATGAGTGAGGTACGTCGTGGGGATAATAAACCTCCGAAGCTCTGGCCCAACATAAACTGCCAAGTACCCTTTTGGAACATCAGGAGGCGGTTCAGGACTAGGGCAGCTTTCCTCATCGGAATCGCATGCCATAACATTCGTTAACCTTCGGTTAATCACTCGCCGGTTTTCTTCCGGATGCAGGGCGTTTGGCCTCGAGCCTAATGTCACAGTTTGCCACTTATGAAGGATTTCTTTTAGTTTAACAATTTGCCGGATTTTGGTCAACTTGCTACCACCATGATCATTCATCATTAAAACTTGACACCACAACAGTGAAAAATGAAATCCGGGACTGGAATTTTGTAGTGTTTTTTGGATATTGCACTACATCATGTTCATACATTAATAAACATCCGAATTAGTACATTACAAAACATAAACCGAACCAATCTAAACCAGAATAACAAAACATACATTAGATCTGCAGAAAAACTAAGGCTAGCCTAATTTTCAATAACCTAATCACGATCATCCTCCAACAATGAAAAATCAATGTAAATTGAACCCTTTTTAAAAAGTGTAATCCAAATTCTGATATTTCTGACCAACAATTCAATTGAAACCTTAAACCATGCTAAGAAAAAAAAAACATTATCGACAAAACAACAAGACAAAACTGTCCCTTTCACATAAATTCTTCTTCTTTTTCCTTGTCATATCGACCTGGCCCAGATTTTATTACTAAAAAAAGTCAAATAGGGAGGAAAAAATACAAACTTTATTAATACCTGAATATGGGGGAGGAATTAGCAAAGAACCCAATGAAGAAAAGCCATTGCAGAGGAGGAAAAGAAGAGGCTTTATGAGAATGGTTAAGCAAAAACTCTCCAATTAGAGAAATTGAAAGAATAAAAAGGAAAATTTTAAAAAAGATTAGAAAATACATATTGGGTTTTTTTTTTTTGAATTGAAAATAAATAATGGTTAGGAAAATCAAAGTTGGGGTTGTTTTAAATTTGGAGGATTATTAAAAAAAGTTGATGGCTCAATGGCTAAAGCGAGTGTATCGGAGATTGGAGTTTTCCGGCTTTTGTGCTTACTTTTTCGGTTCTTATACAGATTTGTGCTAACAAAGGCTAAGATGGATACTTAATTTGAGTTGGATCAAAATTCTACTCTTGAGTTTGAGCTCAGTTAGAGATATGATTGAGTTATTTAAATTCGAGTTTAAGTTTAATTAAGTTTATCTATCAATTTTTAAATTCAAGCTCAAGAGCGAATCCATAATTTTTCATGGATTAAAATATATATAAATTTATTATGTATTAATTTATAATTTTATTATTTTGAAATATTAAATAATTTTTTTATTTTTAAGGGTTAAAGTGTAATTTTATTATATATTAATTTATAATTTATATATAAGAGAACTGAATTGAAAATTTTTCATTTTGGAGCTAAAGTGCAATGTCACTGTAAATTAAATTATAATTTTCTGTTTATAAAAGAATTGAATTGAATTTATTTTTTATTTTTTGTGGGGTTAAGGCCTTGCCTGCCTCCCTTAGATTAACCTCAGCTCAAGTTTACACTTGAGCTCAATTAAGTTCATACATATTCAAGCTTAAATTCGGCGGATAATTAAGTTTAAGGTTTATAAAATATATTAAGAGAAATAACGTAATGTAATAATATAAAACTATTTAAAATATAAGGCTGTAAGCCAATAAAGCGAGTATTACTAAGTCTGAAAAGGATTTGATTTGTTAATTATATGTTTAATTATTATCTTCATCTTTTTTATTTTACAAAAATTAAAAGATTAATTTATTTATTATAATTTATCATCTAATTAAATATAAATTATTTTAGCTATTATGAAATTAAATTATAAATTGCAATATAATGTAATTTTGCAATTCTTTTTGAAGTTTTAAGTATTGCAATTATAAAATTACGTACAAATAATTATAAGCAGTTATATCATTATAAGGTATGATAAGACCGATAATCGAATATATTTAGACCTAAACCGAATAAATTTACTCAGACTTAAATATGGTGAGACATAAATCACGATAAATATGGGATAACTCATACATGATTATTAATAATGGTAATATTATATTATTTGATGATAATATATATTATTATTAGAGGAATTTAGTTCTGTCAATTTCAAAAGTGAACAACTAAAGACAATGGTAATATTTTTCGTCAATGGTATAGTAACAAATTTAGCCCTTAAAATTTACATATATTGGCAATCAACATTTACACATTCTGTCAAATTGATATTGATCTAACAAATTCAGGTCGCAACATTTATATATTATGTCGATATTTACACGTAATATATAAATATTAAGATCTAAACTTGTTATTATACGAATCAAAATCATGTAGAATTGAAAGAGAACAGTCGTTGTGATTGGTTACGATTAATTGCTCACTTTTGAAATTGTCCTAGATTAAATTGCTCCACTTTTTAAACCGACCAATTTACCTGACATTAAAATTAGAAAAAGGAAAAGACTAGAGATGTATTGGGTAAATACAGACCTTATAAATTTTATTTTGATAAAGTAACAAAAGGGCAGGAGCGAAGCTAGAACAATTTTTAGGGGAGCCGGATGAAATTCTAATTTTTTATAATTTATATATTTATAATTTGTAAATGATTAGATCGAATTTTTATAATTTTAGGGAGAGCCAAAATGTAATTTTACCTTTAACAATTTAAAATTTTTTAAAAATTTTAAAGGGCTAAATAATATTTTTACATTTTAAGAGGGGCCGGAGCTCATGCCAGCCCCCTAATTTCGCCCCTACAAAAGGGACCACCTTAATAACTCTTGCTTTGTTGTAGTTTTTTCTTTTTATATATCAACTGATACTAATTAGGACTTACGATGGTTCGGTTCATAATATACTTATAATGATAAAAATAAAAATAATAAATTTATTCAAAATATTCAATGAGTTACATTCGAGATTTAGCTGGCTGTTTATATGAGTAATATTCTTTTCTGAAACGGATAACCATCAAGGGGATGTAGCTCAAATGGTAGAGCGCTCGCTTTGCATGCGAGAGGCACGGGGTTCGATCCCCCGCATCTCCATGTCATTTCACGTTTTGATTCTACTTTAAATTTTGGTCAAATTTTTTTATTAGAGACCCTATACTTTGCCTAAATTATGGACTTGGCACTTATACTTTTAATTTGATCAATTTTTAATCATTTTACTTTTTTGAATTGGTCAATTTTAGTCCTGACCAAACGGTAGTAGCTAAATCCATGATATTAGTAGCTATGTTTTCAAATTTTGATTTTTTATCTTAATAAAAACAATAGTTGTTAAATCTATTAATTTTTTTTTTAGTAATATGTAAAAATAGAAAGTTGATATGTCATTACACAAGTAATAATATGGTCAAAACTAATATTTTAAAATTCTGAAAGCACATGGACTGAAAATCACCAAATTTAAAATAAAAGGATTAAATCCACAATTTTACATAGTAAAGGTACTAACAATAGAATTTAACCTTAAATTTTGGTTGTTACATTTTTTGGGCTTGCTGGAGTGGGATTTTGGATTGCCAAAGAACTACCAAGAGGTCTGCTTCTTATTTGCACTATGGGTTCATTTCCTATGCTTTGATTCTATGGAAATTGTTATTTATTAAGAAAAATGAGATCCCACTGTAGTTTTTAATTCATCACACTTCACTCCTTTTTTTTTTAATTTCATCGGAACGAATCTCACAATCTATCTAAACGAACTTTTAAAAAATATCAATAAATGAATTTTTTCTCACACACCTCACCGTTATAGTAATTAATATTTTTTTATATTTTTAATCTCTTTTAAATCAATCTTAGTATCCATCCAAATAAACCCGAAGAAACTAATTTTTCATCTATAATACTCAATTACATCACTACAGTAATTAATCTTAGAATATATTTTTCATCTACTACAATGTATTGACCACAAAGGACTTGTGGGCAATTTATGCAAGTGCTTTCTTAGCTATATCCCAATAAAGGAAAGGTATAGTTAATTTGACCTGCATTATCTCTGTCGGTCTATTTGATGTCATTGAAAGAAAGCAGCCTAAGACATGACTCATGGTTAACCCCAAGAATTAGTGGTGGTTGTTGTTGACAACTTTGTAAGTTAAATCTATCACTTATGACATGCATGACCCTATAAGGAATTACTGAATTAATGGCGATGAAATTAGTTAAGATGGGTATTTAAAAATGGTAAAATTTTTTATGGACTCCTTTTAAATTTTGTAAATTTATTTTTGACTCCTTTCGTTTTTGAGTAAGGAGCTAATTGTTTCTTAAGTAAAAGTTCGGGTTTGAATATTGTAGATGAAGAAAGTAATGTTAGAAGAATCAAAATCATCGAAGGTGTAACACGATGGAATTTAGTTAATCTCTTGCCTCAATTTGATGTTTAGGTTGGTAGAGATTTAAGGGATTAGGCCTCTAGAAGGTTTAAGCTTGTGGGTGATGAATAAATGGTAGCTAATTATATATTGCTTAATTCTATGGTAAGTTTGAGAACGAAACATAGAAGCAAATGAAGCACACAGTGAGTCAAATGCATGAACCACTCAGCCAAATTTACTTCATAGTGAAGAATTTGTTAATCGGAGGTGTGAGACAAAAGCATAGTCTCCAAATGCTGAACAGATTCTGTGTTGCTGTCAATGTGATTGCCTGCTTTGGATCCTTTGTTGGGCCCCATTTGTTAATGGATTAATTCAATCAAACATCTTAAACTATCGTTTAGTTTTAAATTAGTCCCTAAATTTTAAAATATTTTAATGGAATCCTCAAAGTATCAATAGTTTATCAATCAAGTCCTAGCAGTCAATTTAGGCATCAATTCTAGTTTGAATTGAGTTGGAGCATATTTTTTAAAAAAAATGGGTCAAATTTTAAACATACTGTACATGGGCTTATTTAGGACTGCGCCCCAAGCTAATTAAGAGGTATAATATCAATTTCAGCTCCTTTCTAAACAAGTTCTTTACTTTTAGCCCCTCAAACTTCTAAAATTTTGTTCTGCCCTCCTCTCTCAATAACAAAATTGTTGGCTTCACCCCGATTGTGTACCTAATATAAAGAAGTGTTAATACTTTTTTTGGAGAGTCAAGTAGGCACCAAAAGCCTAGAACTTATGCAAATTCCATGCACCAAGGATTAGCTCCTTGAGCAGCTCTAATTCATTTCAATAAAACCTAAGTAATTGGCCATACAGCAAATACACATATACGTGTTTTACATATTTAAACTAGTGATTAGATTGATGAAAATATTTGATCATTGGCATGATACTAATACTTGAACTCAAAGGATCATAACTCCCTACTGATGGACTGAGAGGGTGATAGACATATTGATTGATAGGTTCCACCTAAACGAGGTCTGATTGCACCTGAAGAAATCCTATATAGCTTTTGTTATTTAGTAGCAGTTGGTACGAAACAGTACAAAAACAAAAGGGACGACGTAAGGACGTAATTGTAAATATCCGTTTCCCCTCAGTACCTAAACTACAAACCCCATTGTTTCTTCCTCACATGACAACATCTTCTACTCTATTCACTGTTGATTACATCTCAGATTAGCCTGCATATTTAAGACCAAAAGAGGTTTTAAGAACATGACTTATTTGCATATTAAGGCGAATTTAGGGACGCGGATTCAACCTTCTTTTAAATGATTAAATTTAAAATTAATAAATGGTAAATTTACACTTTAATCCCTAATAGAAAAGATATTCCAGCTCATGGAGAAGCTATATGATGGTGAACAAAGTCAATGGGAGATGGTTGAGTTTTACCTTCCTCCCCCATATTAAACGACAAAGTACATGTGTGCCATGCATGGTAGTTGGTATTGGTACCGATCGGTACGTACCGTTTCGATTCTAAATTCTTTCTAAGTAAATTAAATTTCGTTCCTATTAAAATTTTAGTACTTCTTAATAGTTTTGGTGTGTTTTTGTTATTAAATATGATTAATAGTTTTCAGATTTATATTTACATAAAAATATATTTATATACAATTTATTAAGAAACTAAATATTAGAGTCCATTTATATGTGAGAAAAATATTTATAAATATCGATTTAATCTACATGGAAGGGATTGTGTGCCTTTGTTCGGAGGTTTTCTTATCGGTGGTCCGACAACGGAGGCAATAGAGTTAGCATTGGCAACTAGGGTTCGATTAGGAGAAAAAATTTACTGACTAAGTGACTATAATATAATAAATCGATAATGTTAATGAAAATATAATAATTTTGTAAAATTCAATCATCGAATTTACGTTTTCTTAATTATTAGTAACCGTATCAATTCAATTAAAACTAAAATTGAAGCGATAATCTAATGGGGATAATAACGGGGATGCTATAATGCTATAATGACTTGGCTGTAATTTTCAATTTAAAACAGGGATGTGACAAGCAATTATTCATTATAACGATGAGGATCAATATTAACATTTAAGTTAAAATGTTTAAAACAAATCTCAATTATTCTTTTAACTAAGTTATTGTATTTTTATTGCATTTAAATAAGTTTCTATCTTTGATTTGTAACAAAATAAATTTGGGTAAATTATATTGCTAAAACTAAACTTTAAAAAATTATGAAATAATTGCTGGATTATACAAAATTTTCATTTAAGTCACTGTGTTGTTAAAATTGCTATTGTATAGCCTTTTCTTTCACACCGCCAGCACCAACCACAAACTCTCTTTCCACTTCTCTTCTACAATTCAGTTTTTTTCACGAAACAACTTTGAACATCACGAATTTGCGAACCAAATTACAAATAACTTTTTTTAATCTCAGACACTGATCGTCAAATCGACTTGAGCCTAAGGTATTTTCTTTTACTCGTTGATAGGTACTGGTCCATCGTACCAATTGTCAAATCGCCGTTTAGAGCTTGCTAGCCGGGCAATTAGAAGAAAAGCTTAATAGCCCGGTGATATAAATAAAAATTTTGAATAATTCAGTGACTATTTTGTAATTTTTTAAAATTGAGTGATCAAATCATAAACTTAGTGATAGTTGAGTAACCTTAAGTGTAGTTTACTCGTAAACTTTTACTCTAAATTTCTGATTGAATTTGATGTCATGGTTACCATGCACCAACACAGTAAGGATATTGCCAACTCACCAAAATTATCTATAAAAAATCAATTATAAGTTTAATTATTTTAGTAATTAATTTGACGAAATTAAAACCAACCCACACTTCCTTTACAATTTTCTCCACCAACCCATTGTGCATAATTTTTATCATGTATATTTTATCAATAACTTTCTAATTTTTATTACTTTATTATTACTTTCTTATTGTTTTCAAAATATATTAGTTAAAATTTTATTTTAATATTATTCTTACTTTTTTTTGCCGACTAATATAAAGGAAAACTTAACCCAAGTCACTAAACTATTAGTAGATTTAGGTTCTAGTCATTTAATTTCAAAAGTTACAAAATGGTCACTAAGTTATTCTAAAATTCTCATTTAAGTCACTAAACTATTCGAAAGTTTTATTTAAGCTATTGAATTGTTAAGTTTTTTTTAAGTTTGGGAGCTTAACGAACAATAAAATGAATCAGTATTCATTGATGAATAGAAGAATATTATGCCTTATATCCAAGTTGATCTGACGATCAGTGTCAGAGATTAGAGAAGAAAGCTATTTAGAATTTGGTTTGCAGATTTGCGGCATTCAAAGTTGTTTCATGAAAAAATTGAACTATAGAAGAGAATAAGAGAATGAGAGCTTTCAATGCAGGCTATATAAACAAAGAACGTCACACACAACGATTTTAACAGTCCAATGAGTTAAATGAAAATTTTTAAATACTTCACTGACTATTTTCTAACTTTTAAAGTTAAATAACCAAAACATAAACTTACTAATAATTTAATGACCTTAAACGTAATTTGAGTTCGAATTAAAGTTTAAATGCTCATTTCATTGTCTCAAGTGTGGCTTGAGTTCGAATTGCGCTAATCGCGTTTGTCGTTTGGGTTTTACCCTCTTATTATAATTATAAAAAAAAAAAGTGTTAATTTTGATGCATGCAAATACCGCAATAATGTAAATGATTGCTCCTCTTAAACCATCACTAATTATTGTCGTAACCATTTTTTTGGGAAACGACAAAAAGGGGTTCGACTTTGGTTTTGAAAATAGGAATAAAACGGGAGTCGCCACCGACCTTTAGTTGGTGTGATCGGATCACCTTTATTTTAATAAAACATTTTGTTTTACTAAAACCGTGTTTTTGGTCTGCGAAGTTTTAAAAATTGGGTTCGGAGTTGATTCACATACGAGGAAGGGTTAGCACCCTCGTCGCCCAAAATTGGTACCAAAATGATAATTAATGTCTTAATGTCGGAAGTTTGAAAAGATTTTAAAATACGGGTCTTTTAAAAATGTATTAGGATATTTGAGATTTCTTTGTTTGAGAGGATACAAACATCACATCCAAGACGTTAGGATACGATATTCAAGCCTTCGTAATCAAAGTTGCCTCGGAGTTCTTGAAATTTATTAAAAGGATGTTTGGTGTTTTAGTCAAGCGGAAAATCGTATCCAAAGACGTTAGGGCACTATTCCCAAATTTCTAAACACGCAAACATTGCACGATTTGAAAACTTTTGGACGGAATAAGGTGGTTTTGTAAATGCGTTTTGATTTTAGTGTTTGAGCTAAAATAGATATAGGTATTCGCCAAGAAAATCGAGATTTCTTTACTCGAAAAGATCTAAACATCACATCCGAGACGTTAGGACACGATGTTTTAATCTCTCGAAGTTAAGGTCGTCTCATATTTCATGAAATAGGATAGAAGGATGTTTGATTATTAAGTGAAACAAAGAATCGCAACCCAGCACGTTAGGGCACCATTCCACGAATCTCTAAATACAAAACATTGCCTTATTTTTTTTTTCCAAAAATTAAAGGAAATATGATAATTTTCAAAATGTATTAATAATATAACACAAAGCTAAGAAAACAAATGTGGGCGTAAACACGGTAAATATAAAATACTACCACTACTAACGATAACAATGACAATAATAATAATAGATAAACTAACAATATTAATAATAGTAATAATAGTAGAAAAGAAGAATGATAACACATACCATTGTAATAATAGATGATAGTAATAGCAAACAAAAGAAAGAAAAAAATGGTGAAAATAATGAGAATAACGAATAATAATAATAACGATAACATGGTAATAAATAATAATAAAATGATAACGGTAAAAAATGACATATGAATAATGATACGATAATAATAATACAATAATAATAGTAACATGGCAAGAATGATAGAGAATAAAATGATATTAGAACAATGATAATGAAAACATAAATAATACTAATGATAATATATAATGTACAAATAATATTGTAAAATAAAAGCGAAAGAAAAATAAGATAGTAATAGTCTTTAATAAATAATGTAATATATGCAAAAGAATAAGCAAATATAATATAATATAATAGTAATAGCAAAAATAAAATAAAAATAATAACGATGACAATAATTTGGGTAACAAAACAATAATAGAGATAATAATAATAATATAATGATACAAATACTAAATAGTGATAATAACGGTAGTTACACAATAATATAATGCCAGTAATGATAATGGAAATAATAATATATGTATACATGTATATAAATAAAATAAGTACGTAAGATAAATTAATAATTAAATAAAATAATAAATAATAATAATAATTGTAATATTAATATAAATAATAGAAAATACAATATAATATTAACAATATCAAATACAAATGTAATAATAATAATAATAATAATAATAATAATAATAATAATAATAACATAGAAACAATAGAAAAAGGATTAAATTGTTAATTAATTATACTAAATAAATAGTAATAATAATAGATAATAGTAAAATAAATAATAATATGATAATAGTATTAATAATAAAATAATGATAATAGTAAATAATAAGTAATAATAATAATAATAATAATAATAATAATAATAATAATAATAATAATAACAAGAAACAATAGAAAAGGACTAAATTAAATTAAAAAGCATAATTTGGTAATTTAAAATAAAAAAAACTAGGGACCTATTTACACGCTCTGAACTGGGGACTAAAATGGAAATATTCCCCCAACCGAGACGCACATACATGAGGGGATCGAAATGCAAAATTTAAAATTAACGGCCAAATTAAAATAAAGCGAACTTGATCGCAAAAGCATAAAAAAGCGGAGGGCTAAAAGTGCAATTAGCCCTCCAATAAAAACACGGATCCTAGGCGGGTCGGATCGGATCGGATCGGGTCACGTCAAAGCGACGTCGTTTTGGGGCTTAAGAGGCTGCCCAAAACGACGTCGTTTGGAGGCCTATTAAAGGCTAAAATCTGGAAAAAAATCATTCGATGTTGCCTCTAAAAAAATTTTCATTCTCTCTATTTTCCTCTGCGGTAGGGAGAACTCGGAGGATTCCGCCAGGCCATGCCGTCTTGCAACACCGTCGCCGTCATTAAACCCACCGTCTGTGATGGTAGAATTCAAAAAGGTATCTTTTCTTTTTCTTTTATTTTTTTATGTTATACCATTATCTCGCATGAGAAATAAAAAAATAAAATAAAAGATTTTGAAAGAAAAAAATAACCTTTTGAATCTGTTTCTTTCGGTTTCAACAGATCCTTTTTTGTTGCTTTTTTTTCTTTTGCGTTTAGATCTGCTCTTTCTTTTTGGTTCTGTTTCCCAAATACTTCTTGAATCTCTGTTTTTTTGTTCAAAATCTCTCTCCTTTTTATTGATGTTTCTTTCAAAAAAAGAAAAACCTTTTACACTGATCTTTCATTCGATTCGTCTATTCCCCTCAAAAAAGAATCCCCCTACATTATTTGTGTTTCATGGCTTTATAGCCGAATGCTACTGTTTCTTTTCTCTGTCTTTTCCTTTTTTGCTGTCTTGCAGGAGCAAGTGGAGGAGTTGGTGGTGACAGTGGCATGGGCGGTGGCCGGTGGCGTCAGAACAGGGGCGTCAGAAGGCAGGTGAAGAGTCAGAGGGCAGGTGGCTAGGGTTTTCAGAAACCCTAGCATGTCTAAAAAAAATTTTAATTTTGGGCCTTCTGGGCCTATTTTTTTGGGTCCTTTATTTCTATTTTTTTTTATTTCTTGTTGTTTGAAATTTGGTGAAATGGGTCTGTACAATTATCAATACTTAGGCTAGTATATTTGCATAATATTAATTACTAATTAATGCATTAAAATTCACAATTAATGCATGTTGTGTCTTTGTCACACCCCCCAAAAATATAGGGACTTCCCCCCTCCCTTCAAATAGTAGTAGTATTTTTGTATTTAATTTATAAAGTTTTCTTAGGGTTTGGAGGAGAGAAAACATGAATTTTACATCTCAACTAATGTATGATAAAAGCAAATCAAATTGCATGAAAACCCTTTTGTACTGGATTGAAATTAAACTGAACCTACATTTTAAGTTTTTGGACCTTTTTTTTTCCTTAAATGTGGGAGTTATAGATGCTAAAAAAAAACCATGTTTTTGTGTGTTTGTGTATCAAAGAAGTTGATTTTTCTATTTATATGATACGACCCCTTCGATGTGATGTCCTAGGTAAACTCTTATGCATGCCAACACGTACTTTATTCTAAGATTAACTCGTGTTCTCTAGAGATGGGTTCGTTTGCATGATGATGCGAACACCCCATGTGCGAACCCATACGGAGATGTGAGCCCTTCACATGCGGACCTACGTAAGTAAACTATACAGACTATCACTATTAGAGTAAAGAGGATCGGGTCGGTCTTAGTCGGGTAGTTGAGTGATGGTTGGTAATAGTGAACCCCATAACAATTGTAAATGATGAAAAAAAAAAGTGAATAAATAAATATTTTAATTGAGTCTTTGAAGTATTAATATTATATCAATTAGATCCTTTCTTGAATTTAATCGTCAGTTTGGGTACTGTTAAATGTTGGCTTAGATATGTCGTTGAGCATATTTAAAAATATGTAGATCAAACTTTAAACATATATATTGTATATATTGCATGGACAATTTGAATCTAATCGTGTGAAATAAAATAGAACATCTTTAACATGTCGGATTCGAGTTATATATACGTGTTTAAAATTCTATCCATGTGTTTTAGATATACAAAATGTCAAATCTAATGACCAATTAAGCTTAACGGAAGGACAATGACTGATACAATATTTATACTTTAAAGAATCAATTAAAACGTCTTGAAGCTTAAGACCCAATTTAAAATTTAACCATGATCTAAGAATGCATGCTACAATTAACCCTATATATGTTTATATTATTCTCATTACTATGTCTTACACATACAACAGATCATTTAAGCGAATGTATATCTATTTTTTTACATTCACGTAAATGTCACGTCAAAAATTTATTTTAGGGAATCATAAATAAATAATAAAATTCTGAGAGATCAAATTACACTTTTATCATTATACAGACTTGCGATTTTATAAACATAGATAATTTTTCATTTTTGAAAGGCCAAAACTACATCCAACCCCTAAATCCGTGTATAATATATGTTCAAATTCGATACTATCAAATTCCGATATATATATATATATATATATATGCAACAACTCCATGTTAGCTCATAATACAACAACCCATTAATTCAAGAAAAAGATTACAAATTTGAAAAAGAAAGAATGATGCTTTAGTGAAAGCAAAGTTGGTGTAATATATGAATTGTGGGTGCAGCAAGCAAATTGTGTTGTAGCCATTAAAAAGTACACCAATCACATATGCCTATACTTTCAATATGTACTACAAAATGTTTGCATGAGCCCTGCCTTCTAGAAACGGCTTACAAAATTTGACAGCTCTTTGCCAACTTCCAATCCAATAATTTTTATTTTAAAGACTTACAAAATGGATAAGTTAGCCTTTAGTCCCTGAATTCGATAACTTTTTTTCGTTTTGGTCATTGGATTTTTTTGGGTCTACATTAGTTTCGGAATTTGGTCCTTGAATTTGGGTTCCGTTAATATATGATGACTTGGCACTCTAAGATTGTGCTATGTCATATCAACTAAAATATTTTAAAATTCTTATTTTTTAAAAAAATAGAATTTTTATGTGCTTTTTAAATTTTCAAGTGATGATACGGCACAATCTCAGTGTGCCAAGTCATCATGCCGTTGTTAAATATTAGGACTAATATGGACAAAAAATTAAGGACAAAATTGAAAAAAAATTAGCAATTTCATAGATTAATTGTTGTTTCATCCCTTAAAAATAGGATAATAGACAATTTTTAAATAAATAATATTTTAAAAAGTTACCAATATAATTTTGAAATACATATTATTTATTATATAATTTTATTTTATTTGTTGCACCAAATTTAGACAAAGACATCAATATAGTATATATAGATGTATAAATCTAAGCTAATGCTAATTTTTTATTTGAAAATTTCTGAAAAACTTATTAATATTTTTCCCAATACTTCATGCCCTTCATGACAAAATCCAATGCCATTACACAAATATTATATACATTCTTGCCGAAAGGTTTGAATGTAATATTGTTGTGAGGTCGAGGGGGAAGTCAATTTTTTTTTAGGATGTAAGAATTAATGTAATTTTATTATTTTTAAAGGGATTAAATTGAATTTTTTTTCATACAGGGATTAAGTACAATTTTATCATAGATTAATTTATAGTTTTATTATTTTTAAAGGGACTAAATTAAAAATTCTTATTTTTAAAGGGGTCAAGGCTCTTGCCAGCTCCCTAGTTATCGGGATACTCAACCAACTAATCTAAGCCATGTTAGAAACTTCGGAAAGGATTAAATTGAATTTTTTTTATATTAGAAAAGTTAAAATGTAAATATACCGTAAATTATTTTGTATTTTGTATTCTTTTAGATGGTGTGTTTTTGGTGAGCCTAACTCAATATGAAAAATATAAGAAATTTGGTGAAAAAGTCAAACTTATGTTTATAATGGAGTGTCAAAATGAAACAAGTAAAATTACCTTTTGTCTTTTAACAGAGATGTTGAGCAGAATTCTATCAACTTTATTCTTTCTAAATTATGAATTAGACGAAGAACAAAAAGGAAAAAAAAGTTTACAATGGAATTACCTTGGGGTAAACTAAAACCTACTTATAGCCAATGCCATCCATTCTTTTATGTTTTTCAAGCTTGTACGGGATTTAAATTTCTAATTCCGTCGTCGAGTGAGTTTTAATTCGATTGATATACGTAAGTTTGAGTGCGCTGAAGCGTATTATTCACCTATTTAAAAATTATAGGTAATTTTAGACATTGTAATCCGTATATTTTATTATTTATTATTAAATGAATGATAAAATAAGGAGAAATTAAAGACTAAAAAGCAGTTGTTTTTGTCTTTCTAGATTGATATAGTTGAGAAAGTGGGAAACACGAACATGACAACTATTATATCGATTATGATTATTTTATATTTATTAAAATCTTATTTCTCCTTTATATCAACAGCTGTAATTATATAGTTTATATGGTTTTTTTTTTTTTTATCATGCAGACCCAAAAGCAGTATGCTCTCACTTCAGGTTGACAGAAATTCTTTTATTTATTTTTCCTTAAAATCTAATAATTGGTATTTATATATTTTAAAAAATTATAGAGATTTAACACGTTATTCTTTTTAATAATTTTTTGGACATAATATCAAGAACTACCTATAATAATGCGCTTGACGTATGTAACAATATTCATATTAATCGAGTTAAGGCTCAACTAGTTATTTGATTAATTAGTATGGGATAATGTTAATGATTGCAATATTACTATGATTATGGATTAAGATAAGTTGAACCATAATGTTATTATAATATGTTAATAATTAACATAAATGAAAAAAAAATTACATTAGGAGAAAGGTTTTCAAAATCGAACTGTTGGTCAAAATTGATTCAATTGGTCTAATCAATTTTGTCCTGTTTAATTAAATAAAGTATTAAAAATTCATAAAACTTTAAAGTGATTTACAAATTAATCAATTTAATCCTTCTATTCGAACTAATATCTTAATTCAACTGATTAATCTAATCCGATTTAAACGATAATAGTTCAAAATATTCTACGTATTGTTAAATGTCTGACTCAATTTAAATTAATCACAAACCTAGAAAATAAAATAATATTAACCAAAAAAACATTTAAAAAACCAGACCGCCGCTTCCTAAAAACAGGGTAGAATTAGATCATAAAATAATCGCCAAATATATTCCAAACTCTCACCTTCCACATTGACCTCTCATCACCTTAAAAGAAAAGAAAATTAAAATTAAAAAAAATATAAAAAATAAATCTCATTTTTATTTGTTTACGTTTCGCTTTGTCATTATATACCCAAGTCTCTTTTCTTCTCCTTCCTCACTACCCGACTAGTAAATATAATTAAAATTTTTTTAATTATTTGTCATACTAATGAGGGAATAATTTTTTTTCAAAATATTTGTTTGGCAAAACCTCAACTACTCTGCAATAAGCACACGATTAATCTCCCCAAAAGCGTTGAAATCGTGTTAACTGATCGGTTGAGAAGTGTTTCTCTTGTTGTTGTTGTTGTTGTCTTGTATTAATAATCCCACCCCATTGATTTTTTTTTTTCATGAAAGAAAATCAGAAGGAAAAAAATAAAGCAATTTTAATTTAATTCAGAAGAAAGAGAACGTACCTTTGATTAATGAAGTCGCCGGCGTCGTTTCATTCGTTCGGAGGGAGTAGTTCCAAGCTTTCTAGTTATAGCCGTTCATTTGAATTGCCGGAAGACTTTGATGGTCTTGCAGGAGATGAATATGGAGTTGGTGGAGCAATGTTGCCGATTTTTCTCAGCGGTTTACAGAGGAATAACCAGCAAGACTTAGTTGAAGTTACGCTTGAGCTCGAGAATGATTCCATTGTGTTTTGCAGCGTAACGCCGAGTACGACTCCACAACAGGTTGGTGCAGAAGAAAAGGAAGGTGGTTCCGTTAACGGTTCGTCGGGGATTTTAGCGAGAAGCTTATCGGCGACGTCGAGGATCCGGAGGAAGTTCGCGTGGTTGAAATCGGGATCGTCATCGAGAGCTTCATCTTCGGCGGCGGAGGTTGATCAGATTCAAGACCGTCGGATTACGGCTCGCGATGAGAGGAGAATCAAAGCCAAGCTTCAACGAACGAAATCCAGCGCCGAACGAGCTTTGAAAGGGCTGAGGTTCATCAGCAAAAACACCGGCGAAAATGACGCGGTGGAGATGTGGAAACGAGTTGAGTCGAGGTTCGAGTCGTTAGCCAAAGACGGTTTGCTTGCTAGAGAAGATTTCGGTGAATGTATAGGTCCGTACTATCAACTCCCCGATGCTCTGTTTGGCAACTAAGAAAATCTTCATTTTCTTTTGTCATCCAATACTCTGTTTGGCAACGAAGAAAATAATTCTTTTTCTTTTTTCATAGGTATGGTGGATTCAAAGGAATTCGCAGTAGGCATATTCGATGCATTAGCAAGACGAAGGCGACAAAGAATCGAGAAAATAACAAAAGAGGAGCTTCATGATTTCTGGTTACAGATTTCAGATCAGAGTTTCGACGCGCGTCTTCAGATTTTCTTCGACATGTTAGTTTTTTTTCTCTCTTTATTTTATCTTTTTTTAAACGATCTTTTGCCGCTAAAAACAACGCTGACGATCGAAAGTTTTGTTCGGCAAAAAACGATTTTGATCTTTGAATTGATTGGTTGAGATCAGTAATTTTAAGTTGTTACGTGAAACACCTGATTTCTTGCCCACTGAATAAAAAAGCTGACGGCTTATGGCCCAGTTGGACGAGGTTGCTTTATGGTCTATGTTTTGTGGGAACTCGACAAGAGTTAAAATGCTGCGTTTATTTTTATTTTTTTTTTTTTTACTTTGCTCTTTCATAATTATATTTTGATGAAAATAAATTTGCAGGGCTGATAGCAATGAAGATGGAAGAGTCACAAGGGAAGAAGTACAAGAGGTAATAAAATGATTATTAATTATAGATGATTGTCTGCTCATTTATTTATTTTTCTATTCTTTAAATATTAGTCAAGAATTTATGGTAATTTTTATCCATTGTAGAATTTTAAAAAAATGTACCAAATAATTATGAATTGTGTAAAAATGCCCAAAATGCAATTACTTTCAAGTTTGGCTTAAATATTGCAATGTCATTTATCTTTTTTGTTGTTGCTGATTTTTTTAAATTATATATATATATATATATATATAATGCAGCTTATAATGCTTAGTGCTTCAGCCAACAAGCTATCCAAGCTAAAAGAACAAGCTGAAGAGTATGCATCACTAATCATGGAAGAATTGGATCCTGAGAATTTTGGGTACATTGAGGTAAGTTGCTTTGCTTGTTTTAAACTAAAAAAAAAGTCAAATTGTGATTTTGGTCCTTCTAATATGCTCAAATTTAGGATTTAATCTCTGTATTTTAATTTGACATTATTTCATCAGTTTAGTTTTATAATATTATTAGTTAGTCCAAACAGTTAAGCATCATTAACTATTCCGGTTAAAATAGTGATATATATTTTTTTATGAGTTGAAAGAGATGTTTTTATGAAAAAGTTCATACCAGCATTGTAACTGGAATAGTTACAGTCTAAACTACCTGGATTAACTAATTATATTATATAATTAGAGAGATTAAATTATGATAAATTAAAATATAAGAATTAAATCTCAAATTTAAGAATAGTAAAGGGACCAAAATCAAATTTTAACCCAAAAATTATTTGGGGGAATTAAATAGGATATTGTATGTCAATTTGGGTTGATTTCAGTTATGGCAATTGGAAACGTTACTCCTGCAAAGGGATACATACATGAACTACAGTAGACCACTTAGCACAGCAAGTGTTGGTTGGAGTCAAAACTTAAGTTCCGTTAGACCCAAAAGCATGTTCCGAAGAATGTGCTTTAAACTCCGGTGCTTGCTATTAGAAAACTGGCGAAGAGGATGGGTTTTGTTGCTTTGGATTATGGCAATGGCTACCCTTTTTGTTTGGAAATTCATGCAATACAAAAACAGGGCAGCATTTCAAGTTATGGGGTATTGCTTATGTACTGCCAAAGGGTCTGCCGAGACACTCAAGCTCAACATGGCTTTGATTCTTTTACCGGTTTGTCGCAACACATTGACTTGGCTTCGTTCCACTAAAGCAAGATCCTTTGTACCTTTTGATGACAGCATTAATTTTCACAAGGTAAGAACAAACAAAAAGGGCTTTTATTTAAATGGAGTTTGTAAAAATGTAAACCTCAATGATTTTACTCCCTCAATTTACAGACAATTGCATGTGCAATAGCTATTGGAGTGTTGATTCATGGTGGAAGTCATTTGGCATGTGATTTCATCCGTTTAACTAATGCTCCACCTGAGAAATTTGCTCTCATAGCATCTGATTTTAGTCACGGCAAACGACCGACATATCTGGAACTTTTGATCGGTATTCTAGGCATTACGGGGATAGCTATGGTGGTTTTCATGGCCATTGCGTTTATATTAGCAACAAGTCACTTCCGAAGAAACATCTTGAGATTCCCTGCACCTTTCAATAGATTGACAGGCTTCAATGCTTTCTGGTATTCTCATCATCTTCTTGGCCTTGTCTACATTTTGCTGGTTATCCATGGAACATTCTTGTATTTGTCTCAGCAGTGGTACCAGAGATCGGTAAGAACTTCAAAATTTCAGATAATGACAAAGAGTAACATACCAATTTGCTACGTACTAATTATGTTTGTGTTTGCAGACATGGATGTACATAGCTTTTCCATTGCTGCTTTACATGGGAGAACGTACTGTAAGAGCATGTAGGGCAGAACATTATTCAGTAAAAATATTCAAGGTAATTTTATCAAATTCTTCTCTTTACTCTTCTATTGTTTAGCTAAACTCTTAAATCATTTGAGCTCAATGCACAGGTCTCAGTACTACCAGGAGATGTCTTCAGCATGGTTATGTCGAAACCGCAAGGATTCAAGTACAAAAGTGGGCAGTACATATTTCTGCAGTGCCCATCAATCTCCCCATTTGAATGGTAAGTATGATTTTAGGGTTTAGGGTTTACGATTTAGGGTGTCTTGTGTTTTGGAATGTCATTTGTTATTTTTTTTTAATTTTTGCAGGCACCCATTTTCTATAACTTCAGCACCAGGAGATGAGTATCTTAGTGTTCATATCAGAACAGTTGGAGACTGGACTAAGGAACTTAAACGAGTTTTCACCGAAGTTAACGACTCACCGTTCGTTATAGGCCGAGCGAGATTCGGTGGCCCTGGATACATTGATAATAACTGGTAAGAATATATACTTCTTATATTCAAATTACACTACGGAAAGTATTTAACGCAATATGCTTCATCGGTGCAGCCAACCTAAGTTACTCGTCGACGGTCCATATGGGGCTCCAGCACAAGACTACAGGAACTATGATGTTCTACTCCTTGTGGGACTAGGAATTGGAGCTACCCCTTTCATAAGCATCCTTAGAGATCTTTTAAACAATTCAAGACCAGAAGATCAAATGGTATATACATTCAAGCCACTTGCTACAAGACGATTTTCAGCATAAATTTTATAATCATTTACTTTTCATTTCATAATGGGAATTTGATGGTATAGGATTTAGCCACAGAAATGAGTAGATCAGATGATAGTTGGAACAGTCTTGCATCTTCGAATTACACCGCGAATTCAAGTTTGACTATCGGCGGAAAAAAGAAGTCACCGCCGAGGACTCGAAATGCTTACTTCTATTGGGTCACAAGGGAATCAGGTTCCTTTGAATGGTTTAAAGGAGTAATGGATGAAGTTGCAGAAATGGATCACAAAGTAAACAATCTGCCATTATTTGAATAAACTTCCAATAGTAAATAAATAACCCAATCCTTGTTATTTTTAATCTTTGAAAAACAGGGTCAAATTGAGCTGCACAACTACCTTACAAGTGTTTATGAAGAAGGAGATGCGAGATCAACCTTGATAACAATGGTCCAAGCTTTAAATCATGCTAAACATGGTGTTGACATCTTATCAGGAACCAGAGTGAGATTTTTCTGTTCTCATTTACCTAGATAACTTAAAAAAATGATAAACATCATAAACATACTCCCAAAAAAGTCATTTTCCATTACCATTTATTTAATGTTATCAGTTGTTAGATCATGTGAAATCTTCATATCATATGGATTTTAGAAATTAAGAGAGTAGATGACTGAAAATGTGCAGAGCATGTCATTCTCTTCATTGTCAACATCTATATAAAAACTTTTCTTGGCATATCCTTTTCTCACCTACCAAACAGCCATTTAAAATTCCCATTAGTATATTTTTTTTCTAACCCTTTAGGATATTTAATGATTTGCTTCACAGGTAAGGACTCATTTTGCAAGGCCCAACTGGAAAGAAGTCTTCAGAAAAATAGCTTCAAAACATCCTCATGCCACAGTAGGTAAATACATTTCTAACCAAATAAACAAAAAAAAAAAAAGTATTAAATTATTAATCAAAGAGACATATATATATATATATATATATATTTTAAAAAGGATCTGAAAGTGAGAAATGAGTTAGATTCTGCCAACGAGACTGCTCATAATTGGCTCCCATTCATTTCAACCTACTACATGAACATTTAAAAATAAAGCCATCAAAAGGCTGTACGCAACCAATTTATGAAGAATATATATATATATGCTTACGACGTTTCAGCTTAACTCACAGCTGTCATGTTTAATCGAATTAAAAGCTTAGAATCAAAAGAAAGAAAGAAAAGGGTGAGAGTTAGTCTTTTAGGTTAGATCATTTCGAATTCTAATCACTTCGAGTTGGGACGTAGACAAGGGCAAATAGTGGTCTTAGCACTTGGCCACAAAAATGATAAATTTTCCTTTTGACCCCTTCAAAATTTATGAAATTACAAGTTAGTATAATAATAAAATTACTCTTTAATCTACCGGAACTTATGATTCATCTTTAGCCCTTAAAATAATTTTCTAGCTTCAACCTGATTTCGAGTATAAGTAGTTTCAATTTACTTGTAGTCCTTTCGAGTTAGAGTTGAACATGTTTAGAAAACTAATTACTATTTGGGATTAAAATTTGATTTTGAATTGATCGGAATAAATTTTCGAAAAATAGGGTGATTAACAAAAATTGTAATGGTTAAAAACTGCAGGCGTGTTCTACTGTGGAATGCCAATATTGGCAAAAGAATTGAAGAAACTCTCAGTGGAATTGAGTCACCTGACATCAACGAGATTTGAATTCCACAAGGAACATTTCTGAGGCGTTATCTAATTCCATTAATGAAGTAAATAGATGTCAGTCAACCTATTATTCGTTTTTTTGTAACTATATATATTCAAAGAAATATAGCTGATATATAAATAAATAAATATATATATATACATACATACATGGTATTCATAACTATAATAGGATAATTCGTTTTTTCTAAAATATTTGTGTCCTTAGATATAAATATATATTTGAATATAAATTTATTATATGTACTTAGAGACTCAAATATTTGAGTTCTGAGTAACTGTAAATATATAATCTAATAGCATTGAGATATAAACATTTTCTTTTAATTTTTATTTTCATTTTTGTTGAGAACAAAATGTTGATGATAAAAGTTCAGTTATCGTTGCAGTTTTCCGAGAAAATAATAGCATACTTTGACGATGATCACGATAATAATCCCACCATGTTAGGAGATTTATTTTTTATTTGTTTTATAGTTTATATTTAATGTTGGTGATTATCCCTTTTAATAATTTTGTTTTAAATTTTTAATCTTTATTTTTTAAGAATTAGTATTGCTAAAAGTGTTTTTGATAGTTTAAGAAAATAAAAATATTTTTTTAAAGTCCCAAAGTAGAATTGAGGCCTAAAATCAAATTTCAAAAATTCAGAAATGAATTTGATTTAAATTAATAATCTCGAAAATAAGTGATTTTACAAAGAAATATCATTTGGGGTACAATGTTGGTGTGTTTAGATTTTATAAGTAAAGTTGAGAGTGTCGCATATATTGAGTGAGTAAAAGTCGATTAAAATTGATTTAATTGACAATATTGGTTTATTCGATATTGGTTAGATCAATTATACTAGTCTAACTAGGTAATAGTAAGATTAAATGATTAAGTCGGTTGATTATCTAGTCTATTATATTTTAAGTATAATATATATTATTTTAATTTATTTTAAATAAAAGGGAAATTGATTAACCAATTTAATTTGTCAAATTTAAGTTGATTTGGTTAGGTCAATTAAATTAAAATCGAGCGATTGATGTGACATACACAATAAACAATTGTTATATATTTAATTTTAGGTGGTTAAAATGATAAATTCTTCCGATGGTAATGATGAAATTGTAAGGATTTTTCTTTTATTAAAATGATAAATTTCCGTAACAACAAAATTATAATAATTTTTTTTATGACCAAAATGAAAACGCCGTAAATGTTGAGTTGAATTATTCAATTAAATGCTTGTAATAATTGATTCTGATTAAAATTATTGATATAATTAGTTGATTATATAATTTTCAAAAAACAAATGAAACTGAACCGATGGGCTAGTTCGTACAGTACACCAGTCTCGAGTAAGAGAGATAACTTGTTAACCCACGAATTGATATGAATAAGTTGGATCTAGATTAAAAATTGGTTGAGCCGATGGTTGAACCAAAATTTATGATTTATTTATATTTCTTAGAAACTTTTGAATAATATATTTAATTGAAATCGAATTGAAAATCAATAGCCTAACCGGTTCGACCACCGATTCGATTCCAAAAACCATGCTTGGAATGCATATGAAACTCAGTTTGCTTATTTTCTTTTTTAAACTTATATGCACCTATTGAATCGAGCAATAAAGTGTTTGCTGCTTATTAAGCAAAATTTCAAGTTCAAACGTTGTCGAAAAATTTATCTTTCATTCAAGAATTCGATCGAGGTCAATTTCAAATTTGATTGAGAATAATGTAACTCAAATATAATTAAAGTAATAAATTTTAATTTTAATTTTTTTTACCTGTCCTTCATTTATTTTTCAGCAATAATAACATGAAAACTTAAAGACATGAAATGCTTCTAGAAACCCAAAAATATAAATATAAATTATTAAACAAAAAGTTAGTTACCCACGAAATTCAGCTACTCTCCCAATCCCACAATTAAGCACGCAAGGAAAACGTAACGCAGTGAATTCTTTAACAGACCATTTATCTATTGCCACGTCTCTTACCGTCACCCCACAGCCACGTCCCCCCTCTCTCTCACCCTCAGCCATATCGTATGACATATATAAGTTAAAATTTGTTGTTAGTCCATGTACTTTTAAAAAATATGAGATTTAGTCCCTATACCATCGTATTGACCGTAGAATCATTGCTTCAAGTTCATTAGCTGGACTTTAAAAATACCTTAATAGCTCAGTGACTTAAATAAAAAAATTTTGAATAGTTCAATGACTATTTCATAACTTTTTGAAGTTGAGTAATCAAAACGTAAATTTGTGAATAATTTAGTAATTTTGGGTGTAATTTATCTCTTTTTATTTAAAATCCCTATCCATTAATTAAATTCATAAGGGTTTTCCGTCAAAATTTATGAATTTAGTATATTGATTAGATTATTCTTATGTGATATGGCATATGATTGACGAAAAATAAATATGTTAAATAGATAAATTTTATCAGAAACTACAAAAGGGAAGTATAATTTTAATTTTAAAAAGTATAAGGATTTAATATGAAAATTTTAAAATCTCAATTTTTATACAAGTACTAACGGCATATTCTAACCACATATATAATATATACACTATAAATGTATAGGCCCGACATTGATTTTCCATTACAATCCACAAACAAAAACAGGACCGAACCAAGAAAGATGGAACAGCTGTTGGATTCTGGGTTCGAAGCTTTAGCATTCAACTGTATAAGTTTCGGGATTTTCACCATTGTTAACAATGTATGGACGTGGGTCGCCATCACCGCTGCCATTAGTTTTTGGAGGATCAGAGCCGCCGGAGTCGCCTCTTCGTCACGTTCCGTTACCAAACCCGACCTGAAACCGTGGTCTACGTCCATTATCGATCGAGCCGGAGATGACCCAAAGCCGACCCTTTTTCATCAGCTCTGGTTTCGGCTCCAGCCGTCGTTACGGGAACGATCAGTGGTTCGCCGTCAGTTTGCGATGATATTAGAGTGTCGACAACTAAAGGAGAGAAGTTCAAGTTGAGCGTTTACTGTGACGGAGAGAGCGACGACGTCGACGGCGAAATGACGGTGACGGGACGGAGTTGCGGCGGGGAGTGGTGGGAGAGTTGGGAGAGAGTCTTGAGAGTGAGAAAAGGGCAAAGGGATTGGTACCGTTATCAGGATTTAACGGCGATTAACGGCAACGTTGTTAGGTTATGGGACGATAAATTGATAATGAAGAATCTACGGCAATAAACAGATCAAGCTTTGCTGTATGGCAGTGTGGTGTTTATTGGAATTAGTCCCTCTATCATTAAATTTATTAATTTAATATTTATATTATTAAAAAATAAAGAAACATTATTAAATTATAATAGAACTAACATCTATAAATAATAAAAAACATAAAATTTATTATTTTTATTTACTGTTTAACTCCAAATAATTCTTTTGTAAAATTAAAAAAAGTTTTTAAATATTAATGATGTTAACAGTAAATGACATTTTTGAACGGTAAATGTTAATTTCATTGAAATTTGGACAGATTTAATTATTTTTAATAGTATAAGGACTAAATTAATCTATTTAATAATAAAGAGATTAATTTGATATGATCTTTATAACAGAAGGACATGCCAAGTACATTCACCCATTTTTAAACGGTAAGTGTTACCTTTTTATTCTTTATAATAGTACAATGATTAATTTGATCTATGTAAAGATAGAGAGGCTAATTTGAATCGATCCTTATAATGAGGGACTTGTCAAATCAGTTCACTAATAAAGATATACATGAATAATAGATAAATATCAAAATTATACATAAATTTTGGTACAATGTAAAATCTAATACATAAATTTTGATTTAGTACAATTATATATATAATTTTAATTATTGTTTAAATATATACATAAAATTTTAATTTTAATTTTATTGTATTCATTTTAAAAAATTAAATACAACCTTCACCTATTTTTTACCTTATTAATTGTATGTTTCTGTCTTTTGCATATATATTGTTGAAGGAAACATAATGTCCCTTTTGACAATGACCTAGCAATAGAGAGAGAGATGGTCCTGAATTTTCTTTGGTCCGAGTAAATTAAAAAATGGGTCTTTAAAGCACTTTTTTCCTGAATTTTTTTTTTAAAAATTGGGCTCTATTTCTTCTTTTTCTGAAAAAAATCCAAAATTTTTTTAATAAAATTTAATAAATTCTGTTGGACCCTGGGTAGGGGCCCCACCTGCCTTGCCTCATGGCCGGGCCTCTATATATATAAAACATGACCTAAATCTTTTATGGTTAGATAATAAAACAAATGAGGATCATAATTCCATGCCAATAATATATATTTTTAAAATATATAGGTTAAATTTAGAGGTGATAATGGGTCGGATCAGACTGTAACAAAAATTTCAAGCATGTTTTATAGGTTTGGGCTTAGCCCGGTTTAAAATTGGTCTAAAATTTTACTCAAAATTGACCCAAATAAAAGAGCTAAAATTTGAGCCTGGTCCACCCCTCTTGTATTATTTTTTATATAAAAATAAATTTAAAAAATATAATTCATCAAATACACCAAAAACATTAAAGTAAATGTTTTCCAACAAATTGAAAATAAAATTTTAAAATACTTAATGCTTAAATAACATTAAGATATGTACAACTTAACAAAAAAATACCTTTAAAATAGTAGCAAAATTAAGAATAAAACAAGAGTTATATAATATCCAAACAATAACAACAAAATAGTAGAAATATAATCGTGAAATGACAGCAAAATCTCAACAGTTTTTTTTTCTTTCAAATTTGGGCCGAGTCTAGACAAAAAAGCTTACACGAGGCATTTGCTAAACAGGCATTATTTTTTTGCCCAAGCTCATTTTTAAATCTATATTTTTGCCTAAATCCTCTCACTTTTCGGATAGACATTCGAGTTGGGCCATCAGGTCAATCAAATCAATTGACAATGTTATTTTTAATGAGATTATATAAAATGTTTTATTAAAAAATATATAATAAGAATATATTCAATATATACCAAAAGTATGCATATAATTATTTCTTTATATTTTTAAAACTAATAAAATTACTATGATTGAAATTGCATCCTTACCAACAATCAAGCAAATTTTAGTAGTCTATAAATAGGAAAATATTGCACCAACTATAATAGGATGAAAATACAAAATGCATCTTTTAAAAATACAAAGGAATTCTGCAAAAAATATTCATGACATGCATGTATTCACCCCTATTAATGGACCTAAATTTTTTTATGTTTGTTTTACCACTTATTGGATTTAAAATTCAAATTTATTATTTATTTCATATAAAAATAAAATATATTTATGTTGATCTTATATATTTTTATAATTAAATTTAAGTTTTTTTTTTTTGTTTTTATATAGGAGGAAGGGATGGGTTGCATGGTCTGAATCTGTGTCAAACGAGGACTAACATGCATTTAAATGGAAATTGTGTAAACATAAACTATGGTGAATCTAATCTACTGAACTAGATAAATAATTTAATCCTTGAATAGGTCTATTCACCGATATCATTTTCATTTTTATCACAATTAACTTCTTTTTTTCTATGTGAAAGAATCAAATCTAGAATGGATTCTGGTTATGGTTTCGTACAATATTTGTTAGCTTTTTATTGCGAACCCCCTTCCATATGAAGGAATGAAATTTGTTGATATAAATAGGAGACAGGGAGAAGAAGGTGGTGGTGTGATGAAGGTCATTTCAACGAAATAAGGTGAGAGCTGAAGAGAAAAGAAAAGTAGGGAAGAGGATAAGGTGGCAAAGGAGACTGAGCGTTGTAAAGTGCTTAGGGTTGCTAAAACCAAGAGACCCCTTTCTCATTATCTTGGAGGGTATTTATAGAAGGGAGGTCTAGTGTTCAGTGATACCACGTCGTCAACAAATCTAAGTAACGGTGATCATGCTATTGGGTAGGTGGTAAGGTCGTCGTACGTGGGCTGTTATCATGCATGGTAGTATTATGAAATTCCCTTGGCTGACCGAGGTTGTTACGCCTAGTGGTCCCTTGGTGGTGTGTTCTCGCTAAAAGCGAGTGACCTACTAAATGCAGTGCCTGGGTGACTGATCATCAGGTGTTGTAAGGTGGTAGGCCATCCAGGTAATCTTCAACTGAGGAGTTAAGTGTTGTGAAGCGGAAGACCATCATTGAACAATTTTAAAGTGTCTTCTCATGATGTCACGTGTCCAAACTGAATAGAAATATAATAGAATTATAAAATTCAATATAGAAATCAATAAGACTAGGACATAATAAAAATTTGATCGAAATGAAATTTAAATTATTTAATATCAATATGGAGTTGGGACAATATGTGTCGGCTGATACAACCCGTATCTACCACCATGGGCATGAACTCTTTTTATGGCTTCAACAAAGTGGCATCTTCCATTGTGAATTTAGTGGCAACGGGACCATTTTGTGCTGTGATCCAAACTCCAATCCCCACAGTCTAGTTTGGTGTATATACATAGATATTTACAAAAGCAAACTTCAATTTAAAGAAAACAGTAATTCTAAGATTATGATGTGAATATCGAATTAATCCGACTAATTAAATTAAAAATTAGACTTAAATTAATTGAATCAAGAACCAAGGTTCAACTACTTCAACCTTTAGTTCAATTCTTATAATCATTGGTTAAATCGACATACCAAAGTTAGTGGTATACGCACCCATGGACGCATTGATTAAGAGGCTTCAAGCAACTCAAAAATAAAGTATAAATTCTCTTTCTCCTTCCTTTATACCATCACACCTTTGCTAATTTAAGCATAGGAAAGATTCCAAAGCTCAAGCTCCGGCGCTCGTTATCTCGGAGCTCATACCACCAACCAAAAAAGCATCAACATGGTTCACCTATAATTGACCTTGCAACTCAGCATCAACATGGACAAAACTAGACCTTCAATGTCCCATCCAAAACAGCACGGTAACTTGCACACACCAGACATTGGCCAACTCTCATGTTTTGGCTGGAACATGATACATTATCCAAGTGCTTGGCCATATCAAGCACAAGCATTGTTGCCGTTGGATGGAATCAACTAATACGTATGTATATATTTATACATACTTGTGAATATATATTTTACGTTGTTTTTTAATGAAAGCCTCGATTCGTTTCCTTAATTAATATTTAGAAATAAATGCATATTAAGTCTAAAAATAACTAAAGAATTCGATTATTAAAGTGTTAAATAATACTAATAAATAGTTAGAAGTAGGAGGAACGTACTTCTTTTCCTAGCACTTGGATCTATATTTATCGAAACAGAATTATACTTAAACCGTAAAATTAACTAGAACACTTGTAATTATTAAAAAATATATCAAATAATTGTGTGTGTATATATATGGCAGGTTGGCAACCCCTGCTACATTGTCTCTCGCACATGATCTTGTTTCTGCATGGAAAACGTCATATGTTTGGGTGTTGGAACCAAGGGCTTTATTAATTTTCTTTTGGATTAAATTGTAATAAGTTAATTTGTGAATTTTGATATCTTTATTTTTATTCTTGTGTTACGTATAATAAGTTTCGGGTTTTAGTTCATATTTTTTGATTTAATCATTTTTAGTTTTATATTTATCGAATTTTAAGATTTTAATTACAACTCAAACGGTAATCATTAAATTCATTAATTAAAGCTACAACTTACACTCAGTACTAGGGGTGTTCAATCGGTTTACCGACCCGAAATAACATTAACCGAATTAACCGACTTTTCAAAATTTTTAACTGTTAACCGAACGAAATTGTTTCAAAAAATTAATCGAACGAAAATTTTTGATTAATTGATCGGTTAATCAATTAACCAAAATTGTATGTTTTTTATTTTTGGTTAAAATTAACGAATTAATCGAATTAACCGAATTAATCGAATTACCCGAATTACCCAAATTACCCGAAATGAATCACTACATAATTAAAAAAATTACATAATTTTAGTTTTAGTTTTAGAATTTGTTTTATTTATTAAATTATTTGTAATTTTTTTGATTGGGTATTTGGGTTTGGATTGGATTTAGGATTGGGTTTAGATAAATAGTGGGCCTATTTATATATTATAATTTTATTTATTAATTTTTTCGGTTAAACCGAAAAATTTCAGTTAACCGACCATTTTCGAACCAAATTAACCATTAACCGAAAAATTACAAAATAATTAACCGATCTCGACCGAAAAAATTCGATTAACCTACCGATTAACTGAATTCGGTCGGTTAACCTAATTTTTTATGTTTTATCCAAATTTTGCACACCCTTACTCAGTACATAAATTAAAAATAAAATTTAACTTTTATTTTATTTTATTTTATTGTATAAAATCTTTTGGCATTAAATAGTTACGTTAGACCTTAATTAAATCTAAATTCAAAAAGACAAAACTCTCCCTATGCTATATTTTTCATTTACAAAAACTTAAATTTCTTACAAAGATTGTTGAAACAGAAATCATTAAAATCAAAACAAAAAAAAATCATCAAAACTTAGTGTGTTGTTTCTAGAATAAACAATGTCCAAAGTGTCTAACTATTCCCTTGATGTTCATTGGTGGATATGATATAACACAGAGATCCGAAGCCAATAAATAGGAATGTTGGGACAGTGGGATTTATTATTTGTTGTTTGCATTGGTCTGCTGCCTGTCACTGCGGTGCATTAACTCTCAATCCTTTTCATCACCTTCAATTTCCACCACTACCCTTCATTCTCCGCATTATAACAATTAATATACCCTCGAGGTTAAAAAAAATAATAAAATTTTAATTTAATTGGTATAAATATTATTATTAATTTAATTTTTTTTATATATGAATTGTGGAGAAAATATAAATAATTATTTAGTATTTAAAATTTTATATAATAAATTAAAGTTGAGGATAATTTAGTCATTTCACGAATTATAATTATATGCCACTATGGCAACGTTCACTCTCCTTTATAAAAGTCTTCCTTCTCCAACAAAAAATCTCACCAAAAATGAAACTCTAAAACACTCACTTAACTGTCAACAGCACTCAACAATGGCGACCACCCTTTTCTTCCTCCTATTTTTCACCCCCTTCCTCTACTCCGCCGCCGCACCAAATCATAATGCACCGCAAGATCTGGTCCGTTCATCATGCACCAACGCCAGCTACCCCTCACTTTGCCTCCGCACACTATCATCCTACTCTGGCCCCACCGGCACCCCACGCGACTTAGCCCAAGCCGCCGTTAAAGTCAGCCTCGCCCGCGCCCGCAAAGCTTCAACCTACTTAAAAACCAGCGTCACGGGGAAAAGCGAAAGGGAACGAGCTGCTCTAAGCGACTGCGTGGAACAAATGGCTGAGTCGGTGGATGAGTTAAGCAAAACGTTGAGTGAGTTGAAGCATTTGAGAGGCGAAACGTTCGAGTTCCAGATGAGCAATGTGAGGACATGGGTGAGTGCGGCGCTGACGTATGAGGACACGTGTGTTGATGGGTTCGAAGGGGTTGATCTGAAGGTGAAAGGTGATGTAAAGAAGAAGATCACAAATGTGGCTATGGTTACGAGTAATGCTTTGTATATGATTCGTAGGCTTGACGAAAGTGGTGGTCTGAACCGTTGATCATGATGAATTGGACGGTTGTGATTTTATCTGGCTCATTGATGTTTATGGTGTTCTTTTTTTTTTCTTTTATCTTATTTTCGGAGAAGTTGTATGTAATTCTAATGTAATATTATTTTCGTCAATAGTATTTCTCTAGTTTCTAAAAAAGTATTTTTTACATAATATTTATAATAATATAAGTGACTAAAACGTAATATTTTAAACTTAAGTGATTAAAATATAATCTAAAAAAAATGATTATTTTGATAATTTATTCTTAATTTTATTAATCTATTAAATAACTTTTTAATATAAATTCAATATTTATAAAATTTATTATTAATTTATTCAGCACTTAATTTTTTAGTTTATCAAACAATGCTTTAATTTTCATATATATATATATATATATATATTTATAAATTTATCACGTACATTTTTCACCCACATCGTGAGTGTATTACAATTTAGTAGGAGTAATGTTGATGAATTATAGACCAAATTGAATCCATGAATCACGTTTGTGAAACTTATATTATTCAAACTCTTTGTTTTTTAAAGTATTCGTGTTTGACATATAAATATGTAATTATGACAATTAAAGATAATTCAAATGTAAAAATATATATGATATATTTTTAAATTTTTTAAAATAAACATTTCTTTTAAATTTTCTCAAATTTAAGGAGGTAAAAATATGAAGTAAACTAAGCCTAAGATAATTTAATAATCATAAAATGATATATATTATACATATGAAAACTAATTTGAGAAATTATATTATGAAATTAAAACACTTTAGTACATTAAGGGTTTAGTCCATAAAAATATGAAGGGCCTAAAAGAAAAGCCCTAGACTATATATTTTTATGAAATTTTTTTAGAAGAAATTATGGATGATTCGAGATAAATTATTTTATAGACTATTTCTAACATATCATTTATGCTGTATTTCTAATTATTTAATTATATTTCAATAATTTTTCTTTATTATTAACACATAATTTTAATAATTTTATTACTTTAAACTCTATATCTTAAGGTGAGTTTAGATGGGTGATTGAGTCTTGCATCGATGAATTTAATTTACTTTTTATCTCAAACTATAATATTTAATCTTACCGCCACCATTATTTTTATACTAATAACAGTTAAATGTATTACCCATTTAAACCCGCCTTTAAACTCCAAATCTCAAACATTCAAAACTTGAACCTTGTCCCCAACACCAAATTTTGAACCCTAGAGAAGAAAAAAAATAATTTCTAAAATTATTCTTTTCCACACGTACCCTTATAATTTAAAACCCCACTTTCTATCTTTTAAACCCTAATTTGTTCTTTGTGGCAAACGGCGCCGGTACTGCGATATGGAAGCCTTGGACTTCTTCCCGGACTCACCCATCGGTGATTTCTGCGACTCAGTACTCCGCCACTTCTCGAAATCCGACCAAGAAGACAGCCAACGCCTCTGCGCCACCGTTGGCGCAATGTCTCAAGAACTGAAGGAACAAAATCTGCCTCTCTCACCGATCGCCTACTTCGGCGCCACGTGTTCTTCTCTCGACCGCCTAGGCTCCGAACCGGACTCCCCTCCTCACGTCGTCCAGTCTCTCGCCACCGTCCTCTCTCTCCTTCTCCCCCGTATCCCCGTCGCCGTTTTGAAAAAGAAAGGAGATTTCGTTTCGAGAATGGTCGTTACGGTATTGAGATTAAATTCCGTTACGGAGGTCACGCTGACTTCAGGTTTGAAATGTTTAGCTCAGTTATTGATTGCTGGAGATAAAGTTAATTGGTCTGATTTATCTCAAATTTACGGGGTCCTTATCGGATACTTAACCGATTCCCGCTCTAAGGTAGTATCTTTTATTTTTCCTTTCATTTAATGCAAAAAAAAAAAGAGTTGAATTTCAATCAACTTATGATTATTTTTAATTATTTGCGAATTGATCTTTGAAATAGGTGAGAAGGCAATCGCATTTGTGTATCCGTGATGTTTTACAAAGCTTGAGAGGGACACCGGTGCTGGCACCTGCGAGTGAAGCTATATCAAACTTATTCGAGAGGTTTCTTCTGCTCGCGGGCGGTTCAAATGCGAAATCGAGTGAAGGGGTTAAAGGAGCTCAGGAAGTTCTCTATGTTTTGGATGCTCTTAAGGACTCTCTTCCACTTATGTCGATGAAATACATGACTACAATTCTTAAATATTATAAAACTTTATTGGAACTTCGGCAACCTCTTGTTACTAGGCGTGTAACTGATAGTTTGAATGTGGTTTGTACTTATCCGAACATAGAGGTTTCGGCTGAGGCATTGCTGGATTTGTTATCGTTTTTGGCTGTATCCGTGTCTGCAAGTGAAACTTCTCCAGTTAGCCTGACGTTTAATGCTCGTTTGTTGAGTTCTGGAATGATGAAAGTGCAGTCTCTTAACAGGCAACTTTGTGTGATTAAACTCCCCATAGTGTTCAGTGCACTCAAAGGTCTGGTATTTTAGTTTTTAGTTAGCAATTACTTTTAGTGAGGAATTGAGAATATCTTCCATTATGATTGTTGGGTTTTTATTGTGATAGATATTCTGGGGTCGGAACATGAAGAGGCTATTTTTTCTGCTACGGAGGCTTTCAAGACGCTGATAGATGGCTGCATTGATGAGGGTTTGATCAAACAGGGAGTGGATCAGATTATTCATGCACAATCTGATGATAGAAAATCAGGGCCAACTATAATTGAGAAAGTTTGTGCAATCATTGAGAGCTTACTTGATTACCATTATAGTGTGGCGTGGGATATGGCATTTCAAGTTGTTTCAACCATGTTCGATAAACTAGGTATTGGCAGTGCCTCTTGTTGCTTCTTTTCTATTCCTATTTTATTGAACGTGTGTTCTTTTAGATGAAGTAAAATTTCAACCTGGTTTCTATTCTATAGGGTATTACTCCTCATATTTTATGAAGGGAACTATTAAGAACTTGGCTGACATGCAAAGCTTGCCAGATGAAGATTTTCCTTATAGAAAACAGGTATTCTTTGAGCCTGAGAATCTTTATTTGGACTTAGCTTTTGTCATATGATGTATAAAATGGTAGTCAATGTTGACCACTGTGCTTAATATAAATATTCAAAGACCAATGAGAGTTGGAAATAAAAATACATGTATATATTTCTCCTACATCAGTTATCTTGTCATACTCAAATTTTGCTTTGTTTCATGATTGATATGTGTTTCCACTTCGGTTTTTTCATTTCTGACCTGTTTCAATTTTGGTTTTTTATAAGTTGCAATCTTGGAATTAACCTGTGGATATATTGACTGATTGTTCTTCTGCAGTTACATGAATGTGTTGGATCTGCTCTAGGTGCAATGGGGCCTGAGACATTTTTAGGAATTTTGCCGCTGAATTTTCAGGCTAATGACATTTCAGAAGTAAATGTGTGGCTGTTCCCAATTCTGAAGCAGCATATTGTAGGTGCACGTTTGGGCTTCTTTTGTGAGACACTTTTGGGTCTGGTTGAAGAAATGAAGCAGAGATCTCGGAGGGTAAAATTCCTGTTGTTGGTATGTTCATCTTTTCTTTTTCTACACCTTTCTTAATTACTCCTTACCTTTGGCAGCTTGGACTAGAAGGAAAGGTTTTCTCATCAAGAAGTGCAGATGCTCTTGTATACTCAGTGTGGTCCTTGTTGCCGTCTTTTTGTAATTATCCTTTGGATACTGCCAAAAGCTTCAAGGATCTTCTAAAGCCAATATGCAGTGCCCTCGATGAAGAACATCATATTCGTGGAATAATATGCTCTAGTTTGCAGATTCTGATTCAACAAAATAAGATAATTAAGGAAGGAAAAGATAATGCGGACAGTGCTGAAATATGTCCTGCCAAACAGCGAGCGATATCTCATTATACCCCAGAGATCGCTGGGGAAAATTTGAATGTGCTAACTGCATCTGCTCCACAGTTATTGAAACTTTTGTCAGGAATCTTCATGAAATCTACAGTAGATGAGGGTGGTTCTTTGCAGGTACTTGTACTATCTTATTAAGGAAGTGCACAATCCCGTTTTTCCAGTCATCTTTTATCCTTAAGTATTTGACTAGTTGGGAGGATAGGATGTAGGAAGGTAGAAAAGGTTTTCATCCAGTGGTTAAGCTATAAGTAGGAAAGTCAATATAAACCTAACCATTAGGTAAAAATTTCTTATCGTTACTACCAAGTGAAGCCTTAGATACTTGCATGTTAGTGTTCACAATTTCATACTGATTTTTTTTCTCCATTTACAGTCCACGATTGGGGAGTTTGCTTCCATAGCACATAAGAACGTTGTCAGAACCTTATTTAAAAACACGATGGAGAGGCTTTTAGAAGTCACGCAACAGGCTGGGGTAGCTGAGGCATCAAATATGCAGGTCGATAATTCATCATCTAAAAGCTCATTATCTCTCAAAAGGTAACTTGCGGTGCTTAATATTTGTACATTTTGCAGGCACGGCAGTTCTATGGTCTTAATGATTGTATTCTTTCCTGTTGATATGAACTGCAGGGCACGGTTAATTGACCTGGCAGTGTCACTTTTGCCTGGTTTAGATGAGCCAGCATTAAATCTCTTATTCATTGCAATAAAACCTGCATTGCAGGTTGGTTTTATAATTCCATGCTATCTAGTGTTATTAATTATGACTCTTGTTTGGTTAAGTCTTATATTTTTGTTGAAGACTTTAGTTATTATGATAGCAATTTTATTATTAATTTGCAGGATGTGGATGGCTTGATTCAGAAGAAAGCTTACAAAGTTCTTTCAATAATTCTCAGGGTATCTCCTCATGCTAATGCTTCTGTGTTATATTCTTCTTTTGTCTCTGCATTTAGATGAATATTTTATAATTCATATCCAATTTACAGTATATCTCACTGTGTCTATTTACACTTGATAAATATATTTTTTGTTTTCTGGTCAGAACCAAAAAGGATTTCTATCTGCCAAACTGGAGGAATTGCTTAAACTTATGATTGAAGTATTGCCATCATTGCACTTTTCTGCCAAACGTCACAGACTAGACTGTTTGTATGAGCTGATAACCCATGCCTCAAAGGTCACAACAAACTGATTTGAATCTTTCATCTAGGCGGCGTACTATGTTTGCATTATTAAATCAATCATTCTAACAATCTTTTTTTTGAAGATTAACTACTGTTTCTTTGTACAGGTGGATCCGAACCTGAGGAGACATGAGATTCTTAGTTCTTTCCTGACTGAGATAATCCTTGCTTTGAAAGAGGTATTTTGTCAATAGCTATTTGTTATGTCTGTCTAATTTTAATATATTATGGAAGTAAAATTTACAGTATCTCATGTTATTTTCTGTTTGGGGCACTGTCATATCGTTCTGGAATTTCTTCCTACATATTCTCTCTGATTCCTTTTGTATGATACTACTTTTATGCAGGCTAATAAGAAAACTAGAAATAGAGCTTATGAGGTCCTTGTCCAAATTGGCCATGAATATGGAGATCAAGATGACGGTGGACAGAGAGAACATCTGTTTAATATGGTTGCTAGAGGTTTGGCTGGAGAAACTCCTCATATGATAAGTGCTGCTGTGAAAGGCTTGGCTCGGTTGGCTTATGAGTTCTCTGATCTAGTTTCTTCTGCATACAAGTTGCTTCCTTCCACATATCTTCTCCTTCAAAGAAAGAACAGAGAAATTATTAAAGTTTGTTCTCTCTCACACACGTATATTTTTGCTTATGGTTCTGTTCCTTATTTTGCACTTTTGTATTGCATTACCTATGTCTATGATTGCTTATGATGCAGGCTAATTTGGGTTTGTTGAAAGTGTTGGTGGCCAAATCACAAGCTGAAGGCTTGCAAGCACACCTGGCCAGCTTGGTGGAAGGCTTGTTGAAGTGGCAAGATGATACCAAAAGTCATTTTAAAGCTAAGGTTTGTGTTCCTCTTCATATACCATTGGTTTTGGTCATTGTTACAGGAGATGTTTTTATACAATTTAACTGTTCATAATGACAATATTATTAGCCTTTTTGCATGTTCATATATTTTTTTGTCTTATGGATGTGTTTTCTTATTTCAGGTTAAGCTTCTTCTGGAAATGCTAGTTAGGAAATGCGGTATCGATGCTGTGAAGGCTGTGATGCCTGAAGAACACATGAAGCTCCTTACTAACATACGAAAGGTCTGTTGATGAATGTCATTTTGTTCAGATATATATACATAAATGTGGATATGTGAAGATTTCATTTTGAAGGATGTCACTCATCATTCTTAAAACACAGATCAAGGAGAGGAAAGAGAAGAAACAGGCTGTTAGCTCTGTGGAAAGTAAATCTCATCTGTCAAAGGCAACAACTTCCAGGTTTCTCACCTTGCTTCACTGCATCCATACTATCATTCATATAGCCATAATATGTACAATCTCATCTGTTTTCCAAGTCTTATTCATCGATACGCCTTTGATTTTCCATACTTGTTTGAATGTGCAGGCTTAGCAGATGGAATCATACGAAAATATTCTCTGATTTTGGTGATGACGATACAGATGATAGTGATGTGGAGATGGCTTCTGGCCAAAAGAGCAAAGCTTCCTCAAAGTTGAAATCAAAAGCATCTACACTTCGGTCAGTGAACCATATTACGTTTTTTGGTACAACTGTGATTTGAACCTAGGCTATCCTTGAAGAAGGTGAACGCCTAACCAATAGGCCACAATTGCGTTCAAATCATATGACTTTTTAGTTCCATGATGTGGAGTAGACTTGATGTGATCCCATCCCATACATCCTTGTTTTTCTATCATGTTGGGTTGTTGACTCATTTAAATGGTATTGAAACTTCAAAGAGATGCAATGTCTCATGATCTATAAACAGTACCTTTTTGAGTGTATCGAGAATATCATCTGATGTATATAGCATATGCTCACTCTCTAGGTTACTGTTTTTTTGCTTTCTAAGCTGATAAATTAGAACTTCCGATTTAGGTCCAAGAAAACCCGGAGAGCAGAGAAGAGCTTGCCTGAGGACTTGCTTGACCAGTTAGAAGACGAGCCACTAGACTTGCTTGATCGGCATAAAACAAGATCTGCACTTCGATCGTCTTCAAATCTCAAGCGGAAGCAAGATTCCGATGATGAACCAGAGTTTGACCCTGAGGGACGCTTGATAATTAACGAGGGAAGGAAGCCAAAGAAGGTTGCAGCATCAGAACCGGATTCAGATAGAAGAAGTGAAGCGCCAAGTCATTTCTCGGTTGGCTCTTCAAGAAACAACCAGAAGAGAAGAAAAACATCAGAGTCTGGATGGGCATACACGGGAAGCGAGTATGCTAGCAAGAAGGCTGGTGGGGATGTAAAGAGGAAGGATAAACTCGAACCATACGCATATTGGCCCCTTGATCGTAAGATGATGAGCCGTAGGCCGGAACATCGGGCAGCTGCAAGGAAAGGCATGGCAAGTGTGGTGAAAATGACAAAAAAGCTTGAAGGTAAGAGTGCCTCAACTGCACTCTCTTCTAAATTCATGAAGTTAAGGAAGATTCAAAAGAAAGGTGGCAAGCGAAAAAGGTGAAAAATGAAAATAGTGTAGGTTCTCTTTTTTTGCCTGTTGCATTAAAACCTACTTACAGGCCAGAAATTTGAGGGGTTTTTTTTTTAATTTAATTTAATTTAATCTTATGTTATTGTGTTTGTGTATATGATTGAAAAAATGGGTCATTGGTGTTTGTTTTATAACTTCATTATATTGAATTCTAAAGCAACTTAAATCCTTTCAATATGTTTTAAGAGGCTTTAATGTAGTTGTAATATTGCAAACTGTTAAAAGCTTTGAGTCTTAAGTGGTGCATTTGGCTTTTATCCTTATACTATAAACTGTTAAAAATGGAACTAAGGCCAATTTTGCCTTCTTTGAACATGGCTAATTGGGGGATAGGTTTGTTCCGCGAAAAGAAAACGATTTTCACATTGTAAAAATGGATTTTTTTTTTTTTTTATGTTCGTTTTATGATTTATATTTGGAGTTTAGAGATTATTTCTCTCAATTATGTCCGTCTTTAATGTTCGGCTTTGCATTTCTTTAAAAATACAATGTGCTTTATCACTGTATTTTGAAAATAAAATTTTGAAGTGAGAGGTTTGTATGAGCCCATTTGCCCGCCCAAACAAAAAAAAAATAATAACAAAAAATAATAAAAAAAATGAAAATAGGCCCAATAGGCCCAAAATCCAAATTAGGGTTCTGGGAACCCTAATTTGCGCCAAGATGTCCACCACACCTTGCCATCGAGGGTTGGCCACGGCCTTCAAGCTGCTCCACTTGCCTCGCACGCCGCCACCCTCTGGTCACCGCCCATGCCTGCAAGGAGAAAACAACACAAAGAAACAGAGGGCGAGAGAAGCAAAAATGAATGCAAACAAAGGCTATAAAAGCCGATTTAGATGTTGTAAAATAGGAGGTTTTTTCTTTGGTCTTTTGAAAAATCAAAAAAAAGAAACAGAAAAAATCAAAGCAAACAGAAGTTTTTTTCTTTCGTTCGAAAAATAGAAAGTAAAAAAATCAGAGATTCAAGAAAGTCTTTTTTTTCAATCGAAAAGGTCAGAGGATCGAATACTCCAAAAATCGGCAGGAATAGCAAGCAAAATCAACACAAAATCCAGTATAAAGGATAAACAAGAACAAGAATCAAAAACAAAAAAAAGGGTAAAAATCTGCGTTTTTCGATCTTTTGGCTTCCTTTTATATACACATGCACGTTTATATACGAATAAATAATAACATATAAAAAGAAAAAGACATAAAAAAAAATATATAAAAAAATAGCATTTTTACCTTTAAACCACCGTCACATGGTGGCCGGAGGCCAAAATGGCCAAGACCGTCTGACTGACTCCTGGCCGGAGCTCACCCCCTGCAGAGGAAAAATATGAAAGGGAAAATTTTTTTTTAAAACAACAGCAAAAATGAAATTTTTAGGGGTTTAGGGCCTTTATAGCCCACAAAGCAGCGTCGTTTTGGGTGGTTTTAACCCCAAAACGACGTCGTTTTGCCATATCCAGGCCGAATCCGACCACTTGACCTAGGATCCGCGTGTTTTTTAAATGGAAGGGCTAATTGCACTTTTAGCCCTTCCGCTTTTTTTATTATTTTCAATTAAATTTTCATTGCTTTAAAATTTAGCCCGAACATTTAATTTGTTTTTCAATTTGGTCCCCCCCTTGTTGCTGCGCTTTGGGTCTGAGGGGTTTATTACACATTCGGCCCCCCCTGGTTTTTAGCGCATTACAGAAAGGTCCTTCCTCCCATTTTTATTTTCAAATTGGCCCCAAATTTTGTTTTTAATTCAATTTTAATCCCTTTTGCTATTTTCACCATTTTTTTATTATTAATCGTTTTATTATTATTATTTTTATTATTATTATCATATTATTATTATATTATATTAGTATTACAATTATTATTATGACTATTATTATATTATTAATCGTTTTATTATCATCATTATATTACTATATTAGTATTATTATTATCATATTACTATTATGCATTATATATATTATTATTCCTATATTTATTATTGTGACTATTATTATTTATATATATATATATATATTTTAATTACCGCTATTGTTCCTATTATTATTATTGTTGTTTTATACCAATATCGTTATTATTACATCATTCTCATTTTTTATATTTCATATCACTATTTTAATATTAGCACTTTATTATTATTATTGTCATTTTATTATTTCTTTATTATTACTCTCATTACTTTAGATGTATTGTCGTCATTTTTTACGATTATCATTGCATTATTATTATCATCGTTTCATTATTAAGCAAACTAATTCAATATTATTGCACACCCCACTCTTATTTTATTACGCAACCTAGTTCTGTAATTTATCTTTTTACCAAAACCGTATTGCGTTCACCTTTACCCGATTTGTCAAGTTTTCAAACCATCAATATTCTGTATTAACACTCCGAGAGAATCGAGCCCTAACTTACTGGGTTCTGATTTTTCTCGCTTAGGTTAAACAACGGAATATCCTTTTCAAAGTCACAAATTCCACTTTTAAGTTGACATTTCGTGCTAGCCATTCGAGAGAATCGAGCCCTAACTTACTGGGTTCCGTTTTTTTCGTTTGAAGCTAAACAACGGGATGTCTCTTTTGAAATTGTAATTTAAATTTTAGTATAAAATACTTGATCTCGGGAGTTCGAAATGTCGCGCCCTAACTTACTGGACTCGACATCTGGATACTCCGAGATGAGCTTTTTTCTAAAAAATGGAGGCAATCTTCCGTATTTGAAATCTCGAGAAATCGAGCCCTAACTTACTGGGTTCCAATTTCTCATTTGACGAATAACGGAATATTCTTTTCAAATGCGAAAATCGAGTCTTAAAAGAGGACGAGCTTAGTTTCGGGAGTCTAAAGTATTACGCCCTAACTTACTAGACATGATGCTTTATCTCTTCGATAATAAGAGAGTCTTAATATCCCTTTCCTTTCCAATTTTGAAAATAAAAAGCATTGTATTTTCGAACCCCTCTAAAGTTTTCAACAAATAGGGCATCAATCAAACAATTTGGTACCAATTTTGGGCGTGTCGAGGGTGCTAATCCTTCCTCGCACGTAATCGACCTCCGAACCCCTTTTCTCAAAGTTCGTGGACCAAAAAACACTGTTTTAGTAAATTAAATATTTTATTAAAACAAAGGTGATCCGATCACACCAAATAAAGATCGGTGGCGACTCCTTTCCTTTCCTTTTCTTTTTCAAAAAAATCGAGTCGACCGCGTCGTTTACTGTTTCACCCAAAAAATGGTTACGACAGCTTGGCGACTCCACTGGGGACTTGAGGGTCAAGCCATAGATTGATTGATTTTTGTCCTTTGATTAAAATGGTTTCGAAAAATCACGCTTCTTTTAATGCACCTTTAATATTGGTCTCATAAATACTTTTGGCATTGCATTGCATGACCGTTGTGGTCACACCTTTAAGTGGGAGCGGAAGCTATGCCTTCGTGAGGTTTTCACCTCGCATGGGCTAGTGGATCGCTTTTGGGATACATCCGTACCTATGTCTTCGTGAAGTTTTCACTTCGCATGGCCATAGGAAATGTATTCCTGAACCGAACTCGGTCCGTATGAGCCTATAATGGGTGAGGATCGAGGAATCTGTTGGTTTAGGTACCTCGAACTTTAGAACCAAACCGATATAGTAAACCCTAGAGCCCACCTTAGGTAGAGCTATGTCAAACCTTAGTGGTCACCTGTGTAGGTGTTTGCTTATTTTACTTGCTTTATATTCCACGATACTAACTTGTTGTGTTTCATTCTTTTGTGCATATCATTTCATATTTTAAGAGGCATCGATTCACGGTTAGTTTCTGAGTTAGAAAGCTGGTTATGGAAAGCGAATTCCTTGATAAAGTAGAAGGCAATGCGGCCGCCCGCACATGGTTAGAGCCAAGCCAATTAGGAAACAAGGGACTAAAAGCTAGAATAGCCGAGCTTGGGCGATCTCTACACCACCATCGAAGTCAAGACTCGGAAAGCCAACTGAAGTCACGCCTGAACAGAATCGAGAAAATGAAAGGTGAGGTTGAAGAGCTAGAATCGGTATCACATAGTAATGAGCTCCGGATTGAGTTTCTGGAAACGAGAGAAAGGCACTGGGAGGAGAAGCTTCGCCATTATTACGAGCCAGTTAGAAGTCGGAACTACCTCATGGGTGAAGCGACAATCCAGATTCGAGGGGTAGCTGATCACCTACAGACTTTGGCTGCGGAAGTGACATATTGAGCATGGGATACGAGCTACCGCCGGGTCATGATCAAGAGCTAACCTCCCTGCTTGGAAAAATCAAAACCTTAGGCCTTAGGGCGAAAACATATTTGTAATCTGCTTTATGTAAAGGGTTTTGCCTTCTAATAAAGTTTTCTAAAATGAAGTTGATCAGAATCGATGTCCTCTTCTTGCATTCATGCATTTGCATCGCATTACATCATATGCACTTAAGTTCATAGAGAGAGCCTAATTGGTTAAAATTAATACAGAGAGAGAAAAGGAAAATCTGGAAACTGAAAACCATTACAGTACACGTGCCAATACAAAGAAAATGGATCAAAGATTTGAACAATTCCAGAAAGACCTGCAAGACCAGATGCAAGAGCAAATGGCAAAATTCCAACAAGAGATGAGGGATCAAATGTTGGAGGCTCAAAAGAGTACGATGGCTCAAATGGCCCAAATGCTGAGTGGGGCAATGGACAAAGGAAAAGGTCCTATACAAATTACAGGAGAAGAGAGCGAAGGCATTCCTCTGGGTTTTACCCCACCACATGCGCCAAAGACTGCATGAAGAGTATCCCCAAGAACCATCATCACGATTAGGCCTCAACGGGGCAAGCGATACTAGGCGCCTACGAACTTTCAAACTGCTCAGTACTAACCCGGAGATAGTCCAGCTAACCCGGTGGTCCCTGACGAAATGGCAAAAATAGACCAAGCAAGAATCAGCCTGCCAAGGCAACTTGAGGATCGTTGTAAGTGGTTAGAAGAGAAGTTTAAAGAAATGGAGACTGCTGACTACCGTCACGGGGTAGACGCTAAGGACTTAAGCCTAGTCCCAGACCTCGTACTTCCGCCAAAGTTCAAGACTCCAGATTTTGAAAAATACAATGGGACCAGTTGCCCCGAAGCACACATCACAATGTTCTGTCGACGGATGGCGGGATATGTTAACAACGATCAACTGCTTATCCATTGTTTTCAGGATAGTTTGGTGAAATTGCCAAATGGTACAATCACTTCGGTAGTACCAGATCAAGTCATGGAGGACCTAGCACGTGCCTTCTTGAAACAATACAGACACGTGGCGATATAGCTCTGATCGAATCACGCTCCAAAATATGGAGAAAAAGCCAAACGAAAGTTTCGGACAATACGCATAAAGGTGGAGGGAGGTTGCCATGCGAGTCCAACCACCCTTTTAGAAAAAGAAACTACCATGCTCTTCATCAACACTCGAAGGCTCCTTTCATAACCCATATGATAGGAAGTACCACCAGAGCTTTGCCGACATGGTAATGGCGGGAAATGATCGAACATGCAATCGATCGGCAAGATTGAAGTAGGGAAACCAGAGAAGGCCTACTCCTAGAAGAAAGGATGACGAGGTGAATAATACAAACATGAGAGACCCAAATCACCTCTACCGAGTATCAAGGTTCATCAAGGAAAGAATCTCGACAAGGAAAACGTTGAAAAACTCCAATTTACGTCAATCCTATGACATATAAGGAGTTGTATCAACGTTTATTTGATCACACGTTGTGTCTCCCCAATATCCGAACCGATGCAACCTCCATACCCAAAATGGTATGACCCAAACGCCAAGTGTGAGTACCACGCGGGATCACGAGCCATTCGATAGAAAATTGCCTCACTTTCAAGAAATTAGTGGAAAATCTCATCAACATGGGTATCGTGAAGTTCGATGACGGAGCAATGGTATACCCAAAGAGAACCGAGGAATAAAGGTTTTCCGAACATCTGCCTTTATGTACTTGAGAGTGTTTTGAACAATGAGACTGTGGAAGAAACATGTATTTTTAAAGCTAATCTAGAGTAATATGTAAAACACTTGTTGCTTCAAGCCTGGAAGCGATAAGATTTCTTTTGAGAAGTAGGCTTGTGTCCAGAATTTTTATTTCAATAAAATGCATCTTTCTAAGTAAATATTTTCATTCTTTACATTTTATACTGAATATTCTTTCACTCATGACCATATCCTACGAATAATCATCCATAGGATCATTTATTCTTTGGATTTTCTGCCTTTTCACCCACAATGGGTCCCCAGATATCAATGACGTGAGCGACGCTGTTACTGACTCCCTTTTTAGTGAGATATGTATCTAGAGGGATCTAGGGACTTTGAAGATGACAAAGATTGCAACTTACTTCTCCAAAGGTAGATTCTACCTTATGAAGTGTCAGTAGACGCTATGAACCAACGAGGGAGATGAAGACGGAAGCTTAGCTCACTGCAAGAATGGGGCAAGACATTATCACATGATCACAGCTAGACACGTTGAGGCCACTGAAACGCGGATTCCTATATGTGAAGCATGAATGTTAACAAGCCAGTCTCCTCAAAAGCTTTTAGCCAACATCGATTCGTATTCATGGTCGTTGGTTACTTCACTGAGAGGGTGAAAGTCGCTTCATATGCTAAAATTACAAAGTCAGCAGTCATCAGATTCAAAAAAAAACATTCAAGATTTTTTGAAAAATGGCTGAGACTTGTTAACACTTTAGGATCCTTGAACGTTGGCCAGGACTTTTCCCGGGCCATCTTTCTCATTGGGAAACAATTGTTCGAAGATAAGATTCCTTTTCCCAAATTTGGATTGAATTAGATAAAGCAGAATGCCTCTGGTAAGCTCGATTGAAAGTATTCAGCAGGGTCAAATATACCGAAAATAGATACGGGCTTGACGAAAAGGTCCGCTCAAGAGAATTTCAGGAAGATGACCCTGCATTAAGAGAGATTCTTCTTATCCAAAAGAACTCCAAAGAAAAGTAAATGCCTTATACAGCAAAGAAGGCCTGTTCTAGGAAAATGGGTGTTAACCAAGATGGATGGCAAGGACACCCCAATCCAAAGTGAGTTCAAATTCGATAAAAAAAGTTTTCCAAAAAAAATACAAAACACAAAAAAAAAACAAAACGAAAAAACAAAAAAAGAAAAAAAGAAAAAGAAAAAAAAAGAAAAGGAGAGGCCAAGGCAAAAATCCGTAAAGGGCGCTTTGAGACCAAAGGGTATTTGAGTTGAAAACTCAAGAAGGGCAGCTCAAAATTTTGGTTGAAAGTAAGGCATTCAGTAGTCTTGCTACGCTCGAAGAAGTATGTTACGTCTTGGGGCATCGACAAAGTACTCTGGATCCCCTAAACACATATTAAGCTCAAAATGGTCCTCAAGAAGTTGGAACAGAGAAGCTCAAGCTGCGATATCTGGGGCACTTAGCTTCCATTTTACCCATTTTTGTTACTTATGGTTATTTTATTCCTCAAAATACCACCGATAAATTTCCTTCTTAATTGCATTCGCTAGCTTTGATTAACTTGTTTGTTTCGAGCTATGCTCTCAATCAGTTTCCTTTTTGTCCATTTTTACAATCTTTTTTTCAGGCATTTTGCAGTGAAATAACGATTAGTGGACTAATGATACTTTCATAAAAGAGTTTTGCATATTACTCGGAAGCTTCGAATAATACAAGGACACAAACAGACTATTGTTTAGAACTCACTCATTTCAAGGTTTGGAGAAAGATGATTATCTCTTTGGACCTTTTGTTTTTCACCGGTGATACGACCTTGACAGATAACGAGCAATGTCGACCCAGCAGTACAAGGAGATCATTCTCGGGAAAAGAAAAAGGATACTCTGCATTCATGCGCGTATCAGGCCTACACATCTGGTCATTACACCAGTGAGTGGTGTAACAGATCAAATTGATCCTATACCTCGGAGTTACAGCAGGATAGCTAGAAGAAACCAAATGTTATTCTCCTAAAGTTGCAGGGAGAGATACAAACTTTATGTCCCAGGAGGTACAGTGGAAGAGACCCTGAAATTACAGTGGGGCAAACTTGTGGAGCATAATATGATCATTTTTTAGGTTTTCTATCAAAGATACCGGCTGAACGAGAAAGTATGATAGTGTATCAGTGATAGAACATTAATGGACTACGAGCAATGATGACCCCAAGCATTTAAAAAGGGATCATTTCATTTTGCATTCATACATCATTTCAAAGCACGTTTAGTTAGGAGCATTCGACTCATTGCATCCTAATCATCATAAAAAGACCATTTTTATGACATTCGCATTCATGCAAAAGTCATCCATTGTCATTTAGGAGCATTGATTCATTACGATCATTGCGTCCTAATCATTGAAAAAGACCATTCTCACGGCATTCTACATTCATGAAAGTATCGTCCATAACGCATGTAGTTAAGAGGCTTTGAGTCATTTTGATCATATCATCTTCATCATTTGCATAAGCATAAGCACATAAAATTCATTCTACAGATGAGTTCCTCAAAGAACGGTATAACGATATTGAAGTTCGATTTCGTTCCTCGAGATGATAGTGGAGCGGACTGAAGATTGAAGTCTTCCTGAAAATAGTAAGGAAGCACATTGGAAAGTTCAGATTCAGTTCCCTCGAGATGATAGGGGAGCAAACTGAAGATTGAAGTCTTCCTAAATATAGTAAGGAAGCAAATTGGAAAGTTTAGATTTTGTGCCCTAGAGATAATAGTGGGGCAGACTGAAGAATGAAGTCTTCCTGAAGATAGTAAGGAAGCACATTGAAAAGTTCATTTTGCCCTCGAGATGTTGGTGAAGGCGATCAAGATTGAAGTCTTCCGAATATAGTAAGGAAGCACATTGAAAAGTTCAAATTTCGTTCCTTGAGATGGTAGAGGAGCAGGCTGAAGATTGAAGCCTTCCTGAAAGCAGTAAGGAAGCAAATTGGAAAGTTCTGAATTCTCATTTCCTCGACGTTCCAGTGGAGTAGGTTGAGATTACAAATCCCGTCTCCCTGAGTTAACAATGAGGTTAAATCCTTAATTCTCAAGTTTCAATAGAGAAGATGGAGATTACAAATCTCTTCTCCCTGAATTCTCATTTCCTCGACGTTCCAGTGGAGTAGGTTGAGATTACAAATCCCGTCTCCCTGAGTTAACAATGAGGTTAAATCCTTAATTCCCTGAAGTTTCAGTAGAGAAGATGGAGATTACAAATCTCTTCTCCCTGAATTCTTATTTCCTCGAAGTTCCAGTGGAGTAGGTTGAGATTACAAATCCCGTCTCCCTGAGTTAACAATGAGGATCAATCATTATTTCTTTAGAGTTTCAGTAAGAGAAGATGGAGATTACAAATCTCGCTCACAATTCTTATTTCCTCGAAGTTCCGTGGAGTAGGTTGAGATTACAAATCCGTCTCCCTGAGTTAACAATGAGGTTAAATCCTTAATTCTCTGAAGTTTCAGGAGAGAAGATGGAGACTACGAATCTCTTCTCCCTAAATTCTTATTTCTTCGAAGTTTCCCATGAAGTAAGAAGCGGATCAAAGATTCAATCTGGTGATCCCGAGTTTCTTTGGGATCGATTGAAGAAAGCAGATTGACATTCACCAAGTAAGAAGCAGATCAAAGATTCAATCTGTGATCCCCGAGTTTTTGGGATCAGATTGAAAGCAGATTGACATTCCCGAAGTTGCGAAGCGGATCGAAGATTCATCTGGTGATCCCGAGTTTCTTTGGGATCGATTGAAGAAAGTGGATTTGATATTCACGAAGTTGTAGGAAGCGGATCAAAAGCACTTTAGTTTTATATCTCTCGAAGTCGCAATAAAGCGATCACTACAAATCTCATTCCTCAAGACTATAGTGAAGTGGATCAAAGCAACAAGATGCGATGGACGAAATGATGCTACAAGAGAAGTCGAGGCTTAGCAGTTCGGGCAAGATGGGCCTTTTGAAAGTCTTTGCTCCATTCTCGTTACGACAATGAGCAAAGAGGGCACCAGTATGAGCCCATTTGCCCGCCCAAACAACAAAAAAATAATAACAAAAAATAATAAAAAAAAATGAAAATAGGCCCAATAGGCCTAAAATCCAAATTAGGTTCGGGAACCCTAATGCGCCTCATGCAAGATGTCCACCACCGCCATCGACGGGGTTGGCCACCGGCCCTTCAACTGCTCCACTGCCTCTGACGCCGCCTGCCACCGCCTCTGGTCACCGCCCATGCCCTGCAAGGAGAAAACAACACGCAAAGAAACAGAGGAGCAGAGAAGCAAAAAATGAATGCAAACAAAGGCTATAAAAGCCGATTTAGATGTTGTAAAATAGGAGGTTTTTTCTTTGGTCTTTTGAAAAATCAAAAAAAAGAAACAGAAAAAATCAAAGCAAACAGAAGTTTTTTCTTTCGTTCGAAAAATAGAAAGTAAAAAATCAGAGATTCAAGAAAGTCTTTTTTTTCAATCGAAAAGGTCAGAGGATCGAATACTCCAAAAATCGGCAGGAATAGCAAGCAAAATCAACACAAAATCCAGTATAAAGGATAAACAAGAACAAGAATCAAAAACAAAAAAAAGGGTAAAAATCTGCGTTTTTCGATCTTTTGGCTTCCTTTTATATACACATGCGTTTATATCTGAATAAATAATAACATATAAAAAGAAAAGACATAAAAAAATATATAAAAAATAGCATTTTTTACCTTTCCAAACCACCGTCCATGGCGGGAGGGCGGCCACAGACCGTCCGACACTCCCCTGGCCGAGCTCACCCCGCAGAGGAAAAATATGAAAGGGAAAATTTTTTTTTAAAACAACAAGAAAATGAAATTTTAGGGTTTAGGGCCTTTATAGCCCATAAAGCAGCGTCGTTTTGGGTCGGTTTTAACCCCAAAACGACGTCGCTTTGCCATATCCGACCGAATCCGACCCACCGACCTAGGATCCACAGTTTTTTAAATGGAAGGGCTAATTGCACTTTTAGCCCTTCCGCTTTTTTATTATTTTCAATTAAATTTTCATTGCTTTAAAATTTAGCGAACATTTAATTTGTTTTTCAATTTGGTCCCCCTTGTTTTGCTCTTTGGGTCCGAGGGGTTTATTACACATTCCCCCCGGTTTTTAGCGCATTCTGAAAGGTCCTTCCTCCCATTTTTATTTTCAAATTGGCCCCAAATTTTGTTTTAATTCAATTTTAATCCTTTTGCTATTTTCACCATTTTTTTATTATTAATCGTTTTATTATTATTATTTTTATTATTATTATCATATTATTATTATATTATATTAGTATTACAATTATTATTATGACTATTATTATATTATTAATCGTTTTATTATCTTTTTTATTAATCGCTTTATTATCATCATTATATTACTATATTAGTATTATTATTATCATATTACTATTATGCATTATATATATTATTATTCCTATATTTATTATTGTGACTATTATTATTTATATATATATATATATTTTTAATTACCGCTATTGTTCCTATTATTATTATTGTTGTTTTATACCAATATCGTTATTATTACATCATTCTCATTTTTATATTTCATATCACTATTTTAATATTAGCACTTTATTATTATTATTGTCATTTTTATTATTTCTTTATTATTACTCTCATTACTTTAGATGTATTGTCGTCATTTTTTACGATTATCATTGCATTATTATTATCATCGTTTCATTATTAAGCAAACTAATTCAATATTATTGCACACCCCACTCTTATTTTATTACGCAACCTAGTTCTGTAATTTATCTTTTTACCAAAACCGTATTGCGTTCACCTTTACCCGATTTGTCAAGTTTTCAAACCATCAATATTCTGTATTAACACTCCGAGAGAATCGAGCCCTAACTTACTGGGTTCTGATTTTTCTCGCTTAGGTTAAACAACGGAATATCCTTTTCAAAGTCACAAATTCCACTTTTAAGTTGACATTTCGTGCTAGCCATTCGAGAGAATCGAGCCCTAACTTATTGGGTTCCGTTTTTTCGTTTGAAGCTAAACAACGGGATGTCTCTTTTGAAATTGTAATTTAAATTTTAGTATAAAATACTTGATCTCGGGAGTTCGAAATGTCGCGCCCTAACTTACTGGACTCGACATCTGGATACTCCGAGATGAGCTTTTTTCTAAAAAATGGAGGCAATCTTCCGTATTTGAAATCTCGAGAAATCGAGCCCTAACTTACTGGGTTCCAATTTCTCATTTGACGAATAACGGAATATTCTTTTCAAATGCGAAAATCGAGTCTTAAAAGAGGACGAGCTTAGTTTCGGGAGTCTAAAGTATTACGCCCTAACTTACTAGACATGATGCTTTATCTCTTCGATAATAAGAGAGTCTTAATATCCCTTTCCTTTCCAATTTTGAAAATAAAAAGCATTGTATTTTGAACCCTCTAAAGTTTTCAACAAATAGGGCATCAATCAAACAATTTGGTACCAATTTTGGGCGTGTCGAGGTGCTAATCCTTCCTCGCACGTAATCGACCTCGAACCCCTTTTCTCAAAGTTCGTGGACCAAAAAACACTGTTTTAGTAAATTAAATATTTTATTAAAACAAAGGTGATCCGATCACACCAAATAAAGATCGGTGGCGACTCCTTTCCTTTCCTTTTCTTTTTCAAAAAAATCGAGTCGTGGCGTCGTTCTTTATTTCACCCAAAAAATGGTTACGACAAGGTTGATGCATTGAGAATTTTGAGATTTCAGCTTTGGAGTTTTATCTTATTTGAATCATGTATGGTTTTCTTCGATTCTTCACGGAGTTTTGAGTTAAAACTGAATTAAATTAGACAATCTCAAAACTCGAAAATTAAATCTTCCTTTAAACAACACCAAATTCTTTGCCATTAACTCTAAAACCATCTACTTTTATGGAGGTTAAATCTAGAGTTAAATCGAATCAAAATTTTCCAACGTTCTCCCATCTACAAAATCCAAAATCTATTATTGTATAAAGGCTTTAAACCTTTTGCTATTAACCCTAACAAAATCAATTATGAATTCTTCGTCGTTAACCCTAAACAACATCAATTATTATTCGATGAAATTAGCAATCCATCCATATAGCCAACTGAGAAAAAAAAAATCATGGAAAGAAAAATTAAATTAAATGATTGTTAAATTATCACTTAATATAATTAACCATATTTTTCTTCCCATTTAAAATTTTCAAGTGTAATTCCCCTTCCAAATAAGGAATGTTGATGTCTACTTTAAAAATGCCGCTTTCCCACCGAATAATCTAATGCCCAAACAAGTTTCTCGACTCATCCCAATCAAAATAATGGATCCTCGTCTGTTCTCTCATGGCACGACCAATTTTCTCAATTATTTCATCCCTATTTCTTGAATATCACATATTTTAGCCACCCCTAAAATTGTTATGGTTGGGATTAATTACTCTGTTTGTCCTTGTCCCACATCCGTTTGTAACATTTTTCTTGTTGGATGACATTCATTCTTGTCCCACATCGTAAATTATCAGTTTCTTTTTACGCCGGGTTACTTTCGGTAAAAATATTGTATAAATCTTTGTATCATAGCGTAAAGTATATTTTATTGTTTAAGTTTTTAATTAATTTAGTGTCGCAAGTCAATACTGCAGCAATTCTAGAGAAATGATTGAATAAAACAGTGACGCCACATCATCTGTTTTTCAATAGATTTATGCCACATCAGTATTTTTATCCTGAATTTCAGTATTTTTATCTTGAAAAAAATCAAATCCAAATTAAAACTTTAAAATTCAGGATAAAAATGTTGACGTGGCATAAATTTATTGGAAAGGGATACAGATGACGTGACGTCACTGTTTCATCCAATCCTTTCTCGCAACTCGATTATAGAATTTATAAAAATCTTCTTTCATAATTAAAATAAATTATTTTATTTAGGGGTGTTTTAGTATTTATAATTATTGTTTAAAAAGCCAACAAAACATTTACATACGATGAAATCTGAACTGTTACCTAACTTTTGTCACTCAACCGAAATTTTATTTTAATTTATTTTATGCATACTTTATTAACTCTATCAGGTGTATATATTGATAAAGTTGTTGATTGGGTTGGTGCCATAAATTAACTCAACACCAACTAAAAATTGATTATAGCATCGGGATAACTGATTGTTGTACATTTGGTATTCTTAATAGGGTGTATTTACATGCTTAAATTTCGTTTTACTTGTAATTTAATCTAATTATTTTTCTTTTTAATGTCTTATATATTTCATATATTATTATTAATTAATTTCAAACCATACCTTTCGTTATTTATTATATGTTACCCTATGTTTTAATTATGTTTAAAAATTTTAGTTTTAATTTTACGTGCTTTAAGAAAAAAAATATTAATTGTATGAGATGAAATTAATTAAATGATGGGTCGTTAATTTAAAATACAATATTTTCAAAGGTTACAAAATTACCATTTCATCCTTTTAAAAGCATATAAAAATATTTTACGTCTAATTTTTCGATCACTAAAAGAAAATGATTTAACAAGATTTATACTTTTTCTATTATATTTATTGAATAATTTTATTATAAATTCGATTATATCTGTATTTTTTTTACACAATGTCTAGAACAATTCATAGTTATTTCTCAACATATAAATAAGAGAATAATGACTTTAATGATTCGAATTTATATTTTTATTTGTGAAATAAGAATGTAAATAATTTGGTGAGACTTTACTTCAACAATTAAATTTTATTTAATTACTTTCGTAAAGTGACAAATAAAGTGAAATGTATGAAAAACTTTTTATCTTCTTAATTGAAAAAATTGATTATATAATTTTTTTATTTATAGAATAAATTCAATGTGCTATTTAATTCTACACATACCCATTATTGCTGTTCACGTGGGGAGAGAAGACGATTATTATATATATATATATCGAGTCTTATCTTGATTGATATAGACATTGTTATTAATGTAAAAGGACATAAATTGAAGTGTGTGAAATATATTATTTTCGGGAAAAGAGTATAAATAATTTTAAATATTATATTAAAATAATAGATATATATAGTTATATATATGCAGTTTGTTTTAGTATTAATGCAAGGCTGTCATATATGGTCTGGAATCTGACATGAACAAAAACATTAATTATTTATGTATTAATTTATTAATGCATTAATTCCATTATTGCAAAGTCCTACAAGGATCCATGCATGTGCATGGTGGTGAAAAAATCTTTATTTAATTTTCCTTTTTTTCTTTTTTAAAACAAATAGAGCAAATAATGATATAAGCAAGTCGTACACATTTATTAAATGTCACTTTGTTATAAAGATTAGTTATTAAAGTGATATTTATAAATATATTAATTGAAAATGTTAAATATTATAAATGAGCTCATATAGCAAGCAATATCCCTATTTTATGTATTGATATAAATTAATGTGCAATATTTTATATAGTTAAATTTGTTTGATAAAACTCTTAAATTTTATTAATATTGTATTATATATATATATATTGCATGTATAGTCCATAGTTATGGTGTTACAAAATGCCAAAAAAAAAATAAAATAAGCCAAATATAGGTGGCAAAGCAATGATAATGGCTAATAAAATGCAAGGTCTAGGGTGTTTTTTTTTAATTAATTTGCTAGGAAAAACCCAATTAAATAATTTTAAAAATAAGTAAAATAAAACAGCTATGAAAGATAATTGCTAAGTTTTTAATAATTGAATCCTATGATCCTATCATATAATATAAATGAAAGAAGCATAGACCTAATTTGCCGGTGAAATTTTAAATATAAAACATTGAAAAATGATATATATATAGAAGTAAGACTTCATTGGTATGAAGTTCTTCTCTCCATTGGAACAATAGGGCCGTCATGCTCATTATTAAAATGTCTTTTTTATTAGAGGTTGAATCAATCATCATCAGAAAAATTAGACCAAAAATTAGGATACATTCTGGGAAAATAAAACTTTCATCGAAGATAAGCAAATGAAAGGCTTTCATAAAAATGCCCGTAGAATCGAGAATGAAGTTTTCATTCTGTATATGCCAGATTATGAATTAGTAACTGCATTTAATATTGTTGTCAATGTAAGAGGACGTGAGTTCAAGTGCGCTGAAATGCATTATCCTCCTATTTAAGAGTTGGGGAAGAGTTATGAGTAGTTCTAGACATTGTGTCAAAAAGAATAGATACGAACAGAACTTATAACGAGATTGTTGAATATATATTAAAAAAAAGTGAGATTTTTAATTAAATTTACCAATTTGATTTTATTTTTCATTAATATTTAAATTAAACTAAATTATACTAGTTTTAGATATTGGATGCAAAACTTAAACCAGTGAAATTCCATTGGAGCAAACAAGAAATTAGTTAATGAAAAAAAAAAAAAGCCAACAATTAATTTTAGTTGTTTGTGGGGTCGGAATAACATAATTAGGGATGAGCAAAAATCGATATAAATTGTTTTAATGTTGATTCTTAGTAAAAATCAATTTGATAAAGCGACGGGTAAAACGATGGTTAAAAATGGGAAAGGAAAGCGAAATTGTCTAGTTTTATAAAGAAATAAATATCGAATTTATACACGAACTTTGATTTAATGTATAATTTGATATATGAACTCTGATTTGACCCAATTATACACGTAAAACTTGAATTGTAGTTCATATGTATACATGAAACCTTGATTTTAATTTAATTGTACGCATTTAAAGAAACGAATATATACACATTTATTTTCATATTGGATTAATAGAATTGATTGTGCATGCAACGTATCAATGTAAAAGCGGTGCTAATTCAACAATGTTGTTAGTGATTCGTGAAAATTTAATCAAATTAAAATTTCATTTATAGAATCACAAAAAATCAAGGTTCATGTATGGCATTACATATTGCATCTAAATTTATATATAGTAATTCAATTATTGGTGATCTTTTAAAAGCCAAAATAGAGTTAAGAAAATAGAGGAAAATTGACATTTCTTCCTTAGAACCCTAATTATAGATCCATCATCTCCATTATCAAATTTGTAAGGAAGCTAAAGGAAGGTTTGATTGATTGAAACCCACCTTTCAACATAGAGAGAGCATTAAAAATGGGTCCAATTATGTGAAAAATAATATATTTTAACTAAGTTGATAATTCAAAGGGACATTGAGACTCTTCTTTAGGGATATAGTTGAATCACCTGGACAGTGACCTTAGTGACACTCCATTATCATCTCTTATTTTTCTTTTTATCTATAAACAAAATATATATATTTTATGTAGGTAAAGTTAGAATTTTTATATAAAATGATTAATTATAAAATTTTGGAGTTGAAATAATTTTTTTATTATTTTTCTAGGTATAAATAAAAAGTTTTATTTTTTTTAAGGTAGAGGAGGGGGTTGGGGCCTTCGCTAGTCCTCCAGCTATGCCTCTATTTTATGTCATATCTTAATAATAGTTGTGTGATTTAATTATATATTTTATTAATTAAGAGAATGCATCATTTAGTGTTATTTAGTACTCTTTTGTTATAATAAAAATATTATTTTAACTTAGGCTGTTTAAAATATTATTTTTATTATGTCAGTTGAGTTTTAGTTTGATTGGTATCGGTATTGTTATCCGTGCAGGAGAGCATGAGTTCGAGTGTGTCGAAGTGCGTTATTCTCCTATTTAATTAATTAAAATTTAAAATTCATAATTAAAAGCTACTTCATTACAAGTTTCTTTATTTTCAATTTTTATATATAAATGTAGGTAAAATCAGGATTTTTATATTATGAGATTTATATAAAAAGAGATAAATTTTAAAATTACACACAAACTTTGATTTAATGTGCAATTTGATACATGAATTTTAGTTTGGTGTAATTATACACATAGGACTTTAGTTGCAGTTTAAATGTATACATGAAATTTTAATTTTAATTCAATTGTATACGTTCAAAGGAATAAATACATCGTTTATTTTTATATTAGATATATATATATATATATATATATATATAATTATTTTATTAAAATATGTACACTTAAAATAACGCTATACCAATAATCGTATTAGTAATTTGTAAAAACTGAATTAAATTTTATCGTTATAAAAAATGGTAATTTATAAAATTTTGGAGTTAAAAAAATTCTTTTTATTTTTTAGGTATAAAAGAAGAGTTTAAATTTTTCAAGGCGGAGGAGGAGGTTGGAGGCTTGGTCAGCCTCTATCTTATATCTTAAAAATAGTTATGTGAATTGCTGATTGAGTCTTAGTTTGATTGACATAAGTATTGTTGTCAATATAGAAGGCGTGAGTTCAAGTGTATTAAATTTTCTATGTTTATGCATTAAAAATCAGTTCCTCGATGAACAAATTAAAGTGCTCTCTCATATTCCTATTTAAACATAAATACAATCAATAGTAATCTCTAATTTTTCAAAATTAGCCTTCGAATATATCTTTAATGAAGAATATATCGATAAATATCTTCTCGAAATCAAACTCCTTAAAAATCAAGTATCTTATTTACAAGGACTTCAATCATATTAAAAATCTTGATACGATCATTACTTGACTTGATTATTCTTACGTAATATATCTCCGATAATACCCGTTGAACAAACTATATATATAAATAAATAAACTTGGTTGCGTGAAGTAGTTAGCTAGTAGCAATAATAAACTCCAATTTGGATGCAATGGTGAATATACACATACATACATATATGAACCCCAGCATTACTGTACTGTCATAGTATTAATTGGGGGGGGGGGCAAGAATACAAAAATCATAAAGTAGTGTGTATCCCCACCATGTCTGCAGGACATTATTTTACATATTGATCAATATATATATATATATATGTATGTATGTATATATTTAATACTTTTTGGATGCTGAATTTGAGCAGTGTAGGGACCATGACCACGACTTATGTTTAATAATGGTGGGTGAGGATCCATCCAAGAGATGTATGTACATGTCATGTCATTGTCTTTAGATATACTAACACTTCATGCATATGGGTAAACTTCCCTATTAGTTCATTAAGTTAAATCCGTTATTTTCGAAATTTGATGTGACAAACATATTATTATATGTATAATATTATGTTAAACAGCTTGTTATTTTCATATATTACACAAAAAATTCAGTTAATGGATTAATAACAGTTGTTTGTATTAAGACTGAAATATTCTAATAGTGTTCTAATTAGAGAATATGGATTAAAATCTACAGTTTTATAGTACAAGACAAGTGATTGAATTTAACTAAATAGATTTAACGACTACTATTTGGACTAGAACTGAAATTGACCAGTTCGAAAAATATAGGGGCAAAGTACTGATCAAATTAAATACAGGAACTAAATACATAATTTTAACAAAGTATAAGGATTAATAGCAGAATTTAACCTAATATATATTGTTACAAAACATCATTAATTTTCCTTGCCGGGGAATATTAATGTTAATCCCATGATTAGTCTTTTAATAAAAAAGACAAACCCTAAACGAGATTATTAATTGCTTCTTCTCTCTCTTTTATTAGGGACATATTACCTAAATTCACTCTTGTATATAATTTATTTTATTAAAATTAAAAGTTATATTACGTGGAAATTATTTTTTAAAATATAGGGCATATTTAAAATAATATATAATAAATAATTAGAACAACATGTATGAAATTAAAATGAAAAATTAGATTAGATTTTAAGTAAAAGCGAAATATAAACTTATAAATACATCAAATTAATAATATTAAATGCATTATAAATTATGGCGATGTCATCAATCTTGAGTGATGTTGATTTAACTTGTGACATTAACTTAGTCAATAACTTTTTCAATATGTACGATTGATGGAAGTAATAATAAAATGTGTATAATAAAATTAAAATTATATTAATCTGAGATGTCATGGGTTAATCCCACGGTATGCATTTTTTAAAAACAAAAATATTAAATTACCCTATAATATAATTCAAAAGCGAAAAGGCATTTTCGTAATTTTTCTTATTACGAAAAATTACTAGTGAATTTCTTTATTAATTAATCTTATTTGGGTATTATATCATTAATTACTTCATGATCACAACATGGACCATCCAAATCATTTTTGTTTGCTCAGATCATAGTATGTTATGAAAAATATTGTGAGGAATAATTACCCGGTAGGTGCTTGTACTATTGGATTCAAACTAATTTAGATATTTTCAAAATAAGAGGAATAATTTAATCGTTGTAATATTTGAAAATAGAGAAAAGAAAAGTTAATTATTTTTATTAATAAACTATAAAGTAAGTGAGAAATTAGTTCCTAAGAGAATTTAATATTTTCAAATTATTGTAAAATTTATAAAATAATAATAAAATAAAAAATTCCAATTTTTTTAAATTTTCAATATTTGGGAAATATTTATTAATTATTATTTTAGAATTTTTTGGAATATTAGATATAATCTTTTTCAATCGAGGATGGACATATATTGATATTTTTCAAGAATCGTATTTATCTTTAATTACTCGTTTTTAAATAATATACAAATTAACTTATTTCATATAATTTGAAAGGGACTAAATTGCTCATCGTATAATTTTTTAACGAAAATATTTATTTTGACTCCTTCTAATACTATAGTGATACTTTATTTATTCTTGAATATTTATTCCAAATAATAATAATTTTTATTTACCTCCAAAATATAGAAAGAAAAATTATTCACTTACTATTTAAAAAATTAATGATATAGTATGGAATCTTGGTTTCATAATTTTCCTACCTAATTTTCATGCTTAATGATGATCATCTATGAATATTGTAATGAAAAAATCTTGTAATTTTGTCATCAATGAACCTCATCTGGCAATCACTTGGAAAATTAGTGGCAGACACTTTATCACTTGTGTGTGCATCCACCAATATTTTTCCAAACATTTTTAGTTCTAAGAAACAAAAACATCTCTTGTCCCAAAATAACAATTTCGAATATATCGCATGTTTGATGTTGTTACACAAGAAATTATCATGTAATTGGTTCTTGTACTTTGATGAAATTTGAGATTTAGTCCCTATAGTACTCAAAAACTTTGAAAATTAAAGTCTTCCTACTTCTTCTAATTTAAAACTCTCAATCCAATCATTAACTTTGTTAAGATTTTTTTGAGTCAAAATTTATCGGCTTGGCATCTTAATTAGGTTGTCCTCATATAAAGTTGCAGATGATTGATAGAAAACAGACATGTTAAGTTGACAAATTCTGACAGAAACAACTATGATTTTTCAAATTGAAAAAGTAAGAGAATTGGATTTTTTTTAATTTTTAAAGTACAAAGACTAAATCTTAAATTTTATAGAAATACAGGGACCGATGGCAGATTTTAACTAAAAGAATATTGTATGACTATGGCATATAGTTATGTCTTGTCTCCTTTACTTGGTCCCCTTAGTGTTGCAATTCTCTTCGAAAAATTACTTCCCGTGCTCAAATTCCCAATTGAAAAAAAAAAATCTTGGGCTAATTTGATTCTTTGTCCCCCTTTAAAATCACTTTTTCTTATATGAGTTTATCGAAATATTTTTTTATTTGAATAATTTCATTATAAGTTTTGATCATATTTGCTATATTTGACACGATTTTTAGAACTACTTATAGCTTCTCTCCAACCCATAAATAGGAGGATTAATGCGCTTTAGTGCACTCAAACCCACGTCCTCCATTGACAGTAATGTCCATACCAATCGAGTTAAGACTCAATCGATAGTTTATCAAAATATTTAGATACCCAACATATTAACATTCAACACTAACCAAAATTTCAGGTAACATAAAAAAGATCAAAAGGTGATTAAACATATAATAATTGACGAGGCTTCTAATTTGAATGATAAAAAAAGGTAACCTCATAAACACCGATGGTGAAAGTCCATAATAGATAGTGTCCGAGAAATGCATGCCATGGTCTCCATTTTAGGGAGCCAACAATGGTGGCTATTGGGGCCTCACTCATTTAAGAGTGCCACACTATTTTGACACTTTTAGTTAGATTAATAATCCGTTTGATGAACTGTTGGAGTTTTATTTGTTTTAAATTAAATTAAATTGACATAATAAATAAGTTTTTGAAGTTTTTCATTAAATGATTTAAAATATAAATAAAATATGTTGAATTCGATTATGTTTACAATCAAGCTCATTTATAAAACATTTTAAAGTTGATTTAGAGTCCGTTTATTGTTCAATTATTATTAATTAATATTTTATTCTTTTTATATTATTTTTAAAAATATAATGAATATTAGTTCTACGACACACCCACGTCGTGAGTGCAAAAACCTATTTAAAAATATATTTATAAAAGTCTTATATTAAAATCAAATGAGACTTTGATTAAAACGGTTAAGTTAAAAGTTTAAAATTCATGTGTCTCGTGTTTAAATCTTAATAAAGTATTATTTTACTGAAAACACGAAGAAGAAAAATACCATTATATTAATATTTGTTACTTTGTAAAATCAAGGGTATTTTAATAATTTGAGCTAAGTTGGTGTTCGGTTAATTTGTAATACCAAAACAATCTTATTATGGTAATATTTTACCAAAAGTGTAAAGAAAAGAATACCCTTGTATTAATATTTGTTTTTGTAAAAGTGAGGTATTTTAATCATTTCCAAACGGATAACACTAACTCATCGGTAAATAAGTGTTCTATAAAAATATAATAAATAAAAATATAATAAAATTTTAAAAAGAATAAGTATTTAAATAAAAGAGACACACGATATTTATCAACCAAATGCTAACACATTTGTTCATAAACAGTTATTTAAATATTCGTCAACCGAACATAAATTCATATAATTTAAATAAACGAATACAATTTTAAAATTATTAACAATACAAACCAAACATCAACAAACATCCACTTAAAGTTTGAGATAATTTACAAACCCTAAACCCTAATGCTAAGTGTCGTAACTATTTTTTGGATGAAACAGTAAACGACGCGGTCGACTCGATTTTTAAAAAAAGAAAAGGAAAGGAGTCGCCACCGATCTTTATTTGGTGTGATCGGATCACCTTTGTTTTAATAAAACATTTAATTTACTAAAACAGTGCTTTTTGGTCCATGAACTTTAAGAAAACGGGTTCGGAAGTCGATTACGTGCGAGGAAGGATTAGCACCCTCGACACGCCCAAAATTGGTACCAAACTGATTGATTGATGTCCTATTTATTGAAAACTTTGAAAGCGTTCAAAATACAATGCTTTTTATTTTCAAAATTTGAAAGCACTAGAAGGATGCTAAGACTCTCTTATTTTGAAGAGATAAAGCATCATGTCCAGTAAGTTAGGGCACGATACTTGAGATTCCCGAAACTAAGTTCGTCTTTTAAAACTTGATTTTCATTTTTGAAGAGGATCTTCCGTTATTAAGTCAAATGAGAAACCGAACCCGAAGTAAGTTAGGGCTCGATTTCTCGAAATTTCAAATACGGAAGATTGCCTCTATTTTTAGGAAAAAAAAGCTTATCTCGAAGTATCTAGACGTCGAGTCCAGTAAGTTAGGGCGCGACATTTCGAATTTCCGAGATTAAGTATTTTGTTTTAAAATTTAAATTACGATTTCAGAAGAGATATCCCGTTGCTTAGCTTAAACGAGAAAAATCGGAACCCAGTAAGTTAGGGCTTGATTCACTCGAATTACTAATACGGAATGATTATTTGAAAAAAAAAACTTGATGACTCGAGCAAAGGTTAATGCATCACAATTCGATAAAGGAATAAATTACGAAGCTAGGTTGCATAAAAAATAATAATGATATATGTAATAATGCTAAGTTAATTAATTTGATGATATAATGATGATAATAATGATAATGGTAATAAAAAATTATAATGTTTAAGAGTAAAAAAAATAGTAATAATAAAATAATATTAATGACATTAATAAGAAAAAATAAATAATAAAATGAAGGTAATTAACAAAATATATACAAATAAAAATAATATAATAATAGTAATAGTAATAATAAATACCAAAACAATATAATAATAGTGTAAAAATAGAATGATAAATAATGAGATATGATAATATTTAAAGCAATAATATTAAATAAGAGTAATAAACATAATAATAGTAATATAATATTAAACCGAGAAAATAAATATAGATATAAGTAGTAAAAATAATAATAGAAATATCAATAATGATGTTAGAGAAATAATAATGCTATTAATAATAAAATAATTATAATGGTAAATGAATATAATAATAATAATAATAATAATAATAATAATAATAATAACAATAATAATAATAATGATAATGATATAGTGATAAAATAATGTAGTAATAAATAATACTATAGTAATAATAATAATAAAGTAGTAATGGTAATAAATAATCAATAAAATAATAAATAATAATAATGATGATTGAAGGGGGCTTAATTGAATTAAAATAAAATTTGGGAAAATTTATAATAAAATAAAAGAAAAGGGCTATTTGAAACACGCGTGAAAGGAGGGGGACCAAAATGGCAATTATGCCATAGGTTTAAACGCGGCGTCGAGGGGACCATATTGAAAATCGGACTAAATGTGCGGGCTAGATTTTAAAATAATAAAAATTTAATTGAAATCAATAAAAAATACGGAAGGGCTAAAAGTGCAATTAGCCCTTCCCTTCAAAAACTGCGGATCTCTTGGAGCGGGTCGGTCGCATTGTGTGGTCAAGGCCAAAAACGTCGTTTTGGGGTTAAAAACCCAAAACGACATCGTTTTGGGGTTAAATAGCCCAAAAACGACGTCGTTTGGAAGGCTATTTAAAGGCCAAAATTGAAAAAAAAAATAGATGTACCAAAATTAAAAAAGTGTTTCTTCCTTTTTTTTCTCTCTGCAGGTGGGGATCCGTGAGTCTTGTGGCATGTATTTTTAGCCACCATACCATGTGTAGGAAAAGGTAAAATTTATTTTTTTATTTTTTTATTTTGTTACCGGTGTTTAAGTCAAGATACTCGTGAATGGAAAGAAAAATAAAATAAAATTTTGAAAGTAAAATATCACCTCTTGGTTCTCTGTTTCTCGTTCACGATCTACTTCGTTTCTTTTTTTTTTCTTTTTTTTGTATTTGAATCTTCGTTCCTTTTTTTTTTCTTCTTTTTTGGTGTTGAAACTTTGTCTTTTTGTATTGATTTCCAGAAAGAAAGAAAAAAAATCACAAAAAGTCCCCCTACAATGTGTTTTTTCCTTGGCTTTTATAGCCATTACAAATGTTTCTTTTATTATTGCTTCTCTGCTCTATTGCGTGTTCTTTTCGTTTTTGCAGGGCATGGGGAGCAAGTGGAGCAGGTGGAGGAGGCGACGGTGGCCGGTGGTGCAGGAGGCGTGTGGTGTGTCGGTAGGTGGGGGTTAGGTCAAGGCTAGGTTAGGGTTTTCCTTTTTTTTGGCTGAAAGTTTGGGTTGGTTTTGGGCCATTTGGGCCTTTTTTATTTTGTTTTGGGTTTGGGTTGTAAAAATGGGTTTGGGTCTGTTATTGGGTTTGAAATGTTGTAAATGGGCCCGGGCAATTTGGGCCTTCTACAGCTGCCCCTCTTTGCTCATTGTCGTTCAACGGGAATAGAGCAAAGACATAAAGAGGGACCAAATTTGCCCGGTCTTGCTGAGTCCTGAATTCTTTGGTGCTTCTCTTCTTCATGTAGCCTCATTCCAGTCTACCGCATCTTGTTGCTTTGATCCACTTCACCGATATGTGGCTTCAATCTGCTCTTGCTGTGACTTCAATGGGATGTGACTTGTTTATTTTCGATCTGCTCTTGCAAATTTAGGAATGTCTAAACTGCTATCTTCAATCTGATCCTTGTAAACTCAAGGGCCACCAGACTGAATCTTTGATCTGCTTCCTGCAACTTCAGAAACGTCAAATCTGCTTTCTTCAATCTGATCCTTGCAAACTCAAGGATCACCAGACTGATGTCTTCGATCCGCTTCCTGCAACTTCAGGAATGTCAAATCTGTTATCTTCGATCTACTTCTTGTAACTTCAAGAAGGTCAAATCTGCTATCTTCGATCTGATCCCTGCAAACTCAAGGGCCACCAGACTGAATCTTTGATCTGCTTCCTGCAACTTTAGGAACGTCAAATCTGCTATCTTCAACTGATCCTCGCAAACTCAAGGATCATCGACCGAGTCTTTGATCCGCTTCCTACAACCGAACGCGTCAAATCGCTATTTTCAATCTGATCCTTGCAAACTCAAGGATCACCAGATGAATCTTTGATCTTCTTCCGCAACTTCGGGGCGTCAAATCGATCTCTTTGATCCGCTCCATCGCATACTCGGGAAGACGAGATCCGCTTCAACGTGCATTGTCCTTCTTGAGGACGTAACTCGTAGAATGAATACATACTTATGCCTAATGATTAAGATGCCATGAGTATGATGAGTCGAATGTTATGAGTATGATTCCTATTTAAGGTGTTATCACTCATTTGCATCAAGGTTTTATCTTCGTTTCCCTCTCGGTGACTTTTGCATGAATGGCTTGCCCTCGTGGAAATTTGAAGCCTATTTTAGGCATTAGAACACGTGTCCGCCTTGACTTCTATTGTCTTCCCAGGAGTCACAACTCCTACTTGAAGAATGTTCGACTTGGTTTGTTCGACTCAACCATTTAGGGTTTTTTGAATCTTTCCTTATCAAAAATTGGCCTGTCTTACTTTTTTTTTTTAAAGTGACCAAGTAACATTATTTACCCTTGCCACAATTCTTGAATCCGGTAGAAACTTCATAGAAATGGTCTCCATTGAGACCCCTTTTCTCCAATGTCTTCATCTTGTGTTCATGGAAGTTCTAAACAAATGTTCTGTTTCGACTTCCTGTTTTATCTAGAGATTTCCAAAGTGATACGTGGAATTTTCCTTTGTGAAATCGTTAGTTCATCAATTTATTTTTTAATGCAGCATGTTAATGATGGATAATGATCAGTAGGTCGATTTCAAAGAGAATCAAAATGAATTTATCTATGAAACAAAGAAAATTGATTGGGGACATCTTTTTTTTTTACGGAGAAAATGACCCAAAAATGGTAAAATAACAACATGGATCGGGCATACTAGACATCGCCAATTGGGCTTCTATATACAAACTTCAAGAAGGCGCTTTGAGTCATCATGTGTTTAGAAGACTCGAAGTATTTTTCGATGCCCGATATGCAACGTGCTTCCTCTTCTGTTGATTATGGCGCTGCGAGATCGCGACGTGTCCATTCAAAATTTGAGCCGCCCTTTTCGGGTTTTCAACTCAAAAAGCCCTTTGGTCTCAAGGTGCCCTTTTGCGGGTTTTCACCTTGGCCTCTCCGTTTTTTTTTCAAGTCTCAAAGTGCCCTTTGCGGGTCTTCACCTTGGCTTCTTCTATTTTAAGCAAAGTATTTTTTAACTGAATCTGAGTTCACGGGATTGGGCAAGCTTTTTCCGTCCATCTCGCGTAATCGATTGCACCTCCCAGAAAGCTTTCTTTACCACATATGGTCCTTCGATTCGGCATCCATTTTCCTCTGTGGTCTTTTTGTATGGGAAGGATCTTTTTCAAGACGAGGTCCCTTCGTGGAATTCCTCGGCGAACTTTTTGTTGTAAGCTCGCATCATTCGCTTTTAGTACATCGACCGTGACGGATAGCCCTCAATCTCTTTTCTTCAATTAAGTTCAACTGATCATATCGAGCCTGGATCCATTCAGCTTCATCCAGCTTCACTTCTGATAATACTCGAAGAGAAGGTATTTCCACTTCAATAGGTAGAAATGCTTTCATCCCATAGACCAATGAGAAAGGCGTTGTCCCAGTAGAGGTTCGGACGGACGTTCGATAAGCATAGAGTGCGAACGGAAACTTCTCATGCCAGTCTCTATAAGTCTCGATCATCTTTCCCACTATCTTTTGATGTTTTGTTGGTCGCTTCCCGCCCATTCATTTTTAGGCGATCTGGTGACGAATTGTGGTGTTTGATGTTGAATTGGCTACAAACCCCCGCTATCGTGCTATTGTTTAAGTTCGGTCGTTGTCCGATATGATCCTTTCGGGTATTCCATATCGACAAATGATTTCTTTTTCAAAAACCGCTAATCACCGATTTAGTAGACGTTAGCATATGAGGCGACCTCTACCCATTTCGTGAAGTAGTCGATGACCACAAAGATGAATCGATGCCCATTCGATGCCTTCGAGATATTGGCCCAATGACGTCCATGCCCACATGGAAAATGGCCATGGAGAAGTCATAATATGTAAAGGTGACGAAGTACGTGAATCTTGTCTCCATAACCGCATTTATGACATTTTTGGCATAGTTGATCTGATCTCCTCCATGGTAGACCAATAATATCCGAACCTTATTATTTGTCCGCCATTGTGAAACCATTAGCGTGAGTTCCATGACACCTTCATGGACTTCTTTTAGGATTAACTTAGCTTTGGCGTCCACACACCTCAAAGAAGACTTGATCCTTCTTTTCTTGTATAAGACTTCTCCATCCAAGACGTAATCACAAAGCTAATCTCCTCTCGTTTTTTTCATTCTCGTGGCTTGATCAGGTACTCACGATTCTTCACATACCGCAATATATCGTGGTACCATGGTGGGCCGATTTTCCTTCTTCCTCGACATTGTAGCAATGGGTGGGTCTTGATGAATGATCATTTGTATTGGCTTCATATCTTCGCTTTTATTTATTCGGACCATGGAAGCGTGGTGGCGAGCATCGACCATCGATTCTCGCCCTCAAGGTGTAATTGAAAGTGATGTCATCGAACTCTTTGACAAGTTTCGGGCCAATCTTTTATAGATAACCAATTTTGGATCCTGGTTTCCCATTCTCCTTGAGTTGATAGATTACTGTGGTGGAATCTCCATAGACTTCTAATACCACGATTTTGTATTCGATAGCGGTGCTGGAGCCCCATGATGCAAGCTTCATATTCACCATATTATTAGTGCAATCAAATCCGGTTTGCAAGTGAATGGATAATGGTCTCCTTTTGGGGATATCAGGACTGTCCCAATTCCATTGCCCACGGCATTTGATGCCCCGTCAAAATTTAGTTTCCAAGGATGGTCTTCGGAGGTACCTTCTTCAATGTCTGCCACGTACATCAAGTCCTCATTAGGGAAATCAAAATCTAAGGGCTCATAGTCTTCAAGGGCTCTACTGGCTAGAAAGTCTGCTATCGCGCTCCCTTTTACCGCCTTTTGGTTTACATAAACGATGTCAAATTCGGAAAGTAAGATCTGCCACCTGGCCATCCTTTCATTCAGGGTGGTAGATTCCATCATATACTTAAGGGGATCTAGCTTTGAGATGAGCCATATTGTGTGATACAGCATGTATTGCCTCAACCTTCGAGTTGTCCAAATCAAGGCACAACATAATTTCTCGATTGGCGGGTACCTCATTTCACATGCGGTGAATTTCTTACTAAAGTAGTATATTACTTTTCTTTCTTCCCGATTCATCATGTTGACCCAAAGACGCATCCCATCGAATTATCAAGTCTTGTTAGATAAAGGATGAGGGGCTTGTCCGGTTGAGGCGATTAATACCGGGCCTGAGGCATGTATTGTTTCACCTTTTCAAGGTCTTTGGCACTCTTCATCCCACGCACAGGTTGTGTTTCTTGAGGAGATCGAATATGGGGTCACATCTCTGGGCGGTTGTGAAATGAACCGAAGCGATGTAATTCACCTTCCTAAGAAACCTCTAACTTCTTTTTGAGTGCGTGGTGGAGGTAATTCTTGTATGGCTCGACTTTATCCGGGTCAACCTCAATCCCTTTTCATCGACTATGAACCGAACAACTTCTCGCATCGAGCTCAAGGTACACTTTGACGGGTTAAGCTTCAATCGAATTTTCTCACCTCAAGAATAATTTTCTCAAGACCGCACATGCTCTTCTTGATTCGGATTTGGCGATCATATCGTCGGACGTAAACCTCAATTTCCCGTGCATCATGTCATAGAATAAGGTTACCATGGCTCTCGATATGTCGCTACTTGTATTTTTTAGCCCAAATGGCATTACCTTGTAGCAAAATGTTCCCACATGGTTATAAACGTTGTCTTGTCCATGTCCTTAGGATGCATTTTATATGGTTGTACCAGAAACCATCCATGAAGGAGAACAAAGAATACCCGCTATATTGTCTACTAAAGTGTCGATGTGAGGCGTGAAAAATTGTCCTTCGGGTGGCCTTGTTCAGTCTCTCGTAGTCCACGCACATTCGCACCTTTCCGTCTTTCTTAAGGGCGGGGACAACGTTAGCCACCCAATCCAAAGTACTTGACCACTTGTAAGAACCGGCATTAAATTATTTCTCGACTTCTTCTTTTATCTTTAACAAGACGCGTCGGTCGCATTCTTCCGAGCTTCGTTGGACTGGCTTGCATTCTTCTCTTATGGGCAATCGATGTCTTTCGCAATATCGATGACTTAGTCCGCATATCTTGGTACGACCATGCAAACACATCCTTGAATTCATGGAGTAGTTTGATGAGGTTCTCACTGGTTTCGCAGTAATACAAGCTCCAATATTCACCTCTTGCCCTCTCCTAGGTTCACCGCTTCTCACCGACTCTTTATGGGGTAGGATCTGCTTTTCTTCTTGCTTCTACCATTCTCAACAAATCCGGAGGCAAGTCGCATTCTGTCATTTCCAAAGTCCCGAGATTCCTCTGAACACATGTCTTGCTCAAAGCAGACCTCGAATCAGTAGTATCATTACTCATATCATTGATGTCTAGAGACCAGAATGGGTATCGAAGGGTGTACAAAGAACAAATAAATTTGAGGACAATTATTCACATGATATGAATGAGAACAAAGAATAAATGGTAAAATGTAAAATAAGAGGATATTTAGTAGAATTGAAGATGCATTTCATTAAAACAAAATGTCCAGAACATAAGCCTATTTCACAAAAGAAATCTCATTGTTTCTAGGCTTAAAACAATAATGATGTTCAATATTACTCGATAATCTCTAAACACTACAGAAATTCCTCAGTAGTCCAATTGTCTAATGTGCTTCTGTGTTCATATGGGTGGATGCCCGATGTGTTTCTTTGATCAGTCTCCTCATCGTGTATGGCATTGATGTGAGGACATTCCTCTCTAGGAGATTCTTTTCCCGGGTAAATCATTCCTCCTGATACGAAGGTGCGAGATATGTGGGGGAATGTCATCGGTTCCCACTTAGCGTCTTCTCCATTCAGCCTGGCCTTTCTCCTTTCTTGTTTCTTTTCCATCTCCTTCTTCATTTGTTTAGCATCCGGTTTGAAACCTAAACCAAAGCGATCCCTTTTTTCCTTCAGCATCGGGGCCTGGACTTTCCCTTGGAGATATTTGCCCAATCCTTTTCCGGGTAGGGCTCCTTTTTCCACTGTCATTTGCAATCCCATCCTGGTAGTCTTAGATAGTTTAGGCGACGGGACTTTATTTCCTTCTGAAATGAAAGTCGCATTCACGAACTCTAAGGATCGAAAGAAACATTCAATGGCTTCCTCATTCGTTTCTAGGTATGGCGCTTCATTGGTAATGATTGCTATGATATCTTCTTGGCGTTCTGATTACCGGTACCGATTTTCTATTATCAATTTCAATTTTCGTGTGAATGTGAAGGTACGGCCCCGCTAAATGAATCCAGGCCTCCTAGTAGCGGTTGTAAGAAGGCTTGATATCTATGACCGTAAAGTCTACTTCATATGTATTAGGCCCGATCAATAATGGTATGTCTATTCTTCCCATCGCTTCTTCTTTGGTGCCATCGAATGCTCTCACTATGTTTTAAGGTGATTTCATATAAGAACTATCTATCGGCAACCTCTTGAGTGTGGCTAGTGGTAAGACATTTAATCTTGACCCATTATCTATTAGCACACTTGGCAAGGTGTATCCCTTACAGCGGTAGTTATGTGTAATGCCTTCGTTGACCCCATACCTCCGTTGGGATTTCATCATCGTCAAGTAGATGAAATTATCGTCGCTTATGTTACTAACCAGACGATCCAACTTGTTGACGGATATATCTTTAGTAACATAGGTCTCATTCAGTACTTTCATTAATGCTTCGTGGTGCACTTCGGAGCTTAGAAGTAGTGCTAACACAGAGATACGGGCTGGTTGTGCATGCGGTTCCACCACATCTTGTATTATTGTGTTTCAAGAATTTTAAGAATTCTTTAGCCTCTTCCTCTTTACAGGGCTCATTGATAACGGCTTCGGGTTCTTTTTCCTGCCCAATCGACACAGTCTTCAGTTTCGCCGTTTCCGTTCTCCTGTTTTCAGGGTCATAACGCTTCCCACTACGCGTATAGGAATCTTCGTTCTTGACTTCCTCCGAAATACTAGTGGAACCTTGCGCTCCTGGTATTGTCACATTGCAATTATAATTCCAAGGTACCCTTTTACTATCTTTGTAGGGAAAAGAAGGTGTTTCGAATTGTGATTTTGGTCTTCCTGACTCGCCCTCTGTGTTCTCTGAAATGATGATTCTCGGGTAATTAACTCGGGCTTTGTCAATTCTTCCCACACGATATTTCCTCTTTCTACTCCTTCTTCATAAAACTCCAGTTCTTTGTTGTCCATGAGGCCTTGCACCAAAATTTTAAACTCGGCACATTCTTGGATCTCGTGCCCCTCGCCTTATGGAATTTGCGCAATTTTTATATGTCTTTCGCCTCAGAATCGACTCTATCAATCCTCTTTTACCATTTCCTTCCGGACTATTCGTGAATGGGGTCTTCACTTGGTGACATCCTCTTGATCTTTCTCACAATCTCCTCACCGATCGCGTTCACCCTTTTTCCTCGTGATTGGGCAATGGGTTCGCCTTTCTTACCAAGTCATCAAGCGTTATAACACCCATTTTGATTAGCCTCTCGACTATCTTTTTGAAGGCGAGGCAATTCTCTATCGAATGCCCCTCTACCCCTGCGTAGTAATCGCAGTGAGCGTTTGAGTCGTACCACTTAGGGTGTGGGGGCTGCAATGGTTGTAAATAAAACGAAGTCGTTTTGGCCTTGACCCGCGTGCGACCGGCCCGCCTCCGGAGATCCACGTGTTTTTGAAGGGAAGGGCTAATTGCACTTTTAGCCTTAGCATTTTTTATTGATTTCAATTAAATTTTATTATTTTAAAATCTAGCCCGCACATTTAGTCCGATTTTCAATATGGTCCCCCTCGGACGCTGCGTTTAAACCTATGGCATAATTGCCATTTGGTCCCCCTCCTTTCACGCTGTTTCAAATAGCCCTTTTCTTTTATTTTATTATAAATTTCGCTTTAATTTTATTTTTAATTCAATTAAGCCCCCTTCAATCATCATTATTATTATTTATTATTTTATTGATTATTTATTACCATTACTACTTTATTATTATTATTACTATAGTATTATTTATTACTACATTATTTTATCACTATATCATTATCATTATTATTATTATTATTATTATTATTATAATATTCATTTACCATTATAATTATTTTATTATTAATAGCATTATTATTTCCCTAACATCATTATTGATATTTCTATTATTATTTTACTACTTATATCTATATTTATTTTCTCGGTTTAATATTATATTACTATTATTATGTTTATTACTCTTATTTAATATTATTGCTTTAAATATTATCATATCTCATCATTATTTATCATTTTATTTTTACACTATTATTATATTGTTTTGGTATTTATTATTACTATTACTATTATTATATTATTTTTATTTGTATATATTTTTGTTAATTACCTTCATTTTATTATTTATTTTTTTCTTATTAATGTCATTAATATTATTTTATTATTACTATTTTTTTTTACTCTTAAACATTATAATTTTTTTATTACCATTATCATTATTATCATCATTATATCATCAAATTAATTAGCTTAGCATTATTACATATATCATTATTATTTTTATGCAACCTAGCTTCGTAATTTATTCCTTTATCGAATTGTGATGCATTAACCTTTGCTCGAGTCATCAAGTTTTTTTTTTTCAAATAATCATTCCGTATTAGTAATTCGAGTGAATCAAGCCCTAACTTACTGGGTTCCGATTTTTCTCGTTTAAGCTAAGCAACGGGATATCTCTTCGAAATCATAATTTAAATTTTAAAACAAAATACTTAATCTCGAAAATTCGAAATGTCGCGTCCTAACTTATCGGACTCGACGTCTAGATACTTCGAGATAAGCTTTTTTTTTCCTAAAAATAGAGGCAATCTTAGTATTTGAAATTTAGAGAAATCGAGCCCTAACTTATCGGGTTCCGGTTTCTCATTTGATTTAATAATGAAGATCCTCTTCAAAAATGAAAATCAAGTTTTAAAAGACGAACTTAGTTTTGGGAATCTCAAGTATCGCGCCCTAACTTACTGGACATGATGCTTTATCTCTTCGAAAATAAGAGAGTCTTAGCATCCCTTCTAGTGCTTTCAAATTTTGAAAATAAAAAGCATTGTATTTTCGAACGCTTTCAAAGTTTTCAATAAATAGGACATCAATCAAACAGTTTGGTACCAATTTTGGGCGTGTCGAGGGTGCTAATCCTTCCTCGCACGTAATCGACTTCCGAACCCGTTTTCTCAAAGTTCATGGACCAAAAAGCACTATTTTAGTAAATTAAATGTTTTATTAAAACAAAGGTGATCTGATCACACCAAATAAAGATCGGTGGCGACTCCTTTCCTTTTCTTTTTTTAAAAATCGAGTCGACCGCGTCCTTTACTGTTTCATCCAAAAAATGGTTACGACACTAAGTAACTATATAAGCTAGCTTTAATGGCGAGCAACAATAGCTAGCTCGATCCTCCATGCAAGTAAGTAAACTTGACAGGTCCAGGAACTGTGGAGGTGCATGGCTAAGAAAGCGAAATAACAAATGATATGTTGACTTCATAACCAACATGTCTGTGTAATAATAATTACAATTATACGTATTTTTTGGCTTAGATTTGTCAGTTCATGATTCGATATGAGGCTATAATATGTCACTTATACATCTACAGATATATAGGTGCCCGTACATGGAGAGGTGAAGGGGTGTACAGTGGGCAACCGGAGAATCCATAGCCACTCATTTAGGGATTCTGGTATGTTGAAAAACAGGGGAAAAAATAGAAACCAGACCAGACCAGAACCCCACGGTTTGGTCGGATATTTGGAGCTGGTTGGCCCGACAAAAGCTGCACCCACTTCACATGGCTTTGGGGGGGTTACATGTGTGCCACATTGATTCCATGGTTAATTTCCATGTGCATCATATTTCCAACATACATATGTATGTAATTGGTCTTGATCTTTCTAGTTTCTACTTTGTATTCAATTTAATCAAATAAATATATGAATTTATTTTATCCCTAGTTAATTTTTAACAATAAAAATAAATATTTTTAATATTTTTAATAAATATTAAATTGAGTTATATTTTAAATCGCATAACTCGAATATATAATCTTACTTAAAAGAAGATAGAGATATTTCTTGGATGCATATATATAGATATACATAAACATCGAAAGCACATTTAGGTTAAAAGCCAAGTTGAATATGATTCTACCCTTTAACTTTAAGCAAGAGCTGTGAAAGGAATCTAAGTGAAGGTGATGTCCCCAATGTTCCCCCAGAATTCAAGTCTATCAAGGATTAACCTACTATCATAGAATTATATGATTATATATATATATATATATATATAAGTTGATAAACTAATATTTTAAAGAAATTTGTGGTTGGAGTTAATGATTTTTTTAATATTAAATTTTCATTCATAGAATAAATGAACCTACTTGATATATCTATTGTAAAGATTTAAAAATATATAAATTAACATTTATTGAATAATATAATTTTTATATAAAATAAATAAATAATTTTTTCTTTACATCAAATTTAACATTCACGATATAATATATATATAAAATATAAAATATGATGATTAAATTTTAAAATATAAGAAATTAATTAAAATGTAGAAGTCGAAGTAGTTGACAGCAAAGACTAAGTAATAATGAAAATAATTATGGCAATTTGATGCTTCCAATTAACGAAGTGCCTAAAATATGAACAAATATTATAATATCATGTGATTCATGTCCATGAATCGCCAATTTTTCATTGTTCACACTTTACTTGCATGGCAAATTGACACATATTTAGTACTATTGGTAGTGATGATAAAGATATTGTCTATTCGTAGGTGATCGAATTTGTCTCTTATTCTCAAATTTCAACATTTGAAAGTTTGAAATTCTAATCTTTTAACTGTTAAATCTATTAAAGGTGTGTCTCGGGATATAATTATTAAGGTAGTAATTATATTTTCTTGTAATTATAATGAATTTTGTTCGTGTTTTTACTAAGTGTTTGATTTTTATTAGAGGTGTGCATGGGTCAGGTGGCCCGTCCGAAATGTGGGAGAGTTTGGGTAAAAATATAGGCCTTAAAAATGGGCTTGGACAAAAAAATAAAATCCGTTTAAAAAATGGGCCGGGTTCGGGTAAGGCATTTTTGGTCCAGGCTCGCCCAATTCATTAAATGAAAAAAAACTGCTTTTTAATAATATTTTCTTATTGTTTTCTCCTTATTTTACTACCATTTTACTATTATGTTTCTATTATTTTGTTGTTATTGTTTAGATATTATATAAAACTTATTTTATTGTTAATTTTGTTATTGTTTTAAAGACATTTGTTAATTTTGTTATTGTTTTAGAGGCATTTGCTTGTTAATTTGCATTTATTTTAGTGTTATTTAAGTCTACATATTTTTTAAAATTTATTTTCAATTTGTTTTGATTTTTTAGTATTTTTGATGTATTATATATATTTAAAAATTATATAAAATATTATAAAAAATTAATACTGTATGGTCGGGCTTAGGTTTTAGCATTTTTATATGGGTCGGGCTTGGGCAAAATTTTGGGCCCATTTTTTGGGCCCGGCACGGCCCATGCACACCTCTAGTTTTTATAGTGTGATTACATTGTAATTTTCTATGTCTATAGTATAAATTATAATTACATAACTACATAGTTTTAAATTTGAAAAAATTAATTGTCATAAAAATATTAAAAAAATTACTTGAGAAAATGCTTTAAACAAGTTACAAAACTTAAAATTGAATCACTATAAGTAATATATTAGTACAAGAAAATATTCGACAGTACAATTACTAATAAAAACTAACAAAAAATGTATGAGAAATTATCTCTCATAACAAAATTCAAATGAATTGAACTAAATTAGTAAAATAACATGTAGTTGCTCGCGCAATTATCCCACTTCTCAGTAGAGGTGGGCATGGGCGGCCTACCCGGCCCGGCCCGACGGTCCACCCGAAAAATGGGAGGGTTCGGGTAAAAATATAGGCTCAAAATATGGGTTTGGACAAAAAAATGAGGCCCGTTTTAGAAAATGGGCCAGGCTCGAGTAAAACTTTTTGGCTGATCCTGCCAGCTCTACCAAATTATATATTAAATATATATTTTATTTTTAATTAAATATACTTTTAAATTTACATATCTTTTATTTGTTTTTTTTTGTTTTAATATTTGTTTTAAAATTTTATTTAATGAAAAAGCTAAAAAAATACATATTTTTATTTGTTTTTTGTTTTAATATTTATTTTAAATTTTTATTTAATGAATAAAACTTAAAAAATTAATATGGATCGGGAAATTTGGGCTCAGGTTTATCAATTTTCTTTCGAGCTGGGCTAAATTTTAGACCCATATTTTGAGGCCCGGCCTAAAAAATGGGCCTAAAAATTTTATCTAGACCCGGCCCGGCCCGGCCTATGCCCACCTCTACTTCTCAGCCCTTAAAAATTGAGTACTTGAATTTAATTGGGATGCTCAAATTACGTTGAATTCGGGGAGACTAATGAATTACAATGACTACCAAAACAAGCCACACATGTATAAATTACAAGCAATTGCACAAAATCCAATTATCCCTAACTAAAATGGCGTGACTTTTGCGGGTGTTTCGCTATTTTGTGAAAATATACAACTGATATAACATTACACACGTTATAATATATTTACCTTACGAGATTCTGGAGATAGGAAATTTTAAAGATTGTCGTCTGGATCAATATTAAAATTTTAAAATTTGAAAATCACATGTCTAAAAGTTATTAAATTTAAATACACGAACTAACTCTGTAACTTACGTATGGTATAAGGACTAATAGAAAAATTTTACCAACAAGTTTGATGTCTAGATTAAATGTAAAAGCACCTCGGTTGTTGCGTTGAAAATTAAACAAGTCCTCCAACAATTATAGTTATTTATTTATTTTTGTTCCAACTTCATCAATTATTTATTATTATAATTTCGACTACAAACACTTAATTATGCAAAAAGCTTAACTTTAATTGATGTATTTATAATGATATAATGATGTCCCTAGAAAGAATCATCAAGGCTGTGACATGTGAAAATCTCCTCCTTTTGCGGGCCCTTCCACTATATGCAAGAAAAATTTATTATAATATATATCCCACTATTTAAGGATAATTATATTATAGCACATCTACTAATTAAATTTTGAAAATTATAAGTTCGAATGCGCTTCAACGTCTATTATGTTTCGATTTATGAGTTTGAGATATTGTTAGTACTAAAATCCGTATAAAAAAAATTAAAAACCCGAGTATCTTTATATAACAACATAATTTACGTTGTAAAAAATAATTTTTTTAATTATTTTTTAATTAAATTAGTGTTCAATTGACTCGTGAGATCAACTCAATCTGGGTTTTAAATGTAGTATAGATATACAATACATCATATATTGTGGATGAACCAAATGACGCTATATATATATATTAAACAATCTAAATTATAGCTTACGACCATATATACTCTTTTAAACACGATGCCTAGAACTATCTATAGCCTCTCCTTAACCCATAAATAGGAAAATAATACACTTCAGCGCACTTGAACTCACATTCTCTTGCATTGACGACAATGTTCGTGCCAATCGAGTTAAGACCCAATTTTCATTTTGGATTAAAATTACATATCATCAATGTATCAAACATTATTTTTTTTTATATAAATGTTTTTCAATTAATCTTATTTTTTTATATAATTTAAATTTTATAAATTGGTAAGTTATTTCAAAGTTAGTTGGTTCTCCAACTTTTCAACTTTACTCTTCAATTTCTTCCAGTTTTGGTATTTTTTAAGTGAATAAAAATCTCTTTTCTATAACTTTACTTCTCAATTTTATTGACCAAACTTATCTAATTAGTTAAGCAATATTATTAGTTTAACAATAATCACTTATTATAATTTGAAATGAAATGTTAGCTATTGTTCATAAATACAAAGTCAAGTTTATATATTTTAATAAAATACAATAAATATTTTTCCACTAAAAATAATGCATACATAAAACATGCCAGCGCTGTCTATGGACGAAGTATTGAAGGGTTTGGGCAAAAATATAAGCTCAAAAAATGGGTTTGAAAATTAATAAAATCCGTTTAGAAAATGGGTCAGGCACCGGGTAAGGTTTTTTTGGTATGAGCCCGACCCGAATTTGCAATAAAAAAACTTGTTTTCGCATGCTTTGCTACTGTTTTGCTACCATTTCGCTATTATATTGCTACTATTTTGTTGTTAATGTTTAAATATTGTATAACACATGTTTTATTGTTAATTTTGCTACTATTTTAAAGGTATTTGCTTGCTAAGTTACATTTATCTCTAGTGTTACTTACGTATAAAGACTTTTTTTAATTTATTTTCAATTTTTTGAGAAACATTTATTTTAATATTTTTAGTGTATTTGGTGTATTATATTTTATTAAATTATTTATATAAAAATTAAAAAAGTAATGAGCGGGCCAGACTCAAGTTTTAGTATTTTATCGAATTGAGCTTGAGCAAAAAAGTACACCCATATTTAGGCCTAGGCCTATTAATCAAGCCTAAAATTTTGTCAGGCTCCGACTCGACCCATTGACAACTCTAAAACATGCATGCAATATATGTTATAATCAAGGTGAAATCAGAAAATTTGTTTAGGGGGCTAAAATTAAATTATAATTTTTACGATAACAAAATATAATTTCACCATTTTAATAGCCAATATCTTCATTTTTTTAAAGGATTAAATCAAAATTTTATATTTTTAAGGGGGCAAAGTACAATTTTACCTTTACTAATTTAAAATTTTAAAAATTTTAAAGGACTTAAATGAAAATTTCCACGACCCTAGTTTATATTGTTTACAAATACATGTATTACATCTTATATAAATACTTTTTAAGTTGATATTTTAATAAAAATATAATTAATATTGTTTATAGTTAATTACTTAACATACACATGCATATATGATTAGTGAAAGCATAATGGTAATTAATGTATTATCCATAGCAAGATAAGTTAATTTATTAGATCTATATCATGTGTTGATCAGGCATAAAGCATGTAACATGAAGGTCAATTTGCAATTTGACCAACATAATTAAATGAAGCTAATATATTCTGAGTAAGTTATAACAGATTGTATAATGATGTTTTGGGTATACATTTATGGAAATTATTAATGGAGGAGAGTGTCACTAAATCTAAAATATTACTCAATTAGTCCCATGATTTCATAAAAATTGCAAAATATATTATTATTTTTATAAGGGACAAAAGGTGAAGGATGTTCAAATATCGAACTTGAAACTGATGTCAGTTAAAAATTTGTCGATTGAGCTTTAACTCGACTGATACTGATATTGTTGTCAATGCAATAGAATATGAGTTCAAGCACGCTCAAACGCACTTCATTTTCCTATTAATAACATATCATTGTTTAATTTACTGACTGTACATAAAATTATTTTTCATACATGACACGCACCAGAGCAAAAATCCTAATTAATTTATTGTTGTAGTTTTTTTTCGATAGTTTTCAAAATTGAATTGGTGGTTGAATTGATTTAATTATTGATTCATTGGTTTGATCAATTCAATTAAATAAAACATTATAAAAATTATAAATAAAAATACGAAAAATCTATTCAATCGATCCATATTGGTTTGTGGTTCAATAGGCTCTGATGCCTTTTGTCTAAATTGGTTCTTAGTTCAATCGGTCTGTTCAGTCCTGTTCAAACAACCATGATTGAAATTTAATAAAATTTAAACGATAGACAAAATTCTTTCGGTATTACTTTCTTCATCGTTTTAAGAATTAGATTAATTGGATGATGTATCGATTTAAAGAGAGATAAAAAATCAATTGAACTGAATTAAAAAATTGATTGAATTTTAAAATTTTTTTATTTTTCATGAATTTTATAATAATTTATTCAATTTAAATCATAAATAAATTAAATTTTGACCATCAATTTAATTATGAAATCATAAAACATTTGATTTTATTTTTCTACAAAATTCCAACTTTTACCTAATGTTAATTACTCTTTTTTTTAAAATAAAACGACAAAGCCTTACGCAGTTTCCAGAATGCCGCACGCGCGCATATCCCAATTCGGTGCCAATTTTAACTTTCCGCCAATTGCATTACACCAATCGTGAAGTCTCACGCGCGCATCTCCCAAAGTTTGGTGCCAATTTTAACTTTCCGCTAATTGCATTATGCCACGCGTGAAGTAGCACGCGCAATGGTTAAATCAATTTCAGAAGGTTAAATTTCGATTTTCATCCCTCTGTTTTACTCAAATTTAGGATATAGTCTCCATTCTTTAATTTAAGTAGTTTGATAATCTATAATGTTATTAGTTAGTACAAATTAATTAACGCCATTAATTCCATAAAAATAATTAAAACCTTTAATTATTTCAGTTAAAATATTAATATTTATTTAAAAAACTATTACACTTAAAAATTTAGCATGAAGTGTTAGAAAAATCTTTTTTAGAGAATTTTAAGTCAATATTTTAATCGAAATAATTACCATATTAATTATCTTGGATTAATAAATAGGCAGATCTAAGGGGAGGCCGTAAAATTGTATTTGATTCCTGCCCAGAAAATAATAATTTAATTTATACCCGTTTTGTAAGGCTGAGAAAAAAATTCAAGAAGTAAAAAATTGATCCAAACGATGGTGTTTAATTTTTTTTATTCATAAATTAAAAATCAGAATTCTCATCTATTTATTTAATTTATAATTAAAGGACCAAAATCATAATTTATCCAATTCAAAAAAGTAAATAAAAAAAATCCAATTTCTTTTCTTGCTTGCTTTATTTACCAGGCCTGATCCCCTCACTCCATTATAATGTCGGCTTGTTCCATAAAAAATTTAATATTAAAAAAAAAACAGAGAAAAAAAGTAAAGCAAAAAAAAAAAAAAGCTGCTTTCTTTTTGCTCTGCTTTTGTTTTGTTTTTCTTTTGGCTTTGTCTCTCAGATTTCATGGCGACAAGTCTGTTTCATTCTTCTTGATCCCATAAAGTTCCCTTTTTTTTTAAAATTTTTTTTCATCGGATTCTAAACCAAAAACGGTGACTTTTTCAAGCCAGGTGGAGCAGTTCAGTTACCGGTTTATCAACACTCCGTCCGGTCACTTCCCCTACGATTCGGTTTCTTTGGAACCCATTGAAGGAAAAATGTTGGGTAAATACCACCAAAACGAATCAAAAGCTTGTTACCAAAGTTAAATGAAGAGGAAAAATTTAGCTTTGAAATGAACAAAATTTTGGGTCTTTTTAGTTTTGAAAGTGAATGAAAACACCGGCGGCGGCAGCGGCAGCGGCAGCGGCAGCGGCGGATTGTCCTTTCTATAGGGGATGATGCAATACAAGTGATTTTGAAGCTTTTAGGTTTCATTTCATAACGTTGAAGTGAAGTTTATGGTCAACAAAGTTGATCTCTTTTCACTTATTGGAGCAAAGTTTTATTAACAGTTTTAGTTGATTCAAATTTGTAAGCATGAAGGCTCCACCCAATGGATTTTTGGCAAATCCCGCAGAAGGTTTGATTTTTTTCTTTTAATTTTTCTTAGTCAAAATTTTTTATTCTCTTTTCTCCTCTGGGTCAAAAATTGACTTCGGGATTTGAGTATTGCAGCATTTTCTTTAATTATCAGTATATATTTAGCTGTTTCATGGATTCGTTTTTGGCCCTTGCATTATCCAGATCCTCTTTAAATTGTTGTTGGTTTTATCAGGTTATTATCTTGTTTATATATATATATATATTCCATAAAAATGGAAAGAAGCAAGGTAATGAGACTAGAAGTGAAAGTTATTGTAACTGAACTAGGAGTCAACTTTCCTCATTTTAGAGTCAAAGATTTGGGTTTAGGATCATTTATCATTTTGCAAATTGGAGGTGAAACAAGGGATGCAAAAAATGAAGTCTTTAATTATATAAGAATATTCATGATGACCTTGTTTTATGAATTGTGGCAATATAGGAAAAGTAAAATCAATAATTCATAAAAGGAAATTTGGGGATAACTTGGTTTAGGACAATAAAGTTTAACTCTTTTGCCCTGTCTACCTTTCAAAGTTTTGAAGAGAAATGGATATGGTGAATCTTTTAGTAGTTGATGCCTTTTAATTATTTTTCTGACTTTTTTAGCTTGTGTGGTTTTTGGGTATGTTCTGATAACAACACAGGAGAAAGGAAGAGTATCAATTCGGAATTATGGCATGCTTGTGCTGGACCACTTGTTTCTTTACCACCAGTTGGAAGTTTGGTGGTTTACTTTCCTCAAGGCCATAGCGAACAAGTGAGTCGTTTTCCTTATTCGTTCATATGGAATAATTGTTTCTAAATCCTGTCTTTTATGGATTTTTTTTTTTCTGTTCAGGTTGCAGCATCGATGCAGAAGGAGACTGATTTCGTACCAAGCTACCCTAATCTTCCTTCCAAGTTAATTTGCATGCTCCATAATGTCACATTGCATGTAAGCAAAAAGCTAGCCAACCATTATCCCGAGTTCCTAAATGAATTTTGTGCATTTATCTGAATGAATTTGCATGCTCCATAATGTCATGTTGCATGTAAGCAAAAAGCTAGCTCATACGGATGGTTTTCTTAACTTGTGTATGTGAGAACAGCTTGGAAAGCATGTGCATGAACTTAACATTGTAACAGTCAGAAATGATCTTAAAAATGCAAAGTTAAAAGGTTATTTTGAAGCTGCTAATTTATTCAATTTATTTAAAATTTTGAATCAGGCTGACCTGGAAACCGATGAGGTCTATGCTCAGATGACTCTTCAACCTGTAAACAAAGTAGGTCAACTCCTCTGTTTGAGAATTACTATATTAATATTGTCTGAACTGCCTCTGTTTCTTTCGTTCATTCATAAAATTTGGGAAGAATTTTGAAGTAGTTTTCTACAGTATGACAGAGAAGCATTACTAGCATCTGATATAGGCCTCAAGCAAAGCAGACAACCTGCTGAGTTCTTTTGCAAGACTCTTACAGCTAGTGACACTAGCACTCATGGTGGCTTTTCAGTGCCTCGTCGAGCAGCTGAGAAGATTTTCCCTCCTTTGGTGTGTAAAATTTTTTAATTTGATTTCTACTTTAAGATTTGAGAGGTATGATATAAGCATTTTTGTACCTATTTTTCCTAAGTCTTAAATGATAATATTTGGTAGGATTTTTCAATGCAACCGCCTGCTCAAGAGCTAGTAGCTAGAGATTTACATGAGAATACATGGACATTTAGACATATCTATCGAGGTATGATTTTCTTCTAGACATTGCTCTTCCGTTTCACGAGCTAGTAGCTAGTACCTCAATGCATAAGGCTTCTTTTCAGGTCAACCAAAGAGGCATCTTCTAACTACCGGTTGGAGTGTCTTTGTTAGCAACAAAAGACTTTTTGCTGGTGATTCCGTTCTTTTCATAAGGTATGGTTCATATACATACATAGAGATACACATACATATATATATCTTTTTATGTTGCTTAACTTGAATTCTGTGCTTAAATACAGAGACGAGAAGTCACAGTTTCTCTTAGGTATAAGGCGGGCCAATAGACAGCAGCCAGCTCTCTCTTCATCAGTAATTTCTAGTGATAGCATGCATATAGGGATCCTTGCTGCTGCAGCTCATGCTGCTGCAAATAACAGCCCATTTACTATATTCTACAATCCAAGGTATTGCCATAACATATTTTGATTGTCCTTCAACTCATTGTTATCACATAACCATGCATTTCTTTTTTTTTCATTTTCAGAAAATAAGATATTGATATGCCTGAATGGATATTATTAATTTTGATAGGGCAAGCCCTTCCGAGTTTGTGGTACCCTTGGCGAAGTATAACAAAGCCATGTATACCCAAGTTTCTCTTGGAATGCGGTTTAGAATGATGTTTGAAACCGAGGAGTGCGGAGTACGTAGATACATGGGTACGATTACTGGTATCAGTGACCTGGATACTGTACGATGGAAGAATTCACAGTGGCGCAATCTTCAGGTATTCTTTGGACATAACGATAGTATGGATACAATATTGTTGCAAAAGGAGAGAAGACCACGTAATTTTTTATTTTGGCAATTTGCTTTTATGTCTTGACAGGTAGGATGGGATGAATCTACTGCTGGTGAGCGACCAACCCGAGTTTCAATTTGGGACATTGAGCCTGTTGTAACTCCTTTCTACATATGCCCACCACCGTTTTTCAGGCCTAGATTCCCCAAGCAACCGGGAATGCCAGGTAAACCATATTACCAGATATATCTTCTGATAAACAATGATAAATAACAGGAAAATTGTAGAAGTTAGTTGTAATCTTTGATGATGCTGTTGCAGATAATGATAATGATGTTGAGAATGCTTTTAAGAGAGCTATGCCTTGGCTTGGAGATGACTTTGGCTTGAAAGATTCCCCCAATTCAATCTTCCCTGGTTTGAGTTTAGTTCAGTGGATGAACATGCAACAAAATAATCAGTTTGCAGCTGCTCAATCTGGACTCTTTCCTTCAATGGTTTCTTCGAATCCGTTGCACAATAGCCTTGGCACTGATGATCCATCCAAGTTATTGAATTTTCAAGCTCCGGTGTTACCTGCGTCAAATATGCAATTTAACAAAGCAAATCCAAACCAGGTCAACCAGTTGTCTCAGGCACCTATGACCTGGCCCCAGCAACAGCAACAGCAACTCCAGCAGTTATTGCAGACTCCTCTGAATCAAAATCCACAACAGCAGTTACAGCAACGACAGTCACTGCTGCAGCCACAGTCACATCTTCAACAGCAGCCTCAACCTCAGCCACCTCTACAGCAGCAGCAGCAGCAACAACAAAGACAACAGGCACAGCCACAACCACAGCCACAGCAGCAGCAGCCACCTCTACAGCAACCGCAACAACAACAAAGACAACAGGCACAACCGCAGCTGCTGCAACAACAATTTCTACCAGCTCAAGTAAATAATGGCATCATTGCCTCAAACCAGATGCCAAATCAAAATTTGCATCAGCCAGGTGTTTATTCTCAGATTCAGCAACAGCAGCAACAACAACAAATATTGACAAGCAATGGCCAGTCAACTCAAACCACCCTTCCTGCTAATAAGGCTTCATATCCTTTGACGTCGTTAGCTCAAGATACACAGATTCAGCAACAGGTGGAACAGCAACCTAACCTTGTACAGAGCCAACAGCAACAGACACAGTTGCAGCAAAATCTGTCCCAGAGGTCACAACAGCAGCCGCAAATTCAACAACTGGCACAGCAGGGCCTCTCAGAGCAACAATTCCAATTATTACAGAAATTGCAGCAACAGCAGCAACAGCAGCAGCAGTCGTCTCAACAACCTACTGGATCATTGTCGCAATCTCCAGTGGTGCAACAACAGCCAATGCATCAACAAAACCAACCAATGCAGCAGGTGCCTCTTTCTCAGAGCCAACAGACACTTGGCAGCAATGGTTTCTCAACATCAATGCTAATGCAACCACAACAGCTAGTGGTGAGCCAATCCCAAAATCAGAACAAGCCACTTATGGCAATGAGAACCCATTCTGGTCTTACTGATGGAGATGCTCCATCATGTTCAACCTCACCTTCTGCCAATAATTGTCATGTTTCACAATCAAGCTTCCTAAGCAGAAGTCAGCAAGTACCATCCATGGTGGTGACAGATCCAGTTGTTGAGCCTGCAAGTACACTGGTTCAGGAGCTTCAGAGCAAGCCTGATATTCGAATCAAACATGAGTTGCTTGCCTCTAAAGGTCCAGATCAATCAAAGTACAAAAGTACTGTGACAGACCAGTTAGAAGCATCCTCTTCTGGAACATCATACTGCCTGGATGCAGGCACCATCCAGCATAATTTCTCTCTCCCCACTTTTTTGGAAGGTGATGTCCAATCACATCCTCGAAACAATCTTCCATTTTCAGCTAATATTGATGGACTGGCACCCGACACCTTGTTATCAAGGGGATATGACTCTCAAAAGGATCTTCAAAACCTGCTTTCTAATTATGGTAGCAATCCAAGAGATATTGACACAGAGTTGTCTACTGCGGCAATAAGTCCCCAGTCATTTGGTGTGCCAAACATACCTTTCAAGACTGGGTGTTCAAATGATGTTGCCATAAACGATGCAGGAGTTTTAAATGGTGGATTGTGGGCCAACCAAACTCAGCGGATGCGAACATATACAAAGGTATGTGACCTCACTAATTATGGTTTTACGCTTGTTACCTCATTTGTTCTCTTTGTTTTAGACCATGCAATTTGGAACTATCTAGTTTTTGAAGCTCTGAAGTAGGAACATCACATGTTCAGCATAATCAGATTTTTAATCTTTAAAGAGTTCTGAGCAGTTCAAGCATCAATCTGATGTTGTACTATTAGCTCTAAATGTTTGATGCTGGTTTGAACTTGTGAAGGTGCAAAAGCGTGGCTCTGTGGGAAGATCAATCGATGTGACCCGCTACAAAGGGTATGATGAACTCAGGCATGATCTAGCCCGCATGTTTGGTATCGAGGGACAGATGGAAGATCCACAAAGTTCTGACTGGAAATTAGTATATGTTGATCATGAAAATGACATATTACTTGTTGGTGATGATCCTTGGGAGTAAGTGAAGAACCCCAACTTGAACCTATATAACTTTATCAGCTTTTTTCTCTCTATTCACCCTTTTGTAATTTCTAATTTTTTGCAGAGAATTTGTAAGTTGTGTTCAGAGCATTAAAATACTGTCATCCCTTGAAGTACAACAAATGAGCTTGGATGGTGACCTTGGAAATGTGCCAGTTCCCAATCAAGCTTGTAGTGAGATCGACAGTGGAAATGCATGGAGAGGACATTATGATGATACTTCAGCTGCCTCCTTTAACAGATAAAAAAGTCAAAAACAAATTGATTGGGACTTTACATAGGCTCATTGGTGGATGCCATTTCATTAAGAAAGATCAATTTAATGAAGTTCTTCCAAATTCAGAGGTGTTAATACCACTGCCATGGAATGGGCAGAAGGATGGATCTTGTTCTAACTTTAGCATCCACTTTTTTGACTTTGCCCTTTAGTCACTAGTTGTTTTACAATGAGGTAAGGTGCAGAAGGGAGCTTTGAGGCAAGTTTATCATTGATGTATAATATAACCATATTTTAAAAGCTGATCTGACATTATCAGCAAGATTTGTAGTGTTTGTAGCTATTGCTCGGGCAAAGATACAATTAGCGTCAATTTTTGTTCATGTTGCGCCAAGGTACAATTTGAAAACTTCTCGCCAAGGTACAATTTGAAAACTTCTCTCATAGAGATAAATATATATATCCCTTGAAGAACATTTTATACTTTGATCATATCAGTACTGGATCAAAAGGGTGAAAATTACCAGGGCAAACAACAAAGCTAGCACCATTTATATCGAAGATTAAAAGAAAATTACAAAATCCTTGTGCCTCATAGAAAACTCGTCCATAAATTTCAGTTGTGAATCTAACGGCATATCTTAATCAGACAACTAAGAAAGCACAGCCATTACATCAGATGCTCTAAGAGCAATATAACTAGTTCCATCATTCCCTTTGAAGTCATTCCCTGCATACTTGGAATATAAAACTGTATTCCCTGGTGCAACAGATAGTGGCTTCCTATTACCTTCCTCATCCAAAGTACCAGGACCAACAGCTATCACCTGTGTCATTTAATTCAGAGCATTTTTAAGTATATACACATGCCAGGCACAGACGACAACGAATATAAATATATTAACCAATACTCACCGTGCCAATGGAAGGTTTTTCTTTGCTTGACTCAGTCAGCAACAAACCTCCAGCAGTCTTCTCCTCGGCTTCTGCAACCTGCAACAATCGTCGTTAAACACAACATTGGGTGCCCTATGCAATGCAATGTATTATCACAACTGAATTAACGAATTTCAGAAAGGGTAAAAACCTTAATGAAAACCCTGTCATTTAAAGGCTTGAGATCTTTGATGTCATCTGTTTCAAGAATTCCCACAACGTCATCTTCCTTCAAGATAAGATGATTTGAACCATTGAACTCCAGCTCAGTTCCGGCATACTTGGAATATATAACCTGAGCACCAGTCTAAAAAACACCGTATTGTGTAAGTAAACAGTTATGCAGCAAATAAAGGGAAGAATGTTAATTCCTTGAAATCCACCTTAACAGAACATTCCAATTTGGTCTTCCCAATTGTCTTCCCCTCGCCGATGGCAACCACTTCACCTCCTTGAGGCTTTGATTGAGCTGTTGTTGGTAGCAAAATTCCACCCTCAGTCTTCTCTTCTGTTTCTTTGATCTTCACCAACACTCTATCACCCAAGGGCTTAATCGAGGTGTACTGATATAAATCGATAAAATCAAATTGTGTAAGCAAGATATATATGGCATCAATTCAGGTCACATCTAATTCTTAGTTGTGTTCTATGTAGAAAATGCATATAATGCTCCTAATCACTCCAACAATGCATTAACATTTGAGAAAATACCCACCAAACAGTGGCCATATTTATAAAGCAAAGTACATCTTAACATGGTCCGAAAACTACTTCTGAAGAAACTAGTTTCAAAAAGCTTAAAACTTTACCCATTAACAACATTAGAACAGCACTGCTCTCATCAATTATGATCCTAATCCAAAAACCTAACTTGAAGAAACCAAAACCAAAATGATCCAAATTCATAATGACCCAAATGCAAAATTTTCAAAATTAAAGGAACCCCCCAAAATTAATCCGATTCAGAACTAACTCACTCCCATCTTACAGGTCTAAATGGTACAAATAAAACTATAAAAAGAACTACCTTGGGAGCAACAACGGTAGCCGCTTTTACAACCAAACCCTTAAAGGATCTTTGAGTCAAAGACCCAGGCTTTAAAGATCCAAAGGAAGAGAATTTCACAATGGATGATGGCCTTAATCCTTCAAATGAAGCCAAATTCCTTACTGATACTGTCATTGATGATGCTGTTAACTGAGATGTAGCCATTCCTGTAATGAAAATTTTCCCAGAAAACAAACAACTTTCAATTCTAGCAACCAATTTTTCTTAAAAAAGAAAAAGTTATATGCTTTAATAAAAGAAAAGATTATACCTTTGAGTGGAAAAAAAATTGATGTTTTGGGGTAAGATATTGAAAGTGATAAGAGGTGGCTTGAAACCGGAGGAAGTATAAGATAAAAACCCTAGATTGTTCTAGCAATGGGTTTTATGAGTTGAATAGAGACTTCTAGAATATTGGCGTTTACAGGAACATTGTTGCCGGGTTCTTAGAATATTATCGAGTGAACTCCTAATATTTTTTTACTAATTAATTTTGAATTTTAATTCAATTTAATTTATTAATAATAGGTTAAATATTTGAATTTATCAATGCATTTAACCGAAAATTATTGGAACCTAAAAGGTTGATAACTTGTATAAAAATTATAAATATTAAAAATAATTTGAATCCAAATAACTTAAATAAATAATCAAAAATAACTTAAATTCGAGTGACAAAGTTGACTTTATCAAAGTAGTTAATATTATATTGATGGGTATATCATTATCTCAGTATCAATATCGATATATTTCAGTATATCACTTTTAGATTTATTGATGTTTTTAAATTTTTTAACATATATAATCTAATTTTAGTTTATTGATGTATTATATATTATATACATACAAATATAAGTTTTAAAATTATTAATTATGTTAAACTATATATAATAAAGTCGTTAAACTATTCGAAAGTTTTCATTTAAGGCACTGGTAGTCTGTTAAAATCACTGTTATATGCCTGTATGGCCTTCTATATTCACGTTGTCTGCACCAATCAAAAACTCGCTTTCAATTGTTTTCTACAGTTCTTTTTTTTTTTTATGAAACAACTTTAAATGTTAAGAATTCTGCGAACCAAAATTCCAACAACTTTCTTCTCCAATCTTCGACACTCGATTGTCAGATCAACTTTGATTTAAGGTATGTTCTTCTACTGGTCAATGAATACTAATCCACCATTCCGATCATCGAATTGTCACTTGGAGCTCGTTACTGGACTTTTTTTTAAAACAAAAACCTTAACAATTCAATGCCTTAAATAAAAACTTTCAAATATTTCAATGACTTAAATAAAAATTTTTGAATAATTCAGTGATCATTTTATAACTGTTTGAAGTTGAGTGACTAAAACGTAAACTTACTAATAGTGAGCAAAATTTTCGAAATGTACTGAATTAAAAATGATGTGACATTATTTTAAAATACAACATGATATGTTCGCCGGATCCATTGCAACTTAAACCAGTCGAGCTGTTACTTTTAATCTATAAATAAGATAAAAAATAAATTAAGTTAAATGTATCCGTTTGAGTTTTTTAAATTATAATGAATCAAATAAAAACATCAAAGTGTCACGTAAGGATGAAGTCATAAAATTACCTTAGGAGATTATAGACAGATTAAAGTATAATTTTATTATTATACTAACATGCGATTCATAAAAAAAGGACTAAATGATAAATCTACCATTTTAAAAGACACCCTTAGTCTTCGTCCTTGGTTCCACGCATTTTAAATTAATGTCACGTTATTAAATTAAATTTATCTCATAAAATTTTATATATTTTTAAAATGCTAAAATTTATTTGAAATTTGCTTCCAATCAAAGTAATAAATCAAGTGTCCAAAATTGAAGCCATAGTGGAAAAAGCAAGTTTATATTAGAAATCAATGATTTTATAGATATACTTTCAGAGCTCGAAGAAAACAAGAACAAACTTGTTAGGCAGCAAAATTTTACAACTAGGAGCTTCCTCCATGCTAAGTGTTAGCAAAGGAATATAGGTTGAATGAAAATACACCGCCACCGCCACTATCACCGTTATTTTTAACCTCACCGGAAGTAAACACACCGCCCACCAAACTAAGCTTAAGTATTGTTACAACACTAAAATTATACAAAGTGTTAGGATTGGTCAACATATGAGGTGTGAAAAGTCGTAAAAATGAGAGTAGTTTACACTATAAAAAGAGCGGAGAATTGTTCAATTGTGGCTTAAGAGAACTTTAGGGTGGAGTTTTGATGGAGTGAAGACTATTGATGGAGTGAAGACTATGTATCCTCCTTCTCCTTTTATCGTAATATTGAGGAAGTATTTATAGAGAGATGAATCTTGGGCATGAGTCTTAACCGTTGAGTTTCCTATTCAATGTGTATTATAACATGGTGGTGGATGTCAATCCAAGATATTATTGGAGTTAACCTGAAAGGATTGGACAGGGCACTTATTGGATGTGATAGATGGATATATGACATTAAAAATCTTATCGCACATGTATGTGTATGAAAATCACGTATTTAGAACATAAATGTGTGTTTAAAAATAAGAAGCAGATGGTAGTTTATACAAAGGAGTAGCAATGTGTCCTGAGGCTACTTAGATGGAAGTTTGATTTGATACTCCTAGCAATAATGGTGATGCTTTGTCTTCGGATAAAACATTTTAGGATGGTAGACCTCATATATTTTTAGTGGAGATGTGAAGTCTTCACAATTCGTTGAACTAGGGTTCGTAGGTTAGTTCAAGATCTATCGATTGGTAAGTCAAGTATGCATGGTCCGCTGGGATATTAGTTTCGATGGAAGACACGTGCCCGACTCTGGTGAGGTCTACCATTTAGAGTATAATAATTACCCCTTAAGTGAGGGAAGATTATAAAAAAGCATACAATAACTATTGAAAAGTATGATATGAATCTAATTAATAATAATACATGCAATATATACGATATTAAAATAAAAAATTGATTAAATTGTGAGTAAAACGAAATTTAAACACAAAAAAAAATATTAGATTTAGAATACTGAATGAAAACCATCGTTTATAATTGTTTTGTCATCAATCTTAAATTAGTATCGTGTTCATTTATGACACTAACTCAATCAAAATTATTTATATATGTAAATATATAAAATTTTAGAGCACATATATAAGTACTAAAGTTTCAAATAAAAACTATATATTATTTAGTTAAAATATATCTTTTGTGTAGTATGTGAGCCTAATGAGTGCCACATGGTGCTTGGGCGAAGCCACGGAGGCAAGTTCTCCTAGCATAGCCATGATAAGATTGTGTGTGTCATCATGTCTTCACGGTGGATAAATGTTTTTCCAAAGGGAACTAACGCGAGGGTACATAAAGTATAAAAGGAAATTAACGATACATTTGTAGTCACTAGGGTTTGTTCTATTTTGATTATTTTAAATATTTTTTTAATTTAATTATTTTATTTATTAAATAAAATAATTATCTGAATTGGTCATTGTCATTAATTTTCTATTTTGAATGAGAATAGTTAAGGACAATTATTATGGTGTTAATATCTTTCTCAATTGTGCATAATTTTAATTAGTATAAAAATAAATTTAGCTCTCAATGTTTACATATTTTATTAATTTGATCTTAATTCTAAAAAATTAGCAAATTTAGCCTAAGCATTTACACATTTACAAAAACATGGCAAGCTAAATTTGTTAAACCGTGACGAAATTAATAGAATGTATAAATTATGAGAGCTAAATTCGTTATTATACTAATCAAATTTATGTAAAATTGACGAAAAACATTAATATTGTGATTAATTGTCTTTAATTACTTTTGAAATTATCAAGGATCAAATTGTTCGATGTTTTTTAGATGAACCAATTTGCTCAATGTTAAAATTAAGAGGAACTAAAGAGATCTTTTTACCTATATAGTTATAGATATATATCTATCATCACTATAGAAGTGTTTATGACTTAAGTCGGATTTGGTTCGAATCAGATCTATGTGCAAAAACTCGCTCGTATTATCATTTTATAATAATAACTAATAACATTGTTTTGTTTAATGTTCTTAACTTTCCATAAAATAAAATATTTAAAATATATTTAATGTTGACACTAAAAAATCAATTATTACCAAAATTACCCAAAAAAATCTACAATGCTTTACTTTACATTCTTCCCCACAAATTAATTAATACTTGATTTTTTTTTATTTTGTTTTGTTTTCTTTAATAAAAAAGGAATGAGCCGTGGAAAAAATTGACCCATCCAAATATCCGGATACTAAAAATCCCCGGATTTAAGTTGACCCGTTTTAAAAATTCCAAAGAAATGATCCCGGAATCAAAATCCCATCAAAATTTTCATCTTCACCACCAATGTTAAGCATCGATGATCCCAAAAAATCACTTGAAAAATCATCAAATCCAGGGAAAATCCCATAATCCCAAACACCATTACCCGAACCCATCGTCAATAAATTCATAACCGACGCGTCGAATTGTACCGTCGCGTCCGAAACTGACGGCGACGGTGACTCCATTTGGAACGCAGAATCAGTTTGCTCCGAATGGATCGTCGAAGGCTCCAAGTTCGCGAACCTGGCGTCCGAAACTGACGGCGACGGTGACTCCATTTGGAACGCAGAAACAGTTTGCTCCGAATGGATCATCGAAGGCTCAGAGTTCGCGAACCTCGCTGCGGCGGCTTGGATTTCATGGTGAGATAAAGACGTACCGCCGGCTATCTCGGGTGGGTTATCAGGGAAATTGAATTTAGCAGAACGGCCGCGTAAGCAAAAAAGAGCGGCGTCGAATGCACGCGCCGCTTTCTCGGCGGTGTCATAAGAACCTAACCAAATCCTTTCTCTACTGTTTGGTAGCCTGATTTCAGATACCCATTTCCCCCATTTTCGCTTACGTACACCTTTGAACCTTGAATCGCTCCTTTCGACCGCAGATTTCTCGCTAAGGTGTTTCACCATTGCTGTTTGCTAAGCTTTTTTTTCTGGGTTTTTTAAAGTAATAATGATTTTAAGGTTTTTGATTTTGATTCACTATGAAAATGAATCGATAAATTGGATTTTTTATTTTTTGTCTTTGAGGTCTTAAGTTTGTATGATAATGGAATTTGCGGCTTTGCTTTTATATTACTATGAAACGACGAGTGGGAGTGTCTTCAGTCAAAGAAATACAGGCGTGTTGAGTTTTCGCTTCTAGAAACTGTACCCTTAAGCCAGAAGGGATAATCTAATATTTAGTCCTTGAATTTGGTAACTTTTTCAATTTAATCCTAGTCCGCCTTAGATTTCTTTGCATTGACATGTCATTCTCCCATAATGTCACATTTATCACCTGTTTTTTCTTTCTAAAAATTAAAAACTTTTAAAATATAAAATTTTATACCTTAATAAAAAAAATTAAAGTGATGATGTCATCACCCATAAAAACATTAAAAAGAGGGATGAGGATAAAGGGCCCTCAAAAATTGTAGATTTAATATTATAAAATTGCACTTTTAACCCTAATTTGTGGACTATGGATAAAAAAAAAGAAATTCATGAACTAAATTAAAAAAAATCAAATTTAAAGATTAAACGTTGTTCTACCCTTTAGTTAAATGATAAAGAACTAAGTTTCGGTTTCGAATTTTGTAAATTAAAAATTTTTTGACATCCAATTAAAAGTTAAATTCTTAATATGATTATCGAATATCAGACCATCTTAAAGAAAATATTAGACACGTGGCCTATGTTTAAAGACCTTGCTTTATTACATTCTTTTTACGCGGGGTGTTCGAGTGGAATATTCCACCACGTGGGCCTTTTATATGACTCGTGCTTTAATTCTCTCACCAACTCGTTTTTTGTTTTTAATTTTTATTATTATTATTATTAAGTTTATTAATTTTGTATTATTGTTTTAATAATACCGAGAACAAATTTTGCTGCCTCGCATCACATCACAATTCTATAGTAATATCATCCTCATTAGGAAAATAAAAAAATGAATTAAAATATAAATTAATAAAGAAAAAATAAAATTGATTTAAGTGTATATATATATTATGGTTACCGTGTTTTATAATAATTAATTCCAAGTTATAATTATTTAGATGTATTATTTATAATTACAATTATAACTGTAATCTCAAAAAAAAGAATTTACATAAATTAATAGAAAAATACATTATGTTTAATATATGATTGCATTAGAATATAATACAATAAATTTAATAATATTAAAAATATTTTTATAAGTAAATATTTTTCATTATTTCTAACTGAAAATTATTAAATATAAATTTTAAACATAAATAAATAAATAAATAAATAAATAGATTAATTAATTGATGATAAAATTATCATGTATGGATATTTGGTAGTGAGCAAGTTTTGACCTAAAAGAATAACAGGTCAATTATTGGACCATAATTTTAAATTTAAAAAGTAAAACATTTTAAATTTTAAATTTTAAACCTTTTAATTACTTTGACTAAATTTAAAGTTTTGTCAAAATATAATAGCTGGTGGCAAAATATATATATGATGTAAAATATTTTCAAATAAAATATATTATTAAAATTTTTAAAGAGTTCTTTTGATAAGATGATGAGACGTTATAATTTAGTAAAACGAAATGTCGTGAAAAGATAGCGGAGAGAAAGATCAAAATAGACTCTTGAAAATAAGCGTGGTGGTAGGTGGTGTCAATGGGCGCAATAAGAGGATGAAAATATGAGAGCTAAGGTGATTGTTGTGACTGTAGAAGGAAAGTTACAAAGAGAATTTTAGAGTGTAAAGTTTGCCAAAAGAACAAAAATCCCAAATGAGATGTTCAAACCTCTATTTATAAGTCTAGAAAAAAAAAAGTTAAAAGGGAAACGATTATAATGAAAAAATGGGCATGAACGTGCTAAAATGGCGGGTAGTATGATTGAAAGAGGTTACTTGAACGTGAAAAAATAGAAGGTAAATTATATAGATAATGCATATAATGGCAATTACGTGAATGTTATATCTGCTTAAGAGATTAAGTGAAAATTCAATGAAAAAATAGGAAAGCATTTGTATTCCGAAAATTTATTATAAGAGGGGGGCGGGGCCCTACCAGTCCCCTTTGGCTCCAGCACTACTCTTAAGGGATATCCCAAAAGTGGAACAACTCAACATGTAAGGTTGTTTCTAAAGGAAGTTGTTCTGCTGTTTCATATTTGTTGGCTTATTCTCTTTAATATTTAACATAGGCTTCTTTTCATTAAATGTTGGTTCTTAACTGAGTTCCTCATCATCTGATTATGAATTTGTATCATTTCATGTACTCTTCGAAATATGGATTATCCCAAATCCACCTATGAATGAAGTTATGAAATATGTAACATGCTAAAAAAATAGTATTTAAATAATATATTTTTAGGTTATAATTTTATAAAATACACATAAATTATTTTTATAGTATAAATTTTAGGAATTATAATATAATAATTCTTTGGCCATAACCATCCAAAATACTCATACATGTACATGCTATAGTATAAAATTTATAACATGTATAAAAATATTTAAAAAATAATTGAATTTTGGTTTAATTATCTGCGTAATTATTTCAATTCTCATCCTCCTTATTAAGGGCTAGTTTACCATTGAGGTTGAAAAATATTTTTGAAAAAATTGTGAAAAAGTGTTTTAAAAGTTTGACCTTGTTTACCATTATTGTCAAAAATACTTTTGAGAAAACAAAATACCTATTTTGACCATGATGTTGTAAAGTAGAAAATATATATTTAAATGATATTTAAGTTCATTAATATTATAATATATGGAATATATAAACTTAAATTATAATAAAAGTATTAAAATAAGTTATAATTAATTACAATTAAAATTATAATTAACTCAAATGTAATCATCATTTTCACATGTTATTAGCACGATACTAAATTATTATTATTTTGGTATTAACAAATATTCAACTTAAATTATTGTACAAATATAATAAAATAATTCATGGTAATTCATAGTTAATATTGTGGTATACAAAATACAAAATTTAATTACATTTTAAAATTAATATAAATTATTTGTAAAATTTAATTTAAATATATACATCATATTGTATAATTAAATTAAATAAATTATTAATGAAAAATAAAATGGAATCAGATTTAGTCAAACTTATAAAATAATTGTCAAAATTCTATGAATATGGATGGAAGTTGAAGAGTTAATTGGATAGTCCGACCCATTTGCAATTCATTTTTCTATCTAATCGCCCACCAGCGACTCCCTTCTTCATCTCACGTGCATGTATATAGATAACGTCATGCATGATTGACAGGTGAATTGGAGGGACAAAAATCGTTTAAAATATTTATTCCAACATTAATTGAGTCGAGCGTTGATATGGATTGAAAATAAGGTCGAATAATGTTTTAATGTTTTTTTATTAATTTTTTTAATAATTTAATTAATCGAATTGTTTTGATCAATCGAATGAGTTAGATCGACAAATTGATAGTCTAATCAGCTCGATTAGTGATCTAGTTATGAAAAGCTTGTATATAAGAGAAGCTGATTGTTTCAGTTAAATCCCTTTTTCCTATTAATCGTATTTGAATCTATGTGGTCATATCTCGTGTAAATAAAATAGCGAATAAGTTATATTATAAATTCTTTTTTTTTTGGACGTTAATGGGTTGATATTGTTAGGCCTGGCTCAACTCAAGGTAAGAAAAAAAATAAAGTAGCACAGCAACATAAAAAACAAAGAACAGAACACAAAAGGACACAGCTGGCAGCAACAAACAATAAATGAAACTTGGGAAAAGAAACAGAACAGAGAAAAACATCTTGAACCAGACGCCACATCTTCTCGATCACCAACATATTAGCATTTGAAACGTCCTCTAACATCAGAGATTGAAGCCATTTGAAGTGTCGGACTAAAGCCTTGCACAAGGCCTTTGATCAGTGCTTGGAGATTCAAACGAACCTTCTCCAAGAACAAAGCCAAACAAAACACCTTTGTAATACCCCTTACCCGTATTCGACGCCGGAATAGGGTACGAGGCATTACCGGAATTACAAATTTATTTAGTTTTTTTACATTTTATTTCATTTAGCATTTATATTTGAAACCAATCAAAATCAAACATATTGTCCCTTAAACATATTTATTTTTCCTCGTCATGTCTTACATAAATTTATTACTCGTCTCAACATACTTAATTATCTTGTATTAACATATTAAAGATAATCACATATTTACATGTCATGATAAATATCATTCACTTGCCGTTTCTTTATAAACATAAAACAGTTAATTCATCATATCAATATTTCACGTACCATCAACTTATATTTCTTTATATCACATAATTAAGTTACACGAACTTACCTGGCTAAATTTGCAAAAATATCAAGATTCAGGGGCACTTTAGAAATTTTTTATTTTCATCGATTTTTCAATCGATCTTAATCTAAATTAATAATTTCATTCAATTTTTGAAATTTTAAATAATAAAATAACCCATTTCATGCAAATTGGTCATTTCCACATTTTTACAAAATTAATCTTAAAATTTTACTTTTACTCAATTTAGTCCCTGAGCCTAAAACATTACAAATTGGCCATGCTAACTGAATATTCATATATATTTTCCTCCTCCTCCTCTCCATTCCACATCCTTAATTTATATAACATGCTATAAGTAATATTATCGATAATTTCACTAATTACTCATATGTATATTCAAAACTGTCCATTTAAGTTATAGTTACTAAATTATTTATATCTTGAGATACAGAACTCGAAATTAAGATCCGCTAATTTTATTTGAAACTAGACTCAGATATCTTCTTACTATAATTTTACAGAATTTTGGTGTGGCCAATTAATACAGTTTATTAGTTAACTTCTCCCTGTTATACAGTCTAACGGCTCTGACCTTTATTCACTAAAAATCAATTATCTCATAGTACGATTTTCATATAATGTTTTCGATTATTTCTAATGAAAATAGACTCATTAAGGAATACAAAATATAAATTATAACTCATAATTATTTTTCTACAATTTTTAGTGAATTTCTAAAGTAAGAACAGGGATCACGAAATTATTCTAAACCAGTCTTACAAAACTTTAAATATCTCAAAATGTAGACGTCCTTTGCTTGTTATGTTTCTTTTATATGAAAATAGACTCAATAAGCTTTAATTCCATATCTCATTCAACTTCTAATTCAAATTCTACAATTTTTGGTAATTTTTCAAAGTTAGACAACTGCTGCTGTCCAAAACTGCTTTAGTGTAACATGTTGATTTCTATTTTGTCCCTAATTCCACAATTCATACAATTCAGTCCTTGCTGAATTAACCCCTCAATTGAGTTAATTTTCTCATTTAATACTTTTTTTCTATCATTTTAAACTACTTCATAACCTTTGGAATCAGAATTTTAACACTAAGCCTTAATTTTAGCTATTTCACAATTAGGTCCTAAAACCAATTTCCATCAATTTCACTTGATAAAATCATCATATAACAGAATTAAAGCTTCAAATCAATATTTATTCATCATATTCTTCCAGCACTAATCCACATCAGCTTTAAAAATTAGCCATAGAATCATAAACTAATGACATAGTAAGTTGGATCCAATTGTAAAGTCCAGAAACATAGAAATTTCAAAGATAAAGCAAGAATTAAACTTACATGAAGCTTGAGTATGAAAACTAACTTGAACTCTCTTCCATGGTTGTTTTTCAGCTGAAGAAAATGAAGAGAATGAAGAGAATTCTCTAGATATTTCAATTTGATCCCCTTTTATTTAGCTAATTTTGGAAATTTTCTAATTTTACCCCCTTTTCTTCTTTCTCTTCTCTTCTTCTTTCTTTCCTTCCCCTGCTCTCTGCTTCGTTTGGTTTTCTGTTTCTCCTCTCTCCTCTTTTTTTTTCTCCTTCAGTTTGTTTATATATATAATAACATAATATAATAATATAATAATATAATAATATACTTTATAATTAATATCTTTTATATATATACTAAAAAAATCTCAGATTTTTTTTCATATAAACAGTAAACCGCCTCAAGATTTCAAAATGGCATAATTTCCTTTTTAGTCCTTTTTATTTTCTTTAATCTATAATTAAACTTTTGCACCTTTTTCAATTTAGTCTTTTCATTTAATTACATACTCAAACGTTAAAATTTCTCAACCAAACTTTAATAATAACTAATGACACTCCATAAATATTTTTAAAAATATTTATGGCTCACTCTATGAATTCGAGGTCTCAATACCTCGTTTTTTTATTAATTTTTCTAATTAACTCTTTTAGTTCACAAAATTCACTAATTTTAAAATATTTCTAATGCCATACTTGACTCATAAATGTTAATTTATTTAAATTTTCAAACCCACTTGTCGGATTTAGGATCTCAAATCACTATTTCCGATACCACTGAAAATTTGGCTATTACAACCTTAATTACCCATATTCCACTCCAGTCGGTCATTCAACGAAAGCCTCGTCACCGAATCTGGTATACCATTAACCCACTCACCATAGAACCTATTTCGCCTCCCCTCTAGCGCCAGGTGTGAGCCACTCCGTTGACAGATCGCGGCACAAAGAGGTAAGAAATCTCATCAAATCTCAAACCCATTTGACAGATGTGCTGTGTAATCGGCCTGAGTACCGATTTATCTTGATCCTTCTTCTTTATGCTTTTGATGACTGCCAGAGAATCACCTTCCACCACTAGGCGCCGAAACTCCATCGACAATGCAAAGATTAATGCCCTTTCACACGCCTTGGCTTCCGCCACAAATGAGTCTGCCACATTCTCAATGAGATTAGTTTCTGCTCCTCTAATTTCTCCCGTAGAATCTCTGGCTATAATTGCTGTTGTTGCAATCCTGTCATTTTTTTGGAATGACGCATCAAGTTTAAGCTTAATTAAACCTTCATTCGAAGGCCTCTATAATTCCTTCGATCTAGGTCTGACATGGGAATGAATATTCCCCTGATACATATCAAGTTCTTGGACATAACCCCGAATAAAACCCAGCACCTCTTGCAAAGTAAAATTAACCCCTTCGTTGATTAATTTATTTCTTCGATACCATAGACTCCATAAGGAAATAGCAATAATGCGTCTTTGTTGTTCATCAACTGTAGAGAAAGTTCGAGCAAAACGCATCTTGCTACACAACGAATCCTAAAAAATCGGAATCTTAACCTGTAAGTGAGACCACACGCACTGCAACGTATCGCAAGACCACAGCAAATGGTTTAAGTCTTTCAGCTCTACCTTACACAATGGACAAACAGAATCCAAAGATAACATTCTTCTCGCCAGATTGCTAAAATGGGGTAGCAGATTATTAAACAGTCTCCAATTGTGTATTTTTATTTTTTCTGGGATATTCAATGACCAAAGGGCTTTGTAAAAATCTTTGTAATCATCTTCGTTAGAGATGTATGTATTTGTCTGGACAAAAGAAGTAGCTAGGACTCGATAACCACTCTTCACTGTATAAACCCCGGATCCTTCATATTTCTAAACTAGTGTGTCCTCCATTCTACTATTGGAGATCGGGATAGCGAGAATTCTATCAGCAGTGATCTCATCAACAAGGCTACTGATCAACTCCTATTCCAAGTATTAGTGTCCGCCTCCATTAGTTGATTAACAGTTGTCCATGATGACCTAATCTCATGACCTGAAATCCTGTTATTCTCTCTTCCAGGTAGCCAAGGGTCATTCCAGATGTTGACACGATCCCTTTTACCAATCCGCCATATCACACCATCCTCAATCAGCTCCCGAGCACTACAAATGCTTCGCTAGGTAAATGAATGGTAAGAACCAACATTTGCTGCTAAAATATCAGTAAACAGGAAATAACAAGCTTTTAAAACTCTGGCTAAAAGGCACTGAGGCTGAACTAAGATACGTCAAACTTGTTTTGCTAATAATGCCTCATTAAACAAAGGTAAGGTTTTAAAACCAAGACCACCATTGTACTTCGGTTTACAAAGCATATCTCAGCAACTCCAATGAATAGCCCTCAACGTTTTATTGTTAGCCCACCAAAACTTGTTCATAATGTTTTCCAGCTTCTGGCATAACTTTTTTGAAAAAAGGAAGCATTGCATAGCATATAGAGGCGTTGCCTGCAAAATCGATTTAATAAAAACCTCTTTACCCCATTGATAGATAGCGGAGACTCCACCCTTCAACTCGTTTTCTAAATCTATCAATAAAATTAGCAAAAGCCCATGTTTTCCTTCGACCCACCATCATCGACAATCCTAGGTACTTCTTAGGACTTGAGGCCACCCGAACAGCCTAATAAGCTCGTAATGTCCTCATTCACCTTATCGCTCACATTGGTTCCGAAAAAAATTAAGGATTTGTCATAATTCACCCTCTGTCGTGCGCACAGCTTATACTCTCGAATGACATCGCGAACCGTTCTGGCCCCCTCTTGTGTAGCATCTCCAAAAAGAATGCAATCATCTGCAAAGAACAAATGGTTAATAGAAAATCTTTTCTTACCAATAGGTGCACCTCCTATAGAACCTCTCTGCTTGGCATCTTCCAGAAGATTAGAAAAACCCTCAGCACAAATCAGGAACAGATAAGGGTTGAGAGGATCTCCTTGTCTCAGTCCTTTTGTTGGTGAAAACTAATCACTACTCATACCGTTAAGGCAAACGGAATAGGACACTGAACATACACATCTCATGATTAACACAATCCAATCATTATGGAACCCCAAAGTCTTCATAATTCTTGCTAAAAATCTTATTCCATACGGTCATATGCCTTACTCATGTCTAACTTAATAGCAAAATTCCCTTTCTTTCCACTCTTCTTTATCTTCAGAGAATGAAGGATCTCATACGCGATCAACACGTTATCTGAAACGAGTCTCCCTAGAATAAAAGCACCTTGAGCTTCGTTAATACAGTCACCCAAAATATCACTCATACGATTGACCAAAACTTTCGCAATAATTTTGTAAACAACATTACAAAGGCTTATATAGGTCTAAACTGAGACATAAATTTGGCTTATCAACCTTTGGGATTAACACAATGCGTGTTTTTATTAATATCACCAACTTCTATCTGACCATTCAGAATAGCAAGACAGTAGCTAGAAATCTCCGAGCCAACTATATGCCAATATCGTTGGAAGAAAATTGCAGAGAACCCGTCAACCCCGGGAGCTTTCAAAGGCGACATCAATTTTACCGCTTGACAAATATCCTCCTCCATAAACTGCTTGAGTAAGGACTCATTCATACTTGCAGTAACCCTTTTTCCACAAGGCCAAGGAGATGCTCATCCAATCCCATCTTAGACGCTGTGAAGAGCTTTTCAAAATAACGCGAAGCAACTTTAACCATCTTCCCAGGCGTTGTATGCCGAACACCAACCTCGTCTTCCAATTCAGAAATTCTATCACGAAACTGACGTTGGCCAGCCATCTTGTGAAAAAAACTCGTGCTTCGATCCTCATTCTTTAGCCAATTAACACGGGCTCTTTGCTCCCAATATAACTTTTCCTTATCAGCCTCCAAATTGAGCCCCATTTGAACCTCCGCAATCTCTGTTAAATTATCATTCGAAATATCTTGATTGTAAAGACAATTCAATCTTTCTTCTAAGTAAACCCGATTTCTCTTCTCTTCTCTGCTACTGGTTTTGCTCCAATTTAGCAATTTATGACCCATATTCTCTAACTTGTTTGGTAGGCTCCCAGAGGTATCTTCCCACCATTTTCTAATCAAACCCTCGAAAGAACTTTCTAAACACCATTCGGCCTCAAAACGAAACCTCCTTTCATTGCTCCGTTGTACATTTCGTATCCCTCCCATGGTATCTAAAAGAATAGGACAGTGATTAGAAAAGGAGTGATTCAAATGCTCAACCTGATAACTTGGAAAAAGCTCCATCCAATTAAGCGTAGCAACTCCACGGTCCAATCATTCTCTTATATTTGTAGCCATGACTCTACCTCTTTCCCATGTGAACCATCGACCTATGAAGCCGAGATCGTTAAGATTGCTGTAACAACCCAATTATGACCCTAATCGAAATAGTGGTTTCGAGACCACAAATCCGGGATAGAAAAAAATATTTTTAATTATTATTTTAATATCTATGTTATGTGGTTAAGCATGTGTTAAAATATCGTTGATTAATTTGCATGTTTGGGTGATTAATTTAGGAGAAAGGACTAAATTAAGTAAGTATGAAAAATAGCCATTGTGAAATTAAGTGGCCAGATTGAATGGTTTTCTTTTTACATGAGGTTTAAGTTGCAATTTAGCCTTTAATTCCATACTAGTGGACGGCATTGACTATGGGTTATGATTAAACTATATTTTATATATTATTATTATGAGATAGTGGGATGATACCTAATAAACTATTATTATTAAAAATAAAAAATAAAAACATGTTTCTTTTTCCCATTTTCTTCATCATCTTCACGAAAACGAAGAGAAAGGAGGAGAAACTTAAGCTTTCATATTTTCGGTCATTGCATGTCTTAATAAGGTGAGTATTTGAGCTTGGTTTTAGTAAATTCTTACATTTTTGAGTTGGTTTTATTGAATACTATCAAAACCATGTTAAAATTTTTGAGATTGAAGCATGTTTTAGATTCACCATGGATGAGTATTTTTGTTTTGTTGTGCTTGATGAAAGAATGCTTAGTATATGTTTAAAAACAATATATTTTGAGTAGGAAATTTAGATGGAATGGAGAACAGTGGTTTAAATTGTGTAAATAAATAGTGGAGGGATTATAATGCTAAATAATTAGTTGTATGGATTTGGGTTGAATGTGAAGGTAAATTATAGAAAGAAGGATTTGGGTTGAATGTGCATATTTATGTTTGTTCATATTTATAATATGTGAATATATATGTTATGTTTAAGAGGAGATTTGATAATAAACACTGTGTGTGCGATTATTTACACCGAGCACTATGTGTGCGAAATCGGTTGTATGGCACTGTGCGTGCGGAAATGTTAAGTAACGGCTCTATGTGAGCGATACGTTACGGGAAGTTGGCACTAAGTGTGCGGAGTTACGGATTCATCCAAATATTGACTAATGAATGGAGATATTTAGAAATTATACTGATGAAAATGATGCATGATATCTTGGACATTTCGGTATTAACGAGGTAAGTTACTCCTACTTCATGAAATTATAGGATGAGACGTATATATTAATTAAGGAATTTATTCAAATTGAATATGTGGTATAATAATATGCGGTTTTGAGGCATATGAAAATAGGTAAGGTTTGCATATTAATTGGTTATATATGTATACTGTTATGAGTTCTTTTACGATTGAATTGATTCATTTAAAGTTTGGTTATTGAAATGTTGTTCATAAAAACCATTGCTTATCACTTACTAAGCTAAGTAAGCTTACCGTTGTTTTCATTTGACTATTTATAGGTTTTGAACTCGTACTCGGGAATTCTTGTCGAAGTCAAGCACATTATCAACTACTTTGGTACCCTTTTATAAGTTGAACTTTTGGAACTATGGCATGTATAGGCTAGAAATATTATGTTGGTTTTGAAATGGTATATATTTGTATAAGCCATGCGAAAACGGCTTGTTCATCTTGTTAATCTTGGAATTTATATTTTGGCTTGATGATTTTGTTTGGTTGTGGTTTTGGTTGATTTGGTTTTAGTATATATATAAGTATGGTTAATATATGTAGTTTAAATGAAATGGAGTAAAGATGTTATAAAATAGTTAACTATATTTTGCAATGAAACAGTTTTGATTAGCAGCAGTGACGTGATTTTGAAAAATCACCAAAAATAGGAGAAATGGAATTATAAAGTGAATAAGATATATAATTAAATATTATTGTGTCTATTTATATATGAAAGAAACATAGTAGGCAAAGGAAATTTATATTATGAGATATTTAAATTTTAGTAAGACTGGTTCTGAATGACTTCGTGATTCACTGTTCTGTCTTGGAAAAATTATTAAAAATTGTACAAAAATAATAATGGACCATAGTTTATATGCTTAGAATCCTTAATGAGTCTATTTTTTATTGGAATAAACAAGAGCATTATTTGAATTCTGTACAATGAGATAATTGAGTTTTTGTAAGGATAGGTCAGAACCATCAAACAGTGAAACAGAGTAAACTTTAATGATTAAACTGTACTAATTGGCCAAATGAAAAATTCTGGAAAAATTATAGTAAGAAGATATATGAGTCTAGTTTCAAAGAAAATTTACGGATTTAAATTTCGAGTTTTTTTAGCTTGAGTTATAGTCAATTTAGTCAACATGACGCAGATGGACAGTTTCAATTTTTATGCCCCGAATTAGTAGTTAAGTCTAGTAATGCCTCATGCTCGAATCCGGCAACGGGCTCGGGTAAGGGGTGTTACAATTGCATTCCTCTAAAACCGTACGAAAAGCCATCATCTGACGTTCTGACCGAAGACGTCCACCTCTCTTCTCAAAAGAATTTGCGATCTCATTAAAATCTCCTAAAACAACCCAAGGGGTATTGTGGTCAAAGCTTAATTGTCTAAGAAGATTCCAAGACATGCTCCTGCCCCGTTCATCCGGATTTTCATAGAACCCCGTTAGTCGCCATATTGCACCACAATCATTGTCTTGGACCTCAACATCAACATGAAAGGAAGAGAAGCTTTTAAGGCTGACCAACGAGTTCCCTTTCCAACCCAAAGACAAACCACCTCTAGAACCCATCGTCCCAATATCAATGCCATTTTCAAAACCACATTTCAATCTGACCAATTCCATTTTCTTAGCACTTAATTTTGTCTCAATGAGAAACAAAATTCGGGGATTAATGGCTCGCAGCTTATTTCTGAGCCTTTTGACAGTCCGTGGTCTCCCTAAACCACGAACGTTCCAGCTTAGGATTTTCGTTGCTCCCGGCTCCTCTGATCACCAAAGCTAGCCGATAAAATCAAAGAGCCGATTCCAACCTTTGAAACCAGTGAGACAGATGAACCTTCCACAATCCTCTAACGTTTCTTGCCATCCAATATTTCATCTGGGTCATTTTCATCTTCTAAGCCCAAATCCATAGGCGCAGTTGCTATCCCCACATTACTCAAATCCTCTTTGCTTCGATTGCTCCCATAAATTTGCCCATTAACGGTATATTGGTGATTGAATCCCAATGGGATTAAACTAGGATTTGAAATCTTATTCTCCCGATTTCCTCCTATTTTTTTCCTGGTATCTTCCCCCTCATTTAATGCAATACTGTGATTGATTTTTTTTCAAATTTTCATCTGTACACATTGTGTCGTCAGCTTCTTGCAACCACCTGCTAACCACCGTGCGCCTACGTCTCGGTTCCGCTCGCAATGATATATCCCAGCCGAAAACAATTTTTGAAGGCTCAATTCTTTGTCGATACAGGCAATAACTTTCGCCATGACCCAATCTACCACATATGAAGCAAAATAAGCTAAGCTTTTCATACTTAAATCGAGCATAAACTGTCATCGTTGTCCCAATCTGAATCTTCTTTCTACGTTTCAAAGGGACGGATATGTCTAGACATATACGAATGCGCATAAAATTCTTAACTCCCGAAGACAGAATAGAAGTATCATAGTCAATAAATTTTCCACAAAAATTGCCGAATTGTTTAGCCACACACTCAGTCATCAAACCTAGGGGTAATTCATGGACTTGTACCCAAAACTCAGTGTGATTTAACGGCAGTGTTAATGTATTTCCTCCAATTGAGATTCTTTGAATTATAAGTAAATGATTATTAAAAAATCACGGTGTGCCAACAAGAACCCTTTGTAAATTAACCTCATGAAAAAATTAAAAAAGGTACATTTTCTCCCCTAGATCTATTATACAAATACCTCCAATTGAGTGTCAGAGATCTATCATAGTATTCCGTAGTGAAGGAAAATGGACAACACACTATCTGTTAAATTCTTAAGCATCAATAAAAAAAAAGTATCACTTCATTTATTTTTTTAGGACAAAAATCTCTTTCGTGATGCTTTTCCTTACAATTTTTTCACCATCATAATTTTTAATGAAATATTGACTAAAATTTAATACCAAAAATTTTGTATTATTCGTCACGAAAATTATGTGCATCGAATTTGGACCCAAATTTTATTTTCTTCGTAAAATTCTTCCATTGTTGTTCAACCCAATTTTCTGTTGGGTAATAATTTGCCAACCTTGCATCCATAGGTGTAGCTTCCATGTTAGATTGCATTTTAAGACCGTGGGTATTGAATGTTAATAATAAATATTTCGTTGAAATTACGATGGTGAAATAAATGGAAGGAAAGACATCACCAAACAGAAAATTCAAATAGTGGAAAGTCGAAATCAGAGACAAAAGTAAAAAATAAAATAAAATAAAATTTAGGAGTCAAAATTAAATTATAATTTTATAACAATAAAAATGTAATTTTATCATTTTAATATTCTATATCTTTATAATTTTTAAAAGATTAAATTAGACTTTCATCATTTTTAGGAGGAGTAAAGTGTAATTTTACCTTTACTAATTTAAACTTTTTAAAAATTTAAAGCGTCTAAATGAAATATTTTTCATTTTAGGGGGCCGATTCTCCTACCAGCCTCCCTAGCTTCGCCCCTGACTAAAACCTATTCGAATGATGTTGCTTGTAATACTTTTTGCGAGGCAGATTTAAATATTTTTTCTTTCTTTTTAAAATTTTAATTAATTATTTTTAAATAATTTTTTAAAATTAAATAAAATTAGAGAGTATATTATTAAATATGTACAGGTGCATAATAATATTTGTATGTCTTTAAAAATTGGTGATAATGTGACACTATTTTATTAGCTCCTAAAAATAGAATTAGACCGTAAAATAGACATGAATGATACCTAAAAATAGAGGATCTTCATAACAAACGTTTAATTGATCAATTTTTCGATTTGGTTAATTTTTTTAATTGATTGTTTTTATACTTTAATCAATGGTTAATATTTAGTCACATGCACTTGGTCACTTGTAATTAATTGATACCTAAATTTTTTTGACCTAATTGGTACGTAAATTTAGAATTCATCACATGCTTTGGTACCTATATTGTAATTTTATTAGCGTAGCATCCTCAAAATTTCTATATCAGTAGTATTACTACCTACCCAAGTGTCAAAACTAAGGCTCTATTTGTTTCACTGAAAATGACTTTCTGAAAATGATTTCTAGAAAATGATTTACTTTTATGGAAAAACTAATATTTTCTGGTGTTTGGATGAATCTGTGAAAAATATTTTCTATTGTTTGGTAGATTTCTTAAAAATATTTCATAAAAGTTGTTTTCAATTAAACAAACTTGACAAAAAAATTTAACGATGTCAACAATTGGATTTAATTTTCAAATTTGAAAAGTAAAAAGACTAAATTCTTGAAAATAAAAGTACAAAGACTAAATTACAAGTCTCAGAAAGAGTACATAGACCTATGACATATTTTAACTTTTATACTACAAAATATTTATTATTAATATATTTATAATTGTAATAAATATTTAATATTAAAATATTAATATTGAATATTTTCAATAATATGTGAATAATATTATTTAAAATTATTGTTTTTAAAATTTATTATTAAAATAAAATTAAAATATTAAATAATTTATTAAAATAATAAATTATATTTATTATAATAATAATTTACTATATGACTAAATATAAATAATTAAATATGTATGTTTAATAATATTAAAATGTAATATTTTAAATATTTTTAAAATAAAAATAAAAATTTTATCACTATAATAATATTAAGCTTGATTTAAGTTAATTTTATATAAAAATAAAATTATCTATAGATATGCTCTTTTCCGAAAAATCACTTACGCTTTTCAAAAGGGTAAGTCATTTTACAGGAAAAATGATTTATTTTACCTTGACCTGTAAGTCATTTTCCTTTGACCAAACTATTTTCTATGAAACAAACACAAGAAAATGCATAAAACATTTTCCGTAAAATATTTTATATGTAAACAAACGGACCATAAGTAAATAATCATGGGGTGTGGTGTGGTGATTTCTCCCTCATCTATTATTCATGAGATTAGGGTTTAATCTTTACCTATAAGAATAGAGTATATTTTATGACTAAATGTATACCTTTTTAAAAAATACCCATAATGAGAAGATTAATCACTATTATCGGTGAATAAGTGGCAAGAAAGCCGAGTCTCAGTAAGCTAAGTTTAAAGCTCCGTGGGTTGAACTTTCTTTGGGTTGTGCTCTACTCTATTATTGGGCTATAGCTTTTTCTATACGTTGGCATAACAAGCCTTATGTAATTAAATTTACGATAAATTGCATTTAAGGTCATTAAACTATTAGTAAACTTATAGTTTAGTTATTTAACTTTAAAAAGTTACAAAATGGTCATTAAACTATTCAAGAATTTTCATTTAAGTCATTGAACTATTTAAAAGTTTTTAAAGTCATTAGGCTATCAAGTTTTTAAATTCATTGAACTAGAGAGCTTCAAGCGATGATTCAACGATTGATACGGTGATTCAATACCCATTAACGAGTAGAAAAATATACTTTAGATCTAAGTTGACCTGACAGTTGGTGTTGGATTCGATACCCACTTATCACCATTGTATCGGCCACAATAATCACAAGTACCAGGCTTACACATATTATGACCGTTGGCCCAAGCAATACCCTTTCCTAAACCAATTAAATCTACCACAATTGGATTATTTCCCAATGGGGCTTTGAAGGTTGTCTTAAAAAAGAAAACCCATTTTAAAACTATATTTTAGTAAAAGGATTTAATTATAAATTTTTATAAAGTTAGGGACTAAAATTAAATTAAACCATTTATAAGATACAGAAAAAGTTTACCTTATACCAAGTGAAATTCCTATCAACAGGAATAGAATCTGATGCCCATTTCAAAGTTGAATTACAATCCATCTCAAAAAACTTGTTTGCAATTCCATCCATTCCAATTTTTTGACTCCATTTATTTGAGTTTAAGCTTTTATATAAGGAACACTGCCTGTTGTTGGCCATTGAGAGCCTATATTTTTAAATAAATATAACAATTTTATATTTTATTAAGTGAATTCCATATATTAAATAAATATAAATTTATTTATTTATTTATATTACCAATGTAAACTTTACCACTATTGTTAAACCTGAAGCTAACAGGTACTTTCACCATGGGATGATCTTTTCCAAGCTCAAAACTAGCAAAAATAAATAAATAAATAGTTTAAAATGGTTAATTTATGGTTTTGATCCTTGTACTGTTTGACATTTAAAAAAATACATTGTCAATAACCACAAATAATCAATGGCATCATTTGCCATATTTTCAATCAAGAGTTTTATGAATTGAAAAAATGTAAAGAAATAGTTTTAAAATGGTTAATTTATGGGTTTGGTCCTTGAACTAGTTCGATTAAAATCTTGGTGTAAAAGGACCGAAGCAATAATTTGACTTTTTTTAAAAGAATCTTAAAGTCTTTTTTTTTTTTTTTGTACCTTGTCATTAACCACAAATAATCAATGGCATCATTTGCCATATCATTTTTTTTATCAACAATTTTATTGATTGAAAAAATAATGTAAAGAAATAGTTTAGAAATGGTTAAGGACTGAAACCATAATTTGACCTTTTAAAAATATTTAAAAAATTTTACCTTGCCATTAACCAAAAATAATCACTGTCATCATCTGCCATTCTTTTTATGAACAAATTTTTTTGAAGGCTATCAACAATTCTATTAATTGAAAAAGATGTAAAGAAATAGTTTTAAAACGATTATATTATGGTTTTGGTCCTTGTACTATTACAACTAAAATGTTGTAGTACAAGGACCAAAACAATAATTTGACACTTCAAAAAAAAGAATTTACCTTGTCATTAACCACAAATAATCACTAACATCATTTGCCATATCTTTTTTATCAACAATTTTATTTATTGAAAAATCTCCTTTGCCTTGAACCACAGTTGATTCAATGGAATCAGGCCTCCTTCCCATTTCATACAAGTTGGTTCATCCTCAGCTTTATTGCGTTTTTTTTTACACTGAAATTTGAGCAGAAACCTAAAAAAATAATTTATAATATAATTTTAAAAACCCCATAATTTTAATTAAGTTAACTTGTACTAAAATTATCAACACCATACTCTAACAAAAACAAAATAATGTGTTCAAAGAATGTAATTACCAAAACACCATTGCCAAGATTTGTATTCATTATTTCACCATGAGTAATGGTGTATTCCATGGCATGTAAAAGATCATGAAGCTTCTTCAAATGTCCCCATTTTGGTTGATTCAAATTTCCTAACAAAATTGAAACCCCAAAATTAATTTCATAAAATATATTTATATATAAGATTAATTTTATTAGGTTTTTTAATTATTAAACCAACTTAACAGATAATAATCTACAAAAATTAAAGCTCAAGAATTGACATACTAAATCGATTTTGGATCAGTTGGTTCAGTCGGTTAACCGACTTTGAAAAAAAATTAAATTAAGTTGGTTTTTTCGGTCGGTTTGGTTTGAAAAAAAATTGATAACCAACTAAAATAATCGCCCAAACCGAACCTATAATTGAAAAATCACCCAAATCAAAACTGACTAAATCGATTGAATTGGTTTAATCAATTTTCTTGATTTTAACCGAAAATTACTTCACCCTAAATCACATTTAATATGTATACTTGTGCTTCGCTTCTCGGATAATGAATTGATCCGAAATGATTTCCATCAATAATTAGTGATTTTGAATCATAAGTGACATTGATAGCTATAGAAAGAAATATTAAAGAATTTAAAATAATAAAAATGAAATAATTAAAGAATAATAAAAAACTTGAATATGAAGATTATGAAGTAAAGTGTTGAATTTATAGTGCCAAAATATTAAATCTATAGAGATTTTTAGTTATGAAAGATTATAGAAAATCAAAATTTGAGATTGCAATTTCCTTTTTTTTTATTATATATAACACTTTTAATTAGGTCTAATTTTGATTTTAGTCCCTTTCATATGTTAAAATTTGGAAATTTAATCTTTCTATTTTTATAACGTTATCAGTAAGTCCAAATTTATAATACAGTTAGTTATTGCAATCAAAATGTTGATGTGCAATTTTCACAGTTAAAGGGTACTTGAAAATTCAAGTATCTGTATTCAACCAATAATATATATTATCACTTTAATGATAACAATTAATCATATTTTTAATTTAAAATTACGTTATTTTAATTAAAACCAAAATTAAACTTTTAAAATTAGGGTAAAATTTTCATCATTCTTCAATAATGAACTTATCACAATCAATTTATTGCCAAATAAAACCCATTGAAATTTTATGATATAATTAATTAATTTTAACTCGAACTAATTAATTAAACTCGACTAAAATTAATTAGTTCATGCATAATTTCGAATGAGAGAGACTCGAACTTGAACACTTAAGACTTCATAATCTCTATTTGAATAAAGTTATAATTACGATATATATTTTTATTAGAGACTTTTAAAACTTTATTAGTATTGGTAGCATGGTAACCTTGAGAACCACTATCAGTTCTTTTACCAAAATAATTTTTATTATAATTATTATTATAAAATTAATTAAGAATTAAGAAATATCACCAAAAAAAATGTGGGTTCACTTTCAAGCTGTGAAATAGTAGGCCCCACATCCCAATATTTTTTAAATTTTTTCCATAATAATAATCTATAAAAAATTTAAAATTTAAATATATATATATATATATAGGTGTCAACATCCCTGACCCTCTATAATTTAATTTTCCCTAGACCAAATGACTCGGAACTCGGGAGTCGTTGTCACTGGACTCAGGGTGGACTCGTCAGACGAGTTAACTCACTTCACGTGGCGTTATTGAGGAGGAACCCATAACAGGTCGACACGTGCTATGAGACTCGCTCGTTTGGGACCCGCCTTGCCCTTTCTTTTAATCATGGTCTTGGTTTTTAGTTCTACTTTAATGACATCAGTACCCCTACTTAATATTCTTAATTATATTACTACCCTCATTATTAATAAAGTTTACCCGAAAAAATAAATAATTCTTGGAATATATGGTTTCTGGTCCAAACAATTCTGATAATAGGGGTAATTCAGTAATTTAACAGGGAAACAAGCACTTTTGTAATGGGTCCCAGATAATAACCCTTTACTGCCCAAAAAACAGTGGGCCCTAAAATTCAATGGGCTCGATGAAGGGAAAAAAGAACTTGGTGGTTTTCAGCAATTATTGCAAGGCACCATCTCCCGTGGATTTACGCCACGTAACCAAACGTCAACGGTCATGATGGACAAGGAATCTTTAGTGTGTTGTAAGTGGTTTGGCCCCAAGTGTGGGGTCCATCACCCTTAAGATCAGGTCTAAATCATTACACTAAAGACACTATAATATTGGGCCCACTTTAAAATGACCTTTATAGATAAAAATCATTTTCTGGTAATTTTTTATTTCGGAAAAAATTTTTTTATAAAAAATATTATATAAACATTTTAAATTATGTAGGTACCATATAATATTTTATTATTTAATAATTTTTATATTGTTGAGTTTGTCACACTTGACTTGTGATATTAAACTTAATTAAAATATTATTGAAGTATTATTGCTATAATATTTTAATAAAAATTAAAATTATATATCAATCTTGATTTGATTCAATTTTTAAAAATTATTAATAATATTATCGAATTAGCAACATTTTACATATAAAATATATGTATATATGAATGATAATACAAATTTCATATATATAATTGTACTAAATAATAATTTATGTATCAAATTGTATTTTAAGAAAATTTTCATGTATAAATTTGAAATTATCACAATTTTTAGCATTAATCAGTATTTTATTATAAATGTTTCTAAAACAATTGTTTTATTATCTACATTTAAAGATTAATTAATATTTATAAAAATAATACTATATCTAAACCCTAAATCTTAATCCCTAAAACCATAAACCCGATTATATTAACTAATCTTACATATTGTGTAAAGCTTGGATTAGTAAAATGTTAATACCTCTATTAATATCAATTAATCATACCCTTAAGCATGCATTATTTTGTAAATAACATGATTATCTAAAAACCAAAAATTATCAAATTGACATGTTGATTAGGCTACCATCATATAACGTCGCATATGAATAGCAAAAAATAAACATGTTAGACAAATTCAATAAAAACTATTAAGAGTTTTAAATTTTAGGGACTAAATATTAAATTTTATAAAATATAAATGCTAACAATTGTAACAATTAAAAAATTTAAAATAGATAATATAACCGATTTATCGGATTGAGTGATAACAAGCTTAGTACCTTTAAAGTTATGTTTTAATCTCGTCAATAAAACGATAACAACATTGAAAGAGCTATGCTCCGGTTAAGAGGTTTAATTCGACTCGATTACAAATTTAATCAAAATCCAATGTAATTATGATCGCAGATTATATAAAATAAATAAAAATTATTATTTTTATAATAAGCCAAAATAGCAATTATGAACCATGTAGGTCCAAACTAAACCATGGGCTGTTTGCAAAAACCATATAGAACTCTCTATCTATTATTGTTTATAGAACCCAACTCTCAAATTATTTCTCCACCTCCTCTAACAAAAATATTGATTTCCATCTCCCAAATTTCAATTTCTTTTTCTTCTGATTTTCCATGTTAGAGAGGAGAGGTCGACCCATGATCGGAAACTTATCTGAATTACTAGTTCCGACACACAAATCCGGGTTATCGGATCATTCAAGGAGCCCCAAAAGTCCACTAGACTTATTCAAGACCCCATCATCATCGTCATCAAGAAGAGGGTCGATGAAGAGATGCTATGATGTTTTTGGTGATGGAGTAGGGCTTGGAATCATTGCTTCAATGGAGAAATCCACTGTTGATCATCATCCTTCTTGTAAGCTACAACACACCATTTGTAGATTCAAAGGAAGATTTCAAGAAAATTCAGAAGAGGATTACACTTTTGTTACAAGACATGGAGAATCATCTACAAAAGTTTATTTTAATGGAGGTGAAGAAGAACAGAGACTTGTTGGGAAAATTAAGGAAATTACATCTTTAAAACCCAGATTTGTGCAAGATTTCAATTACCTAACATCAGATTTCCTCAGTTCTTGTCATCTTTGTAAGAAAAAATTGCATGGCAAAGACATTTACATGTATAGGTAAGTTTTTTTTTAAACTAAAAAATATAAACAGGGTGTTCTTTTTTAATTTTCATTTTTTTATCTTATTACTTAACTAATTTCAAATTTTTAATACTTTTTTTTTTGCAGAGGGGAAAAGGCTTTTTGTAGTGCAGAGTGTAGATCAAGTCAAATAATGATGGATGAGAGGAAAGAACAATGTAAATCAAAAGCTTCAAAATCTGGGAAAAATCAAAGCTTGGGTTATGATAAAACAGAGCAAATTTTCTCTACTGGGATTCTTGCAATTTAGTCCTTTTTTACTTTTTTGCTCTGTAAATAAATATTTATAGAAAAATACTATACAATTTTATGAGGGCTAATACTTGAATTTTCCCCCAATCTTTAAAAAAAAAAAAAAAAAAAAGAGGAAATTTTGGTCGGATTGGAAGAGTTAGGGCGTATATGCCGTAATGAGAATTATGAAATTTGATAAGAAATGAATTTGCTCTTATTTGTTCTTCTTTTTTATGCTTTTTTTTTTCCTTTTACGAAAAAGATTCTATGATTTGTTAGCAAGTTTGTGAATAATTTGAATTTTTATTTATTATTAAAATTAAATTATTAAATAAATTAAATATGAATCTAAATTGTGAGTGTTTATTTTTTCTTAAAAATAGTCTGATATAAATTATGGTTATACTAAAATAAAAAATTAAGCAGTGATCTTTTAAAACAAATGTATGAAATTATAAATTAATATAATAATAATTATATTTCAATACTCAAAATTTAATGAATAATTTTTATCCTTTGAAGCAATTTTCTTTAAATAAAAGTCAAATAAATAAATAAATATATTTTTATTTCATTTTATTTTATTTATATACATAATATAATAAGTGCCAAAAAAATTAATATATCAACTAAATTCTTTAAAAAAAGCAACAAATCAACGGCTGTCATATCCAACGGTCTCAAATATCATATCAAAAACCAAAACAAAACTATTCATAAAATTACAAGCAGAAAACCAGAAAACTTCAAAAATCTATCTTAAGCCAAAGCAAAAGAAAACCAAAAATGGAAAACATTAGAAACTAGCAATGGCAATGGCAATAGAAGAACCCTACATTCAATTCTCCAAACACTTATTCTTCCCCATGAAGAAAATATCCCATCATTTTTACTTACTGGTAATACATAAGCTGCTGCTGGGATGTCGCAACGTTTTGGTATCCGCCATTGTACATCGCCTGACTAGCTTCACCACCATTCATTCCCATGGCTGCCTGTGCCTTAACGGCATACTGACCTTGTGGATGCATCATGTTCATTACTTGAGCACCACCACCCATATGTGCAGCTGTTGGTGGAGGAAGAGGACCAGAGCTTGTTCCCAGTGCAGTTGGTTTGCTACCCCATGAGCACTGCCAACATTAAAAACATACAGGTCATGCCATTGCCACCATAACATAATATTTGCAAATTGCAACATGGGCTAAAAGTGGTAAAAGTACCATGGAGGCCCCTGTACTAAGAGTCAAATTACAAATAAGTCCTTATACGTTAAATCAAAGAGCAAATTAATTAAAAATTTCATTCATTCCTTCTGTTAAAAACTGATCCTTGTACATCAGTATGAGTTACTATCTAGTTATTCCGTCAATGATGCCAGTTTTTAACAATACAAATTGATAAAATTTTTAACAAAAAGGACCACTTTGTTCTTTGATTTAACGTGCAAGGACTAATTTTCCCTTTGTTAGTAGCGGGGACAAAATGCAACCATTCTCCTAATACAAGGGCCTCCATAGTACTTTTACAGCTAAAAGTCAAAACATTAGATGAGTTGGCATTTCTCAACTATAAATACCTTGATTGGTTTACTACAAAGAATTCGAGCATTTCCCATCTGAATGGCGAGAGCAGCTTCATTGTGTGAACTGTACCTCACAAAACCGAAACCTTTGTCTCGTTGGACACGGACATCTTCGATAGTTCCTGCTCCGAGGGCATGGAAATGACTGTGGAGATCAGCTGATGTAACCTGAAAATTGTTTTATCTATCAGAACCACCACCAAAGCTGGCAAGAAATTGATGTGCAAGGGAAATTCGATATTGCTAGTAAAATATAATTAGGAAGCGCATTTCATCTTAGGGTTTGCATGTCATAACAGAAAGAGCTACAGTTTACAGAAAATTTGTCTTCATTAAGTTAGGCAGGGGCAAATTGACCATGGCACATGAACCTTTAATTGATTAGTACGGCTAGTAGCATTAACCTTGTTATCTTACAAGTTTCGATTAAGGGAGGAACCAAAATACTTGCCTCTGGAGCGAGGTTGCCCACATAAACAGTGGTATACATAGGATTGTTCTCCGGAGAATCGTCATTAGATTTTTCGTGACCTTCTTCTGCAAGAATATAATACCATGATCGAGAGCTTAACCAGAATTGAAAAGTAGTAAATACCCTTCTCGAAGTAATCATAAAACATGTAGGCTCAAAAACGAGAAGGAGCATGCTAGGTTTATATATCAACTATACATACTGGCAATGATGCCTCCAACAAAGACAGTAAAACCAAAAAGGTCGATACCAAAGTAAATTTTCTTTGAATTATAGTTGTAATGTGTTCAAGATTCTGGGAAAAAAAACTTAAGTTAGAGGGTAATCTTACCAGAAGGTCCATTTGAGTCTACGATACTTTTGGCATTATCATCATTGGAAGTAGCACCTTTTGCAGCCCAGTTACATCGGATCTGTCTACTTCCGAGCCACTTTCCTGTAATTAGCCCAAAATAAAATTACCAGAAACTTAATATTTATCAGAATGCAAACAACCGTATCTATAAAAGCAATGATTTGATTACCATTTAAGTCATTTATTGCACTTTGGGCATCCTGAAAAGGAAAAGAAGAGTGATAACTGATCATTTATGGATAATGAAAGAGACGAGAAAGAAAGATAACCAAAGTGACCCAAGTACCTGCTGGTTCCTAAAAGAAACAAAACCAAAACCTCTTGAGCGCCCGGTTTTTTGATCCCACATGACCCTTGCATCCCTGCAACCACAAAAAAAGAAACATAAATATTCGTCCTTCATTCAATTGGTTCGAGGATGATTACCCCAAAAGCATCATTAAACACGTATTGCCAGCAATTTAAGGTCGATAAATACAATCTTAGGGTAAAAAGAATAGTATCAGTACTCACGAACAACTGGAATACACAGAAAAGCATGCAAACAATGTAGCATCTGTAACTTCGGGGCTGAGATCACCGACAAAAATGTTGTGATGAGCTGAATGCCGAAATAGAAATAGCATTAGCCGTTGATGAAATACGCAAGTATATAATATACATAAGTAGAATTCAAAGAAACATTTATTAACTCGACGTGTCCTCCCTCTGACTGCTAGCATATGCCCAATTAACTTTAATAGGTTGCCCAAATCTGCAAAATAGACCATGCATTAATATATATATATATATAGGACGAGGGAAAAATGTTGGTGCAACAAGGGTTTCTAACTTCATATCATTACTTACAGATGCCTTCCGTTAAGAGTCACAATAGCAAGTGCAGCTGATCTGCGATCAAAGTAGTGCACGAAACCATAGGATGACTGCTTTAAAAGAAAACACAAACCCACTATTACGCACAAAACCAAGAACCCGAATGCAGAAACCGGCCAAACGATGGCATTAAAAGGATTACCTTATCCTTTTTAATAAGTTTGCAACCTTCAATAGGACCAGTACTCAAGAAAACTTCTTGTAGAAGCGGTTCTGATACCTGTGGATGAATATTTCCAACGTACCTGCAATTCAAAATCCGATAAGGCAAACGTAACAATGCCGTTGTTGTTTACTACATACACAATGCAAAAAAGCTTTGACTAAACGGTACTATAATAAATATAACTCAAAAAGGGAGGGACTAAAAGTGAAAACTTTATGCAACACTCACACACTGCGGCAAGTAGCTGAATCAAAGTTAGGAGGAAGATTTCCACTCAAGATAGGCTCTATCTGCAAAAATTAAAAAAAATAAAAATAAAATAAAAATTTCCTAAATTGGACATGGGCACTCCTCACATTAGATCATATTTTTACAAAATTTAAGACCTAAAGAAGACAATGCTATTGATACAAAAAAAAAATCTATTTTTAATCCGAAAATTCAATTTTTTTTTTGTATACTGACTAAAGTATATCAATCCAATTTTCTAGTTTGTTCTGCTAATTTGAACAAAAAAAAATTTCCCATTTGAGAAAATTAAACATACGAAGAAACCCAGTTCGATTAAGGAATAAACAATCTTCATAATGGAAAATAAAATAAAATAAAAACAAATCAAATATAAAGATTAAGCAAAAGAAAAAAAGAACCTGAGGACCAGCGAAGAGACTGGGATGATGGTATAAAGCTTGTTCCATCATAGCTTGCTGTTGGGGATTTAGCCCTTGTTGCTGCATCTTTTTTTTTCTTGCCGGAAAAAGAAGGGGGTCTAGGGTTCGGGACTCGACGATGATGAAGACGAAAAATTGGGATTTTTTTTTTTTAAAGGAAAAGAAAAATGAAAAAAAAAAGGGAAACAGGAAAAGAAGGGCGAGATTGTGAGTTAAAAAAGATGAACCGAAAAAAAATATAGTAGAGAAAACAAAACTGAAGCGAAAAAATCCATTGATTTATAATATTATTATGATTACCCTTTGTTTTTGGCTTTTGGTTTAATTTCTCTTCGTGTCTAAAGTATTTGCATATTTAAAATTTAGTCCTTTTATAATGATATTATCAAATGAACTTCAATTATTAAATTAAAATAGTAGAGGGACTCAATTTATAGATTTAAAAATAGAGAAATTAAGTTTAAAATATACAAAGAGTATAGGGATTGAAAACATAATTAGACAGCTTCTTTTCTTATGTATATCTATATTAGTTTGATTGAGTTTTGAAAAATTAAAAAAATATATTTTAAAAAATTCATTATAAGAGTATTTATCTCTTGTAATAATTTTATAATTGGGTCATGTAATCTTGTAAATTCCTTTTAGATTATTTCAGTCATTTTACGATTTCATCATTCAAGCATAGGCGAATCGGGGCTGGTCTTGACCCCCATAGTTTTTAAAAATTTTAGTTGTCTCTTTAATTTTTTTTTGAAAATTTTAATTAGATCCTCCAAAATTTTGAGAAGTACTATTAAAAATTTTCAATTAGAGTCTTCAATTCTTTTTTACAATTTCATAAAACCTCAAAAATATTTGAAAATTTTAATTAGACCTAAAATTTTTAAAAGTTCTTGCTAAAACCCTCTAAGTTCTTAAAATTTTTAATTAGATCCTCAAAACTTAATGCGGAAATTCAGACACTGCATTCAAGTTTATCAGACACATTTTCAAGTCGAACCATCTTGGTTTATATCATTTCTAACTTGCCATAGCAATAAACCCAGTGGTCCATTCTGCTTTCATTCATTTTGCTCCGAAAATTCCGAGTTCGGACCCCCGGTTTAGTCACAAAAATGCAGGGTAAACAACATACCATGAATACGAATTTCAGCAAGATGATGAAAAATGTATAAAACTACTTTAAAATCTTCCCCTCTCCATGAATCAAACAAGTAATAGCGAGCCGAGAAAGGGAACAAAGAAAAATAAACAAGCCCCATTTCTCCGAGACATACAGTTCTAAGCCTTTGAGATTTTGATCCTACAAAAGAATGGCTAACAGCTGGTGAAACGACGTCTTCTCATATGTCATAATCTATATCGGTTATGTTCTGGGCCGTGGAGCGTTTCACAAGTTGTCCTTCTTCATTATATCTATCAAGGTTTTCACATGGAGCTGGGAAGATAGTACCGATTACGCGGCCTTGAATGAAGGCACACTGGAATATGTGTTTCTTCTTGTACGTTAACCCCACGGACATATCCCTAAACGTCACATTTCTGATAGGAATATCTTCACTACCATGTATACGAACGGGAACACGGACTCCTTGACCATGTATCCCCGTGAAGCTTATGTCTTTAACTATAGGGAGGGCTTTTGGGTCGAAATCATCATCAGGGTGCTCGTTATAATCTGTCTTGATAACAATTCCGACTCGGACATTATCAAATGTTATGTTTCGGTATGTTATATGTCTAACATATCCACCTCTTCCAGTGGCAGTCTTGATTCGAACTGCACGTCTGGAACTCCAGACAAGGAGGTTTTCAATGGTGACATCAGATACCCCACCGGACATCTCACTGCCGATTGAAATGCCAGCACTGTCGTATAGTTCAGCCAAGACAGAATTGAGTTTGTAAGATTATAACAGACACGATACGTAAAAGCACAGGAAGGAAACATGAACTGGAAGATCTAGATTAATATGTAATGCATGCATGAATTTGTTAAGCTGGCACTGTCACATGGTTCATGAATACAAGGTTCATAAAGTTCGAGAAACTTCACCTGACCATAGAGCGTACGATGAGGTTTCGAATAAGAATGTTTCTCGAAGGTCGAGCATAAGCTATGCCATACTGATCCCATCCACTCTTTATCGCAATTGCATCATCTCCGACACTTATGTAACAATCCTCAATTACTACATCCTCACACGAATCTGTTCATAACATGGAAAAGAAATGTGTTGGAATTTAGCTACTGTAAGTTCTCATAGAGAAAAATCGAACCCGTTTTGTTCCTACTTACCAGGATCGATTCCATCAGTATTTGGGGCTTCACGTACAGGAGCCAGGATGGTAACGTTCCTGACTGTTACATTCTTGCAGTCATACGGATGAAAAGTCCAAAAGGGAGAATCACGTAACGTTATATTAGCAATTACGATGTCACTAGACCACATAATTTGCATGAGTGGACCTCTTGTGTGGTTGAGTAGCTTTTGCCGAAACTTTATCCACCATGATTGACCCTGTCCATTTATGGTACCATTATCCCCTGTTGAATTGTCGAAACAAGTAAAACATAAGACTCGGTCAGCAATGAAAAACCATAGCAGAAGAAAGTTCTTGATGTTCGATTATCAGAATCACGCGTGCACAAGAAACTCACCTGATTTCTAAGACCTTAAGAGTCAAAAGGTTAAGCTAATCAAATCTACATCACACGTACTATTAGAGCGGACTTTGGTAAGGGACAAAAAAAAAAAAAAAGGTTTATTCGCCACTCAGATTAAGGTTCTTAACGGACCAATAAATCTTACTTTAATAGAATGATTCCGGTAACATAGATTCTACCAGAAGTTCAGTGTAAATCTTTTACCAAATACCACACCAAGTAGTAAGTTTGAAATTATAGAATGCTGTGTTCAACAAGGTCATATATACCAATTGAAAAGGGTCTATTTTACAAGCCTTATCCACGCTTTAACACAAATTACTAGAGGAGAAAACATTAGAGGAATGACTTCAAAACAGAAACTAGAGCTTACACGTATCGGGCGAAGAAACTAACCAGTTATAACGACATCTTTGAGGTTTTGACCATGGATTAAACTTCCATACCGAGGTCCATGATGCTCTCTTCCATACCCGTATGAAGGCAACGGAGGCATTAATGGCCATTGCTTCTCATCCTGTATAACATATATAAATGAAAACACATCCAAAATTAGCAATTGATATTGTAATTCTCATACGACAGCCACGAGATGAAGCCACCGGTTTCCAGAGTCTTAATCGAAATGGTCACATAAATAACTTCAAACAATGACAAATTACCAAATGACTAAAACATAAACTAACATCATAATCATCATACTAGCACAATGTGGAAGTTTAGGAATTGGTAAAATGATTATGAATTCCCTTGATTATATGATCATCATACATGTTTATACTAATTTATAAGACCCCTCCATCACCATTCACAGCCTATAACAACTAAAAATGTCAAATTATTAGCTTGAAAATTCAATCATTGGCTTGTTTTAGTGAGATTCACATTCAAGTGGTAGCATTCTCTCACATAAATGACATCATGGGGTCAAGTCTAACCGCAAGTAAACTCTTTAGTTTCACATGGTTTCACCTGTTAGTACAAGACACTCAACTCTGTCAACCTGATGGGATTCTCGGTAGAGTTAGGAGACAGAACCTTGACCGTGGACATGGTTCACCTGTTAGTATAAAACACTCAACTCTGTCAACCTAATATGAGTCTCGGTAAAGTAGGGAAACAAAACCTTGACAGGAGACATGGTTTCACTTGTTACTACAAGAAACTCAACTCTATCAACCTAATAAGAGTCTCGGTAGAGTTAGGAGATAAAACTTCGACCAGGAACATGGTTTCACCTGTTACCACATCACAATTCTGTCAACCTACAATAGTCTGAGTAGAGTCAGGAGACAAAACCTCAACCTAGGACACGGTTTCACCTGTTACTACAAGACACACAACTCTGTCAACCTAATAGGAGTCTTGATAGAGGGAGACAAAAGCTCAACAGGGACACAGTTTCACTTGTTACTGCAAAACACTCAACTTTGTCCACCTAACAGGAGTCTCTGTAGAGCCGGGGGACAAAACCTTGATCAGGGATATAGTTTCACCTGTTACTACATGACACACAACTCTGTCATCCTATCAGGAGTCTCGGTAGAGTCGGGAGACAAAGCCTAGACAGGGACATGGTTTCACCTGTTACTACAAGACACTCGACTCTATCAACCTGACAGTATTCTCAGCAGAATCGGGAGACAAAACTCCACCAAGGATATAGATTCAACTGTTACTACAAGACACTCAACTCTAGCATCCTGACAGGATTCTCGACAGAGGCGGGAGACAAAACCTCGACCGAAGACATAGATTCACGTGTTACTACAAGACGCTCAACTGTGTCACCCTATCGGAGTCTAGGCAGAGTCGAAACAAAACCCCGACCAGAGACAATACTAGATTTGTAACCCTCAACAATACTTATCAGTTAATGAATTCAACAAAAGATCGAATCAAAGGGTGAATAAAAACACCAACCTGGATTCCAAGAATCTCAGCATCCTCAGCTAAGAACAGAGTCATATGACTAGTGAGATTAAACGGCGCCGTAAGCCACTTCCCAGGCGGCACATTGAGTTGCCCACCACCGCCTCTCTTCCCAAGCTTTGAGATCGCCAATACAGCCCTTTCAAACGCCGCCGTATTCAACGTCTTACCATCCCCAACACCGCCGAAATCAGTCAAATTAAACGCAAAAGGCCGCATCTTTGGCATAGGCCGACTCAACCCGGTTTTTACCGAAATCGAAATCCCCGCCCCAATAATTTTCCGCTGCCATATAAAAACCGAACCGAAAGCAACGATCCATAAGAGAATAAAGAGAGTTCGATATGAAGAAAGGAACGCCGCAACTAATCTCTTAAACTGAAACCGCCCCACCGGCAACGTCTCCACCATTTTCGGGGTTTTTTATGGGCTCAAGAAGCGGATTTGGATTTGGAACATGGAAAAGAAGGATATTTTTGTATGATTTGAGCTTAAAACGCAAATGGTGTATGTTTTTTTGAGTGAATTGTTAATAATTATCATTCTTGCTGGTGAATTTCGTTGTTGAATTTCGTTAATAATATATTAAATTACTATTTAGAAAAGATAAGAGGGGACCTATGAAAAGGCCTTTGTACCCCAAAGGAAAAGCTATCTACGTAAGGATTTGTTTCACTTTACCATTAACATGTTCGCTTAAAAGATTAAATTTTTCTTCATGGATTGAAAAAGGGGTGACAAAAAATGGTGAATTACTGCATAAAATGTTGGTTTTTGGTTTTGGGATTGTTCAACCAATTGAAGAACTGAAATTTGAGGTCTTTTTTAAGGCAATCAGAAGCAAATGTAAATAATTTTATTTAGTTGGTGAATAGTTTATAGTTAAAGATTTATAATTTGTCCAGTTAATGAAGGGAATTTTAAAAAATTTTAAATCGGGTGAATTTTTTAAATATATTTATAAAAAATTCAAACCATAAAAATTGATCAATTACTTTTTGAAATAGTAAAATCGAGTTTTTATAAACTGTGTTGTGTTAAGCACAAGTTTCACTAAATGTGCTATTTTTTAAAAAAAATTATCCACTGAATTTTTGTTAAATTAAAAAAAACCCGAAAACATAAATCTTGAGCCAAAAAGCAAAAACAAGATTTAACCGTTTAAATTAGAGAATTCAATCATTTATAAGATTTTTAAAAATTAACTAATAATAATTTAAAAAGTGAAATATTAAAATAAAAATTGTTATATATAGGAAAAAAACCAATAATGAAAATGAACTAAGACACAAAAAAATTGTTAAAAAACAAAAATTTAAAATATAAATTTAAGAAATTTTATTTTTCCCACTCCAACTAATTTCTATTTAATAATAATTTTATTTTTATTTTTACCAAAGCTTAATTTAGCATTATTTCTAAAAAAGTACTTTTTACCCACAAAGTGAAATTGCTAAACTGGATTATTTAATAATAATATTTTTATCTAAAAAGTGAATTTTATCTGTATGTTTATTAGAAACAATGCTAAATTGAGATTGGATTTAATAGGCTCATTGTCCTTACCGAAAACCATTAACCAAAGCAGGGGCGTAGCTAGGGGGCTGGCATGACCCCGGCCCCCCTAAAAAGTAAAATTATAATTTAGATTTTTAAAATTTTTTAAAAATTTTAAATTAGTAAAGGTAAAATTATATTTTGGCTCCCTAAAATTACAAAAATTTGATTTAATCCTTTACAAATTATAAAGATATAAACTATAAAAAATTAAAATTTCATTCGGCCTCCCTAAAAATTATCCCAGGCGCCCGAACCAAAGGGTAAATTACACCATTATTTACTAATCTACAGAAAAATTTTCATTTTGGCCACTTAACTAATAAAAGTTACAATTCAGTCACTGAACTATCTGAAAGTTTTCATTTAAGTTATTGAACTATTCAAAAGCTTTTATTTAAGTCACTGGGATGCTAAGTTTTTTTTTTTTAAAGTTCTGCAATGAACTCCAAATGACAATTCAGCAATTGGTATGGTGGATTAGTACTCACCGATGAATAAAAGAACATATCTTAGATTCAATTTGATCTGATGGTCAACGTTGGAGATCAAAGAAAAAAATTGTTTAAATTTTGATTCACAGATTTGTGGCATCCAAAGTTGTTTCATGAAAAAAAACTAAATTATATAAGAGAAGGGGTAAGAGAGCTTTCGATTTGTGCAAATAATATAAATAGAGAAAGCCAAATAGTATTAATTTTAACAATTTAATAACTTAAATAAAAACTTTTAAATAATTTAATGACCAAAATAAAATCTTACCCGAATGCTATAATTTATCGTTAACCAAAACAAAGTCACACAAACTTCCTATCTTTTTACACGTGTAAATCTATCATTGGCTGTCTTGATCCCTTTTGTTCCACCTCTGACAATCTATCATCATATTTTCCTAACCAGATAAAGCAGCTCACTACTCATCTCTGTAATAAACGCTTTTGCCAAAAAAAAAAAAAAAACCTCCATTGAATATGGCTTTATCCATGGCTTCCACTTCATTTTCAAGCTTCTCAATAATCAGGTAAACTCGAATCTTAATCCTTTTCAAGGTGTTAATGAATACCGACTTATTTTTCTAATAATTAACTGGGTTTTTAAATAGGATTCAACCCGAAAAATTATTTTCGAGAAAAGTTACGACATTGTTACGAGGGGAAACTCGTACAAAAGCAACGAAAGGTGGAGTATCGAGTGTTTGTGAGCCACTGCCTCCTGATAGACCTTTGTGGTTCCCTGGTAGCACACCTCCTGAATGGCTTGATGGCAGGTCATACTTATATATATATATATATATATTTGTTTCATCTCATTGTTCATATAGTAATTTCAATTCTAAATTATGATTTTTTTTCATTGTTGTAGCCTTCCTGGAGATTTTGGTTTCGATCCACTTGGATTAGGTAAGCATTTTGCTTTGTTGATCTGAACTTCCGGTTTTCTTGATTTATAATTGGGAAGTTTGTTTGAGTTAAATCGGGATGGTCGGTTAGATTTATTGAACTCGAAATTGAGTAGCGTATCGATCTAGAGAAAGGTATTGACTCGGTTAATTTTGGGAATTAAACAAACCGGTTGAACAGGGCAAAAAATGCAGTTGAATCGAATTTTTAATTTTTTTATTTATAATTTTTAATGATTTATTTAATTAAACTGGCTTTACTGGTTGGATTAGTTAGATTGATGAATCGGTGGCCTAACACCATTAATCTGGTTCTAAAAACCTTAATAATTAGTAAAAGGTTAGAAATTTCGGGGACTTTTTTATATTATAGTATTTTAATAATTTTTTGAATTTTTAGTTATATTTATTTAAATTAGTTGGACTGGTTGAATTGATAAACTATGGTTTTAAAAACATTGGGGCAACACTAGGGCCTAAAATGGGAAATTTTCCCTTTTAAGCCTTTCAAAATTTATAAATTTTAAATAAATATAATGTAAAATTGCACATTCAACCCAAGAATAATAAATTTATGATTTACCAGATGCACTAAAATGGTATATATTTCAAAGTGCTTAGAATATAATCTCATGGTGAAAACTGCTTTATGTCTAACAAAAATGATTACCAGGTTCCGATCCAGAAACCCTAAAATGGTTCGCACAAGCCGAACTAATGCACGCAAGGTGGGCAATGCTGGCCGTGGCCGGAATCCTCATACCCGAACTACTCGAATCCTTGGGCTTCATCGACAACTTCTCATGGTACGACGCCGGCTCTAAACAATACTTCACCGACCCCACGACCTTGTTCGTGGTTCAAATGGCATTGATGGGATGGGTCGAAGGCCGAAGGTGGGCTGACATAATTAAGCCTGGGAGTGTCGACATTGAACCCAACCTTCCCAACAAGAAGAAACCCACTCCCGACGTTGGGTACCCTGGTGGGTTATGGTTTGATCCTTTGATGTGGGGAAGAGGGTCACCGGAACCGGTGATGGTGTTGAGGACTAAAGAGATAAAAAATGGCCGCCTTGCTATGTTGGCGTTTGTTGGATTTTGCTTCCAAGCTATTTATACCGGCGAAGGTCCGATTGAGAACTTGATGGCTCATATTGCTGACCCTGGTCACTGCAACGTTTTCTCGGTATTGCTCTTCTACATAACCTATTCAGTTGAGTTAAACTCTAATGCAGTATATATACATGTATATATATATATATATATACACAAATTTAATTTGCATTCATTCAAATTAGTTGAGCGGTGTAGGAACGATATATGACATTACATGTTTTTGTTTGCAGGCTTTTACAACACATTGATGTTCAAGTGGTTTTGCAGGGACTCGATCCAAAACTTTGGTAAAAATTGTTCGGTCAAATTGTAGTTTTGGTCCTTGTATTATATTTAATTTTTGTATTTTAATTTAATATAATTTAATATTTTACTATTATTAATGGTATTATACGTAAGCACTGACACAATTAACATAAAAATATTAAATGATGTTAATGATTGGATTAAAATATAATATTAATAAAAGTAAAAGGATTAAATTGTATGAAATTAAAGTAGTGAGACAACCATAATTTAAACCTTTTGTTTTATTAATTGTACTCTTTTATCATGTGCATACCATTTGAACATACTATGAACCAAAGAAACATGCCAAAATTTGATTCCTTTTACTCCTATCATTCAAAATTTTAAATTTTTTATTGATATTGTTAATATTTTTTATGAGACGAGAATCAATTATATCGAGAGTCGGGGTGAATTTAGAATTTTTTGGGAGAGGTCGAATTAAATTATAAAAGTTTTGAGAGATCACAATAATAATTTTATCATTTTAAAGGGACTAAATAGAAATATTTTCATTATAGAAGTCAAGGTGTAATTTCACAATATATAAACTTTTAATTTCATCATTTATAAAGGGACTAAAAAGTAATTTTATTAAGAATTGCAACTAAAGATGCAATTGAAATTGAAAAGAAAAATAGACTAAAAATTAGTTATATAGTTCAGAAGTACCTTTTCTACGTCTACGAGACCTTATTCAAAGAGTAATCCTCCACGAATCAACAGTACAACATGTGATTTAAACTCAACTCACTCGACATATTGTAACATTGCTTCTATACTTTCATCTAGATTTACACTCCACTGAGTCTTCTTCCCTCGAAAGCTCAGTCACAAGCTGATTAAAAACAATTTATTTGCGATTACTATGTACCTATAACATGTTTCTCTAATGAACAACTCGTACATAAAAAAAAAAGACAAGTCTTAAATATACAGGCAAATACTAACAACATATTTTAACTGTACTGGCTAAAAAAAACTAATTTTTATTCATACTGTTCTATTTTCGTCGTTACGAAGCTTCGAAATAGAGATGTTTGTTTGTGACAATCCCATCCGAAATAGAAGTTAATTTCATGGTTTAATTTTGACCATAGTGTGTATACTTTTCAAACTTTTAAAATTAATCCTTTTAATTTAATTTTAAAAACCAGTCATCTACTTGTTTTGTGCAAGAATAATAATATAATTGATAATACTATTAATAATTTTTTGTAAAATTTAAATATGTCACTTCTTAATATTAATTTTTATTAAAAGGTTAAAATATAATTGATAACATAGACTCGATTTTAACAAAAATTAATTAATAATGCTGCTAATGGGATTTTAATTCAAGGTACAATCACAATTATAGAAGCAATCATAAATAATACATGTCGAATCGGCTAGAAAGAAAACCATAAATAGCTAAAATCCTGAAAATTTTTGAGATGGACTAAATTTCAAAATCCAGAAAGTACAAGGATTATGGAAAGAATTAGACCTAATTTCAGTAACAGTGTATACGCCGTCACCTCTATTAATAGCTAAAAGCAGGCCACTGTTTCACCTATCATCGACCACCCTCGTCGTTGAAAACCGCCATGGAAATTCCCCTATTGTTACAATCAAACCCAACTTACGAAACTGCATCATTTCAATCCCTCCACTCAATGCCATACCAAACTGTTACTATCCCCAAATTAAGCTAATGAGTACCAAACTACCCAAACAAAAATCACTTGCAGAAAACCACACCACCAGGAGACAGCTCTCTTCAATCACAGAGGCCAAGCACAGCCATTCCCCACCAATTCAGTAATGGCCACCACCGTCCCCGTTTTTGCTTTGTTACTATCTCTTCTCATTCTCCCAACCCTCCCAACCCTTTGTTCTTCACAATCCGATGCTGATTCCCTTTCGAAGTTCAAGAAATCATTAAAAAAAGGTGATTCCAAGTTGAAAAATTGGGTTCCAGGTTCATCACCTTGTAGGAAAAAATGGATTGGTGTTATGTGTGATGGGGAAACCATAATTGGTCTTCATTTAGCGAATTTGGGTCTTTCTGGTTCGGTTGATGTTGAATCTTTGCTTAAACTTCGTAGTTTAAGGACCATTAGTTTGGTGAAGAACAAGTTTGAAGGATCGATCCCAAAGTTGAATAAACTCGGTGCTTTAAGAGCTATTTATTTATCGAACAATCAATTCACTGGTGTGATACCAAATGACTATTTTGAATCAATGGGATCGTTGAAAAAAGTATGGTTGAATCAAAACAAATTCAGTGGTAAAATCCCAGATTCGTTGATGCAATTACAGAATCTCATGGAATTACATTTAGAAGGGAACCGATTTTCCGGGAAAATCCCGTCGTTAAAATACCCAAATGTGATGAAATCACTTGATTTAAAAGGTAATAAACTCGATGGTAAAATCCCAGAAAGTTTTTCGAAATTTAATGCTTCTGTATTTGAAGGTAACAATGAACTTTGTGGGAAACCTTTAGAGAAACATTGTGATACAGCTGATTCAAGAAAAGTTCAACAAGAAAATGAAAAACAAGAAGAACCAGATTCACCACCACCATCATCATCACAATTAAATGCCACGGTGGTTATCTCCGCCGTGACACTGGTGGTGGTGGTGTTTTTCGTGGTGGTCGCCATTATTTCAACGAATCGTGAAGATGAGTTAACGAACCACCATAGTTCTAGTAGGGAACCATTAAGGCAAGGTAACAACGTACCTGAGTCAACTCGGCAAAAGCCATTGGAATCGAGTCTAAAGAGTGGTCCTGAAGGGAAAATCAAACGTGGGTCGTCACAAAAAGGGAATAAAAATGGGATGGCTGATTTGGTAGTGGTGAATGAAGAAAAGGGTAGTTTTGGGTTACAAGATTTGATGAAAGCGGCGGCGGAAGTGTTGGGGAGCGGTGGATTGGGGTCGGCTTATAAGGCGGTGATGGGGAATGGATTGACGGTGGTTGTGAAAAGGATGAGGGAGATGAATAGGTTAGGGAAAGATGGATTTGAAACTGAAATGCAAAGATTTGGGGCTCTTAAACATCCTAATGTGTTGACGCCATTAGCGTACCATTTTAGAAGAGAAGAGAAGCTTATTGTTTCACAGTACATGCCTTCTGGTAGCTTGTTATACGCTTTGCATGGTATGTGAATATCATCTTCATCTTTGATTATTTTTCATTTTCATAATTGCATCATACGTCCCAAAACTATAGCTTGGATTCTAATTTGGTCCCCATAACTATCAATATCACGTTAATCAGGTCTTTCAACATAGCTATTACTTTGGGTGTTAAATACTAACTTAGACCTAATTCGAAGAATATTTGAAACATATAGATTGAATTTTAAATATGTGTGTTTGTACCATATAGATAGCTTAGATCGGACATGTTAAAAAATAGTCTATATAGTAAATACAGGTGTTTAAAATTCGATTCACATGCGTAAGATTCAAACTGGCATTTAATGCAAGGGGATGAATCGAAAACTTTTTGTTAGGATAGTTGAGATAAAATTATTAATTTTGGGGAGTCAAAGTGAAAAAAAATTGTATTGGAAGTGTTCAATTTTGGATTATTACTTTTTTAAAGGTTCAAAATGCAATTTTGACCATGAGAATCTAAGACCGTGTGCACCCAGAAGTGTAGATAGGAGGAGGAAGTGGCATTGGTGCCCTAAAAATGATAAATTTATATTTTAGTACTTTTAAAAATTATAAATTTATATGTTAATATAACCGTAAAATTACAATTTAGCTCCCTTAAATTCATTATTCATTTCTAGTGCCTAAATAAATTTTCTAGCTTCACCCCTAGATCCACCCTTGCTTTAATGCATAAGTTAATATAATAGCAAAATTACACTTTGACCTCCTCAATTTTATTATTCATTTCTAACAACCTAAAATAATTTTCTAACTTCACCCCTAGATCCGTCCCTACTTTAATGCCTAAGTTGATAGCTAAGCTCACATTAGAACCTGATTGATACAATACTAATATTTTAAGGACTCAATCAGAATATTTCGAAATTTAAGATTAAATTCAAAATCCGACCAAATTTTAAGGACATCCGATACAATTAACTCTTTTATATTTCTACCAAAATTCAAAAACTAATGTGTTGTTTTTATTATTTGAAGGTGATCGAGGGGTGTTTCATGCAAAATTAAACTGGTCCAATCGTTTGAAAATCATAAAGGGAATAGCTCAAGGACTTGGTTACATTCAGACACAATTAAAACTCTACGAGGTCCCCCATGGTAACCTTAAAGCCAGTAATGTCCTTTTAACCGAAACCTACGAACCCATGCTAAGTGATTATGGTTTCTACTCTTTGATTGATTCCAACAAAGTCACCCAAGGGTTATTTGCTTATAAGTCCCCCGAGTATATTCAATCCCAAAAAATTTCCCCCAAATCCGACATCTATTGCCTCGGCATTGTCCTCCTCGAAATCGTCACGGGCAAGTTCCCTTCACAATACCTAAACACTGGTAACGGCGGGATCGATATTGTGCAATGGGCACAATCATCGATTTCTGAGGACCGTGTTGAAGAACTAATCGATCCTGAGATATTGTCCACTTCTTCGAATTCGATTAATCAAGTGGTGCGTATCATTCGAATTGGAGTTGCTTGTGTTGAAAGTAATCCCGATCAACGATTAGCCATGAACGAAGTTATTTGTAAGATACTAGAAGTTAATTGAATCTTCATTTGGTGTACATAAAAAAAAAAAGGATTATTGAGATTTCCGACAACAATGGACGTCGGAGATTAATCCAAGGAATTAGATATATTAGTGTTTTTAATGCGATATTCTTATTTAGCTCTATCCATGAACTCAAATTAATATATATACTATTAATAATATTTAACAATGTAAATACTTCCGATCTTTTCTCTTCAATGCTTAAATTTATATTTTTTTTTTTGTAATATTTTTCGATGTTGTCTTTACGCATTTTATATCATTCCTTTTTTGTTGTTCGTATTAGTTAGGTTGACGATTTTTATTTTTATCGACTAAAGGACTTGAGATAACGGTAGAAAAATTTGTTGAAATCAAATGATAAAAACAAATTAAAAATGTTCTAATAAAATAAAAGGCTTAATTTATGATCTGGCTCTTGAAGTATACTCATTTTTCCATTTTGATACCTAAATTTTTTTTAGCTCAATTTGGTACCTAAAGTGCAGTCGCTTCTCAATTTGATACTTAAAGTATGCCTTCATTATATTTTTTTTTTATTTTTAATGGAGGCTAAAAAAAAGATGGTGACCAATCACATAACGACACGTAGTGACTTTTTGTAAAAAATAAAATTTTCTTTTATCAAATGTATATAAACATTAAAAATATAAAGATATATATATTAAAAATAAGTTTTTTTTTTAACGTCTATTAAAGATGGACTAAAAGATATAGTGAAGACATACTTTAGACACCAAATTCGAAAGCGAGTGTACTTTAACTTTAAGTATCAAATTGAGCCAAAAAAATTTAAGTACCAAAGTGAAAAAATTAGTATACTTTAAGAGCCAAATCATGAATTAAGCTAAAATAAAATAAACCTTTCCTTAAAAGGGGAACCGATTGGAATATAGAATTGAATTGTGGTTTTAGCCCTTCTACTATGCTAAAACTTGATATTCAATCCTTATTCTATAATTTGAAATAATTTAACCCTTTTGCTTTTATAATATTATTAACAAGTCAAAATCGATAATACTATTAGCTGCAAACAGCCTATTAAGTATTAAACAGACGTGTAAATTTATCACTTTAATGTAGATAGACCAAATTACGCCAAATAAAGTAATCGGATTTCATGTCATCACTTTAACGTAGATAGACCAAATTACGCCAAATAAAGTAAAAAAAAAACCCAAATTTAAACATAATAGAAGGACTAAAACTGTAATTAGACCAGGAATATAGATGTCCTTTTAAATTAACTCCCCAACAAGCTAGGACATTCTCTAAAAGCAACCCGAAGTTTTGGGCATTCTAAAATTCATTTCAAAGCTAAAGATATCAACAGTTGTGTATTAAATAATCTTTCCTTCCATTTCATTTCTTCAACAAAGTTCAAAGTTTCCTTAATATCTGCTAATTTTCTCGACCATTCAATTAAGTCCCAATTTTTTGGGGGCGTGAATTTCATTGAAAATCGGCCAATTGTTTGTGATAATGGAACAGGTTATGTCAAGGTTAGTGTCTCTCACCAACACTGTCTTTCATGATTATGCACTTTTTGATGATTTTATTTGGGGGCTAGTTTTGGTGGTGATGATGCTCCGTGCGTGGTTTTTCCAAGCATTGTAGGTCATCTGCGAAACAGACATGTCATGTTCGGGATTGGATAGAAAGTTGTGTTCTTAGGATATGAAGCGCAAGCGAGGCAAGGGATGCTCGGATTGAGTTACCCGATCAAGCATGGGACAGTTAGAATTTGGGAAGCAATGGAGAGATTTTGGGAGCATGCATTTGATAATGAGCTTAGAGTTAACATTGATGAACATCCGGTTCTCTTAACAGCGGCTCCATTGAATCCTAGAAACAATAGAGAAAACATGGTGGAAATCATGTTCGAAACTTTCGATATCCCGGCGACATATATAACTATTCAAGCAGTCTTATCGCTCTACACCAGCAGCTGAACCACCGGTTCGAATCTTAAAACACTTGAACCTTATAAACGACAACTAATGAATGGTATCGTGATTGATGCAAGAGTTGTGATGGACTCAGGTGAAGGAGTCACCCATGTAGTCCCTATCTATGAAGGTTATGAACTCCATCATGCTATCCATCAGCTCGACCTAGCAGAAAAGGACCAAACTGCCTACCTTACTAAGATCTTGGCCCAAGGAGGTTACATTTTCACAACATTGGCAGAACAAGAAATTGTTCGGGACAGAAAAGAACAGCTTTCATACGTGGCAATGGACATCAAGAAGGAACCTGATGTATCAAGGGAAATTTCGGAGCTCGATAGGCAATACGAGTTGCCAGATGGGCAAAGTCCTAACTATCTGAGCTAGCAGGTTTACATCCCCCAAAATCCTATAAGACCCAAGCAGGGCAGGAATGGAATCAGGCGGTCTCCATGAGATTTTGGTGAGGTCGATTAGGGGTGACATGGATGTTAGAAGAGAGATGTTTAGGAATGTGGTGCTTAGCGGTGGCACCACTTTGATGCCAGTCTAGGCCAATAGGTTAGCTCATCAGCTCCCCATGGGTGAGAGTCAAGGTGATTGCATCACCGGAGAGGAAGTATAGTGTTTGGGTTGGTGGCTCCATTTTGGCTTCTCTAAGCACCTTTGAACAGGTAGTGTAGATCTACCATGACCTGATCCCTGAACAGACCCAAAGTCGAAATTGACCTGCCAATTCATGACTCGTGCTCAAAACAACCAAGGCGAAATTGACACATACCTGAAATGATATGAACATAAAACTAGACCAACCGAACCTAAACCAAGAATTGAGCCGATCCAAATTGACTTGGCCTAAAATCAAGCCTCGGGTATTTTAATGAGTACTTATCTAATAAGAGATTAATTTCCTAGCAGATGTGGCCTAAAATCCGGCTCATCTATTGTTCACATGAAATGCTTTTGAGCAACAACTGATACCTAGCATATACACAAATAACTCATCACAATGTAAAGGAAATAACAAATGTACATATTTTCATAGAAATTGCTTTGAGAAAAATAGGTTTTAAGGTTTACCTACTTTTTATGGCGTAAATTTTGCTAATAATCAGCAAAACTAAAAAAGGATAATGAAACATAACTAAACACATTAAAAATTATAATCAAAAAGTTATTGTGCCATAACAAAATACGGCACCAAAGCAAACAACAACAGCAATTTCGAACAATTTTCTACTTGAATGAAATGTAATAAGAGCAAAGACAATTTCGGGTATAAATAGAAAACTTAATAAAAACACTAAAACTTGTATTGCACATATAGGAAATTATCATACTTGCCTCTTCAGAGACCAAAAAAATAATTAACTTTCCTCTCCCCCAAGCTTTTAGCTGATCCAATGTTTAGAACGGTTGAGAACCCCTTTTCACCCCTCTTCTAGCTTCTTCCTCGACCAATAACAGAGATAATGTAAGAATCTTTCATGCTATCCCACCCTCGTTTCGAATTTTGGGTCATAATCGCACTAATATTTGCGAACATAGCATGAAAAATCTCTAACAAAATGGCGGGATCTATTAGTCGAAATCGAGAAACTCCATTCGTTTTCTCATGGAGCCCTTCAGATCTGTTGCTTCCCTTTCGGCTTTCTGTGCCTGGAAAAGGGTAAACAGACAAGCTTTTAGTATTGTGTAAGTAAATATTAACGAAACCAATTAAGCTTAGTTAATGCTATGGGAAGCTATGTGTATCTTGCTCGAATTCTTTTATTAATCATCTCAGAATAGCAAATTAGTACAGCTTTCTTTGCCAGATATAAATAAAAAGTTAAAATATGCCATAAGTCCCTATATTCTTCAAAAATTTAGAATATAATCCTTATACTTCTATTTCTAGGAATTTAGTCCCTCTACTTTTCAGATTTCAAAATTCAAGTCCAATTGTTAACAATGTTAAATTTGTTGATGTGACATTTTGAAACTAAAAAAAAATCTCACTTAGTTGGCATGAAACTATGAATTTTGAAATATGAAAACTAAATGGACTAAATTCCAAATTTAAGAAAAAGTATAGGGACTAAGGCATATTTTAACCTAAAAAAAAAAGTAGGCATATATTGTAAGTGGAAATATCCATATACTTTCTCATAAGATAGGTTCCGTCATATAGATACGGAAACACACGCATGAAAACATGAAAAGAAACCAGAATTACAAGACCCCTACCCTTTTAATCTCAGCAGCCGACACAGCAGTCATATGAGATGGAAGCTCTTCCTTTTCCAAGTCCTATATAGTGAGTACCATTTCATAAACACAAAATAATAACGTAAGACAAACTGATTCCACATTCAAATAAAAGCATGAAAAAAAGGATTGCATTTAAGCAGCATACCAGCTCTCCTATTAAGACAACATTCTCCCCACGGATTACATATAGACCCAAGGGGATATCACAGTACAAATTACCAACAATAACTCGCTCACAAGCTCCTTCTAGAACAACATTAGCTGTGAAACCGGGAAGATATAGCATCAATTATCATAATTCAACACAGTAGATGCAAATAAAGCAGTAAGCAAGGAATAAAATCAGGATGAGTTACCAAATTGATCAAACGAACGTAGTAATCCCAAAAGCTTTCGGCCATCTCTTAGCAAGACAAGGAGTTTCTCTGCAAAATATATAAAAGCCCTTATGCATGTTCTACGATATTTATTTTCAAGTGCAAGCACACACAGGACTAGATGCATGATGGCCTCCCTTGGTTAAATGGTACAATTGCAACTTTAGTTCCTCCCGAACATTAATAATTCAATTTTATTCTCTTTTAGCCTCTTTGCTAAATAGATAAATTGCATTTTCAGCCCCTCTCAAACATTAAAAGTTCAATTTGACATTTTAATACAAAAACTTTAGCTTTGCCCCCCCTTCCCAATTTTTTTTATTTTTACTTTTATCTCACCCCGGTTTCGCTCCTACACCACGTGTAAGAGGTTATCATGTTTAGGTTACACAAATGTATTCAAAACAAATGTCAAATTGTCACATGGCATTGTGAGATTTCAGCCAAAGGACCAATATGGTAACTTTCATTCAATGTTTCGATCGATCGAAACAATGCCGAAAGCTTGTAAATTTATACCCAAAGTGAACCTCTGATCATCTTCAAAGTCTTTCTCACAAAACCAATCCATAAGCCTATGGAAAAAAAAAAAAAGAAAGAAAAAGAAGAAGCCTGTTTTACCTAAACAAACCCATTTCATCTAATTTTGCCCTATGATATCTTAAAAACAAATACCAATTGCTCCCAATTCTTAAAAACAAATCCTAAATTCCCAAAAAAATAGAACAATCCAAGAACATAAATTCACAAAGAAAAAGACCCCCAATACTGTAAAAAGGAAGTACACAAACATGAATCAACTGAATCAAACAGTGTCATTCAACAAATCGAACACCAAATCAAAGCCAAAAAACAACAAAAAAAAAAAAAGCAAGATAATTTAAAGATAACAAACATAAAAAAAAAATTCTAATTGCATTTTCTTATTTACTACATATAAATCAGAGGAAAAAAAAGAGAGAGATTACTGTCTAGATAAGTAGCAAGAGAAGTGGAGAGAAAGATATCATCAGGGCCAGCCCAAGACATTGAAAATCAATCTTCTTTGATACTTTTTTAAATCCCCAATTCTAAACAAATGGCATTGGATTTGGCCTCCACAATCTACACCCACCCAGTCACCAAAGTTTAAAGCTTTAAACCACTCTTCACCCACCCAAAAAAAGAAGGAAACAAAATCAATTCGTTCCCCCCAATTTATCTTCCTAATTAAGAATAGACCCAGAATAGATCATCACCTAAAGCAGTAAAACCCTAGATTTATTGACTAAATTATAGGAAGCGTTTATGAAGATGAAAAAAAAGAGAGAAAAGAGAGTTATGTTTGTTTAGGTTTACAGCAAAACGCTTTGGTGGATCAATCATTCACATTCCCTTTTTTTTTTTTTTTAAATATAATAACATTTTTAATTAATTAATTTTTATGAATTATTTTAATTGGGACAGAGTAAAAACAAAGTTAAAAACTCAGCTCAACGGCCCTTTTGACTTTGGGAAACCTAAATAAAACAATTGATTAATGATTATTTAATTTTGGGTTAATCCCATTTTGGGCTCGAATTTGGCAACTCTTTTCACGTTAAAGTATGAATTTTTTTATCTAATTTAATTCTTGAAAACTCTAAAATTTAACTTCAATATGAGAATAATTGTCAAGTTTAAAGTCTAATTTAAACAAAAAAATTCAAGCTTCGATGTGAAAAAAATTGCCAAATTCAAACCCTAATATGAGAATAGTTATCAAGTTTCGGACTTAACTTGAACTAAAAAAAAGTTCAAACTTCAATATGAGAAAAATTGTCAAGTTTAAGTCCTAAGTAGTGATTTAACCCTTTATTTTTATTTAGGTCAAAATTTGATCCAAATCATTAAACTCTTCGTAAACTTTTATTTTCAAAAATTTAATCTCTTTGTTTTTTTAATTTAAATCATTCAATTTAAGCCTTTTAACATTTGATTACATGGAAAAATTATATTTTTGCCCCTCCAAAGATTAATGCCTTTTTCACGTATTTTTTTTAACTTTGACTCTCCAAAATTTATAATTTTATTTCGACCTTCCTTAAACAGAATTTTTAGTTTTTCCTGTACCCTAAATGTGTCGCTTAGTACTAGTAAAAAAGATCTATTTCGTCACTTTAACAACAATAACTAATGGTGTTATTAATTTGGATCTATTAACAACATGAAAGGATTAAATCTTAAATTTTTACATACTAGAAGGATTAAAACTAAAATTAGACCAAATAATGAAATTGGGTTTTATTAATTATGATAATTTATTGCTTCAATTATTGGCTTAGGACTATTTGGAGTAATTTAATTATTGGTTTTTCTATGATAATTGAAGCTGTTTTTGGAATCATTGGGGCTTAGACCGGACTTGCAGTTCATTTAGGTTGTGAACCAGGGCCGGTCCGGTCCAATCTTGAGCCACTTTATTTTCTGGTACATAACTTTAGCCCAAACAATCACGGAATCTATCAATGGACTGCTAAAAAAAGGTTTAATTCTTTTTTAGTCCCTCTACTATGATGAAATTTAGAATTTAATCTCCTCTACTTTAACTCGACATAATTTGGTCTCTCTACATTTTATGATGCTTGTCGAAACCATTTTTTGTTGGAAAACGGGCCGACTTTAAAAAAAAAAAAAAAGGAGTCGCCACCAATCTTTTTTGAAGTGTGATTGGGCCACTTATAAAACATTTTGGTCTACGAGTTTTAAGAAAAGCTGCTCGGAGTTGATTCGCATACGAGGAAGGGTTAGCACCTCATAGCGCCCAAAATTGGTACCGTATTGATTGATTAATGTCCTTAATATCGAAAGTTAAAAAATATTTTGGAGTAGGAAAAAATATTGAATGACTCGTATTGGATATCAAAACTTTCCGTTCGAAAAGTGAAATATCATGTCCAAGACGATAGGACACGATGCTTCAAACTCTCGATCCCAAGATCATTTTATGATTTCCAAAATACGTGGAGTGTAAATCAAAAGGGTATTTCACTATTTGGCTAAACTAAAACCGAAACCCAGCACGATTGGGTACGATTCTTTGGATTTCCAAACACGAAATATCGCCCTTATTTAAGAAATATGATAAAGAAGTCGGTGAAGGATATCTAGTTGTTTAGATGAACAGAAAATCGAGACCCAGCGCGATTGGGCACGAATTTCTTGAACTTCCAAACACGAAACATTGCCTTATTTTAATATCACGATAAAAATCTTTAAAGGTTATTTAGCGATCTAGACGAACGAAAAAATCGAAACCCAGCACGATTGGGCACGATTTCCCGAACTTCCACACACACAAAATTACCTTTATGACACATGATTAAAAATCCTTAAAGGATATTTAGTGATCTAGACGAACGAAAAATCGAAACCCAGCACGATTGGGCACGATTTCTCGGACTTCTAAATACGAAATATTACCTTCGTAAAAGCCCATTTTTTATGCATTTTGGAAAAGGGAAAAAAAATAAAAATAAAAACGTTAGGATGTAATTCAAAATCATTGGTTGACATGGGATGATAAGAACAAAAACATATGAATATAAACAAGAAATTACAAAAAGGTAATAAATAAAAAAATAATAAAGCTAACGAAATAATGAAAATAGTAATATTAATATTGATAAAGAAACATAAAATAATAACCATAATAACAAAAATAAAATGATAGAGACCTACATATGCACATAATTAATATGATAATAAAATAATAGTAAACATATTGAAAATAACATAAATATAATAATAATAATAATAACGGATATAATACAACTTGATAATATTAATAATAATATAAAATTAAAAGAATTAAAACAAACAAGAATATATATATACAATAATAATAATAATAATAATAATAAAAGAACATAAGAAAATAATAGTTATTAGTAAAATAGTAAAAAAATATTTAATAACAATATTTGAGCGGATAAAAAATTAAAGTAACAATTATATATATACATATATATTGATGGTAAAAAAATTAATTTAATGATAAAACAACAAAATAACTAAAAAGGACTAAATTGGGTAAAAAGCTGAATATCCTGGGTGATTTTAAAAATAAATAGTGATAAAGGAGTAAATTGTAAAGCTGCAGCAACATATAGAAATGAAAGGGCAATAAACCCCATGTGCAAAACGCAAAGACTCAAATAGGGACTCAATTGAACTTCAAAAGGAATTTTTGGGGTCAAATCATAAATAATAAAACCTAATTTTAAAACCAGTAGAAAAGCGGAGGGGCTAAACACGCAATTAGCCCCTCCGAGGCAAAAACACGCGGATCCTATCCACAGTGCTGGTCGGGTCATGGTCGAGGTTTAAAACGACGTCGTTTGGCCTCGACCCCAAAGCCAAAACTACTACGCTTTTAAAAGCAAAGATAAAAGAAAAAAAATCTTTGAAAACTTCATTTTCCCCCCTGTTTGAGAAAAAAAAATTAGAGGGCTCTCCCCTTTTCCCCAGGCGATTTCCTCTCTCCTACTGTCAATTGTTGTCAAACCACCGCTCACAGTGGTAGGAATCAAAAGGTAAGCTCTTTTTTTTTTTTTAAAACCTTTATATGTTTGTTGTTAAAAAACCCAAAAACGATTCAAAAGAAAAAAAATAAATAAATAAAATAAAAATAAAGACCGAAGAAAAAACGAAACCTTTGGTTTTTTGATTCTCTCAATTCTTCATTTACAAGTGTTTGTTTTTTTTTTTTTCTCTCGAAAAACCCTAATCTCCCTCTTTTCTCCCCGTCATGGCTTTTATAACCCTATTTGACAATCGGTTTGTTTCGCTTTTCGAGTTCGTGGTAAGTCGGCTTCCAACGTGGGCGCGTGGTGGCGCGAGTTATGACGCGACTGATTCGGAGGTGGGTCTCTTGGCTTGGGCGGCTTGCGCTAGGACTCTCCGACTTAGGTTTCTTCTTTTTTTTTTATTTTACATTTTGTTTTGGATATGTTTTGGATTGTAATTTTGGGCCTTTATTTGCTTTGGGCTAGAAAAAAAAATTGGGCCTTCTAATTGCCCTCTCTTGCTCATTGTCGTGCAACGAGAATAGAGCAAAGACTTTAAAAGGACCAATTTTGCCTAGCTTGTTCTATCTTAACTTCCCGATGCTTCCTTTTCCAGTAGCTTTATTCCACCCATGCATTCGGATGTGTGGAAGTTTTGTTTCGATCTGCTATCTTCAATCCGCTCCACTCCCGCCGGTGGAGATAGGATCTACTATCTTTAGCCTACTCCACTCTCGATCGGTGGAGATAAGGCTTTTTCGATCTGCTCTACTCCTGCTCAGTAGAGATAAGATCTACTTCAATCCGCTCCACTCCTGCTCAGTGGAGATAGGATTTGTCTTTTGATCTGCTCTACTCCTGCTCAGTAGAGATAAGATCTGTTGTCTTCAATCCGATCCACTCCTACTCAGTGGAGATAGGATCTACTATCTTTAGCCTGCTCCACTCGATCGGTGGAGATAAGGCTTCTTCGATCCGCTTCTACTCCTCGCCAAGAGATAAGATCTGCTTGCTTCAATCCGCTCCACTCCGCCGGTGGAGATAGGATCTACTATCTTTAGCTTCGCTCCACTCTCGATCGGTGGAGATAAGGCTTCTTCGATCCGCTTACTCCCGCCAGAGAGATAAGATCGCTATCTTCAATCCGCTCCACTCTCCTTCGGTGGAGATAGGATCTACTATCTTTTTAGCTCGCCCATTCTCGCCGGTGAAGATAAGGCTTCTTCGATCCGCTCTACTCTCGCGGTAGAGATAAGATCTGCATTGCTTCAATCCGCTCCACACTCGCCAGTGGAGATAGGATCTACTATCTTTAGCCCGCGCCCACTCGATCGGTGGAGATAAGGCTTCTTCGATCCGCTACTCTGCTCGCCAAGAGATAAGATCTGCTTGCTTCAATCCGCCCACCTCGCCGGTGGAGATAGGATCTACTATTTTTAGCCTCGCTCCACCTCGCCGGTGAAGATAAGGCTTCTTCGATCCGCTCTACTCGCCAGAGAGATAAGATCTGCCGCTTCAATCCGCTCCACTCGCCGGTGGAGATAGGATCGACTATCTTTTAGCTCGCTCCACTCGATCGGTGGAGATAAGGCTTCTTCGATCTGCTCTACTCCCGCCAAGAGATAAGATCTGCTTCAATCCGCTCCACTCCGCCGGTGGAGATAGGATTTGTCTTCGATCCGCTCTACTCTCGCCGGTAGAGATAAGATCTGCTATCTTCAATCCGCTCCCTCCTCGCCGGTGGAGATAGGATCTACTATCTTTGATCTACTCTACTCCTCGCCAGAGAGATAAGATCTGTTGTCTTCTGTAACTCCCATTAACTTTGCTACATTGTCCTCTGGGGAACCTACTTGTAGAAGTGATTTCATGGGGTCTATGCATATGACAAATGATTAGGATGTCATGAAAGATGTTCCTAACCATATGTATCATAAATGTTATGAAATGGATGCAAAATGTCATGAGAATGATCCATTTTTAACATTTGGGCTGTTATTGCTTGCTACTTATTAAGGTGACTCCTGACGTATGCCTTCTCTGTTCAGCTGATACTTTTAACAACTACTCAAGATGTAAATCCACCGCTTAACCCTTATTTCAAATCTCTGAGCCCTTTTAAAGCCTGGTCATTTCTAAACAATTGTCCTGCTTTGATTCTTGTATTTTTAGAAACTTTGAGTAGTGCATAAAACTTTTTTGTGAAAGTATTATTGGTTCAATAATCATTATTTCAAAGAAAAATGCTTGAAACCAGACTGTAGAAATGAATAAAACTGAAATTTATTCGAGATAGAAACCCGTGAAAAATGGGTTGAACAAGGAAAACAAATTCTATTGAGGTACAATATGAGTAAAAATGGTATTGATGCCCCAGATATCACAGTCTGAGCGTTTCTGTATGTACTTCTTGAAGATCACTCTGAGTTCAACATGTGTCTAGAAGATCCATGGTACTTTGGAGATGCCCCAAGACGTAACATATCTCCTCATTATTAATGCAAGTATAGCGAGATTACCGCATGCCCCCTCACGAGTTGATCCTACTTTGAGCCGCCCTTTTTGGGTTTTCAACTCAAAGCCCCTTTGGTCTCAAAGCGCCCTTTGCGGGTTTTCGCTTTGGCCTCTCCATTTTTTTTTTTTTGAACTCAAGATGCCCTTTGTGGTTTTTCATCTTGGTCCACCTTCAAGCGAAGTACTTCTTGATCGAGTCTGCGTTAATTGGATTTGGCGGATTTTGCCGTCCATCTCTGCTAGTATCAAAGCTCCTCCGGAAAAGGCCTTCTTTACAACGTAGGTCCTCCCAATTGGGCATCCACTTTCCTCAAGTCTTTTGCATAGGGAGGATCTGTTTCAACACCAAGTCTCCTCATGGAATACTGGGTGGACTTTCTTATTGTAAGCTCGCATCATCCGCTTCGTACAATTGACCATGGCGAATAGCTCTTAGCCTCTTTTCCTCGATCAGATTCAGTTGGTCATATCGAGATTGAACCCATTCTGCTTCGTCTAATTTTAGCTCTGACAAAACCCGGAGTGAAGGGATCTCAACTTCAATAGGCAAAACTGCTTCCATCCCATAAACCAACGAGAAAGGAGTTGCCCCGGTAGAGGTTCTAACCAATGTTCGATAGGCGTAAAGGCAAGCGGTAACTTTTCATGCCATCCTTGTAGGTCTCAACCATCTTCCCACAATTTTCTTGATATTTTTATTAGCCGCCTCAATCGCTCCATTCATCTTCTAGGCGATATGGCGGCGAGTTATGGTGCTTAATGTTAAATCGATCGCAGACTTCCGCTATCGCTTTATTGTTCAAGTTGAGTGCATTGTCGACACGATCCTTTCGGCATACCGTAGCGACATATGATCTCCTTCTTCAAAACTTACTAACCGCCGCCTTCGTGATATTGGTATATGAAGTCGCTTTACCCATTTGGTGAAGTAATCAATGACCACGAAGATGAAACGATGTCCATTAAGCTTTTGGTGAGATCGCCCAATGACATCCATGCCCCACATTGAGAAAGGCCATGGAGAAGTCATAACATGAAGAGGTGAAGGAGGCATATGGATCTTGTTTCCATAAACTCGCACTTATGGCACTTCTTGGCATAACGAATGCGATCTCCTTCCATCGTGGACCGATAATACCCGAATCTCATGATTTGCTCGCCATCGTAAACCCATTGGCATGTGTTCCCAGACCCATCATGGACTTCTTCCAGATTTTCCTAGCTTCAACAAGATCCACACATCCGAGCAACACTTGATCCCTCCTCTTTTATATGGGATCTCCATCTAGGACATAGTCATTTGCAAGTCTTCTCAATGTCTTCTTATCATTTTCGCCGCTTGATCGGGATATTCACGGCTCTTCACATATTGCGAGAATATCATAGTACCAAAGATGATCATCTCTCTTCCTCTTCATCAATATTGAAACAATGAGTTGGAGCCCGCAAATACTCATTTGGATAGGCTTCATACCCTCCCGCTCATTCACTTTGATCATAGAAGCTAGAGTGGCCAAAGCATCGACCATCTGGTTTTCATCCCGCGGAGGTAGAAGAATGTAATATCATCAAACTCCTCAATTAGTTCCAAGACTAACTTTCGATAGTGATCGGTTTGGGATCTCTTGTTTCCCATTCTCCTTTGGTGATATATGACAAGAAGCGAGTCTCCGTATACCTCTAGCACCTTAACTTTGTGGTCTATGGTCGTTCGGATCCCCATGATACACGCTCAGATTACGCCATGTTGTTTGTGCAATCAAGTCCAACTTGCAAGTGAATGGATAGTGTTCTCCATTTGGGGATACCAGATCGCCCAATTCCATTACCAACAAACATTTGATGCTCGTCAAAGTTCATCTTCCAGGACGATCTTCCGAGGTATCTTCTTCAATTGTAGCTACAAACATCGATCTTCATTAGGAAAATCAAAATTAAGGGCTCATAATCATCTAGCGCCTCATTGTTAAGAAATCTGCTATTGCACTCCCTTCACCGCCTTTCCGGTTCACATAGACAATGTCGAACTCGGAGAGCAAAATTTACCATCGGGCCATTCTTCCATTCAGGGCCATCGACTCTATCATGTACTTCAGAGGGTCCAATTTCGAGATTAACCAAGTCGTGTGGTATAACATGTAACGCCTCAACCTCCGAGTTGTCCGCACTAATGCACAACACAATTTCTCAATTGGCGAGTATCTTATTTCACACTCGGTGAATTTCTTCGAGGTAATATATCGCCTTTCTTTCCTCCCCTGTCTCATCGTGTTGGCCTAGACACATCCCATTGAGTTATCGAACAGATTAGATATAAAATCAAGGTCTATCAGACCTGGGAGGCATTAACACCGGGTATTGGACAAATATTGTTTAATCTTGTCAAACGCCTCCGCATTCATCATCCCAAATGCCGAATTGTGCTTTTAAGAAGACGAAATATTGGATCACATTTCTCGACCAATTGTGAAATAAACCGAAGCGATGTAATTCAATCTCCCTAGAAAACCTCGGACTTCCTTCCGAGTCTTGGCGGAGGCAATTTTTGTACGGCCTTGACTTTATCCGGATCTACTTGATTCCTTTTGACCGACCACGAAACCCAATAGCTTCCCCGATCGAGCCTCAAGGTACATTTGGTGGATTGAGCTTCAAATGAAATTTCCTCAATCTCAGAACAAAGATCCTCAATACTTGCACATGCTCCCTTCCGTTCGAGACTTTGCGATCATGTCGCCGACGAGACCTCGATCTCCTTATGCATCATGTCATGAAACAAGGTTACCATAGCCCTTTGGTATGTTGCTCCGCATTCTTTAACCCAAATGGCATCACTTGGTAACAAAAGGTTCCCCATAAGGTTATGAAGGTAGTCTTCACCATGTCTTCGGATGCATCTTTATTTGATTGTATCCCAGAAACCGTCCATGAAGGAGAAAATGAAAATCCAAAGTGTTATCCACCAAAGTGTCAATGTGAGGTAGCGGGAAGTTGTCTTTCTGGTCGGCCTTATTTAGGTCCCCATAATCGACACACATCCGGACTTTTCCATCCTTTTGGGGACGGGAACCACGTTGGCTACCCATTCGAGTAATTTACTACTCGTAAGAACCCAAGATCAAATTGCTTTCGACTTCTTCCCTTATCTTTATTGTGACATCGGGTCTCATTCTTCAAGCTTCGTTGATCGGCTTGCATTCTCTTTTTATGGGGATACGATGTACCGCAATATCAAGACTCAACCCCGCATGTCTTGATATGACCACGCCAAGACATCTTTGAACTCTAGCAAAAGTCTAATGAGGTCCCGCCTTGTTTCATGGGTTATCAGTATCGATTTTACTTCTTTTCCCATCCTCCGTAAGCACATTTTCAATTATCTCTTCATGAGGTAGGATCGGCTTCTCCTCCCGCTTCTACCATCCTTAACAAATCCGGATAAATCATAATCTTCGACATCCAGAAGTCCCGAGATCCCTCCGGGCACGTGTCTTGCTCATAAGGGAATTCTGAGTTCATAGCAGCATCACTCATGACGTCGATATCTGGGGACCTATGGTAGGTATAAAAGAATATTCAATGAAAATGGATTTAAGGACGACTTATTTATGCGTTATGATTATGAATGGAGTAGAACAAAAGTAGAAGAATTATTGCACGAAATGGAAAGAAAAATGCACTTCTTATTGAAAATAATGATGCGTGAACATGCCTATTTCACAAAAAATTCTTATTGTTCCTAGGCTTGAAACAATAAGTGTGTTTTGGACATTACTGCTTTTATTCCTAAAACTACGTGAATTTCTTCCGCAATCCGCTTGTCCGAACACTTCCCGCTCGTAAGGCGAATACCCGCCAAGTTTCTTCTCCTCGAACTTTCTTGATACGGCGTTGATGTTCAATCTTCGCACCATGTCTTCAATTGCTTCTCATTCATGACCTCGCATCCGAATGAATAATCCCTCCCGACACGAATGAATTAGATATGTGGGAAAGGTCATTGAACCCCACTCAATCTCGCACTGCTCAATCGTGCCTTCGCCTTTCACGCTTTCTCTAGCTCCTCTTTCTTTGTCCGTATCCGTCTATACCCTAGACCAAAACGATCCTCTTTTCAACCAACCACAGCACTCTGTTGGACCACGAGATATTTTCCAAGTCCCCTCCCGCATTGCTCCTTTTCCCATTGTCAATTGTAGGCCCATCCTCGTTTCTTGAGAGTTTGGGCACCGGATCCGCTTCCTTCACTTATAAAAGTCGATTTACAAATTCTAACGACCGAAGGAGCACTCTATGGCCTCCGTGATCGTTCTCTATGTACGGTGCATCACTAGTAATGAGATGCGATGATATCCTCCTCTGCATTTATAGTTATCAATCGGCCTCTGTTACTAATTTCAACTTCGGTGTAATGACGATGGTACAGCCTCATTGAAGTGGATCCACTACCTCCCCAATAAGCAATTATAAGAGGCTTGATGCTCATCACAAGGAAATCTACCTCGTATGTATTTGGCCCAATTAGGAGGGTATCTCAATCCTCCCATTACCTCTCTCTCGGTGCCATCGAATGCTCTCACTATATTTTGGCACGTTTTCATGTGAGAGTGTCTCTCGGTAACTGTCTAGTGTAGCGAGGGTAAAACATTCGGTGAGCCATTGTCAATTAGTACCTGGCAAGGTATACCCTTTGCATCGGGTAGTGATGTGCAATGCCTTGGTAGATCCCGCTTTTACGGTATTTCATCATCACCGAACGAGATGAAATTATCTCGCTCATGTTATTTACAAGGCGGTCCACTTATTTATTTTGAAATGTCATCAAGAACATAAATCGGTTCAATGCTTTCATTAACGCACTACGGTGTCCTTCCGAGTTTAGTAGTAAGGTCAACACCGATGCGTGACGTGGCAACTGTTTGTGTAACTGCTCCACCACACTGTACTCACGTGCTTCAGAACTTCAAGAACTCCCACCTCATCTTCATTCATTGGTTTATTAACCGGTGGTCCTATCTTCTCGTCTCCCTTCTCGTCATAGAGACTCGACTGGGTCGGGTATCTTTGGCAATTCTCTTTCCCAAAATCGTCATAGTACAATCGTAATTCCAAGGTACCTCTTGTCATCTTTATAAGGAAAAGTCACGGGTTTCAATTACGATCTTGATGCATTCTTAGGAGCGTAAATTATAGGTTTTCGATTATGACCTCGGTGCCACCTTCACCGACCTCGTCGACCCACGGCCGCTGATAATCACGCGGGTGATTGACTTTAAGGATCCTTTCGTTGACCTCCTCCGTGGAACATACATCCTCTCTTTCCACCAAGTCAAAGAACTCCACTCTTTATTATCCATTAGCCCTTGTACTAGGGCTCTAAATTCGTTACATTCTTTGGATTTCATGACCTTCCTTGTCATGGAACTCACAAGTAGTTCCTTGTATCTCAAGACCGCTCACATTCTCTTGCGAACTAGTCCCACCTTCGCATTTCTTTCCAAACCCTTCTCAACGGGTTCGACCTCAAGAATCTCTGTTTGAATCTCCTCCCTGCTTTCAACTATCGCGTTTACCCCATTATCAAGATGATGGGTAACTGATTTCTCCACCTGTGGGTCTTTGAAGTCTCACGACCCCGCCTTGATAAGTCGCTCGACTAGTCTCTTGAATGAAGTGCAATTCTCTCATCGAGTGACCTACTACATCCGCATGGTACTCACACCGAGCGTTTGTGTCATACCACTTAGGATATGGAGGTTGCAATGGCTTCAAGTAAAATGGGGACACGACATGCGATCGAATAAAGTCTTATATAACTCCTTATCGCCATCGGTATAGGAGTGAATTGGAATCTCTCACCCTTTGTCTCGTGTTGGGCTCTTGTCTTGGTCGCCTCGCTGGCCACATTTCTGACTTTCGGTTGGGTGATAATGTGGGTTTAGGATAACCCAGCTTATATTCCCACTTCACTTCTCTTTTCTTTGGCGGCTCTTCTTGTGCTCTCACCCTACTCTATCTTTCCACACCGATTCGTTCTCTATCATTTCTTTCGACATCACCATGTCCGCGAAACTCTTAGTCGTGCTTCCCAACATGTGGTTAATGAATGGTGCCTTCAGGGTATTGATGAAGAGCATGGTCATTTCCTTTTCTAGCAATGGTGGCTGGACCTGCGTAGCGACCTCCCTCCATCTTTGGGCGTACTTTCTAAAGCTTTCACTTGGCTTTTTCTCCATGTTTTGCAATGTGATCCTGTCAGGTGCTATATCGGTCACATGGCCATAATGCTTGATGAAAGCCTGCGCCAAATCTCTCCACGATTTGATTTGGGTACAACTCAACCGGTTGTACCACTTTGTCAGCAACCCCAATCGGACTATCCACGAAAGCAATGAATCAACAATCGTCATTGTTGACATATCCCGTCATTCTCCGACGTAACATCGTAATATGGGCCTCAGGCGGCTAGTCCGTTGTACTTTTCGAACTCGCATCTTGAACTTTGGAGGAAGTACTAAATCGGGACTAGACTCACTTTCTTAGCATCCACTTTGCATTGGTGATCAAGACTTTCCAATGCTCAAACTTCTTCCACCACTTCAGACGATCCTCGAACTCCTTTGGGAGTTCGCTTTTACTTTCTCCCCTTCGCAAATTTCATCGAAATCCGGACCATTGGTTTTACCAGATTGACCTCGGGGTTAGAGCTCGAGCCCGCGGGGAAATTTACCAGTGTCGGAGCACCGGATTGGTGCTGAGGCTTGATATTGACCGACACTCTTGGCGGTTGCACTGGAACTTGTCGGGGCCAGGCCCGGAGGGCAAACGAAATCTTCATTATCCTCTCCAGTATCGACCATAGGCCTTTTTCCATTTCCAGGCCCCCCAGTCAACAACTGTGTTAGTTGGCTCATCATGCTTCTTTGGGATTCCAGCATTTGCTCCCTCATATCCTGCTGGATCTTGGCTAACTGTTCTTGCATCTGAGCCTGCAGTTGGTCTTGCATCTCCTTTTGCATCTGTTCTAACTTTTCTATCCTTTGATCCATTGCCCTCGTCTTTTTCCGAGTGTGATAGCGGTGTTCCAGGATAACTATAGTATGACCTTTAGTTAATAGGGTTGTCTTATAATATTTAATGCAAATGTAGTGATGCAGTGCCAATGCATGAAATGTAATGCAAATGAATGAATGCAAAAATAAAAGAGTCGATTCTGATTCAATTTCTCTTAGAATACTCATTGAAAAAGACAAAATCCTTTACATAAAACAGAGTCACATATACGACCTAGCCCTTATGCCCAAAGTTTTAACTTTCTCAAGAAGTGAGGCTAGCTCTCGACCCTGATCTGACTTTGACTCATAAAATATACTTAACACATCAGCCTGAACTCCTAGGGTTCGTAGATGATCGGCCACTTCTCGTATCTGAACCACAGCTTCGCCCATAAGGTAGTCTCTTTCTCTGACTTGATTCTGAGATTGTTGAAGTTGTTCTTTCCTCACGGTTATCGCCTCTAACCTGTTGGATCCGAAGCTCACTGTTTTGTAGCATTATTTCGAGTTGCACCACCTTTCCCTTCAATTCTTCAATCTGGCTCAGGCTTGATTCCAACTTCGCCGTAGAGTTGTGACTTTGACTCAATGCCTTCTCCAATTCTGCTACTCGAGCCCTTAGCATCTTATTTTCGCTTTGGCTCTCCCGTCGTCTTTTTTAGGGCATCCTTTTGTGCTTGAACCCCATGAAATCTCTTCTTCCACTGGTCAACTTTGGTCTTCTCTTCCTGAAGTTCTTGACGCCATTGTTCTGAGGTTTTACCCAACCCAGCAGTCCTCATCGATAGATGCAACTTCTTGTAGTCAGTTTTCAAGCTATCCAAATCTTCTTCGGCCTTCCGTTTTCCTTTCCTCAGCTTCTCAGCCTCTGATTTCTGGATATCAATATCTAACATCAGATCCATTTTCTCCCCTTCCAGTTGTTCTATCTTTTTCCTAACTCAATTTTTACTTTCAAAGTCTTGCTTTATGATCTCCAACTCGGAAGGACTACTTGCGGTATTCTTCATCGATCGAAGAAGATCTTGTGTCGGCATGGGGATATTGTCGTTCACTCTCCTGCCCCGCCATGTGCTATATTCAAGGGTCACCATTGGATTTATCGCAACTCTTTTCATTCGGTGAATCTGCTTCCACGCATCAGAAACTTCTCGAACTCTTTTCTTATAATTATTCCCACTATACGAGAATTCGAATTGAGCTAACCCATACGTTATCAGATGAGCTGTCTGCCTCGATTGGTATTGCCTTAGCACGAGCAAAGGGCATACCCATGCCTCCCAGATCCCTAACAGAGGAACCCAATCATAACTCCCACACGGTAGAGGATTTCATCGGAGCAAACCAAAGAGCTTTCCATTCCACATCTTTTCACTCAAGATTCGAAGAAGCACGATCCAGCTTCTCTTCGATATGTCATCCCTCCTAGCGGCGCCCAACTCCTTTAATGGGGAATAATTCGCAAAAAGACCCGACAAGGATTTCTATCTACCTTCCAGAAATGGCCATGGAACCACCCCAAAGAATAAGCCATGCGCATCCCATGAATCTTCCTCACCCATTTTCTTGAGACGAGCTCAAAGATCTAAATGTTTGGCGAGAATTATCGGTGCAAGATAACCCCTTTGTCAAGACGGTCGAACAAATCAATAATCGCCTCGTCTACATGCCTCAAAGCCTTGGGAAAAATCACCAAACCATAGATACCTAAGGCAAAATGTCGACTTTTCTCTTCATATCCGGATGTGCCGTCATCGTCCTCAAGCTTACCCAGGGATGCATTTCCTTCTCCTTCTATTTGAATTCGTGCCATGACCCATGTTCGCTCATCCCGTTGATGCTCATCACCTTCTTTACAAAAGAAGGTGCATTAGCGACCTCAAGTAAATTTTGTCGACCGAGCCCTTTGACTGCGAATCAAAGTCAGATATTCCTCCACCAGAGGCACCAAGTCTACTTCCCCAAATGTAAACACTATAAATGGATTCCAATATTGAGTCATAGCCCAAACAAGTGTTTGTCCACTCGATGTCGAGTAAGTAAGGTAGATCACCATAATTAGTGTAGAAACAGCTTGCCTAGTTGCTTCGTCCCAACCAAACCCATATGTCTCTTAGTTCTTGCGGCTCATTCTCAGGTCACACCGATGCGAGTGAAGTCCAACAATTCGATGTGTAGCCTTCGATTAGGCTATCCCCTTCTCAAGTCAGGTCTTCTCTGACCATATACGCACGGCCGCATTATCCTCTACTTTATCAAGGAATCCGTCCCCCATAACAAGTATTCTAACTTAGTAATTAAAACAGGAATCGACGCCTTTTTAGGTATGAAATGACATGCAAATATGACCAAAATAAAATAAGTTAGTACCATATAAAAGTAACCAAAGCAAAAAAATGTCCAACCACTACATAGGTAGCCACTAAGGTTTAGCATGGCTCTACCTAGGGTGGGCTCCTAAGGTTCACTATATGTGGTTCGGTTAGAGAAAGAAAAGGGTACGAACCAACAGATTCCTCAATCCTCACCCATTATAGGCTCATATAGATCGAGTTCGGTTCAAGGAATACATTTCCCTATGGTCATGCGGAGGTGAAAACCTCACGGAACCATAAGTACGGATGTATCCTAAGCGGTCCCTAGCCCATGCGAGGTGAAAACCTCACGAAGGCATAGTTTTCGCTCCCACTTAAGGGTGTGACCACAACGGTCATGCAATATGAATGCCAAAATATTCCATGTCTCACGAACCAAAGCGGACATATAACATAAACACGACTCATGCAATCGAACAACGAAAAATTTTTGATAAAAGGACACTACTCAACCAATTTTACGGCTTGACTCTCTTAAGTTCCCAAAGGAGTCGCCAAGTCGTCAAACGATTTTTTGTTGGAAAACGGGCCGACTTTAAAAAGAAAAAAAAGGAGTCGCCACCAATCTTTTTGAAGTGTGATTGGGCCACTTATAAAACATTTTGGTCTACGAGTTTTAAGAAAACTGCTCAAATTGATTCACATGACGAGGAAGGGTTAGCACCTCATAACGCCCAAAATTGGTACCGTATTGATTGATTAATGTCCTTAATATCGAAAGTTAAAAAATATTTTAGAGTAGGAAAAAAAATATTGAATGACTCGTATTGATATCAAAACTTTCTGTTCGAAAAGTCGAAATATCATGTCCAAAGACGATAGACACGATGCTTCAAACTCTCGATCCCAAGATCATTTTATGATTTCCAAAATATGTGGAGTGTAACCGAAAAGGGTATTTCACTATTTGGCTAAACTAAACCGAAACCCAAAGACGATTGGGTACGATTCTTTGGATTTCCAAACACGAAATATCGCCTTATTTAAGAAATATGATAAAGAAGTCGGTGAAGGATATCTAGTTGTTTAGATGAATGTAAAATCGAGACCAGTAGCGATTGGGCAACGTAATTTCTTGAACTTCCAAACACGAAACATTGCCTTATTTTAATATCACGATAAAAATCTTTAAAGGTTATTTAGCGATCTAGACGAACGAAAAAATCGAAACCCAAAGACGATTGGGCACGATTTCCGAACTTCCACACACACAAAATTACCTTTATGACACATGATTAAAATCCTTAAAGGATATTTAGTGATCTAGCGAACGAAAAATCGAAACCCAGCACGATTGGGCACGATTTCTCGGACTTCTAAATACGAAATATTACCTTCGTAAAAGCCCATTTTTTATGCATTTTGGAAAAGGGAAAAAATAAAAATAAAAACGTTAGGATGTAATTCAAAATCATTGGTTGACATGGGATGATAAGAACAAAACATATGAATATAAAAAAGAAATTACAAAAAGGTAATAAATAAAAAAATAATAAAGCTAATGTAAATAATGAAAATAGTAATATTAATATTGATAAAGAAACATAAAATAATAACCATAATAACAAAAATAAAATGATAGAGACCTACATATGCACATAATTAATATGATAATAAAATAATAGTAAACATATTGAAAATAATAGTAAATATAATAATAATAATAACGGATATAATACAACTTGATAATATTAATAATAATATAAAATTAAAAGAATTAAAACAAACAAGAATATATATATACAATAATAATAATAATAATAATAATAATAATAAAAGAACATAAGAAAATAATAGTTATTAGTAAAATAGTAAAAAAATATTTAATAACAATATTTGAGCGGATAAAAAAATTAAAGTAACAATTATATATATACATATATATTGATGGTAAAAAAATTAATTTAATGATAAAACAACAAAATAACTAAAAAGGACTAAATTGGGTAAAAACTGAATATCTCATTTGATTTTAAAAATAAATAGTGATAAAGGAGTAAATTGTAAAGCTAGCAAGAACATATAGGGGCTGAAAGGGCAATAAACCCCACGTGCAAAACGCAAAGACTCAAATAGGACTCAATTGAACTTCAATTTGGGGTCAAATCATAAATAATAAAACCTAATTTTAAAACCAAGAAAAGCGGAGGGCTAAACACGCAATTAGCCCTCCGAGGAAAAACACGCGGATCCTATCCTCAGTGCGGGTCGGGTCATGGTCGAGGTTCAAAACGACGTCGTTTTGGCCTCAATTTCAAAGCCAAAACGGCCGCTTTTAAAAACAGTATAAAAGAAAAAAAAATCTTTGAAAACTTCATTTTCCCCCCTGTTTGAGAAAAAAAATTTAGAGGCTCTCCCCCTTTTCCCGGGCGATTTCGGCGTCTCCTCCGCCGTCGGTCGTTGTCACGGCCACCGCTCACGGTGGCTTAATCAAAAGGTAAGCTTTTTTTTTTTAAAACCTTTATATGTTTGTTGTTAAAAACCCAAAACGATTCAAAAGAAAAAAATAAATAAATAAAAATAAAATAAAGACCGAAAAGAAAAAAAAACGAAACCTTTGGTTTCTTTTTTGATTCTCTGAATTCTTCTGTTTACAAGTGTTTGTTTTTTCTTTTTTTCTCTCCCGAAAAACCCTAATCTCCCCCTCTTTTTCTCCCTGTTGCGGCTTTTATAACCCCTATTTGACAATCGGTTTGTTTCCTGTTTTTCAGGTTCGTGGTAAGTCTGGCTTCCAACGTGGCGCCGTGGTGGCGCGAGTTGCGGACGCGACCGTTCGGAGGTGGGTCCTGCTGGCGCGGGGCGTGCGGCGCTAGGACTCTCCGACTTAGGGTTTCTTCTTTTTTTTTTTTTTTCTGTTTTGTTTTGGATATGTTTTTGGATTGTAATTTTGGGCCTTTATTTGCTTTGGGCCCCGGAAAAAAAAATTGGGCCTTACAATGCTAACAGTATGTCCCAATTGATAACACCGTTGTTTTTTGTTAAAATGACCATGCAAGATTTTTTTTTTACTATCGTTATTCGGTCACACGGTTAAGGCTATATAAAAATTCAATCAATTATATTTAATTAATAATAAATTTACATATTAATTGGTTTGGCTATAAACTGACTTGATCAACATTATTTTCTAATTCCATTTTTTTAGGAAAAAATGTCATGTTCAAGTAACAAAAGTCTAAGTACCAAATTAGGAAAAATGTGAAATTGAAGTACCAAATGTTATATTAAGTTTTTTTCTTTTTGCATTTTTATAATATCAGAAAAATATAATTTCATTTTTTCGATGACAACGAATTTTTTTATATTGTTTTAATTTTCTTTTGAGATAAATTTCAAAACTATACATGTATTTTTGTCTAATGTGCAATTTCATACATGATCTTTGATTTTATGTAATTTTATATATTAAATTTTGATTTGATTCAATACTTACAAATTATTAATATAATTATTGATATAGATGTTTATATATTGTACGTACATATAATTATACTTATCCAATATAAAAATAAATTGATGTATTTATTTCTTTACATATGTATAATTGAATCAAATGTAAAATTTCATGTATACATTTAAACCACAATCAAAATTATATATGTATAATTACACCAAATCAATTTTATATATAATTTTGAAAAATTTTTCAGGGTTTTTCATTTTGTACACATATCACATTTTTACTTTCTTTATGGTTTTAATTGTAAGTTGTTTTACACTAAAAAAGAGTGTCCTATTTAAATTTTCTTTTACCTTATTTTTTTCTTATCATATTTTATTTTTATTGCTTTAAATGAAAAATATATGATAAAAGGAAAATTCAAAATGTGTTAAATACTCTTTTTTGGTGAATTACAAGAGGAGAACAAAGCCTTAACAATAGTGCGACTAACATAACTCAAACTCAGGTCACATCTGGGGTGGTGAACACCTTTTATCATCAGACTATCACATAAGTGTCGTAGGTACAACCAAATAAATATAAATATATTTGTATACACTATAAACACCAATATAATACAACAACAAATTTATAACACAGCAGGGACTTATATTTTATTGCCCATTTTGTCCACAACACAATGTGCAACATTCAAAGCAACCAATGAATGCCAGTGCAGTGAAAATCTGTGTTAATACAATGGCACATTGATCATTCATCTTTGAACAACATTGTATGCAGCACATGCAGCAGCATCGATTACACATCCGACCACAACAATTCCATGTTGCCTTCAAGAAAACCTCGGCCGCGTCAGGTAATTTCGGTTCTTCGAATCCTGGACGGATGTTTTCGGCGGTTGCAGTTAGGTCACCGAAGCCAACTGAAAGGATTTGAAGCAGCGTCTTTCGAGGCGCTAAAGGATCCTTGATTTTGTGGGGATCGGTTTTCTTTACCTGTACCGAAAACCCCAACTTTCGTGAGTCGAGGTTGACAATGATAATGGAATTGCGTACGAGGGAAAGGCATACCTTTTGAGCTCTAGAAGATTCTATGGCCTTGTCTATTTTATTTTTCTCGAGCAGGACCATTCGGGTATACTCGGACATATTGCAAGTCACTTTGCTCAATTGTGCAACCTGACATTAACAAAAACCGATAACATCAGCAATGGTGTTTACTGCTACGATCTATGATTCCACCGTAAAACAAACCTTTTGCTCGAGCTGTTTATTTTCCGAGAGCCATGCCTGAGCCGTGAGTAGATCGATCTCCTGTCTAGCTAATACCTGTAGAAACGAGGGAAATTACGAACTTTTAAGAGACCGTATACGAATAACATCTCTCTGGCCCCCTTCTTGGAGGGAAAAGGAAAAATAGCCGAGTAGTAGGTGCCTTACTCTGTCGAGAGGTATGTCTTTAGCCCTTACTATCTTCAAGTCCATGACAAAGCTACTCAAATCTCCTAATATACCTTTAGCTTTAAGGGTGTCAGGAAAACTGCCTTCGTACCTCCCGCATATTGTCAACGGACTTTCAAATGAAAGATCAGGAATGCATGAAGAGTACACCTATCGGTAGAAGGAATCCAAAGAACATACAAGGTAAGCACGGATGGGATATATGTAAGAACACTCAAAATATGCATCACGGTAAGGTGTTTGTCGTGATATAGACAAATGAAATCGATAAGAACTTTACAAAGATACCTCAATTTGTTCATGATCATTGAATGCATCAACGGTTATATCGGCAAGAACGGTAGAGAAAGCATTGCTAAATAACTTTTGTATCCGATTGTCAATTAAATCTGACAAAAAACGAGGGAACAAGATAGTAAGTAATGATATAGGACTTGTAAGGATATGAAGTAAAAGCACATACAGACCTAGATCACAAACGGCATCGAATTCTCCCCGGCCGATCATGGCAAGCATGCGGAGGAAATAATGATTACAAAATGAACCTGCAATATTTCCGCAAAAGAAGGTAATTAGAACTTATCCGTTTTCAGCATATAGGAGGTCCAAATACCGAAAAGATTACCTATCCCGAAAGTATGTATGCGTGGACAGAGTGATCCACTGTTTTTCAAACGCTTTTTCATCCGGTCACATATGTTTCTCTCATCTCCAACAGCCCCATCAGTAATAAGAAAAATCATCGGAATTGAACCGCTCGTGTTTGATAGCATCTCATATGCCTGGCAGATAAGTAAAAAGTTAATAACACAGAATAGATCGTTGGAAAATAATACGAGAAGTTTCAGACACACACATGTTCTAGTGGAATTGATATACATGTACTGCCCTCAACAGTAGATTTCGTGCTAAGCCATGTCGTGGCCCTTTCGATTGCTTCCTTGGAAGCCAACTCCATGGATGTTGAAAATAGAGAAGTCTCACTACTGAATGTTATAATGTTGAATGAATCTTCAGGACCGAGTTTAGACATGGCAGAAGATATTGCATTCTTAGTACCCTCAAGTGGTCTCCCTCGCATGCTGTCAGTTATATCAATGACAAATACGACCTCCTTTTTGAACACCTATCATTAAATTCAATGAAATGAGGATAGATACGAAAAGAGGAAGCGAACTGAATCGATTAGATACCAACCTCCGCACTCTTTTGACTTCCCGGTAAAAGATACACACAGAACATATCCCTTTGGTCATGATCATATAAAGGTGGAGACTGTAAAAGGACGCCTCCGAACATGTTACTCGAAGAGACCTATAAAAACACGCGAACATTATGCAAATAAGTATCCCAATCATGGAGAAACGATAACTTGACAGCTAAGTTAAGTTCTACTCTTACACTATACGAGAAACTAAAGTCCGTTTTAGACCAAGTCAGAACTTCAGATTCATACAAAAACGAAAACTTCTCGGCATGCCGTTTTGTTTCCTGCAAAATATGGGGATTTAGAACAAACAATATCATTCATCAATAATGAATCTTAATCAAAATATGCACCTTCAAAGGATGGCTAGTAGCCTTGCACAAGATGCCAGTTACGATACCGGAGTTCACATTCAACTGTATCTTTTCTTTCTTTGATATTTTCCTTACAGCCGGAGTAACATATTCGGGAAAACTAAAGGGCACAGTTAAAGTAAACTGACCGTCGTTATACAATAATTTTTGAGACCAACGAAGCTTAATCGAGATATTAGTACCCCCATCAACCTGAAAATGTAAAACAAAAACATTCAGCTTAAACTACATCGATTTGAATCATTTTTACTTCGAACAAACCCAGTTATACCTGCGGTATTGTTAACATGAATATATGCGGCTTCATAAAACCACCATCTTGCGGTCTCGCTATCTTTTCGATACACTTACTTTCTTCTAGTCCTACTAGTTCAGTAGAATAGGATTTCTTAGGAAGATCAACCTCAACACCTAGAATTGAACCCTGTTAGAGCCAAATGATATATATATTATTGCTTTGAAACCATTAAATAGGCACAATTTCAACTAGTTGAACACATAATCAAGTTAAAACAAAAAAAATTAACAAATTGTTTTTTTTTTCTCTTATACAAAAAGCACACCCCTTTTTGGTACCATCAAGACCATATCTTTTTCTTCAAAATGCCTGCAAAGAACCCATTTTAGAGGGTATTTTTAAGGTTTTCTAATCTTCCCATGTTGGTTTTATAATCCATAGAAATTAATCTTTTCAGGTTCGTGACTAACACTCCTAAATGGAGGTTTCTTATCCACAGAAACTAATCCTTTCAGAGTTCATGACCACCACTCCTAAATGATTTCTTATCAATAAAAACTAATTCTTTAAAGGTTCGTGGCTACTCCTCCTAAATGGATGTTTCTCATCATAAAAACTAGTCATCTCAAGGTTTGTGGCTACCCTTTAGAAGCTTCTTATCCATAGAAACTAATCCTTTGCGGGTTCGTGACCACTCCTCCAAAATGATTTCTCATCTACAAAAACTAAGGACTAGTTTAGGAATGTTTTTCAAAAGTGCTTTTAGGAAGGGAAAAAAAAACCTTTTGAGGAGAAGTTAAAATTTTCAGCTTTCTGGAAAATAAAAAGTGCTTTTCGGCCAATTTTTTGGCTGGAGAGTAGCACATTTTCTCTCAAAATGTAGCTTATTTAGAAATATTTTTTTTCTCAAAATTGCTTTTTTTTTCCCAAAAAGACTTTGTGAGAAGCATTCCTAAACTGACTCTAATTCTTTCAGAGATCGTGGCTACCCCTCCTAAATGGAATTCACAGAAACTAATTCTTTACGGGTTCGTGACAATCTCTATTAAATACTAAACATTTCCAGGATCGTGGTTACCCCTATTAAAAATGGAGGTTTCTCATCTATAAGATCTAATCCTTTCAGGATTTGTAGCTACCCCTCCCCTCAAGGTTTCTCGATGATGTAGATTCGTGATAGTGAATCCTATAGTTCAGACATGTTGGACAGCAATGAGCTCGATACTTTAAGCAAAATCCGGTTACAATACCAAATTTGACTTGGATCGACTCGAAATATAGTCCCACCCAAAAAAATTCAGAATCAAATAGCAAAAGTACCTTATTGAGCTGAAAAAGGAACTTGAAGCTAAGATCAAGACAAAAAAATAGTGAAAAAAACAACCCCTTTTTATGAAAAAATATCAAAAATTCCCAATTTTCCATTAATGAACAAACAATTTGAAGACAAACCTGGTTTCCCATAGGGACAGCAATACGACAATCACTAGAATGACTACCCATAACACAATGGACCCTCCATTTCCCAGAAATTTGAACAAAAGCAGTATCCCCATAACAATTAACTTCAAGATCAACCCCACTCATCTGTAATGGAATCAAAGCCGGTGGATCACACCTGCCGTACACGTGAGGCTGATAACTAGGGAAATCCGGGTTATCAACAAACCTCGGGTCGGATATAACCGCGTAAACCATCGGCGCAGATGGTAAGTAATAATCGGCTAAACCTTGAACAGGTGGAGACGGCGGTTTCGGCGCCGTCATAACTGCTTTGTCTTTACCTAAATATATCCGTTTCGCTAGCTTTAAACCATCTTCCACTGCCGTTGCAAAGTCTTCCGCCATTGACAAGACCAAAATAAAAACACAAATCCCACCTTTTTGCAGAAAAAAAAGATCGGAATTTTTTGCAGAATAACCCAAAAAAGAGAAGAAATTGAATTTAGAGGCAATGGGTTTACTTCAAAGATTGGATTTTTTTGCTTTTTGGGAGCAATTGATGTTTAGTATCTGATTCGTTTGCGTGAATTGTTCTTCGATAAAGATAAAGTGATGGACTTTGTTGACAACGGTGAATGATCGTTTACTTAACATGATTACGATATTATCATACATTGCGCGTTAGAATCGAAGGAGATGGGTATACGTGGCGAAATTTGATTGGATGGGAAGTGGAGAAATGATTGTGTGCGGGGTGATGTTTTTGGGTTCGTTTCTTGGTGTCATTGGCTAAGCGACGGATTTTACTAGGTATAATATTTCTTCTAGTCCTTGTATTCTTATCATTAGTCCTTTAACTTTTAATTTTGGATTTAATAATAGTTTAATGGTGTATCATTAGCTTTGAACTATTTTGAAAAAAATTAATTGAGTGCCTGTAAATATTTCGCACGAGTCATTGAACTTATAAAATTGATTAATTAACCCTTTGATTAACGTTGGTCATTATTTTTTAACGAAATACGTATATCAAATCTGAGGCTGTATTTTTTTTTTTTTTGAATATGGTGTTGTAAGGTAAACATCATTTCAAATAAACAAAGTGAAAGTTGATTTTTTTTCTTTTACTTACATGATGACTTCCCTTTCATTTTTAAATTAATTACATGAGCAAAATTTCCATTTTAATTTAAAATACCATATAACTTGATTTAATAACAAAATTTGACAATGTTATTAATTAGACTTCAATATCAAAAGAGTAAAAATTCGAAAATAATATTAAATTTCAAATATGTGAAAATTACAGGGACTGAAAACAGAATTAAACCATTTTATGATACTGACGCGAAGCAGAGGATAGTAAAGTCTACGTAGACTCCAACTTTAACGGTTAGTTTGGTTCCTTACTTTTTTATTATATTTACTACCAACGTCTCTCTGTAGGCCGGTCCAGTTGCTTTGCCGGCTCATTCATGCCACCTGTATTTATACCCTTTACAACGGATAAGTCGGCAGATTTTTTGGGTGAAAAGATATTTTCAGTCCCTCTCAATTTTGATATTAAGCAAATTAGTCCCTCCCAAAAAATCAAGACAATTTAATCTCTGTCAAATTTGAAAGCGAATAAACCAAGACAATTAATCAAAACATTAATATTTTCTATCAATTTTACATAATTTTAGTTGTATAATAGTAAATTTAGCTATCAAAATATACACATTGAGATCTTATTTTGTTATTATATTAATTAAAATACGGTACACTTGATAAAAAATATTAATTACCATAATTAATTATTTTAATTACTCACTCTTAAAATTAACAAGGATTAACTATTTTAATTTTTTTGAGAAAAACTAATTTACTCAATATTAAAATTAAGATGAATAAAATTAAGAGAGGAATCTTACTCCATCATCACATGCAATAATAATATAATTGATATACACAACATTAATTATTGATTGTCTATCTATATCAATCTATCACAATTAATGGAAACACATAATTAATTTGAACTTGTTATCGAATAAACCGTTGGCAATCGAATGAATCACTTGCAATCAATATCTTTATTTTTATTTGAAATTATCGTTGCATATGAAATTAATGAATCAAATCTAAACTCCCAAAAAGGACCATTAAATTTATTGGTGTTGAAGCCCCACCGAATTTTCGTTAAATAATTTTTTTTAAATTCAAAAAAATAAAAAATTTGTTGACAGCATGGTGATCACGTCATTCTCTATGGCAAATAATTTGAGTTTAAAAATTTTTACACAATAACAGTGGTGACGCCAATCTATTTGACTTCATTACTATTCTACCATTGGTCACGTCAAATACATTGACACCTACCCAAAATTTAATTTTTGCCCACGAATTACACAAAAATACTGATATCAGATATGATATTTATACAAGTGACAACAAATAGATTGGTAGCATCCAAAAAGTTAATTTTTTAATTCTAGCCGTCAATGATTAGCTAACATGGTAAGTGAGTGACGCGAATCTCTTTAGTTATACCTATTTTTACTATTTATTTTAAATTATTTACAAACATAAGGATATTTTTATAATTAATAAAAAATTTCAAGTGATTTTTATAGGAAAAGGGCCATTAAATTACCTTTCTAAAATTACCAAACCAACCACGAAGTGAATCCACAAAGAGATTTCTTGAGATAAGACACTAAAGGTTAAATTTGGTATAAATAGTCAATAGTTGAGTTAGTGTTCAGTCAAAGTCTACTTATAACATGAGAGTGACTATTTGGTGACCCACTACCAACCTTATCCACTACTTTTTGTGGTAATAATTGATGAGGTTGGAACCCCACATGCATGGACCATGTTAAAAGATTTGAGGATTTGAAGATAAAATCCACTACTTGCCCACTAATTTTCTTTTTTAATCCTATTTAATATGTTCAAATTTAGGGTAGGTTTGGATGAGCGGTGTGTTTACCTGTGATTAGTGTAAAAATAGCGATGGCGGTGAAATTAGATATTATAGCGTGAGACAAAAAGTAAACTAAACGCGCCGTACCGTACTCAATCGTCTATTCAAACCCACCTTTAATAGAGATTGAGTTTAATACAAGATAAATATTAAATTAATGCCCCACTAAACATGTGCGAAGTTGTCAATTGAGTCATTGATATGCAAGTCTTCATTGATATTAAATTTTGGGTTCAAAATTGAATAAAATTTTCAACTGAATCTGAGCTTATTTAGTGGTGAAATGTGATATTAAAATTTAGAGGTTTTGATTAAAATTTTCAAAAAAGAATTTGTCTAATTAATTTTTTTTTGAGGAGATTAATAAAATTTTTAGAATTCTAAAGGGTTTAATTAAAAGTTTCAAAATATTTGTAGGGCTTAATTAAAATTTTCAAAAAAATAGTGATCCTCAGTAAATTTTTCAAAATTTTTGAAGGGCTTAATGATAATTTTTCATGTTTTTATGAGCCCTACGTCTCCTTTGACTCCACTTTCGCTCTTCTCTTAATTGTAACAATCTAGAGATTGTGGGTTTGGACGACGGTTTTCGAATCGAATCGATGATGAAATCGATCAAATTATTGGTTTTCGATTCGATTGGTTCTATTGATTTAATTAAAAAATTTAATAAATTTTATAAAATAAAAATATTTAAAAACATAGAAAATTACTTCAATAATTGTTTTAATTGATTTTGAGCGGTTCACAGGTGAACCAATCTAACTCCTTTGGAACCAATATCAGAGTCAATTCTCTGTTCAACTGACCGACTCAATTTAAACAATATTGGTTTGAATGTACTTAAAAGCACAATATCTTCCACTTTAAAAATTTATATCAATCTACAAAAATATTAGAAGTATCCAATTTTTCATTCTTCCTAATTATGGATAAATTTAGAAATTATTTCAAGGAGACTTAAACTAAATTATAAAATTTTAAATAGTCAAAATATAATTTTATCATGTATTAATTTATGATTTCATCATTTTTAAAAGGATTTAATAAAAAATTTTAACTTTTGAGAGACCTGAGCATGATTAAACTATATATAAATTTATAACATTTTAAGGGATTTGCATAATAAATTTTTTATTTTAGAGGACGAAACCCCTACTTGCACCTTTAAATTCTCCCGTGCTCCTAAATATATATATCAAATCAATTTAAGATTTTTTTGTGAATGTCAAATATGATTTTATATTAATAAATTTAATAATCATATTATTAATATATTAATTGCAACAAGAAGAAAAAGATATGAAAATATGTGAATTTCCTTTTCAAAAAATATAAAATTTCTTCCGACATCACGTTGATGTAACAAGTTGTGTCCTCTTTGTCAAAGATGGGTTGATGTAACAGGATGTGTCCTCTTTGTCAAAGATGGGTTTCAAGTTGCACAACTTTCGGGTAAAAGTAGAGCAAAAGTGGAAATAATTAAATATGCAATTAATTAGATATTTTATTATGATTAATAAAATAATTAAATAATAACACGTAACATATAACTCATATACTAATACGATTAAATTTAAATTTATTTATTGTAAATGCAGCATAATCTAATTTAATCAACAATAATAACACCAAATTATATCAAATTAAATTATACAACAATCCTTAAATTGAATATAATACAAAGACAACATATTTCGACCTAGAAAAACAATGTTTGGAATTTCATATATTCTCCAAATTCCAATATTCTCACCTCTATTGTGTTTTCCAGAATTTCCCCCTTGTAAGAATTTTTTTTCCTTCATCGGTAGCTGCAAATTGTACTCATTTTCAGGCCAACTTTCTTATTCAGCAGCTTCCTCCAGCAATGTTCAGAGAGTGTAAAAATATAAAACGTAATGGCACACTAAGCTAAATGATCTTTAGAGACTGCCATCTACTTCTAAGTATACTAACCACCAAATTTATGTGGTTTCTATAACACAAAGAATGAGCTGAAGATCCGACATCGAGATGCCGTTAAAACGATGCCGTTGAATGTATAATACAATAGTCTCGCGGAGCATACTACAAGAATTCTCCGTTTGACAACAAAACAATTAGGGACTAAATTAGTGCAAAGAGGATCTCGTTCCATGTGTCGGGTACACCGGGCAAACACCAATGTAAGCAGTCTTGGACACCGGGTGATGCCGTAAGACTGAACCGAGATATGTGACCCTCGTCTCTTACCTGAGACAATGCTGTTATGTCAAGAAGTGCAATCCTTGTCCCCCTCACAGCATTGGCAGCACTTTGATCAGTAGACTCTTCTTGTAATACTTCTTTACCGATGGACATCGGAATAGTGTTGTTACAGCTCCCTCCGCTGTTCCAGTCCCCATTTACGAAGTGCCGAGGGGAGATGCTCCGATAAAAGGCTTTTAGATGAGGATGTTTCGAGAGTTGAGAGTTTAGCCATTTAAGAGTGCTGTGGATCGTGAAGTTCTTCGCACTTCCCATATCGGCTATCCTCCTGTTGGTGTTGGGTTTGCCCCCGACATACATGATCCACTTGTTAGCCTTAAGTTTCCCTCTATTCCAGTGATGCCCCGAGTTTAGAACCAAGACATCAATTCTGTCGAGAAAGTCACGTAAAAATGCAGGAGGTCGATCAAGATGCATTGCGTATTCTGTTTGTCGGTCCAGGATATTGAGAGGTTCCAAATCACAGAGGGTGGAAGACCAATAGTAGAGGACAGTAGTGTTAGTGCTGGGAAATCGATAAGCCCAACCGTTAGGACGTTTGCCACCAGGTGGTATGACAAGTCCGTAATCCTTGCCGACATCGAGGACATCTGGGCTATTCTTACCAGCTGTGATCATGCACATTAGAGACTGAAACTGCTGCCTACCTAATGAATCTCCAACAAAAGCTAGAGTTTTGTCTTTCACCCTGTAATGATGTTGAATAGATATCGGTTATATTCAAACACGGAATAGAGCCCACTGACCACTTGTAAACAAGTAATAGACCAAAAACTTCAGGAAAGAGAAGAGAGTGCATCTATGAAGGTGAAAGCTAAATGGTAACTTTATGAAACCCAATCTTTAGAACTTCAGAACAGATGATTTGTCTTCTGACGAAATTTGAGCAGGAATACTGACTGAAGAGTTATAACCATGTAAAAATAAAATAAAAAGGGAAAAAAATCCAAATCCAAAGATATTATTACCTTTTTAAGAACTTCGACCCTTCAAATTCTTCCATTTCACAGTCTTTTGGTTGCCATCTTAGCTTCTCAAAGGCAAAATCTTGACGCTGCATCATACGACAAGCCCACATTGGTGCTAGCCACCGTTTACAACCACGCCCGGAATACAATGGTCGCCTATCATCTATAACCCATTTCCCTTTTCTGTAATCACAGGCTAGAAAACGAAATGCGGTAATTATTTACTGATCAGTAATATCATCACAACAACAGATTCAAAATCTAAAGATTCAAATGGAGAGAGACAAGCAAGAGAGACTACTGACAACATAATCAAAGGTAACTTGCACCTCACCGACTACACTACTAGGTATATGACTATATGATGAAGTGCACAATACAAATTGTTGCGAGGAATGGTTGATATTATCAGAACATGTAATAGAATGCAAAACCTATGTGTGAGGTTTGGAAGAGGTGGCAGAAACAAAGTGAATAACTCTTTGCTCAGATATCCATCATTTGCTTACAAGATATCGATCAACAAAGATTGATCAGACGTGGTCTTATCAAATCATGTTGATAAATGCATTTCCTCCCGAAACATAATGTATATAACAACAAAACACTATAAGCAGAGTTTCTTCTCTGCAATTTCCAAATGTAAACTCATATCATGTATAGGAAATATTTTACCTTGATGGTCCACACTTTTTTCTTCTTGTTCTGAAGTGTTTCCTCTTAAAATTACATTGTTTGTTTCTGCTATCAGTTTTGAGTCTGATCCACTTTCAATAACATTAGTTTCTTCTCTTTTGGGACTGTGTTTGTGTTTTGCTGCTGCTTCTGCACCACCATAACAAATTACAATGGGAACCCCCAAAATACCATGACTAATAAAGTATAAAATGAAGAAATTGGCTGCAGCTGTAACACCCCTTCCCCGTATCCAACGCCGGAACAGGGTACGAGGAGTTACCGGACTTAAAATTTTTTGAACATGTAAAACTGGGTCATAAAATTTCGTCAAATTTAAAACTTTTCTAACACATGCATTTTGTTCCTTATATGGGCTTATAAAGCTAAAAACATCCTTTAGAATGGTTCGGGACTAAACCGAGAACTTTGAAAACTTTTGGGAAAATTTAGAAAATTTTGTCAAAACAAGGAACGCACGCCCGTGTGGTCTGGGACATGCCCGTGTCCCTAACCCGTATAACTCGGGTCACACGGCCTTGGCACACGCCCGTGCCCTTAGACCGTGTCTGTCGCATGGCTGAGATACATGGCCGTGTCTCTGCCCGTGTGGCCTGAAGTTGGCGGTAACACCTCGTACCCTGTTCCGGCATTGGATACGGGTAAGGGGTGTTACAGCAGCTCATTTTAAAACAAGGAAAAGTGTGCTGGAGAGCACAAAACCATTTCTGAAAACATTAGACCACAAGAAAATAGAATAGGAAATCTCGCTCCAATCATTAATGAATTCACAACCAGACGGATATGAAGCAGGAAATCATTAGATCATCTATAACAATGAAAATGTCTCATCTAACCATACAAATGCTCGTCAAAATAAGAGAGCTCTATAAAAATATGTACCATTGACATTGGTAATTATAAGCCTCAAACATCAGCTTGCGGGCAATACCTATGACCACGTCGATGAAAGTATTGGAATACCAACCAAAAACAAGATTTAGGATAACAAGTTATTCTAAAAGATTAGCCACGGAAACATTCGAAAACTGTCTTTATTCTTGAGACAGATAAAAAAGCAGATCACCTTTCTTCTGAATAGTAACTTCTTCAAAGTCTGAAGAACTTTTGGCAGTATTGGTAGAACGTGTCTTATCCACATGTTGTACCTCTTTGTTATTTACTGCTTCACCCCGTGTCAATGTAGAAATATCTTCTTTCACATGTGTTTTGGGATCTACTGGTACAGTTTTAATATCTGCACCAGATATTATGAGAGGAAGGAAACCTATTGTGAGTAACAGTACTTCTATCCAGAAAATACTTTTATTTCTAGAAGGTGCAAAAATCAAAAGAAAATAAAATTTCATCAACTTGGCATTAATGTATGCTGTTAAAAATATTGTCTTACAATGCAGAATGCCAAACCATGTTGCAATCCCTATGCTGAAACTAGGCTTTGACAATGCACTTTTTATTACAAAAAAAAAATTGACTCCTTTGACATTAAAAAATATACATATATCATATATGGCATCAACCAGGAATATTAACAGAATGCAGAATGACAAATAACTTCATATCGGGCTTAGTTGGGCAAGCCTGTGAAGCAAGGGAGGACTGAAAAATTAGATGGAAAAGATGCTTGGGTTATCCTGATTAACAAAGTGAGAAACTAATAAATAGCACAGTGGTGAAATAAGGTAGGTTCAAACTAACCTGGAGAGAGCAGCAACTGATTTTTTGATGGCAGGGTTGAAGTAAGTGTTGGACTTCTGTCCCATGTCAAAATAAAAATAGTCGTACATACAAGAACAATGAGAGCCAGAGAGAGTTCTTTAGCCCTCCACCTCATTTTGTAAGGGGTTCCCTTCATCCTATAAAGACACGAAAGCAAGACATGTCGAAATGTCACTAACAGCAGAAAGCAATTCCCATGAGGAAAAAGCAATGATGGCTGTCACCTCTAGGAAAAACAAAAAAAGAAACAAAACTGCAGGTCGATCTACAGAAGTGTAAGATATGAATACAAAGAATTAAGGCTGAACGCAAAAAATAAAATGTGCTTCATACTTCCAAAACAACTACCAACCATCCAATCGTAAAAGAAGCTATTACAGAAACTCTCTAGCTTATCTTATATTGATTCTATTGCTGCAAACACAATGCAGCCAGGATCCATGGAATGAGTCATAACAATTCACAGAAAGGGTAAGCCGAAATAAGTTTCTGAGCATAAATAACTGACTTCAAATCACCGGAAACATTCTAAACCGTTCTTAGGGGATATCAACATTATCTGAAGGATTCAATACAAACATTCCTAAAACAAACAATCGAACTTACAAGAAACAAACATTTGTTTAAGCACCATAGTTGGAACAATCTCCAGGGTTTTTATCTTTTAGTTTTAGCAATAATTGAAAATTAAATTATCATAACCTAATTATCCACTGAATTCCTTATTTCCTAATAAAAAGTTTTAAAATAAAAAAAATTCATCTCATAAAAACTCAAAGTGAAATTGACAATCTTCAAGCACATTAGATCAAATCAATGACAATGAAAGACAATTTAAAGAACACACTTATTGAAGCCACACTCATAATCTAAATTAAAACATGAGAAAAAAAAAAATTAAACTTAGAAGAAACAGATATTTCAACTCCATTTGTGCAGAAACTCAACATAGCTAAGCGAAAAAAAGCTTTGATTCTATAGAACGAATAGAAGCCAACGGATCCCATTCTAACTCACAACCGACATTACTAAACACAACCAGGGTTTTTATTACTTGGTTTATAATTTAAACCTAATTATCCAGTAAATTTCCTTATTTTCTAATCATAATTTTAAAATCTAAAAACAATCTATTTCGTTAAAAACTCAAAACCGAAATTGATAATCAATATGCATATTAGATCAAATCAGTGACGATGAAAATAGCAATTTTAAAAAAACAATAAAAGCAAACAACAATTGTTGAAGTCACAATCATCAGCTAAATCAAAACACGAGAAAACGAAATTAAACTCGCAAGAAAAAAAACCTGCATTACACGATTTATTGCCACTCGATTCAGATCCAAACACAAAATCCAACGGCTCTGATCTATTATGTTTACAAAAAAATAAGAAGCTTAGATTAAACACAACTTGAGGAGAGAAAAAGTACCTGAGGTGCATCAAAAAGCCAAAAATCTGAAAATTTTTTTCTTTCTTTTTTTATTGATTTTTAATTGAAGAATGAAGGAGGGAGAATAAGAATAAGGATAAGAGAAAGAGAAAACAAAATAAAATAAAAAAATAAATTACCGGGTCGCTGATCGAGGGAATATTTGGACGTGTCGGTATAACAGCGTTGACGGTAAAGGAAAATGGTGGGTTGTAATTACCGAATTTTGTGGAATTTTAGATTTTTATTTTTTTATTTTAATTATCTGTAAGAAACTGTAAGGTCACGGAAAAGTTCCAAAAGTAAGAATGGTTAACCACCAAGTTGAATTTTTTTAAAAGAAATAAATTATTAAGGGTATGAAACTATGGGCAAATATCCTAAAAATACCAAAAAAATTAAAATTACCGAAAAGATAAGTTTCAAAAATATTGACCAGAAGGTCAATTTTCCCAAAATCAGCGTCACGCCGCCGCGTTTTTTGGGAAAGCTAAAAGCGCGTCACGTGGGGGAGCTTTAGGCCACCTCAAGAAAAACGCCCAACGAGGGCGCTTTTTGAGGTGGCCTAAAGCGCCCCATGGACGCGCTTTTAGGCCATTTTCCACAAAAACGCTACCGACGCGGACGCGATTTTGGGGAATCTTTCCGTCCACTTGCAATGTGAAAATGAAATAATTTTTTGGGCAAGAGTCTCCCAAAAATAATTTTGAGGAGACGTTTGAACAAACCGTGGCCGAAAACGCTTCACGTGACGCGCTTTTACTCTGATGTCTCTAAGCAAAATTATTTTGAGGAGACGCTTCAACAAACAAGCTAAAAACGCCCAAATAGGTACACTATTACCCGAGAATCGAAAAGCGCCCCATCGGGACGACTTTTGCTACAAGGTTGTCTCGCAAAATTAGGCTATAATCACCAAATTGCATTCTCGGTTGGCGTAAAGCAAATTCAAGCAAAAGAAAAAAAAATTGAAAATGAGTGAACGATTAGTCGTTATTTACTACGATGGTGAAGTGCGTGACATCAAGATGGTGTTGTTTTCTTATTAGAGAACACGGTACGATTGAGTTTTAATCGAAACGTCGATTTGGTAGAACTTCACAAAAGAATTAGGCGTAAAATATTCTAACAAAGCCAATGAAAGTTCGATCTATTAAGTATAGATTTTGCGCTTTGTTGATCCAAATGAGATATGACGATTCGACATCAAAGGTCCCTGAGCCTTGAGGCAATGGTGGAGACTCATTTTGCCATGGATCGCCTATCTCGAGTTATATGTAGAATTTTCATCTCCAAGTGATCCGGTGCGACCTCAACATCTAGTATCGCTCGAGGGAATACATGACCCCAAGTCGACACTGTAAGTGGGAGGCAAAACACGAAGTGCCCGTGTGCGGTGGTAGTATGGAAAACATAACCCCGCACAACACTCGATTGGTGGATGGGACATGCATATTCGTCAATCGACGTCGGATGACGTAAATACGATTGGGGACGCTATCAACTTCTAGTGGATGGCAATCCACATACGATTGGAATCTTTACGAAAGATATTTAAGGAAGGATGATGTATTACCGACGGCATCCACCAAATGAGGGCCCTCATTTGTTGCAGGTTATGGAGGATCGGACGATGAACTGATGTGGATCCACCCCGGGAGCCGTGGCCCGATGGTGCGGTTGGACTATTTTCTCAACGGAGTCCGCTCCAATTATACCAAGATGTTGAGGGCGGTTCGACGAAGAAGAAGAAGATCCGCTATTCAGGCATACTCGCCTCAACAAGACATGCATAATGTCGATCTATCTCAAGATGATGCATTGGAGTTTCTGAACTACCACACCGGACGCGTGACAGTACAAATTCTTCGTTGGATTCGGACCAATTAGAAGTTGGTAACCGTTTTCCAACAAGAACACTTTTCTTGGTGCATTGAAACAATACAAAGATCGTGAACGGGTTAACTACACTATGGTTAAATCAAAGCTCGATAGGTACGAGGCGAAGTGTCTTTGTGCAAGACGGCACATGTGCATGGAAAATCATGGCGTCGTTGAGGAAAAGGACGGGATGTGTGAGGTGAATAAGTACAAAGGTCCACATGCATGTCTTACCAGACAAGTACCACTATGTGTTCAATGATTTGAATAACACTAATATTATGTAATGTTGCATTATTTAACGATTGCTGTTGTGTGTAACACAAGATCATCCGAGGATGGATTCGTACATGTTGGTCGATTTAATAATCCCGACGGTGAAGGCCGATCCCAAAACTACAAGGGCTTTAATTGGCAATATTCGTAGCTAAATGGGGTACACGCCTCTACGTAAAGGCTTTGATAGCCAAGCGTATATGCGTTGGAAAAGTTGCACTACTTGGGACGCTTAATATAATGAAGTGTGGCGGTGGTGTAAGGTCTTGTCGAGAGATATGTCCCAGCAAAGACAATGAGACATTGAAACGGAACCGCGATTACAACGATCGTCTGCTTCCGTGGATGCGCAGTGTTCAAGCACCGTTTCTAGACATTTAAGCAATGCCGAGATGCTTTTACATACCGCAAACCATTGGTACAAATTGACGGTACCTTCATGTATGGTAGATATACGATCGGCTATTGCTATGTGGCACAAGACTACCGTGGAGAATCCTTCCGATTGCGTTCGCAATAACACTGGGGAGTCACCGATGACGGGACTTCTTCCTATCTAGGTTAAGGAGGCATGCCCGCCTCAACCCGACATATGCGTTATATCGGATCGGGCCTCGGAATACTTGCGGCAATAGAACGACAGAGAAGCATGTGGCATCGCACACACCATCGATATTGCTCGAGGCATGTGGCATCCAACTACTATGGGTAACAATTGGCCTAAAAGACGTAAACGACAAGTGATGATATGGGTATGAAATTTCTATTAATATAATTTCTTTTGAAATTTTCAATTTATTCGAATTGAATAGTGGTATGTAATATTCGATATCAACGATATTGGCAGGATACGAGATCAATAAAGACCGCTTTCACGAGATGTTGGCCGCTTATGCTAAGATAACGCCAAAGGCGCGAATACCGTGTAATATTCCTTTGAACAAGTGGACACAAGCATATGATTTGCGGCTCACGATATGGTCATATGACCACAAACCCGGCCGAATGCATAAATTTTGTGCTAAAAGGAACCCGTCATCCGCCAATTACGCTGGTTTTGGGAGACATATTTTCGCTAAGCGGCATTATTTTCAAGAGAGCAAATGAGTTATCGAGGCGATGCAAGGAGGCCATGTATGGAGCCGAAGGTCTTGCAAGAAATTAACCGTGGAAGGCACAGGTGAATACTATGCACACGCTTTGTCACGATCACGACAAATTTATGGTTTCGTGTCACGGAGTTTGATGATCGAACCAAGGTATTGTTGGCGGGCATTATCGCGTACACTTGACAAATAGGACATGCGATCGTGGATATTTGATGCACTTCGCTACCCATGTGCTCATGTACTTGCGGCTTGTCATAATCTTCGTCTTGACCCTACGAGCTATGTCGATTTAAGTCTACAAATTAGAAAACATGTACAACGTGTGGAGACACGATTCCCACCATCCCAGATGAACGTAAGTGGCCATCCAGATCGCTTGCACCGTATAAGTCAAGGTTGGGATAGAGAATTGAGACGCAAACCAAAAGGTCTACCTTCCTCGACTAGAATACGCAACAATATGAATATCCGAGAACCGACCAACCAAAGTCGGCATGTGGGTGGTGTAGGAACCCGGCCATACATCTCGCCGTGTCCAAATCGGACTAGTTGACCGTGTTCTTAGCTTGTTTGTCTCTTGTCGGCTATGTAATTTCGCTTTTTGGAGGAAAACGGTGAACTTTTGTACAATAACTCAAATTTATTAAATATAAGATAATTAAAATTAAATTACAAACACAAATAATCAAACAACTTTTTATTCAAAAATAAAAAATTATTACAATTTAAAAATAAAATAGCCCATCCTAATCAACGTTGATGCCAAAATAAACCAGCTTCTATTTTATTCAAGTTATTAAAATTAAATTAAAAATTAAATTAAAAAATTAAATCATTTCTATCTTATCAAAGATATTAAAATTAAAATAAAAAATTAAAATACAAAACAAATAAAAGTAAACTCAATTTTATTATATAAAAAAATTAAATTTAAAAATTAAATTACAAAAAAAAACAAACTTAAATTGTATCAAATATATTACAACTTAATTAAAAAAACCAAACCTATTTTGTCAAAGTTATTAAAATTAAATAAATTTAAAAATTAAATTAAAAAAATTAAATAAATTAAAAAATTAAATTACAAAAAATAAACTCAAATTGTATTAAATATATTACAACTTAATTACAAAAAAAAACCAAACCTATTTTGTCAAAGTTATTAAAATTAAATAATTTAAAAAATTAAATTACAAAAAAACTCAAATTGTATTAAATATATTACAACTTTAATTACAAAAAAATAAATCAAACATATTTTGTCAAAGTTATTAAAATTAAATAATTTAAAAAATTAAATTACAAAAAAACAAACTCAAATTGTATTAAATATATTACAACTTACTTACAAAAATAAAAAATAAACAAAACCTATTTTGTCAAAGTTATTAAAATTAAATAATTTAAAAAATTAAATTACAAAAAAAACAAACTCAAATTGTATTAAATATATTACAACTTAATTACAAAAAAAATAAACCAAACCTATTTTGTCAAAGTTATTAAAATTAAATAAATTATAAAATTATATTACAAAAAAACAAACTCAAATTTTATTAAATATATTACAACTTAATTACAAAAAATTAAACCTTAATTACAAAAAATTAAACTCAAATTATAAATTAATTTACAATTACTCAAATTAGGGGTTTAGGGTTTAGTGCGGATGCTTGGGAACCAAGTGCACACTGGGGCGATTGATGCTACACGCTACCGGATTCCTCCTTCTTCTAGCTTTCAAGTGGGTCGTGGAACCTCAAAGAGGAATCCGGTCCCTCCCAAGAATGGGTCTAGTTCGGGTGTTGCGATGATGACCCACCTTGATAAGATAATGACCTGAGGTGTTTGCATAAACCACTACGGGGTGATCGCATCCCGACTGGTGAAGGAGCTCGGTAGAAAGAATCGCTCCCGACGGCACCTCCTCTAATCCCACACCCGATGTCGGCCTCACGATCGGTGGCTAAAAGGAGTTGTCGGAACGGACTCAAACCCGCCATGCATTCCAACCCTGGGGACTAGAAAAGGAAACATATATGGGTTAGGAGGATACATGTAAGGGTAGGGTACGACCGGCATAAACTGTGGACGCTGTGTTATCGGTGTTGTCACCGAATCGATGGGCCCGGTGATTGTATAGGCGCTGTTGATGGGCCCGTGATCGTAGGCGCTTATTGTCGGGCCCGCCTCATCACCCTTCTCCTTGAATGTAAAGGGCCCGACGTTCCTTCGCTCATGATTTTTGTCGCCTTCTTGATCGACAACAGATACGGCTTGCCATGGATTCTAAACCATGGCATGTACTCCAAGACGCACGCTAACTCGTGAACTACGATTGGTTCTCTGCTAGGTAAAAAGTCATACCGGCTTCTCCCACGCCTCGATATGTTCGACCAAAATATTGGCCAATCCGTAGTCCGCCGCCAGAAGTCCACACTCAGGCTCATCATCGAGCACCTCAGAGCCACGAGAATCGGTTGCGGAATCCAAATTGCCGCGATAACTCGATCTCGACTGGTGCATCTCCACGGTCGCAGTAGGTGATTAGCGGACCTTAACGTGCTAACTGCTCGGATTTTGGAGGAACTCCCTAATTATCGCCCAATTTCGGATCCTCGACGTGTCTATTGAAACTATATTAACATTACCAAAATATTAGTTATATACATAAATACTAAATTATAATAACGAAATTCGACACTTACTTGTGATTCCGAATCGTTGTTCCAATAGAGTCAGATATCCTCAAGCGTGTCGTATTCCAACATGACTCGTCGGATGGTTCCACCTAATTAAATAAACTTTTAGCATGCAATTATACTATAAATCTACGACATAATTGTAAAATATAATATTAAATTTACCTCGTTATCAATGGGAATGAATATGGTCGGTCGAGTCGAGGACGAAAATGGAAATCAAACCATGCCCATGATCGCAGAGTGATAGGTAACCTCCGATTTTTACTTTACTAAGACCGCCGCTTCAAGACATCTCCCAGTACAACCTCGATAGCACGGCAGACCTCAACTCAATTCACCCACCGCTCAAATCAACAAGTTTCGGAGCCATCTCGTGGATGAGGTTTCAGAGAGGTCCCAAGATCGATAGCCTCCAATTATCTCAAGTATGTATGCCCGTGCATACCGTATTCTTTCATCTTCATCGAATCTTCATTCGATTGCGGAAATGTGTCTCAGAATCAAACCATATCGATCCGACCTCCTTGCAATTTATCCGAATGGCACCTGTGAGCTCGTGAGCATACGGCCATCCAATCGAGAGATGTTACGGACCGGTGATCACCGAACCCGCCCACCCAGAATCCCAATCAGAATCGCATATCTTCTAAGGTGATGGTACACTCTCCGCATGGCGATGGAAAATGTGCGTCTCGGTCTCCACTCTCTATCAATGCTACCGATCAAAATCGGGTCCAACTTGAACCCCTACCTATCGCACGTGCAAAAACCCGCTTCCGCAGTAATTCTCGATCAATGGCGATGGGGACCGTGCATGTATGTAATATAACATTGCAACACCCGATCTATGATCGCTTAAAAATAATAAAATTCAAAATTAATTAAAATTGCATAATTAAAAAATTTAATAATATTGAAAATTAAAATTCAAACTTACCATTTTCAATTGTTGGACGCTAATGTGATTTGCTGTCTGGCGATGTAAATCCTCACCATTGTACTCGATAAAGAATTTTAAATTTTCCAAAAAATAAATATATTAAAAAATTATAAAGGGCTTTTTGTAACACCTCTAACCCTAAACCGTCATCGAACAGGTTACAAGGCATTGCCGAACATATTAGTCAATTTTCCTAATTACTTATAAATAAAAATTATGAGTTGGTATAATTTAGTAATTTAACTCCTATATTGGGCTCTTGAAGTCAAGCATATATCTAACGAGAATGAAACTTGTTTAAACATTCTACAAAACTAGCTAAAATATTATTTTTTTTCTTTTATAAAATTTCGACAAAGATTTCGCTTAATTTCACATTAACCCCGCAATTAAAACCGTATTCATTCTAAATATAACCAATTCAACCAATTCCAAAATCCAACAATTCAACCAAAGGTAATTTCATATTTAATCGTATTTAGATTCTACTTATAACATTAAAATACCAAATATCATTTTCTACAACAAAAGTCATGTAGTAGTTTTAAGTGACCAAAATATCACCTATGTACATGCCATTTTAACACAAAATATAATACCTACTTTTGTAGTCTTCAAGATGTGATGAGATGAGAAATCTTCTAGTTGAACTTCTCTTCTAGACTCTTTGTACCCACGCGTTAAAATAAACACGTTAAGCGGTGAAGGCTTAGTAAGCACTACAAGAATAATTAATTAAACAATCATAACAAGATATTTTAGACTCAATCAATTATAGCATATTTACTCACATATAAGTCTCTTCAACTATACATTGCTTTAAATAAATTTAACTTATCTTCTATAAGGTATAAAACTTGCCTTAACACATCAAGAATTCAATTTTATTCTCAATTCACAAGATTAGCCCAAAGTAGACTTCCTAGAACACACGGATATACTGAATAAATACAGAGGTGCATTATGATGCACAAGTGAATGAGAGAAATCGACGTGCTAATATCGAGAGCACCAATGTGCTAATATCGAGAGCACCAATGTGCTAATATCGAGAGCGCTAAAGTTCCTTAATGGCATGCCACTAATATCCCAGTAGTTCTAAATTCCGTCTACTTGGGCATTAAAGCTGAATCTTAAATATTTAAATAATTCACATAAATATTTCAAAAGGATAAATAACAATAATTTAAAATTCTTGTAGTACTTACAACAAAAGATTGAAGTGATATAAGTTCTTCTTCCTTCACTCCTTAATCTTCTCTTTTCCTTTTCCTTCGATACGGTTCTCTCCTTCCTTTTCTTCAATTTCATATAAACACATAACATTTATATGTTAAAAATAATCAAATAATTTCCTGTACTATTTAATAAAATAAACATGTATTTTATGATAATTTCATGCTTTCTTACTTTTGCTCACATTTCAATTCAATCCTTTACTCATAAACTTATTCAAAGCTGTCCTTTTGTGTCATAGTCATAAAATTATTTATTTCCAGAGCTACAGAACTCCAAATGAAGAACCGTAAATTTTTCCTGAAACTAGACTCACATATATTCATACCATAAAATTTCCAGAATTTTTATCCTAGCCAATTAGTATAGTTTATTCATCAAAGTCACCCCTATTCTGCTGTCTGGCAGTTCTGACCCTTATTCACTAAAAATTTATTATCTCTTTATACAAAATTCATATTATGTTCTTGTTTATTTCTATTAAAAATAGACTCATTCATGATTCTAACATATAAATTTAAGCCCCTAATTATTTTTCTCCAATTTTTTATGATTTTCCAAAGTCAGAACAGGGGATTTCGAAATCACCCTGAACTAGTCTCACCAAAATTTAAATATCTCAAACTAAAGAATTTATTTGCTTTCCCTGTTTCTTTCATAAGAAAATAGACTCAATAAGCTTTAATTTCATAACTCACTCAACTTCTAATTCCACTTATACGATTTTTGGTGAATTTTCAAACTTACTCTACTGCTGCTGTCCCAAAACTGTTTTCTTATAGCTTGTTTTGCAATTAAGTCCTTTATCCAATTCTAACTTCAAATTCTCTCAATTAAACCACTAATTCATCTCTTTGTTCATCATATGCTATGTTCAAAAGCTTTAAAACTCCAAAATCCTCAATTTAAATTCATCAAAACTTTATCCTAAAACTTATAAAACATCAAAATTAAAGAAAAGGGCTAAATTAACTTACCTATTAAACCTCCAAGCTTCAAACTTTTAATTTTCCTTTCTTCTTTCTTTTCTTTCTTTTCTTTCTTTCCCTGCTCTCTGTTTCGTTTTTTCTCTGTTTCTTCTCTTTCTTTTTTTTACCTTAATATATAATATTATATTATATAATTATCTAATAATAATATATTTTATCACATAAAATCTTAAGATTTTAATGCTTATGCCGCCTCAATCATTTAAAATGGCATAATTGCCACTTTAGTCCTTTTATTTTCTTTAATCTTCAATTAAACTTTCACACCTATTACAATCTAATCCTTTTCCCAAATACTTCTAATTAAGTCAAATTCACCTAAATAAAACCCAATTAGACGCATTAACTAGCTTCAGTAAATATTTTTAGTAAATATTTACGATTGAGCTTTTATGAAAACGGAGACCAAAATATATTTTTGATTTACTCGACTATCGGTCACTACAATTCTCTCCCGCTTAATAAATTTCGTCCTCGAAATTTACCCGACAAACAATCATGGATATTGATGTCTCATTGTTTCTCTCTTCCCATGTTGCTTCTTCCGAATTATGATGTTCCACAACACTTTTACCAACGAACCCGCTTTGTTTCTCAATTCCTTTACCTCTCGAGCAAGTATCTTAATTGGCTCCTCTTCATAAGTTAAATCCGTTGAATTTCTATTACTTGTGGAGTAATCACATGAGATGGATCGATCGTATCTTCGTAACATTGAGACATGAAAACATTGTGAATTCTATCCAATTAGGTGGTAAGGCTATCCGATAAGCAATCGGATCAACCTGTTCTAAGATCTCATACTACCAATGAACCTTGGACCGAGCTTGCCTTTCTTCCCAAATCGGAGAATTTTTTCCGTATGACACTTTCAAAAATACTTTTTCACCCACATTATATTCAATATCTTTTCTTTTAAGATCAAGATAAGATTTTGACGATCAAATGTCGCTTTCAAACTATTTCAATGACTTTTACTTTTCTTCTGCTTCTTGGATCAAATCAACCCCATGTATCTTCTTTTCATCGAGCTCATTCAATATAATGGTGTTCTACACTTTCTACCATACAAAGCTTCATACGGAGCCATTTTAATATCGGATCGATAATCGTTATTGTAAGCAAATTCAATCAAAGGCGATACCTCTCCCAATTACCTTCAAATTCTAGTATACAACATCGAGCATATCTTCCAATACTTGAATTACACGCCAGATTGGCCATCCGTCGAGGATGAAATGCAAGATCAAATACAACCGAGTTCCTAAAGCTTTTGCAATTTATCCGTAAACGAGACGTAAATCGGGATCTCTATCGATATAATGGAGACAGCACTCCATGTAGCCCGATAATCTCAGATATATCTGATTCACGCTTTATCTAAAGAATAATCCATACGCATTCGAATAAAGTGCGCTGATTTTGTCAATCTGGTCAACAACCGCCCAAATAGCATCCTTTTCTTCCGAGACAACGGTAATCCCGATACAAAATCCATAGTGATTCTCTCCCACTTCCATTCCGGTATAGTAATTGGTGAAGTAACCCTGAAGGTACCTGATGCTCAGCTTTAACTTGCTGACATATTAAACATTTTGATACAAACTCGTAGATATCCCGTTTCATTCCTCGCCACCAATACATCTTTTTCAGATCATTATACATTTTATTACTCCCTGATGTACGTATATAGTACCGCTATGTAGCCTCAGATAAAATTTTCTCGTATGAGTTCAATTCGAGGTACACATATCCTACCTTTGAATAACATACAACCATCAACTCCAACTCGAAATTCGAATCAAGACTGACTCACATCTGCGTCTGCTTAACTCAGAACTTCTCATCATTCTTCTAAGCTTCACATATTTGTCAGTAAAATGTCGGTTTAACTCTCAATTCAGCTATGATTGAACCATTATCAACCAAAGACAATCGGGCATTCATAGCTCATAAAGCAAATAGAGATTTTCGCTTAAAGCATCAAGAACAACATTAGCCTTACCGGATGGTAATCAATAATTAAATCATAGTCCTTTATCAATTCAACCCATCTTCTCTGCCTCAAGTTCAAATCCTTCCGAGTTAACAAATACTTCAAACTCTTATGGTCATTGTAGATATAACATTTTTCCCCGTATAAATAGTGTTCCATATTTTTAGCGAAACACCATCTGCAAACCAATTCAAGATCATGCGTCGGGTAGTTCTTTTCGTGGCTTCAATTGCCTAGAAGCATATGCTACTACCTTTCCTCCTTGCATTAGCACACAACCCAAACCATTGTATGAAGCATCATTGAAACCACGTACTCTTACCGATTTCGTTGAATCAATACAGAGCTTCTGTTAACGCCGCTTTTAATTTTTCAAAACTTTATCGACACTTTTCTCATCCATTCAAATTTTACATTTTTCGCAACAATTTCGTTAATGGAGATGCAATCATAGAGAATCCTCAACAAATCTTCTATAGTAACCACCAATCCGAGAAAACTCTTTACTCATCACATTCTTTGGTGGTTTCCATTCAAGTATAGCTTCTACCTTCTTGGGATCTACCCAATACCTCTGCCGATACTATATGTCCTGAAAAGTGACTTCTTTAACCAAAATTCACACTTACTCAATTTAGCATACAATTACTTTTCTCTCAAAATCAGAGCACAATTTCGAGATGTTTATCATGTTCTTCTTCACCTTTTGAATACACTAGAATGTCATCTATAAATACCACCACAAACCGATCTAAATAAGGTGAAAAATTCTATTCATAAGATCCATGAAAGCAATTTGGAGCATTAGTTAATCCAAATGGCATAACCAAGAATTCATAATGACCGCATCGAGTCCTAAATGCGTTTTTCGACACATCGATTCTTTCACCAGAATCGATAATACCCCGATCCGAGATCAATTTTAGAAAATACACTAGCTCCCTTTAATCGATCAAACAAATCATCAATCCGGCAACGGATATTTGTTCTTTATAGTCACTTTATTCAACCGACGATAATCTATACAAAGCCTCAAAGACCCATCTTTCTTCTTTACAAATAATCTGGTGCCCCCATGGTGATACACTAGACGCATTTAATCCCTTGTCTAGTAACTCTTGTAATCGCATTTTCAATTCTTTCAACTCGGTGGGTGCCATCCGATAAGATGCTATTGATATTTGCAAAGGTTCGGAATTAACTCAATCCCAAACTCCACTTCTCTTTCTCGAGGTAAACCCAGAATTCCTTTGGAAACACATCAATAAAATCTCAACCACCGGTATCTTTTCAATCTCGTAATTCTGCTGTACGAGTATCTAAAATGTAAGCAAGAAAAGCAAGACATCCTCTTCTCATCATCTTAGAAGCCTTCATTGCGCATACACCACATTCGTCAATGCACTATATTTTTCACCGGTTACAATCACTTCATCTCCATCTAAAGTTCTCAAGGAAATTCTTTTCTTCGCAATCAACCATAACCCCATGTTCGACAACCACCCATACCCAATATCACATCGAATTCATAAAACGTAAGTGCCATAAGGTCTCACTGAAACTCATAATCATGAATTTTAAGGACATCTTCTACACACTTTATTAATTTTCTCACTTTGCCCGAAAGGATTAGTAACTACTATTTCAGATTCTCAAATTCTACTTGTAACTCTCTTTCTTTCACTAATGCAATGCATATATATGAATGTGTAGAGCCGGGATCAATTAATGCAATTACGTAAGAATCAAATAAAGAGAATGTACCAAGAATCACATCAAGAGCGCTCTCTCTCTCTCGTGTTCGATAGCATAAGTTCGAGGCCTTCGGATTCGGATCTATCGATTGTTTCTCTCACCGATCTCGTACCACTACCAGTGCCACCAGAAATTCCGTGTTGTCTACCTCTTTGTGGAACCAAGCTACCTCTTACAGACTGCTCAGAACACTTTCGACATCTTCTGGACGCCTCTCGATTAAATGATCTTTTGACCCACATCGAAAATGTGCTCGAGAAATCACCGACATTCTCCCCAATGATATCTCGCCACAAGGTGCTCACATGATGATGGTATTGGTTTTCTTTTAGAACCCCTTGCACTACCCATGAGGTCGTCTCACGAGTTTGTCTTGTCTCAATTCGGATCTTTGCCCAACAAGAGGAGAAGTGTATCTAGAATCTCTAAAATCCTCATTCTTTTTGAAAACGGTGGTGCCGAACTAGTGGTGGTCTCTTCCCAAAACTCTTTTCTTTTGAACGAGCTAACCCTTCTTCCAAATCGTTGTGCTCTATCAACCAAAATAGGAAATTCTTGTAGATGTAATGGTATAAGAGGAACATAAATCTCTTCATTCAATCCCCACTCAAATCTTCTCGCATATATCCGCTTCATTTGCTATTAATTCCTTTGCATATTTACTCAATCTGATAAATTCACGCTCATATTCAAAGAATGACATGTTGTTCTCGCTTGAATCCGAAATTCTCGTTTCTTCTTCTCAAGATAAAGTTGACTCACATATTTCTTTCTAAATTCGGATACAAAGAAATCCCAATTAATTTTCTCTGCAGGATGGATATTCATGATGTTGATCCACCATTGGTAAGCCTCACCCTTTAATAAAGATACAGCACATCTCAACTTTTCATCCCTTGTACACTGCAATTCTTCGAATATTCTTTGATCGTTTTCTAACCATTCCTCATTTCACCGGTCATCATCTTTCTTTCCTTTAAATTCTTCAAATTTCATATTTTCTCGATTTTCCAAGGGGATCGATGATTGGTTATAGATGATTGTGGATGTGGAGCAAGAAGAGGAGAAGATAGTGGTGGAACAGTTGGAGCCTTATTAGTTCTCACAACTTGTCGCAATAACTCGATTCATTGTCTCAGAATAAAGTTGCAATCGAATTTCTTCTCTAGCCGGTATTGGTTCGGGCCAGATTGAGTTCTTTCTTCCAATTCAGCTCTCTATCATCTCCTAAGTTTACCGATTCACTTGAGCTTGGACTCTATGTTGATCTCTTTCCTATCAAGGTTTGGCGCCTCGCTCTCTACTTCATTTTCTCGACTCTTCACGAGATCTATTTGACATCTTTAAGTTTCTACAATATTCATAAATTACACAATTAAATAACTAAAACTCATCTCATCACATCAATTTATAAAATGGCATGTACAATTAGACTCATACTCGACCCAAGCATTCGAAAACCTAGGCTCGATATTAATAAATGTAACACCTCTAACCCTAAACCGTCATTTTAACAGGTTACAAGGCATTGCCGAACATATTAGTCAATTTTCCTAATTACTTATAAATAAAAATTATGAGTTGGTATAATTTAGTAATTTAACTCCTATATTGGGCTCTTGAAGTCAAGCATATATCTAACGAGAATGAAACTTGTTTAAACATTCTACAAAACTAGCGAAAATATTATTTTTTTTCTTTTATAAAAATTTCGACAAAGATTTCGCTTAATTTCACATTAACCCCCGCAATTAAAACCGTATTCATTCTAAATATAACCAATTCAACCAATTCCAAAATCCAACAATTCAACCAAAGGCAATTTCATATTTAATCGTATTTAGATTCTACTTATAACATTAAAATACCAAATATCATTTTCTACAACAAAAGTCATGTAGTAGTTTTAAGTGACCAAAATATCACCTATGTACATGCCATTTTAACACAAAATATAATACCTACTTTTGTAGTCTTCGAAGATGTGATGAGATGAGAAATCTTCTAGTTGAACTTCTCTTCTAGACTCTTTGTACCTACGCGTTAAAATAAACACGTTAAGCCAGTGAAGGCTTAGTAAGCACTACAAGAATAATTAATTAAACAATCATAACAGTATATTTTAGACTCAATCAATTATAGCATATTTACTCACATATAAGTCTCTTCAACTATACATTGCTTTAAATAAATTTAACTTATCTTCTATAAGGTATAAAACTTGCCTTAACACATCAGTAATTCAATTTTATTCTCAATTCACAGTATTAGCCCAAAGTAGACTTCCTAGAACACACCGGATATACGGAACAAATACAGAGGTGCATTATGATGCACAAGTGAATGAGAAAGCATCGACGTGCTAATATCGAGAGAGCACCAATGTGCTAATATCGAGAGCACCAATGTGCTAATATCGAGAGCACCAATGTGCTAATATCGAGAGCGCTAAAGTTCCTTAATGGCATGCCACTAATATCCCAAGAGTTCTAAATTCCGTCTACTTGGGCATTAAAGTTGAATCTTAAATATTTAAATAATTCACATAAATATTTCAAAAGGATAAATAACAATAATTTAAAATTTTGTAGTACTTACAACAAAAGATTGAAGTGATATAAGTTCTTCTTCCTTCACTCCTTAATCTTCTCTTTTCCTTTTCCTTCGATACTTGTTCTCTCCTTCCTTTTCTTCAATTTCATATAAACACATAACATTTATATGTTAAAATAATCAAATAATTTCCTGTACTATTTAATAAAATAAACATGTATTTTATGATAATTTCATGCTTTCTTACTTTTGCTCACATTTCAATTCAATCCTTTACTCATAAACTTATTCAAAGCTGTCCTTTTGTGTCATAGTCATAAAATTATTTATTTCCAGAGCTACAGAACTCCAAATGAAGAACCGTAAATTTTTCCTGAAACTAGACTCACATATATTCATACCATAAAATTTCCAGAATTTTTATCCTAGCCAATTAGTACAGTTTATTCATCAAAGTCACCCCTATTCTGCTGTCTGGCAGTTCTGACCCTTATTCACTAAAAATTTATTATCTCTTTATACAAAATTCATATTATGTTCTTGTTTATTTCTATTAAAAATAGACTCATTCATGATTCTAACATATAAATTTAAGCCCTAATTATTTTTCTCCAATTTTTTATGATTTTCCAAAGTCAGAACAGGGGATTTCGAAATCACCCTGAACTAGTCTCACCAAAATTTAAATATCTCAAACTACAGAATTTATTTGCTTTCCCTGTTTCTTTCATAAGAAAATAGACTCAATAAGCTTTAATTTCATAACTCACTCAACTTCTAATTCCACTTATACGATTTTTGGTGAATTTTCAAACTTACTCTACTGCTGCTGTCCCAAAACTGTTTTCTTATAGCTTGTTTTGCAATTAAGTCCTTTATCCAATTCTAACTTCAAATTCTCTCAATTAAACCACTAATTCATCTCTTTGTTCATCATATGCTATGTTCAAAAGCTTTAAAACTCCAAAATCCTCAATTTAAATTCATCAAAACTTTATCCTAAAACTTATAAAACATCAAAATTAAAGAAAAGGGCTAAATTAACTTACCTATTAAACCTCCAAGCTTCAAACTTTTAATTTTCCCTTTCTTCTTTCTTTTCTTTCTTTTTCTTTCTTTCCCCTGCTCTCTGTTTCGTTTTTTTCTCTGTTTCTTCTCTTTCTTTTTTTTTTTACCTTAATATATAATATTATATTATATAATTATCTAATAATAATATATTTTATCCCATAAAAATCTTAAGATTTTAATGCTTATGCCGCCTCAATCATTTAAAAATGGCATAATTGCCACTTTAGTCCTTTTATTTTCTTTAATCTTCAATTAAACTTTCACACCTATTACAATCTAATCCTTTTCCCAAATACTTCTAATTAAGTCAAATTCACCTAAATAAAACCCAATTAGACGCATTAACTAGCTTCGTAAATATTTTTAGTAAATATTTACGATTCAGTTTTATGAAAACGGAGACCGAAAATATATTTTTCTTTATTTCGACTATCGGGTCACTACATTTTCAGTAAATGGTAGAAGACTATTTTGAAATTTAGCGTAAATTTCAAGGGCTTTGAGAGAAACTTGAGAGAAAATTGAGAGCAAATTGAGAGAAAATTGAGAGAAAAATGAGAAAGGATTGAAGTGTGAAAAAATGAAGGGTTGGGGGTATTTATAGTTTTTTTTACCGTTGCTTTTTTGACCGTTGGGGTCCAACGGTCAAATTTTTGATTATTGGCTAAAAAGCGTCCATGGGGAGCTTTTAGGCCACCTCAAAAAAAGCGCCTCGTGGGAGCTGCGTTTTCTCGAGGTGGCCTAAAGCGCCCCCATGGACGCGCTTTTAGGCCTTTCCCTAAACGCGCCGACGTGACGCGATTTTTGGGAAATTGCCCTTCGGTCAATATTTTGAAACCTGTCCTTTCCGTAATTTTTATTTTTTTGGTATTTTTGGGATATTTGCCTGAAACTATGAATGTTATAGAGTATATATATATATATATAGGTAAATATCTCATATATACTAAAAATAAAGAAAATTATGAAAATGTGTCATTTGAAAAATAATTGAGGAAAGTACTGCTTCTAAAAAACGCTTCACGCCAACAGATTTTTGGGGATGCAGAGCTAAAGCGCCCTTAGAACGCGCTTTTGTCCACATCGCCAAAGCTCGCCCACGAAGCGAAGCTTTTCGAGGTGGACAAAAGCGTCTCTAAAGGCGCGCTTTAGCCTCCAACCCTTTATTTTTTCACACTTCAATCCTTTCTCAATATTCTCTCAATTTTCTTAAAGTCCTTGAAATTTACGCCAAATTTCTAAATAGTCCTTTACTATTTACAAAAAGCCCTTTATAATTTTTTTAATATATTTTTTTGGAAAATTTTAAAATTTTTATCTGATTACAATAGTGGGAAATTACGTCGCTTAGACAACAAGCACATCTCTCTCGAGTAAATGCAAATGGTAAGTTTTAATTTTAATTGTTCAATATTGTTTAATTTTTTTTCAATTATGCAATTTTAATTAATTTTTAATTATATAATTTTTAAACAAATGTAGATCGTGTTGGAATGTTATATTCGCAACATGCATGGTCTCCCATCGCCGCTGATCGAGACTTACACTGCATCGAAGCGGGTTTTTGCACGTGGCCACGATAGGTGGGGTTCAAGTTGGAGCCGCTTTGATCACCTGCTGATAGAGAGGTGGAGACCCGAGACGCACACTTTCCATCTCATCATGGAGAGTGTACCATCACTCTAGAAGATGCGCATTGCGCTTGGGATTACTGGGTGGGATCGCCCAGAGTCACTGGGTCCGCAACATCTACCGATTGGATGGTCGATGCTACGAGGATCTGGGTGCCATTCGGATAGAATTTAAGGAGTTCAGATCGATATGGCTTGGTTATGAGACGTATTCCCGGAGCCGAACGAGGGTTCGATCAAGTAGAAAGAATACGGATGCTCGGGCATACATTCTTCAGATAATTGGAGGCTATCTCGATGGGACCTCTAGAAACCTCGTCCACCGAGATGGCTCCTCAAACTTGTTGATTTAAGAGCGGTAGGTGAATTGAGTTGGGGTCCGCCGTGCTATCGAGGTTGTACGGAGATGTGCGGGCGACGCTACCGAGTAAAGCCAAAATTGGAGATTGCCTATCACTATTGCAGTCATGGGCATGGTTTCGATTTCTATTTTTACGTCCTCGACTCGACCAACCATATTCATTCCCACTGATAACGAGGTAAATTTAATATTATATTTTATAATTATTTCGTAGATTTATAGTATAAGTGCATGCTAAAAGTTTATTTAATTAGGTGGAACCATTCAAGAGTCATGTTGGAATACCTAACTCGCTTGAGGATATACGGCCCTATTGGACTAACGGCCTAATCACAAGTAAGTTTCAATTTCGTTATTATAATTTAGTATTTCATATGTAGTCTCTAATATTATGTATATAACTAATATTTTGGTAATGTTAATATAGTTTCAATGGACACCGTGACGAGGATCCAAAAATTCAAAGTGTAATTCCGAGGAGTTCTTCCAAAATCGAACAGCTGGCACGTGAAGGTCCCATTGATCACATACGTGACCGTGGAGATGCACCACCGATCGGGTTTCACGGCAATTTGGATTCGCAACCGATCCTCGTGCACATCGGAGGTGCTCGATGATGAGCACAAAGTGGACTTACAGACCGTGATATGGATTGGCCAAGATTTTGGTCAGTCATATCGAGACGGGAGAACCCAGATGACTTTTTACCTATCCGGAATCGATCATCATTCCCGAGTTAGCGTCGTGCGAGTACATGCCATGGTTTAGTATCCATGGCAAGTCAGATCTGTTGTCGGAAGAAGATAGGCGATGACAAATTCAGAGAGAAGGGAACGTCGTGCCCTTTAAATCCAAGGAGAAGGGTGAAGAGAAGGGCCATCAACAGCGCCTACATAATCCGCCCAAGAATAAATACTACACAGCTATCTGGGCCCATCGATTCAGCCGACAATACCGACATCACAACCTCCACCGCTTATGCCAAGTGCGTACCTACCCTTATATGTATCCTCCTAACTCAGATATGTTTCCTTTTCCTAGTCCCACCCTGTGTTGGAATGCATGGCGGGTTCGAGTCCTGCTCGACTACTCCGCTAGCCACCGATCGTGAGGCCGACGTCGCATGTGGGATTAGAGGAGGGGCCGGGAGCGCTTCTTTCTACCGTGCTCCTTCACAGATGGGATGCAACACCCCGCCAGTAGTTTATGCAAACACCTCCGGTCATTATTTTATCAAGATGGGTCATCATCGTAACACCTGTAATCGATCACCGCCGAGGAACCCGATTCCGCCCGAGGTTCCATGACTCACGAAAGCTAGAAGAAGGAGGAATCAACAGAATCGCCAACCGCCTGTGTGGCACTGGTTCCCACCGGCATCAGCCCTAAACCCTAATTTAGTTTTGTAATTTTATTTTTTGTAATTTAGTTTTAATATATTTAATAAAATTTGAGTTTAATTTTTTTATTTTCTGTAATTTAAATTTTTTAATTTAATTTTAATATCTTTGATAAGATAGAAATGGTTTAATTTTTTTGTAATTTAATTTTTTTATATTTAATAAAATTTGAGTTTAATTTTATTTCTTTTGTAATTTAATTTTTTTAATTTAATTTTAATATCTTTGATAAGATAGAAATAATTTAATTTTTTTTGTAATTTATTTTTTATATTTAATAAAATTTGAGTTTAATTTTATTTTTTTGTAATTTAATTTTTTATTTTAATTTTAATATCTTCGATAAGATAGAAATGGTTTAATTTCTTTTTTTTGTAATTTAATTTTTTTATATTTAATAATATTTGAGTTTAATTTTATTTCTTTTATAATTTTATTTTTTATTTTAATTTTAATATCTTTGATAAGATAGAAATGGTTTAATTTCTTTTTTTGCAATTTCTTTTTATATTTAATACAATTTGAGTTTAATTTTATTTCTTTTGTATTTTAATTTTTTATTTTAATTTTAATATCTTTGATAAGATAGAAATGGTTTAATTTTTTTTGTAATTTTGTAATTTAATTTTAATAACTTGAATAAAATAAAAGCTCTTGTACAAAAGTTCACCGCTTTCCTCCAAAAAAATAGAAATTACATAGCCACCGTGAGACAAAAAGCTAAGAACATACAACTATTCCGATTTGGACACGAGTGAGATGTATGGCCTCGGTTCCTACACCATCCAAGACAATGACTTTGGTTGCTCGTTTCTGATATCCATATTGTTATGTATTCTAGTCGAACAAGGTCGACCTTTTGGTTTGTGCCTCAATTGTCTATCCGGCAATGTTTTATACGGTGCAAGCGATACCGACGGCCACTTACGCTCATCCGGGATGGTGGGAATACGTGTTCCACACGCTGTAATGTTTTCTAATTTGTACACTTTGTCGACATAGCTCATGGATTAGGACGTAGATTCGACAAGCCGCAAGTACATGAGCACATGGGTAACGGCGCATCAAATACCCCACGTCGCAGTCCTATTTGTCGGTTGTACACGATAATGCCCCCAACAATACCTTGGTTTGGTCATCAAACTCCGTGACACGAAACCATAGTCGTCGCGATCGTGACACACCGTGTGCATGGTGTTCGCCCGTGCCTTCCCACGGTTTATTTCTTGCAAGACCTTCGAGCTCCATACATGGCCTCCTTCCATCTGGCCTCTATAACTCGCTGCTCTCTTCGGAAATAGTGCCGCTAAACGAAATATGTCTCCCACACAACCGATGTAATCGGAGATGATGGGATCTTTTAGAATGTAATTTATGCATTCGCCGTGTTTGTGGTCATATGACCATATTGTAGCCGTTATATGCTTGTGTCCACTGCTCGAAAGGAATATTGCATGTAGTTTGCGCCTTCATGCGTTATCTCGAGCACAAATTGGCCAAAGATCTCCTAAAATGGTCTTTATTGATCTTGTACCGCCAACATACGTTGATAGCGAATATTACATACCACTCTTCAATTGAGAATAAATTGAATATTACAAACGAAATTATATTAATAGATATTTCATACCCATATCGGTCACTTGTTGTTTCTGTCTTTTAGATCGATGTTGCCCATAGTAGTTGGATGAAACATGCCTCAGGCAATATCGATGGTGTGTGTGATGCCACATGCTTCCCTGACGTTCTATTGCCGCAAGTATTCTAGGGCCCCAATCCGATATAATGCATATGTTAGGTTGGGGACTGACATGCCTCCTTAACCTAGATAAGAAGAAGTCCCTACCATCACCGACTCCTGTTATTGCAAACGCAATCGAAAGGATTCTCCCACATCCGCCTTGTGCCACGACTAGCAATAGCCGATGAGTATATCTACCATACATAAAGGTACCTTCAATTTGTACCAATGACTTGCGATGTAAAAGCATCTCTAAGATTGTTTAAATGTCCGTAATGTGACGCTTGAACATCTGCGATCCACGAGCAGCGATCGTTGTAGTACGCCGGCCCGCTTTCAAGGTCTATCGTCGCTCGGGACATATCTCTCCAAGATTGACACCATCGCCACACTTCATTATATGAAGTGTCCCACCGATCGTGCAACTTTTCTAACACCTTTTGCTTGGCTATCCAAGCCTTTCTATAAGAGGGCGTGTACCCCAATTGGCTACGAATATTGCCAATTAAGGCCGGCACCATATTCTTGGGATCGGCCTTCACCGCTGGATTTTTAAGGTAGCCAATATGTCTCAATCCATCCTCGGATGATCTTGTGTTACACCGCCATCAAGCACGTTAAATAATGCAACATTACATAATATTAGTGTTATTCGAAATCATTGAACACATAGTGGTACTGTACCGGCAAGACATGTATGTGGACCTTTGTACTTTTTGACCTCCCACAACCCTGTCCTTTTCCTCAACAACGCCATGATTTTTCATGAACATATGCCGTCTTGCACTGCACACTTTGCCTCGTACTTATCGAGCCTAGATTTAACCACATTGTAGTTAACCCCGTTCCTGATGCTGTATTGTTTTAATGCAGCAAGAAAAATATTATTGTTGGAAAACTGGTTACCAACTTCTAATTGGTCCGAATCCAACGAAGAATTTGTATGGTCACGCGTCCGGTGTGGTAGTTCAGGAAACTCCAATGCATCATCTTGAGAAAAGTATTATTGTTGGAAAACTGGTTACCAACATCCACCAGCACCTTCGACAGCCACGTCACCTTCGCACCTGCAAATCAAACGACGACAACAGCAAATACAGAACAAAAAGAACAAAGAAAATAGTTTGTAATTTGGATTTTAAGGTTTTAATTTTTATTTTGATTTTCGGCTTTAAAGGGTCAAACACACTATTGTGTTTTTGAGGCGCACATATAGCAATACAGAAATACACAAAAACCTATTTTTTGCAAGGTGATTATTTTCTGAATCTGGGTTATTTTCTTATTCTCTTTCCTTCGTTTTCTTAGCATATGTGCAATAAAAAAAAGGAAAGAAAGGGAGTGCGTACCATCGTGAATATCATCGTTTTCTCTGTCGCAATCGGAGTAAGACGAAGGTATTAAACAGACCATTACACGATTCCGTCCTCGTTTTTCTGTCGTAATCAGGGTTTAGACGGAGATGCTATTCAAATCGAGCCCTTGCGAACCATTGTGCGCCGTTTATGTCGGTGTCTCGTGGGATGAACGGGGTATTCTGATAAGCGGCTGGGAACGAGAATGAAGGGGAATTTAGGGTTCTGTTTTAGAAGGGCAAATGTGTTTTAAACTGCTTTACTTTGTTTTTAAATCGGTTAACAAAACGGTGCCGTTTGGGCTTATGGCAATAGCCTTTAAACGACACCGTATTGGTCTATACCAAGTGACCCGACCCGAATGCGGCTAAGATCCGCGTGTTTTGATACTCGGGGGATATTTATGCATTTAGTCCTCTTTTTTCGTGCTGTTTTCCAAATTAGATCTATTAAATATTTACCTTGTTCTTTAATTGACCCCCATAATCTGTATGTTATATCAATTCTGTAACACCCCTACCCGTATCCGTTGCCAGAGCAAAGTACGAGGCATTACCGAGAAGTATGGAACACTTGCAGATAATTTAAACCATTTATCACTCAAATACCAAAATTGATTATAAAAGTTACCTTTGAAGTCCAAATTATGCATTAGGATCGGGTCGGGACTAAATCAGAATCGTATGAAGTTTTTCGCAATATCTCAAAATTTATCTCATTTACAAGGGTCCCACATTTAATATATATAAAAACCAATTCAAGATATTCAACCGAACCTTATACTTAATACTATTTGTTAGTCGTACACTTCATATAAATAACAAGAAACATATATGGGCTCAATTCTCATTAAATTTCTTGTACTTATATATATTTTTCACATTATGTATTCATATAATATATAACAATCATACCTCAGTATTTCATATACATTTCTCATAATATTTCATTTAGAATTCAGATTATTTCATATTAGAACTCTTATCATTAACTCATTTGGAATACCAATTCATACGGATAATACACGCAAGGGTGTACAAATATAAAATTACAAATGAACTCATTTATTAACAAAGTTCTATGTTCATGTCTCATCAACTCGTATTTCCTTATATCACATAATACTACGTAACACTTACCAAACTTTGTCAAATTAGTGAACGTCTTACGGAATTGGTCTGCACTGTTATGCACTGAATTTCACTGATAATCACTGATGCCATAACATGGTTGTGGTCTTTTCACTAGAATGTCATAGCTCAGCCATGATCTTACATCTTCACTATCATTATGCCATGGTGAAACCATAGACTTATCCGTCAATTCATCACCTTTCACTAGAATGCCATAGCCCAGCTATGGTCTTATATCTTAAACACATAGCACACCAATGCCATATCTCAAATATGGTCTTACACAGAAATCACTTGTCACTTTTCACTGACCAGGTAGCCGGAGCTACCCCTTTTCACTTTTCACTGATCAGGTAGCCAGAGCTACCACTTTTCACTGATCAGGTAGCCGGAGCTACCATTTTTCACTTTCACTTGTCCTTGATCAGATAAGTGTAGCCGAAGCTATCACTTATCACTTTCACTTTTCCTTGATCAGATAAGTGTAGCTGAAGCTATCACTTATCACTTGTTGCCATGGTTCAACCATAGTATTTTTCGTCAATTCGTCTTGTTGCTGAACTAAAGTGCTCAATTTGATCGTTTATTCAATTTTCATGCTTTTACATTATTCACGATTTTATCATCATTACATATGAAATACACACATTATGAAGTTCATAAAATTAACAAATGATCACTAAAATTTAGCCGTATAAACTCACAAGTTTAATTTTTGTATTATAACGATAATCATAATTTCATAATAAACATTCCAAATAAAACATTATATCATTTCTAATTCAACATTTATCAATTATAATCGAGCATGTAATCAATTTATACACAAGTCGCTCATATATTATTTCCTCCTCCTCCTCTCCATCCACATCCTTAGTATAAACAACACACTTGTAAGTAACATTATCTATAATTTTCACTATTTACTTTGTGAATATTCAAGCTGTCCATCCGTGTCATAGTCACTAAATTATTTTTATCTTAAGCTAAAGAACTCCAAATTAAGATCTGTTAATTTTATTTGAAACTAGACTCACATATCTTCTTACTATAATTTTTCCAGAATTTTTGGTATGGCCAATTAATACAGTTTATTAGTTAAGTTCTCCCCTGTTACACAGTCTGACGGCTCTGTCCTCTCTTCACTAAAAATCAATTATCTCATAGTACAATTTTCATATAGTGTTTCCAATTATTTCTAATAAAAATAGACTCATTAAGGAATACAAACATATAAATTATAACACATAATTATTTTTATACAATTTTTAGTGAATTTCTAAATTAAGAATAGGGGATCATGAAGTTATTCTAAATCAGTCGTACAAAAATTTAAATATCTCAATATGTAGACTTTCTTTGCTTGGTCTGTTTGTTTTATATGAAAATAGACTCAACAAGCTTTAATTCCATATCTCACTCAACTTCTAATTCAATTTCTACCATTTTTGGTGATTTTTAAAATTTAGACAACTGCTGCTGTCCAAAACTGCTTTAGTGTAACATGTTGATTTCTATTTTTGTCCCAAATTTCACAGTTCATACAATTCAGTCCTTGCTCAAATAACCCCTCAATTGAGCTAATTTTCTCATTTAATACTTTTATATATCATTTTAAACTACTTCATAACCTTTGAAAACCAGAATTTTAACACTAGGTCTTAATTTCAACTCTTTCACAATTAGGTCCTAAAACTAATTTCCACGAATTTTACTTGATAAAATCATCATATAACAAAATTAAAGCTTCAATTCTATATTTATTCATCATACTATTCCAGCACTCATCGATAGAAACTTTAAAATTAGCCATAGAATCAAAAACTAATAACATAGTAAGTTGGACCTAATTGTAAAAGTTCAAAAACATAGAAATTTCAAGGAGAAAGCTAGAATTAAACTTACATGAAGCCAGAGTATGAAAACCAGCTTGAACCCTCTTCCATGGCTGTTTTTCAGCTGATTAAAATGAAGAGAAATGAAGAGAATTCTAGATATTCCAATTTGGTCCCATTTTTATTTAGCTAATTTTGGCAATTTTCCAATTTTGCCCTTATTTCACCCATTTCCTGATTTTTCTCAGCTATTGCCGCCCAAAATATCTCCTTTGGGCTTATTCTCACTTTAGGTCCTTCCTCATTTGACAATTAAGCTATTTAATCCTTCTAGCAACTTTTACACCTTTTTCAATTTAGTCCTTTTTCTTTAATTAACCACCCAAATGTCAAAATTTTCTAACGAAATTTTAGTACTACCTTATTAACATTCCGTAAATATTCATAAAAATATTTATGACTCGGTTTATAATACCGATATCTCGATACCTCTTTTTCTCTATTTCTTGATTAAATAAATCTTTATAAAACAAAATCTACTATTTCAAAATCTTTTAAAAGCTACATTTGGCTTGTAAACATTAAATAATATAACTTACGAGTTCATTTGTCAGATTTGGTGTTCTCGAATCACTATTTCTGAGATCACTGAAATTTGGGTTATTACAAATTCGATCCAATTTGTATACTGCTTTTCGGCTATGAGAAAATTTGTACTTTTAATCCCTGTGTGTTCGCATGCATTATGTCTAAATCCTGTATGTCAAATAATTTTATTGCTTATAAATTTACCTTTTAATCTCGTTTTTTATTCAAATGATTTTTCTACTCTTTTATGATTATTGATTTATGTTCTTTTAAATTAGCTAACTAATTATAATACATTACAAATTATTTGCATATATGTTTATTATATATATATATTCTATTTTCTTACACATAAAAAATCGTTTATTTTTAATTATTTTTATTCAAATTAGTATAATAGGAATATTTTTATGTACAAATATTTTTTATATAAAATTCTATCAAAACTATTCTATTTTCATTGCCTTATTATCATTTAAGTTTGTATGTACATACTTCATCATATTTCGCTTTTAAATTATCTTTTGCCTATTTTAAACATTGTTTATATAAATGTATATAGGTTTACATTCAAATTTTCCTTTAATATGTATATATATTTTATATATATATGCCATTTTAATTTATCTATATAAATTCATTTGCTCTTAAAATTGCTTATACATATATGTTTTATTTTATTTTATTTTAAAGCTAGTATGTATAATCTATTAATTTGAAAGATCATACTTTATTGTATACTAAAATTTATTTCATACATTTTTATATATTGTTATCTATATACATTGTTGTTTATTTATGTTAAATTTTATCTACAATTACGTTCATTCTTATAATGCTGAGCTTGTATGTTATTTCATGCTACATTTGTGCTACTTATTATTGTTTTGTGTTTTTAAACTCCAATGTACTCTGGCCTTTATTAAATGTTCTATTTTTATTGCAAATAAAATGCATGTTGAGCCAATTTTAAAATTACATATTTGAAAATTTTCAAAATAGGATAATATTTGTGCGTTTGGAAATTCGAAAAATTATGCCCTAACGTGCTGGGTGTAAATTTTCCGTTCGACCAAATAACCAAATATCCTTTTTATCACATGTTTTGAAGATCAAAGATGATCTCGGCGTCAAGGTATAAACGTGTCATATCTTAACGTGTTGGATATGATATTTTTATTCTTTCGGAAACGAGTGAATCTCGAGATTCAATTCAGAAATAATTAACATTGTAATGGCCTAAATTCAAGATTATCGGAACAATGGTTTCGCAACCATAAATCCGATTTAAAGAGAAATTTATTTCAATATATTTGCATGAATATTTATATGATAGAAAATATTTTTATAAATATTTATAAAATGTTAGTAATGTGATATTAAAAATTTCGTTAGAAAATTTTAACGTATGGGTAGGTAATTAAATGAAAAGGATTAAATTGAAATGAAAGTAAAAGTTGAATTATAGATTAAAAATTATAAATGACCAAAATGGGAATTATACCATTTTATAAAGTTAAGGCGGTGTATTGTATAAAATCTGAGATTTTATAAAGATAATTATTATTATAAATTAATAATAATATATATTATAAAAAGAAAGGAGAAAAGAAAAAAAGCATAAAACAAAAAGAACAGAGAGCAAACGTGAAGGAAAGAAAGAAAAGAGAAAAGAAAGAAGAAAAGGGAAAATTGAAAGTTTGAAGCTTGGATATTTAATAGGTAAGTTAATTTAACCATTTTCTTTTAATTTTGATGCTTTATAAGTTTTAGAACAAAGTTTTGATGAATTTAAGTTGAAGTTTTTGAAGTATTTAAGTTTTTGAATATAGCATATGATGAATAAAATGATGAATTAGTGGTTTAATTGAAAGAATTTGAAGTTAGAATTGGATAAAGGACTTAATTGCAAAATAAGCTATAAGAAAACAGTTTTGGGACAGCAGCAGTAGAGTAAGTTTGAAAATTCACCAAAAATCTTATAAGTGGAATTGGAAGTTGAGTGAGATATGAAATTAAAGCTTATTGAGTCTATTTTCATATGAAAGAAACAGGGAAAGAAAAGAAATTCTGTATTTAGAGCTATTTAGATTTTTGTAAGACTAGTTCAGAATAAATTCGGGTTCCTCTGTTTTGACTTTAGAAAATCATCAAAAATTGAAGAAAAATAATTATGGGCTTAAATTTATATATCTGGAATCCTGAATGAATCTATTTTCAATAAAAATAAATGAGAACATCATCCGAATTCTGTATGAGAAGATAATTAATATTTAGTGAAGAAGGGTCAGAACTGTTAGATAGTAGAATAGGGGTGACTTTAATGAATAAACTGTACAAATTGGCTAAGCCAAAATTTTGGAAATTTTATGATATGAAGACATGTGAGTCTAGTTTCAGAGAAAATTAACGGTTCTTCATTTGGAGTTCTGTAGCTCGAGAAATAAATAATTTAGTAACTATGACTCAAGTAGACAGCTTTGAATAAACTAAAAAAATAATAATAGAATTATAGAAAATGCTACATGTGAACATGAAATGTATTGAATTGATGATTAAATTTATTTATTTAGATCCGAAAAACTCAAATACGAAGCTAGATCGAGGAAAGGAAAAAGTCCCGGATTAGTAAATTTTGTATACGAACTAGTATAGAGGTAAGTTCATGTAACTTGAATTATCTTCTTAAATGCTTGAAATGTATTATTGATGTGAATATGATTTCAATGTTCATTGTATGAAAGTTGATGAAACATTGATATATTTGATAAAAGTGGAAGAAATCCCAGTTGAATGAAAGGAAAATTGATGGATCTCTAAAAGGAATTGACGGTAAAAGGATCTAGCCTGACGGGTGATCCTATCCTAATATAGCCCTCCCAAGAATATGTGGAAAATGGATTTAGCCGGATGGGTAATCCAAATTAGGGTCTCAATTTAGCTCGACTGTAATTCAGATCCAAGCTCATTAGAGTAATTGTCGCTGTGGGATTTAGCCTCGACCGGTAATCCCGACAATACTCTATGAGTTTATATTACTGGATTTAGCTCGACTGTAATCCTCCGTAAGGATGAGGTTCAAGGGAGTGTGCTTTCAAATGGAAATGTGACATGAACATGAATTGACGGACTGGATTGTACACTAAAAGTGTATCAAAATCCATCAAATTCGAGTAATTCAACGGGATAAATATGGCAATATAACAAAGAAACGGAAATCATGATATTGATGAGCTCATCAATCATAGTATATATATTATTGATACATGGAAATTATTGAACTAACTTGAATGTTGAGCTTGTGTATGTTAGGGTAATAATGCATTGAATGGATATATGAATGTTTATTATATTGAATTGAAAATATTAGGTAAGTATAATTCTTGTTACATAGGCTTACTAAGCACAAAGTTTTACCCTATTTCATTTTTCCCTGCTTTGTAGTGTTAAGAGCTCGGAGATCGGATTCAGTCGGAGGCATATCACACTATCAACCCCAAGACTTCGGTATTTAAAAAAACTTTATTTTGAAAATGAATGGCATGTATAAGCTAATAAAATAAATGTTAATATGAAATGAATATAAGGTCAGCCTTTGATATGGCTTATATGTTGAAGTTATCTTATAAATATGCATGAATTTTATTTTGAAAATATGTTGAATTGGAATGGTCTCGGTTTAAAAAAAATTGTAAACTCCGGTAATGCCTTGTATCTTATTCTAACAACGAATACGGGTAGGGAGTGTTACAAACATTCTTTAAAAAGCACCACACCTTGAACATTTTAAAGTTTTTAACACAAGAACACTAGCTAATCAATTTGGTACCAATTTTGGGCGTTACGAGGGTGCTAATCCTTCCTCGCACGTAACCGACTCTCGAACCTGTTTTCTTAAATTTCGTAGACCAAAATTATTGTTTTAATAAATCAAAATGTTTTATTAAAATAATCCATCTCAAGGTGATTCGATCACACCTCGAATAAAAGATCGGTGGCGATCATGGGTCGGGCTTAAAGTATGATATTAATATATTTTATGTTTGTTCAAGCTCAGCTCGAAACATGTGTCTAAATTTTTATCCAAACCTATCCATATATACAGAAGACTAACCCAAACTCATTTTAGTCACGCCATATTATTTTTTTAAAATATTTATTTATTTTATCTTGATATTTAATAATTTTATATATTTTTTATTTATATTCAAATTTTATAATATTTTAATATTTATATTAGAGTAGTATTATATATTTAGTATATGCTTTTTAATGTGTTCTAAATTACATATTATATAAAAGTAACATAATATAAAGTAGTATGAACTTTAAAACAGGTCGATCTAAGCTCGGGCCTTTAATATTCAAGCTCAAACTCGACCCATATTTTAAACGAAACTAATTTTTTTACTCAAACTCATTTTTCGAGCTTAAATATTTTTACCCAAACCTTCTCAAATTTCAAGCAACCCTCCCAAATTCTTTTTCTTTGACTTTCTTTATGGTTTCCTCAATCATCATATTTATCGGTTATTCGGATTCAAAAAAATTCTTTTTGTGAGAAATTATTTAAATTATTATTATGTTATAAATCATTACCGGGATGGAGAGAAACCATCTTAAATAAAAGATTAAATATGGATATCGATATTCCATTGGTTTAGGAGGTGATTTAAGAAGTTTATTAAATATTAATAATTTTATCGATTTTGTGATTGAATTGATTAGGTCATTGGTTTTAGTTTGACCAATTCGATTGATTTAATCATAGATGTAATTTCAATTATTAAAATTTTAAAAATATAAAATCTAATTTAGTTCAACTGATTTTTTTATATATTCACTTAATCATTTTAGAGTAATTTACAATATAAATCGACGTTAAATCTAATTGATATCCGATTTTAACTATTATGATAATCACTAGATAATGGGAAAATTCGAAACAATAGCCAAACCATAAAAGCATTTTAGTAAAGATTTATCGGCATTGTATTTTTCGAGCCTCCAAATTCTTACTTAACTTCACAATTTAAAGAAAAAAAGGACCTTATTGTGAAAAAATATCTAATGGAGGGACCCAAAACCTAATTATACAAGATTCATAGTGGCGGCTCGTGCCTTGTCTCACTCTCGCGGCGCAGCCACAACGAAAAAGAACATTCAATAGCAGCAAAAAGAGCTCGAAAAGCCAAAACCCCTCTTATAAATCATTCCATAACCCCCCCGATTTCCTTAAAATATTATTTATTTACTTTATCAAAAAGAACCCAAATCAATGGCGCCCGATTCCAAGTTGAGCAACGATCTTTTAATTCACAATTCTCTCCGGTCTATCCGCTATAAACGTGGATCCCTTCAGCTACTCGACCAGGTCTAGTTTTTTTTTCTTTCTTTTTTCCCATTCATTTTCTGTATAAAACTGATGATCTTTGAACTTGGAATCAATCTTTTTCTGAACAGAGAAAACTCTCTTTGGAAACAGTGTACTTTGATATTCAAGATGCTACAGATGGATGGTAATGAGTAGTTTTTTCCTATCGGTCTTTTGCTTTGTTTCTTTTTGAATAGGATTTGAAATAATGTAAGTGAATTTGGGTGTTTTTACTTTTATTTGATGGGTTTTTAAGGAATGCAATCCGGGATATGGTGGTTCGTGGGGCGCCTGCTATTGCCATTGCAGCAGCTCTTTCGCTTGCTGTAGAAGTGGCCAACTTTCAGGACTTTAATTGGACATCTGAGGAAGCTGCTTCTTTCATTGAATTGAAATTGGAATATCTTGTCTCAAGGTTTTCTTTATTTCATTGAACTGAAATTCGGGTTTTTAGGATTGAGTCATTACAGTTTCAATTCATTTTGGCTTTTAGTTACTTTGAGCTCGAGTCATTTTGAGTTGCTCGTTTGCATCATTTTGAATTTGGGTTGTTTCGGATTCATTTTGTTGATTAACTGTGTTTTGTTTGTTTCGGGTTCAAATTGTTTCAAGTCTAGGTTTGAGGCTTGGGTTTTTAGGATTGAATCATTACGGTTTCAGTTCATTTTGGGTTTTAGTTACTTTGAGCTCGGATATTTTGAGTTGCTTGTTCGCATCATTTTGAATTCGGGCTGTTTCGGGTTCGGGTTAGAATTCACAGGTCTACTTGTATTGTATCTCCTTTTTCAGTCGACCAACAGCTGTAAATGTTTCTGATGCTGCTAAAAAGCTTATAGAAATTACATCAAATGCTGCTTCTACTACTACAATGCCTGAGAGTGTTTTCCAGGTGGGGGTATTCATTGTTATGCTTTTGAGCAATTCAAGCTATTTGCTATGCACTTGTATGAATTTAGTTCCTTAGAGTTTCTTTTGAGATACATGAGATATCAGGCTCATAAATCCCTTTTGGGTCTATAAAAGTATCATGGACGCCCTGTGCTACAAGTCGGATTGCATTTTACCTCTTCTACTCAAAAATGGGCAAAATAGTGTTCATACATTAGATCAAACAGTAAATTGGTCTTTCTATTAAAAAATTATCCATTTCTATTATTAAAAACTGGTCAGAATAACCAGATAGTTACACATGTAACTACTTGATTATTGTGACAGTAGAAATGGATGGAACTTTTAACAAAATGATCAGTTTGCTCTTTGATGTAACATATAGAGACTAATTTGCCCATTTTTTGAGTAGAGGGGCAAAATGCAATCTGACTTCTAGTAGAAGGGCCTCCATGGTACTTTTACCCTTTCGGGTATTATTTTCAATATTTTCAGGCTTATATAGAGGCTGCTGAAATGATGCTTGATGATGATGTTGCTTCAAATAAAGCAATTGGGTCTTATGAATCAAGATTTCTCCGGGACCAACAGAAAATTGTGCCGAGATTTTCCGTTTTGACGCACTGCAACACCGGAAGGTTTGATTGCCTGTTCTCCTGTTGTTGTTTCTCTTGTAATGTTGGCAAAAAGGCATTAGAGTTCATACAAGAACTGAATTGGCATATGATCGTGTTTTACTCTTTCTTTACAGTCTTGCAACGGCTGGATACGGTACTGCCCTCGGTGTCATCCGTGCACTTCATGCTGAGGGAGTTCTGGAAAGAGCATATTGTACGGAAACCCAACCTTTCAATCAGGTAACCCTTTCGTTGAAGTTATTTGCATGATGAAATGGTTCATCATGTCTGTTGTTCATTTGATTTTGATGACAGGAATCCCGGCTTACGGTTTTCAAGCTGGTACATGACAAAATACCCGCTACTCTGATAGCAGATTCTGCTGCAGCTGCGTTAATGAAAGAAAGTCATGTGAGTGCTGTTATTGTTGGAGCAGATCGTGTAGCAGCAAACGGTATTCTACAGATATTAACAATGCATTTCCCTCTAGTATCTTGACTAAGTAAATTAACCGATTTCATTTGTTGAATTGCAGGTGATACTGCTAACAAAATTGGAACTTATAGCCTTGCCTTAGGTGCAATGCATCATCACATCCCGTTTTACGTTGCTGCACCGCTTACTTCCATCGACTTATCTCTTTCCTCCGGAGAAGAAATTGTCATCGAGGAAAGATCTGCAAAGGAGTTATTGCATTCACAGGGAGGACTCGGTGAGCAAGTTGCTGCATCCGGGGTCTTGGTCCAAACCCTGCTTTTGATGTAACCCCTGCCTATCTAATAACTGGTATCATAACTGAAAAGGTCTCACATTGCACCTGGAATTTCGATTCTTTTACTCAGTTGTGTTAGTCTCTGATGAATAAACTACTATATGAACAGGGTGTCATTACTAAGAACAATGATGCTTTCAACATTAAAGATTTTGTGGAGAAGGCAGCCGGCAAGTCTACTGCATGAAGTCGAAAAAACTCCTCTCGATTTGTAAGTTAAAACCGCGACCTGACCATTGCTCTATGTTATTAAGACTTGTTGGAATCAGTCTTCTTTTTTGATTGCGTCATTGTTGTACTACTGCCTTTCCCATGGTTGTAAACGCATAGCATGAATGAGTAAGGTGTTGGCTCGGGTTACTGACATTTTGGTTCGTTCGGGTTCGGCTAATTATACGTAATTGGATAATGTTCTTACATCATACTTTTTATGGTAAAAGTATAATGGAGTTCCCTATACTAGGAGTCAAATTTCATTTTGCACATTTTACTCAAAAAATGGGCAAATTTTTCATTCATTTCTTCTATTAAAATATGACGAAATAACCAGACAATGACATGTGACATATATCTTATGCTGACGCACAAGAATCAATTTTTAACAGTAAAAATGTATGAAAATTTTAATAGAATACCGGTTTGCTACTTAATCTAATGTACATGAACTAATTTATCATTTTTTAAATAGAAATGATAAATTGATCCGACACTTCATACAAAAGCCTTTATAATACCTTCACATACTTTGTACTAGTTAGGTAAGTTTCGTAAAATTTGCTACAGTGAGTTTCAATTTTGTTTTGGACATGTGCAGGAAGGAACTCCATTCACTCAGAAGTCAAGGCAAATCATCAAATCATTTAGTTTCAGCCATGAGGTTAGGTCTAATTATCGTAACTCACTGAAATTCCATATAGCATGGTTTGATCTTTTCTACTTTTATAATCTTAGTAGGTCCAGATTCATAGCACCGTTAGTTGACTGGTGACCTTGTCTATATGGTTAAATAACAGTGAAAAAGAATACCATGTCATGTAAATTAACTCGAGTTCGAACTTTATTCAACTTTATTTGACCTAGAAAGTCAAATATCTCAAAAACAATCCAATATGAACTCAAAAAGCTACAAGTAATTAAAAAAAAACCCAATATTAAGTATGAAATCTTAAACCATGAAACTTTAAAAAAAAATGAATGGCCCTTGGGATTTATAGAACAATATTAGAAAATATCTTTAAAAAAATAAAAATATTATAAGTTGATGTACTTTTTATAAATTTAGAATTTCGTCATTATACTTTTATTTATTTTTAGGAATTTAGTTTCTCTATTTTTCAGATTTTAAAATTCAGTTCTAATAGAGGTGTGCATGGGCCGAGCTGCCCGGCTCGGCCCGAAGGCCCGCTTGAAATATGGGAGGGTTTTGGCAAAAATATAGGCTCGAAAAATGGACATGGACAAAAAAATAAAGCCCGTTTAAAAAATGGGATGGGCTCGGGTAAGACATTTTTGGCTCGGGCCCAGCCTGAATTTATTAAATGAAAAATTATTTTTTAATAATATTTTCTTATTGTTTTTCTCCTTATTTTACTACTATTTTATTATTATGTTTCTATTATTTTGTTGTTATTGTTAAGATATTATATAAAACTTATTTTATTTTTAATTTTGTTATTATTTTAAAAAATTGTTAATTTTATTATTATTTTAAAGGCATTTGCTTATTAAGTTGTATTTATATTAGTGTTATTTAAGTCTATATATTTTTTAAAATTTATTTTCAATTTGTTGAAAATATTTATTTTGATATTTTTAGTATTTTGATGTATTATATATATTTAAAATTATATAAAATATTATAAAAAATTAATAATGGGTGGTTGAGCTTGGGTTTTAGCATTTTTATATGGGCTGGGCTTGAACAAAATTTTAGGCTCATTTTTTGAGTTTGACCCGGCTCGAGCCCAATGAATGGGCCTAAATTTTTAGTTGGGCCTAGCCCGGTCCGGCCCATGCAAATCTCTAGTTCCAACTATTGACACTGATTAAATTATTATATTAAATTCAAGTTCATTACAATGTTATTATTTTAATTCAATTGCTACTAATGGAGTATTTTATTTTATTTCAAAATGTTACACCAATAAATTTTCATAATTTAATGAAAAGAAACAAAAATGTTATCTGAATTTTGAAAATAAAAAATATAAGAATTAAAATTTAAATTAGTGAAGAGTGCAGAGACTTATAAAATATTTTAACCAAAAACCAAACACAGCTTTATGTTTGAGGTGCACGTGTGGCAATAGTGAAGATGTAAGCATGGGTGCATCAAAAAATAGGAAAGGGGTCTCATAAGTCATCTCTGTCACTTCGCAAATCAACCATACCTTTGAATGCTTTCATTTCTGACAATCTTTTGCCTTTTTATGGTTTTTTTTTTTTTTTTTTTAATGAGTGAAAAAGTTATTAAAGCTCTATAACTTTAAAATACTTTTTGTTGCATTAACGTCTTATTTGCAAACTTTTTAATTTTTTTAGTAATCAAAATAAAAATTTATGAAAGTTAGGGTGATGGGATGTGAAATTTATCCAAAACATAACTATATAGTTGAAAGCGTGAATGGATCCAGGCACCCACGGGTGGGGCTGTGGGGCTCTTACCTCGAGTTTTGTGCTCTCAATCTCGCATCATCCAACATGCCCTTCTCAAGTTAAAATCTTAATTTTAAAAGAATAATTGGATTAAAAAAAATGTGTGTTTATTTATTTAAAAATTGTAAATATTTGATATTATGGTGTAAATGTAATTAAAGTTTTTACTTAAAGTTCAGAATCATTTTATTTCTTTCTTCTGGCCAAAAAAAAAAAAAAAGCTTATTCTTATTGTAAAAAGTAATTTCATAATATAAAAATATATTAAAACTCATCATTTACTAATAATATTTTAGCAATTAACTCTAAATTCGAATCTAACATAATTACTGTTAAATATTAAAATGTATAATTTTTATAAATATTAAATATCACATTTAAAATATAAATATATATAATGGATGAAGTGGAGTGATTATTATTTTGTACATTGTTAGTAAAATAATAATAAACTCCATAAGCTAATTCAGAATAATGTCGTTTATATTTAGAGTTTAATAAATAATAAAATAATTAAAAAGAACACTTAATAACATCTTAAATTCGTTTATAATTTTTTTTCCTTATATGAAGAAAATAATTGTCCATAGCATAAATATTTACATTTGTAATGTTTAAGGAATGGTAAGTTAGGCGTTCAAAGCGTAGAGAACTAGGGGTCTGCAAAATTCGGGTAAAATCGAAAAAATTTAGTTAATCGATCAAATTCGGTTAATCGGTCGGTTAACCGAATTTTTTCGGTCGGGATTGGTTAATTATTTTGTGATTTTTCGGTTAACGTTTAATTCGGTTTGAAACTGGTCGATTAACCGAAATTTTTCGTTTAACCGAAAAATTAATGAATAAAATTATAATATATAAATAGGCCCACTATTCATCTAAACCCAATACCTAAATCCAATCCAAACATAAATATCCAACCCAACCTAATTATCCAATCAAAAAAATTACAAATAATTAAATAAATAAAAAATTTTAAAACTAAAACTAAAATTATGTAATTTTTTTAATTATGTAGTGATTCATTTCGGGTAATTTGGGTAATTCGGGTAATTTGGTTAATTCGGTTAATTCGATTAATTCGGTTAATTTTTAACCAAAAATAAAAAAACATATAATTTTCGATTAATTCGATTAACCGACCGAATTAACAGAAAAAATTTCGGTTCAGTTAATTTTTTTGAAAAAATTTCGGTTTGGTTAACGGTTAAAATTTTTGAAAGGTCGGTTATTTCGGTTAATGTTATTTCGGGTCGGTTAATCGCTTGAACACCCCTATAGAGAACCAATTAAGGAAAACACTAGGGTTCACATCTATTTTGAACCAAAATTGAATCGGTGGATATAAGAAATCAATTATTATCGAATCGTACTGAATCAGTTTGGGGTTTAGAGTTTTCATATTATTTTTGAGCTTTGGGATTTTGGACTTTTTAGATAAAATTGTCTTTGTTTTATGTCTATTAAATTTTCAATTATACATAAGATCTCGATTAATTTACTTATCTAAAAAGTAATTTGTAAAATCTATAATTATAATTGTTTATTAAAATCTAATTAAACCTTGATTTAATCACTTCCAATTTTAATTCAAATGTTAAATTATTTATATTTTGTAACTCTTAACGTGTAATAATAGCAAAAAAGTACCCAGCTTGAAAATGTTAAAGAGAGAATGACACTAAAATTAGATTTAGGTTTTATTTTTTATTTACTTATAAAATATGTAAAAGTATAATAAATGCTATATTTAGAATTAAAATATGTAAAAGTATAATAAATACTATATTTAGAATTTATAAGCAATGGGTTTTGTTTTGAGTTTTAAATGGGTTTATATATTGGGTTTATATGTTTAAAAATATTAAAAATTTTAAATTTTTTTTTTTAACTTTTCGATGTTCAATGAAATAAACTGAAACCGAACCAAATTGATGCAATTCATTGACATCATTTAACCGAACCGAACTATAAAAAATTTCTAACTGAACCGAATTATCAATTTGGTCGATTTTTTTCTCAATCCTAAAAAAATTATGCCCTAAACACAAAATGCTATGAATAAAAAAGGAAAAGCTAGGATATAATTGGTCCCCCAACCACAGCTTTTGAGGATTTGGTGGAAAGTTTTAATTTTTTAAAATTAATTATAAAATTATATAAAATATAAAATTTAATATTTTATTATTCTTTAAATAGTGAAAATGGCTTTTGGGCAGGCCTGGCTTGAAAACGGGTTTAGACTTAATTTTTTGGAACTGGGTCTCGGCACGACCCAACCCATAACACCTCTACTTTGCATAAAAGCATAATTAATTGAGCCCTAATCAAATATAAGCAATCAATTAAGTCTTCAAATAACTAACTTCTAGGTAAGCCCCTGATGATTCTTAAGTTTATGTTGACGTGGCAAGTGACTTGGTAGATGACATAGCTAAGACTCAGTAAGATGATAATATGCGTTTAAGTGCACCTAATCTCACGTCCTCTTGATTGTTATAAGAACAACGATGACAACTAAATTAAGATTCAATCAACAGCATCATAATTATATTTTTAAAGGTTAATACAACATTAGACTTCGAAATAAAATTTAAATTGTAGATTGGTCCTATCTTCAAAATATTCTATTTTAGTAATCGAAGTTTCATCATACTACGTTAACTTAATTATACTCCACATTATATTCGAGATAACATTCTTAAACTAATGATTAGAATTATGAAAAGGCTAGATTGATATGATACTGGTACTTTAAAAACTCAATTCAATTAAAACATAATAAAAATCGAGATAAATTTAGAATTTGGATCATAATCCGAGGTGCATGGTGCAATTAATCCCTTTTTGTTTTAGACAAAAAATGGTGTCTCTCTCATTCCTAGGCAAATGTCACGTGCGATCTGAGGTACTGAACTCTGCATCCCCACTCACAAGGGTCCATCGTCGCCCCAGAATATTACATATATCCAATTTATACACCCCAAAACAACACTCCCTTCTTTTTGTGTTAAAAACACTGTTCTTCTTTGTTATATATATATATGATTGCGTATGAATATATATATACATACATATAGTTGTAATAGAGCTGTTAGTATTTGTACTTTGTAAAATTATGTATCCTGTAATCGGTTAATTTTAGTCCTTATATTTTTAAAAATTTGAAAATTTAGTCCTAATCTAAATAGTAGAAAATAAATATATTTGGTTAAATTCAATTAGTAGTCTTGTACTATTGGTACAATTATAGATTTGGTCTATATTCTCTAATTAAATCATTCTGAATACCTATACTTTTCAGATTTGAAAATTTTAGTCTTGACGTGAATAATACTCGTTATTTTGTTATTTTGATTTTTAGTGAGTAATAAATGAAAATAACAAGCTAACATTGCATTACACGTGTGATAATATGTTTGGCATACCATGTTTTGAAAATAGTAAAATTTAATGAATTTAACAATTATCTTTTGATGAAGATTAAAATTTTAAAATTTGAAAAATATATAAACTGAAAAAGATTAAATTAAAATATAATGATTAAATCTAAAACTTTCACAAATACATGGACTAATAATAGAATTTCACCTTTCTTTTAACTTGTTTTTATTTTTAATAATTTTTTGTACATTACTAACACATGGAACTCTCTCTTTGTATATTTAAAATCCAACCCCTTTGGCTATGATCAAGTTATTATTCTTTCTGATAGTTTGGAAGTTGTTAAATCCATCTTTGGAAGCTCTTCCATTGTTTTAAATTCTGATTTGATTAGGCGAATTCACAATATTTTATCTCGGAAAAATCAGTGGTTTTAACGGTATATTCCGAGAGAATAAAATCAAGTTGCGGATTGTTTAGCTAAGCAAGCTTCGATCGAAAAAGACAATTTGCAAGTTATTGACGATCCTCCCGTGATGGCTCATACTTTTATTGAGAGGGACAAGTCTACTGGTGCTACTTTCACTCAAACATTGTTTTTGTAATTAATTTAGTGTTTCCTTTTTCTCACCAATAAAAAAAATTCAACCCCTTTTTAATTTCAAAAACTTAACACTCTCTATTTTTAGTTAATAATTAAATTCTAATTAATAACATCATAAAAGAAAATTCTTTAAATTAGATCATGTGACATTTTTAAATTTTTTAAAAAAATTGATCATATGGTATGAAAAAAAGTATTAACTTCCGCTTTAACAAGAATAAGTTAATCTCTTAAATTTTATTGATAGACCTCAGGGGCATATATATATATATATATTATACAGTAATAATTACGTAGAAATCAAATTGCTAAAAAATAATATTTAATAATAATATCCCAACACGCTCTTTAAAAAGTGTTGAAGAACAGTACAACTCTCCGAGATTGAAAACCTTATAATCCCATATTTAATATTTTTATTTGCTTATTTAACTTTTCACGAGGATGTAATATTAACAACAAGACAGGGCGGTTGTAGGGGGTATGGGCCCCTGCCCCTTAAAATATAAAATTACTATTTAGGCTTTTAAAATTTTTAAAAATTTTTAAATTAGTAAAGGTAAAATTACACTTTGGCCCCCTAAAATTATAAAAATTTGATTTAATCCTTTACAAATTATAAAGATATAAACTATAAAAAATTAAAATTTCACCTAGCCCCCCAAAAAATTGTCTTGGCTTCGCCCGCAACGAGAGTAAGTTTTTTTGATTTTAAATACATCACATAATTCAATTTAATATAATTTACTTCATGGTGTTATCAATTGAAACTTCAATTATTAAATTAAAAGACTTGTTACGGGATCTAAAGTAGATAAACAAAATTTCAAACACACAAAAAATACAAGGACCGAAAGAAAAATTAAACCAATGAAAACCTAGATTATAAAAAGAAGAAAAAAGAACCCTACATATCTATCTCTTTTGGGAAAAGATTGAAACTTTAACTTAAATCGGATTCGTACACACAGTTGCAGGCTTTTTTCATTACCGCCATTCCATTATGACTTTTATCATTATTATTACAAGTCTAAAATATATCATAAGCCCTTGTATTTTTCACATATTTGTAATTTAGTCCCTATACTTTTATTTTAACAAATTTAATCTCTACCTATCGGATTTCAAAATTCAGGTCCAATTGTTGATATTTTATAATTATTTTTTAAATTTGAGTTCATTTGAACGTCATTTTTAGCCACATGACTATCAATGAGTATTTTTATTTTAAAATATTACACCAATAAATTTAATAAAAATTAACAATGTTAATAATTGAACCCGAATTTTGAAATCGACAAGTAAAAAATTAGATTATTAGAAATAAAAGTACATGGACTAATTTGTAAATTTGTGAATAATACAAAGACTTAAGGTTAAATGTTGGGTTAAATTCTACAATTAGTTATTGTATTTTGAAAAAGTTTTGGATTTAGACCTTGTACTTTAATTTGATCAATTTTAGTCCTTATACTTTAGAAAATTTGAAATTTTAGTCCTAACCCAAACACTAATTGTTAAATTCGTTTGGTTAAATTTAATTATTGGTCCTATACTATGTGTACAATTGTAAATTTAATCCATATTTTCAATTGGATCATTCTAAGTCTCTATATTTTTTAAATTTTGAAATTTCAATCTTGACGTAAACGATAGCCATTAATCCATTAATTAGATTTTTAGTGAGTAATATATGAAAATAATAAGTTGACATGGCATTACATATATGATAATATATCTACTGCATTAGATTTTGAAAATAGTAAAACTTAATAAGTTTAATAGTTATCATTTGAGAAGGACTAAAATTTTAAAGAGTGTAAAAACTAAGAATATCAAATTAAAGCATAAGGACTAAATCCATAAGTTTTATAAACTACAAGGACTAATAACAAATCTAACCTTAATACAAATGCATCAAAGGTTACATCAATGTTGTGTCCAAAAAGAATCACTTCTTTGCTTGTTCTCTCTCTCCACGCTCTCTTTGTGAACTTCCATGTTGTAATAATGGCACCCTTTTTAATCTCATTATTATTAAAGCAATAATAATTTATAAAAAATTATATAAAAAATAAATGAACTTTTAATTAAAATAATAAAATTAAGATATTAAAGAACTTGACGTCATAACTTCAAGTTGTTTCATTTGTAATTTAAATTATTTTTTTATAAATTTTATATTTTAAATATTTTATAATAATATTTAATATTTTTAAATATGAAACAACAAAAATTATAATTACAATCTATTAGACGAAGTCAGAATTTTTTAAGAAGGCGTCAGAATTAAGTTATATATTTTATAATATTAAAAGTAAAATTTCATTATTTTAGTAGAATATATTTTATAATTTTTAAAAAATTAAATTAATTTTTCTATTTTGAGTTGAAATATAATTTTATTATATATTAATTTTAAAATTTTAAATTTATAAAATTTTCTATTTTAAAGGTGACAAAAGCCCTTAACTACACCCGTAAATTTTAACTTAAATAGAACAGTAATTAAAATTCTTATTAAACACTCGTTTAAACAGCTCTTTCTTTGTCTTTCCTTTAAAATCCCACCATTTACTAATCTCTTTCTTTCTGCAACTTGTCAACTACAGCAATGGCTTTACCTTTAACTTGAAATCCACCATCATTTACTGTTTTACTTTCATTTTCCTTTGGTGTAATTCTCATTATAGTCCCTCTTAAAATTTAATCATTTAACTTTAATTTAACATAATTTAATTCTTTACGTTTATAATACTATTTGAATTGATAGCACAATTGGCTCTTGCTATTAAAGTTATAATGTATAATATATTTTTACAATTATTTGTAGGGCTGAAGCTAAAATTTTGGTATTGGAGAGTCAAAATAAAATTTTAAAATTTGTGGAGACCAAAGGTAAAAATTTATTTTAAAAGATTTTAAATATTGAATACTTAATAATTGTGAGGGACTAAAATTGGTATTATTTTATTTAACCAATAGGGCTAAGGGGTTTTTCAGTCCCTAGAACCATATGAAAATCTAGTCAATCCTTTCCAGCAAATAATAAATTTATATTCACAATCCAATCCTTAAAATTAATTTTGAAATCACATCATCACAATGACGAATTTTGTTATTAATTTAGATTCATTAATAACATTATCAAATCAGAAAAAAAAAAGTAAACCACAGGGGTAGTTATTTAATTATTGATAAATTTTTTAATCATTTAATTATAAAAATTAAAAATAGTCATCAACTATTCAAATTTTTTTTGTCATTGATTGTTAAATTACTAATAAAAGATGACTTGATAACTTATAAAATTGACATAATAATAATTTTAATTTTTAATATTTATGTCAAATTAGTCTTTATTCAAAAATAAGCGTAATTTTTTGTAATTTTATTTTATTTGTGATATTAAGGGTCTATTTTAAAATAATGAGAAAAGATGAAAATTATTATCTTGAATTTTTAGGGTTCCACTTTTAGTATATTCTCGATCAAATTTAGTTGATATATTTAATTTTTTTTAACTTTTAGGTGAAAGGGTAAAAAGAAAAACAATATTGAAAAGAGAGAGACCAAATTACGCAATTTGTAAACATTGAGAGTTATTTTTTTAATTGAGATTAAATTGACACAAAGTTATAAGTGTTGAGGATTAATGATTGGTGACCAAACAAGAAAAAATCGAATAGTTGAGAGATTATTTTGTAACTATTCATAGTTAAGTGACCAAAAAAGAAATTTACCAATAGTTGGGTAACTAAAAAATTCAAATTTCGAGAAATTACAATAGAAAGATTAAATATCAAAGTTTTAATATAATAGAGGGACTAAAAAACAATTAGACCCTTTAATCTTTTCTTCTGCAACTTCACGAACTACAGCAAAATCTTTAACTTTTAACTGTAACCCACCGCCATTTTACTTTCGTTATTTTTCCTTCCGCTGAGTCTTTTTTTATTTCTGGGTCGTAAATATCCTTGTCAGAATACCTTAATTACTGCCTCTGCCACTCTCAAAATGCCATTTTTTTTCCGGGTTTTCAATTTTTCGTATTAGTCTTCACGCCTAATATCATTTGCACCTCTCTGTTTGTTTCTCATTATTAGTTATTAACTTTTTTTTGGAAGGGGTGGCCGGAAAATCATCAATGGCGGCCGGGTCTGGTGGTTCTTTGTCTCTGCCGCCACCATGTCCGAAACCGCCGCCGGAGTATCCGGATTTGTATGGGAAGCGAAGGGAAACAGCGAAGGTTCAAATGCTTGAAAGAGAAATTAGCTTTCTTGAGGTGTGTGTGTGTGTGTGTGTTTTAAATGTTTCGGTTTGCTTTATATATATATATATATATATATATTTGTGTATGCATAAATTGCTTAATGTGTGTTCTTTTTAATGGATTATGATAATAAAAATTGGAACTTGAAAATATTGTGACTTTGATAGTGTAAATTTGTATGATTTTCAGGTTCACTGTTTTATAATCTTATCTTCAATGTCATGTTTGATTCAAAATCTTACAACTTTGGAACTGTTACTGATAACCCGATGGTAGAGCTTTAGGCATGATGGGGTTCGAACCCCATGACCTCTAGCATACCGTAGGCAAAGTGTTTCAACGCCTGTTGTTTCGTCTATTCAAGCATCCGACTCCTAGGATAAGCACCTTTACGATACTTTTATCCACTGAAAGACGGTTATTGTTTAACACCGGTTCATCAAATATGTCAATTTGTTGTTTAAATATTAAGGTTACTCTTTGAAATATACCTATTTGAAATTCTGTTACGGATAGAACATAATCCGATGAACGACTTCCGTTGCCGATGTATGCCGTGTAGTTCGACTTGTAGAAAGTGTTCATCGTTTTTGAGTTAATCATTCTCGTATGAAATATTTTGATTGCATACTAAAATGTTTGTTTTACATTCTTGTTTTCGAGCAGGTCGAGTTAAAATCGGTCGAAGGTCTCCAACATGCTTCGAGATGCTGCAAAGAGTATGCATAATTTTTCGTAATTTCCTCGAAATAGTTCATCCTTTCATTTGAATATTTTGGTTTATGTATTGCTAATTCCATAACAGGGTTACGGACTTTGTGACAACAAATTCAGATCCTCTTATACCTACGTAAGAACACAACTCGCCGTTATTTTGCTCGATTTTTTTGTTTAATGTTTAGAAGAGGATGTAAGAAGCTTTATACTTTTGCTTGTTGTTCCTTCAAAGCAGAAATCGGAAGAATCGGAAATCATGTCGCCTTTGGAAGTGGCTTTGGTATCGATTCCTTATTCCTTTGTTGGTTAAAGTACCATAGAAATCTTTGTACTAGGAATCAAATTGCATTTTATCCCTTTACTCAGAAAATGAACAAATTAGTCTCTATATGTTATCGTTTTTACTATTAAAAACTCATCTATGTACATCGATATGAGGTACATATGGCATGCCATGTATCATTATCCTGTTATTCCGTCAATCATACTAGTTTTTAACTGTACAAATAGATGAAAATTTTAAAAGATCAATTTACTCTTTTATTTGAGACTAATTTGCCCATCTTTTTAGTATAGAGGACAAAATGCAATCTTGACTCCTAGTAAAAGTGCTTCCATAGTACTTCATTATTCCTTGTTTAGAGTTTAGGGTTTTATGTCATGACTTCCATTCTTTTGCAGCGGAATACCCTGTTTTAACTTGTCGATGATTTGCTGTTGCTGTTATTCCGAGTGCTCTTGCCATTTGACATGCCGGCGGTGCTATAACTGTAATGATATGTGCGACTGTAGTTTATGTAAATGTAGCTCATGTAACTGCAATTCACGTTTAAGCTGTTGCACGAATCCGCAACGGCGGTGTTGCTCTTGTCCTAAATCACAATGCTGCGGAAACATCTCGTGCGGCAAAAACTGTTGCATTATTCGGTTTCCTTCGTGCATGTACCGATGTTGCAGATGGAAATGTTGTCCTAAATGTCCGAAGGTACGTCTTTGTTGTTGTACAAAAAACTGTTGTAACCCATGCTGTTTTTTGTTTTAATAATACTAAATGCAATTTTCGGGTTTAATTTTTGATCCTCTTAATCACAATTAAGTCACAAAGTGGTCCAGTATTTCCTTTTGCTTTTAATAATTACATAAAGACCTATTTATTAATTGGACAAATTGGCGGGGGCTCGGATCATTTTAGGTCGGTGTTATTTTGCATTCTCAATTGAATTTTTATGAATTGAAGCCAAATTGTATTGGTTAAATTTTTAGGCCTAATTAAATAAGAAGTGTTAAATTCATTAAATTCAAAATTTAATAGAACAAACATATTATCACATCTATAATATCATATTAATTTATTATTTTCACTAATACAAAACTAATAGTAAAATTTAATTGCTGCTGTACGATCAAAATTAAAATTTTAAGAATACAAAGATTAAATTACAATATCTAATAGCATAATTTGACCTTTTGTATTTTGTCATTCAAATGACCCTAGAGTTAAATCATTTCTGAGTTTAAAACAATTTCTATTTTTATCATTTTCGGATTTGAGATTTGGGATTTGGAGCTTGGTTCAGGTCAGAATTAACATACTTAGTTGCATGCATTTAGGTAATGATGATTCAAGCTTTGAATAATTCACATAAAATTTTAGCAGATTACACTCGGTGCATAGCAAATTCCAAATACCTAATTCATAAATCCAAATGTTTTCCAAAAAAAAAGTTTAAAGCAGCTGCAGTAGAATCAACAGAAACCTGAAGAAAATATGTAAATCTTCTTGCACACCGTACTTGGAAAGGTAAGTGGATTCAACTGATAAAACAGTCCAGAAGATTTAGTGACCATACTTTTGGAACTCCCACTCACTATTATCTGCAAAATCGAAGCAACAACAATATCATTGTTATGCGGTTAACAAAAATGTGAATGGAGCGAAAATAAGACACCGGGAGGCAAAAAAAGTGTACCCAGTGGACACACTTGACGAGTCTTCAACCATCGGCTGATACAGTGAAAGTGAAATGCATGGTTGCAGACCCCTACAAACCAAAAAAAAAAATAACAACATTCAATCAAACATGAGTTCCGGTGTTCATTTATATGCAATATATCAATGCTGTTAAAACGAGGCTGTACTGTTCTTCATGTTTTCTTTAAAACATCATATGAATCTTGCAAAGAATTTGACAAACAAGTGAAATTGCAATGTGACAAGTAATTTCTTTGGTAATCCAATTAGTTTAGTCATGGAAATTTATTTGCTGGGATCGACTGCTTAGGTGAATAAACCACCAAAGGAAAAGCAACCAATTAACCTGTCAATTCTTGACCTAAACTTGAAAACTTGTCCCGATTAATCTGATCCGAGCCAGAGTCAACCTAAACCGAAAATGACCCAAACAAGAAATGAACTTGAAATGACCAAAACCTGAAATGAGCTGAGCCCAAAATGACATAAACTTGAGAACACAAGACCCAAACCTAACTGGCGAACCCGAATAACCTGAACCCAAAACTGATTGAAAGTTTTAAAACTCAGATGACCCGATCCGAAACCAATAAGACCAGTCCAACTGACAGGTCTACAACCAATACAGTTCATAACACTTGGTCCATACCAAAAGAAAATATTCAAATAGCTTTTGGATACAAAATAATCTGAGATTTTGCTTAAATGCGTACAAGCACCAAATACAATTCAGCAAAGCAACAGAACCTCCAAAATAACGCATACAATGCCCCTAAGAGTAAACAACAGGCAAAGCATTACGAAGCAAAACCGGATGTCTTCTCATTAACTTAAATTGATTCATCATATGCTATTCTAATAAAACATAAAAAGTGTAATTTCTTCAATATTTACTACATGAAATCGCCGTAGTTTATTCAAGTTTTATTACTAATTTAGTTTTCTTCTACACCAAGACAAGAACACTCCACTGCTTAAAAAAATCAAAAACTAAATGTTCAAAATTGAGTTCTAAAATCACAATCCTTGTGTTCAGTATAAAATATATTCCAATCAAACACCGGTAGCACTAATCCTCAAGTAGATAATGCAAAAATAGTCCATAATAAACACTTGCTAAATGATCCCTGAATCAAACGCTAGATATGCAAATATATATATACACATATATGATAAAATTGCATAATCCCCAACAATGGAACATGTCCAAAACCCCAATATATTATAATGCGATGTAATTAAGCCAAACAATGACTCTGGGGATTTGAAATAGAGAGAAAAAGAAATACCCCAAGCAACAGTGCATTCCTCACTGGTGGCGCTGGCTTGGTTTGCTTGGCATTCGATACCTAAAAGACCAAATTAACGTAATTTAATCGAATTTATCAAATCCCCAAAAAAAAAAATCGAACGAGAAAAAAAAAATCAAAGATAGAAAGACTCACAGAGATCCATGATGTGATTCCTGCAAATTGCACAATTATCCACAACAATATCTGTTCACCCATCAACAAAATAAACATTAAAAACATTAATTATTAGAAGAAAAAAAATTAGGTTAGGATTTAGGGATTGGTTACCCCAAGCCCAAAGGGCAACGGCGCTCCACTTTTTGATCTCGAAACGCTTGGGTTTCTTAGTGGAAGAGGAAGCGGCGGAGCTGTTGGAGGACTCGCCGACGGGTACCATGGGGACATCGGAGTCTAGAGTAGCCATGGCGGGGTTGAAAAACCGTGAAGGAGAGGGTGTTGCTTTTTTTGGTGCTTTAGTTTTTGGGGGAAATGGTAGACAAGAAAGCACGCGCCATTTAGAACGAGCGTGTTTTCAAGTATAAATTGAAAAAAATTATGACGACATCCTGTCTGCATTAATGCATTGGTTTAGTCCATTGAAATCAAATAAGTTACTAAAAAAATATTAAAAATTATAAAATTCGGTTTAATCAATTTTTAGTTCCGTTCAAGGCTAAATAAGTAATATATGTCCAATTTTTTTAATTGGTCAAATAGATTTTTTTTAATATTTAAAATAATAGGCTGATTTTTAGAGAGAGATAAAAAAAAATGTTTAATTGGGCGCACTTTCTGCACAATTGACGATAGATAAGCTTTTAGTTGATATGTTAGGGAAAATGTGTACAGTCAGACCCTTTGTTTTGGAATTTTAGAAAACGCTTCTAATTGGACGCGCATTCCTAACATGTCAGCAGAAATTTGCCAAGTTAGATACGCTTTCACAATCTTTCTTCAAAATCGATTTATTTTTCTAAATCTTGAAAAAAAGACCTATTTAAACAATTAACAAAAAAATTTACATATATTGCTTATTTAGCTTCAATTCAATCAATATATACCAATTTGTAAGTTTTTCATCTCTTTTTAGACCGATATTGAGCCGATTTTCAATTCTACTGATTGATCTAATTCGCAAACTTTAATTTTTTAAACATATAAGAAAAAGTGAATCAATATTTTTAGCTTATTTAAAAGAAATAATGTATATTTTAATCCTTAAATTTGATAATTTATCTTCCGTTGATATTTAAATTATTTTGGACTTAAATATAAACTTGGAAATTGTTAAATAAGTTAGCAAATTTTATTGTTACATTGCTAATTTCGTACAGTCTATAAAATTGTGCTATGTGTCTTAAAAAATTACAAACTATTTTTCATTTAAATTTGGATTAAAATAACATTTAGTTTGTGAATTTGTCTACTTTTTTTTCATCTTGTATCTGAGTTTCATTGGTTCAGTATCGAAATTTGACATTTTTAATTTAGTTCTTGAATTCAGATTCTGTTAAGGTATGATGACATATCACTCTAAAATTATGTCATGTTATCACTTGAAATTTTAAATAAAATTCAAATTTTTAGATTAAATTAAAAATTATCAAATTTCAAGAATAATTTCAAAAAATAAAAATTCAAGGTTGCTTTATTTTATTTTTTATTTTTTACTTTTAATAATTATTGGAAAACAAAATAACTTTTTATTAAATAAAATCACAATGAAAAAACAAAATTATAACCAATCAATAAAAAGAAAAACCTAGAAATTCAACCGTGGTTAATAGGCTAATAGCCATGTTTAGAAAAAAAATATTTTGGGATTTATATTTTAATTAAAGAATAAAAGAAAGGGATTTAGTATTTATTTATATTGCTTTCTTATTTATTTATTTTGGAATTTGTCAATTAGGTTTATTTTAGGAGAAATTATTTTGTAAATTCTTTCCACCATATTATTTATGGTCCATTTCTAGTTATTTAATGATGTTTTAACAAATTTTTTCATCTCATTGATATATAATTTTAGTAATTTTTACTCCAAACTCAAACCCTAAACCCGATTCAAAGTTTGAGATTCTAGATTTGAATTTGAGATAAAAAATTATTAAAATATTATTAAATAATTAAAAAAGATCATAAATGATGTAGTAAGAATGATTCATCAAATAATTTCTTTTATTTTAATTTCTAAACTTAAAAAACTATAAAAATTTACTTACGTGACATTTTAATATTGTACTATATCATTGCTTAAAAATTTAGTTATAGCAAGCTTCTCCTTCAGTTCCGCCCTAGAAACATTGGGCCTCCCAGGATGCAAAACATCAATGATGAATTGTTTCCTGGAAAGGAGCCTGTTCGTCATGAACTTCCTTCTCCGCCATGGCTAAGCAAAAATCTTCCTCCTGGGCCCTGGTTCCTTTCTTGGTTGGACACAGCGGCAGCAGCTCACCTTTCTCCACTTCTAATCACCAGAAACTAGCAAAAATGAAAACTCACTCGGTTCCATAGCTTATGGGGTTAAGCTTAACAACAAGAGATGCCACTAATGATATGAGTCCGAATGGCAATGGACTTCATCACAAAAAAAATAGCCACTAGGCTAAGGCGGCGATGATGGAAGAAACAAACGAAGATCACGTGAATCAGATTCAAGATGAAGAAGATGGGATACTGAGGATAAAATATGAAAGGAATGATTTCAAGATGGGATGACATGCAAAAACGTTGCTTCTGTGGCATAATTTTGATTAATTTTAGTTTATATTTTTTTTAATTAATCGATATTAATAAAATATGTTTAGTTAAATTTTGTTATTAGTCTTTTATTTTACATTAAGTTGTAGATTTAGTTCATTCTTCAATTGGATCATTCTTAATTACTATATTTCTCGGATTTCAAAATTTCAGTCCTATTACAAACGACAATCGTAAAATCTATTAATTAAACTTTTGTGAGTAATATATAGAAATCATAAGTCGATATAGCATTACACGTGTGATAATATGTTTGTCACATCAAATCTTGAAAATGGTAGAACTTAAATGAATTTAATAGCTACTATTTAGTTATGACTGTAATTCTAAAATTCTAAAGTACCGTAATAGAAAATAACTACATTAAATTACAATGACTAAATCTACAATTTATGCATACTACAAGTACTAATAGCATAATTTAATTTTTGATAAACAACAACATTTCATTGCAAGTATTTGGTTAATAAGACTAGGCATTTCTAAACATAAAAGTTAATTTTTTATTAAAATATCAATCGGGTGCAATGATAAGGCATATTGTACTCTTAAGAGGATACGTAAGTTCGAACATTGAGGACAACACTGTTAAGAGAGACAATCTCAAACATAAACCATAATATATGAACATGAAAAATACTACATATTTAAAACACTTTGATCAAGTCCATTTCGAGCTAACATTTTCAATTTACATTTTAGCTCTCATAAAATTATACAAAATAATTTCGCTCCTTAGAAAAATTTTCTGACTTTGCTCCTGGATATCACATAGCATACTTAAAAATAAGTAGATCAAATTTTAAATATATTGCATGTCAAATTCGAGTTAACATTTTTAAGTTAGGAAAAGAGGTTGCAAATGACGAGATTCAATTCTTTTAAACATGTTGGATATCGTCTTTTTTAAAGCCATAATTATTTGAATCAATTGGGCTAGGCCTCCTTTGGTTTGGCTTTTAATGCCAGTGAGGTGCAGTTGGGGTAAATAACTGCTACCAACCTCACTGCTATGATGTTTGGTTCAGTATGACAGTTCAGTGAAAATGCATTTCCACCACGCTGATATGCTGAAAATCAGCTGAAGATTTCAGCAGCAATTAAAATTCACAGGGGCAGTTGGTATTTTTAACAGACAAAAATGCCCATATTTTTATTTATTATTTTACCATTTTATCCTTGAAAGTTAAACTAATTTCTTTCCCAATCTTTAACTAAAAGAGTATTTAACTATAAAAATTAAAATAATTATCATTTTATCTCATAAATAATTTAAATTGATTATATAATTTATTAAAGTATTTATAATAAAATATTGAAAGATACATTTTAATATTTTATGAAATTAATTTATAAATTCACATATTTTAATAATTTTATAAAAATAAAATAATTTAAAAACTTCTATTATATATTAATTCTAATTTGATGTCCTTAATAGTCATTTTTTATTCTCACCTCACCGCTACAGCTGCGTTTGAATCCAAACACACACTCCACCATTGTTTTTAATCTCACTGCTACCGTATCCAATCTCACTGTTATAGTAACTAATATCACCGCCACTGCTGTTTTTAACCTCACCGGAGGTAAACACACCGCCTATCCAAACTAAGCTTAAATCTTAAGTTCAATTATTTTTTTATCATTGTAATATCAGGAAGCAGATTACAGAATTTAAACCCGTATCACCTAAATTTTAAATGAGAACCAAAAAATATTGAAGGTTGAATTTTAGTGGTTGAGAAAATGTCAAACCTTGAATTACCAAAGAAACTTTCAACATCCATGATAAAAAATAATTAATAAACAGGTCACACTATGAATTTTATTTTATTTGTAAATTATTTTTAAATAATTTTATTATAAGTTCGATCATATTTTTTTTTGACATAATGTTTAAAATTATCCATAATCTTTCCTAACCCATAAATAAGAAGACAATGCGTTTCAGCGTACAAGAATCCATGTCCTTCTGTATTGACAATAATGCATATACCAATCAACTCAAGACTCAATCGACATATATGAAGTAAAATTTTATCCTCATTATATTAAATAATATTATTAGATGCATTATAGTTGAAAATTTTCATAAGAAGATTTACAAATTTTCTTTATGTTTTCTAAATTTAATTTAAATTTTAATATAATTTAAAAATAGTTGATAATGTGAAAAATTTAAATTGTCCTATAAAACAATTTATAACAGTTTCTTAAGTAAAATTAAAATTTTACTATCAAATAAATATTTGAATTTTAAATTCACAAATACAGTGATTTCAAGCCGATAAAAGTTACTGCGATAAAAAGATCTTCTTGAGGATAAAATCGTAATTTGCGAATGATATCTAAAGTTTTTTGTTTTCATCATAAAATATAATAATTATAATATTTTATTAAAATAAAATACTAAATATTAAATGTTATTGTTTGATAGACTATAATGTACTTATTTATTTATTTATTCGACAATCAATATTAAAAATTATTACGTGTCTCTTTTTTAATATTTTATTATAATATTTAATTGTAAGTAACATGTGAAATAATTTTTTAATATAACACATGAAATATTTAAAAATTATAAATTTAATGGCGAGGAACTAGAGATAATAATGGGCCGGGTCAGGCCAAGATAAAATTTTAAGCCCGTTTTCTAGGTCGAGCCCGGCCTGGCCTAAGATAAGGGCCTAAAAATTTGTCCAAGCTCAGCCTGAAAGAAAATTGATCGGCCCGGCCCATATTAATTTTTTTAGCTTTTTTCATTAAATAAAAAATTTTAAAACAATTATTAAAACAAAAAAATAAAAATATGTAAATTTAAAAAGTATTTTTTATTAAAAATAAAATATATAATTCGGGCCTAGCTGGCCCGGGCCCGAGCTAAAAAAGTTTTACCCGAAAACGGACCTATTTTTTTTACCCAAACTCATATTTAGGGCCTATATTTTTACCCAAACCATTTTATTTTTCTGGCTGGCTGTTGAACCGAGCCAAATACCCAACCCATGATCACCTTATTATAATAATACCAACAACTCCCAAAAAAATTGGAATGGAAAGCGAGGGTGGTGTTAAGATTAATCAATTTGGGGGTTAAATACTTATTTTTCTAGATTGAAATGGTCGACCAATTTTTTCAATCAATAAAAACAAATACCTAATATCCAATTTGTTTAATCTTAACAACCTTACTTACGTTTCCAATTTTTTCATCTTAAGACTTCAATTGCACGGAATAAAAAAGAGAGAAAAATTGGGTGGTGTTTATTTTTTAATAAATTAATATAAATACAAAATCTAATGTTTAAAACTATTTATTTTAATGTAATAGTCAAGATAATTTTAATTAATTCTTAATATTTTCATTATAATTTTTAATAATTTTATTATATGTTCGATCATATATATTTTTTATACAATGTCTATAACTATCCATAATTTCTCTCAATTTATAAATATAAGGATAATATACTTTAATGCTCTCGAATTTAATATGCAAATCGACTTATTATTACTTAAAATTTACAAAATAAAAGATGCAATCATTGATTTTTTTTTTCTTCAAAATATTAGAATTTATTGGATTTTATCAAATTTTAAGAAGAAAAAAAAAAATCAATCATAGCCGTCCACGTTAGACAAAAAGGTCTGACCAAAACCTAGGACAACAAAGTTTGGTCACTTGCCCCTAGTTTTCTTTATTCCTACAAGCCAGAAATAACTTTACCCAGATCATCCTCTTTATTCTTGTTTTGGTCTAATATTATTTTAATCCCTCTACTATTTTAACGTTTAAAATTCTTCTTTTAGGCCTAATTTTTTGTTTTAATCCTTTTACAGTGCTAAAATATGAAAAATTTTACACCAATTGATTCTTCTACTTTTATAATATTGTTATTAAAGTTAAGATATGCTAGCAGGGGCGAAACCAGAAGAATTTTTAGGGGGGCCGGATAAAATTTTAATTTTTTATAGTTTATATTTTTATAATTTGTAAATAATTAAATCAATTTTTTATAATTTTAAGGGGGCCAAAGTGTAATTTTACCTTTACTAATTTAAAATTTTTAAAAAATTCTAAGGGCTAAAATTGTAATTTTACATTTTAAGGGAGCCGGGCCCATTCCAGCCGCCCTAGCTACGCCCCCGTATGCTAGTAGTCTTTGTACATGTATAGAATTTGAGATTTAATTCAAGTACTTTAAAAGTTAAAATTTCAGTCCTTCTAATTTTCTAATTTAAAAATCCTATTCTAATCATTATCATTATCCGTAGTTTCTATCAATTATATGCCGCAACATATGAAAGTGGCCCTAATCAAAATTTCAAATTGATAAATTTTGACAGAAAATATTTACGATTTTAATAGTTGAATTGAGATTTTTAAATAAAAAAGTGGGAAAAAAGTAATGATGTGAAATTTTTTATTACTATTTAGTCACAAAGTCAAGCCACGTGAAAATCCAATTAATCAATAATAAATTTACATATCAATTGTATACTTAAAAGCTATTTTGAAAAATAAAATCTCGTCGGCACTTTGATTTACAATGATTAATAGTATTATAAATTTGGACCTACTAATAACATAATTAAAGTAGAGGATTAAATTTGGTCAAAATTTGTTATTAGGTCCCATACTATGCATAAGTTGCGAATTTGGTACTTATACTCTTATTTCATCATTTATAGTTATGGTACGTTTTCGAATTTTAAAATTTCAGTCCTAAACCAAACAGTAACTGTCATATTCATTAAGTCAGAATTTGCAATTTACAAAATTTTACGTGACAAATATATTATTATATGTGTAATGCCATGTTAGCTTGTTGTTTTCACATTACTTACAAAAATTGCCAAGCCATTGTAGTTAATGTATTCATCTGCTACCATTTGAGTTAGAAATTATAATTTCGAAATTCGAAAAGTATAGGGATTAAAAACGATCAAATTGGAAAGTAAAAACTAAATACATAACTTATGCATAGTAAGAGTTTAATAGCAAAATTTGACATAACAAATTTAATTGCTATCGTTTGGGTCGGACTAACATTTCAAAATCCAAAAAATTATATAAGGACTAAAATTGACCAAATTAGAGTATATAGGCTAAATCTGCAACATACGTACAATACAATGACTAGTAACAAAATTTGACCATTGAATCATAGTAAATTAAAGCAGATGATTAAATCGTAAATTGTAGTATAATATATGGACTAATATAAAAATTAGACCATTTTCCCAAAGTTTCCAACAAATGGAATTTTCCATCAGGATAATGCTTCCCCATCTTCATATTAGAGTCGGTTGAGTATTAAATTATTCAAAATTTTAGTATAAAATTCTCTTCGGGGTTTATTTTTTTTTCAATATTTATTTCATTTTCTCTCTCTGTTATCAACAATGGGTGAAATATGGCTTCTCCATGTGCACTTTACCAGATATTAGTAAGTACCCGATTGCGTTTTACACTCCCCTTAGCTTAGCTTTCTTTGTGATCTTTTCATTTTTTTCTCCAAAAACGATGTCGCTTTTTTTCGAAAGGAACGGTGATGGTAATTCAATCAGACGGTCGGGGTTTATCCACGATATGCAGTGTATTCAAGATTCGCCGGAGGTAAAAAACGATGATCAGAGAGAGTCGGTGCTGGCGGAAGATGGGGAAGAAGAGGATGATTTGGGGTATTGTAGTTCGTCGTCGATCGGAGGGAACAGTGATGTTTCTGGTGAATCATCATCGGACGGTGAAGCTTCAAGGGAGACTGAAGTTCAAAGCAAGCTTAAAGGCCCCTTGGATACCATGGATGCTCTACAAGAGGTTTTACCTACGAGGTAAAATATTGATAAAAGAAACCCTTCAAATTTTTTTTTACTTTTCCCCTCTCTTGCTTTTGATCTCATCTGGGTTTTTAAAAATTATGATGATATGCTGATCCATACTTATTTTCATTTGCCTCAAGTGATGATCTAAAATATCTGCACTTCAAGTCAATAAACTCTTTAGTCTAATGGCAAAGTTGAGCTACTGGTTAGGGTTTAAGTTCATCTTATGTGATTCTTGTCCAAATTTATAATAAACCCTTAAAATTTATGTTTTTTTATATAATTTTCCCCTTTCTTGCTTTTGATCCAATCTGGGTTTTTTAAGTTACGAGGATATGCTGATCTATGCTTATTGATTTGCTTCAAGTGATTATCTGCTTTCAAGTTTGGCTTCCATGATACAAGAGAGGCCTTGTATTAAGAGTAATACAAGTCAGATTGTATTTTGCCTTTTTTACTCAAAAAAATAACTAACTTAATCTTTGAACATTAATTCAAAAGGTAAACTTGTCCTTTAGTTAATTTCATTCATTTCCCTCGTCAAACTGGTGTGGTTGACGAAATAACCAAACAATTTCACATGGTTACTCACTATGTACAGGAATCATTTTTTAGTCGTAGAAATGTATAGAACTTTTAATAGAATACCCTGTTTGATTTTTTATTTAACATATAGGGGCTAATTTGTTATTTTTTAATAGGGTCAAAATGCAATCCCACATCCCTTGTCTAGACTATGTTCGAGTTTTTGGTTCAAGTTTTATAGGCCATATTTATTTTGGTCTAGGTGGTCTAGGTCCGGACTGGATATAGATTTGATGGTACTTTCCGGTAATAGTTATTTATGTGTATTATTTATACTTGTAACTTAAAAACCTGAAATTACTTCTTGAATTTGAATATTTTATTAATTTAATGCCATCAATTACCATAAACTAAACTCCATTCACTCCCATTTTTTGCTATAAAGCATTGCTTGAATAACATAAAGTGTGTTGTTCTTAGAAGGGTGGTTGTGATTTTTTCACATGTTTTGAGGGTTTTCAATTTCCTATTAATTTGTGTGTGTGTGTGTGTTTTTTTTTTGCTTATTTCAGAAAAGGTATATCCAAGTTTTACAATGGCAAATCAAAGTCCTTCACTAGTCTTGTTGATGCTGTCACTGCTTCCTCCGTTGAAGAATTTGCAAAACCGGACAATCCTTATAATAGAAAACGCAAGAACTTATTAACTCGTGGTTCAAAGCGATTAGGCAACTCATATGGAAGTGCAATGGCTTTTGGAACTACTATGAGTAGCTCTGACTTGAACTTGATGTCATCATCACCGTCTAGTTGTCTTCCACCTCTACATCCACAGTATAAAAAATCAACTATGATTAGTTCATCATCGATAGCTGCTCAACCGAATTTGAACCCTCCGTGCCGGTCTTTCTCCTTGTCTGATCTACAATTTGTTGTTGCCGCTGCCGCCGCAACTCCTAACATGGCTGGTTTGGCTGTTCGTAGTTGCATCAAGGACAACAAAATGCGTTGAGTTCAATGGGAAGTTGCCAAAATGTTTACCGTGATTGGTATGGGAGACTGTCACTTTTATCCCTTCATGCATTTGATTCATCTAATCCCTCTGTACTTGTAGTGTTAGGTATACAATGGCCATGCATTCTGATATGTGTAATTCCTGTTTGTACTGTTCTCATCTCTTGTTAGATTTGAGATAATGATGAGAATGCTTTATTGTATAATACAAAACGTTGGCCTTTACATGTTACTTAAAAACTTTTGCCTTTTCCTTCCCCTATTTATTCACCATTCCTTGTGTTATTTGTTTTGCTGTATAGAGAGTGTGATGGTTTATAGTACTACGAATAATGGTCCAGAATGGCTTGGTGATTGATTTATAAGGGCCACTTGAACTAAAGTTCCTAGGTAATCAGTCCCCCTTTATAGAGTTCCTGTTGTCAATCAGACCGGTCAGATCACTGCTTCAACTAGTTCACCATTGAACAGATGATTAGACAATAGCTAAATAAAAGTGTTTTGACAGTAAAAGTATTATGAAGGTCCTTGTATTAAGAGCTGGATTGTATTTTGACTCCTCTACTCAAAAAATGGATAAATCAGTCCCTATATACTAGATCAAAGAGTAAGTCGTCTGTTAAAAAATTGATCCATTTTTATTGTTAAAAACTGGTCCCTGCATTTCAGCATAAAGTACATGTGGCACATCACGTGCTAGTATTTGGTCTGTAAGCCATGCTAGTTTTTAACTGTAGAAATGAATGAAGTTTTTAATAGAATGGATTAATTTACCCATTTTTTTTAGTAGGGGGCAACTGACACCTCATACAAGTGCCTCCATGGTATTACCGTGTTTTGACATATGAAATATAAACAGTTTCTCTATGCTACAGTTTTCAGGTTTAGCAACTTTATTTTTTTTCTTAGAGATTTGATTGTCAGATATATCAGCTTGGCAAAAGACAATGGAACTTGAAGAAGGAATACAAAGAAGCACATGGAACTTAACCAGTTCCACCAAGAACACCCTTCAGTTTCTTAACCTGAGCATCATCTAGGAAGGTAGTCTCCTCTATAATGTTGGAGGGCAAATCATTTCCAAACAAGGCGAAGTCCAGGCTTTGAACACCAGGGCTTGGACTACTGAAAGATACATATGCCAATGCTGGTGTTGTACCTGCATTGATTTGAAAGTGCAATAAACCTTGGGGGAAAACCATGATATCCCCAGTTTTAAGAGTTTTGAAGTAAACTTTGTTGGCTGATGATACAAATCCGGCATCAATTATGCCTTGAATAACAACAATGACTTCCGAACTGCCGGGGTGTGTATGCATAGGCACTACTCCGCCAACAGCCAAATCCAGACGAGCTATGGAAATGCCGAGTCCGTTAACACCAGGAAACTGAGCAGTGAATGCTGGTGTTATAGCAGCTTTTATGAGGTTTGAAGTGTTGCCTGCGTGTAGTCCGGAGAAAACAAAATCGTCTACGGTGACTAGTTCAAGCTTCTTGCAAGAGTAACCCGCAAGCCCTTGAGGAGTCTTTAGGTCTGCAACACAAAAGTCTAATGCATTGCAGGATGATGATGATAATAAGAAAGACAACATGAAAAAGATTGGGAGAATCATCTTTGCTATTATCTTTTGAGGCTTGAATGGTATGCGTTTCCCTTTTATATAGATGAGGAAAGTGTGGATATTTTGATGCATATTGCAGTTGGTATTTGGAGATATTCTCATGCACACTATTCTCGCCGTGATGATGATGAGACTGGTTCTATATGCATGTGAATTACAGGTCACTATTTCATCATAGAACAACAAGAATACTCTTTTAGTTAGGAAAAGAATGAAACGGTTGCAATGAGCAACATTGGCATTGGTTCTCTCATCTAGATAGTTGGAGAGACTCAATGGACTTCATCTGCTCTATTTTTTTTATGCAATCACATATTTTGCAAACAGTAACCCGAGTTTTTTCGATATATTAGATGATTAACATATAAATGCAGCCTGTTATGAAGTCTTAATTAGGGTATGCAAAGGAAAAAGATCATTATGGAGAGATTTCAGAAGGTGGTCCTTTGTGCCAATGGTATGTTGGAAGGGAGGAAAGTAATGGCAATTGAAGACATTTTTTTGGGTAAAATATCAAAGAGGCTTTTGAGTTGGATTGTATTTTGACCTTATACTAAAAAAATGAATAAAATAGTCCCTAACATTAGATCAAAGAGTAAATTAATATTTTTGTTAAAAATTTATTTTTACTGTTAAAATTGGTTTTTGTATGCTAGTATGAGATATATATGACACGCCTATGACAATTTTTAATATAGAGAATTATGCTCTTTGATATAATATATAGAGATTAATTCGTCTATTTTTTACCGAAGGGGAGACAAAATATAATTAGATTCTTATCGGAGGACTTCTATAATACCAATTTTGTTGAGAGCTAAATTGAGTCTATCTAAGCAAAGTGGGTTTGCTTTTTTGCATCAACAAAAGCTAACAAGAATCTTCTAGCTGAGGTAAATAATATCTTTTTATCTATGAGTGAAGCTAAAGAAGGTCCATAATGCATGAATGTGAAATATGAAATCTTCAATTGTCCCTTCCTTTAAAGGTGGCGGTAGAGATACAATTTTGACAAAGGCTGAAATGTCAAAATAGAAATTAGGGCCAACTACTCACATGGGAGTACTCTCTGGCCTTTGCTCAATGAAAACAAGCTATATTTGTGGTATGATTTTTAACCAAAGAATAGGAGGTAGACAATGAAGGGGTGTCACAGTTGGAACCATTTAAGATGGTAGATGAAGTTTTCAATATGAAAACAGCACATATGTGATCTAGGGGAACCAACTTTTTGAAGTTCTTCTTCCCTCCTAACTAAAAATTTAGAAGCAAAGAGAAAAACCCCCGTGTCCTGCATCTACTGTTGGTCCAATATTCTATGGACATGAGTATTTATGTATATAAATATAAAGGGTAACTGTAGGTGTTGCCTGAGGATTGAATTTAAGATCAATGTCAACTAAAAACTTGAATATAAATTCTTTTGTCACTTTAATAGCTGTTCAATCAATGGAAATGAGCTTTTATTTTAGCCTTCAAACAGTACTTGTGGGGTGAAGTTATGATTTTTGATCTCTCCATTATGTTTAAAATGCCATTAGTTGATTCAAATAATTAATTATCTTCTAAGATTTTTTGTTAAACAGGGTAACTTTCAAGATTAGGAGGAGACTGGTAGTTCACATGGCACTGTAGTGCAGAGAATCGCTTGTGGTGGCGTTTAGGTAGAGTTTTTGCATAGGACTGTTTAATGATGAAGGAAGGGATATGTATATATATATATATATAAACCCGCAATCAAGTTTCATCACCTCCTGCTCTCAAGTCTTGACACATGTTCGTGTATGTCTTGTTTTCGTTTGTTGTTTTGGGGACTCAGTAGCTTTTTTCTAGTTAAGTGGCAATGAGGATGATATCTTGCAATCAAGTGATGATCGGACTTGTGTGAATTTAATGAAGTTTCTAAGACAACTCACGCGGAGGTCTCAACACTTGTTTTTGTAAGGTAGACTAAAGGTGTTCAATGTCTCGAGCACATTATTTGCTTACAAGGACTATAATTGATGGTGAATTAAAGCATGGTGAAGGGTAATGCTTCGCTTTGGGAAGTGATGTGGCCAAGAGATCAGTCCAACATCATTTCTTTGAAGAATGGCCACCAACACAGAGATTTATGCCTTGGTTTGTGCAACACGTTGTGGGTTTCTACACTTTGTTTAGCCATCTTTTCAGTAATATTTTTGATTTTCTTATGGATTCCTTTTGGGTCTATTGAAAATTTTGATGAAATTAATTTGTGAGTTTTTAATGGAGGAGGATAAATCTAAATTGTTTATTGCAGAAATTTTATAGCTCATAAGTGTAAGATTGGATTTGATGGTTGCTAACATGGGGTTTTTTTTATTTTAATATTTTCAATTAAAAATTAAAAATTAGTTTAAATAATTTATGGAATATAAGTTAAAAACTGTTAGTATCAAAATTAAAAATTTAATTTATAATTAATTTATGATATAAAAATTAAAATACATATTTTATATTTAAAATAGTATTCATAAAAACATTTTTTTAAATCATATTTAATTTTTATTTTCATAAAATTTTTCTTTTGAAAAATATTAATGAAAAAGACTGAAATTCTTCCAAGTAATTTTTAAAATAAGCTACAGTTCGTTTTCAAAAAAAATCTAATCATCCGTTATTCAGGGGCAAAGCTAGAGAGACTCACATGGGTCCTGAAACCCTAAAATGTAAAATTACTATTTAGGCTCTTAATTTTTTTTAAAATTTTAAATTAATAAAAATAAAATTGTACTTTGGCCCTCTTAAAATTATAAAAATTTAATTTAATCATTTACAAATTATAAAGATATAAACCATAAAAAATTAAAATTTCATCTGGCCCACCTAAAAAATTGTTCTGACTTCGCCCCGTATCCGTTACTTCTAGTGTAATGGTTGTTGATATTTTCCCTAGTTTGGCAAATCAAAGCTATAAGTGGTCCAGTGAATCCAATGATGATATAATCTTTCATTCTTACACCAAGTTTATGCCTTTCATTGTGGAGCAAAATAGTGCTTTTCAAATGATTCTTTTATAGAATAACCCATCCTGAGTAGATATGATTAATTTTTTTTGTTATTAGTATTTTTCAAAAAAATAAATAATTGATCGGTTATTAAATGTATTCCATTTCTATAAGCGAAAATTAAATTCTTGATCACATAATCAAAGTATGAATTTAGCAACCACCACGTTATAAAACCCCTCATTGTTCAAATGACTTTGTTCTGCTTTACTTTTCTCTCTTCATTGCTTTTTTGTTAGATTATACTGAAGGTTTTTTCAAAGAACAGTATCATTCATCATCACTAAAGCATCATGCAAATCTAGCTAGAAAAATAACACCCAAAGGCGTCTCCCTCCATGAAATAAACCCTCTATGAAAATCCATTATCCAATTTGCAGATAATTTCGGATTCCAAGCTGCTGCTGCTTTTTTTAATTTTATAAACTTACCAAATTCAAATAAATTTCAGGTCTGGATAATAGTATTCAAAATATAATCCAATTCTAAAATAAAGAATTTACAAAAATTAAAAAATATCGATGTGCCATGTTTCCTAATTTCATTGGTCCAAAAAGGAAAGTTGTAAGTTAAAATTACTACAATTCTCGTGATTACACACGACTCAATTATTTCAACTTTTGCAACACAAAACATTACCTGATTATAGATTACACAAAATATTAATCACATTTTTTTTTCCATTGCCCGAATTGTCACCGTATTTGACACTCAGAAACAAGTGCAAGGCTTTGATTAGAGCAATTGTGTTAACAATTGCACTAACTGCAACAGATGATTAAGCATCAATTAGATGTTCTAACATTGAGATTGAATCTTTTTTAAAATAAAATAACACTAGGGATACAGATGCAATAATCTATAAACAATATCTCATATCCACAAATACAAATAAAATGAACTTTCAATTCATGTTTTTGCTTGGAAGTCAATCTTCATCGTCGTCAAGCGCATCGCCTCCGTTTGGTTTACGGTTATCTTCTCTAATTTCTCCATCGCTCTCTTGTAGCTCGGCTGAATTCCCTCTAACAGGACTTGACTCTGGTCTCCTTTGTACCGGTTCATCATCATCAGATTCTGACCATGCCCTTCTCCGTCTTCCTGCAGCTGATGAAGGCGCAGCGGCCTTCACAAAGAAAAGTAAACGGTTACAACTCAGGCAACAAAGAATGAAAAAGAACCACAGTATCGTCCATATCTATATATACAAAATATGTGCACTCTTCCTTTGTATGTTAATAGTTTGGCTGAAATAATAACATACTAACTGGAAACAAGCCAACAAAGTCTTGTCAATTGGGTAGGTCGGTTAGGTTGAATTTTAATTGAGTCAATCTAAATTGGGTCAAGTTTGGACTTAAAACTTTCGGATCATTTCAGGCTTAGATAAGTTTTGGGTTTGAATCATTTCAGGTTATTTCCGAGTTTAGGTCATTGTTTTTACAGGTCGGGTAATTTCAGATTGTTTGTTTAGGGTTATTTCTGGTTTAAGTTGGAAGGGTTTAGATTGTTGACTTTTTATGGTTGGATTGGATTTGGGCCAATCGGGTTGAGTTTTTGGGTTAGTGTTAGAATTGATGAGCCTACGCTAACACAATGGGCATGCTAAAAGAATCATCTCTTCAAAATTTCATTTAACAACCTAAGGAAGTTAAAGCAATTCATCTAAAAACTACAGCAATGCGGAAGAATATTTTAAATTCTAATCTAATAATTCAATTAAATGAAGGCACAAGCATTGAAAAAATGGGAAAAGATTCTAAAATATGACGTTGGATGCTAATAAGTGAAAAAAGTGATAAAAAGGTTACCGTCTCATCCTCCATATCAGAATCTTCTAATCCGGCTGCAGCAAGAAGATCCTGAGCATTTTCACCATTGTCGTCATCCTGATCATTCATTCGAGTTGTGGATTCTCGATAGTTCCTGTTGGCATCTTCATCCTCCATTTCTTCCCGATCATCCATCATGTCAGGTTCCTCATCATCTCTCTCGTAACGTGATTTATTTTTATCCTTCTTCCTCCTCTTTCCACCTTTTCTTCTCCTCTTCTCACTATGGCCACCCTCTTCATCATCAATTTCAGACCTGTCCCTTCGCCTCGACCCAGGGTTGCTACTCTTCCATTGCTCCTGAAGATGGTAGCAGACAAACAAATCAAACAAAGCTCTTTGAAATCAAATAGCCCTCTTCTTCATATCAAGGCAGGCAAAATATGTTGTAAGATTTCCGCACATAACACGCACGGCTCAAGTTTTAGTGTCTCCATAGCAAAAAAAAAAACCGAAACTCCTCGGGCAAGAACTTTATTTCTGGCAACAAAATATATGTTGTGAACAACTTTTTATTGCAAATAACTGATCAATCAGTAAAAGCAAAACAAGGAGAGAAGGAATAAGTTCTGAAATCTGATAAACTTGTTTTTAGTTTTACCTTATACTAACTTCAGGAAGAAATAAAATCATATTGCTAAATCAAATATCTGCAATAGTTCAAAATCTAAAACTAATTGATAGACCGTAGATAAAATCTTGCCTGTACACGCTTAAAATGTTCCTCTGCCTGCTGGAGCCTTTTCTGCTCATCTTCTTGTTTTCTTCTCTCCAACTGTTTTGCAGCAAAAAGTATTAAGCAAACATAAGCAGAAAAATATTCACATCATGATAATCAGATGTACAAAAGGATAAATCAAGTTTACACATGCTGACCAGATATTTTCTTTGCTCTTCGGCCTTACGACGGGCTTCCTCGGCCAATGCAAGCTGACGAGCTGCTTCTTGTTTCTGCCTGTTCTGCTGCTCTTCACGTTCAGCGGCTTCCCGGTGAACTTTTGCAGCTTCAAGCAAGTGCTTGCAATATTCAACATGGGTGTTAATCTTCTTCTCATCAAACCCATGAAGATGAAGGTTTGATGCAGCAGATAATTGACTAAAAATGCGTACAGCATTCTCTAGCTCTGCAACCGTTGAACGAACCTGTAATATTGTGAAAAGGGAATATGATTAGACGGTGTATTGATCTCTTTTTGTCCACTGCAGCCAGTTGTAAAAAACAATATCATTCCAATAGATCTCAATTAATGAATGATGATATGGATCACAAACTAGACTCATTTCAACTACAAGGACAAGCGAAAAAAATTGCACTACACAATTTAGAACCATTTGTTCTGCATTGTATAAAACACCCAAATTCACAGTAGTATCAATAATACAGATCGTAGGCAGAATCAAATTGAAAATATCTTACTGTCTTTTATCAACATATGTTTAACTTCTACAAAGAATATCTGTGTATATACTTTCTTACAAGGTTTTCGTCAGTTACAACACTCCAAGCTCATCTCTCCACCATAGGAACACCTGGTTTTTTTACCTAAAGGATGCATTTCCACATGATTGGAACTTGTAGTGTTAATGGGAGAGGACCGCTTCGAACTACCTATTAGCCATTTATATTACCATTCCTTACTACTAATTCTAAATAATGATAAGCACACACAACTGTTGTTTAAAGATACAAGGCAGTATAACAGTATCTCTCATGACCTGCACAGCCATTTCATAAAGAAACTTCCCCCAAGGAATGAGTATCGGCGAAAGAAAAAAGAAATTGATATGATTTTGATGAAACAACCTCATCCGCAGTCCTCTTTTCCTTCTGTAGTGTTGATGTTGAGAATTTCTGCATTGCTACTCCTGCGTCAAACCGTAATGTGTAGTTTGAAGGAGCTAAGTGGATGGCTCTCAATAAAGTTTTCTTGCATTCTTGCCATTGTTCAGCTTCATAATGCGTCCTAGCTAAGTATAGAAGAATTTGGGAGTCCGTATTATAATAGAACTTCCGCAGGCAATTTTGATACTGCAAGATAGCAAGAATTATCACTTACAGTGGTGCAAAAGATCATTGTATAAAAAAAAGGGGGGGACAGCATTTTAAACCAGTAACTCACCATTTTTACAGCCAAAGCAAAATTTCCTTGAGCGAAGAAAATATGAGCCAAGTTTATCCATACATCTGGCATTTGGACAAAAACGCTCCCACTTGCACCTTCTTGGACCTAGAATAACTGTAGCTATATTACAAATTCTTAATTTATGTTACATGCATAATGACGAGACAAATTACAAGCCCAGACCTGTGTAAAAATATCTTTTGAAACATCAAACTGGCCTTTTTCTGCCAATACCACTGCCGCACCATTAGCAGCATATAAATTATCTGTATGCTGAACAAGGACCTGTACGGTATGTGGGTACATCAGTTGCAGCCAAATTTATTCATAGCATGTTGTCAAAATAAAAACCGTTAGCAAAAAGAAAAAAGGAATTTAAAGATGAATCCAGGTCAGCACAAGGATATCAGAAGTTTAGATCCATTGGCAAAATGATTATTTAGTTTAAAGAAGAAAACCGGTATTTCAGAGGAACTCTATCATTCAGAAGAAATTACAATCCTCATCAATTCTGCATCTTCTAGTAGACTTGTACATATGCTTTTTGTTCCCGTCTAATAGGTGTTTCTAAAGTTGTATAATGAGAGACATCTCCCAGAAAGAAGAAAAAAAAAAAAGGAACGGATTGGAATTATATGTAAATGGAGAGGTCTCTCCAATATGGTAATTGAATATTTAAGCTTTCAACTTAGGGTTAGCCTGTAGTCAGAAAGGTCACAAACTTCTTTTACATGAGATAGTTTAATAGTGCACAATTGTTGCTACCTTATCCATTAATACTCTGCTGCCTTAAAAGTCAAACTAAACAAAGCAAATTGTAACCAGTAAAATTACATTCCAAACAAAAAATATTCACCACTATATTAATTAACAAATCTATTCTGGTCCTATAATTGGAATATATGCATACATGGAACAAAATTTCTTCAGAAATTTGAAGATATCAAGAATCGTTACCATTGAGATATTTTATACTGCACAATTATTACTATCTTATCCATTAATACTGTTCAGGTAATTATTAATACTTATCTGCTACCTTAAAAGTCAAACTGAACAAAGCAAGTTGTCACTGGTAAAATTACATTCTAAACAAACAATATTCCACTATATTAATTGACAAATCTATTCTGGTCCTATAATTGGAAATTTGGAATATGTGCATACATACAACAAAATTCTTCAGAAAATTGAAGATTTCAGAATCTTTAGTAGAATCATTTATTAAAAGAAAGTACATCAAAATGGCACCTAACAGTGAAAAGATGGTAAAAAACACGTACTCTTGTATATAGTTCCTTGGCTTTTTCCAAATGGGTAGCTTCCAACTTGGGATTTCTTTTCTCATTGCGAATTGCTGCAAAGTAGTTCCAGTTCCCCTATAAAATATCAAATAAGCATATCAGATTTAGATATTGTTTTGAAAACATCTGACCGTGAAAAGAGAAAAGAAAAAGAAATGCCTTCTCATAATGATAATGAGATGCAAACTAATCAATTTAAACCTTGGAAAAGTATTGCCTGTAGTTAGTTATTAATGGAATACATAACTGTTGAGAACTGGGTAAAATGATGGCAAGTTAACGGAAGAGGAATTCAGTAATTCAGAAGTGAATGCTTACACACCAGAGAAAGAATAGCATAAGAATCCTTGCCATCGGTTGCATCACTAGCAGAACGCAATGTTTCCTTTGCCTTTACCCAATCATCATTCTTAAGCTCCAAATCACCAAGCATGGATAATGCATTGGGGCATTTGTCATTCACCTTCAGTGCCTCATTAACCTACACTTATAAAAGTTGGAATTATTATCAAACAAACATGTATATAATAAGAAAAGAAAATAGAAGCTGAGATTTTTCAGTTAATAACAACCAGTTCAATGCTTAATTGAAGATTATTTCGAGCTTTTGCAATGGCAGCAAGCCTCAAATAAGCATCAATGTAGTCTGGATACTGTCAAGAAGCAAAGGAACAAGCTTGTTAAAAAAATAGTGTGCATGCAAACCAATAAAGCAAAGGAAAAACAAGGAAAAGATGATATGTGATCATGTTTATCAGTTTATAACAAAAAAAAAACGGCATTTGTTCAACCACAAGGTAATTTAAATAATCAAGAATGCGAAAAATCTATTGAAGTCTTGGAGATATCCTGAAGAAGAAGGATAATCAGGGTTATTTTCTTAATGGGAGATATTTTGAGTCTGCAAACATATGTATAGCTTTAGATCATGCCAGAAGCAATGGGTAATTTGAACTGTGTTAAAGTTTCTAACCTAAAACCAATTGGTAATATCAGGTTGAGGGGCCCACTTTAATATTAGGCCATAGGAAACTCAGTACTTTGTGGGACAATACCACCTAACAAACTGCAACAAAGCAGCTGTCTTTAAGCCAACTATCAAACATAACCAAAAATGAGATTTCCCTCTAATTCAAACGGTCCCTTATAATTAACTACAACTAGTCAAATAAATGCTTTTGCCCAATGACCTTTTCCAACTGCAACTTAACCCCTATCGAGGACAGGAGTTTTGAGTAGAAAAGACAAGTGGCGCATTTGCAGATGATACCTTGAATAATATCAAGCGATATAATATGTTTGCAATTCCTGTGTTATGCAGCTGCTCATGTAATCTGGCAAGGTTAAATACAACTGTTACTTTATTCCAGGGTAGTTCCACAGCAAGACCATCTTCCTCAAGTCGATGGAATACTTGCATATCCTTGTAGTCCAAGATGGATGCACTGGCTTCAATAACATAGGGTTTTGGCTTATTTCCAGTTAAAGCAAGCCACACACCATCTCCCAGAGCCTTGTTGAAACTTTCCAGAGCAAGCTGTAAAATACAAAACATCAATCGCCATAGGTAAAGAAAGGGAAGGCAAGTTGAAGATTGTGAAAATGTTACTAGCTGTGTAGCAGTATGTTAATTTGCAAGACAATAGATAAGTTTAATAGCAATATCAGCAAATATGTACACAGTAAAATTGAATAATATCGGTTGAGCCATAAGAAATCTGCACAGACCTCAAGTTCTTCCCTCTCAAAATGTAGAACGCCAATGTTGTTGAGTACTTCTACTGGCACAGCTTGACCTCCCTTTTCCAGAAGATTGCGTGCCTTAACAAATGTTTTGAGTTTTTTAAAGAGAATAAATATTAGATAGATAAGATAGCAATAGCAGAGAACATAAAGGATTAGGTCAATTCAAAAGGAGGAAGCCCCTACTGTCTTGAAGGCATCAAGAGCAGCTCCTGTGTCGGATGAAATTAACAACTCCGCTAGATCAAAAAATGCCTGTGTGTAAGTTATAATTAGAAACTCTTTAGTACAATGGCAAGAAAAAAGGATGCCAAAATGGCAAATGCAAATGTCCACCAGCTCAACTCTGAACATTGAGGTTAATCTGTCAAGAAAGTTTCAAATTGAAGTATTTATACACAATAGTACACAACAAAGTCTGAAAAATAGTCCATTGACATAAAACTTTCTTAAAGTATATAAAGTACCTGTGCATCACGGGGATCAATTTTTGTGGCCTTTCTCATAAATTCTTGGGCCTTATCAACCTGACCAAGCTGAACATATATGTGCCCAAGTGCCTACAGGAAACAATATAATTCAATAAAATACAAAAGCAAAAAACCTCAAACCGCAAAACTCAAAACTCAAAAACAAGCAAAAAAACAACAATCCCATTTTTACTCACCTTTAATGTCTCACAATTGTCAGGGTAAACCTCTAAAACTTTTTCAAAGTTCGAAAGTGCAGTCCTAAAATCTCCTGATTTAAGTTTCACTTGTCCCAAACCTGTTGCAACAAAATCAAATTAATGGCAAATGACATTTCAGGAATAACTTTGATAAAATCATCATGCTTGGAAATTTAATATCAATCATTTTAATCAAATCGTCCTATCTCATTCATTATTAAATGTTTGAAATTACACTACCCATCTGATTGATTTTGTCATTTCCACACTTAAAAATTGTCACATTAAAAATGACACAGATAAATTCAAGCCTGAGCTAATCGAGTTCAAACTAAAACTAAACAATTCGGCAACATAATGCACAAAATTAGTAGAGTGTTTGAACTCAAAAGTATATTAAATGGGCATCTTACCATAGTAAGGAAACACAAATTCTTGGGGCTTATTGATTTCCTTGATAGATGCCATGTAATAGTACCCAGCCTTTTCAAAGTCCCCCTACACTAAGAAGAAAAAATATTCCTCTCATCAGTAAAGAATCAAAATCATCACAGTTTGCGGAGCATGACTAATTCAGTAGCTTTAGATTGTTTTATTTATCAGATAAGCCCACCTATTTCCTTCTAAGACAAAATCAGATCAAAAGGGGAAAAGAGGATCAGCTAATGCATTCTCTGTTTTGCTATCAACAAAGAACAAGCCAGGATATCCTCACATTTCCACGTCTTTCATCTCAAAGTAGTAGTAATAATATTAAGGGTTGATTAAAAACAGAGAAATAAAGGAATAGTATTTGGACCTTGCTATGATAAGAGCGTGCTAGATTATAGAAAGAATGTGATTTTGTTGGTCCATGATTCGTGACAGCAAGAGCAGTTTCAGTCAGTTGCTCAACTAAAAAGTGTTGTCCAGTGAAGAAAAAGTGATTTGCCAGATAATTTAGTGCCATTGCACAATAGGGATATATCTCAAAAGCTCTTCGCATTTTGTCCATGCCTTTCTGGATCCCAGCAGCTGTAAAGACATATTAAAGCATCATCACTACACCAAAATCAGGAAACAGAACAAAAACCAAACCACAGAGAACATTGAACATAAGCAGAATAATTGTATCTCCCAGCCTACCATCATTTGCTTGCAAATCCATGATTGCCAAAGCAACCAGAGCTTCAACATTTTCCGAGTCTAACTGCAAATATTAATTTTTGGAGACAAAGAGAAGAATCACCATGCCATATATTATTGCAATTTGAAACATAAACAGCTGCAACACATTCATAAAGAAAAGAAATGTAATTGATTGAACCAATTACCTCTAAAACCCGCTGAAATGCCTGTCTAGCCTTTTGAAATTGACCCAATTTATATCGACAGAGACCAATCCCAAGTCTGACAGCCCCAGGACAATTAGGATACACTTGCAAGGCCCTCTTATAAAAGCAATGTGCTATGTGAGTTAACAAACTTGTCATTATTTTAAATCCTCAAGTTAAAAAAGCATGAACTGCTGAATAAGATTAATGTAACAGACCTTATATAACTCCAATGAATCAGCATAACGACCACGATTGAACTCAACACATGCCTGAAGATATCAGAAAGAGTTACTTACAGGAAAAAAAAAAATGCAAAATATTAATTCATGCCCTAAACTGGATTGCCAGGCCATTCCAGCCAGAGCTTTACTTCTTTACAGAAAAGAATGAGCTTCCATAAAATTTATCATGCACAATTTCTCAATTGTATAATGTACCAGAGCTATGGTCACTTGCACAACAATATCATAGAAATTAACAGCTTATATCATTCTCTCCTCCTTTAGTAAAGCCTTCAATGCAATCAACAAATCTAACACTACTATAATATCACACTAGATAGAAAGAAAGAATAATTAACTACACCTGACCAAGAAGAGCAGGAACATTATCTCGATCTCCTTCCAATACAATCTTAAACGCAGAAAATGCCTGTTCTACTTCACCTTTTGCCAGGAGAAGCTGACCTGTAAGTAGTAGACATTGATTGAATTCAAAGGCATATCAACAATATGGAACAGTTTCTGACCTAACAGGAACAGCCAAAAATGATAGTAATACGACAGGTTATCAGCAAGAGAATCATATGTTCATCACAAACTATACTAGATACCAAGCATAACCTAGTATCAATAGGAAAAGTAGAAAAAATATTCTTCAACTTAAAACCCAGTTCAAGGATGATGACACTAATCAGTATCTGCACATATGCAACAGTATAACAGAGTCCAAAAATGTTCACCTTTGCCAACCCAAGTCGAAGGCTCATGCATATCAATTCTAGATGCTTTATTGTAATATTGTGTAGCCAAAATAAAATGTTCTTCTTTTTCTCTTTGTCTTGTCTCAATTTTTCCAAGGTAGCTGTAATAAGCCCCTAAAGCATTTAGGATAGCAATCCTCTCGTATCTAACATCAGCATAATATTCATCAATTTCTACAAAAAGGAGAAAATTCCAATCAGAACATGCGGATAAACAATTAATCAGTCACCACAAATTCAATAAAATCAGTAGTAAGCAAAAAAACAGTATGAATAACAAAACACAGAGTACCAGGACTGGATCCTTCTTCCAGAATTTGTCGAAATTGTTCAACCTTCCCTTGTTTAAAGTACTCCCTCTACAGAATCAAGACCAGAAATTAATAAATATAAAGTATATTCTAAAAAATAAAAATTCCGAGACAAGTTAAACTAATTTCAACTCAATTTTTGCAATGAAGAAGATCGCATTTGCGGGGAGATACGATAAAAAAAAAAAAAAAAAAACGAAAATCCTAAAACATCAACGTAACATGACGGAGACAATTCCACAAGCTATAATACGAAAGATTTGTCAAGATTAAAATAAGAAAAAAGAGCGAACCGCGATTATGAGCCAAAGATCGAGAGGAGCTTGCTCGGCTTTAAGGATATCAAGAATATCAGAAGCATCTCGGGGAAGTTGATCCAGAGCCACCCGTACTTCTTCCTCTGAGTTTTGAACCGGTATATACACGCACGCCATTGATTGCTAGATCGAGATTGAAAATTTCTCAACAAAATATTTAAGAGTTAATTCGAGATAAACCCTAGATATATACCTCTACCTATTTTGAATTTTTATTTTTTTGGATGTGTTTCCGATTAGAGCTAATAAGGAATACCTGAGCCGCAACGGGATCTTCAGTTTATTTATATATCTGTGGGTTAATATATTATTTGTTACCTGAATTTTGCTTTAATATTAAATTTGATACCTTGAGTTTTTCCTTGTTCCGATTAAGTACTTATATTTTTTTAACATAGCACACATGTCAAATATTCACTGGTCCGAGTAAGTTTATATTTTAATCGCTCAATTTCAAAAAGTTATAAAATGATTATTGAACTATTCGAAAGTTTTTATTTAAGTCATTTGGCTGTTAAGGTCTTTTTTTAATAAAGTTTGACTGAGAAATGATTCAATAAAACAGTGACTCTACGTCATCTGTATCCCTTTCCAATAGATTTATGCCACATCAGCATTTTTATCCTGAATTTCAGCATTTTATCTTGAATTTCAGGATTTTAATTTAGATTTAATTTTTTTCAGGGTAAAAATACCGAATTTATGATAAAAATGTTGATATGACATAAATTTATTGGAAAGGGATACATATGACGTGGCATCACTGTTTCATTCAATCCATTCCCAGTTTGACTAGTGAGCTCCAAGAAATAATTCAGCGATTTGTACAACTGATTAGTACCCATCAATGAGTTTAAGAATATATCTTAGATCTAAGTCGATTTGACGGTTAGTATTAATGGTCATAGAAGAAAATTATTTGGATTTTAATTAACAAATTCGTGATATTCAATATTGTTTCATGAAAAAAAAAATAACCGTAGAAGAAAAGGATAATGAAAGCTTTCAATTGGTGTAGAATATGCAAATAGAGATGACCGTAAAACAATTATTTTAACAACTTAGTAACTTAAAATAAAAACTTTCGAATAACTCAATAATCATTTGGTAACTTTCTAAAGATAGAATGACTAAATATAAATATACTAATGCCATTAAATGTAATTTACCTAAAATTTTATTATCCAAACATTGAAAATAAATAATTCTGCCCAATTTGTAACTCATAAATTAAAAACCAATTAATCCAAATTTAATTAATCTTCAAAGGCATGAAATTCAAAAATTAAATATCTTAATCTAAATTAATAGTAGATTTGTTCAAAAGTTAGGATACTGTTGAAGCATGAGGGCTCGCTCAAAAAATAGAAAATTTTGAATAAAAATAAAATGCCTAAAAAATGAGTTTAGGTAAAAAAAATTGAATCCGTTTTCTATTAAGTTTGGCATTGGACAAAATTTTTAACTTGAGACCAACCCGGCTCGGTTTGTATTTTAATTATGATAATTACATTTATAAATTATAAATAAATAAAACCCAAACCTCATATTTAACATGAACCCATTAACTTAACCCAAACATACTCAAACTCTTCAATCATTATAAATAAATAAAACCCAATTCTCATATTTAACATGAACCCATTAACTTAACCCAAACATACTCAAAGTCTTCAATCTTAATTTCTACAGCCCATGCCTAATCTCACATCTCAGCCATTGAACCTAATTTCTAATCTCAAACTGGAAAACCTGCTTGCTACAGTTGAATTTTCAGTCAAGTTAGTAACTCACTAACTCAGGATATATAGTTTTACTTCAATTTTTTTCCTATCAATTGCTGGGTTCACTTGATGGGTGAATTTTGAGAATTTATTTTGGGTTAATTTATTTGGGCTTAAGAGAAAATTAATTTGGATTTAACATTTGAGTAAATATTGATCCATTTATATTTGATGTTAATAGTAAATTAGATCAAGTTATTAATAATAATAATATAGATTTCGATTTAAATTTAGGTCATTTATATTATGGTAATAGTAATGTTATTTTAACTTTATCGATGAAGATGAATCTTCTACCTACAATAAAAAAGAAAAACAAAAAAAAGAAAAAGTTAAAAACAAGAAAAATATGATTTTGAATCTTATAAAACTCTTATAGAACATTAGAAAAACAATTTTCTAAAACAAAAGATAAAAATGAACAAGTAGAATATTTAAAATTAATAGAAGAACTTTATGAAAAACATAAAGAACTATTTACAAAATATAATTATCACTATATGTTAAATTATGACATTACGAAAAGTAGTGGTAGTTCTAATAATTCTAATGTTGATATAAATGCCACTAGTTATAATTCTGATGAAGAAAACACTTCAACAGAACAGGATGAAAATATAGAAATTCCCGAACCCATGGATACTGAACAAACAGATCCATATGATTATGAAATATCGAAACCAAGATAGATTTTATAAGACCGTTAAAAGAAAGCAAGAGACTAAATAGAAAATTTCAAATTTAACCCGAAAACCTGAATTCAAATAAATTTAATCATTAAAAAGTTACTTAAACAACTCCCGCTTCTAAACTTGAAATAGTTCATATATAAAAATATTTTAAATTAAAATGTCTTGGACTCAAAGTGAAATAAAATTAAAATGACATAAACATAAAATAATTAAAACCTAAAATAATATTAACATCAAAACCTTGATAAGGATCAACAATCAATCTGTTCGATTTAAAAAACTTCAAAATTAAAAAAAAAAATTAATTTTCATTAACCCGCATTTTGATAAAACTGACCAAATTGACTCAAAATTTTTTCAATTGGATCTGTTTCCAAAATTTTGTATGCTTTCACTGTGTTTTTTCAATCAGTTGCTGGGTTCATTTGCTTGGTAAAATTGGATAATTTAATTTGGGTTTAATTTTTTATTAGGGGGTTTATTATTGGGCTTAAGTAAAATTTATTTGGGTTTAATATTGGGTTTGTGTTTAGGTTGGGTAATGGGTTTATGTATTTCAAAAATTATAAATATATTCAATAAATCGATATATAATTCAGAGTCGGTTAATTTGATTTTAGATTTTCAAAATCAAATTTGACTCGACCTAAAATAATTAACTTTTCAAATTAACCCTAAATTGGACTTGAAATAATCGAAATTGACCGGTTCGATTGATTTAGTCGGTCTAATCTAATTTTTGAACACCCCTAATTTATTGAGTCTCAAACCTAAACGAATTAAATCTAAAACCCGTTGAAACCGAAATAACTCAAACTCAAAGTGTCTCAAACTTGAAATTGATCAAAAAAATTAAAACTCAAATTAACTTTAATATAAGGGATAGTTTAGCGATACTATTAAGCAATGTTATTAAATTTTGATTGGACTGATTAGTTGAATTAGAACCTGTGGTTCAACTAGTTCGACCAATAATACATAATTAGAATCTATGTGAACCGGTAAAAATTCGAAAACTAGGATAAAAAATAGTAATTTCATTGGTTATGAATTTTTTGAAATTTTATTTGAGGCTTAATATTCACTTTGACCCTTGAATTAGGATAAAAAATTTCCGTTAAAAGAAATTAGCTTAAGAAGTTAAAATTTGGATAGGTGACTACTACTTCTTTAATTTATTTATTAATATTTCGTAGATTATATTAATTAAACATTTTTAAAAATTTTATTATAGGTTCTGATGATATCTATTTTTTTTAACATAATGTTTAAAACTATCCATAACTCTCAACCCATAAATAAGAGGACAATGCACTTCAGTGTACTCAAACCCATGTCCTCTTGCGATTGACAACAAGGTCTATGTCAATCGAGCTAAGACTCAATTTCACAATTTCAAAAAATAATTTTTGAAAAAGATAAAAATTTATAAAATTCTAAAATATAGAAATATAAATTCTAAAAGGTCAAAATAATATATAAAAACTTGAAAATATATTTAAAATTTAGAAAATAAAAAAACCTTAAAAATTTCCAAAATATGTTTTCAATAAATTTTGTAATCAACTTAAAAAAAAAAAATCTAAATAGTCAAAATAATAAATAAAAATTCAAAAATTTGACAAAGTTTAACTAAAAATTATAAACCTTTAGAAATTGAAAATTTAAATAGTTTAACTTGGAAATTGAGAAATTGAAAAAAAAGTTAAAATATTTAAAATTTTAAAAGTTGGTAATAATTTTAAAAATGCAAAAAAAAAAGTATATCTAATTTCCACCAAAAAATTTTAAAATATTAAAAATTCAAATAAATTTTAGTCAACATCGACTAACAAGGGTTTTATGTTGGTCAACGATGGGTCAATATTGGTCAATGATTGTTTGAAGTCAAAGGTATATTTTTTGGATATTTAATAATTTATTTTTTGAAATTATATAGTATTTAAATAAAATATGAACGTTATGTGTTGCTTTCTAATTGGATGGAGATGCAACGTGCCACATTTTGATAGGCGCTATAAATTAATCAATCTTTTTAATGTCACTGTAAAAATTGTATTGAATTGGATAAAATTGGGGCCAAAATCTAACATTTATTTAATACTTGGTCCCGGAATAATGCTTTAAAGAGTGTGATAAAATTACATGGTTTAGAATTTCAAATGTTTAAGAGTTGTTATAAAATAATTTTAAACATGATTTTAGAAATTAAAAATAATTTAATTTAAATGACGTTTATATTTGCTAATATTATAATACATAAAATTAAATTTAAATGATATTTCATATTATAATATATAAATATAAAATTTAAATATCTTTAAAAATTTAGTATAAATAAATTATTTGTAAAAATTAATTTAAATATATAAATTATATTTTAAACATTAAATTCATGTAATTGACTATAAAAACAATTTAATGTAAACACATAGGAAATAATTAAAATTGAGATATATAAACAGTGTATCAAGTTATTTACATTTTAAAGCTAATAATGCAAGAGTACAAAATTATGCAATGATTGTTGTCCTTCCGTAACACGTTCCGTAAAATTTAGTACTAAAAAATTTGTCAACAATATTATAAATTAAATTAAATTTATCTTTATGATAATTTCATATAATTTTATTGTCTTACATAAAAATTTATGTAAAATTTTAAAATCCTTTAAAATTTTACTTACGATTTTAAATTTCATTTAGGGTCCATTTATTATATGTAAAAGATTTTACGGAAAACATTTTCTGCATCTTCCTGTGTTTGTTTTATAGAAAATAGTTTGGTCAACGGAAAATAGCTTACAGGTCAAGGTAAAATAAGCATTTTTTTTCCTGTAAAATGACTTACTCTTTTGAAAAGCGTAAGTCATTTTTCGAAAAGTAGCTCATCCATAGATAATTTTATTTTTATATAAAAATTAGCTTAAATCAAGCTTAATAATATTATATTGACAATAAATTTTATATTTATTTTTAAAAATATTTAAAATATTATATTTTCAATATTATTAAACATACATATTTAATTATTTATATTTAGTCATATAATAAATTATTAATATAATAAATATAATTTATTATTTTAATAAAATTATTTAATATTTAGATTTTGTTTTAATAATAAATTTTAAAAATAATATTATTCACATATTATTGAAAATATTCAATATTAATATTTTAATAATAAATATTTATTACAATTATAAATATATTAATAATAAATGTTTTGTAGTATAAAGGTTAAAATATGTCATAAATCTATGTACACTTCATGATTTGTAATTTAGTCTTTGTACTTTTATTTTTAAGAATTTAGTCCTTTACTTTTCAAATTTGAAAATCAAGTCCAATTATTGACATCGTTAATTTTTTTGTCAATTTTGTTGATGTCACATTTTAAAATACCCACTTAGTAGTCATGTAATGGTGTTTGGGGGTTTATGGTCCTTGATTTTGATTTCTTTCTTTTCAATTCGATTATGTGTTTTTGTCGACTTACGCCTTCTTGTTGCGGTGGTTTTGGATTTGAGTTTCGTGTGCTTATCTGTTGGTGACGCTTTGGAATTGATGGATTGAAGGTCCTGTCTTGTTATCGACATCGTGCATCATCTTCCGGTGATCTGGTTTTGTTTTTTCTTCTTTTATTTTATTTTGTTTTGTTATCTTTCTTGATAGATTTCTTTTATCGTTTATTCTTTTCTGTCTTGACTTTGTCTTGATTTTATTTCGCTTGGTTCTTTCTTTGCTATTCTCTTTCCCGAATTCCAAGGATTGTGGAGGTCCCACTACGGCATCTGTCTTATTTGCTTTTTGTAGCGGTTTCTTTATGTTATCTTGCATGGTTTTTCTTTGCCTTGGTGCGTGCTTTCGCATGGAATTCATGGAAATTGATGTCTTCCTCGGTGGGACCTGTGGCCAAAATTAATTTCGTTGATTTTTACGTGTAGTTGCATGTGCCATGATTGTTATAATTTTTCGTTGGTTCTTTCATGTTTCTGATTGTGTCTCTTGATTGGATATAGTTTTAGTTGGTTGATTATAATTTTTCTTTGATTTTAGTTGTTATTCGTTAGGTTTTGGTTCTAGTTCACTTTGTTTGCAACGTTGTTTTTTCGTTGTTTGATTTCCATTTATGGTCGAAATACCGCTTCTAATCTTATTGTGTGTTCTTTTGTAATGTTTTCCTTCTTCTCTTAGGTTTTAATGCTAGTTTTCTTTGAGTCTTCATTTGTTTTTTTTTTTCCCTCTTTTTTTAGTCTTCTGGTGTTATCTGGCTATATTTTTAGTTTCTTGGTCGGTCTTAGGTTGTGCTTTCTTGTTCTTTCCGTTCCTTTTGGTTTGTTTTACTTTTTTGGTCTAGGTGGTGGGTTTTGGCCGTTTCTTTGTGGGTGGTCTTTGCTTTGGCTTTCTTTTTTTGCGTGGTTCTTGCCTTGGGTCCTGCTTTCCGTTCTCGATGACGTTTTCATCGCTTTTCTTTCCCATACTCGCCGCTTGTCTCGGTGTAACGAGGAGTTTTAAGAGGTGGAAAGGGCTCGTTTTGCTTAGGAGTTCGCGCCAATACTGTAGGGTTTGGCATCGTGTGTTGCGTTCATCTCGATGAAATTCTTATGCTGGAATTGTCGGGGGTTGGGGAACCCCGCGACAGTTCGTGAATTGAAGCAACTTATTGTAGCTAACACCCCCGATATTGTTTTCTTATGTGAGACCAAGATTAAAGCTAATAATGTCAATCGTGTTAGTACCATTTGCAGGATGGATGGCTGCCTGGCTGTCGACGCCGAAGGTAAGAGTGGTGGCTTGGCCTTGATGTGGAAGGAAGGAATGGATGTCTCGTCAAAGCTATTCAAAACACCATATTGACTCCATAGTTAATTTGGTTAGTAATAAAATGTGAGGCTAACGGGCTTTTACGGCATGCCAATCCATCTTTGAGGAGTAGCTCGTGGGATACTCTGCGAAAAGTGGGGGATTTGGTGAGAGAAGACTGGATTATAGGGGGGGATTTCAATGCGTTTTTGAACGATGCCGAGAAAGCTGGTGGCAGAAAGGGGGTGAGGGCACACATGGACGACTTCAAGAATGTAATGGATGACCTGGCGCTGGTTGATATTAAGCCAGATAGAGGTTGGTTCACGTGGGTCAATAATAGGAGTGGTGGCGGGTTTATAAAAGAACGCATTGATAGATTCCTGTGCTCGGTTTCTCTGGCTGAAAACTTCTCCCTCATGTCCTCTAAGGTGGTGAGGCAAACTCAATCTGACCACGATGCGATTATTTTCGATTTATGGGGTCGTAAGCCCAAAGATTATCCTAAGGATCACAGACTTAGTTTCAAATATGATTTATGTTGGGCTGGTGATAAGGAAGCCAAAGCCGTTATTGAGAGTGCATGGAATAGGGACGATACGGGCTATGAGGATAAGCTCGATAGGATGAGGATAACTCTTGGCCCTTGGCAACGTAAGAAATTTGGGAATATGAAGGGGGAGATGCGCAGACTTGAGAACAAGATCGACCAAATTATTGACTCGACAAATGATGTGAATAGCATTAATCTCTTAAAGGCTACTCGCAAGAGACTTGATTTTCTCCACGCTAGGGAAGAGAGCTATTGGGCTCAAAGATCTCGTTCTAAATGGCTTAGAGAGGGGGACCGGAATACTAAATATTTCCATGCTAGAGCTTCGGGTCGCCTCAAGAAAAATTATATAGAGAAGCTTAAAAATTCCGATGGTAATTGGGTTACTAACAGCAGGGATATTTGTCAGGTGGCTAAAGAATATTTTGGGAGTTTATTTAGTTCAAATGGTCAAAGGGACTTACAGGATACGGAATGTATCCAAGAGTGTGTGTCAAGGGAGATTAATGATTGGCTCACTAGCGATTACAGTGAACAAGAGATCCTTCATGCCATTAAACAAATGGACCCGAACAAAGCCCCTGGAATCGATGGTCTATCGGGCAATTTTTTCAAACACAATTGGGAGGCTGTGGGCCGAGATACCATTAATTTCTGTTTGGATGTCCTTAACGGGAATAAGAATATTTCTAACCTTAATGAAACCTTAATCATTTTAATTCCTAAAATTAGAGATCCTTGTGAGATGTCTAACTTCCGACCTATTAGCTTATGCAGGTTCATCTACAAGATCATTGCTAAAGCTCATGCTAATCGGTTAAAAGCTGTCCTTCCAAATTGCATTAGCCTTAACCAGAGTGCGTTCGTACCAAATCGTACCGGGGAGAATGATACATGATAATGTTTTGATCGCGCATGAGCTCCTCCACTATTTAAAAGCTCAAAAACGGGCGAACAAAGGCTTCGTTATCAAGCTCGATATGAGCAAAGCTTATGATCGCGTGGAGTGGGATTTTATTGAAACCATTATGTTGAAGATGGGCTTTGATGCGAAATGGGTTAAAAAATTATGGATTGTGTCATTTCGGTCAAATATAGGATTAAATGCAATAATTTTCTTCCGATATCATTACACGAAAGGGTCTCCGTCAAGGAGATCCCTTTCCCTTATCTATTTTTATTTTGTATGGAAGTGCTTTGAGAAAGCTTATTCAAGCTCAAGCTAATAACACTTTAAGAGGCATCCGGCCACCAAAATGGCCCTAGGATAAATCATCTCTTTTTGTCGATGATGCGTTGCTATTTGTTAGAAATAAAAGGAGTGATGTGGATTCACTTGTCAATATCCTTAATACTTTTTCTAACATGTCTGGACAGGAAATTAACTTGGAGAAGTCTATGATCCTATTCAGTCCCAATACCCCTAGTACTCAAAGAAGCAGTTTTGGTGACTTGCTTGGCATGACGGTGGTGGACAATCTGAATAACTATCTTGGCCTCCCTATACCGATAGGTAAGAGGAAAAAAGCGCTTTCGAAGATATTAATAACAGGTTGTCGTGCAGGATCACTAGATGGTCGAAGAGATTGCTTTCTTTTGGGGCAAAGAGATCTTCATCAAAGCGATCTTACAATCTATCCCGACCTATGTTGTCAATCTTCTTAGCTCAAAAGGAGTTATAAGGGATATCCAAACAAAGCTTAGTAAATCTTGGTGGTAAGGGAAAGATAGAGGAGATTCGGTCTATGCTTTCTTGGAAGACCTTGCGTAATCCTAAGGAATGGGAGGATGGGAATCGAGACATTCACTTTTCAACTGGCTTTCTTTGGGCGCCAAGTTTGGAGGCTCATCAACAACAAAGAGTCTTTATGCTTCAAAGTGTTGTCATCTAAGTACTTTCCGACGGTAATATTTTCAATGCCAAAGGGTGGACAAAGCTTCGCTTACGTGGTTCAAGATTAAGGCGTAATGCGGAAGCTCTCAAAGAAGGCTTTGGGTGGCGGGTTGGTAATGGTGCCTTGATTAATATCCGGACCGACGGATGGGGCATGGAGGCCTCGGTGGGGAAGCTATCGAGAGAGAGCCTTTATCCGTCCGAGTCGGTGTGAAGACCTCCGCATGCAGTGTGAGAAGGTGGAATGCTAATAAAGTTAAGGACGTGTACGGGTATGATTGGAGCGAAAAGATTTGTAATCTGCCTATCGGTGATGAGGGACAGGAAGATAGATTGATTTGGTATCATAATCCCCATGGATGTTATACTACGAAATCTGCTTATTCGTGGCTGTTATTGAAAGAGTTGGGTTTGGTCCCATAGGTTCTACTGGAAAGTGATCTGGAAGCTCAAAACTCTACCTAAGATCCGTGTTTTTGCATGGAGGGTGGGGCATGAAATTCTACCGACAAATGTGAAGATAGCATCTATTAGACAGGGAGCCAACAGAAGCTGTCAAAGGTGCGGAGCACAAGAGAAAACTCTGTTGCATGCAATTAGAGACTGGCCTTCTTCTCGTGAGGCTCTCCTGCTGGGTGGGTGGTCCGAGAGTATGCTGTCTAAGAACTATAACCACTGCATTGACTGGCTTGAGGAGTTAATGCGGGTCCTTGACAAAAAAGCCTTGGCTGATCTAATGGTTCTGCTGTGGAATTGTTGGAACAATAGGAATAACTTCATCTTCAAGGGAAAAGAAGAAAAGGCTTTGACTTTATGGGAGAGAGCCAAGGCTCTTAGTAATGATTTTCGATTTGCAACATGCTTCAAAACTTGTTGTCTTCCAATATTGAGAACCACAGATGGAAAAAACCACCGAAGGGGGTTGTAAAAATAAACTTTGATGCTTCGGTGGGGACTAACAATATGGGGTATGGGGTCATTGTCAGAGACGATGAAGGTTTCGTTCTTGGTGGTGGGGGCGGTTTCATCGAGAATTCTATGCCTGTTCAAGACTTGAGGAAAGTATAAGGCTGGCGAAGCAGCTGAACATTAAGGGGGACGTCATTTTCGAAACTGACCATATGGGGTTGGTAAACAAGGCCAGAAATAACAAAATGGATATCACTGTTATGGGTACGCGGGTAAAAAAATGTTTAGCCGAATTTGATTTTTTTAAGTCAGCTGTTCTTAGTTGGTCCCATAGGACGTGTAATTCTGTTGCCGATTTAATTTGTACGCACGTGTGTAATGAGAAAAAGACTTGGTATTTCGAAATGGATTATCCTATCGAAATCCATAAAGCTGTAATTTTTGATGTTACGTAATAATATTGATTCTGACCCTTTGTGGTCTTTTTTGCTCAAAAAAAAAATTAAAAAATGATGTTGTAATGAATCAATTTAACATAATATCTTTAATATTTACAAAACAATGTAAAATATAAAATTATAAATAAAATAAATTCAATTAAACAATGAAAAAATAAGAAAATCTCAAATGCATGTTTGTTTAATTGAAAATAATTTTTATGAAATATTTTAAGAAATATATCAAACACAAGAAAATATTTTACAGATTCATCTAAACACCAGAAAATATTAACTTTTTCAGAAAATTAAATCATTTTCTGGAAGTCATTTTCAGTGAAACAAACGAGATTATTTAAAATTATGAAAAAATAATTATTATTTATATGTGAACAATTAAAATCGTCGCTTTCTGAATCGGTCTCAAACCCTTAACGAATGTATTATTCTTGGGGCTAAATAGCTAGGATTATACCTTTCTTTGATGGAGATAAATGCTCTAATCAAAGCCTGGAAACTCTTTGGACTCTCATTGAAATAAGAAGATAAAACTCGAGGCTAAAATCAAATATAAACACTCCGAGAATAATATATTCGTTGAAGGTCCGAAATCCACCTCCCTCAAAGCTTTCTTTGAGCCCCAAACCGGTTCCATTTACCTTCTTGGTAAATTCTTTCATTGGTAAATTCTTGCAACTGTGATTAACGATTTATATTCTTCTTGTAGGGTAGATATTCATTGAAGGAAGAGAATTAATGACCAAGGCATAAAAATTCTACGGGCAGATTTGACATTGACGGAATCACTAACCTTTACTTTCGTTCCCATTGCTATAATATTGCAGTATTCTGATTTTAACGGAATAACATGCCCCGCTCGTGGAAAATAGCTGGAGGGATCGGCGTGCTGTCGGGGACCCAGCCAACGTGGCGATGATTCCTATCCTATGCAAGCTGACTCTTTTATGGATAGGAAAAAATTGTTTAAAATATGTTATAAGTTCTTTTACTTTTGTATTTTTTATATATTTTTATTTTAGGTATTTAGTCTTTTCATTTTTAGATTTTAAAATACAAGTTTAATTGTTAATATTACTAAATTTTTTTTTAAATTTATCGGTATGATATTTTAAAATAAAATAAACATTCACTTGGTAGCCACGTAATTAAAAAATAACGTTGTAATGAACTTAAATTTAACAAAAAAATTTAACAGCGTTAAAAATTGAACCTAAATTTTAAATCTAAAGAGTAAAGAAAATAAAAATACATGTACTAAATTTCAAATTTATTAAAAATATAGAGATGTACAACATATTTTAACCCCAAAAAAGGTTTAATGATAAATTTAGCCACTAATGATTACATGTTTTGTCAAAATGTCCCTAATTGTATTTTGGAGCCTTTTGGCCATCAAACTTTATTCTTTTTTTCAAAATTGCTTTTTTTTTAACAGATTTGATGGAAGTACCGTTAAAAAGGTTAACAGGATGATGTAGAATTTCATATGTGAAATATTTTAATGAGATGTAATCTATACGAAAATATTGAATGTGTGCATTCATTTTGAAACATTTTCTTATATAATTACGTTTATTTTCTTTAAATTAAGAATTATTTTTAATTTCACGAATTATTTATTTTATTATTTTCCACATGTAATTATTTAATTGGGTTACCTAAATATTCTACATATAAAATTTCACGTCATCCCATTAACTTTTTAATATTTCTTTCATCAAATCTGTTAAAAAACAAATTGAAAAAAGAATAAAGGTTAATGCCCAAAAAGACTTAAAATACAATTAGGATCACTTTGACAAAACATATAAACGTTAATGACTAAATTTATCATTAAGCCAAAATAATTTTATCCCTATTTGACCCAACATCATGTTTATCTACTTTTATGCCGTAAAAAAGTGATTATTTAAAAAATTCCTTTAATTAAACTTCAATAAATACGAATACTAAAATAAGAAAAATCCAATAGCATAATCATGGATGTAATAAAGTACATGCCTCTTGCAAAAGGAATAATTTAAGTACAAATCCCTATTGCTTTCTTTGGGGAAAGGAATTAAATGAAATTAGTACAATCATTATTTTTCTTTGTAATTTTAAAGGAAATTTAGTGCACTTCTCCTTTTTTACCATAAATTGCCAAAAGATGCATGCATGTGAAGGACCAGTTGGATAGAATGCATTTATTACTAAATGTCATTTTCATCTTTGATTATTTATAATTAGATGATTATTGATTAGATTCGATTGCAGTTGGGATTGGATTGTAATTTAAATCTTTTGTATTTTTTTTCCCTTCTAGATTTAGTTTGGTTTGCCCAACTTATTGACTCGAATTTACTGTTGATTTGATTGATTTGGATTAAAAGGTAAAATATCAAATTTAGTCCTCAATATTTATATTTTTAATAATTAAATTTAGTCAATAGTATTTTAAAAAGAGTTAATTTTAATGAAAATTCTGGTTAAAACATTAGTTTTTTTTATAAAGATGTTAGCATGGTAACTCACATATACTTCATGCTGATATAATATTATTTTTTATATGTCATATCAATAAATAATTTGAAAATTATAAAATATTCCAAAATTAACATAAGTACACGTGAGTTGTCATGTTTAAAATTTTAATGTTTTAATCAATATTTTCGTTAAAAGAAAATACCAATTCGACTCTTTTTGAAAGGTTGATGATCATAAAAATTATTCTCACTAATAAATATTTTTTCATCAAAAACCCGAAAAACTTTTCCTTTTTTTTTTTTCCCTCCAAGTTGTTTGTTTCTTATATTTTGTTTTGTCCAGTGACAGTGCCAGCCTCCGGGCTGGCTATCGCCCGCATTTTTCTCCTCTCACCAACCATTTATTTTTTATTCTTCTCATTCACTTCACGTGTCTTCTCTATTTTCAGTTTGTAGATCTATTCTGTAGGTATCTTTGTTGTTTTCACAAGTTGTGATGGACAGATGACAGTTTCTATCATTCGTTGAAACTCCATCGGCAACCAGTAGTTTTTTCTAGAAAAGTAGGTTGCTTTTCATCAGCTTATTAATATGTTTCTGTTTTAAGAGTATTTCAGAAAAATAAATCTAAAATTTTGGACCTGTGTTGTCTTAAATTTTATATATATTTTGTTCATTTTTCGATTATTTAATAAGTCTTCAGTTTTAGAAGTTATTGTCTGCTATTGTAGCACGTTTTTAAGTATTGCTTATGCATGTAATCATGATTTTGTTATCGTCCTCTCTAATTTGACGAATGCTCGATTATTTGGTCAATTTTTGCTCGTCACTTCGAACCATCCAAGGCTAATTTTTTATGTATTAAGTACTCGCAATAACTCAAAAATATAGTACTTGAATCGTAATAAAACCGATTACAACGTGTCAAAATGTCATATTAAATACTAAATTTAACATTGTTCCGAATTATAATTTTTTTTGTTTAAAATTTAAATTCAAATGATTAATTCAATCCTTCGATAATTCCATTTAATATTGAATAACCTTCAAATACCCTTATTTGTGGATAATTAGTTGTTAATTTTCTCTAAAAAAATATTTATTTATTCTCCCTATGGTTTAAAAAAAAATTATGACGAACCCTAACTACTTCCATCCCATCCGATTACGATTACAAAATGCCGAGTAAGAGAAATGACCCATTGAAAAGTGCCCATTAAATGGTAACGTCACAATTGATTGAGTGTTAATTTAATTAATATTAATGTTATTGTATATTTTTAAAATATATATGGAAGATTTTATATGTATAATATCTTCTCTATATTAAAAAATAGTAATGTCCGTTTGTTTCACTGAAAATAATTTTGAAAAATTATTTATGGAAAATAATTTACTTTTCTAGAAAAATTAATATTTTTGGTATTTGAATGAATCTATGTAAAATATTTTTATTATTTGATGATTTCTTAAAACATTTCATAAAATTTGTTTTGAATGAAACAAACACACATTTGAGATTTTATTATCTTGTTATTGTTTAATTGAGTTTATTTCATAGAGATTATTTATATTTTAATTAATTATGTTTTAGTAATAATTAATCTTAATTTACTTAATTAAGCTTAATTATTAATTTCATACATTAAGGAATATAAATTTATCTATAAAATTATGTTTTAATTAAGATGGAAGTGGTAAATATTTTTTTGAATATTGTTTGGATGAATAAGTGGAAAAATGATTTAATTTGATAAAATTTGAAGTAAGGATCTGTGACACACGGCCGTGGCTGTGTGTCCCCTGTAACTTTGAAAATTTTCAATGTTTTTCGGAAAAAATTTTTTGAGTACCCGATTTAGTCCTGATTTGTTTCTAATGCATATTTTGGGCCTCGAGCTCGTATAAGGGACAATATGTTTGATTTTAATTGGTTTTTGACATGAATGTAATATGATATGAAATATCTGTTAATTTAATCTGTAAACTCGGTAATGCTCCGTAACCTTGTTCCGACGACGGATACGAGTTAGGAGTGTTACAGGATCAAATTGTAAAATTTTTAAATTTTCGAATTCTAAGGGTTTGAATAGTGAAATCTGAAACATTGAGTAGTAACTAATTTATATGATTATGAAATATGAAAATTTAGAAAGTTGAGCATAAAATAGTAAAGTTTGAAACTATAGGGGTTAAATTGTAAATATCTCAAAACTTGAGTTTTAGGACTAATTTACATTATTTGAGAATTTACAATTTTGAAAAATAGAATATGAAAGTTTAACTGCTCAAAAATCAATGACTAATTTTTGGAAATTTTGACAATTTTAGTTGTAAGGACTAAATTATAAAATATGGAAATTTTAGAAAAGGGGTTATTTTGCAATTGTACAAAATGAGGTTTATAATTGAATTGTAGAATAAAAAAAATCTATTTTTGAGGAATTAAATTGTAGACTAGTAAAAATTTGGATTTTTGGACTAAATTACAAAAAAATGTAAAATTAGAATATAAGGGACTGTTTTCTTCGACAGTGAAGAGAGCATCCCCTTTGTTGCCCTGAAAGCTTCCTCTTTTTATTTCTTCCACAGTGAAGATAGTGAACATAGCCTTATCAATTTGGAAAATATCTTTATGAAAAAATTTATAAGACATTTTCCTTAAAAAAGCCTTGATTTTATCCTTTTTTGGAGAATGGTTTCATTTGGTAATTCATTTTCCACCAAACAAACATAGTAAAACAATGAAAATATTTTACATGCAAACAAGCGGACTCTTAATGCCTAACATCAACATGAAAATTAGACCATCCATGTCCCATCATTGATGCATTGTTTTATTATTATTGTTATTGTTATTGTTGTTAAGCATTTTGCTGTATTTAATTGCACCAACAATTACTTTGTTTAATATCGATCGTGGAGTTTAGTCTTTAATAACACCGTTTCGATAAGAGGGGCTTTTAGAGATTATTGTGGTAATTGGTTTTATAGTTTTCCTATGAGGATTGGAAATGAGTCGATCTTTAAAATTGAAGTAAAAACTATTATAAAAAGGACTTAAGTTAACATGGGAATCGGGTTTTAAGCAATTGGAGGTGGAAAGTGATAATGCTTTAGCAATGGAAATGTTATTATTTGAAGGCACTGCAAACAGTGAAATATCGAAGTTGTGTTTAATACATCAAGTCCTATGTCGTAATTGGAAAATAAGGCTTCAATCATACCATAATGTTGTTGTTGATTTTTTAGCCAAAAATGTCATTTTCAATTGCAATAAATATTATAGATATTTGCATAACCCTCAAACTCAATACAAAATATTGTCAAGGTAGATCTTGATCGTATAATTGATGACATGCACTAATTTATTATATATTTTGTAATCACCTTCTGGCTGTCCTTTTCATACAACAATCTAGAATATAAGAAAATAAAGTGTATATATATATATTTAAATTCTTGTTTTATTTGTAAATCAACGTGGCCCTCAATTACAATATGACTCACACCAAATAGAATCATTGATTTAGAACTTTAAAGGCATTATTCAATTTTTTAACATGAAGAACACGCCTCTTAATAAATTCACTCATCAAAGTGAATCTAGTAAAAAGTAAGATGAGAGGATTATATGAAACAGTGATGCCATGTCATTTGTATTTCTTTTTAATAGTTTTATGTCACATCAGTATTTTTATCTTGAATTTTAGGATTTTCATCCTGAAAAAAATCAAATTCAAATTAAAATCCTAAAATTTAAGATGAAAATACTGATGTGGCATAAAATTATTGGAAAGGGATACAGATGACATGGTGTCACTGTTTCATACAATCTTTTCTCATAATTTATATTTGATATATCAAAATATTATGAAGGAGTTACAATAAATTATTTTAACTAAAATATTATAAGATTAACAAATTTAAGCATCATTTAAATGCTTTTTTATTTTTTTGACAACATCATGTCTAAAATGGAACATTTTATTTCTCAAAAATATTTTTTAGCAACAACACCAAACTTTTTTAAAGCTAACTATTTTTACAATATTTTTTCATTGAACTTTTCAAAAATAACGAAAAACTCGCATTTAATATCTAAATCAAGTGTCTTACGCTAGATGCTATGTGATCACTGCTTGAAAGAAACTTAGAACACGTAATTTTTTCAATCATTACACGTTCCTCTTGTAATGATCATATTTTAATATTTATAATATAGTTTATCTATTGAAATTAAATTTTACAAACAACTAACATTATTTTCTTAAAATTATTTTAAATTTATATTTTATATATCAAAATATTAATAACGAGTTACAATAAATTATTTTATTATAATATTAACAAATTTAAGCATCTTCTAACTGCTTTTTTTTTATAATATCATGTCTAAAATGGAACGTTTTATTTCTCAATAATATTTTTAGCAACAATACTAAACACTTAAATCTTAAACTCAACTTTTGAAATAACTATTTTTACAGCATTTTTTAAAATCATATTTCACTGAACTTTTCAAAAATAGCAATAAACTCACATTTAATATCTAAATCAAATGTCTTACGCTAGATGCTATATGATCACTACCTAAAAGAAACTTCTATTTTTTTGGTGAAAAAAAAACTAAATTAAAAGGAAAACAAAGCCTAAATCAAATCCTTTTACTCAACAGTTGCATCTAGTTTCTATTCAATTCCTTCATTTGAAGTCTGAGATGGATCTCTCACATGTGAGTTTGTATACTGTCTTGCCCAGTAAACAGAGATATTGATGGTTTCAGTTGAGCTCCGTGTTATATCTTGAAAGATAAATAGGTTCCTATTTTTTCATATACGCCATGCAAATAGATCAAAAAGCTACTTGAAAGAAACTTGACAATACTTAAACAATCAATTTCAATCTCTACCTTTGGAACCCGTAAATTTCTCAACCATTGCGCATCCTCCCTTTCGAATGTATAAAAAAATATTAAAAGAAGCAAATGATTTTAAAATCTTATGTACATACTCATATTCAATATGAATCCAAGTAGGGGCGAAGCCAGAAAATTTTTTGGAGTGAAATTAAATTATATATTTTTATAATAATAAAATATAATTTTACCATTTTAATAATTTATATTTTATAATTTTAAAGAATTAAATCAAAATTTTATCATTTTGGAGAGCTAAATTACAATATTATTATTATTAATTTAAAATTTTATAAATTATAAAATATCTAAATGGAAAACTTTTCATTTGAGAGGAGATCGGAACACATAAACTCCTATAAATACAAGCAAGCAAGTCAAATGTGAAAAAAATATTTTGAGAAATAATATTCGTTATTCAAATAAAGAAAAGCAGCAAATAATATACAATATTATTTTAAAAATCACATCTAAACTAAAATTTGACAAATAGACATATTGATTCAAATGAACTTGGACATTCGGGTGTCCAAGTTCTTTATAGACTTATATTTTTTTGGTAATTTTATTACTTTTATTAAGTTTTTTCAATACTCGTTGACGTGACTGATCATTTGACAAGTCAACAAAAATGTAACAACTGAGGTAAAGGTTTAATCAATTATTTCTCTTTTGTCAATAATTGCTTAATTGGGTGAAAAGTTAAGATGATATAGTTTTTTTTTTTCAACGAGAGTAGATTTTGACCCTTGAATTTTTTTTTCTAGATACAAAATTTATGAAGTGAATCCAAGGGGGTTGGTAATGACACCGGCCCCAACTAAAATAAAAATTTATTATTTTAATTTTTTAAAAAATTTAAAAATTTTAAATTAGTAAAAATAAAATTATATTTTAATTTTTTAAAATTATACAAATTTAATTTAATCTTTTAAAAATTATAAAATCTAAATTATTAAAAATTAAAATTTTATTTCAAACCCTAAAATTTTTTCTCGTAATCTCTAATTTTAAATTTGAATTCACAAATTTTATAACAACAATTTACCCCATTCAAGTCAACCATCCACTTCAACTCAATCAGTCTAGAGTTCAGTTATTATTATTGACTTGGATTCAATTATTATATGTACTGAAATGACACGTGGTAATTAAGTTTGGGAGGTTGGCTGGCTACCAAATCCATCCCTATTTTCTTAAGCTTTAAATGTGCTTCTCTTTTTTCCTCCTCTACTTTATGCCTTTCATTTTCAAAAATTATTTATAGCTCCTCCTCAACTCATAACTCACGTCCTCCTGTATTGATAATGCCCACAGTAATTAAACTAAAACTCAATCTGCCCGAATTGTCTAAATTTATTTACTTAATTCATATAATTATTTTAAACAAACAACATAAATTCAATAATAATAATGAAAAGATCAAATTGTCTCAAATTAAAATATACAGGGACTAGATCTTAAAATTAAATGTAGTATTTGGAGAATGTATTCTCATATTTCATGTTAAATGGAATGCAAAACAACAAGGGGAGGCCCAAACAGGGGCCTTGCTCCTTACCCTTAAAAATGAAAAATTTTATATTTTAATTATTCTCGAAGTTGTAATGTTATAAGTTAATACATGATAAACATTTATTTTATCTCTTCAAAAATAATAAAATTATGATTTAATCCTTTTAAAAATTATAAATTTATAAAATTATATTTTAACTTTTATAAAATTTCATAATTCAATTTCGATTTTTTTTTTTTAAACATTCATGTAAGTTTGAAGAACACTAACAACATGTAGATAGGGGCCAACATAGTGGGAGGCAGGGCCCTGACCCCCACAAATGGAAACAATTGTCATCCAATCATTTCATGAATAATAAATATGAATGTATATATATAGCAAAATTATACTTTAATAAATATGCATGTATATATATAATAAAATTATATTTTGACTCTCAAAATGAAAAAAAAAATGTTTAATCTTTTAAAAAAAATCACAAATTAATACATGATAAAAATATATTTTAACCTCTTAAAAATTCGTAATTCAATTCTACCCTTTAAAAAACTTATAAATTCGTCCATGCAAGTAGAATAATATTAGATACAAACCGTTGAGGGGAGGACAAGTGCTCCCTTTAAGAAAAGTCGTAAAAATATTGTTTGTTTAGAGTTGATGGACCCCCTCAACGAATTAGTATCGTTCCCAAATCGAGTTGAGATTTTGTATCCCGACTTTGACAAGAGCCTTTTTAAGTTAATATGATATTTTTTTTTTAACTTTTTAACCGAATCCAGCTATTCTACACCACTAAATGCCAAGGGAAAAGAGTAGTGGGGGTAGCATAGGTGACTAAACATGATATATGAGGCAGAATGATACTATTCATTCATGAGTAGCTTTGGGGACAGGTTTTTTTTTCTACATTATTAGTAAACCCTAGTTTGGCATCATGTTCAAATAATTCATTTTTTCAAAAAGTTTAGGGTTAGAAAAATATAATTAATAGATTTGATATTCTAATTTTGGACAGTGTGATATTTTCTATTTTTTTGAATTATATTAAGAGTTGAATTTCTAATTTTAATTTAACTAATTTGATTATTTAATTATAAATAAAATAATAATTTGAATTGATATTAAGAGTCGCATCTTTGTTGAATTTTTAATTTTTATTTAAATCGATTCAATTTATTGATGTGATATTATTTATAATGAAGATATTGATAATAATTAATGATTTAAAATATTAAAAATAGAAGATTTAAGAAAAAAATATATATATATATAAAAAAGCAAAGATAAAATGAAACATAAAAATCATTTTTTCGGAAGTTTTAATCATTTATTTTAATTTTTATTCATATGCCTACGGCCTCGATTTTTAAATCAATCGGTTTAACAAACTAATTCGATCCAAATTTTATAATATTGCTAATATCTAATCGATAATGATACAATTAAACAATGATGCATACCGTTATGAAAAAGTTAATAGAATGACTAGTGAAAGAACTTAGTTGGAATATATTGATAGTTTGAAGATTAGTTAAAACTTTTTGAAATTTAGAGATAAATTTAGAATTTAACCTATAATTTAAGGATGTTGGATGCAAATAGAGTTGTCCATGGGTAGAGTCGGGTTCTGACAAAATTTTAAGCCTGATTGATAGGCATGGGTTCGACCTGGCCAGAGAAATGGGCTTAAATTTTTGTCCAAGTCTACTCATATTAATTTTTTAAATTTTTTATTTTTTTATATAATTTTTTTAAGACTATAATACACCAAACATACTAAAAATATTAAAATAAATATTTCCCAACAAATTGAAATTATTTTACTTACATAATACTAAAATAAGTGTAACTTAACAAGCAAATACCTTTAAAATAGTAACAAAATTAACAAAAAAAAAACTAATGTTATACAATATCCAAACATTAACAATATAGTAGTGAAATGGTAGCAAAATAATGGTAAAAAGTGACAAAACAACAGCAAAACAACAAAGTTTTTTTATAGCAAATTCAGGTCGGGCCGAATCCGGGCAAAGAAAGTATTACTCGAGACTTAGCCCATTTTCTAAAAGGGTCTTATTTTTTTTCAGGCCTATATTTTTGCATATCGTAACAAAAACTAGTTTAATTTCAACCAAATATACGGTTTGATACTTATATTTTGGTAAAATTTGAGATTTAATCTCTGTATTAAATCCAATCATTAGTATTTTTCCGTAAAAATAATCTAACTTAGCTGTTATTATTAATTTTAAATATAAAGTGAAATTACAAAAATGGACCCATATTTTGTTGCTATTTCTCATGGATATTTATTGGATACAATATGATTCTAACGCTAACAAACCTAACAGTCAAATCTTATTACAACAAATTAATTACAAACTTTGGATTATTAATTAGTAGATCCATTCATCTTCAAGATTCAAATAAGATTCTAGACCTCGAAGATCCAAGTGTTCACATGCCTGACAAAACTCGGTACCATGACTGTACTCCCCGTTGTCCGCCACATTATTGCCCATTTTGTCACCGCCGTTTTGAGTTCGATACAACTCCGGGATCGGGTTGTATTCGAATGCGAGAAGTTCATCGATATTGAAATCGACCAAGAAATCCATGGAATTGTTGTTAGTATTATCCTCATTGATGGCTGAAGAAGAAGGGGTCTCACTAGGACTGTTGGCTAGAGTTTCTAAAGTATCAACATTGACGGCCTTGGTGCACTTCACTGCTTTGGTCCTAATCACTTTGTGAGAAGAAACTTGGGGGGTATTTGGAGAAATATTCCTTTTTTGGCCTTGCATCCTTTTGCTTAAATTTGTGTTCCAATAGTTCTTTATTTCATTGTCTGTTCGCCCCGGTAATCTTCCAGCAATCAGAGACCACCTAAAAAGAAAACACCAACATTTTTAGCTTTTTGGCTTTATTTATTGAATGGGTTAATTCACCAGAAGTCCCTGAATTATTAGTTGAATTTTGAATTATTAGAAAAGAGTTAACTATTACTATCACTATCATTCTAATAGAAAAAGTTCACGGAATAGCTGTCAAAAGGATCTATTGGAAAGATACTCATGGGTTAATTTCACTAGAAGTCCCTAAACTATGAGTCAAATTTTAAACAAATTCTAATTAAGTATTTAATTAGGATTCCAATCTGTAGCAAATTAACGTTGGTCCTTTTGAAATGAATGTTCAAAGTCACAAGATGGGGGTTTTGGTGGGTCAGGCTTTCCCTTCGTTTTTTCTTCATTTTAACCATAGCTAGTATTGGTTATGATGTAGAAAATTGTGGTTTAGCCATTAAATCAACAATAATTGAGAAATTTGACATCAAAGCTGGTTCATGAAAAGGATCTTTAGGGGGGAAAAGTAAATAAGATTTCTTAAATGTACTATTAATTAGCCAACAATGATTTCAGATCATCAATATCTTTGCACACTTTAACAATATATTAATGTTGATTTCATTAATCTCAAAAGCAATAGATGAATGGTTAAATTATAATTTTAATCCTTCAATTATGCTCAAATTATTTTAACATATTTTTCCATAAAACATGCTTCCCAACACACAAAAATCCAAGTAGCATGATGGGGGTGAAAGGTGTGTTTTTAAGAAAAACCCATACCAACTCTCAAGAAGAGAGTTAGAACATTGGTAACCGCCTCGAATATTGACCGTAAAACAAAGTGAAATATATGCCTAAAAAATCCAAGTAGCATGATTAGTTGTAAGAGAAATTTTTAAGAAAAATCCACATCAACTTTTTAACCATATTATACCAAATTAAGGTACTAAGATTAAATCAACCGCATTATACTAAATTAAGGGACAAAGATTAAATCTTAAATTAGAGTACAGTAGAGGCACTAAAACCCAAATTTGACCAAAAGAGAAAAGATTAGTGAAGTTTACCTGTTACCAAGGAGCTTGTGTAGTCTAATAATGAGCTCTTCTTCTTCAATAGAGATGTTCCCTCTCTTAATGTCCGGCCTCAAATAATTCAGCCACCGGAGCCGGCAACTCTTCCCACATCTGTTCAACCCTATATATATATATCAAGTTACAAATTAAACTCAAAAATCACACAAAAGCTTGGGTCAATGCTATTCTATCAAAGTTTCGAGTTGGTATATTATAGACAGAAAAACAATACTAGAAGAGCTTTGTCCAGTTTAGGATCTTGCTCAGCTCAAACAGAATAATAAGTATATTTTGAGTGAAATTTAGCAGGACTATACCAGCTTTTTGAGGAAGGTCTCTCCATTTGCCTTCACCATGGATGGTGATGTAGTTTTTGAGGATTTGGTCTTCATTTACAGTCCATGCTCCTTTGTTAAGCCCTTCTTTGGCACAGCAAGGCCTCCTCCCCATATTTTTAGACAGACACACAGTCGCTCTCTCTTTGAGTACTGGGTTTCTTCTTATTATTATTATAATTGCGGGTGGACGTCATTTTCTGGTGATTTATGGGGTATTTATAGAGGGAAGCTGTTTAAACTACTTATACGTATATTTGGGGTTTGATGTTTGCATGTATAAAGGAAACCCAAGTACTCTGAATTATTGAGTAAAAAAAAGGGCAAACTGCACTTGAGGTTATTGAACTATTAGTAAATCTATATTTTGGTTATTCAACTTTAAAAAGTTACAAAATAGTCACTGAACAATTCAAAAGTTTTCATTTAAGTCTCTAGACTATTAAAATTGTTGTTGATGAAATAGCTTTAAAAATCATGAATTTGTGAATCAAAATCCAAATAACTTTCTTCTTCGATATCCGACACTGATCATTAAATCTACTTGGATCTAAAGTATATTCTTTTACTTGTTGATGGGTATTGATCTATTGGTACCGATCGTCAAATAATTGATTGGAGTTCACTAGCTAAACTTTTTTTTTTAAATTAACAATCAAATGACTTAAATAAAAACTTTTGAATAATTCAATGACTTAAATGAAAACTTTCAAATAGTTTAATTGCCGTTTTGTAACTTTTTGAAATTGATTGTCCCATCTCCAAAAAATTCATGTTCAAATTTAAATTTGACTCGATCTGATTAATTTTGTTTACACTAATTAAATATATAAATTTGAGTTGGGTTGGGTTGGTTCAAAGTCAAAATACCTAGTACAAGGCTCAGCCCGCATATATGTATCAAACCTATGCCCACTTGATCCATGTACAAGTCTAATTCCAATCCTATATTAGTCTCCTATATATGTACGAGTTTGGAGAAACTTTTGAACCGATGAAAATACGCTTTATTATTAATTATATTAATAAATTGAAATTAGAATAGTAATTTATTAGTAATAAAAGTAATATTAATTAACATGGTAGAATATTAATGTGACATTAACTAATTTGATATTTTTAAAAAAATAATACTTAGAAAAAACATAATATACTATTAATTATTTGGTATTTGAGATTATAGTAATAAGTTTACAATTATTTGGTTTTAATAATATTTACATAATTGTGAATGTTATTTACCATTGTGTTATGAAATATTATGTTAAAGAAAATAAAGTATTAAAGTAATGATTTTTGTAAGTGAAATTTTAACTCATTTTCGAATGATAAATTATTTTATCTAATTACTTAATATTTACTATAGCTTGTTTCACACTTTTTGTTTTTATTATTTTTAAAATGTTATTTTATTCTCCCAATCATTTTTTAAAATTAATGGGCTTTTATTATAAATTAGACTGATTCTCATTTAATTAGCAAATATATATATTTTAAAAATTATAAAATATATTATTTAATAAATTTAAAATAATTAAACTTTTAGTGGCGTTTGGACAAAAAACGCCGCTAAATTTATGCATTAGTGGCGCTAAAACGAAAACGCCGCAATAGGTTCGAGCTATAGCACTGCTAAAATATACTAAAAATTTTCAAAACGGTGCTGTTCAACTACATGGAAAAAAATTTTAGTGGCGTTTTGCCTTAAAACGCCGCAAACGTGTTACGTTAGTGGCGTTTGTCGTTAATGTCGCAAATTTGCAATACCTATTCTAATTAAACAGTGTCGTTTCATTACAGAGCATTAAACTTTTAGTGGCATTTTTGAAAAACGCCGCAAAATTGCAACACACATTTGCATTAAACGTCGTCTTTTCCCTACAGATGAATAAATTTTAGGTGGCATTTTCATAAACGCCGAAAAATTATGATACCAATTTGCCCTAAATCACAACGTTTGAATACAGGGAATTAAATTTTTAGTGGCATTTTGGAAGAAAATGCCGCAAAAGTGATACTATAGTGGCGTTTTCCATAAACGCCGCAAGGTTGCAATACCAAATAGACTTAAATGGCGTCGTTTCACTATAGAGCATAAATTTTTAGTGGCGTTTTTGTATTAAATGCCACAAATATGAAATACATTAGTTGCATTTTGGCAACAAAAGCCGCAAATGTTATACATTGGTGGCATTTTCTATAAACGCTGCAAAACTATTTGCCTGGATGATATCGTTTCACTACAGAGAATTAAGTTTTAGTGGCGTTTTCATAAACGCCACAAAATTGCAATACCAATTTGACTTAAACGACGTCATTTTGTTAGCCTCGAAAATCCTTTAGTTTTTTCCCAAATTAGATTTCCTTGAAATTTTTCACCAAACCTTTTATTTATTCCCCAAATCCTTTAGTTTTGGATAAAAATGCCGTAATAAATATGTTATTTTAGGGTGTATGATTTAAGATTTGGAGTTAATTGTTTACAATTTAGGATTTTATGTTTAATTAGTATTTTAGGGCATGGTTTAAAGTTTAGGGTTTGTTGTATATAGTTTTAGGGTTTTAAGGTTTAAAGTTTAGGGTCAAGGGTCTAGGGTTAGTGGTTGGAGTTTATGGTTTATGATTTAGGGTTTAGGGTTAATGATTCATGGTTTATGTTTTAGGGTTTATAATTTTATGATGTTACAAAAACGACAAGAAATTATTTTATTTTAGGGTTTAGGTTTAAGGTGTATGATTATTTTCTAAATTACTTTTGTACATTGTAATATATATATTATTAAATTAATATCTAGAGCATAATAAAGTAAAAGGAGAGAGAAATTCATTATTTCCACAAAAATCCACCTCTTGGTAATTTTAAATTATAAAATTTTAAAATTTAAATATATTTTTGAAACAAAACAAACGTCATTTAAAGGAATTTAAGAAATAATTAAACTATAAATAATAGTTGTATCAAAGGCATTAGCACAAAATATAAGAAATAGAGGCGTTTTCATAAAATGCCACAAAAATTCATTTCACTAAACCAAAATGGTGCTATTTTGAGTGGCCTTTTTAGTCGCATTAGCGGCGCTATGTTAAAAACGCCGCAAAAGATCGACCTTTATTGGCACTATATTTGAAAAGCCGCAAACCATCATTTTTGAGTAAAGGAAACTAAGTCGTTTTGCTCTCCTCTAATTCTATCCCAGCCATATACCTGAAACCCTAATTTTTACCCATAAAATATTTCTCCCAATCTCACAAATTTTTCCAAAACCTTAAATTTTCCCAAAACCAAAATCTCCACCCATCTGCTGTAGCACCTCCGACCTGAGCATCTGCATAGTCATCAAGTGTCCCCTCTGCTGCGTTGCCATCCTCTACCACAACCAAACGATAAGTTTTTTTCGTTATACATTCCTCTGCTGCATCATTGACTTTATAGGAGTCGAGTTTCTGTTTGGGGTTGGGTTAGGTGGTTTTGGTTTGGGTTTTGGAGGTTTGGAAATAGGGGAAAATGGAGGTTGTAAGTGGTCTTGGAAACATTTTCGTTTTTGTCTATGCATTTAGCAACCATCATAATTGCAGAATTTGTTTTTCTGTTAATGAACCTACCATCATAATTCATGGCAAGTAATTTTGTGATTTTGTCTTTGCATGGACCTGCTTGTTTTCTAGAAAACGTTTTCATGTCGACCAACATAGTGATTTTGTGATTTTGATTTTGTGTTTTCTAGATAGCATAACAGCATGAAAGGAAAGAAAATAAAAGTGGGAAAATATCACAAGATTGGATTTCACTAAAGTAGGGCACCTAGGTGATTAGAATTTGTGATTGTATTCTGATATGAAAACTTGAGGAACTAGAGATAATAAATAAAGAACATATATTTACATGTAAAGGAATCCCCTTGCTTCAACCTAGGTTTCCTTAGAAGTAACAACCAAAGGTCAATTGCATCATACACAGAGAAAAGATTCTTGGAATTCACCGATAACAACTCCTTCCCTCCCTCTATCTTTGCATGCAAACACAGATAAAGACACACACACACACGTGCACACAAATACATATATCCATTTCTAGTCCCCTAAGAACAAACAGTATGAGTCCAACAAGGACTCAGGCACATTCTACAAGTTTGAGGAGGTAACGAGCAAACTTAAACAATACGATATTTTGCATTTGATCGAGAAACATGCAAACATGCAGAATTGGTAGTCAAATACCAATTTTTAGACTCTTTAAGAACTAGCACTCCTTGGACAGTTCAGTGATCGATAAACATGCAAAATTGTCATAGTGTTGGCATAAATGCAAACATAGATTGAGATGTAGAAAAATATCAAATCACCAAAGAAAAGCATTCTTATCAACTATTTTATATGTACTATTATTGTTGTAATTAGCTACTAAAATTTTAACTATTTTATGTGTATTGCAGAAAAAATGCCTAGAAGATGATTGCGAGATCTAAGTATTGTTCAGAATACTCCAAATTCGGAAGAAACAAATAGTGAACAACAGACTGCTATTGGATCTTCAATGTTCCGAATACACCTGACGAACCTGCAGAAATTCAAAGTAATGTTAACTTTAATTTACATGCGTGTTGACTTTTATTATTGATTTCTTTTTCAAATTCTTATGTTATAATAAACCATTTTCAGCTAAAAGTGGTGGGACGCGCAAAGCTCGAGAACGCACGCTACTAAAAGAATTATACGAGTTAAATCCTGTCGAGCGTGTCAAAGTATCTAGAAACAGTCATGGTCAACCTGTTGGATCAGAATCTTGACTTTTAGCAGGATATTTGGGCATTTTAGCACGAAATGCCAATATGTTGCCTATCAACTACGAGTCATGGCATCAAATGCCTGATAGTAACAAAAATCAAGCTCTCGATAATATTAAGGTAACAAAACGTGAATGTAATTTATAATACTTTGGTTTAAGTTTCATTTATATTTACTTTCTAAACTTGTGTTTTTGTAGGAGAGATTCGCTTTAGAGGTCTCGGATAATTATGTCAAGAAGGCATTGGGAAAAAAAATGGAGAGACCATAAAAGCACTTTAAAGAAAGAATATTTTAAGAAAAATATGAGCCTCGAAGAGAAATTGCGAAATGTCCCGTTGGGAATGCTGAGGTACCAATGGGAAGATGCGGTTAGATTCTAGAATTCAAAGAAAGGAGAGGTTTACATACTTCCAAACTCTTATAATTATTTCGGTTTATAGTATTTACTATATACGTAATAATAATTTCATAATGTAGGATCGTGAGCGAGTTGGAACAACAAGCAGGCAAAAACAAAAATTCACGCACACAGTAGGGTCAAAAAGTTTTGCTTGTGTAGCTGAGACCGATGTATTTTGAATTTATTAATTGTGTCAAATATTAATTACTTTCTATTAAATTATATTTTTACTACTATATTATAGGAACTCTCGTCTGGTCAAAAAGTTGGACGCCTTCAGCTTTTTGACATTACATATAGGAAGAAAGATGGATCTCCTATGACTTCTAAAGCTGGAGAAATTATGGTATATTTACTTAATAAAATTTGATTTCTTTTAAATATTTATAATGTTTAATTATAATGGTTTAATTCATCGTTAGTAGTTCTAAATAATGTTAAGTTATGTTGTATTTGTTTTTATTATATATTTCATTTCTAACTCTTTGATTGATTTATTAGGAGAAACTAAAGGATAAAAAGGCGGAGTATGAAGCGGTTGCTTCGAGTGATAGTTCTATTAATCTTGACGACATTGATAACAGAATTATTACTGAAGTTTTGGGTCCTGAAAGGTATGGTCGGGTTCGATTTCAAGGATCTGGTGTTATCCCAACCCAATATTTTGGATCCAGTTCGCAACAATACATGCCTTCGGGAAGTCAAGCTGAAGTTGAAGTTCTGAGGTTAAAAGAACAGATGGCTCAGATGCAAGCAAGCATAGTTGAGCAAATTGCTCAACTTAAATCGGAGGCAGCATCGAGAGAAGCTGAGGTTCAAAGAAAATATAAAGAACTCCAGCTACAACTTAAAGCGGAGGAACAATGAGGAAGCGAGTAGAGCGTAAAGTACAACGACTCCATTCTGACTTGAGAATGTGATAAAATGTTTCAAAGATCATAAAATCCACCATCTTAGACATTTGTTTTCTTATTGTAAGAATATTTTTAACATTCTAACTTTTAACATTATTGTAAGAATATTTTGAATTATACTTCATTTATTAATTTATACTATATATCTTTCGTTGAATTTGAAGTATCATTTAGATTTGCTGTTTTTGGTTGGATTTTATGTTACAAGAAGGGTTATATATGGATGAAAATGGGATGTTGCAAATCTGCCAAAGTTAGTGGCGTTTTTCTTAAAAACGCCTCTAAAAAATGGTACTTTTAGCTGCGTTTGTGATAAAAGCATCACTAAAGGTACTATTCTTTAGGGGCATTTTTTTACAAGCGCCGCTAAAAGTCATGCTCTATAACGGCGTTTGTGATAAAAGTGCTACTAAAGGCCATGTTCTTTAGAGGCATTTGTGATAAAAGCACCGCTAAAGGTCATATTCTTTAGTGGCGTTTGTGACAAAAGTGCCACTAAAGGTCATGTAGGATTGCAGTGTTTGCGATAAAAGCGCCGCTAAAGGTCATGTTCTTTAGCGGCATTTGTGGGTAAAGCGCCGCTAAAGGTCATGTTCTTTAGAGGCGTTTTTTTCACATAAACGCCGCAAAATTTAGCGGCATCGTCTATGGCGGCATTTTCTGCGGCGCTTGTAAAAACGCCTAAAAAAAGTCTGTTTTGCTGCGGTGCATGTAAAATCTATGTAATGCATGTGATCTGGGAACTAGTATGACTTAAATGTGTAATATTCTCATCAAAATAAATTTAATTAATTAAGGGTCCGACAATTTCTCATTTTGAAAAAAAAAGTAATAATAATAGTTCGGTAAACTACATCCAAGCCATTAAACTAATAATAAGTTTATGTTTTGGTCACTAAACTTAAAAAAGTTACAAAATAGTCTCTGGACTATTTAAAGTTTTTATTTAAGTCACTGGGTTGTTATTTTTTTAAAAAAAAGGTTTGGCTAGCATGCTTTAAGTGATAATTCGACAATCAATACAATGGATCAATAACAATTGACAAGTAGAATAGAATATCTTAGATCCAAGTCAATCTGATAGTCAGTGTCGGAATAAAAGAAGAAAGTTGTTTAGATTTTGATTTGTAGATTCATGGGGTTCAAAGTTGTTTCATGAAAAAAAATTGAACTGTAGAAGAAAAGGGGAATGAGAGCTTTTGATTGGTGTAGACGGTGTAAATAAAGAATGCCATACAACAGTGATTTTAGCAACTCAATGACTTAATGAAAACTTCCTAATAATTTAGTGATCATGTTGTAACTTTTTGAAATTGAGTAACCAAAATTTAAACTTATTTATACTATTTATAAAGCCCTTTACTAAGTTGGTGTCACCTATCAATCGAGTCCCAACTCAGTTAGGGAAATTCTTTTGATGCCCCTTTCACATTTAAAAAAATATTATTTGAGGGTACTTTAGTCTTTTTATAAAAAAAACCAATAATATATGCATAGGATGAGATTTGAACTCATGCCAATTAAGTTAGTAAAACTTTAAATTTACCAATCAATCAAAGTATTATTTTAATATTTATATACATTTTAATTTTAATATGTACATTTTATTACCTTCATCAATTGTACGTATTAATAATATTGTTGATTGAAATGGAATTACAAATTAACTCGACACCAACTTAAGATTGATGACAACACCGTGAAAAATAATTATATCAATTTCGTAATCTTAATCTAACGTATTCATGTGTTTATATTTCGCTTTCCTTACAATATATTCTAGTTTTTTTAATTATGTTAATATCATACATATTTCATGTATTACTAATTAATTTCAAATCATATACTTTATCGTTTACCGTATATCATTTTTAAACATAAATCCATATTTTAAAAATATAATTTCCACGCAATAAACTCTCAAATTATTATTTAATTGTGCTGATTGACGTTTACTTGGGTAATGGGTTATTCAATATCGAAGAGGAAAAGAAGTCCCCCCTCCCCATGTGAAAAAGAAACCTGCTTTTCTTTTGTTTCCCACAATTACTGTACGACTGCTTTTCGAGGCTTATCAGTTGAGGGAATCATGCAAGTTTGAGCCCACAAATTCAAATTCTTTTTAATAATATTTTCTGCATGCAAACAAAAAGGAAGAAAGAAAAACACTGTATTTTCGTCACAAATCATCACCATCACATTGAAGAGTCGATGCTTGAGTGAAACTACTAATGAAAAGCTTAATTTCTTTGTCTTTTTCAATTAGTACAATAATTACATTGTTGATTAACACACACTTGTTGAATGCATGGGATTCACGTGTATTTATGCTAGAGATATAGAATGATTATTTTTATTTTATTTTTTAAAAGGTAACTTTAAGATTTAACTTTATAATAAAAATATAAGATTAATAAATATTAAATGTAATAATAAAGCACGTTGTATTTTTATTAATAGAATGTAAGTTTGAATTTTAAGACAATATTGTTGAAATGAGGTAGCTATGAATTTCTAACATGGACTTTAAAATAGGCATGAACAATACAATATATATATATATAGATGTTTTCGTCAATAAATAGATTTTTTTGGTATAATGATAAATCCAACTTTTAACGTTGATATTTTTTATCAAATTGGTCTTTCTTCTTCTTCTTCTTTTTTTTTTTTGAGTTAAATTTAACAATTAATCTTTCAAAAATAGTCAAGTCTTTTTTTTTTAATGAAATGCTGACTGAAATATTATTTTTTAACAATGTTGACATGGCAACCCGCTTGGTAGTCTACTATACTTCATGTTATGTCACGTTAATAAATAATTTAAAATTTTAAATATTCAAAAAAAAAAAGCATGAAGTGCTTGTAGATTGCCATGTAACCTACCATGTTTATAATTTTTATTATTTTAGTTAGTATTTCCATTAAACAAATAGAAATTCAGGTCTTTTTGAAAGGTTGAGAGTCAAACTTAACTAAAAAAAAGAATAAGGTCCAAATTAAAAAACAAATATAAACAATATTTAAATTAGGCATAATCCCCAAAATTCCTAAAGTGGAACATATTACGCACTTAAATGCATTCAAATTCACGTTTTCTAAATTTATCCAACAACAATGATATCAATCAAATTAAAATTCAATTGATATATAATTAATTTAGTAAACCAGGGTATCCATCGTCAGCAGTCATAAATAATTCCCTCGTTGTGGGTGCTCTCTGAAGAGATAAACGGATGACTATAAAATGTGTTCCATTCTCATGAACAAGGATCGAACCTTCAACCATATAATTAAGGGATGAGGCGAGCAATCCCCACAATCATATAATTAAATATTTATTCTTTTAGCACTACAACATAAGAATAATTATATAAAGATTAAATATGAATTTTAAAATAATTAAAATGTTAACTTGTGGCACGTGGGAATACGAGATTGGACATGTTGTACATTAATGTTGAATGATAGCGTTTACGAAGGCATGCCCTCCCTTGCTCCAATTGGAGAGCAACAATAGGTAGGTATCATATCTTGCTTAAAAACCATGCAAAAACAACATCACGTATATCGACGTTACTTCCACGATGCATGGTAACGTACGTGCTAATCAAGCTTATAAAAACAAAGAAATAAATTAATAACATTGGAACATGACAATAGCCAATAGATCAATAGTTCCTTTGCAATTCAATTTCACTGTGATTATCTTACCTTATTTACAAGATATGAGATCAAGAGATCTAATTGGTGCAGGATTCTAGAGATTTATCTTGACCACACTAGCTTGGTTGTGAAGAGTACTTAAACGCCTATATAATAAAGACTTGTATGATAGTTTCATGTGTGGAATTAAGAGAGTACAATTGTCAGGAACATGCATGCCTGTAATTTATTTGAAGTTAAATTATTGTAACAGTTTGAGTGAAATTTGTTTGGATTTTGTGTTATTAGTGTAGTGATTTCATCATTGTTTACTTGTAATTTTTGAACCGGTCGAATAAATAATTATTTTCACGTGATTAATTTAGTATTTTATGTATCGATGTCCTAAATAGATTTTTCATATAGAGCAAGACGTATCAGTAAATAATGGTTCACTAATTGTTTATGATTCAACTAATATTACTTTACATAGTAAGATTGTAACGTGAGAACACAACTTATATTAATAATTAAGTAATTGAAATGACACATACTCCACGAGATCAGATTGAGTTTCCTGATGAAGAACCAATGCAACTAGTTGCAAATGAACAAACGATTAAGCAAAGTGAAAGCGAAGAACAACTAATTGATGACATGTCTCAGTCTTAACCATCTTCTAAGGTATATGAAAATCACCCTTTAGATAATATTATTGGTGTTATTAATAGTGGTGTAAGGACCGGGGACAAACCTAGGCCAAACTACTGTGATATGGACCGGCTAGCTTGTTATACACCCTCCATTGAGCCAAAGAATTAGGTGGAAGAACTTCTCAAGGATGAACATTAGCTACAAGTGATGCAGGAAGAGTTGAACTAATTTGAACAAAAAACAACATTGTTATAAGAATAAAATGGATTTTTAAGAACAAAACAAATGAGCAATTCGCTGCGTATAGTATAATTGGTTGACCTTAAAAAAAAATGGTTTCAAAATTAAGGGTAAATTATACTAATTGCCACTTAATTATTAGTATATTTAATTGGTCATTCAACTATTCAATTTTGTTTTGTCACCAATTGTTAAATTATTAATAGTAACTTTAACCCTCAACATTTACACATTATGTAATTTGATCTTTTTGTAGTTTTACTTTTCTTGATATTGAGAGTAAATTGACACAAATATATAAATATCGAGGGTTAAAATTGCTATTATGACAAATCAAAATCTGCCATGTCATATTGACATTGGTTATTTAACTAAGTGACTCAAAAAGATAAATTTGTATAATTGGATGATTATTTTATAATTTTTCATAATTGGACGACAAAAAAAAATTCTTATCTATGTTTGGGTGACTAATAAATGTAATTTACCCAAAAATTAATTATTTTTTTTTTACTGCAAATGGCTGTGCTTGAACTAAAATCGAAGATAACTCTTGTATCCCAACTCATAAACTCGAGTCTTTGCTCTTTTTCCTAGATATTCGAAAATGGAAATATTTTTTAAAATTACAAAAATACAAACTTTATGTCTTTCAACGAAATTAAATTGGCATGTGAATGTGAAGATGAAAGACGTGTGGATATCAAAGAAAAAAAAACTAGAAATTGTGGCTCGTGGAAGGAAAAAAAAATTTTAAAAAATTTAAAAAAATTAAAGTCGTATTTTATCTAAATATAAAGACTAAGAACATATTCTAGAAAGGGGTACAAGTCTTGTCCGAGCCCTAGTTTTGTCTATTAATTTTATAATTAAAATAGAGGAGACAACTGTTGTCTGATCCGATAAATAAACCTTGTTTAAGTCAACAAGTTCATAACTTGATCCAAGTGTCTCAAAAAAAAAAAAAATCTTACAACTTAACTACAAAATCACAGTCTCTAATACAAAGTAACGTTTAATCTACGTACTTACCAACTTGTCAATAAGATCATTATTAGTTCATCAGTGGTCAATAATTGTTTAATCTCTAGATTCAATTGTTGCTTCTATTTTTAGTATTTTTTATAAGAAAATTATTTAATAAATTTATTTTTTATTCGATACTTTATTAATAATTTTTGAGTATTCTTTGTGCTCGTTTTATTAATCATGTTCAATAATGTCGTCTTTAAAATTTGAACCCGCATTGATACATATAAAAAAATACTTAGAATTCTTAAGCACAATTGTATCGAGGTTTAAAATCAAAGCGAGCTAATTAAAAATATAAATTTATTTAAATTAAAGTAAAGTAAGATATATAAATATGCTTATAATTTAGGTATTATTAATTTTTTATCTACACGAGTTGATATTCGATTAAGCTATGATTAGGGATGATGACAAATAGCATAGACCTTCCCCCGGAAAAGGTAAAATTTCATTTTTAATCTCTTTGAGAAATTTTAAAACCATAAGTTAATACATCGTAAAATTGTACTTTGACACTTAAATATGATACAATTTTATGCAATAATAAAATTGTACTTTAGTCCCCTTAAAAATTTATATTTCAATTTTGACCCTCAAAATAAAATTTTTGACTTCATCATTGTGGATGCATAATTTTAAAAATCACTACCACCTCCATAAATGTTGGATGTATCTATCTCCTCCCTACCCTGCTCCGCTTCAATTTAAATTTTTGCTACTTACCCTTAATATTTTCAATCTTTTTAAAGTAAAATAAATATTTAAATATAATTCTTCAAAAAATCTTTAAACATAAAAAATATATGATATTTTTCTACATTACGTTATTACATTTTTACCTTGTTAATAGTTTATATATACAATAATAAAAAAATCACCCATCTCATCCTACATCCACTTAAAAGAAAACTGTTTCATTCAAAACGAATCAGTTCAAAATTTAGGGGGCAATTTTAAATTTACCATCCTTAAGTTAAACAAAAAAGGGATAGCAATGGAAATTAGCTTTAGTTTTGGCAATAAATAGTTGATATTTAAAAATGGAAATCCTATTTTAGTATTAATATTAATATCTAAGTAATAAGAAATTGGAGGAACCAATGATGATTGAGAGAGATATAGGCAAAATCCTCAAAGCCTGGGACCAAAATGTTCCCATTTCAATAATACATTATGTATGTAGACACAATTGGAAAATAGATAAACAAATAAAATCATAGCGTTTGCTGTTTTACGTCAAGGTTTCCTTTTTCCAAAAAGAAAAATTATTGCACTAAAAAAACAATTGACTGAAGCCATTTACAATAAGATGTTTAATTTTAGTCAACTAATAATTTATAAATGCTTGCACATTTAATATAGGACTATAAGTTAGCTCAAGACTTATAAATTACGGCTAAAAATAAAATTTATATAAAAATCAAGGACTTATAAATAAATACTAATAATTAAATCAATATTCATTATAATTATTATATTTTGTCTCTGTAACTATTTATACAATTAATATTTTAACAATTCAAATGTCAAATTTTTGCAATTTGGGTTGGCCCAACCTGGATTCAATTTAAATAATGAAAAATATTTTAAAATTTAAATTTTATTAATATATATAGACAATATTTTAAATCGATATGATATAGATATCAAATTGGTTAAAAATTTACATGTATTATAAGTATAAATATCTATTTTAGGTAATTGATCGGAAGTAACATTATTATTCAAAATAATAATTAAAATTTATAAATTATTTTATTAATTCAAATATTATAATAATAAAAGAATTGCTAATTGCATATTTTCATCTTTTCTTATATATATATATATATATATATATATATATATATATATATATATAATGCTTAAAACTACTAATAATCCTTTCTTAACCTTTATATAAAAGGATAAATGCGTTCAAGTGTACTCAAACTCACATTTTCTTGTATCGATAACAATAACGGTGCTAATGAGATAAATATAATGTAATATAAATTTAATATAATATAATAATACTCCAAGTGCAAGAATGTTGTCTTATTTAAAAAAAATGATTTTTTATGGATGATTAAATACTTTAATAATATGAACCAATATAAACATAAAAGGGCGCAATGAAAGAAACACACGTAAACGCATGATAAAAGGACATCACAATCAGGGGCGAAGCTAGAAGAATTTTTTAGGGGGGCCGGATAAAATTTTAATTTTTTATAGTTTATATTTTTATAATTTGTAAAGGATTAAATCGAATTTTTATAATTTTAGGGAGGCCAAAGTGCAATTTTACCTTTACTAATTTAAATTTTTAAAAAATTCTAAGAGCCAAAATTGTAATTTTAAAGAGGGCGGGACGGGGTCCATGCCAGCCCCCTAGCTACGTCCCTAATCACAATTGAAATAAGAATGAAAAGAAATTAAGCAAAATTTATTTATGGCATACATAAATTTTAAAATTCAAGATCCATATGTGTGAAACTTAAATCTAGATATTTAAAGATTTAATATCTTCGTCTTAATTAATAATATCAAAGTTTTATTAATCAGGGGTGTCATACCCCAATTTTGCTCGGGCCTGCAAGCCCATTTTACACCATTAAAACCTAACCCATTAAGCTTACAAAACCCAACCAAACTAGAACCTACCCAGTTACAGACTCAACACAACAAAAGCCCAAACTTGGACCAACCCTAATCAGAAAAAAAGAAAACGAAGGAAACCTTAGGTGCCACTTTGGGTCTGACCTCTGATTTTTTGACCCTTGACACCCACTTGCCCTGGCCCCTGCCGAAGCCACTTGCTCCACCGCCCACAGCACCGCCACTTGTGCCTAGCCACCTGCAAACATTTAAAAGAAAGGACAGAAAGTAACAAAAGATGGCTATAAAAGCCGATTTACATTTTGTTGTAAAGGACTTTTTTTTTTACACTTTTAAAATCAATAGAAAACAGAAGAGATTCAAAAAATATAAAATCCCAAATACGAACAAAGACAGATTGGAAGCATCAATCAGCAAAAACGATTAAACAAACATATCGAAAACTCAAAAACAGAGGAAAGCAAGGTGACCTTATTTTTACCCGTTCATTTTGAATCCTTTTTTGTTCATCGTTCTACATGAATATATATACGCATACATAGTTTTTTTTTAAATAAATAAAAAGAAAAATAAATAATAAATTTTTACCTTTTTGGCCATCGCGCTGCGGTGGTATACAAACCGACGACGGTCTTTCACGGATTCGGGTTTCTTCCAGAGATAGAGAAAAAGAAAAAGGGGGCTTTTTTTTGAAAGCAAGCAGCAAATGATTTTTTTTCCAGATTTTTGCCTTAAATAGCCCCTCAAAACGACGTTGTTTTGGGGCTGGCCTTTAATGCCCAAAACGATGTCGCTTCACTGGCCCGACCGAATATTATAAGTACAAATATCTATTTTAGGTAATTGATCGGAAGTAACATTATTATTCAAAATAATAATTAAAATTTATAAATTATTTTATTAATTCAAATATTATAATAATAAAAGAATTGCTAATTGCATATTTTCATCTTTTCTTATATATATATATAATGCTTAAAACTACTAATAATCCTTTCTTAACCTTTATATAGAAGGATAAATGCGTTCAAGTGTACTCAAACTCACATTTTCTTGTATCGATAACAATAACGGTGCTAATGAGATAAATATAATGTAATATAAATTTAATATAATATAATAATACTCCAAGTGCAAGAATGTTGTCTTATTTAAAAAATGATTTTTATGGATGATTAAATACTTTAATAATATGAACCAATATAAACATAAAAGGCTTAATGAAAGAAACACACGTAAACGCATGATAAAAGGACATCACAATCGGTGAAACGGAAGAATTTTTAGGGGGCGGATAAAATTTTAATTTTTATAGTTTATATTTTATAATTTGTAAAGGATTAAATCAATTTTATAATTTTAGGGGGCCAAAGTGCAATTTTACCTTTACTAATTTAAATTTTTAAAAATTCTAAGAGCCAAAATTGTAATTTTAAAGAGGGGGGTAGGGCCCATGCCGACCCCCTAGCTACTACGCCACGATCACAATTGAAATAAGAATGAAAAGAATTAAGCAAAATTTATTTATGGCATACATAAATTTTAAAATTCAAGATCCATATGTGAAACTTAAATCTAGATATTTAAAGATTTAAGATCTTCGTCTTAATTAATAATATCAAAGTTTTATTAAGCGGGGTGTCATACCCCAATTTTGCCCGCCCGCAAGCCCATTTTACACCATTAAAACCTAACCCATTAAGCCTACAAAACCAAACCCAAAACACTAGACCCAAACCAAAGACCCAACCAAACTAGAACCTACCCGATTCTGACTCAACCCAACAAAAGCCCAAACTTGGACCAACCCTAATCGAAAAAAGCAACGAAGGAAACCCTAGGCGCTTTGGGTCGACCTCGATTTTTGACCTCGACACCCACTTGCCCTGCCCCGCCAAGCCACTGCCCACCGCCCATGCCCAACACCACCACTTGCGCCTACCCACTTGCAAACATTTAAAAGAAAGGATGAAGTACAAAAGATGGCTATAAAAGCCGATTTACATTTTGTTGTAAAGGACTTTTTTTACCCTTTAATATCAATAGAAAAGAAGAGATTCAAAAATATAAAATCCCAAATACGAGCAAAGGCAGATTGAAGCATCAACAAGAAAAGCGATTAAACAAACATATCGAAAACTCAAAAGCAGAGGAAAGCAAGGTGACCTTATTTTACCGTTCATTTGAATCCTTTTTGTTAATTGTTCTACGAATATATATCGCATACATAGTTTTTTAAATAAATAAAAAGAAAAAGAAACAAGAAATTTTACCTTTTAGAGCCACGACTGCGATGGTCGACGGCATGTAGAAAGGATCCTTTCACAATTCGGGTTTATTCGCAGATAGAGAGAAAAAGAAAAAGGGGGGCCTTTTTTTTGAAAGCAAGCAACAAATGATTTTTTTTTTCCAGATTTCTGCCTTAAATAGCCCCTCAAAACGACATTGTTTTGGGGCTGGCCTTTAATGCCCAAAACGACGTCGTTTCACCTGGCCCGACCCGAATCTGACCCATACCCTAAGAGGATCCGCGTGTTTTTAAACTAGAGGGGGAAATTGTGAAATCAGCCCTTCCGCATTTTTAGTTCTTAAAATCAAGTTTCTCATTATTGCACATCGGCCCTGAAATGTCGCACAGTTTTGCGATTTGGTCCTTCCCCAAAGTGCTGCTTTTAATTTTTTGGAAAATTGTCCATTCGGTCCCCCATCTTTCACGCACGTTTTTTTGACCCCCGAACCTCTATTTTATTTACCAATTGATCCGAAACTTTTATTTTTAATGCAATTTAACCCATTCTCGATTATTTTGCACTTTTACCCTCTTTTGCTATTATATTTTTTATTTTATTTCTTATTATTACCTTATTTATTATTATTATTTTATTAGTTTTATATTATATCATTGTATTAGTATTACCATTATTATGTTATTATATTCTACATATTTATACATTTTGTTCGCTTATATTATGTTATTTATTTATTTTATCATTATTATCATTACTATTATGTTTATATATTTATGCACTTTATTTGCTTGTATTATTACTTTATCTATTTATTTTATTTGTATTTATGTTATTATATTATTATTTCACTACTATTATTTTTATTAAATTATCACGTTTATTACTATTATTTTCAATGTTATCATATCTCGCTATTTACCCTTTTACTTTAATATTATCATTACGACATTATTTTTCTCATCATTATAATACCATTATTATTACTATTATCATATTATTATTCTATATTTATATGTATATAGCTTTGTTCGTTTATTATACATACTATTTCCTTCATCAATTGCCCTCATATTTTTATACATCATTATCCTTGTCGTTATTAATATATATACTATTATCGTAATACTTTCATTTTACCCCTATCATGTCATCATTTTCTTTTATTGCTCTTATCAATACTCTTATTATTCATCGCATCAATCTTTCTCGAGACCTCAACTTTTATAACGACCAATATTCCGTGTTAGCGATTCGAGAAAATTGAGCCCTAACTTACTGGGTTTCGATTTTTCTCGCTTAAACTAAAACGATGGAATAAACCTTTTAAAACCGCAATGCAAATTTCAAACAAAACACTTAATCTCGGAAATTCGAAATGTCACGCCCTAACTTATTGGACTCGACATCTAGATATTTCGAGATAAGTTTCTTTTCTTTCTTCTAAAATAGAGGCAATGTCCCTAATTTGGATTCTCGAGAAATCAATTCCTAACTTACTGGGTTCTGTTTTCTCGTTTGACAAATGACGGGAGATCCTCTTCAAATATGAAACCAAATTTTAAAAGGCGAGCTTAGTTTGGAGTCTAAAGTATTGCCTAACTTCTGGACATGATACTTTATCCCTTGAAAATAAGGAGCCTCATCATCCCATCAATTCCTTCAAATTTTGGAAATAAAAGTATCGTTTTTTCAAATCATTTCAAAGTTTTCAACAATAGGACATCGATCAATCAGTTGGGTACCAATTTTGGGCGTGTCGAGGGTGCTAATCCTTCCTTGCACGTAATTGACTTCCGAACCCATTTTTCTCAAATTTTCGTAGATCAAAGGCATCATTTTAATAAACCGAAGCGTTTTATTAAAACAAAGGTGATCCGATCGCACCCAAATAAAGATCGGTGGCGACTCCCTTCCTTTTCATTTTCAAACCTCGAGTCGACCGCGTCGTTTACTATTTTATCAAAAAATGGTTATGACAAGGGGCACATCGGAATTAAGTTATATATATTTTTACGATAATAAAAATATAATTTTATCATTTTAATATTTTTAGAATTTTTAAATCATTAAATCAAACATTTATCATTTTAGGGGTCAAAGTATAATTTTATTATTATTAATTTAAAATTTTATAAATTATAAAAGGGTAAAAGAGAATTTTTTTTTTCATTTTATTGATATATATCATGCAGTAGGCATCAAATTAGAGTGAGCATGGGTGGGCCACCTGCCTACCAAGGCCCGCTTCAAAAATGGGAGGGTTCGGGTAAAAATATAGGCCGAAAAATGGGCTTAAGAAAATGAGGCCGTTTAAAAATGGGCAGGCCTCGTAAGAATTTCTTGGCACTGGCCTTACCGCCCGAAATCATTAAAGGCAAAAAAAATATTTTTAAATATTATTTTCTTATTGTTTTCTCTTTATTTTGCTACCATTTTACTATTATGTTTCTATTATTTTGTTGTTATTGTTTAGATATTATATAAAACTTATTTTATTGTTAATTTTGTTATTATTTTAAAGACATTTATTAATTTTGTTATTATTTTAGAGGCATTTCCTTGTTAAGTTGCATCTATTTTAGTGTTATTTAAGTCTACATATTTTTTAAAATTTATTTTCAATTTGTTGAAAAATATTTATTTTGATTTTTTAATATTTTGATGTATTATATATATTTAAAATTATATAAAATAATATAAAAATTAATGGGCGGGCCGGGCGGCCCGGTTTTAATATTTTATATGGGCGGGCTTGGTAAAATTTTAGGCCCATTTTTGGGCCCGCCCGCCCGAGCCCAATGAACGGGCCTAAATTTTAGTTGGGCCCGACCGAACCTGCCGGCCCGCCCATGCTCACCTCTAATCCAAATGTTTGCATGGAAAACTCGTGTCCTCAATTATACACTAAAAGAAAAAAAAAGAAAAAGGAATAAGCCATCTTCATAAAACGAATAACTTGATGTGAACTCTTTTTAGGCTATGACTTCTTGCAAGGATTTCATACTTAGAAGAATGCAAGACAAAGATATAGGCAAGAAATCAACATGTCCTGTATGAAAATTTTCATTTTCATTAGATTTTGATTTTTTAAAATGTATATTTTATAAATTCTTATTAATTTTAGGTTCAAATATTTCATAAATCTTTGTCTTCTTTGTAAATTGAATTTAATCATTATATTTTATTTATAAAAATTTAATCCTCTACCTTTCAAAATTAAAAAGTCGATTCAATTGTTAACACTGCTTAAAATTATTTTGTTAAATTTAATTTTATTACAACATCATTTTTTAGTTACATTACTATTAAGCGAGTGTCTTTTTCTATTTCAAAATGTCAAACCAACAAATTTAACACACACAAAAAATAGTGTTAACAATTATAACTTAATTTTGAGATTCAAAAATAGAAAAAAACTAAATTACTACAAATAAAAATACATAAACTAAATTTTAAATTGATAAAAATACAGATACCTATTATATATTTCATACTAATCTACAATTTTAAATTATTCTATATAATTTAACTGAGAGCTCAAATTTGAACCAATCCAATTTTTTTAACCATGTCCAAATTTACAGTTGGTTGTCAAAGAGTCTGCCAATGTCACATTGTCATCCCCCAAATTAAATTAGATTTTTAAAAATTTTGGATTATTTTGATATGTTATTAGTCTTTGTATTTTTATAAAATTTGAGATTTAATTTCTATACTTTAAAAGTAAGTTATTCAACTTTTTTACTTCTTCAAGTTAAAAATTCAAGTCTAATCAATATCGTCGTTGGCAAATTCTATTAAATTTTGTCAACTTAAACATATTTATTTTCCATCAACCATATGACATACACATAAGGATAGCTTGTGATGCATAAAAGAAGTTAACACGTAAAACAATTTCAAAGACAATAGAAAAACTGTAGCAAGAAATCGATTATTAGCATGCATGAGAAACAACCAAAAACGCCAAAATCTGAATACTATATGATAAGAGACGGCGGACCAAGATCAAATTTAAGTTGTTTTACGCAAAGAAAAACCAATTGGACGTAGAAAAATCTTCTTCCTTGGCAGCAAAGGAACTTGAAAATTGTGTTTGAATGTTAGAACAATTTAAGAAAACATACTAAGAAAGATTGAACCGAATAGGAGATGAATAGTAGATAGTTGTCCAATTAAACCCTTTGAGATATAAATCTCGACAAATTCAATTAAAGGCTCTAATCAACCTTCCAAAAATAATCCTTGACAAATTGAAGGATGAAGAATAGGTTCTTACAACTCCTTGAAGAAAATCCTAATAGATATAATATTGAGCTCGTATATAATAAAAGTTAAGCCTAAATATCAAATCGAATATGACTTAAACTTGAATTAAAACCCAAAACTCGTAATTTCCCGTAATAATCTCGTTCAGAAATTCTGCTCACGCAATCTTCCCTAAAACGATCATAACTTGATATCTCAAACTCAAAATCGAGTGATTTAAAGTGCATTGCGTAGTTAAGAGGCAAATCTTCGATCCATATGGGGCTTATTGACCAAAAAATGCCTAGATCCCTTCCAAAAATGCACAACAAGTCAACTGATTATAACATTGGCTAAGGTGTGTGGGATTGATTGGGGTTCTTGAAGTGTAACGCTTAAGCTTGTTAACATCTTCCACATTGGCTTGTCATCTTGAATTGATATTTTAAGTCCACGAGCTAACTTGGACCTTCTAATTCATCCATACTCACTCCGTATTGAAAATTAAAGTCCATCATCTTGAAGCTTCAATTCTTCTTCTCGAAATTTCTTCGTGATTGAGTTTTGAGGAAACTAAACTCATCTCCATCATGAGCTTTGAACTGGGTTAGGTTGCTCGTATCATGATAAGGAAAAATAAATATTTTAAATTTTCAAATTGATAAATTTTAATACAAAATACTTGCGAGTTTGATAATTGGACTAGGAATTCGTTAAATTACTTAATTTCTAACATTTTAAGTATAGAGATTGGATTTCAAATTTTGTCAAAATACATTAACTAACAACATATTTAAATTAGGAGCGAAGCTAGAAATTTAGACTCAAAAGGGAGGTGAGGTCGAGACCCTGCCTGCCCTTTGAATTCACCCTTGATTTTTAACCTTCTAAATTCGAGACAAAATCGTCAAGTTTGATAAATTCTTAGCATGCAATGGTTCAATACATAAAGGTGGATTCAAGGTACACAATGGCCTTGACTCCCAAAAAATGAAGAAATTGCTAAACTACCTTTTTCAATTTTGTAATATTATACATTAATATAATGAAAAATTCACATTGTAACCAGCAAAGGCCCCTCCCCCATGAAACTTTCATGGCTTCATCCCCTTGGTGTATTCAAGATTTACTTTGATGATGATGATGATGGCACCATATAATCAACAACAATGAAACCATCCAAATAAAATGCAAAATCTTGCATTTAAAATCCAATCAGTCCCAAAATTATTCAAAGTTGAATATTGTTCCAAAAGCAACCATTAATTAAGCAAGTAACAAGGTTTTCTTTGTAGTTAATAACATATCAAAGATTTGATGATGATGATGATGATGGCACCACATAATCAACAACTATGACACCATCCAAATAATCCCTAACCTTCTGTTTCTGTAGGTTCACATATTCTTCGTTTCCCTCAATCCCTTCCATTTCATTGACTCCATTAAAAACCGCAACTGAGGCAATCGAAAAGCCCTTAGCTCTTGCAGGTGAGAAATTCTCCCCACAAGTGATCTGTTGAATACCGGAGGCACCGTCCTTAATCCCTTTAATTACCCCTAAAATCTCACCTTGCACTTCATCGTTAACGTTCTCTTTAAGTTTCAAGAAGGTCACTTTGATGGCAGAGTTACAGGGTAAGGACAACGGCAAAGGATCGTTATCGGCAACCCAATCAACGGCCATGATATCATCACAAATGGGGAGGACATTTTCCTTGACGACACGAAGGTGATCGGGGTGTGCGGAATATGAGTTCAAATCCTCTTTGGACTTGTACCGGCTATGGAGCATGTGCGTGAAATTGGAGATTGGAGACCTCGTGCGAAAGACGGGACCTGCAGTGAGGTGGACAACAGGGTCGAGAGACACCAAGCCATTGAGGCCATTGAGCATCATATTGACCTTTGCCTGGTCAGTGTCATCTTTGACCTTGAAAAGTACAACATGCTCAACGATGGACATGGTGATCGAGGTTTTCGAGGATTTGGTGGATAAAGTGAAGGGTCTTTTGGGGTGTTTGGGAGATGAGAAAGTGACAGAAAATGGCGGGGAAAAGAGAGGGCGAGGTTTTACACACAGCATCAAAATAAACTACAAGTAGCCTAATAATTGGAGTAAAATTAACAAAACTTCAACACTACCTGCAAAATTTGAGATCAAATAGAGATGAATTTCCACATAAATGTAGCTCAGAACTTGCAATCAACCAAAACTTAAACAACAACAAAATCGAAAACCCTTCAACATTAACATTACTCTAGCCATTAAAATGTCACAATGTAAGTACCGATCAGGGGTAAAAGTACCATAGAGACTCTTATACTAGGAGTCGGGTTGCATTTTGTCCCTTCTATTAAAAATGAGCAAATTAGTCCCTATACGTTAGATCGAAGGACAAACTAATCCTTTTGCCAAAATGGGTCATTGTATATCAGCATAAAGTACACGTCACAAGTCGCATGTAACTATCTGTTTTTTTTTGTCAACCAAGCCGATTTTTTACAGAAGAAATGGATGAAATTTGCTCTATGATCTATTAATTTGCCGCTTTTTTTTGAGTAAGGGAGCAAAATGCAATATGATTTGTTACTTTTACCACACCGATCAAGAACTACCAATACCATAGCATGATCTCTAAAAACAAACATAAAAATCAATAAAAAATCCCAAACCCATTTTTTGGAAATGAGAATCTGAGAATAATAGCCAAGTCCCGAAACATTCAACCAAATGAATCATTATAATAAGTACCTTTTTTACATTAATGCAAAGAGAACAACTGAATAAAGAACAAAAAGAAATATGAAGCATAAATCAAGTAGAAACAATAAGAACAGAAGAAATGCACTAGTAGATAAAGTGAAGGATCTTTTAAGGTGTTTGGGAGACGAGAAAGTCGGGGAAATGGAGAGAAAAAAAGAGAGGGCGAGATTTCATACAGCATCAAAATAAACAAGAAGTAGACTAATAGTTGGAGCAAAAGTAACAAAACTTCAACACTGCCTACAAAATTATAAGAATTTAGAATCAACCAAAAACTTCAAAACCCAAAATCAAAACCATTTTAAAATTATAAGAATCTAAAAGCAACATTAACTACAGACCAGCAATTCAAATGTTACAACGATTAAGTACCACCCCATAGCATAATCTCTAAAAAGAACATAAACCCAAATTGGGAAATGAGATTCTAAGACTAAAAATCAAAATCCCAAACAATGCAACCAAATGAATCGTTATAATTAAGTGCCCCTTTTCTTCCCTCTATTCAAAAAGAGAGAGAGGGGAAAAAAAAACACCAAAGTGCTAAAAGAAATATGTGAGAGATTAGCTGAAGGCAAAAATCAACAAAAGATTGTATAAACAGATTACAAAGAGAAGTAAATGAGCTGAGTGAGTGGACTGACACTAACCTTGGAGAAATTGCGACGTCTTTTGCCTATTTTTGTGGTTGAATTGAAAGAAATGCGGATTTGGTTTTATGGGGTCTTGGTTTTGTTGACTAAAGAAGGTCAAGAGCATGTGCGTGGTTGGATACATGTCATGTGAAAAAAAGGTTATTTGGGCCGACCCAAATCACATTGGGCCTAAGTAGCATTTGGTTGGGCCTTATAATTGTATATATTTTAAATGGGATTATATAATTTTTGGCCCCTCAACTTGATAACTAAGTCCACTTTGATGCCTACACTTTTTGGATCCATTTGGTACATGAACTTGACAATTAGATTCATTTTGATTCTTGAACTTAAAAAATATAAAAGTTTGATGACATGGCATTCAGAGATTGTGTCACATCATCGTTTGAAAATTAAAAATTTTATATAAATTTTTAGGCGATGACTTGTAGGGGTGAGCGTTCGATCAAATCGAATCGAAAAAAGTCAAGTTAGTCAAGTTGACAAGTCCTATTTTATTATCCTAACTCGATTTCAATTTTTTTAGAATCGACTCGAGTCGAATTTAGCGAACTTGTTCGAGTTAAATTTTTAAAAAATAAACATGTGAAATTAGAATCTTGTTACAATATAAGTAATTCATATTAGGGCACATAAATCTCAAAAATTTTTCAAAGCAAAATAAGAGGAGAAAAAAAATTTAGTATGATAAACTTGAATTGATGATTTACTTATTTAGGTCCTTAGAAGTATTATTTTAGAAAATTTTAAAATATTGGAAATTTTTTATAAATATTTTTTTATAATTTTTGTTGAGATAGTTCAATTTGTTCATTTTCAAAATTGACAGAGACCAAAAATGTATTTAAATTGATTTGTTGTTTGAATTATTTGTGTTATTCAAATTGTAAAATTCAACTCGACTCGAACTTGAAAACCAAATTACTTACTCAAGTTAACTTGAAAAATTTGAACAATTTGAATAACTCGATTCAATTAATTCAAAATTAAAAAAAAATTTTGAGTCGAACCAAGTTTTGCTTATCTCTAATGAGGTGGTTCAATCTTAAAGTGTCAAATACATTGTTCTAATAATCGAACCTGTGGTTAAACCAACTAGACCACTGATTCCCAATTCAACCGGTTTGATTAATTCAACTGCTAGACCAACAATAATTGAAAATTCATAAAAATTCAAAAAATAAAATTTTTATTAAATTGGTTCAACCTGTTAAATTACCGATTTTTGTTCCAATTTTCGATTTTTATCGATTTCGTGCAATTTCAAATTCAATTGATTCAACCTTTTTGTTTGGACCAGTATATCGTTAAGTTCTTCGTCTTATTGGTCCAATCAACCAATCCAATCATATTTCAAGAACACTAGTCATATCATCAAATTTTGACGGAATTCAAGTTCAGAGATAAAATGGATCTAATTATAAAGTTCAAGTTCAAAAGTAAACAAAAAAAATATATAAATACCAAAGTGGACCAAATTGTCAAGTTCATAAACTAAAATTTATATTATTCCTATTAAATTTATAATAAAATAAAATTTTATTGATATAAGATCTGAGTTTTGTTTACACGGTCGAAAGTCGTTTAGAAATAATAGTATAAAATGTTGTTGATATAAGATTTGAGTTTGATAGTTTAGTTTCGTTTACACCGCAATATCGAAAGTCGTTTGGAAGGAGTTGCCACGTAGTACTTGAAGTTGCCTTCCGGTGATGAGCAGGGTCTTACATAGGCCATGGGCTTTGTGATGAGTTGTTTGTGGGTGTTAGCGGATAGTTGCCTTAATTGTAATATTTGCGGATTTTTAAATGCAAAATTGCAGCGGGACTTAGAGGTATGCATGGGTTGGGCAGCCCGGCTCGAGGGCCCGTTCGAAATATGAAAGGGTTTAGATAAAAATATAAGTTTGAAAAATGGGCTTAGACAAAAAACCCGTTTAAAAAATGGGCCGAGCTAGGGAAGCTATTTTTGGCCCGGGCCCAGCCCGGCCCAAATTCATTAAATGAAAAAAACTATTTTTTAATAATATTTTCTTATTATTTTTCTCCTTATTTTACTACCATTTTACTATTATGTTTCTATTATTATTTAGATATTATATAAAACTTATTTTATTGTTAATTTTGTTAATATATTAAAGACATTTGTTAATTTTGTTATTATTTTAGAGGCATTTGCTAGTTAAGTTGCATCTATTTTAGTGTTACTTAAGTCTACGTATTTTTTAAAATTTATTTTCAATTTGTTGAAAAATATTTATTTTGATTTTTTTTAGTATTTTTGATGTATTATATATATATTCAAAAATTATATAAAATATTATAAAAAATAATACGGGTAGGCGGGCCCGGGTTTTAGCAAAATTTTAGGCCCATTTTTTGGGCTTGACCTGCCGAGCCCAATGAACAGGCCTAAAATTTTAGTTCGACCCGACCCGGTCCGGCCTATGCACACCTCTACAGTGGGCTAGTTGTAAATTCGAAGTTGTACAATCCGTGATGGTGCCATCTCCTGTGGATAGTACTGTTGATGCACTTGCTAATGAGCATGGTTTAAATAAATCGATGATATTTTTAAAAAAAATTGTGAAACATTTAGTTCTTCAAATGAATTAATACAATTATTTAATTAGTTCTACTAACGATTCCAATTAAAATCCAATTTTGGGCCTCGTCAATAATTTGTATTGCTGCTGTTTTAAGGGATTCTAATGGTATGGTTGTGAACTGTTTTACTGGTTTTGTTCATTCCTTAATGGATCCTTGCATAGCTGAAGCATTCGCAATTCGTGAGGCTCTTTCTTGGTTATGTTTGCATGTCGACCAGGTTTTGTTGGAGTCGGATTCTCTAGTAACCATTTCTGCTTTAAATCACTCAAGAGTTGATGTGTCAAACTTCGGTTTGTTGATTTATGATTGCTTGCACCTTCAAATGCAGTTTCAACAGTAGTCTTTTTTTCTACTCGTCGAGGAGTAAACAAAGTATCTCATTCTTTAGCAATAATAGTCTTATTACATGCTAATCACACTTTCCTGATAATATCACATGCTGAGATGTCTATTGTGGTCAATGATGGGTGTCATTAGGACCGAGTGTATGGGACAAGTCTATTGCTTGAGTTTAATGTGTCCCCTCCTCGACCTATTTTATCTTTATCTGCTTTGAGCATTTATAATATAATTTTTTTACATGTTTTAAAAATAATTTTTACCTTCAACAGTAAACTAAGGATTATTAACATTACAAATTATTGATTTTTTTTATTCGAGTACAATTCACATATTCATACGCGCATACAATTCTGACCTGATCCGTGTTTTAGGGATGGGTGAACACCCTTAATTATTAAGCCCAATATTAAAATTCACTGACGAGATTCCTAAATATTTTTTTTTTATAATATTTATGTTTTGCACCATGATGAGAATGAAACTTCCAATTTGTATCTATATATAATAATTTATATCTGCCAATTGAGTTGTTTTTCAATTAACATACGTATTGTTGTCAATATAGGAACACGTGAGTTCAAGTACACTGAAGCATATTATCCTCGTTTTTATGGGTTGGGGAGTGACTGTAGATACGTAGTTCTAAGCATTATGTCAAAACGAATAGATATGATCAAAACCTATAATAAAATTGTTCAAAAAAATAATTTATATACGTATAACCATTACATAAAATGACTCATTGCTCTAGTTAACTGAATGTATTTATTTTAACCTTACAAATCACACAACCCCAAATTTGGTAATCTACTTATTTGCAATTAATAAGTTTACAACTATAATACTCAATTTAGAATTAAACATTTATTATACACCTCATCGGAGGTTTTTCTTAATTAATCTATTCTTTTTAGGGAGAGGTAGAAAGGAAAGTTTTAGCTAGGAATTTTAGTATTAAATGTAAACTTGGATACGATGAATATATATTTAAAGCATGTGAATTAAATTATAAATATAATTTTACATGTTTTAAAAATAATTTTATATGTTTTTAGCTAGGAAAGTTTTTCTTAATTTATATACGATGAATTTTTTACATGTTTTAAAATAATTTTACCTTCAACAATAAACTAAGGATTATTAACATTACATGTAGACCCAATTTTACCCGGCCCGTTTTATAACCCAAAACCCGAAACCTAAACCCAAACCCATTTTACAACCCAAACCCAAAATAACCTAACCCAAGACCCAATAACACCTAAAACTAACCCAAGGCCCGATTAGCCCATACCCCAAATTAACCTTAAATCAGAAAAGAACAAAACAGAAGCCCTAGGTGCAAAAGACCACTTGCCTCTCGCCTCGTCCCATCCACCGCCTCGCCAGGCCCAGCCACCAACGCCACCAAGACCGCCAAAGCACTGCAAGGAGTAAAACGAAAAGGCAGAAGGCAAATGTATAACAAATTACCGGCTATAAAAGCCGATTGATTTTCCTTTTGTAGGGGTCCCTTTTTTTTTCTCTTTCTTTTTCCGATTAATAAGAGAGGAATAGACAAATTCAAACATTCAAAAAAGCAACAAAGATAGTAAGCAAGAAAAATCAATACAAACACAAGAAGTAGATTAAAACAAAAAAAATAGAATAAAAAGCAGAGGATGAGGTGATTTCGTTTCGAAGTTCTTTTATTCTTTCCTTTTTCTTTTTCTTATTTTCGCATATATATTTTTATCGTTTATTGTTTTTTAGACTAATATACTTATATTATTTTCTAAAATATAAAAATAATAAAATTTTACCTTTTTAATTTTGCAGTGTGCGGTGGCTGAGCGACGACACGGGTGACGTCCGATGGTCGGATTCTGCAAGTTCCCTTCAGAGAAAAAAGAAGAGAAATTTTTTTAAACAAAGAATTGAAATGAATTTTTTGGGGGTTTAGGGCTTTATAGCCCACAAAACGACGTCGTTTTGGGTCGGCCTTTAACCCCAAAACGACGTCGTTTTGGCCTTGACCCGATCCGACCGACCCGACCCGCCTCAGGATCCGCGTGTTTTTAAACCAAAGGGAAAATTGCGCTAATGGCCCTTCCGCATTTTTGTGTTTTTAAAATCAAAATTTTAATTATTGCAACATTGGCCCAATAACTTTTCGCGGTTTGCGATTCAGTCCCTCCCTTAGACGCTGCGTTTTAACTCATGGGAAAATTGCCCCTTTGGTCCCTCCAGTCCTTTCGCGTGCGTAAATAGGCCCCTAATCTTCTTTTTATTTTAAATTTGCCCCGAAATTTTGCTTTTTAATTTAATTTAGTCCTATTTTTATTGTTTCACTATTTCAAATTTAGCTAAAATTTATTACTATTATTATTGTTTTTTATTATTATTTACCATTATTATTATTTTATTATTAATACTATTATTATTATATTATTATTTATTTTACTATTGTCTATTATTATTCTTTGTTTATTTAGTATTATTAATCAATATTATTCTTGTCACTATTATCTCTTTACCATTATTATTTATTATCTATTATCATTACTATTATTACTATTATTATTATTATCATTTTATCTTGCTTTTATTTCTCGTTACTATTTATACATTACATATCATTAGCGTTACTTATATTTTCATTGTTATTATTCAATTATTATTATTATTATTATTATTATTATAATATTGTTATTATTATCTTTAGTATTAATATATTATTTTCATTCTCATTTCGCTATCGCTATATCATTATTCTCACCTTATTTTATACTTTACTAATTTATTGTTTAATTATCATTATTATCATTACCCTATTTTCATTAGTATTGCTATTACTATTATTCGATATTGTCATCATCATTATTAGTAGTATTTTTACACATGTTCATCATTAAACAAAATACATTTCGTAAAATTATCATATTTCATTTTAAGGTTTTAGAATAAAGGTGATGTTTTGTATTTAGGAATTTGGAAAATAGTGCCCTAACGTGCTGGGTTGCGATTTTCCGTTTAACTAAATTACTTAACATCCCTTTTACGAAGTTTTGCAAATCACGAGACGACTTTGATTACGAGAGATTAAAACATTGTATCCTAACGAGCTGGATGTGATGTTTATATCTTTTCGGGATAAAGAAATCTCAAGTTTTGACTCGAGCCTTCTCTTGATTTGATCCGATACGATGCATTTTGTAAAATTGCTATACTCCATTTAAAGGTTTTAAAATAAAAGCAATGTTTTGTATTTAGGAATTCGGGGAATAGTACCCTAACGTGCTGGGTTGCGATTTTTCCGTTTGACTAAATAATCGAACATCCTTTTGATAAACTTCGTAAAATCATGAGATAGCTTTGATTACGAAGGTGTAGAATATCATGCCCTAACGTCTTTGGATGTGATGTTTGTACCCTCCGGAACAAAGAAATCTCAAATATCCTAATACCTTTTAAAGGATTCGCATTTCAAAAACCTTTTCAAACTTCCGACATTAAGACACTAATTAATCATTTTGGTACCGATTTTGGGCGTATCGAGGGTACTAACCCTTCCTCGTGCGTAATCGACTTCCGAACTCATTTTCTGGATTTCGTAGACCAAAAATGTTATTTTTGATAAATCAAACTGTTTATTAAAAACAACCATTTTACGAGGTGACCCGATCACACCTCAACAAAAAAGGATTGGTGGCGACTCCCCATTTTTTCATTTTTAAAACCCAAAGTCGAACCCCTTGTTGTTTTCCAAAAAATGGTTACGACAGCTTGGCGACTCCACTGGGGACCTTTTAGAAAGTCAAGCCATAAATTGATTATTTTCTGTCTTTTGTCGAAATTTTGAAAATTCGATTTGAAAATTACGATCTTTTTATTGCATGTTGTTTTAATTTCGGCATTCCATTGCACGACCGTCGTGGTCACACCTTTTAAGTGGGAGTGAGAAACTACTCCTTCGTGAGGTCTTCACCTCCGCAGGATAGTGGATCGCCGGATACATCCGTACCTATGTCTTCGTGAGATTTTCATCTCTGCACCATAGAGAAATGTATTCCCTGAATCGAACTCGGTCTATATGAGTCTATAATGGGTGAAGATCGAGGAATCTGCTAGTTCGGGTACCCTTACCTTAGAACCAAACCACATGTAGTGAACCCTAAGAGCCTACCTTAGGTAGAACTATGCTAAACCCCTAGTGGTCACCTGGATAGGTACTCTATTTTGTTTATTTCTCCTGTGCTAACGTGTTTTGTTTTGTTTGTGATTGCATTGCATTGCATCACACCGTATCATCTTAGAAAGGAGGTGTTGATTCATATTCGATTGCTAAATAGAATAGTTTACCATAAGGAAATGTGTTACTTGATAAAGGGATTATAATACGATCGTTCGAACATAGTCCGGTAAACAACGAGAGAGGACTGATAACCCATGTAAGAATACAAGACTTTGCCCGAGGATTCAAGTCGACAAAGATTATTCGAGAGCCATCATGTCTCTATTTTCTAAAAGAAGCTTATAAACATCGCAAAAGATAAGTGAGCGAAGAGGTACGGCCTAGACCAAGCAACAAGAAGCTAGAAGAGGTATCTATTGAGAAAGTTCACGGGGCACGACCATAGCATCCGGATACGAAGAAGAGGATTGGTGTTTTCACTTGGACTATGAGGATAAAGCCGTATATGTAATCCGCTTTATGTAAAGAAATGTATTTTCTAGAAAAGTTCTTCTACAACGCCTCTCTTTCTTTTTGCATTCCTTCCATGCATTTGCATTGCATTTCATGCATTTGCATTGCATCATATTACATGCATTAAAATTTGTAGAGAGACCCTAATTAGGTGAAGTTATTTCAGTAACCTAGAAGCCATGGACCGAAGGTTGGAGAGATTAGAGCAAAGGCAAATCGATGCAAGAGCAATTGGCTAAAATTCAACAAGATATGCGAGATCAAATGAATATGATAGGCCAGTTAACCAAGATACTAACCAGAGGACTTGAAAAAAGGAGTGGTTCAATGGTTAACGGTGTGGATGATGATGAAGAAATCGTTTACTCCTCGATAAATATTTCGACTCAACTAGACGCCTTGATGCATGGGGTACATGCCATTATCGAACCCCAATGTCGACTAATACCTCACCTTGTTGAACTTCCGATGGGCTCATGTTTTAACCTGAGGATGATCGTGCCAAACTGTTTGTTCAGGCAGGGACAAAGGAAATGAGAAAGTGAACTTTGAAGGCCCCGAAGAAGAAGGAAAAGGAAGCAGGTAGTATGAGTAGGTATGAAAAGGGCCATTCGGAGTCGATTACAGTAAGCCAGCTAAGGATGGTAACTACCAGCCACTAAGGGCCCCCTAGGTAGGATTTTAACTCAAAGTCTAACACCAGAAGGCTCCAGTTCACGCCCATCCCGATGACATACAAGGAGCTCTATCAAAATTTATTTGATGCGCATGTGGTATCTCCTTATTACTTAAAACCAATGCAGCCTTCATACCCCAAATAGTATGACACAAAAGCTCAATGTGAGTATCATACGGGGATTATAGGACATTCAATAGAAACTTCATTACTTTCAAAAAGTTGGTCGAAAAGCTCATTGAAATGGGAATTGTGAAGTTCGACGATTCTTCAGAACCTAATCGCTCTGACAAAGCAGTAAATGCGATAGTTGGAGGTAGAGGCAAGAGAGTTGCGATGCCTTGAATAAAATAAGAACCCAAAAGGAATATTGGGGAGTCTGAATAACATATCCGAAGAGGGAATTTGGGGAATAAAGTTTTCAAGCCCTTATATGCTTGGGAGAGTTTTGAACAATGGACTGTGGAAGAAATCCTGCGTTTTAGAGCTAATCTAGAGTATCTGGGAACACCCTTGTTGCTTTAAGTCTAGAAGCAATAAGGGTCCCTTTTGTGAAACATGACTTTGTATAAGACATCGTTATTTTCAATGAAATGCATCTCCAACATCTTTTGAGTAAATTTTTTCTATTTTCATTCATCATCATTATTCTTCTATTATTTAGATATTCTTCTAAATATTTTCATTCTTCATACATCATGCCAATAAATATGCTTAGATTCCTTTGTTCTATGAGCCTTTATTCATCTCCATAACAGGTCCCTAGCCATCAATGATATGAGCAACGATACTACAAATTCAGAGGTCCGTTTTGAGCAAGATATATGTTTAGAGGAACCTCAGGATTTTGAAAATGACAGAGAATGTGACTTGCCTCCAGATTTGTTGAGAATGGTAGAGCAAGAAGAAAAACATATCCTACCGCATAAATAGTCAGTGGAAGTGGTGAACCTAGGAGAAGGACAAGAAGTGAAGATCGGAGCTTGTATCACGACAGAGACCAAGCAATACCTCAGCGAGTTACTCCAAGAATTCAAGGATGTATTCGCGTGGTTGTATCAAGATATGCTTGGATTAAGCACTGAATCGCAGTACACCGGTTGCCCATAAAAGAAGAATATAAGCCCGTCCAACAGAAGCTTCAAGAATGAGATCGGATGTTTTGTTAAAATAAAAGAAGAAGTCGAAATAATTTAACGCCGGTTCTTGCAAGTGGTTAAGTATTGAATTGGGTGGCTAATATCGTCCCATCCCTAAAAAGATGGGAAAGTGCGAATGTCGTAGACTATGAGGGATCTAAATAAGGCTAGCCCGAAAGACAATTTCCCGTTGCCTCACATCGATACCTTAGTAGACAATACGGCGGGTTATTCGTTGTTCTCCTTCATGGATGGCTTCTCAGGATACAACCAAATAAAGATACATCCTGAAGATATGTATAAGACAATATTTGTGACCATGTGAGGGACGTTTTGCTATAAAGTGATGCCGTTTGGGCTAAAAACGCGGGAGCAATATGTCAGAGAGCCATGGTAACCCTATTCCATGACATGATGCACAGAGAAATTGAGGTTTACGTCGATGACATGATCGCCAAGTCCCGCACCGAAGAGAAACATGTGCAGGTCTTAAGGAAACTATTCTTGAGGTTGAGGAAATTCCAACTAAAGCTTAATCCTGCAAAGTGTACCTTCGGAGCTCAGTCTGGAAAGTTGCTCGGATTCGTGGTCAGTAAAAAGGGGATTGAGGTTGACCCAAACAAAGTCAAAGTCATACAGGAGTTGCCTCCACCACGTACCCAAAAAGAAGTTAGAGGTTTCCTAGGAAGGCTAAATTACATCGCTCGGTTTATTTCACAACTGACTGAGAAATGTGGCCCCATATTTCGTCTTCTTAAGAAACGCAACCCGGGCACATGGGATGAAGAATGCCAGAAGACCTTCGACAAGGTAAAGCAATACCGTCAATGCCCCATATTGACACGCCTTATCGGCAAAAGCCATTAATCCTTTATTTGACAAGACTTCGATAATTCGATGGGATGTATCTTTGGGTCAAGATGACGATTCAGGAAAAGAGAGAAGGCAATATACTACCTTAGTAAAAAATTCACCGAGTGTGAAACAAGGTACTCGCAAATCGAGAAACTATGTTGTGCCTTGATTTGGACAACTCGAAGATTGAGGCAGTATATGCTGTATCATATGACATAGCTCATCTCAAAGTTAGATCCTATGAAATACATGATGGAGTCTGCCGCTTTGAACGGGAAGATGGCCAGATGGCAGATTCTACTTTCTGAATTCGACATAGTCTATGTGAACCAAAAGGCAGTAAAAGGGAGTGCTATAGCGGACTTTTTAGCCAGCAGAGCCCTTGAAGATTACGAGTCTTTAGACTTTGATTTCCCTAACGAAGATTTAATGTATGTGGTAAACACTGGAGAGGGTGCCTCAGAAGATCATCCTTGGAAGCTGAATTTTGACGGAGTATCAAATGCCGTGAGCAATGGAATTGGGGCAGTTCTGATATCCCCAAAAGAAGACCATTACCCGTTTGCTTGCAAATTGGATTTTGATTGCATTAATAATATGGCTGAATATGAAGCTTGCATCATGGGTCTCCGCGTCGCTATCGAACGCAAAATTAGAGTATTGGAAGTGTATGGAGATTCTGCCCTCGTAATCTATCAACTTAAAGGAAAATAGAAAACCAAGGATCCAAAGCTGGCCATCTATAAAAGATTGGCCTAAGATTTGATCAGAAAGTTCGACGATGTCACTTTCCGTTATTTACCCAGAGACAAAACCGGATAGGCGATGCTCGCTACCTCGCCTCCCCGGTCCAAATAAGCGAGAATGAGGATATGAAGCCTATCACGGATGAGCATTCATCGGACCCGACCCATTGCTACAATATCGAGGAAGAAGAAAGCGGCCTACCATGGTACCACGATATATGCATGTACGTAAAAAATCGTGAGTACCGGACCAAGCAATGAAAGCGATAAAAGGACGTTGAGAAGACTAGCTTGTGAATACGTCCTGGATGGAGAGGTCCTATACAAGAAAAGGAAAGATCAAGTGCTGCTGAGATGTGTGGATGCCGCCGAAGCTAAGTTAATCTTGGAAGAAGTCCACGAAGGCGTCTGCGAAACTCACGCCAATGGTTTCACAATGGCCAGACAAATAATGAGGTTTGGATATTATTGGTCCACCATGGAAGGAGACTGCATCAACTATGCCAAAAAATGTCATAAATGCCAAATTTACGGAGACAAGATTCATGTGCCTCCGTTACCTTTACAAGTTATGACTTTCCCATGGCCATTTTCCATGTGGGGCATGGATGTCATTGGACCAATCTCACCGAAAGCTTCAAATGGGCATAGGTTCTTCTTCGTGGTCATTGACTACTTCACCAAGTGGGTAGAAGCTGCCTCGTATGCTAACGTCACTAAGTCAGCGGTCAGTCGGTTCTTGAAGAAGGAGATCATTTGTCGATATGGAATACCTGAGAGGATCATATCAGACAATGCATTGAACCTAAACAACAGTACGATAGCGAGAGTTTGCAACCAATTCAACATTAAACACCACAATTCGTCTCCGTATCGTCCAAAAATGAATGGGGCAGTGGAAATAGCCAACAAAAACATCAAAAGATAGTGGGAAGATGGTGAGATTTACAAGGATTGGCATGAAAAATTACCGTTCGCTTCTATGCTTATCGAACGTCTGTCAGAACTTCTCTTTGGGCAACGCCTTTCATTGGTCTATGGGATGGAGGCGGTTCTACCTATTGAAGTGGAAATACCTTCTCTTGAGTATTGTCGAAGTGAAGTGGATGAAGTGGATGGATCCGAGCTCGATATGACCGATTGAACTTAATTGAAGAAAAGAGATTGAGGGCTATCCGTCACGGTCCGATGTACCAAAAGCGAATGATGCGAAGCTTACGACAAAAGGTTCGCCAAGGGAATTCTCTGAAGGGACCTCGTCTTTGAAAAAGATCCTTCCCATACAAAAGGATCAGAAGAAAATGGATGCCGAACTAGGAAGGATTGTATGTGGTAAAGAAAGCTTTCTGGGAGGTACCGATTCGACCGAGATAGACGGAAAAGCTTGCCCAATCCGTGAACTCGGATGATAAAAAATACTTTGCTTGAAATAGAAGAGGCCAAGGTGAAAACCCGCAAAGGGCACTTTGAGACTTTGAAAAAAAAAACGGAGAGGCCAAGGTAAAAAATCGCAAAAGGGTACTTTGAGACCAATGGGCTTTTTGAGTTGAAAACCCGAAAGGGCGGCTCGAATTTTGAATGGACACATCGCGATATTGCAGCGCTATAATCAACAGAAGAGGAAGCACGTTGCATATCGGGGCATCGACAAAATACTTTGAGTCTTCTAAACACATGACAGGCTCAAAGCAGTCTTCTTGAAGTTTGTATATAGAAGCCCAATTGGCGATGTCTAGGGCGTCTGATCCATGTTGTTTATTTTACCATTTTTTTGGGTTGTTTTCTCCCTAAAAAGGGATGTCCCTAATCAATTTTCTTTGTTTCATAGATAATTCATTCTCTTCGAAATCGACCTACTGTTATCCATCATTAACATGCTGCATTGAAACAATAATTGATGAACTAACGATTTCACAAAGGAAAGTTCCATGTATCACTTTAGAAATCTCTAGATAAAACAGGAAGCCAAAACAGAACATTCATTTAGAACTTTCGCGAACACAAGATAAAGACATTGGAGAAAGGGGGTCTTAATGGAGACCATTTCTTCGAATTCAGTAATTGTGGCAAGGGTGAATCATGTTACTTGGTCACTTAGAAAAAGTGTGACAGGCTAATAAGGAAAGATTCAAAAACCCTAAATTGTTGAGTAACGAATCTAAAACAAATCAAGTCGAACATTCTTCAAATAGGAGTTGTGACTCCTAGGGAAGACAGCTAGGAGTCAAGGCAGACCCATGTTCTAAGGCCTAAAATAGGCTTGAAATTTCCAGGGCAAGCCATTCATGCAAAACAGTCAATTGAGAGGGAAGCGAAGATAAAACCTTGATGCACAAATGAGTGATAACACCTTAAATAGGAATCACACTCATAACATTTTGACTCATCATACTCATGGCATCCTAATCATTAGGCATAAGTATGTATTCATTCTACAAGTTACGTCCTTAAGAGGACAGTGCGGTTGAGCAAATCTCGTCTCCACGAGTTGCAGAGAGCGGATCGAAGATAGCGATTTGAACTTCCAAGTGCAGGAAGTAGATCAAGATATCGATCTGGTGGTCCCCGAGTTTGCGGGGATCAGTTGAAGAAAGCGGATTTGACGTTCACGAAGTTGCGAAGCGGATCAAAGATATCGGTCTGGTGGTCCCCGAGTTCTGAGGATCAGATTGAAGAAAGTAGATTTGACATTCACGAAGTTGCGGGAAGTAGATCGAAGACATCATCTGGTGGTCCCCGAGTTTGCGGGATCGATTGAAGAAAGCGGTTGACATTCACGAAGTTGCGGAAGTAAATCGAAGACATCGATCTGGTGGTCCACGAGTTTGTAGGGATCAGTTGAAGAAAGCAGGTTGACATTCCCGAGTTCAGAAGTAAATCAAGACATCGCCTAGTGGTCCCTAAGTTTGCGGGGATCAGTTGAAGAAAGCAGATTTGACATTCCGAAGTTGCGGAGGCGGATCGAAGATTGATCCGTGATCTCCGAGTTCTGAGGATCGATTGAAGATAGCGATTTGACATTCGAAGTTGCGGGAAGCAAATCAAGACATCGGTCCGGTGGTCCACGAGTTTGCAGAGATTAGATTGAAGAAAGCAGATTTGACATTCCTGAAGTTGCAGGAAGCAGATCGAAGATTCAGTCTCGTGATCTCCGAGTTTGCGTGGATCAGATTGAAGATAGCGATTTGACGTTATTGAAGTTGCGAAAGCGAGCGAAGATATCGGTCCGTGATCCACGAGTTCTGAGGATCAGTTGAAGAAAGCGGATTTGACGTTCTGAAGTTGCAGGAAGCAGATCGAAAACATCAGTCTGGTGGTCCCTGAGTTTGCAGGGATCAGATTGAAGAAAGCAGATTTGACATTCCTGAAGTCGCAGGAAGCAGATCGAAGACATCAGTCTAGTGATCCCTGAGTTTGCAGGGATCAGATTGAAAATAGCAAGATTTGGCGATTCCTAAAGTTGCGGGAAGCAGTTCAAAGACATCAATCTGGTGGTCCCTGAGTTTGTAGGGATCAGATTGAGGATAGCAGACTTGGCGATTCCTGATGTTGCAGGAGCAAATCGCAGTGAGCGGATTAAAAACGAAAATCCTATACCTTTGAAGTTGTCGCAATGGAGTGGATCAAAGCAACAAAGTGCGATGGACTAGAACGAGGCTATCTGAAGAAAAGAAGCATCGAGAAGTTAAGACTCGGTAAGACCGGGCAAAATTGGCTCTTTTAAAGTCTTTGTTCTATTCTCGTTACACGACAATGAGCAAAGAGGGGCAGCTGTAAACCCAATTTTACCAGGCTCGTTTTATAACCCAAAACCCGAAACCTAAACCCAAACCCGTGTTACAACCCAAACCCAAAATAACCTAACCCAAGACCCAATAACACCTAAAACTAACCCAAGGCCCGATTAGCCCATACCCCAAATTAACCATAAATCAGAAAAGAACAAAACAGAAGCCTGAGTGCAAGACTTTTGACAAGACCACTTGCCTCGCCTGTCCCATCCTTTGCCTCGCCAAGGCCCAGTGCCACTAACGCCACCAGCCACCGCTTAAAGCACTGCAAGGAGTAAAACGAAAAGACGGAAGGCAAATGTATAACAAATTACGGCTATAAAAGCGATTGATTTTCCTTTTGTAGGGTCCTTTTTTTCGCTTTCTTTTCCGATTAATAAGAGAAGAATAAACAGATTCAAACATTCAAAAAGCAACAAAGATAGCAAGCAAGAAAAATCAATACAAACACAAGAACAGAGATTAAAACAAAAAAACTAGAATAAAAAACAGAGGACAGATGTGATTTCGTTTTCGAAGTTCTTTTTATTCTTTCTTTTTTCTTTTTCTTATTTTCGGCATATATATTTTTTATCGTTTATTATTTTTTAGACTAATATACTTATATTATTTTCTCTAAAAATATAAAAAAATAATAAAATTTTACCTTTTAAATTTTGGCCATGCGGTGGTGGGCGACGGCTTACCAAACGACGTCCAAGCCACGGATTAGGTCAAAGTTCCCCTGCAGAGAAAAAAGAAGAGAAATTTTTTTTTTTAAACAGCAGCTGAAATGAATTTTTTGGGGGTTTAGGGCTTTATATAGCCCCACAAAACGACGTCGTTTGAAGTGACCTTTAACCCCAAAACGACGTCGTTTTGGACTTGACCGATCCGACTGACCCGACCGCCTCGGGATCCGCGTGTTTTTAAACCAAAGGAAAATTGCGCTAATGGCCCTTCCGCATTTTTGTGTTTTTAAAATCAAAATTTTAATTATTGCAACATTGGCCCAATAACTTTTCGCGGTTTGCGATTCGATCCCTCCCTTAGACTGCGTTTTAACTCATGGGAAAATTGCCCTTTGGTCCCTCCAGGTCCTTTCAAGGCGTAAATAGGCCCCTAATCTTCTTTTTATTTTAAATTTGCCCCGAAATTTTGCTTTTTAATTTAATTTAGTCCTATTTTTATTGTTTCACTATTTCAAATTTAGCTAAAATTTATTACTATTATTATTGTTTTTATTATTATTTACCATTATTATTATTTTATTATTAATACTATTATTATTATATTATTATTTATTTTACTATTGTCTATTATTATTACTGTTTATTTAGTATTATTAATCAATATTATTCTTGTCACTATTATCTCTTTACCATTATTATTTATTATCTATTATCATTACTATTATTACTATTATTATTATTATCATTTTATCTTGCGTTTTATTTCTAGTTACTATTTATACATTACATATCATTAGCGTTACTTATATTTTCATTGTTATTATTCAATTATTATTATTATTATTATTATTATTATTATTATTATTAGCTTTAGTATTAATATATTATTTTCATTCTCATTTCGTTATCGCTATATCATTATTCTCACCTTATTTTATACTTTACTAATTTATTGTTTAATTATCATTATTATCATTACCTTATTTTCATTAGTATTGCTATTACTATTATTCGATATTGTCATCATCATTATTAGTAGTATTTTTACACATGTTCATCATTAAACAAAATACATTTCAGTAAAATTATAATATTTCATTTTAAGGTTTTAGAATAAAGGTGATGTTTCGTATTTAGGAATTCGGAAAATAGTGCCCTAACGTGCTGGGTTGCGATTTTCCGTTTAACTAAATTACTTAACATCCCTTTTACGAAGTTTCACAAATCACGAGACGATTTTGATTACGAGAGATTAAAACATTGTATCCTAACGATCTGGGTGTGATGTTTATATCTTTTCGGGACAAAGAAATCTCAAGTTTTGACTCGAGCCTTCTCTTGATTTGATCCGATACGATGCATTTTGTAAAATTGCTATACTCCATTTAAAGGTTTTAAAATAAAGGCAATGTTTTGTATTTAGGAATTCGGGGAATAGTGCCCTAACGTGCTGGGTTGCGATTTTTTCCGTTTGACTAAATAACTGAACATCCTTTTGATAAACTTCGTAAAATCATGAGATAGCTTTGATTACGAAGGTGTAGAATATCATGCCCTAACGTGCTGGATGTGATGTTTGTACCCTCTCGGAACAAAGAAATCTCAAATATCCTAATACCTTTTAAAGGATTCGCATTTCAAAAACCTTTTCAAACTTCCGACATTAAGACACTAATTAATCATTTTGGTACCAATTTTGGGCGTATCGAGGGTGCTAACCCTTCCTCGTGCGTAATCGACTTCCGAACTCGTTTTCTGGATTTCGTGAGACCAAAATTGTTGTTTTGATAAATCAAACTGTTTATTAAAAATAACCGCTTTCTGAGGCGACCGATCACACCTCAACAAAAAAGGATTGGTGGCGACTCCCCATTTTTTCATTTTTAAAACCTAAAGTCGAACCCCTTGTTGTTTTCCAAAAAAATGGTTACGACATTAGAAATTATTGATTTTTTTTATTCGAGTACAATTCACATATTCATACGCTCATACAATTCTGACCTGATCCGTGTTTTAGGGATGGGTGAACACCCTTAATTATTAAGCCCAATATTAAAATTCACTGACGAGATTCCTAAATATTTTTTTTTATAATATTTATGTTTTGCACCATGATGAGAATGAAACTTCCAATTTGTATCTATATATAATAATTTATATCTGCCAATTGAGTTGTTTTTCAATTGACATACGTATTATTGTCAATATAGGAGGACGTGAGTTCAAGTGCACTGAAGCACATTATCCTCATATTTATGGGTTGGGGAGTGACTGTAGATACGTAGTTCTAAGCATTATGTCAAAACAAATAGATATGATCAAAACCTATAATAAAATTGTTCAAAAAAATAATTTATATCCGTATAACCATTACATAAAATGACTCATTGCTCTAGTTAAATGAATATATTTATTTTAACCTTACAAATCACACAACCCCAAATTTAGTAATCTACTTATTTGCAATTAATAAGTTTACAACTATAATACTCAATTTAGAATTAAACATTTATTATACACCTCATTGGAGTTTTTCTTAATTAATCTATTCTTTTTAGGGAGAGGTAGAAAGGAAAGTTTTAGCTAGGAATTTTAGTATTAAATGTAAACTTGGATACGATGAATATATATTTAAAGCATGTGAATTAAATTATAAATATATATATATTTATCGATAAATAATTTAGATTTAACGTGTTAAAAGAAAATATAGTCATCAAAAATTTAAAATATATATTTCCTTTTTTTCCTTTAAACACATTAAGTTCAGATTACCTATACAATAACTACACACGTTTACAATTTAATTTGTGCTGGATTTAAATTATCACATTATCGCGTAATACTTAAGCTACTAATCAAATCGTAAAAAGGATATGATTGAAATCATAATGATAGTTTAAAAATTTAATCAACAAATAATTGAATGTAATGTTAAGACATATTATACTTTTAAGAAGAATTTAAAATAATATTATTAAAAAAATAACTATAAATCCTAAATACGAATCATAAATCTGACAAGAAAACTATAGAAAAAAAATGGTCTGAGGTGACTCATAAAAGAACAAAGATGGTACAAACACCTATGAAAGAAAACAAGCCACGGCGGCGTTTCTAAGTTCTTCAGCTAACTTACAGATATTAGAAAGTAACTGATGTTGTTGGGTTCAGTGCCTTTCCTGTCCCTTCTTATCGTAAAACGTCACTGCCTTCAAAGATTTTCAAATCCCCTTTTTCAGTGCTCAAAAAGGCCATTGCACTTTGCCCCCACTATCCCATTTTTTGCCTTGGTGAAATGAAAGCCTACATTTACTTCTACAGATACTGTTCTTCATGCTCTGCAAGGAAGTGGTAAATGTCTTTTTGTTGAGTATCTTTTGCTTTATTTTTTACTTTGAAAACTTGGGTTTTTTTTTTTGGGGGGGGGTTGAAATGAATGATTTTGCAATGTTAAACATTGTTAATCAAGTAATGGGTTTATTGGTTTTTAGTTTATTTTAATCAGTCACCCCTTTTTACATGCATTGCATGTTAAAACATTGTTAATCAAGCAATAGGATTTTAAATGTATGTATGTTTGAAATTCATGGTTTATCTTTAGAACCACCAATGGACTTCCGATCTCAAATCATAATGTTTAGGGTTTTTATTGTATTCAATTTTTGAGTCGGGTCAATTCAAGTTTTAAAATTCTCGAATTATATTTATATTAAAATTGTTTTGGATTTTTTTAATTTGTGGCTAAATTTTTTGGGATTAAGTTATTTTGAGTTTAGGCTTTGATTTTTTATGTTTGAGATTAATTAAGTCAAATTCATATTTGAATTAATTAGTTGTGTTTTCAAGTTTGAATTAAAATTTACACGTTTATTCAGTTGTGATCCTTTAAACAAAAAATCAAAGAAATTTTGTGTAAAATGTCGGATTTTTTCTTTTTGATTGAATTAAGGCATTTTGCAATGTTTTTGTTGCATGTTAAACATTGTTAATCAAGCAATTGGTTTATTGAATTTTAGTTTATCATGTTAAAAAAAAATGTTAATCAAGCTATAGGCTTATACATGTGTATGTTTGAACTTTTGTTTATCTTTGTACTATGGATTCCTATTTGCTATCCAAATGAACCAAATGTTTATCTTTAGCACCATGATCAATGTTCTTTATTGTCTTCTGATGCAATTGTTGAATTCGAGTTTTAAAATCTTCACCTTATTTTATATTCAAGTTGTTTTGGATTTGGGTTGGTCGAGTTTAAGGCTTCAGTTTTAAGTGGGTCGGATTTTTTTTTTGAACAATTTCATTGTAGGCTTCAGTTTAGATTTTGAGGTCACACCTTTTTATGTTCAAAACTAATTAGATTGTCAATTACGTTTTCGAGTTAAATCAAAAATTACCTGTCTATTTAGTTGTGATCCTTTAAATAATATAACATCGCTAATCACATCGGTTTTAATGCTTGTTTTGCATTACTTTCAATGACTACTGATACTTTTGATGAATTAAAAGGATCAAGGAGACAAAAACTTAACAAATATTACAAGTGAGACATTATTCTATAAGGACATACTATCATGTCGAATGATTACATAAATGTTCAAAGGAGGCCACTTATGGAGTTCTTAACATGTCCCCTTTGTTCAAACATTTATAGGGAAGCAACTACCATATGTGTTTGCCTTCATACATGTAAGTATTTTTCACCAAAAATTTGCTTCCCTTCATAGCCTTTTCATTGCATTCTCATACTATTTCGGTTCAACAATTAGAAATTTGTCGAGTTATAAGTAAAGTCTCGGTCCTAATCTTGTTAGTAGTAAACAGGGGCAAAGTCAACATTTTTTAAGGAGATCCAGATTAAATTATATATTTTTATGAGAGTTAAAATGCATTTTTATCGTTGTATTGATTTATATCTTTATGATTTTCAAAAGGATTAAAGCAGCAATTTCCATTTTACACCAAAACTCCTACCAACCCTCCCCTTCGCCCTTGGTAGAGAATACAACCTTAGGCAAGCTTTGCATTCTATTTAAGGGTCTGAACTGGTTTGATTTTGAATTTAGTTTGGACCATTGTGACTACCGTATAGAAAAGACATTTTTAGAGTTAATTAATGCTAAACATTCTCTTACTGTCCAAAAACAAGAAGAAAACATTGCTGGTATATGTTTCTAAATTGCTTGACGTTGAAATTACATTGCGTGTGCGTCCCCAGTTTGCAAACAATGCATCTACGAGAAAGTAGAGAAGGAAAAAACACGTTACTGTCCAATGTGCGATGCCTATCTGGGTTCCATTCCTCAACACATGTTAAGGTAAATTTGGGTCTTTTTGTTTCATTTCCTCGTAGTTAGACGTATCAATTCTGAATTGGAATAAATATATGAATTTGTTTAATCTAAATTGGAATTAATATGAATTTGAAATGATTTGAACTCGTAATGACCCGACTCGAGAAATTTGAACCTTAAACCTAAACAGTCTGAACCCAAAACAACCTAAAGTTGAAATGGCTTCAATCGAAATTGATTTGAACCTGAAATGATTTCAACTCAAAATAACCCAAATCCAAAACAATCTGAATCTAAAATGACTCGAACAATTAACTAAAAATGACCCAACCCGAAAAAACATAATCCCAAAACAACTTGAATTTGAAACAGTTTGAATCTAAAATTTATGCAAACTTGAAATTGATCCAAATTAGAGTTGTTCATAGATCAGTTTAAAATACAAAAATATTTATCCAAGTACAGCCCAAGTTGCTAAACGGACTACCCGACCTTTAGATAAGTCTAACCAAAAGTTAACATACTTGGAATTTGAAACTAACCCAAATTAAAATGACCAAAAAATTTAAAACCCGAATATACCCGATCCAGTCCCACCTAAAATCAATGGGCATCACATTTTCAGATTTTACATCAGTTATTTATGTACCCAATTGCAATTTCATAGTATCATTTTATAGTCTCCATTTGTTTACTTTTTGCCTTTTTACAGAAATGACCATAAATTGGAGAAACTTGTAATGCAAATTTTTCCCCCGGAAAAACCAAATGAAGACAACACAGAAAATAGATTCTCAAATCATTCCATGAATCCTATTATGAAACAGGTATCATTTTTCGCTAACACATTGTCTCTTGATGCTAAAATAGTTTTTATGCATCTCATAGTACATTGCATTACATTCCCCTTTTTTTTTTTTTATGTATTAGAATGAATTAGACAATTCCGAACCTACGGTACGTGAGTTTTCTCTTGAAAGATCAAGGAATGGACTGTGCTGGGAACATCTAGGAGGTCATAAAGATGGCGAAACTTATGGGACTGAAGTGCAAGTGAAGAGGAGGAGGAGAACGCAGAGGAAGCCATATTGCAAGTTTCTGATTGGCCAAAGGGAGGAAGGTTTGAAGATCGGGACCGCAAACGAGATGTCGAAAACCGATACGAGTGGTCTTGAGAAGTCGACTGATTCATTGAACCGATGCGGAGAAATTGTGTATCTAAACCAAGATAGCGGTTGTTCCCCACGCCCCGTGTGGTTTTGCTTGCTTGCAAGTCAAGAAACGTAAGAAACGTTAATTATTAAAAAAAAAATTATCCTAAATCTTGAATCCTAAATTTTTTTTATTGGTTCTGTTGTTTCAGGAACGACATGGCATTGCCTCAGATACCAAAACCTTTTATTAGTACCAAGTAGGTTAAACCCATTATTAATTAGTTGTATTTTACATCTGATGTCAATGGGTAGTGTGGGATTCGAATTAATTTGTGGATTTACTTTTAATGTATTTTTGCAATTGATTCAGGAATGGAGATTTAGCCATATCCATTGTGAACAAGTACCTTGCAATGAAGCTAAACCTCAAACATGAATCTGAGGTAATGTTGTTTATGCTTCCATATGTGTCCAAAGTACCATGGAAGAAGTTGTATTAAACCTCAAATTGCATGTTGCCCTTTTTGTTTAAAAATAAATAAATTAGTCATTGTACGTTAGATTTAAGAGCAAATTAGTCATTTTGTTAAAAACTTCATCCATTTCTATTGTTAAAAACCGACCCTTGTATGTCAAAATGAGGTACATATGGCACAACACGTGTAACTATCTGGTTATTTTACCAACCGCAACAATTTTTTATAGTAGAAATGAATGAAACTTTTAACAGAAAAGACCAGTTTATTCTTTGATCTAATATACAAGGACTATTGTACTTATTTTTTGAGTATAGGAGTCAAATTACATTTTACCCCTAACATAGATGACTCCATGGTATTTTCATCATATATGCTCCCACTTGCTGGCTCATATTAATGATACATTCATAGCCTATTAGTAGAGTTGTTTGGTCGTGTCAGGTTCGAGTTGAATCCATGAATGGCATTGACAACTATTATAGTTGTTCAAGCTCAACTCAACTAAAATATAGACCTTAAATTTATTCAAATCCATGCCTGCTGGTAAACAATTAGACCCAAGACAATTAGGCCCGTCCCCTATATCATAAAAAGAAAATTTATTGAAACCCAATTTTCAGATTCTAATATTTATGTCTAAATCTTTTTAGATTTTTGGCTTTCAAACTTTGAAATATGATTTGAATGCAGGTTGAAGTCATGTGTTTGGGTCATCCATTGATGCCAACCTTAACCCTAAACAACCTGATAGACACATGGCTAGAGGCCGTATCGGATATCGAACCGGTGCCGGCCAAGGCAGGCAACGGCAGGAACTTTTTGATGGAATTAACGTATAGAAGGTCCATGAAGCAGTGCACTTTGCAGTAAAATTCAAATGGGATGGAGCCTATGATATCCTCCCAATTGATAAACTCTCCAGGTATACCAATGAACTTTCCAAATTAATATAGCTCGGTCATTTTATATGTTTCCTAATACACAATAGTTTCAATTAATTATACATTTCCTGTTCTTCTTCTGTTGTTTTTGGTTCATAAATTGGTGTTGATTTCATTAGTGTAATTAATTTTCATTGAATCAACCTTAAAATCCGAATTAAATAATATTTATTGGACTATATTTGACAAATTAAATAATATTAGATATTAATTTTCATCAGATCAACCCTAAAATCCAAATTAAACATTAAAAAGTTAAGCTGTTATTATTAAGTATCAATATATATAAATTTTGTCAAATACAAATACCAAATTACGCCTAAAAATAACACAAATACCACGTTAAAAAAAAAAAGATGTCGTGGCACATTCAATATTTTAGTAAACACCCATTTATGAACTTAAAGCCTGCAATCTAAAAGAAAATGAAAATGATTAAAAAAATTGCTTTTAAGTTATTTTTACTATTTTGGTTATTTTTGTTTATTTGTTTTTTAATTAAAATTAAAATTTGAAAATTTGAAAAATATAGAGATTTAAACATGTTCAAATTGAAGAGTTAACGACTAAATTCATAGCTCGATTGCATCCGCAACTTACACAAAATACAAAAATAAAAAAATAAAATTCAACCAAAAATTAATTAAAATACACGCTCCAGGAACATCAAAAGTAGGGGGAAAAACGAATTTTTCAGCATTATTGATTAATATTTATGATAAAGCAATAGGAAAAATTGAACCTAATCTAGCATCAAATTAATGCATGAAGAAAACTCACTCATTTAGCAGATTGTCCCAGTAATTCCTTCACTTTTGCAATATATTCAGTCATTGCTTGCTCTTTGGTCTTCCCTATGTATATATATATGACAAACATTCAACATTTTTTAAATTAAGATACAAAGCACATCATTTTTTTCGGGTTAATTGCATAAAACACACTTAAACTAAAGTATTATTCCAATTAGATCCTATCATCAGTCTAGCAGATAACATTGATTTTAATTGTCAATTTGGATTTGACGTATTTAAAAATACTTATTAAATCCTATGTATTTGAAAAGGTAACCAGGAGCAGAGGGTAGGAAATTCTTTATATAATCCCTTTTAAGATAGTATAACGGTAAAATTGTACTTTAATCCTCAAAATAATTTTTTGGTTTTAAGGATCCAATGTTTTGAAGTATATTACTAATTTAAAATTTATTTCATAATTTCAGATGTCTGGTGCAATTAATCCTCTAATTTTTTTTTTTTTTTCATTTTTATACCTTCAACAGCTTTCCAAGCATCCCATTTAGCTCTGTCTGTGGGGCTTAACATTCCAGGACGATCTGCGAGATGTATAATCATATATTATCTATTAAATACAACTATTACATTGAATTATTAAACTCAATTAAAATGATAAAATGTATATTTGTATATATAAATATATTTATACTTAGATAATTGAAGTATATTTGAATATATATAAATATATATATAATATATTCCACTAAAAACTAGAAATTAGGTTAAAAATATATAATAAAAAATTTTAAGTTATCAATAAAAATTACATAAACAAAAGCGATAATAAAATTATATTTTAACCCTTTAAAAATTTAAAATTTAATTTTTACTCTCTTGAAAAAGAATACGTTGCACTCCGGGAGAGCTTTAAGTAAAATAAAACACCACCATAAGCTCTGGTCTATATCATTCATTTAACCCTACTTGTGGAAAACGGAAGGATCAATGACTGTGATTTGCGTACCCGTATTAACATTTCCAACCATTGCTTGTTTATATAAGCCGTATAAAAGCAGCTTATCTGCATCTTTTGTTGATGGAGGCAAGGTTTTGGCCTTGTTGGCATACTCTTGGAAATCCTCCTATACGCACAACATAAACGTTTACAAAAAGAAAGAATATCAATTTTGAATATTAAAAATGATATTATTAAGACGAGAAATTTCGGATTCTAAAAACATAAAAACATACCAATAAACCCATGTTTTGTTGTTAGAGTTTTGTATGTAACGATAGTTGATTGTTGAGAATCAAACATGAAAGCTTAGCTGATATAAATGGCGAAATTGCAGAAATGTTCGTATGACAGATTGGTCATTAGTGTTTCTATGTAGATGAACATGAATTTTTAAAAAAAAGTGATCGTACCATTCAGATTTTGCCACGTGGAACCCGAATTCATGGACCATTTGTGGATGTGACTGAGTCTTGTTTGAATTGTTAGTAGAAACTAGTTACTGTTATTGTGAACAATAAATTGTCGTGGTCCTAAACAAAGGGACTCCTATCTTAGTTCTTGTCTACTGAATTATCAACCTACCTTAATTATTAGGGTTAAAAAAATAATTTCTCCTATGGGTTGACTTTTAAATTAATTCTTTTAAATGTTATAATTAAATTACGAGATTAAAATATCATTTCAATCAAGTCTTTTCATTATTGTATTGTTAACTTTGGTATTAAATCTCTTTGGACCTGATATAAGTTCTTTTTAAACACCGTTATAACTATATTTTGTGAATCCACCTCACGAGCCCGTGCATCGTGAGTCAACATTTGTTACCACTGAGGACCACCTTGCAAGTTGGGACACCCACAAGTCCAAGACCTTACGAGCCTCACTTGCTTGATATAGATGAGACGTTTGTCACTCATATGTCACATATATTCATTTTCTCGGATATGGCAGCCCATACCAAAGACATGCCTGAGACAACCTACAATGACAAGACACCAATAGACCAGTTAATTTCTATGGAGTCCGAGATCAATATGTGGGCGACACGTTACTCCTTGAGAACTACCAGAGAGAACTCAATTAATAACTTAAAGGCACTTGGAAAAGAGGAAGAGCACCTTCTAGATTCTAAACTCTCTCCTACTCTCGTCTCCTCTCAAATTCTCTCTCGAATAACCATGCTCCAACCATCCTAATCCTCTTATGGCTTTTCGACCCCCAGATGAGTCATTCCAAACTACCACAGCCTCATCATTATATCAACAAACACAAATTAATTAATTTAAACACATCAAATTCAAGTTGATATTTAGAATCAAGTGACGACTAAGTTGATCGAAGGATCTAATTAGTATGATAATGATTCTTTAAGAACTCAATTCGAACATTTTTAAAGTTTGGGACTAATTTAGAATGGCATTTGGTACAATCAACAAAAACTAAAATTTTTAAGATTACGTAAAGAACAAGATGGCATTAAAAAAAAAGAGTAAACTACACTCAATGTCACTAAACTATTAGTAAGTTCACGTTTGGTCACGTAACTTTAAAAAGTTACATAATGGTCGCTAAATTGTGTGAAAGTTTTCATTTAAGTTGTTGAACTATTCAAAAGTTTTTATTTAAATCATTGGGCTATTAAGTTTTTTTTTAAAGTTCGATTAGCAAGCTTCAAGCAACGATTTGACAATCAGTAATGTGGATCAGTACCCATCAACGAGTAAAAGAACATACCTTAGATTCAAGTCGATTTGATGATCAGTTTCGGAGATCAAAGAATAAAGTTATTTGAATTTTGATCGCAAATTTATGACGTTTAAAGTTGTTTCATAAAAAAATTAAATTGTAAAAGAGAATCATAATACGAGCTTTCAATTGGTGCAAATAGAAATTCATGCAGAATAATTTTAATAGTCTAGTAACATAAATGAAAAATCTCGAATAATTTAATTATTTTATAATTTTTTAAAAATTAAATAACCAAAAATATAACTTTACTAATAATTTGGTGAACTTAATTGTAATTTACTAAAAAATAATTACAAAATCTGATCGACAGATTGATAATCTAAATGGATTTAATTAAAATTCAATGAGAGGAAGTGGGAATTCCTAGATTTTCATTTGATGAAATAGACCCAACAGAAAGAGCATTAGTGGGTGGGGGCAAAGTGCAAGCAAAATGGACAAAATCTAATCTAAATACTGTCTGACGGAGGGACCGACCCTAATTGGTAATAAATGTGGCGTCACATTTTTTGTGGTCGATGCTAATGAAGCTGCCCCCATATGGGGTGGCTCATCGTGGTGAACAGATTCCCCCACGTGGGAACCCATGTTGCTGCATTCATATGCTCCGTCCTTTTTGTACTACTATAAAATTATTATCCAATTAATGGATGACTTAAAACTAAATTACTTTTTTAAACAAAAGTCTTTGAATTATTATTTTTTATTTTAGTTAAATCTTTACACCTTCTTTTACATTTAAATCGGATTTTTATATAATATATTATTTTGTAAATTAAGTTTTAATTCGATTGATATCGGTATTATTATTAGTATAAGAGGACGTGAGTTCGAGTGTGTTAAAACGTGTTATCTTCCTATTTTAGAGGAAGTCAGTTTTTAAATTATTAATTGTCGTAACCATTTTTTGATAAAACAGTAAACGATGCGATTGACTCGGGTTTTGAAAATGAAAAAGAAGGGAGTCGCCACCAATCTTTTTTGATGAGGTGTGATCGGGTCACCTCATAAAACAGTTGTTTTTAGTTTGATTTATCAAAACAACGGTTTCGGCCTACGAAATCCAGAAAACGAGTTCGAGAATCGATTACGCATGAGGAAGGGTTAGCACCCTCGATACGCTTGGTACCAAATTGATTGATCGATGTCCTAATGTTGAAAACTTTGAAATGATTCGAAAATAGATACTTTTGATTTTCAAAACTTGAAGGGATTGAAAGGGATGTTAAGACTCTCTTATTTTCGAAGAGATAAAGCATCATGTCCAGTAAGTTAGGGCGCGATAATTTAGATTCCCGAAACTAAGCTCGCCTTTTAAAACTTGGCTTTATATTTGAAAATGATCTCCCGTCATTTGTCAAACTAGAAGTCGAACCAAGAAGTTAGGGCTTGTCTTCTCGAAAAGCCAAATTAGGGACGTTGCCTTTATTTTAGGAAAAAGAAACTTATCTCAAGTATCTAGATGTCGAGTCCGTGAGTTAAGGCGTAACATTTTGAATTTTAGAACAAGTATTTTATTTAAAACTTGTATTAAGATTTTAAGAAAATGTATTTCGTTATTAAGATTGAACAAGAAAAATCAAACCCAAAGAAGTTAGGGCACGATTTTCTCAAACCCTTAATCTGAAATATCAATTATTTGAAAACTTGATGCATTGAGTAAACCGATACGACAAATCGATGTTATGCGAGAAAAGAATAACAGATAATATTGATGAATTAATAAATAGACATAATAAAATAGATAATAGCAATATTAGTACACTAGTAATAACAATAATAATAATAATAATAATAATAATAATAATAATAATAATAATAAGTATATAAAGGTAATAATACAATAACAAAAGTAATAGAAATAATAATAAAATAGCAATAATAAGAATAATGATAGTAAAAGGTAAATAATAATAATAATAATAATAATAGTAGTAATAGTAAATATAATAATAATGATAATAATAATGGTAACGATACAATAATAATAATAAAATAATAATATTAATATTAACATAAAAATAGAAGTGGAAATGTATAAAATGTGATAATTATGTAGGTGAGAATTAAAATATATGTAAAATAACATAAATATAAATAGATAAATAAAATCAAATGGATGATAATAGTATTAAACTAAGAAAATATATCTTAATAATGATAATAATAATAATGATAAAATAAAATATTAAATAATGGTAATAATAATAATAATTACAAAACAATTAAAAAAGGGCTAAATTGCATTAAAATTGAAATTTTGGGACAAAATTATATGAAATAAATAATGTGGGATCGAATCTGAAACGCGAGCGAAATGGTGAGGGACGAGGACACAATTTACCCAAGTCCATTAAACGCAGCATTTAAATGGATTAAATTAAGACTGTGTTAAAACTTTGGGATAAAATTAAAATAATTGAAAACCCGATTGCTAGATTCGAAAAGGCGGAGGGACCAAAAGCGCAATATACCCTCGGCTTAAAAACACGCGGATCCTGAGGCGGGTCGGGTCAACACGCGGATCCTGGAGGTAAAACGACGTCGTTTTGGGTGTTAAGGGCACTCACCAAAACGGCGTCGTTTCACCGACTTATAAAACGTCGTTTCCGCCCCCAAAAATTCATTTGGTCTGTGTTTCAGAAAAAAAAAAGGAAGAGGGGGGTGTTTTCTCTCTGGGCTGGGTCCAGAATCTGGCGAGGAGACCGCCGTTGACCTCGCCGTCGCCGTCCCGAAAAGGTAAATTTTGTTCTTTTTTTTTCTTTTTAAAATATGTATGTGTCGAAAAGGGAGGAAGAGAAAAAGAAAAGAAAATTTCGAAAATACTAAGAGAAAAGAAAATCACCTTTCTTGGCCTCTGTTTGATTTTTTGGGTTTTTCTTATGCTTAATCTCGCTATTTTTGATTTGTTCTTTGTCTGCTTTGATCTGGAATCGTTTTTTTTATTGATAAATCTCCGAATATTACAATGATTTTCTGGGTCTCTCCCTTTTTGATCGAAAAATCCCCTTCTGTGGATGGGTTCAGATCTTTTTTTTTCTGATTTTTTGTTTTTTTGATTTTCTCTTGTATCTTTTTTTTAAAAAAAGGGCCCCTAAAAATTCATTTTGAATCGGCTCTTATAGCCAATCCTTTTTGTTTTCTGTCTCTTCCATTTTATTGCTTGGTGTTTGGGCGGTCTTTGGGTAGTCTTTGGCGGTGGGCGTGACTTGGTCAGTGCAGAGGGCAAGTGGAGGGAGGTGGCTGTAAGGGGAGGCAAGTGGCCTAGGCTTGCGGCGCACCTAGGGGCTAGGGTTTCTGTTGTTGTTTTTTTATTTGGGTTTGGGCTAGGGTAATTTGGGTCTTGGGTTTAGGGTTAATTTTGGGTCTGGGGTTTAGGGTTAATTGTATATGGGCCGGGCAAATTTGGGTTACATTTTGGTCATTCAACTTTAAAATGTTATAAAATGATCACTAAACTATTTGAAAGTTTTTATTTAAGTCATTAGATTGTTAAAATTGTTGTTGTATAGCCTTTTCCATTCACATTTTACTTTAGTCCCTAAATCTGAAATAATCAATTTAATTCCTTTAAAATAGCGGGATTAAAAATTAATACATGAAAATTTTATATTTTCATCTTTAAAAAATTTTATAGTCCAATTTTGGTCGCTCCTAAAATTTTTTTGATTTATCGTTGTTTTTACCCTTCGTCTCTTTTTATTTTAAAATAAAGGAAAGGTTTTTTCTATAATTTTCAAGGGCAAATATCCCAAAATACCAAAAAAATAAAAATTACCGAAAAGGATGAGTTTTAAAATATTGATAGGAAAGGCAATTTCCCAAAACGCGTCCACCTCGTAGCGTTTTTGAGGATAAGAAGGCTAAAGCGCGCCACGTGGGGCGCTTTGGCCACCTCAAAAAAAGCGTCCATGTAAGCGCTTTTTGAGGTGGCAATAGCGATCTACAAGCGACTTAGCCCTTGTTTTAAAAAACTATTCTCGAATATTTTAAAATTTACGAGAATAAACCTTTATAAAGGCTCAAAGTGACAACACCATTTTTTAAGGTATCATCAATTAATAAGGAAATATAACTTAAAGAAATCTTTATATAGACCCAAAGTCTCATTTCCTTGTTTTCTTGAGTAAAGTGGGATATGAGATATGTGTATTTATAGACTCATGAATAGTTTTCTGACTTGTTCCTAAACAATGTGGGATTCTTTCCTCTTTTAACTAACAACATGAGATGACATGCTACACTATATTTGATTTTTTTTACAAAACTATTTCTCTTTTTATATTTTGTTAACATTTTTATATTATAAAAATAAAACGAAACAACTCAAATATATTTTTACAAATCTAATCATTACTAACATATATTTTGTTAACTAATTTCTCATCCTAATTAGTTTCTTTGAATTATTCATATGCGAATAATAAAGTTGAAAAAAGGACTAAAAGTTGAAAGGGCATATTTGCCTAAACTTCTAAATTGATTTTGACTTTTATCTAGGTAGTGCATTTACATCTTCCGACATTTTACCTTTGCCTAAGTCAGCATGACTTGTTCTTAAACTTGAAAATCTCCAAAATTTGAACAAAGACCATCCATCCGCTTAATTGTCATTGTTTTATTACTTAGTTTGATATCTGGTGTCTTTTCTTTTTAAAGCTTTATGCCTTACCATAGCTTTGGCGAATCGAATACGCCTAACCTTAAGTCGCAAGCAATTGTTTTCCTCAAAATATTGTTGGCGGTTGAAAAGCTATCTAAGTTTGTTGCCATCTGCATAGAAACTTGACACATATTTTCCTTGTGATATTAGTTCTTGAGACCATGTAGAAGGGTTCTATTGTTTTAAGCCAACCTATTTCCTTATTTGTGGTTATCATGCAACTTTATTATTAATATATGTTAGTGATGATTAGATTTGTAAAAAATATATTTGAGCTTTTTTGTTTCTTGTTTTTATAATATAAGAAAATGTTAACAAAATATAAAAAAGAGAAATTGTTTTGTAAAAAAAAATCGAATATAGTGTAGCATCTCATCTTATGTTGTTAGTTAAAAGAGGAAGGAATCCCATTGTTTAGGAACAATTTCGCAAAACTATTCATGAGTCTATAAATACACATATCTCATATCCCACTTTACTTAAGAAAACAAGGAAATGAGACTTTGGGTCTATATAAAGATTCCTTTATAAGTTATATTTCCTTATTAATTGATAACACCTTAACAAAATTGGTGTTGTCACTTTGAGCCTTTATAAAGGTTTATTCTCGTAAATTTTTAAAATATTCGAGAATAGTTTTTTTTTTAAAAAACATGGGCTAGAGCGCGCCCCGTAGGACGCGCTTTTGTCCACCTCAACTAAAGCGCGCCCACGTGGACGCGCTTTTGTTGAGGTGGACAAAAGCGCCCTGGAAGCACTTTTGTTCGCTTTTCCCAAAAACGTCTTGACATGGACGCGTTTTGGGGAAATTACCTTTTCGGTCAATATTTTAAAACTGTCATTTCGGTAATTTTTATTTTTTGGTATTTTTGGGATATTTGCCCATTTTTCAATTCAATTAGTGTTTCATTAATATGTGAAGACTAAATTATATCATTAAAAAGATAATTATATTTATCTCTTTAAATGAATAAAAAATAGTTCAATCATATAAAATAATATAAATGCGGTGATTATTGATAACCGTCCAAAACATTGAGGTTCTAATTAGTAATTAAACCAACTTATGGATTAGAGAGATATTTTAAAATAGTAGTCATAGTATCTAATCATATATATGCTAAAGTAATATAAAATTACAATTCAGGAAATTAATACAATGTGATGTAGTTTAGAAGTTGCCATTTGTCACACTGATAAGTCACCACGTGTACATATTATTCAAAGTTGAAAATTGAATTGTATTTTAATTTTGCATTTAAATGCTTAAAATTAGATTAATCTAGCATTGAATTTCCGTTTGTATAAGAAAATATATATATATATATATATCAGTATTCCCTATGATTATGCTTTGTAGTAGAAATATTACATTAATTAAATGAATACTCCAAAAATTGAATATTTATATTTTCTAAACAATTTTATTATATTTTTTGATCACATTCACTCTTTTTTATATCAATGTCTAACCTTTCTCTGACTAGATCTGTTTATGGGCCCGAAGGCCTGCCTAAAAAGTGAGAGGGTTTGGACAAAAACATAAGTTCGAAAAATGGGCTTTGACAAAAAATTAAGGCCCATTTTTAAAATGAGTCGAGCCTCGGGTTAATCATTTTTGGCCTTGCCCAAATTCATAAAAGGACAAAAAATTTATGTTGTTTTCTTGTTGTTTTCTCCCTAATTTGTTATCATTTCACTGTTATATTATTATTATTTTATTGTTATTGTTTGGATATTGTATAACACTTATTTTATTGTTAATTTTGTTATTATTTTAGAGGTATTTGTTTGTTAAGTTACATGTATGTTAATGTTATTTAAGTTTACACATTTTTTTAAAATTTATTTTCAATTTGTTGGGAAATATTTATTTTAATGTTTTTATTATTTTTGATATATTATATATATTTAATAATTATATAAAAAATTAATACAGTTGAGCCGGGCTTAGGCAAAAATTTTATGCCCTTTTTGGGCACGAGCCTAGCAAACATGCCTAAATTTATTATTAGGCCCATGAGCATCTCAATCTTCAACTCATAAATAGGAAGATAATACGTTTCAACACACTTGAATCCACGTCCTCCTGTATTAGCAATAATACCAATACCAATCAAACTAACACTCAATCAGCTTAATTAGGGTAATACTTTCTCCACAAGTTGCTAAAAAAAGAATTTAAACGCTCCCATTGATTATGTTTGTTGTTTATACGTGTCGATGTTTAACAATTGTTGACTTTTGAGTAATTTCATTGCCTTTTTCAATAAAAAATAATAATTCATTGTCTTAATTATGAACAAATTTCTTGTGCAGATTTTATTTTTTATAAAAGTAAAGCTAAAATTGTAATAGGAGTAATATCAAATCATTCAAGTTTATTTTTAAATATTAATTTTTTTTCTTTAACTTATATCGATTATAATTTAAAATATCATTATAAAAATTAAATATTTATATTATTTTTACTTTTTAATAATAATATTTATAAAATGTTGCAAATTTTACAACATTTTTTAATAATTTATTATACTATATTTTAATTAATACATAAATAACCCATACGTCCCACAAAGAAAAATAATAATTAAATATATATATATATTATTAATAATAGGATTGGCTCAAGAGAAAGCTTTGCATAATAAATTTATTATGTTAATTAAGATTATTAGTGGGAATCTTACTTTCTATAGTCGCATAATTATATTTGGATTCAAAATATTAACTCAAGCCAAATATGATATTATTAATGGTAAATTATAAAATTAGTCACTCAATTATGTTTTTAGTTTTATTTTGGTTAACTAATTTTTTTAATTTAGGCACTCAACTTTTCAAAACTAAATAATTTAGTCACTCTCCCATTAAATACCGTTAGATGAGTGATGAAAAGCTGACGTAGGCTTCTTTTTATTGGCCTAATAATAAATTTAGCCCTTAATGTTTACAAAAATTTTCAATTTATTTCTACTTCTAAACTTTTCAAAATATATATATTTAAAAAAAAAACTTCATTTTTTAATATTCATTAACATACCTCCAAAACTCTATGAACAAATAATAATATTTATGTAACGACCCAAAAATCCGTGGGCACCAGAGAAAAAAATATGTTATCGGGCCTCCGTCTTAGTAAACTGAGTTAGTAAATAATTATTAGGAGTAATTATGAGTCTAATTAATTAGATTTTTATTTAGTGAATTTAGCTTAATTTAAAGTAATTAGGAAAAGGATCAAATTGAATAAAGAGTGAAAGTCTAATTATAGATTAAAAGAAAGTAAAAGGGCTAAAATGGAATTAAGCCATTTAGCATAAGATGAGGCGGCATATGAGATAAAATCTAAGATTTTTACTTAGATTTTTATTATAATATATATATTAGTAATAAATTATATTAAATTAATTTAATATAATAATTATATATTATATTATTATAACATAAAGTAAATAGAAAAGGAACAAAACAAAGAAACAGAAAAAAAAAAAAAAAAAGAACAGAGAACATACGAAACAGGGGAAAGGAAGGAAAGAAAAGGAAAAACTAGGGATTTGAAGCTTAAAGTTTAAATTGGTAAGTCAATCAAGTCCTATTCTCTTAATTTTGATGTTTTAGAAGCTTTAAAGCAAGATTTTGATGAAAATAAGCTGGAATTTTGAGAGTTTATAGGTTTTAAAGTATAGTTGATGTTGAAGAAAAGATGAATTAGGGATTAAATTGAATGAAATTTAAGTTAGAATTAGTAAAAGGATTAAATTGTAAAGTAAGCTATAAGTTTTGTATTATAGAGATTAATTTTGAAGAAATTAGAAATTAAAGTTTTAATATGAATATTATATAGTCAAGTTGAATATGGAAGGAATTTAAGAAGAAACAAAGTATGAATTAAGTTAAGAAAATAAGTAAACTTAATTAGGATTAAATTGTAAAATGAGTTATAAGAAAACAGTTTTGGGACAGCAGCAGAAGAGTAACTTTGAAAATCACCAAAATGGTAGAAATGGAATTAGAAGTTTAGTGAGATATGAAATTAAAGCTTATTGAGTCTATTTTCATATGAAAGAAACAGAGAAAGCAAAGAAATTCTATATTTTGAGATATTTAGATTTTAGTAAGACTGGTTCAGAGTGATTTCGAGATCCCCTGTTCTGACTTGGAAAAATCATTAAAAATTGTATAAAAATAATTTGGGGACATAATTTACATGGTTAGATTCCTTAATGAGTCTATTTTATAAGAAATAAACTAGGACATCATTTGAATTCTGTATAAAAGATAATTAAATTTTAGCAAAGTGTGGTCGGAACTGTCCGACAACAGAATAGGGGTGATTTTAAAGAATAAACTGTACTTATTGGCTAAATCAAAAATTCTGAAAATTTTATGGCAAGAAGATATGTGAGTCTAGTTTCATAGAAAATTTACAGATCTTAATTTGGAAATCTGTAACTCAAGATATAGATAATTTAGTGACAATGACTCAGGTAGACAGCTTTGAAAGAACTTATAAGTAAATAATAGAATCGTGTATAAAGAATGTAGAATGAAGAGGCAGAGTAGAAATTGAATAAAATTCATTATTTATTGTAATTTAATGCTGTAATTAATAATGTAAATTATTATTATTTTGTAGCTAACAAGGAAAAAGAGGCATCGGCATCCAAGGGAAAAGAAAAGATCTTGAGGAGTAAACGTGTATTTCGAGTTTGTATTACTATAACTCAAACTATTTATTAAATGTATATTGAATTTATAGTACGTGTTATGGAGTAATTAAGATGAGGTAAGTAATAATATTTGAAATTAAGTACGAATATGTGAATATTAAATTATATGTGAATTGATATAATAGATGTTTTGAATTGATCAAGTATTTGAAATTGTTGTGGAAATGAATTGAATTTGGAAAGGTAAAATAATACCCTATTAACTTGTCGGACTAGATTTGATACAAATGGCATGCCATTGGATTTGTGATGTGATGAGGAGATTTGTAGCTCGGCGGAGAAGATAATTCATATATATACTTGGTTTATCCGAAGAGACATTCAATGCCTTCTTGGTGTGTTTGGAAGGTTATATTATCTTGGTGTGTTTGGGAGGCTATATTATACTTGGTGTGTTATGGAGGATTTATATTATTTTGGTGTGATTGGGTTGGATATTCGGTGTGATTGAGTTGGATACTTTGGTGTGTTTGGGTGAAATCGGCATATCTATCGAGTCGAGCATTGTTAATAGGGTAAATAATTGAAATGAAATTTTGGAAATGAGATTGATTGATTTGGCTCTATTGAAAGATATGAGAAAGAATAGATGAGTTAAATTATGAATTGAATTAGTATATGAAAATGAAATGTGAATTTAAGATTTATGAAGTGATATATAATTATGTATAATTAGTTTTAATGATTTATAAAGCTTATGGTTGATGTTTGTAAATTATTAATGTTAAATAGTTTGCTTTATGGTAATACCACTTGAGTGTGGAATACTCAGTCACACGTTGTTTCGTCATGATCCATTAGAGTTCGGATCCGGTCCAAAGATCCAAGACAAACCCGACTCCAACAAGAAAATTTTGGTGATGTATTTCTTCTTTTGTTTAAGTGACATGTACTAGGTGGTTGTACATGAGTTATATATATATATATATATAAGTTAAATGAATTTGTTGTAATTAGATAATTATGAAATTTTGAAATGAAATGAAGGATATGAATTAGTTATTTATATGTTAACACTTTAAAATTTAAATAATAAATCAACAGATTAAGCATGATCTAGTAGTGATTAAGATGTAAATTCTTTGGTTGAAACATTGGTATTAGTTGTTTGATTTGAATTTGCGAGGGGTTTTAGGTAAAAATAGGCGTAAATGCTACGAAATTTTGTAAAAAAAAAAAAGGATTAATCGAACCCGTCTCGTTCTATTTTTTTTTATAAATGTTGTAGGCTTTGAAAGTCTATTATAGGAACTTATTTAATAATTATACTATGAGTGTTTATTATTTGTGAATAATTCCTAAATTGTCCGGTAATGCCTCGTAACCCTGTTCCGGCGACGGTTTGGGGTTAGGGGGTGTTACAATTTAACACTGTTTGTATTGTGCCCATTTTAAACTAATGTTACCTTCGTGAATATGGTAAAAAATCAAGTTGGCTTAAATCCAACTATCGAAGAGTTATATTTTAGATTAATATCATATTATTTAATTAAATTCCTCTAAAATTTAAAAATTTTTAAATGCATAATGTCAAATTTAGCCTTTAACGTTTACATTTTTTATCAAATTGGCCCTTTTTTTTTTTTTGTCCCAAACCTTTTCGAAAGAGTCAAATTTGACTATTAACCGTTTGAAAAAGAGTGGAAATGATGTTTTTTAATGAGAATACTAATTAAAAAGTTAAATTTTTAAACACGACAGCTTACATGATAATTCACGTGTATTCCATGCTATTTTTTTATGAACTTTTTTATATTTTTTAATTTAAATTTTGTTTTTTTAATAATTTTTGAATTAATTGTTGGTACGACATATAAGACAAATGACGTTATATTAGAATAATGTGCAAATGGACTTCTATACGAGTTGCCACGCCAACAACGTTAAAAACTAACGTTTTAATCATCATTTTCATTAAAAAGAAAAAAAGAAAATTGACTATTTCTATAAGGGTTAAAGCCTAAAAGTCAAATTTGACTCAAAAAAAGAATAAGTGTCAAATTGACAAAAAATGTAAACGTTGAGGGATAAATTTATCATTATACATTTTTTAAACTATTACAAACATTTTTTTTGAATTTTTTTATTTTAAAAATATACAAATATCTAATCTTCAAGCAGAGAAAATAATGCAATTTAAAATCTTTCCTGAAATGAAAAAACTAAAAAGTTTTTCTTTTTTTCACTTTTTTTTTTTCAACTTGGACCTGTCATCAATGCTTTTCAAACTCCAGTAATCAAAGTACATCGAACAAACGAACAAAGTCCCAAAAAAATTAGCTCATAAATTAAAAATACAAGTTGAACTGAACCAAGGGAGATAACTTTATCGATTCCACGCCCCCTAGAGATGCCACACACTAACAACTTCACCTTTATCTAATGCCCCTAAATCTATTTCATGTTCATTTCTTTATGAATATTTTAAAATTAGAGCTAAAATGAAAATTTTATAGACGTTGAGGGCTTAATTTGATAAATTTTTTTTTAGCTAATTATCTTTCTACTAATCAATCCCAAAGGAGGATTACAAGAAAAGTTGAAAATGAAACGTTCCTTCACAAACTTGAAAATCAGATGGTGGGACCCTTAATCATAGATGACAAATTTCCCATCATTGTTTAAATGCCACGTGGAAAATAATATCAGACACGGAAAGCTATTATTCCATCCCCCGAATCTAAAAACAAAATAAAATAGAAAGGGTAGATTTTTTAGTTTTTTTATATAGAATGATTAATTTTAAATTGCGTTTAAAATGAAATTATATAAAAAAATCTTATGATAATATTTGTTATTTTCTAAAAATAATATTTAAATGTTTTATAATTGAGTTGGTATATGTTAATTGTGGCATCAATTCAATCTCGATTTTTATAATATTAGAGATATTTAAAAACTTCATCAGTGGTGAGTCAAAAAATTTTAGGAGGTTGAATTAAATTGTATATTTTTATGATGATAAAAATGTAATTTCATCATTTTAATAGTCTATATATTTATAATTTTTAAATAATTAAATTAATTTTTATTATTTTTAGAGGTCAAAGTGTAATTTTATCATTACTAATTTAAAATTTTATAAACTATAAATGGCCTAAATAAAAAAATTTACATTTTAAGGGGCTCAGGCCTGCCTGCCTCAGCTCTACCACTGAGCATCATAGAGACTGAATCAAATTGGTCTATTCATCCTTTTACTATTATAAAGGATCAAATAAGCGATAAGCGTAGCCAAGGGGGGCTGGCATGGGCCTCGGCCCCCTAAAATATAAAATTACTTAAAAAGCTCTTAAAATTTTTTAAAAATTTTAAATTAATAAAGGTAAAATTATACTTCGGCCCTAAATTATAAAAAATTAATTTAATCCTTTATAAATTATAAAGATATAGATTATAAAAATTAAAATTTTATTCGCCCCTAAAAAATTATTCTGCTTCACCCCTGCAAATAAGGCTAAATTTTAACAAAGTTATCAGTTATTGTTTAAGAGAGTTAATACTTTTAAAGCTTATATGGTTCTTCAAATGAAATATTTTGCTTGAAATATATATTTCATGTCATTTTCAAACATTAAATGTTAATATTTGGCCTTATTTGATTATTTCTAATAATACATACACTAAATTGATCCATTTCTTATAAGAAAGGGATATGAAAGGCAATTTCCTTTAAAATGAGATATCAACACAATATTCAAATTTGGATTAACTTTTAAATAATTTACTTATTTTCGCGATACAAAATACTATGAATTTAAATAATATTTGAATTTACTTTTACTTTTTAAAGCTTTTATTTAAAAAATAAATTTTAAGATTTTAATATTGAATTTTATAACTACTGAATTTATATTAAAAATTTGTTTAGTAAATTAGTAAAAATTAAGTAATGAATATAATTTTATTGTTTGGTCAAAATAAATATTGATTTTGAAAATTTTATATTAAATAAAAATTAAAATTTATTAAACACACTATAATATTTAAATTTAATTAATGGAATAAAATGTAAATGTAGGATATGAAAAACATATTTTATTTTTTATATAATTTTTTAATTAAACTGGTCTAACCGAGAACTGATAGTTTAATCAGTTCGATCACTAATATAATTCTAAAAATATTAAAAATAAATCATTATTAAATAATTTAATCATTAAAAAAATATTATGTAGAGAAATATATATATATAAACAAATATTTAGACACACAAAGAGAGGGGTTTTCGAGCGTGACTGTCAAAATCTACATATTGTCTCTCTCTCTCTTTCTCTCTCTCTAAAAACTGTCTCAAAATTCAGAAAGCTAGTTCTTTTTCCTTTGGTTGGTGGGTGCCTGAGATTTTAACCGGCGATATTTTTCTGCTATTCCTCGGGAATCCCTCGTCTTCTTCTTCCTCGCAATCAGTATCTCCTCCTTCGCAGGATATTATGGTCCAGGTTTTCAAGGTAGTTATATAAAAATTAAATATAAAATAATAATTTATATTTCTATCTTTAAGAAACCATCTCTTTCCGTATATTTGTTTCCTTTTCTTTTGTACTTAAATGAATGTGCTTTTAATTTTTTTTTCTTTGATGGGTTTTTTTCTTTCCTGGGAAGCTCTGGAGAGTTCATCTTCTTTGAATTTAAAGCAAGAAATTTTGTTTTCTTTTTCTGTGTTTGATTTAATTTGATAGAAGCTACGTACATTTTGTTTTTTTTTTATTGACATTTTTATTTATGTTATGTAAAGATTAATAATGGTTGCCTCTTTATTTGATAATTTTTGTTTTTGTTTTTATTTTTGGGGATTTTTCATTGAAACACTGTGCTTTAGGTTAGGGTTTTTTTTTTTCCTGAGTACATTAAAGAAGGTTCCTTTTATGGAAATGGGATCTGCTTTTTTCTCATCTCATCATAAATACTAATAATAACAACAACAATAATAGTAAAATAATAAAATAAACAATAATTTTAAGTACTCATGGTTACTAATAACATTATAACAAAATAAAAACACAGAAGGATTAAATCCCAAATTTTACTTAGTGGAGGGACTAAAAGTGGAATTAACCCTTTATTAAACAAAAACTAGTGGCTTTTTTACATTTTAACCTTTTTTTTTTTTTGGATTCAGGACTGGTTTTTGATCTGATAGAACTCTGACTCTAAAAAGTGAAAATAATAATAATAATAATGGAGGATGAAACATATTCAGGGCTAGGGAATGGTGGTGAAATAGATACCAAAGTGGTGCAGACATTTCAGAAGAACTTTGTGCAGGTCCAGAATATATTGGACCAGAACAGGCTGCTGATCAATGAGATAAACCAGAACCATGAGACCAAGATCCCTGACAACTTGACCAGAAATGTTGGTCTAATTAGGGAGCTCAACAACAACATAAAGAGGGTGGTTGATTTATATGCTGATCTTTCTACTTCTTACACCAAATCCATGGATGCTTCTTCCTCTGATGGGGATTCTAATGGTGCCATGAAATCAGGTGGTAACAAAAGAAATAGGCCTGCTTGAGTTTTAAAAATCATGGATAAATGATGGGTTTTTGTTGTTGTCGTTGTTGTTAATCTCCTCGGGTTGATTCGAGTTCTTGATTGTGTTTCCCAACAATATTTTCTCTCAGCTATTACTCCCTTGTTATCATTGTTATTATTAGTAGTAGTTATTCTTTTGCATGGTGGGAAATGAAGAAAGTTTCTCGGAAATGGTTAGATTATGTAATTGGTTAAAATATGTTTCAATTCGAAATTTAATCTCTTTATTTTTTTTTAATTTTAATTTAATTGTTAACCCTATTGAAATTTTGGTTAAATTCTTCCATTAAATTTATTAGTGTGATATTTTAAAAAAATTACTCAATAATCATGTAATAAAAAACCATAATTTAAATTTAACAATGTATGCAATAAGGAAAGTAGCTTTAAATAATCTTTTGGATCCCAATCACACATCACCACATGAACATAATTTCAAATGAGAGATGATGAGCTTTTGACTATTATAATTTTGTTATTTAAAAATAAGAAAAAAATTAAGTTTTGAATTATTATATTGTTTTAATAAAACCCTTTCAGTTTGCAAATTCGTTAACTTTTTCATTACGTGTTTGCTAGTAATACGTGTCTTCGTATCATTATAAGTTATGATTATTGTCGAAACCATTTTTTTGTTTTGAAAACGGGCCGACTTTAAAAAGAAGAAACGGAGTCGCCACCAACCATTTTTTTTTAAGTGTGATTGGACCACTTTTGAAAACATTTTGGTCTACGAATTTTAAGAAAACGGGCTCGGGAGTCGGTTACTCACAAGGAAGGATTAACACCCTCGCAACGCCCAAAATTGGTATCGTATTGATTGATTAATGTCCTTAATATCATAAAAAAATTTAAAATATGAATCTTTAAAAAATGTTTGGATAACCCGAATTGGATATCGAAATTCTCTTGTCCCGAAAAGGTGACATACCGCATCCAGCACGATAGGACACGATGTTTCAAATCCTCGATACCAAGATCATTTCATGATTTGAAAATACATGTATTGTAATTTGAAAAGGGTATTTCACTATTTGGCTAAACTAAAACCGAAACCCAAAGACGATTGGGTACGATTCCTGGATTTCCAACCATGAAATATTGCCTTTAATTTATTTAAGAAATACAATATATAAAAAAAATCTGTGAAGGATATCTAGTTGTTTAGATGAACAGAAAATCGAAACCCAGCATGATTGGGCACGAATTTCTTGAACTTCCAAACACGAAACATTGCCTTATTTAAAAAAAATACGATTGAAATCTCTAAAGGATATTTAGTGATCTAGACGAACGAAAAAATCGAAGCCCAGCACGATTGGGCACGATTTCTCGTAGTTCCAAACACGAAATATTACCTTTAAAACCCCTTTTTTATGAATTTTAAAACAAAAATAAAAACATTGAAATGTAAATACAATGATAATAAGAGAGAATAACGATGGGAACAATAAACCTAATAATAATAATAACAATAATCATAATATATACATATATAAATAATGACAAATAAAAAAATGATAATAAATCTAATGGGTATAATAATTTTAAAAAAAATTAAAAGGTATGGTAATGGTGATGTTAAAATAATAATTGCAAAATAATAGTAACATTAAGTAATAAAAATAATAGTAAATATAGAAATATGAAAGATTGAAATAATAATAATAATAATAGTAATAGCAAAATAATAATACATAGGAATATAATAATAATAGGAAAATAATCTAAAATGAAAAACTACAATAGCATAAGATTAAAATAATAATAATAACAATAATAATAATAATAATAATAATATGATAGTAATAAAATAACAAGATATTAATAGTAACGAGGTAACAAGTATTAGTAAGAATAATAATAGCGTTAATAATAAAACAATAGTAATAATATTTATAAAAGGGTAAAAAGGATGAAATTGAAATGCGTGCCAGCTGATAGGGACTGAAAAACAATTATTCCCAGCCTTAAATATTGTGCCTGAATGCGGACCAAATCGAAGAAGCGCACAAACCTCGGGGGCAAATTTAAAAAAATAGAAAAAGCTGAAGGGGGATGCAATTAAAAGGACGCGCAAAGGGGGAGGACCTAGCGTGCAAATTCCCCATCTAAGGGATAAATTTGCATCCATTCACTTGCAGAAGCAAGTAACGCGTGGGGCCCACATCATTTAAGGCTTAAAACAAAAAAAAATAAAACCCTTCTCCTTCATTTCAGATTCATTTTAACACAGAAACAAAAAAAAAAGAAAAGAAAAAAAGGGAAAAAAAATGCAAATTGCTTTCTCTGCTAGGCGACCCCTCATCGCAAAGAGTTCCCCAAGCGCACACCATGAACGGCGGCCAGAGGAACCACGGTAAGATCCTCTCGATCTCTTCTCCCTTTGTACTCTAATGCCTCGATATATAAACTGTAGGGTTTTTTAAAATGGCAAAAAAAAAGGAAAACAAATGTATGTATGCATTCGAAAAAAAAGAAAAAAAACAGAGGTTAAAACCTTCTAAATTCGGCTTCCTGAATCTATTTTTGTATATATGAAATCTCTAAATTGCCTTTCTTCTGTAAAAATTGTGTATACTGCTTCTATATCCTCCAAAAAAAAAATCCCCCCGTTTTAAAGATTTGATTCTTTCCCTTTTATATCCGCAAAATCTCAAAAAATAAAACCAATAAAATCAAAACACAATCTGCTTTTTGTTGTCTTTGTTGCTTGGTCCTCCTTTTCTGCAGTGTGGCGGCGTGGAGAGGAGCGATGTTGGGACGCTACCGATACTTACTTGTTGATCAAGCTGCTAGGGTTTTCAACCTGTTTTGATTGCATTTTGGGCTAAAATTTGGGCTTCTATTTTATTGGGCCTTCTATTTTCTTTGGTTTGGTACTAGTATTGGGCTTCGGGTTTTAAATTGGGTCCTACAGCTGCCCCTCTTTGCTTGTTGTCGTGTAACGAGAATGAAGCAATGACTTTAAAAGGGCCAATTTTGCCCGGCTTGTTCGATCTTGACTTCTTGATGCTTCCTTTTTCCAGGTAGCCTTATTCCACCCACTGCATTCCAGAGGTATAGAAATTTTGTGTCGATCTGCTCCATTCCTGCTCAGTAGAGATGGGATCTGCTATCTTCGATCTGTTCCCCTCCTGCTTAGTGGGGATAAGATCTGTATTCTTCAGTCTACTCCATTGCCGATACATGGAGATAAGACCTGCAACTTTCGATCTGCTTCACTCCTGCTCAGTAGAGATAAGATCTGTTATCTTCAATCCACTCCACTCGCTTCGGTGGAGATAGGATCTGCCATCTTAGCTTGCTCCCACACCTCGCCGGTGGAGATAAGGCTTGATCTTCAATCTGCTCCACCTCGCTCGGTGGAGATAGGATCTACTATCTTTAGCTGCCCACTCCTTTCGGTGGAGATAAGGCTTCAATCTTTCGATCTGTTCTACTCTCTTGCTCAAGAGAGATAAGATCTGTTATCTTCAATCCGCTCCTTACGCTTTCGGTGGAGATAGGATCTACTATCTTTAGCTGCTCCACTCCTCGCCGGTGGAGATAAGGCTTCAATCTTCGATCGCTCTACTCCCGCCAGAGAGATAAGATCTGTAATCTTCGACCGCCCACCTCGCCGGTGGGATAAGGTCGATATTTTCGACCGATTACCCTACCGCTTGGGAATTAAGGCTTAATGTTTTCGACTGTTCCACTCCCGCTCGGTGGGATAAGGTCGATATTTTCACCCGTTACCCTACCGCTAGGGAATTAAGGCTCAATGTTTTCGACTGTTCCACTCTTTCGGTGGGATAAGGTCCGATATTTTCGACAGTTACCCTACCGCTAGGGAATTAAGGCTCAATGTTTTCAATTGTTCCACTCTTGCTCGGTGGGATAAGGTCTAATATTTTCGACAGTTACCCTACTTGCTAGGGAATTAAGGCTCAATGTTTTCGACTGTTCCACTCCCTTCGGTGGGATAAGGTCCGCTATCTTTCTTTGTTACCCTACCGCTAGGGAATTAAGGCTCATCGACTTGATCTGCTCCACTCCGCCGGTGGGATAAGGTCTCGCTATTTTTCTGTAACTCCCATCAACTTTGCTACATTGTCCTATAGGAACCTACTGTAGAATTGATTTCATGGGGTCTATGCTTATGTTAAATGATTAGGATGTCATGAAAGATGCTCCTAACCACATGTATTATGAATGTTATAAATGGATGCAAAATGTCATGAGAATGATCCATTCTTAACACTTGGGCATCATTGCTTTCGCTTTATTAAGGTGACCCTTTACGTATGTCTTCTTTGTTCAATTGATCCTCTAACAGAGAATCAAGATGTTGTCACCGCTAGTCCCTTTTCTCAAGTGCTCGAGCCCTTTAAGCACAGTTAGTTCTAAATAATTGTCCTGTTTGATTCTTGTATTATTTAGAGACTTTCGAGTAATACACAAAACTTCTTTTGTGAAAGCATTATTAGTTCCATAATCATTATTTCAATAAAAAATGCTTGGAGAAGATCATAATAATGGACCAGAAAGAAATTAATTAGGAGCATAGCTCGAAACCAATAAGATAGCAAATGCAATCAAGAAAGAAATTTATTGGTAGTGTATTTTGAAACGAGCAAATTAAGGATGGGTAAGATGGCAATTAGGTGCCCAGATATCGCCGATGAGCTTCTCCTGTTCAAACTTCTTGAGGACCATTTAAGCTCAATATGTGTTTAGGGGATTCAGAGTACTTTGTCGATGCCCCAAGATGTAACATACTTATTCATTGTCTATTCAAGCGTGGCAAAACTACTGTATGCCCCATCATGATTTGATCACAACTTGAGCCGTCCTTTTCGGGTTTTCAACTCAAAGCCCCTTTGGTCTCAAAGTGCCCTTTACGGGTTTTCACCTTGGCCTCTCCGGTTTTTTTTTTTGGATTCAAGATGCCCTTTGTGGGTTTTCATCTTGGCCCACTTTCAAGCGAAGTACTTCTTGAATGAGTCGCATTAATTGGATTTGGCGGACTTTTGTCATTCCATCTCGGCTAGCATCAAAGCTCGTCCAGAAAAGGCCTTCTTTACAACATAAGGTCCTTCTCAATTAGGCATCCACTTTCCCCTGAAGTCCTTTTGCATAGGAGGATCTGTTTCAATACTAAGTCTCCTTCATGGAATACTGGGCGTGCATTTTCTTATTGTAAGCTCGCATCATCCGCTTCGCACAGTTGACCATGGCGAATGGCTCTTAGCCACTTCCTCGATCGGTTTCAATCGGTCATACGAGAGTGAACCCATTCGCTTCGTCCAACTTCGGTTTCGACAAAATCTAAAGAGTAAGAATTTTAACTTAGATGGGCAAGATCAGATCCATCCATAAACCAATGAGAAGGTGTTGCCACGGTGGAAGTTCTTGCCAATATTCGAGAAGCATAGAGGGTAAATGGTCCATCATCTTTCAAAATCTTTTTTTATGGTTTCTTTCTTTTCTTTTCTTCTTTCTTTCTTTTTCTTTTTCTTTTGTTTTGTTTTGTTTTTTTTAATTGAACTTGAACTCGAAGTTGAAATTGAACTTGATGATTGACCAGTAACTTTGTTATAGGAACCGAACCTCACTCTCTTAGTGGAATAGTTGACAATCACGAAAATGAATAGGCGTCAACTAGATACTTTTGACGAAATCATCCCGTAACATTTATGCCCCACGATAGAAAAAGCATATAAGTCATGTCTTCTCAATTTGGCATTTACGGTAACACTGACAAAATCTCTCTTTCATGGTAGCCTCATCGTGCCTAGGCATATCTTGATGCGGTCATGCAAAGACATCTTTGAATTCTTTGAATAACTCGATGGCGTCTTGCTTTGTTTTGGTGGAGGGCAAGGCTTCGATCTTCACTCCTTTCCCCTGACTCACAATGTTCACTGACCCTTTGTACGATAGAGTCTATTTTCATTTTGTTTTCCCATCCTTAACAGATCGATGGGTAAGTTGTACTCTCTGACATCTTCAAAATATTTAGATCCTTTTAGACCCATATTTCACTCAAAAGGAGTGCATAACGTTGCTCATGTCCCGATATCCGGGTACCTATTGTAGGTAACGAAGGCAAATTCAAAGAATAAATGGTTCTGAAGATGATTATTCATAATCATGGCTGAAAAATGAAAGAACATTCCAAAGAACAAAAGAATATATAGTATGACATGGGAAAAAAATGAGAAAATATTTGCTCGACATGAAACACAAACATGCATTTTTATTAAAAATAAAGATGTTTGAACATGAGCCTATTTCACCAAAGATTCTTTTTGTTTCTAGGCTTAAAACAACAAGTGTGTTTTGAACATTACTCTGTGTTAGCTCTAAAAACTACAGGAGTTTCCTTCACAGTCCAGTTATTCAAAACACTTTCAGGCTCGTAGGGGTGAACGCCTCCTAGGTTTTCTTCATTCGATCTCTCCTCGAATACGGCTTTGATGATCAAGGCTTTTAACATGTCTTCGGCCGTTTCTTCATTTGCCATCCCCAGTTTAGGAGGAATAATTCTTTTTGATATGGATACCTTGGATATATGTGGAAAAGTAATTGATCCCCATTTGACCTCGGTGTCCTTCTTTATTGACTCACTTCCTATGGTACATACATTTTCCCCTCCCGCAAAGTCAAAAAACTCCAACTCTTTATTATCCATTAACCCTTGTACTAGGGCTCTGAATTTGCTGCACTGTTGAATCTTATGGCCTTCCTTGTTTTGGAACTCACAATAGTTCCTCGTATCCTGGGATTTGCCCCTTACGTCTTGTCTGATTAAACCTCTTTCCACCATTCTTCTCCAGACCTCTCTCATCGGGGTTCTTATTTCTGCAACGTTCAATTTGATTCTTTTTCCTGTGCTATCAATTATCACATTCATCCCATTATCAATGTGACTGGGTAACGGATTTTCTACAACAGGCGCATCATTGAACTCCACAATGCCCATTTTGATGAGCCTCTCGACTAGCTTTTTGAAAGGAAAGCAATTCTCTATCGGGTGCCCCACTATCCCTGCATGGTACTCACATTAAGTGCTTGCATTGTACCATTTAGGATATGGGGTTCAAATGATTCGAGTAGAGCAGGGGGGCTACTACGTGTGCTCTAATAAAGTTTTATACAACTCCTTATATCGCTACGGTATAGGAGTAAATTGAATTCTCGATCTTTTGCCTCATGTTGGGCTCTTATCTTGGTCTGGCCTGTTGGCCCACAGCTATAGCTCTCGGTTGGGTAATAGTAATGGGTTTAGGATAACCCGAGCTTACATTCCCTACTTGACTTCCCTTTTCTTCTTTGCTCTTCTTGCGCTCTCTCCGCCTCTATCTTCCCACACGATTGCGTTTCTATCATCTCGCTTTGACATCACCATGTCCTTAAAACTCTTAGTCGTGCCTCCCAACATGTGGTTAATGAAAGGTGCCTTCGTGGTATTGATGAAGAGCATGGTCATTTCCTTTTCTAGTAACGGTGGTTTGGACTGCGTGGCGACCTCCCTCCATCTTTGGGCGCATTTTTCAAGCTTTTACTTGACTTTTCTCCATGTTTTGCAACGTGATCTGTCGGTGCTATATCGGTCACATGGCCATAATGCTTAATGAAAGCCTGCGCCAAATCTCTCCACGATTTGATTTGGGTACAAGTCAACTGGTTGTACCATTTTGCTGCAGCCCCAATCAGACTATCCTGAAAGTAATGGATCAACAACTGGCCGTTGTTGACATATCCTATCATTCTCCGACAGAACATCGTGATATGGGCCTCAGGGCAGCTAGTCCCGTTGTACTTTTCGAACTCTGGCATCTTGAACTTTGGAGGAAGTACTAAATCTGGGACTAGACTCAGCTTCTTAGCATCCACTTCGCATTGGTAATTAGTGCTTTCCAATGCTCAAACTTCTCCTCCACCATTTGCATCGATCTTGAACTCTTTTGGAAGCTCTGCTTTTACTTCTTCCCCTTCTGCCACCTCATCGAAGTCTGGGACTATTAGTTTTACCAAATTGACCTCGGGGTTAGAGCTCGAGCTCATGGGAAGTTTCAGTCTTGAACACCGGATTGGTCTTTGAGGTTTGATATTGACCGATACTCTTGGTGGTTGCACTTGGGAACTTGTTCGAGCCAAGCCGGAGGCAAGCAAAATCTTCATTATCTCCTCCAAGATTCGACCATAGGCCTTTTTCCATTTCCGTGCCCTCCACCAACAATCGTGCTATTTGGCTCATCATGCTTCTCTCGATTCCAAGATTTGATCCTCATATCTGTTGGATCTTGGCTAACGCTTCTTGCATCTCGAGCTCGTAGTTGGTCTTGCATCTCTTTCTACATTTGCTCTAACTTTTCTATCCTTTGATCCATTGCTCGTCTTTTTTCGAGTGTAATAGCGGTATTCCAGATAACTATAATATGACCTCTAGTTAATAGAGTTCTTTATGATATTAAATGCACATGATACGATGTGATGCTATGCAAATGCATGAAATGCAATGTAAATGAATGAATGCAAAAATAAGAGGCATTGACTCAATTGATTACATTAGAAAAACTTTACTAGAAAATAAATTTCTTTACACAAAACGGATCGCATACGGCCTTGTCCTTATAGTCCAAGTGAAAACATGAATCCTTCTTCGCAAAAAGTCAAGTCTTGTAAAATTCTAATAGATACTTCCTCTAACTCCTTTTGCTTGATCCGACCGCTACTCCTGCTCACTTGTTAGCTTCTTCAAAAATGCCGAGACGTAATAATCTTCAATTATTCTTGTCAACTTGAATCCCTAGGTGATAAGGTCTTGTATTCTTTCACGGATTATAAGTCTTCTCTCGTTGCATTCACTTGGACTATATTCGGATGACCGTATTATAATCCACTTTATCAAAAATCCATTTTCTTATGACCAACTTTTCTATTTAGTAATCGAATTTGAAATCAACACCTCTTTTCTATGATGTGAATGCAATGCAATCAAAAGCAGAATAAAACTCGTTAGTACAAGAAAATAAATAACATAGAACCTATCGGGGTGACCACTAGGGTTTGACATGGTTCTACCTAGGGTAGGCCCTTAGGTTTTCTACTGTGGTTTAGTTCTAAAGAAAGGGTACGAACCGGTGATTCCTCAATCTTCACCCATTATAGGCTCATACTGATTGAGTTCAGTTCAGTGGAATACATTTCCCTATGGCCATGCGGAGGTGAAAACCTCACGGAACCATAGGTACGGATGTATCCCGGAAGCAGTCCCCTAGCCCATGCGGAGGTGAAAACCTCACGAAGGCATAGATTTTTGCTCCCACTTACGGGTGTGACCACAACGGTCATGCAATATGAATGCCAAAAATATTCTATGTCTCTCAAACCAAAGTAGACATATGACGCGACACAAACTCATGCAATTGAAAAACGAAAATTTTTATTTTTGATAAAAAGGACATTAATCAACCAATTTTACGGCTTGACACTCTTAAAGTCCCCAGTGGAGTCGCCAAGCTGTCGAAACCATTTTTTTTGTTTTGAAAACGGGCCGACTTTAAAAAGAAGAAACGGAGTCGCCACCAACCATTTTTTTTTAAGTGTGATTGGACCACTTTTGAAAACATTTTGGTCTCTTAATTTTAAGAAAAGCGGGCTCGGAGTCGATTACATACGAGGAAGGATTAGCACCTCATAGCGCCCAAAATTGGCACCGTATTGATTGATTAATGTCCTTAATATCATAAAAAAAAATTTAAAATATGAATCTTTAAAAAATGTTTGGATAACCCGAATTGGATATCGAAATTCTCTTGTCCCGAAAAGGTGACATACCGCATCCAGCACGATAGGACACGATGTTTCAAATCCTCGATACCAAGATCATTTCATGATTTCCAAAATACATGTATTGCAATTTGAAAAGGGTATTTCACTATTTGGCTAAACTAAAACCGAAACCCAAAGACGATTGGGTACGATTCCTTGATTTCCAACCATGAAATATTGCCTTTAATTTATTTAAGAAATACAATATATAAAAAAATCATGAAGGATATCTAGTTGTTTAGATGAATGTAAAATCGAAACCAAAGACGATTGGGCACGAATTTCTTGAACTTCCAAACACGAAACATTGCCTTATTTAAAAAATACGATTGAAATCTCTAAAGGATATTTAGTGATCTAGACGAACGAAAAAATCGAAGCCCAAAGACGATTGGGCACGATTTCTGTAGTTCAAACACGAAATATTACCTTTAAAACCCTTTTTATGAATTTTAAAACAAAATAAAAACATTGAAATGTAAACACAATGATAATAAAGAGAATAACGATGGGAACAATAAACCTAATAATAATAATAACAATAATCATAATATATACATATATAAATAATGACAAATAAAAAAATGATAATAAATCTAATGGGTATAATAATTTTAAAAAAAATTAAAAGGTATGGTAATGGTGATGTTAAAATAATAATTGCAAAATAATAGTAACATTAAGTAATAAAATAATAGTAAATATAGAAATATGAAAGATTAAAATAATAATAATAATAATAGTAATAGCAAAATAATAATACATAGGAATATAATAATAGGAAAATAATCTAAAATGAAAACTACAATAGCATAAGATTAAAATAATAATAATAACAATAATAATAATAATAATAATATGATAGTAATAAAATAACAGTATATTAATAGTAACGAGGTAACAACAGTATTAGTAAGAATAATAATAGCGTTAATAATAAAACAATAGTAATAATATTTATAAAAGGGTAAAAAGGATGAAATTGAAATGCGTGCCAGCTGATAGGGACTGAAAAACAATTATTCCCAGCCTTAAATATTGTGCCTGAATGCGGACCAAATCGAAGCAGCGCACAAACCTCGGGGGCAAATTTAAAAAAAAATAGAAAAAGCTGAAGGGGATGCAATTAAAAGGACGCGCAAAGGGGGAGGACCTAGCGTGCAAATTCCCCATCTAAGGGATAAATTTGCGTCCATTCACTTGCAGAAGCAAGTAACGCGTGGGGCCCACATCATTTAAGGCTTAAAACCAAAAAAAAAAAATAAAACCCTTCTCCTTCATTTCAGATTCATTTTAACACAGAAATAAAAAAAAGAAAAGAAAAAAGGGAAAAAAAATGCAGCCCCGTTTCCTCTGCTAGGGCGACCCCCTCATCGCAGCAGGTTCCCCCAAGCGCACACCATGAACGGCGGCCAGAGGAACCACGGTAAGATCCTCTCGATCTCTTCTCCCTTTGTACTCTAATGCCTCGATATGTAAACTGTAGGGTTTTTTAAAATGGCAAAAAAAAAAAAGGAAAACAAATGTATGTATGCATTCGGAAAAAAAGGAAGAAAAAAAACAGAGGTTAAAACCTTCTAAATTCGGCTTCCTGAATCTATTTTTGTATATATGAAATCTCTAAATTGCCTTTCTTCTGTAAAAATTGTGTATACTGCTTCTATATCCTCCAAAAAAAAAAAATCCCCCCGTTTACAGATTTGATTCTTTTCCTTTTATATCCGCAAAATCTCAAAAAATAAAACCAATAAAATCAAAACACAACTGCTTTACATTGTCTTTGTTGCTTGGTCCTCCTTTTCTGCAGTGTGGCGGCGTGGAGAGGAGACGATGTTGGGGATGCGCTCGATACTTGCGGCGCTGATCAACTGCTAGGGTTTTCAACCCTGTTTTGATTGCATTTTGGGCCAAAATTTGGGCTTCTGTTTTATTGGGCCTTCCATTTTCTTTGGTTTGGTACTAGTATTGGGCTTCGGGTTTTAAATTGGACCCTACAATTATATTTACTCTTTTTAACACAATATGTAGATCCATTCTTCAATCAGTCATTTTTATCTAATATTATTCGTTTGTCTCTAATTTATCTTATCTATAATTTAAGACTGTATTTATATACGCTCTTTTAACTTATTTCATCTAATCAACAATATTATTAGAATTAATTATTATAAGAATTAAATTGAATAGTTAATTTAATAAATTTTACAATTATATTAATATTTACCATCAAAATTAATTATTACAAGTAGAAATCATGTGATGGGGTCAAGATAAAATTAAAAACTTGGGAGATCAAAGTTAATTTTTTTATTAAAATGATTTAAACTGAATTTCTTAACAAGAGGAGACAAAATTAAATATTTTATACTTGAGAAAAATAAATATTTTATTAAATTTTGTATTAATTGCTTTACCATAATAAGTATTGTTATCGACAAAAGACGTGGATTCGAGTGTATTGGAACACATTATCTTTCTATTTATGAGTTGGAGAGGATTATTTATAATTCTAAGCATTGTATTAAAAGAGTGACCAAAACACTGTAATAAGATTATTAAAATATATCTATACAAAATAACATATTTTTATTATGATTTATGGCCATTAATTATGGTTATTAAAGACATCTATCTCAAAAAGTGCCATACAATATAATATTGTTAATATCATTATATAAAGACATTTGTGGAAGTAGACTTTAGATAAAAAAAATTTTTTTTGGATGGATTCAATTAGTCTAAATTTAGATATAACTTAGTATGATTCTCGTACTTTTTGCTACTGGATTGATTATTTATTTGTGTTAAATTATGGAGTTAAAATTTGAAAGTTAAAATATACTCTAATCATACTTTTATTTTAATACATTTAGACTCTACTTTTTTTAATTTTTAGAAATTTCGGTTCAATTATTGTTTTATTGTTAAAATTTATCTATTAAATTCATTGGTGTGATATTTTAAAATTAAAAAAATTCACTTGATAGTCAGCTAATAATAAAAATAATATTGAAAATTTTATTCCTTAAAAATATTTTTTATATATAAAGGTTAATTTGATAATTTATTTATTTAGTTATGTATGTAAAGATTAATTTAATTCAAAAATTAAAAGGTTTATTCTAAACTTGTCATGTCTCTCAAACCTTAACCTATAAACCAGTAGATTCATGAATTGGGTTAGTTTAGCAAACATGGTTAGTTGGACCACATTAAAGGTTATGGACTAATTACATTTCAATTATAATATTATTTTTATTAGAAAAATATTGACATTGATTAATTAATTAAAAATTATGGTAATATGCTCATTTAGCCTTTCAAAAGAGGCATAAAAATGGGTTTTGATCCTATTTTAGATAAGTTCAATGGGCAATTGAATAGGAAGTTGGTCCTAAAAATTTAGGAATTTTGTAAGAGAGAATGGCGGGTGGATATACAAAAGACTTTAAGAGAAGTCGATATTGTGGCACATATATTAGCGGAGGTGATGAGAGTTCTTTTTTATGGCCTTAAAGCTTTTCAGAAGATTCCGACCATGGTAGTTGAATAAATTCGAATGGATGATTAGCTCGTGTGTAATGACACTGAAATTGATTACTGTTTTTCTCTAAAAAAAAAAGAAAATTTTCCCTTTTGTTGTGTGTTTGACAAGGATAAGATTTGAGTCATCTTGTTCCTTTGAAAAAAAAAAAAAAAGACAACTCCCTTTTGATAATCTTACATTTCTAATGCAAGATTTTGGAATGTGATTGTGACATTTAAATTTCATACTCTTTTTTTTAATAATAATTTTGTATTCTCAATAACAATAAAAGTCAAGAATTGAAGGGGCCATTATACGGTTTACAAAGGGATACTTCAGTTGGTGAAGATACAACTTTACAAGAGCTCAACGAAAAAGCATTAGTATTGTGCACGTAAAAGCTACATATGTCTTGATTGGTGGTTTGAATCCTAGGCGCACATTATCCATAATTAGTATTGTGTACAAAACTAATGCTTCTTCCCCTTCTTTCTTGAAGTATACAACAACTCTCCCGGAGGACAAGGACAAAACCTCGACACGAGGATAATATCTTCAGTTATTGAGGCTAGTGTCGGTTGCTTGGTGGACGATATTTTGAAGGCTTCTCCCGTAAGAGTCAATCCCCTCAACAATAAAAGGCTAGCCCTAGTGGGGGTTGCTAGGTAAAGGCCCATATGCCTTGGTTGGTGGTTTCTTCAAAATTATTATTGTGCACACTTCAAATACTTGTCCAAAGGTTGGGTAGCTCGCTCAATCTTCCATTTCCATCCAACTCATATCCGGCTTAATTACTATTTATTAGTTAAATATTTTATTTAAATTTTATTATTAAAATAAAAATATGTTAACAATTAAAATTTAATTACTAATTAAGCCATTTTAATTACTAATTAAGCCCACACTTGGTATAAAAAGTGGTGGATTCATCTTTACTTATCCAAAGAGTGTAATCGGCCCTTAAAAGCTGAATTTGGATCGGCTCTTATGAACAAACCATTTTAAACCCTTAAAACAAATCCATAACAATCAAACCCTAGCCCTAAAAAAAGCCCATTTAGTATAAAAACCCTAATCAGCAATCCACTATATTTTACTCCATCTTTTACACTTTCGATCCTCTCATCTTTAGGGTTTGCGGAGCTTCAGCCGTTTCACACATCTCACTTCTCTGCAATTTCACTCCCTTAGAGAGAAAAAACCATGGCGGCCGCTGCTCAAATCAGCAAAAAGCGAAAGGTATTTCCTTTCCACCTTCCATTTCTTCTTCCATTTCTTTAATCTTTCTTTAACTGATTACTTTTTTTTTTTTTTTTAATTTCAGTTCGTCGCTGACGGAGTCTTCTTCGCTGAACTCAATGAGGTCTTGACTAGGGAACTGGCCGAAGATGGATACTCTGGTGTCGAAGTCAGAGTTACTCCCATGCGTACTGAGATCATTATCAGAGCCACTCGTACCCAAAATGTTCTGGGTATTTTTTCTTAAAAAAATTACTTTTTGATGATGGGTTTTGATTTTTAAATTTTAGGTCTTTTTTTTAATTTGTGATTGATTGTGGATTATAGGTGAGAAAGGGAGGAGGATTAGAGAACTGACCTCTGTTGTTCAAAAGCGATTCAAGTTCCCTGAAAACAGCGTGGAGCTTTACGCTGAGAAGGTCAATAACAGAGGCCTTTGTGCCATTGCTCAGGCCGAGTCCCTTCGCTATAAGCTCCTCGGAGGTCTCGCCGTCCGTAGGTATGTACTCGAAATCGATTTGTTTTTTTACAGATTAGAAGCCTGTTGTGCAAATCTTATTTGTTTCGTGTTTGATATATGAAATTAGATCATATTTCCTCTGTTCAACTAATGCTTGCTCAAATGCATTATATTTTTTATGTTTAATCTATTATTTTTAATTTTCTATTGTGATATGTGTTTTATTTTGTATGTGAATGTGATAAGCTGCGAGATGTTAAATGGACTGATCTATGCGTGTTTTGAAAATGGATGTTTGCGTTGTGTTTTGGCTATAGGTTTTGTCATCTATAAAGCAAATAGGTTATTCTTATACCTATTTTGTGTCGGAAGATGACGAGATTGATCCAATCCTTCGTTAACATCATCCTGTTTGAAATCCAAAGGTTTTCATACAGTTAACATTTTGGAGGTTACATTTTAACTGTTCTCAATTTTGTTATTCATTTTACTGAAATGTCTGTTTATGCAAGACTTGTTTGTGCATTAACGTCATCTACAAAGCAGGTTGGTGTTTCACTACCAATTTTTTGTGTCGGAAGGTGACAAAAGTAATTAGATATTATATTTCCTCTGTTTTTTAACCTGCTGAAATTCATTTCATCTTCATGCAGTAATATTAGTAGAGGGAACAATGGTGAAATTTTTTCTTATTTTAAACTTCCCGTTGTGATATTGATTTGATTTTGTTTTGCTTGCTAATATGATGTGTTCTTAGATGTTTAATGGACTGATACAGCGTCTGTGTTTTTGATTTACTTGGTTCTATTTTGACATGTTTTGGCTTCAGATTTTGTCATCTATAAAGAGAATAGGAACATTTTCCTGGTTCATTTTTGGTGCAGCTATTTAATCTATTTGTGTGTGTACATTACTGATTTGATTTTGAATTTGCTGACTTGTTGATGTTATATATTGTACAAGTTTGTCAATTCTTGTCGGTATGTTCAAGCTAAATGTTGTAATGGTTTTTACAGGGCCTGCTATGGTGTGCTTAGATTTGTCATGGAGAGTGGAGCCAAGGGTTGCGAGGTTTGTATACCGGTCGATTTTATTCATCATATGATTCTGGGTTCTTTATCTCGATTCATTTTTCAACTTGTATTTCCGCATCCACTATGCTACAGGTTATTGTTAGTGGAAAGCTAAGGGCACAACGTGCCAAATCCATGAAGTTCAAAGACGGATACATGATTTCTTCTGGTCACCCAGTGAACGAGTACATTGACTCTGCTGTTCGACATGTTCTTCTGAGACAGGTTTGCTATCCATTTATCCACTCTTAGTGCTATGCCCTGTTCAATTTCTGTTTCTGATTGAATTCATTGGGGTTAACGCAGGGAGTACTGGGCATCAAGGTGAAGATCATGCTTGACTGGGATCCAAAGGGTAAGCAAGGCCCAACAACTCCACTCCCGGATCTTGTCACCATCCACCCTCCCAAGGATGATGAAGTTATCAAGGTGGAAGCACCTGTGCCGACCGAGATTGATCTTCCGCCAGTGGCTTAAAGCCGATGATGACTGTTATGATAGTCATCTATTTGATGTTTGGAGCATGTCAAGTGTCTTAGATTTTGTAGTTTTTAAGTTTGGCACCTAAAATGAACTTATGCTGGATGCTTTTTTCTGAATTTTCCTTTGGTGTTTCTCAAATTTTGTTATACTTAAAACTTATTACTTGATAGTTTTATTCAAGGATTTTTTATTCCTTTTTAAGATTTATGACATCCTTTTGGCTTCTGCATGTGATTATTTGGTTCGTTGTGTTCATATATTATACATGTATATGTAATCATGGAGTAGCTATTAAAGGGTTTTTTTGCGATGATATGAGTATAAATTTTGTTATTATTCTTTTCCTAGCTCAAATTATTTAGTATTTGTCATTATGTTTTAGTTTTGTTGATAGTTGTTTTTATTTTTTTATCAACTGAAACTTCATTCAACATAAATGCCGGTACAAGGGAGGTGGGCCGAAGTCCAAACAAGAACATAACAAAATTTAAGGTTTATCCCTCAAAAGTCACCCAGAAACCTGAGGGACCTAAACAACCATGGACAGCGTTAGCGCACTTGGAATGGGAGGGAGGACCAAGGTTCGGCCAGAGAAACATCTCTAGAATAAGCTAGCAATTGAAAGCCCACAAATACTCGTCGGAGTCGTCGCGGCACTAGGGAAATCATCAAACGGAGGAGCAAAGGCTGAGTCATACCCTCAATGGACCAACCATAATGGCCACCAGGCAAGGCCTGATGCGATTACACCAATCACCATCAAACATCACCACCGACGAATCTCCGACATTAACGTCGAGGTTCCAACACAAAGAGCAGGAGCTTCGATAACGAGGGGGACGAACAAAGAAGAGGCAAAAAAAACCATAACCAAATGGTAGAACAAAGTCGGCCCGATAGACAAAAGAAGGGAGAATACCCCTTGGGAAAACGGGACACCGCCTCGCACTGGACGGAGGGACGACTTGAGTTATTTAGCCGAAAGAAAAGGCAATGGGAAATGAAAGGTCTTCAAAAGAGAAGGGAGATGAACAGAGGATAAGGGAGAAAGGTCGAAGGAGTGGCCGGCCCAAAGGCCACCACTGGCGACTGAACCAATGAACAAAGGCTCCTCAAATGAAAGAGAAAGCTTTGGGAAAAAAGTTGAAAAGCCTGTTGATAATTATCATTGTACTTAATTTTCTTTTTTGTAAATTTACCACTCTACTTTTAACCCATATTGAATTTTGTCACTTCACTTTTATTTAATTGAGTTTTTAAACTAAATTTGATTTTTTATGAAATTCTACTATTCAATTTTAATTTAAATATGGTATAATTATATTTTTTATAAGTTTGAAATTTAGTCTTATTTTTGGATTAAAAAATCCAGATTTAGTTATTAATACCATCAAAATTCTCCAATTAATTCTCATATTTTAAAATTAAAAAAAATCAACTATTATTCTCCTATTATGTGTTAATGCCCAACCTGCAAGGTCATGATGTTCCATGCTTCATGGGGGTTTAAGTTTTTTAACTGCCGCAATCCGTGAAACTAATTCCTCAGGGACTAAATGCTGAAATTTACCAATCTCCATTGCTTGTAACCATGCAACGTAGTTTTCCATGCATGTTCTCTAAAGGTACAGTGGCTTACCAACGGCCCACATTCTGACACCCATTGGTCTCACCAGAAGTCAACGGATCCGTTGCCAATTTAATAATGTATATATAGTTGTAATAGATATATCTGTGACATTCCTTTTATATATATAGTTGTATAGTTTATATAAACTAATGAAATAATAGAAAAAATACAGTCTATCATGGCTATATAATTAGTTTATAAGATAATGTAGTTAATATATCCAATTACTATATAAATAAACACCCTAAGTGATGATATTCTTTTTTTCTTATTTCTTTCTTTGTTTCTTTCTTTCTTTTCCCAATAGATTGATGGAGTCTTATGATTTTAGCAACGATGTTTTATTAGAAATTTTCTCGAGGGCCGATTTGAAAACAATGAAAAAGTGTAGGGTTCTTTCGAAGGAATGCAAGGATCTCACTTACGAATCTAGCTTTATGCTGCAACATTCTCAAAGGACATCAACAATGGTGGGATATTTACTTCAACGTATGAAAATGTTTGTTTACAGTTGGAGACATCAATTTACTTCCAATTTGTGTCAATAGCCAATTCAGGGCTCGAGCCAAAACTAACTCGGAATGTTCTTAATTTTTTACCCGAACATGCTGAGATTGCAGCAGCGGTCAATGAAAGTTTGGTTTTATGTAGCCCGAGATGGGGAACTGAAGTACTCAACAGTGGGAATTCATTCCGGCTCCAAATCCTCGATTTTATAGGTCAAAGATAAGCATGTTGGTGCTTGGATCGAACCCTTTACGATTCAAAATGGTCGAACTCTCCGACACCGACTGCAGTGATAATACACACTCCGTATCAGTCTCTGAATCAGACTCCGAATCGGACCTCGATTCGGAGTATTCCGACGAAGAAGTTAATGACCGTGTAGTTTCCAACGAAAATTATGGCACTGCGAGATATTCGATTCCAAGAGTGGGGAATGGAAACAATCAGACGATTTAAAGTTAACATACGATGACTTTTTCAAGAACAAGCAAGCCGTTTCTGCCTGCGGCGGTATCCATTGGCTTATTTCCAACAGCGAACAAGACAAGGACATCGTATTATCTTTCTACGGTAACAAAGAGGAATGGACAGTGGCTTCGTTGCCGGACTCACTTCGTCGAAAAGAATACTGGGAGCAGATAGCACTTGTGTCGTGTGAAGGGAACATGGGGTTAGTAAAGGTTTGTTCTAAAACTAGAACTTTGATGGTGGATGTTTGGGTTTTAAACTATGAACACATATGGATTAGAAAACACACCATGAACTTGAGCAAAGAGTGTTATCTTACTCGTTTTCATTCGTTTTACAGTGCTGACACTCTGGTTATGAAGGACATGTGGAGTGTGTATTTCTATAATTTCAAGACTCAAAAGTTCGTTCGGCTAACAGCTGGTAATTATCAAGATATAGATGCCGCGCATATTTTATTCAAACGGATTTTGAGCCCGTTCAGATGAAGCCTGAGTATATATAAATATATATTGATTTATTATGTTTTAGTTCTAAAAGTTTACTGATGTATAGATTTTATTCTACAATAATAATTTTTTATTTTTATTAAATAATAATTTATGTATTTATATATATATATATATATATATATTAGAATAAGGACCAACTTGAGATTATTTGTAAATTTTGAGGATTAATTTTAAAAATTATCACTAAATTGATTAAAATGTAAAAGTTGAGTGCATAAAATTAGAATTTTATATAATTAAATAACTAGCTGTGGAATTTATCATTTTTTACTATTCCTCAAAATAGTACAACATCATTCCATTTTTAATTTATATATAATATATTTGAATGTTATCTAAATTAATAGCCTTTCCTGTTCAATTTTATTTTTTCTTAGTAATCAATCAATTGAGCATAATAATTCACATAAATATAATTGAAGAATTATTTTATATAAAATATACTATATAATGTTATATAAATGTAAAAATACTTTTCTAACAATCATAATTATAATGATATAGTGTTATGATATTTAGTTAATAAATCCTAATTTTGCATTAATTATTTGATGATATTTGATTACTTAAAAGTTTCGTCTTAAATTAAGGTTACGTTGTTTCGTGAAAATGATCTATAAGAAATATTTTTACATTTGTTTATGTTGGTTTTAAGAAAAATAATTTGATTAATAGAAAATGACTTACAAGTCAACAAAAATAAATAATTTTCAAGAAATTGATTTACTCTTTTGAAAAGGGTAAATAACTTTCCGAATAAAATTTTTCTATGAGTAATTTTATTTTTATATGAAAATTTAATATTATTATATTAATAATTTTATTTATTTTAATTTTTAAAAATATTTTAATCAAGGTGGAAGCACCTGTGCCGATCGACCGAGATTGAACTTCGGCCAGTGCCTTAAAGCCGATGATGATTGTTGTGATAGTCATCTATTTGATATTTGGAGCATGTTAAGTGTCTTAGATTTTGTAGTTTTTAAGTTTGGCACCTAGAATGAACTTATGCTGGATGCTCTTTTCTGAATTTTTTTTTGTAGTCAAGTCAATCTCTTCAATCTTGGATGGGTTTAAATTGATATGCATGATCACCATCAAACATCACCACCGACGAATCTCCGACATTAACGTCGATGTTCCAACATAAGAGCAAGAGCTTCGAAAACAAGGGGGACGAACAAAGAAGAGAAAAAAAAAAACATAACCAAATGGTAGAACAAAGTCGGCCCGATAGAGAAAAGAAGGGGGAACACCCCTTGGGAAAACGCGACACCGCCTCGCACTGGACGGAGGGGGGAATTGAGTTATTTTGCCGAAAGAAAAGGCAATGGGAAATGAAAGGTCTTCAAAAGAGATGGGAGATGAACAGAGGATGAGGGAGAAAGGTGAAAGGAATGGCCGGCCAAAAGGCCACCGCTGGCGACTGAAACCAATGAACAAAGGCTACTTGGTATTACAAAATGAAAGAGAAAGTTTGGGGATAAAAGTTGGAAAAGCCTGTTGATAAATACCATTCATTCATGGGGGTTTAAGTTTTGACGGCCGCAATCCTTGAAACTAATTCCTCAGGGAATAAATGCTGAAATTTACCAATCTCCATTGCTTGTAACCATGCAACGTAGCTTTTCATGCATGTTCTCTAAAGGTACAGTTGCTTACCAGCGGCTCTCACGTTCTGGCACCCATTGGTCTCACCAGAAGTCAACGTCAGATCCGTTGCCACTTTAATAGTAGATAATCTATGTATAGGTGTAATAGATATATTTGTGACATTCCTTTTATATATATAGTTGTATAGTTTATATAAATTAATGAAAGAATAAAATGGCTATATAATTAGTTTATAAAGATAATGTAGTTAATATACTAATTGTTTTACCTTGAAAAACAAGTACTTATTTTAATTTAAAATCCTAGTTTGAGTTGAATAACGAAAACCCTAATTCTACTATGATTTGAACTAGAAGCTACTGTCCCTGCAAGAAACAAATTCTTCCAATTACTATATATATAAACACCCTAATTGATAATCTTCACTGTGATTAACTGCATCTTTCTTTGTTTCTTTCTTTCTTTTTCCCAATAGATTGATGGAGTCTTATGATTTTAGCAACGATGTTTTATTAGAAATTTTCTCGAGGGCCGATTTGAAAACAATGAAAAAGTGTAGGGTTCTTTCGAAAGAGTGCAAGGATCTCACTTACGAATCTACCTTTATGCGGCTACATTCTCAAAGGACATCAACAATGGTGGGATATTTACTTCAATGTTCGAAAAACTTTGGATACAGTTGGAGACATCGATTGAGTTCCAACTTTGTGTCAATAGCCAATTCAGGGCTCGAGCCAAAACTAACTCTGAAATTTCTTAGTTTTTTACCCGAACCTGTTCAGATTGTAGCGACGGTCAATGAAGGTTTGGTTTTATGTAGCACGAGACTACATGGAGAAAACCGGTTTTATATTTGTAAACCAAGTACTCAACAGTGGGAATTCATTCCGGCTCCAAATCCTCGATTTTATAGGTCAAAGATAAGCATGTTGGTGCTCCAATCGAACCCTTTACGGTTCAAAATCGTCGGACTCTCCGACAGCATAGATGATAAACACTCCGAATCAGACCTCGATTCAGAGTATTCCGACAAAGAAGTTAATCGCCGTGTAGTTTCCGATGAAAACTTATGGCACTGCGAGATCTTCGATTCCAAGAGTTGGGAATGGAAACAATCAGGGATTTAAAGTTAACATACAGCGACTTTTTCCAGAAAAAGCAAGGCGTTTCTGCGTGCGGCGGCCTCCATTGGCTTATTTTCAACAGAGAACAAGACAAGGACATTGTATTATCTTTCGACGGTAACAAAGAGGAATGGACAATGGCTTCGTTGCCGAACTCACTTCGTCGAAAAGAATATTGGGAGCAGATAGCACTTGTGTCGTGCGAAGGGAACCTGGGGTTGGTCAAGGTTGGTTCTAAAACTAAGATGGTGGATGTTTGGGTTTTAAACTATGAACACATATGGATTAGAAAACACACCATGAGTTTGAGCAAAGAGTGTTACCTTACTCGTTTTCATTCGTTTTACAGTGCTGACACTCTGCTTATGAAGGATATTTGGAGTGTGTATTTTATAATTTCAAGACTCAAAAGTTCGACCGGGTAACGGGTGATAATCAAGATACAGATGCCGCATATTTTATTCAAACGGATTTTGAGTCCGTTCAGCTGAAGCCCGAGTAATGTACAAGTATATATTGATTTATTATGTTTTAGTTCTAAAATTTTAATTTAGTTATAAAGATATATGTCGGAACCATTTTTTGTTTGAAAACGGGCCGACTTTGAAAAGAAAAACGGAGTCGCCACCAATCTTTTTTTGAAGTGTGATTGGGCCACTTATAAAACGTTTTGGTCTACGGATTTGAAGAAAACGGGCTCGGGAGTCGGTTACGCACGAGGAAGGATTAGCACCCTCGCAACGCCCAAAATTGGTACCGTGTTGATTGATTAATGTCCTTAGTATCGAAAATTAGAAAATGCTTTATAGTAAAAAAATGTTTGGCGGACTCGTATTGGATATCAAAAACTCTCTCGTTTCGGAAAGCTGAAATATCACGCCCAGCACGATAGGACACGATGTTTCAAACTCTCGATGCCAAGATCATTTTATGATTTCCAGAATACATGTGGTGCAATTTGAAAAGGGGTATCTCACTACTTGGCTAAACTAAAACCAAACCCAAAGACGATTGGGTACGATTCCTTGATTTCAATCATGAAATATTGCCCTTATTTGAAAAAATACGGAAAAAATCGGTGAAGGATATCTAGTGGTTTAGATGAGCAGAAAATCGAGACCCAGCACGATTGGGCACGAATTTCTTGAACTTCCACACACGAAACATTGCCTTATTTTAAGATCACGATAAAAATCTTTAAAGGTTATTTAGCGATCTAGACGAACGAAAAATCGAAACCCAGCACGATTGGGCACGATTTTCCGAACTTCTAAATACGAAATATTACCTTCATAGAAGCCCATTTTTATGCATTTCGGAAAAAGGGAAAAACGTTAGGATGTAATTCAAAATCATTGGTTGACGTGGGATGATAAGAGCAAAAACATATAAATAAAAATAGTAAATTAGAAAAAAGTAATAAATAAAAAATAATAAAGCTAACAGAAATAATGAAAATAATAATATTAATATTGATAGAGAGACATAAAATAATAACCATAATAACAAAAATCAAAATAATAGAGACCCACATATACACATAATTAATGTGATAATAAAATAATAGTAAACATATTAAAAATAACGGTAAATATACTAATAATAATAACGGATATAATACAACTTAATAATATTAATAATATATAATTAAAAGAATTAAATCAAACAAGAATATAATAATAATAATAATAATAATAATAATAATAATATTAAAAGAAAATAAGAAAATAGTAGTTATTAATAAAATAGTAAAAAAAATATTTGATAACAATATTTTAAGGGATATAACCGAATATAAAATAAAAAAGATTAAAGTAAAACAATGATATATGTACATATGTATTGATGATAATAAAAAAATTAATTTGATGATAAAATAACCAAATAACAAAAAAAGGACTAAATTGGGCTAAAACCGAACATTTGTGGTCAATTTTGAAAACAAATAATGATAGGGGTAAATTGCAATGCTGCAAGCATCTTAGGGGACCAAGTGCAATAATCCCCTTCAGAACACGCAATACACCAATGAGGACCTAATTGAAATCTGGAACGAATTCTTGGGGCAGAACCATAAATAATGAAAGACCTGATTTTAAAACCAGTAAAAAGCGGAGGGGCTAAACGCGCAATTAGCCCCTCCAAGGAAAACACGCGGATCCTAGCTCCCTGCGGTCGGGTCATGGTCGAGGACCAAACGACGTCGTTTGGCCTCGACCAAGGCTCAAAACGGCGCCGTTTTATCCTCCTATATAAACCCCTTTTTTCTGAAAAAAATTCATTTTCCCCCATTTCAAAAAAAAAAATCAAAAAGTTTCTCTCCAAGCTCTCTCTCTCTCCCTCTCTACCGACGGGACGCCGGTCATCGTCCGGTCACGGACCGCCAGCATTGCCAGTTGCTGTGGCCAACCGATTCACTTCATGGTAGGAATCTGAAAAAAGGTAAGCTTTTTTCTTTTTCTTTTTTTTTTTTACAGAAAGTCCTATATGTTTTTTTTAAAAAAAAAGGAAAACCTAAAACCGATTCGAAAACAAAAAAAAAAAAAAATAAAGAAAAACAAAAATCAAAACCGAAAAGGGGAAAAAACCTTTGTCTTTTTTCTTGTATTTCTCTCTGAACTTTCGTGTTACAAGATGTTTTTTCCTTTTTTTTTTTAAACCGAAAACCCTCCCCCCATTTTTTACCGATTTTTTCTTCTTTTATAGCCTAAAAACACATCTAAAAATAGAACATAATCCAAAAACCCCAACTCCATTCCCTCCTACTGTTTTAATGCATCCTGCTTTGTAGGTGAACGTCGTGAAGGAGTGGGGCTCTTGAGACGAAAACCGGAAGCGCCTTGCGACTCGGAGGGTGGACAACGTGGTGACGGCGTCTTGAGTGAGGAGGATTGGTGGCGGCACAACAAGGCTCCTGCTAGGGTTTCAAACCCAAAAAAAATTAGGTTGTTGGGCTTAGTGTTTTATTGGGCGAGGTCTAGGTGTTGCTTGGTATTGGGTCTTTTATTTGCTTTGGGCCTGGAAGAAAAATTGGGCCTTCAATGCCCTCTTTTGCTCATTGTCGTGCAACGAGAATAGAGCAAAGACTTTAAAAGGACCAATTTTGCCTTAGCTTATTCGATCTTGACTTCACGATGCTTCCTTTTTCAGTATCTTTATTCCACCCACTGCATTCCAGAGGTGTGGAAGTTTTGTTTCGATTTGCTATCTTTAGCCTGCTCCACTCCTCGCTTAGTGGAGATAAGGCTTCAATCTTCGATCTGCTCCACTCCCGCCGGTGGAGATAAGATCTCTGTTTCAATCCGCCCACTCCCTTTCGGTGGAGATAGGATTTGTCTTTTGATCTCGCTCTACTCCTGCCGGTAGAGATAAGATCTGTTGTCTTCAATCCGCTCCCACCTCGCCGGTGGAGATAGGATCTACTATCCTTAGCTCGCTTCTCACCTTTCGTGAAGATAAGGCTAGAATCTTGATCTGCTCTACTCCTGCTCGGAGAGATAAGATCTGTTGTCCTCAATCCGCCCCTCCGCCTTTCGTGGAGATAGGATTTGTCTTTTGATCTGCTCTACTCCTGCTCAGTAGAGATAAGATCTGTGGTCTTTGGCCTGGTACCCTACCGCTTAGAGAATTGAGGCTCCGTGTTTTCGACCTGTTCCACTCTTGCTCGGTGGGATAAGATCTGCTATTTTGGCAGTTACCCTACCGCTAGGGAATTAAGGCTTGTCGTTTTGACTGTTCCACTCCGCTCGGTGGGATAAGGTCGATTTTTTTACTGCCACCCCACTGCTAGGGAATTGAGGCTCAAGCTTTCGACTGTTCCACTCCCCTTTCGGTGGGATAAGGTCGATATTTTCGACCGTTACCCTACTGCCAGGGAATTAAGGCTCGTTGTTCTCGATCTGTTCCACTCCTTTCGGTGGGATAAGATCTGCTATTTTGGCCTGCTACCCACCGCTTGGGGAATTGAGGCTCAATGTTTTCAACCTGTTCCACTCCCGCCGGTGGGATAAGGTCCGATGTTTCGACCCGTTACCCACCGCTTAGGGAATTAAGGCTCGTTGTTCTCGATCTGTTCCACTCGCCGCCGGTGGGATAAGATCTGCTATTTTTGGCCTGCTACCCTACTCGCTAGGAATTGAGGCTCAATGTTTTCGACTGTTCCCACCCCGCCGGTGGGATAAGGTCCGATGTTTTCGACCGTTACCCTACTGCTTGGGAATTAAGGCTCGTTGTTCTCGATCTGTTCCACTCACCTCGATGGGATAAGATCTCGCTATTTTTGGCCTGCTACCCCCTGCTTAGGGAATTGAGGCTCAATGTTTTCGACTGTTCCACTCTCGCCGATGGGATAAGGTCCGATGTTTCGACAGATTACCCTACCGCTAGGGAATTAAGGCTTGTCGTTTTGACTGTTCCACTCTCGCCGGTGGGATAAGGTCGATTTTTTCGGCCCGTTACCTGCCGCTTAGGGAATTAAGGCTCGTTGTTCTCGATCTGTTCCACCTCGCTTTCGGTGGGATAAGATCTGCTATTTTGGCCCTGCTACCCTCTGCTTGGGAATTGAGGCTCAATGTTTTCGATTGCCCACTCCTTTCGATGGGATAAGGTCGATGTTTTCTGTAACTCCCATCAATTTGCTACATTGTCCCATGGGAACCTATCATAGAATTGATTTTATGGTGTATATGTTTATGCCAAATGATTAGGATGTCATGAAGAATGCTCCAACCATATGTATCATGAATGTTATGAATGGATGCAAAATGTCATGAGAATGATCCATTTTAACATTTGAAATTTGTTATTGCTTGTCGCTTATTAAGGTGACCCACGACGTATGTCTTCTCTGTTCAATTGGTACTTCTAACAACTAATCAAGATGTCGTCACCGCTAGTCCCTTATCTCAAGTCTCCGAGCCCTTTAAGCTGGTTAGTTCTAAATAATTGTCTGCTTTGATTCTTGTATTATTTAGAGACTTTCGAGTAATGTCATAAAACTTCTTTTGTGAAAGCATTATTAGTTCAATAATCATTATTTCAATGAAAAATGCTTGGAAAAGATCATAATAATGGACAAGAAAGAAATTAATTAGGAGCATAGCTCAAACAAATAAGAATGCAAATGCAATCAAGAAGGAAATTTATTGGTAGTGTATTTTGGAGCGAGCAAATTAAGAATGGGTAAGATGGCAATTAGGTGCCCCAGATATCGCCGATGATCTTCTTTGTTCAAACTTCTTGAGGACCATTTAAGCTCAATATGTGTTTAGGGATTTGAGCACTTTGTCGATGCCCCAAGATGTAACATACTTTCTCATTGTCTATTCAAGCATGGCAAAACTACTGTATGCCCCATCATGGTTTGATCACAACTTGAGCTGCCCTTTTCGGGTTTTCAACTCAAAGCCCCTTTGGTCTCAAAGTGCCCTTTACGGGTTTTCACCTTGGCCTCTCCGGGTTTTTTTTTTTTTTTTTTTTTTGGATTCAAGATGCCCTTTGTGGGTTTTCATCTTGGCCCACTTTCAAGCGAAGTACTTCTTGAATGAGTCTGCATTAATTGGATTTGGCAGACTTTTACCATCTATCTCGACTAGTATCACATTTCGTCCAGAAAAGGCCTTCTTTACAACATAAGGTCCTTCCCAATTAGGCATCCATTTTCTCTCAAGTCCTTTTGCATAGGAGGATCTCATTTCAATACCAGTCTCCTTCATGGAATACTCAGGCGGACTTTCTTATTGTAAGCTCGCGATCATCCGCTTCGCACAGCTTGACCATGGCGAATGGCTCTTAGCCACTTCTCGATCGATTTCAATCGGTCATACAGAGAGTGAACCCATTCATTTCGTCCAACTTCGGCCCGGCAAAATCTAAAGAGTAAGAATTTTAACTTAGATGGGCAAGACGTATCCATCCATAAACCAATGAAAAGGGTGTTGCCTCGGTGGAAGTCCTCGTCAACATTCGAGAAGCATCGAGTGTAAATGGTCCATCATCTTTCAAAATCTTTTTGGATGGTTTCTTTCTTTTCTTTTCTTCTTTCTTTCTTCTTTCTTTTTTTTTGTTTTGTTTTTTTTAAAAATTTGAACTTGAACTCAAGTTGAAATTGAACTTGATGATTGACCACATAACTTTGTCATAGGAACCGAACCTCACTCTCTTAGTGGAATAGTTGACAATCACGAAAACGAATAGGCGTCAACTAGATACTTTTGACGAAATCATCCCCATAACATTTATGCCCCACGTATAGAAAAAGCATATAAGTCATGTCTTCTCAATTTGGCATTTACGGCAACACTGACAAAATCTCTCTTTCATGGTAGCCTCCTCGTGCCTAGACATATCTTGATGCGGTCATGCAAAACATCTTTGAATTCTTTGAATAACTCGATGGCGTCTTGCTTTGTTTGATTGGCGGGCAAGGTTTCGATCTTTACTCCTTTCCCCTGACTCACAATGTCCACTGACCCTTTGTACGATAGAGTCTATTTTTATTTTGCTTTCCCATCCTTAACAGATCAATGGGTAAGTTGTACTCTCTGACATCTTCAAAATATTCAGATCCTTTTAGACCCATATTTCACTCAAAAGTGCATGTGACGTTGCTCATGTCCCGATGTCCGGGTACCTCTTGTAGGTACGAAGGTAAATTCCAAGGAATAAGCGGTTCGAAGATGATTATTTATAATAATGGATGAAAAATGAAAAACATTCCAAAGAACAAAAGAATATATAGCATGACATGGGAAAAAAATGAGAAAATATTTGCTCGACATGAAACACAAACATGCATTTTATTGACAATAAAGATGTTTGAACATGAGCCTATTTCACAAAAGATTCTTATTGTTTCTAGGCTTAAAACAACAAGTGTGTTTTGAACATTACTCGTGTTAGCTCTAAAACTACGGGAGTTTCCTTCACGATCCATTTATTCAAAACACTTTCGGGCTCGTAGGGATGAACGCCTCCCAAGTTTCCTTCATTCGATCTCTCCTCGAATACGGTTTTGATGATCAAGGCTTTTAACATGTCTTGGTAGTTTCTTCATTTGTCATCCCAGTTTAGGAGGAATAATTCTTTCCGATATCTATACCTTGGAGATGTGTGGAAAAGTAATTGATCCCCATTTGACCTCGGCGTCCTTCTTTCTTGACTCACTTCCTATGGTACACACGTTTTTCCTTCTTGAAGTCAAAAACTCACTCTTTGTTATCCATTAACCCTTGTACTAGGGCTCAATTATTTGCCTTTGTTGGATCTCATGGCCTTCCTTGTTATGGAACTCACAATAGTTCCTCGTATCACCGGATTTGCCCTTACGTCTTGTCTAATTAAACCTCTTTCCACCATTCTTCTCGGACCTCTCTCATCGGGTTCTTATTTCGCAACGTTCCACTTGATTCTTTTCCTGCGCCTCGATTATTGCATTCATCCCATTATCAATGTGACTAGGTAACGGATTTCTGCACAGCGCATCATTGAACTCCACAATGCCCATTTTGATGAGCCTCTCGACTAGCTTTTTGAAAGGAAAGCGATTCTCTATCGGTGCCCCACTATCCTCGCATGGTATTCACATTGAGTGCTTGCATTATACCATTTAGGATATGGGGTTGCTGATGATTCGAGTAGAGCAGGGGCTACTACGTGTGCGTCTAATAAAGTTTTATACAACTCCTTATCGTCAGGTATAGGAGTAAATTGAATTTCTCGGTCCTTTGCCTCATGTTGGGCTCTTGTCTTGGTGAACTGCCCATTACCATCTGATTCTCGGTTGGGTAATAGTGCGGGTTTAGGATAACCCGAGCTTATATTCCCACTTCACTTCCCTTTTCTTTGGCGGCTCTTCTTGTGCTCTCTCCGCTTCTATCTTCCCACACCGATTGCGTTCTCTATCATCTCTTTGACATCACCATGTCCATGAAACTCTTAGTCGTGCCTCCTAACATGTGGTTAATGAAAGGTGCCTTGAGGTATTGATGAAGAGCATGGTCATTTCCTTTTCTAGTAACGGTATTGGACTGCGTGGCGACCTCCCTCCATCTTTGGCATTTTCGAAGCTTTCACTTGACTTTTCTCCATGTTTTGCAACGTGATCCTGTCAGTGCTATATCGGTCACATGGTAGTAATGCTTAATGAAAGCTCGCGCCAAATCTCTCCACGATTTGATTTGGGTACAACTCAATGGTTGTACCATTTTGCTGCACCCCAATCGGACTATCACGAAGCAATGGATCAACAACGGTCGTTGTTGACATATCCGATCATTCTCCGACGAACATCGTGATATGGGCCTCAGGCGACTAGTCCGTTGTACTTTTCAAACTCGCATCTTGAACTTTGGAGGAAGTACTAAACGGGACTAGACTCAGCTTTCTTTAGCGTCCACTTCGCATTGGTAATCAGCACTTTCCAATGCTCGAAACTTCTCCTCTAGCCATTTGCATCGATCTTCGAACTCTTTTGGAAGCTCTGCTTTTACTTCTTCCCCTTCTGCCACCTCATCGAAGTCTGGGACTATTGGTTTTACCAAATTGACCTCGGGGTTAGAGCTCGAGCCTGCGGGGAAGTTTCCCAGTGCCGGAGCACCGGATTGGTGCTGAGGTTTGATATTGACCGATACTCTTGGTGGTTGCACTTGGGAACTTGTCGGAGCCAAGCCCGGAGGGCAAGCAAAATCTTCATTATCTCCTCCAGTATCGACCATAGGCCTTTTTCCGTTTCCAGGCCCTCCAGCCAACAACTGTGTTAGCTGGCTCATCATGCTTCTCTGGGATTCCAGCATTTGATCCCTCATATCCTGTTGGATCTTGGCTAACTGCTCTTGCATCTGAGCCTGTAGTTGGTCTTGCATCTCTTTCTGCATTTGCTCCAACTTTTCTATCCTTTGATCCATTGCTCTCGTCTTTTTCCGAGTGTAATAGCGGTCTTCCAGGATAACTATAATATGACCTCTAGTTAATAGGGTTCTTTTATGATATTAAATGCACATGATGCGATGTGATGCTATGCAAATGCATGAAATGCAATGTAAATGAATGAATGCAAAAATAAGAGGCATTGACTTTGAATTCAGTTACATTAGAAAAACTTTACTAGAAAATAAATTTCTTTACACAAAGCGGATCGCATACACTACCTCGTCCTTATAGTCCAAGTGAAAACATGAATCCTTCTTCGCAAAAAGTCAAGTCTTGTAAAATTCTAATAGATACTTCCTCTAACTCCTTTTGCTTGATCCGGACCGCTACTCCTGTTCACTTGTTAGCTTCTTCAAAAAAATGCCGAGACGTAGTAATCTTCGAATATTCTTGTCAACTTGAATCCCTGGGTGATAAGGTCTTGTATTCCTTCATGGATTACAAGTCTTCTCTCGTTGTATTCACTTGGACTATATTCGGATGACCGTATTATAATCCACTTTATCAAAAAATCCATTTTCTTATGACCAACTTTTCTATTTAGTAATCGAATTTGAAATCAACACCTCTTTTCTATGATGTGAATGCAATGCAATCAAAACAGAATAAAACTCGTTAGTACAGAAAAATAAATAACATAGAACCTATCAGGGTGACCACTAGGGTTTGACATGGTTCTACCTAGGGTAAGCCCTTAGGTTTTCTACATGTGGTTTAATTCTAAAGAAAAGGTACTGAACCAGTGATTCTCAATCCTCACCCATTATAGGCTCATCTTGATTGAGTTGATTCGGGAATACATTTCCTTATGGCCATGCGGAGGTGAAAACCTCACGGAACCATAGGTACGGATGTATTCGGAAGCGGCCCCTAGCCCATGCGGAGGTGAAAACCTCACGAAGGCATAGATTTTTGCTCCCACTTAAGGGTGTGACCACAACGGTCATGCAATATGAATGCAGAGATGTCCCGTGTGTCTCAAACCAAAACAAATATATGACGCGACACAAACTCATGCAAAAAAAAAAACGGAAAAGGAAAAAAAATATTTTCGATAAAAAGAACATTAATCAACCAATTTTACGGCTTGACTCTCTTATTGGTCCCCAGTGGAGTCGCCAAGCTGTCGGAACCATTTTTTGTTTGAAAACGGGCCGACTTTGAAAAGAAAAACGGAGTCGCCACCAATCTTTTTTTGAAGTGTGATTGGGCCACTTATAAAACGTTTTGGTCTACGGATTTGAAGAAAGCGGGCTCGGAGTCTACATGCACGAGGAAGGATTAGCACCTCATAACGCCCAAAATTGGTACCGTGTTGATTGATTAATGTCCTTAGTATCGAAAATTAGAAAATGCTTTATAGTAAAAAATGTTTGGCGGACTCGTATTGGATATCAAAAACTCTCTCGTTTTGAAAGTGAAATATCACGCCCGAAGACGATAGGACACGATGTTTCAAACTCGATGCCAAGATCATTTTATGATTTCGAATACATGTGGTGCAATTTGAAAAGGGTATCTCACTACTTGGCTAAACTAAAACCGAAACCCAAAGACGATTGGGTACGATTCCTTGGATTTCAATCATGAAATATTGCCCTTATTTGAAAAAATACGGAAAAAATCGGTGAAGGATATCTAGTGGTTTAGATGAGCGTAAAATCGAGACCCAAAGACGATTGGCACGAATTTCTTGAACTTCCACACACGAAACATTGCCTTATTTTAAGATCACGATAAAAATCTTTAAAGGTTATTTAGCGATCTAGGCGAGCGAAAAATCAAAACCAAAGACGATTGGGCACGATTTTACGAACTTAAATCGAAATATTACCTTCATAGAAGCCCATTTTATGCATTTCGGAAAAAGGGAAAACGTTAGGATGTAATTCAAAATCATTGGTTGACGTGGGATGATAAGAGCAAAAACATATAAATAAAAATAGTAAATTAGAAAAAAGTAATAAATAAAAAATAATAAAGCTAATGAAATAATGAAAATAATAATATTAATATTGATAGAGAGACATAAAATAATAACCATAATAACAAAAATCAAAATAATAGAGACCCACATATACACATAATTAATGTGATAATAAAATAATAGTAAACATATTAAAAATAACAGTAAATATACTAATAATAATAACGGATATAATACAACTTAATAATATTAATAATATATAATTAAAAGAATTAAATCAAACAAGAATATAATAATAATAATAATAATAATAATAATAATAATAATATTAAAAGAAAATAAGAAAATAGTAGTTATTAATAAAATAGTAAAAAAAAATATTTGATAACAATATTTTAAGGGATATAACCAGAATATAAAATAAAAAAAGATTAAAGTAAAACAATGATATATGTACATATGTATTGATGATAATAAAAAAAAAATTAATTTGATGATAAAATAACCAAATAACAAAAAAAAGGACTAAATTGGGCTAAAAACCGAACATTTGTGGTCAATTTTGAAAACAAATAATGATAGGGGGTAAATTGCAATGCGCGCGCATCTTAGGGGGACCAGAAGTGCAATAATCCCCCTTCTGTAACACGCAGCGCACCAATGAGGACCTAATTGAAATCTGGAGCGAATTCTTGGGGCAGAACCATAAATAATGAAAGACCGATTTTAAAACCAAAAAAGCGGAGGGCTAAACGCGCAATTAGCCCTCCAAGGAAAACACGGATCCTAGCTCCCATGGGTGGTCGGTCATGGTCGAGGACCAAACGACGTCGTTTGGCCTCGACCAAGGCTCAAAACGGCTGGCTTTTATCCTCCTATATAAACCCTTTTTTCGAAAAAATTCATTTTCCCCATTTCAAAAAAAAATCAAAAGTTTCTCTCAAGCTCTCTCTCTCTCCCTCTCTACCGACGGGACGCCGGTCATCGTCCGGTCAGCCGGATCCAGCCTTAGTTGCCATGCATGCCATCAGTTCACGATGGTAGGAATCTGAAAAAAGGTAAGCTTTTTCTTTTTTTTTTTTTACAGAAAGTCCTATATGTTTTTTAAAAAAAGGAAAACCTAAAAACCGATTCGAAAACAAAAAAAAAAAATAAAGAAAAACAAAAATCAAAACTGAAAAGGGGAAAAACCTTTGTCTTTTTTCTTGTATTTCTCTCTGAACTTTCGTGTTACAAGATGTTTTTTCCTTTTTTTTTTTAAACCGAAAACCCTCCCCCCATTTTTTACCGATTTTTTCTTCTTTTATAGCCTAAAAACACATCTAAAAATAGAACATAATCCAAAAACCCCAACTCCATTCCCTCCTACTGTTTTAATGCATCCTGCTTTGTAGGTGAACGTCGTGAAGGAGTGGGGCTCTTCAGACGAGCACTGGAAGCGCGCACGACTCGGAGGGGTGGACAACGTGGCTGACGGCGTGCTGAGTGAGGACTGTTGGTGGCGGCACAACAAGGCTCCTGCTAGGGTTTCTGAAACCCTAAAAAAAAATTAGGTTGTTGGGCTTAGTGTTTTATTGGGCCAGGGTCTAGGTGTTGCTTGGTATTGGGTCTTTTATTTGCTTTGGGCCCTGGAAGAAAAATTGGGCCTTACAATATATTTTATATTTTATTAATTTCTAAATAGTTAAACGAGTCTATGAGTGAAGCTGTCTCAAAAACAAGCCTATACTTGGAATTTTACTGTGTTGTTGTGTCGAATTTATACTACGTCTCTGTGTTCGTGTCTGTATTGTATGTATCTTTGATTCATATGTTGCAGTCATTGAATGCTATGAAAGTTAAGATTATGGTCATTTTTCTGTAGCCAGCCTCCTTTCGATTTTAAAATTAATCGGATTCAATATAATTATGGAATAAAAAAAAAATCATTAGTATAATGGTAACGAGGCATAGCTTTTTAATGCATGTGTTGAATATTTATGTGAAGAAAACAAGAAAATTTGAGAAATTGCAGGGACTTAAAAAAGCCAAATTTATAACTGGAAACATAAAAAAACAGATGAATAAACTAAGGAGGTAAGTAAATATCACAGCATGTAAACAATTTAAATGGCCTCAGCTTCGCTTAACAGGGTCAAAGTTAGAGACACCAATGACAGCTCCAATAATGGCGACAAGCACAACACCGCCAGCTGCAATGCTAAGCAAGAAGTTCTTGAGAGAAGGGGTAACCCCATCAGCTGCTTGAGCTATTTCAGGGACCATCATTGATGTTGTCATTGCAACTGCTGTCAAAATAGTCACTGCCTTCTCCTTGTTTGAAGAAGAAGAAGAAGCCTTGATTTCAAGTCTTGTTGCATTGGGTCTTGTAGTTGGGGTGGCAGCCATTGATGAATGCTTGAGTGGAAGTGGGTTGAGGAACGGGTTGGGGATGGAGACTTTGGTCTGGGTGGTGGGTGATAGTGGCAGTGCCATTGAAACAGCTGAAGTGGAAGCCATTGGTGCTGTTTGTGGAACAAAGATGAGGGGGATTTGTTGCAAATGTTGAGGGTTTTGAGAGATTGGTGAGGAATATTTGAGAGGTGGGAATTTGGGTTACGTGGTAGATTTTGAAGTTGGGATTTGGAGGATAAGGTTATCTTATTGGTCCAATCCTACATCAAAGTTTGAACTTCGGTTGGGGATTTTAGATAGAAAATATCATTTTTTTTCCCAATAAATAAAAAATCATTAATAATAAAAAGTTAGATCTGTTAAATGGGCCAAACAAGAAAGCCCATGAATGAGTCCAAAACCCAAAACCCCCAAAGAAATCTTAAGACTGTTCTTTTGTCACCACCAAGCAAGGAGGGATAGCACTTGGACCCTGCGAGAGCATTGCACCTGGGTATGCATGCGCCATGCCATCGTGAAACCCGCTGAGGTACCACTATCACTATCTCGGAATCCAACAGAGGAGGAGCCAAAGCTGAAACAACATCAGAAACTCATGAACAGATAGCCACCATGCATAAGGAAGTGTGATAGCACAAATTCCATTGGAGGGTTTGGACTACAGGATTCAGAAAATGGGCTTGAGTAGAATTTAGGGTTCATTTTTTATATTGGTTGGGCTTTGGGTAAGATTATTTTTATTAGGCTCAACCTAAATATATTATGTTATAAAAAATAATTATATTAAGTATATATATTTATATCAAATTAATAACCCAATAACAATTAAACCCATTATTTAAATCTTAAAAAAAAAAAAAACTTATTCAACTAAAAAACTCAACCCAAAATATAAATTTATTTTTCGGTAAAACAATACAGCATTAAGTGAAACAAATGAATGGGCTCATTTTCCCTTGTAAATCTAAAATAATCTACTTGAACTAAGTCCCGCGCGGAATGGGGTGGGACCTCAAAAACTTGGATCTCAGTGAATCTTGTTGCCGGAACTTTTGCCATATGATTAGCGACAACATTGTGAATTTTTGGAACATGGTGAAAGCAAATCTTCCACCCTCGACACTCCATTTGATGAATCCCGTGTAGTTCCATTATCCGACTATCAGTTGCACCTCCCTTTACAATCGTCTTTATCAAAAGATCATTATCACTTCAACTTCTAACTGATGAAGCCCCTCCAAAATAGCTCTCGCTTCAATCTTAAAAATTGCTTCCTTACCTAGCAACCTTGAGAATCCCTAGAGCCAATTAGCATCAGCATCTCTAAACACTCCCCCAATCCCGGCATAAGATCCATTTGGCGAAATTGCCCCATCTGTGTTAAGTTTAATCCAACCTCTAAACGGCTTCGACCAATGTGCAATAGTAATGTAACACTCCTTACCCGAATTCAAAGCTCGAATAGGGTACGAGGCGTTACCGGACATAAACTCAAGCAATCATACGAAACCGAGACTTAAATTTCCTTCCAAATTAAAACCTTTCACACACATTCACAACGTCCCTTTTATGAGCCTACGAGGCCCAAAACATGCTTCGGGAGTGGTTCGGGACTAAACCGAGATCTTAGGAAGATTTTATGAAACTCAAAAAATTTTGAGATTTTAGGGCACAAGCCCGTGTGGGTCAATGGACACGGCCGTGTGGCATGTCACACGCACGTGTGCTTAGGCCATGTCGATTTTAGGATGCATTTTGTTTATGACGTCAGCAACAAATGGTAGCCACACGGCCAAGTTACACGCCGTGTCCTTAGGCCACGTCCCTCACACGGCCGTGTCTAAGCCTATGTGGCCAATCCGGACATTCTGTTTTGCTAAATTAAGGTGCAAGGGACACACGACTAGTTCACAAGCCCATGTGCTAACCATGTGTCTCACACGGTTGGTCACACGCCCGTGTGTCGAGCCGTGTGGACTCTATATGAGTCTTTTATAAAAGTTAACCAACCCTGCAAATTCCACAACCAATTCAACTCAAGTAACTCAACCAACACAAATTTCATACAATTATACTTAATTTATTTCAATAATATCAACCCTGAATTTATCTTATTTATATTAATACATATTATCAAATGATGTTCAAAGCAATTTATATGATTTCATTCATTTCAACTTCCATTATTATGCCAAAGTATTGTTTCATAACTTTTATATTTCACACAATAAACCTTTACTAACATAACATGTATATATAACCTTAAGTTATTACAAAGGTGGTTATTAAAGTCCTTATACATGCCATATAAACTATCAAAAGTATATATAATAAAGTCTACCAGAAAATCGAGATAATGTGACTTGAGTATAATGATCCGATCCTCCGACCCTCTCGTTAATCTACAAAGAACAATAAACATTACAAGTAAGCTAAATATAGCTTAGTAAGTTCGTCGGCTTTAAATATAAATCTTACCGAACAATGAACACATTATAATAAAATCAAAAAGACATTTCATTAATTGACATTTATCCTGTCAACCACAACTTTTTTTTGATAAAATCACTTAATTGAGCTCAATAATAAAAATAATAATATTATCCACATTCTTTCACACATGTTCCACTTTCCATTTACCAACTTATCCATGCAATGAACGACTTACGGATTTGAGTACATCGTGGTCTGAAGCCCAAAGGTAGATTGAAGCACATAAGTGCTAAACGGAAACCCGAAAGGGTTAAACAGAAGCTCGTCAGAGCTGAACAAAACCCATAAGGGTTGAACTGAAACCCATATGAGTTAACGGAAGCTCATGGGAGCTAAACGGAAAGTAAACACGAGAATTCACAACAAATGCTGAATCTCGATTTACTTGGGTAATTCACCGTCAATTCATCTTTTTCACTGAACGATCGTACTCATTTCCCGCGTTCTGTTTCTCCGTAATACTCGATTCAATTTCATAGCTTTAGCACATGATTTTATTATTTTTAACAACTAATATTAATAAATACTGATTATCATTCAGAACAATTTAAATCATTGATAATTTAACTGTACTAACTTACTTGGAACAATTTGCAGTAGTTGTAGATGTTTCAGGGACTAATCTGTAACTTTTTCCTTTCTTCGGTTATCTTCGATTTCTTGATCTATAATACAAAATTATTTATTTATTAGCATCTAATTTTGTTCTAATTCACTTCACAATTTATGCCCCTCAATTTTTGAAATTACACATTTACCCCAAATTTTATAGTTTTTACAATTTAGTCCTTACTCAATTAGTCCCCCTAATTGAGCTTATTTTTTCTCAATTAACACCTTATTACATCTCTTTAAACTACTTCATATCCTTTGGAAATCATAATTTTAGCATCAAACCCTAATTTCAACATTTTTCACAATTAGGTCCGAAATATCAATTTCTATTGAAATTACCTAATAAAATCATCTCATCAACAAATTAAAGCTTCAAATTCATGCTAATACATCATAAAATTTCATCACTCATCCATGTCAACTTTCAAAATCATCCATGGAATCAAAAACTAATGAATTTAATAGTAGGACCTAGTTGTAAAAGACTTAAAAATACAAAATTTACTAGAAAAAGGCAATAATTAACTCACTTGATGAAAAAATTATGAAAAATCAGCTTAAAGAATCCTCCTATGGCGTTTTGGCTGATGAGAATGAAGAAATATCAAAAGAAATCTAGATATTTCCACTTTAATCCTATCTTTATTTAATTAATTATGAAATATTCCAATTTTACCCTTGTTTCTTCAATTTCCAGATTTTTCTCTGCCAATGCCGCCCAAAATATCTCCCTTGGGATAATTTGCACCTTTAATCCTTCCCTGCTTGACAATTGAGCTATTTAATCATTCAAGCAACTTTTACACATTTTTTCAATTTAATCCTTTTTATTTAATTGTCTATCAAAACGAAACGTTAAAATTTTCTAACGAAATTTTAATATCACATTACTAACACTCTATAAATATTTATAAAAATATTTTCGGCTCGATTTTATGAAATTGAGGTCTCGATACCTCGTTTTCAACCCAATTATTTAAATATTACTCTTTAAATTTAATTTAAAAATTACTCTAATATCTCACTCACTTCTAAATATTTTTTTATTTGATTTTTCTAATCTTATTCCTCGGATTTAGTTATCTTGAATCACTGTTCCGACACCATTGACTTTTAGGCTGTTACAAGTAACCATAGGACTATACTGAAACACAGGATAAGATATCCTCACATAATTCCTTGCCCAACTAATGCCCTTATCAATTATTTCCTAGAGCTACTGTGGCAATTTGAAAATACAAATGTATTCTGGTTCTTCCATAACAACCAACATATTATAGGAAAAGGCTACACAAATTAACAACTCGACTACCACAATCCCCAACATTCTCTAAATTCCATAACATCTAATCATTCATAGGCATAGCGAAAAAACTTACCCATGTATGAGTTGGCACAACTGATCGCCAAACAGACTTAAGAAAAAAGCAATCACGAACGGCATGGATCTCTGATTCATAGACATTGCCACATCTTGAGCATTGGCTTTCATTCGACATATGCCTCTTTATACACTCCTCATTACTTAAAAGTCTATTCTTCCACATGATCCACATGAATACCCTAACATTTGATCCACAATAAGACATTTATTATATTTATGATAATGTTTTTTTTTAATATAATTACTTTTTAACACATTTTTAATGTGTTTGAAAACTTTTATTTTAATGATTTTTTAAAAAATGTTTTAAAACAAAAACTAATATAATATAAAAAATCTAACATCGCGCGGGCTAAGTCGAGCCCAATTTTACTTTTCTTAAATTGGACCAAACTTTGACAAAAAATAAGTCCATTTTTAGGGTAGGATTGGTCCCGAACTTGAAAAATTGATCTTGACACCTTGTATGGACCCCTCCCATGAACACCTCTAGAAATAACCGTATATTCAATCAATAAATATTAAATGATCCATACTAGTTCGTGAGTTAATCGATCTAGCCCTTTAATCGAACTTGTATCCAACCTATTCCCAATATAATCTATTTGATCTGGTTCAAGCAACATTACATAGAATAAAAAAAAGTTGGATTTGATTTATCGATTTTGCCATATAATAAACATTATGGGCTGGTTAAGCCCATTTTTTACGATAGGGCATTTTTATGCATTCTAGATTTAATTTTAAAATGTCTATAATAGGCTTATTTTTATTATTATGTCTTCCAGGCTTATTAACTTGAGTGGTGGCCCATTTTATGTTTTATTTGGATCTTGGGCTATAATTGGGCTTGTTGGCCCATCTCTTTTTTTCCTTTATTATATTTTTTGAACGGAACCTCTTTTTTATTTTTAAATATTTACTTGTAAACATATTTATGTTATATTACTAAAGAGAAGGAAGACAACAAAAAATAATATTTACAGAAATACAAAATTGAAGTTCAAGGATTAGTAGTATAATTTTGGATCAAATAAATTTGGACTCTAAAATTTTCATTCGATAATTTGACTTGAAATTTTTTGGTCGGATTGAATCATTTCAAGTTATTTGTTATAGTCATTCAAGGTTCAAGTGATTTTGGGTTCAAATTACTTCAAGTTCAAGTCATTTTATGTTATTATTTACTTTTTATGATAAAATTAAATTCTAATTTAGATTATTTTAAAATCAGATCAAAATTTAATAGCGAGGATAAAAGTGACCCATCTAAAATTTAAATAGGGGAACAAAAGGGTACTGACGCCACAAAATAGAATTGTTCATGGGTCGGGCTGGGTCAGGTTCAGGCCGGGCTCAACTAAAAATTTAGGCCCATTTATCGGATTCGAGCCAAGTTGGGCCCAAAAAATGGGCCTAAAATTTTCCCAAGCCCAAGACATATAAAATGCTAAAACTCTAGTTCGGCCCTACCGCCAGATTAATTTTTATATTATTTTATGTAATTTTTAAATATATATAATACATCAAAATACTAAAAAATCAAAATAAATATTTCCCAACAAATTGAAAATAAATTTTAAAAAATATGTAGACTTAAATAACACTAAGATAGATGTAACTTAACAAACAAATACCTTTAAAATAATAATAAAATTAACAAATACCTTTAAAATAATAATAAAATTAACAATAAAATAGGTTTTATACAATATTCAATCAATAATAATAAAATAGTAGCAATATAATAGTAATATGGTAGCAAAATAGGGAGAAAATAACAAGAAAATAACATTCAAAAATATAAAAAATAGCAGAATTTTTTTGTCATTTAGTGAATTAGGACCGGGCCAAAGCCCAGGCCAAAAATACCTTACTCGAGGTCCAACCCATTTTTTAAACGAGTCTTATTTTTTGTTCAAGCCCATTTTTCGAACTTATATTTTTGTCCAAACCTCTCAAATTTTAGTTAGGCCGCCCGACCCATTAACACCTTTACCACAAAAGATCGAGTCTAGACAAAGCTTGACACGACCAGAATAAAACAAAAGGAGAAAATGAACGAAATAGGTGGATAAACCAATCTCAAAGCACATTAAACTTCAAGGCTAAAAGGATTCTCTCCTAAAAGGATTATCACGTGAGAGGTAAAATGCTTTTAAGGATACTTTTTAGACGCATCCAATATTTCGTCATATCCTACCGTCATTCATTCTCTCTGAACAAAAGCACTAGCTTTAGTAGTGGAGTGCTAAGTCCGACGCCACCACAGCTCATCCATTTTTCCTTTTTGCGGGCTCTCTCAATTTCACGGCTCAACTACTGGCCTAAGTCCTGCCCGACCCAAGTTGACATTAAGACAAGTACGTACATACATACATATATAAAGGAAGAGAGGTAGATAATAGGAGAAATCTCTTATCAACAAAATCCAATTCACTGTCTAATGATTGTACGTTTGTTTTGTCTTCTTTCCTTTTTGGCCAATGAAGATTTAATACAAATACATTTTTTTCTTCACCACTACATAACAACCACGGCTTTTAGATTAACTACCAATTATATTTTCTTTTTTATTATACACAATTTGCCCATTTGCGCTTCTCTCTTCGTCTCTTATAAACTTCATTGCTTGTGTAAAAATCCTTACTCATCTGTAAAACCCCTTTTTTTCAATATGGGAGACTTAAACACTGAAGGCCCTTCTTCTTCTTCTTCTTCTCTTCCTCTTTCTTCAAAGTCTAATTTGCCTATGCTTTACTATGGTCTCGTTGTAGTCGGAACAGCCGCCGTTGTATTGGCTGTATACAACCTTATTGTCATCCGGTGGTGTACAGAGCGCCCTGATTATTCTAGGCAAAGACAAACCCGACTTGCCGAAATGGCTGCCAGGCGGAGTTACGAGAGCCAGAGTAGGATCATATTGTCGTCGAGCTTCAAGTACAAGAAGGGAAGCATCGAGACGGGGTCTGAAGAAGCTGGCGGAGAACATGAATGTGCCGTTTGTTTATCGGTTTTCGAAAATGGAGATGAAGTGAGGCAACTACCAAGGTGCAAGCATTCTTTCCATGCTCCTTGTATAGATATGTGGCTCTATTCTCATTTCGATTGTCCACTATGCCGTACCTTAGTGGATCCCGAGCCTTCTCCGATTCGTCGAAGACAAACGGAGGAAGTTTCACCGCAGAATCCTGGAGAAGATGTTCTAGGCGTAAGAGTTTTAGTTTGATTTTTTTTTTGGGGGGTCTCTTTGTTGATTGATTAGAGGTAAGGTAGGGATAGTCTGAGAAAAGATATATGTGGTGGGCCTCATATGAGATGCGTGACCATGTTAACAAATGACTAAAAATTGAAAAAGCCAGCTGCCCATGTGGATACAGTGCAGCTCATTTTTGAGCGTTCAAATGGGGCCAGTGTATTTTGTTATTTAGCATATACCTTACTCCGGTTCAGATGTGAGTGTGATCTATATAGTTATTTTTTTCTGTTCTTTTTTTCACATATGTGAAGTTCCTTGACGCTCGTATCCCGACATCCAAGTGTGAAATATAAAGTATTCCAAGAAAAATAAAGAGTCTGAGTAACCACCACCAAACCAGCTATCTCCGGTTTTGCGCCTGCTATGGTGGGTGCTATAATGTGACTACAAACACTGCAATGCATGTTAGGCATGAGCAAAGCTCGGAGTGCAGTTTAAGTCAAAAACCGAACCATAACGAGGTAAATAGTACAAGACAAGCTGACAAGCACAAGAATCCAGCAAAACAGATTCATCGATGATGTTCCAAACACAACCACATAAACTCGACGATATATGCAGCAAGGTATCAAACAGAAATGAGGCAATGGTATGCGTCCAAATAGAATGAATTCATAACCTATTTACCGCCAAAGCATGTAGAAATTTACAAAAGAAGCAAATTTATTATAGTTACTGTGTATTTCCATACCCTGACACTCGATAAACTCTTGCACAAGTTTTCCCAAATGTTACAATCCAAATGTATTTTCGCCTTCCACAACGGAGGAAACTTTTATATTGTATACAAGAGTAATTAAGCATACTTACTACATCCTTCTCAAATTGTCTAGCCTTGCTTGTAAGTCACTATCTATTCCACCGTCATCATTTCCGGTTGCTTCTGCCTGCGCAACCTTACCCTTTGCAGCTGGTGCAGAAACAGCAGCTGATGGTGCATTGACAAGCTGCGAGTTAGATCAAATAAGCGGAGTTAGTATTAGGGCAAGAAATGCGTGCTACTAATGTTATGTGCAAGAAATGGTGAAAATAGTACCTCTTGATTGATATCGATTCCAATTTCATCGAGAACTTGGCTCACAAGTTCTTCTGTTTCTTCCTCTTCTTCATCACCTTCCAAAGCATCATCAATAGCGTCGCCCATTACCTCACTAACCATCTCCATCTTCTCGTTCTGCATCTCAAATTCTTGCATAATTTTCTGCAACGACGGCAAGTTCATCTGCCTGTTCATGCGGCCCATTGCCTTTGTCACGCCTTTCATTGCTTCTCCCATTGCTTGTGTTGATTTCAATGTCTGGAAGTTGTATAGAAAATTAGTCGAGCTGTAAGGGTTGAGCAGAACATATTTCAAAATTTTCTATAATTGCCCTCTCAAGAGTTGTACTTACCACATCTACTTACCACGCACAACAAGAGACCATAATTTTTAATGTGAATAATTAACACTTCAAGTAATTGACACAGAGATAAATGTATAGATAAAAAAACTTACTTGAATTCGAAGAGATACGCCTTGGAGCTGTGATTTCAGCTTATAGAACTTTTCAATTTGATGTCTAGTTCGGATAAGGTCTTTCGCCATCACCTTTACAGCTCCCTGAAAAAAGTTTCCATCAATCAGAACATTTTGAGGTTGTAGGCTACATAGGCGTAAAGCTGATTCATGTTTCGCATAGATCATGTATAATAGGTTCTAAAAGTAAATCTAGATCCCGAATACGAGAGAGGACAGTACAATCTTGAAGCCGAATGAGAAAATAAATGACCACATCAACCCGCTAATGTCAAACAAAATAGACATACACACAATCAAGCAGCCAAAGTGAAAAAAAAATAAAAATCAAAGGATGCAAACTCTTGACATGTATACTCGGTGCATTTTGTTTACAGATTGGGAAGAAGAACACGGCACATCAACTTTTCATACAAATTGTAAAATCCATCTGAAAAAACGTGCCGTAACACATAAGACAGTCATCTAGAGCAGAAATACATCATATTTACACAAAATCAATGAAAAAGCAACCTCGCATATGCCAAAATGCAGAAATTTCTTTTCCCGTGATTGCCTTAAAAGAAATTTGTCGAGCAGATAAGCACTTGACCCCAATACATACTACTTCTAAGACAAATATAATAAGACATGCATCATAAAGAAGTCAGCAAAAATAAAAAAAGGAAAATATTGATGTAGGAAAATAATAATTTACCATCTGCCCTTGCTTTGCAGTTTTCTTTATCTCTGCAATCAGTTTCTTCTCTTGGTTCTGAAGACCTTGCCTCTCCCTCTCTATCTCTCTAATAGATTTGTCCAGCATCCTCTTATTCTCCCGCAGAAGCTCTGAAACCAAAAAAAAACATCAATATTTTCAGATATTACACAAACTCTCAATACGAAATCAACGACATCATTTTATATATACCACCCAAATTCACAGCCTGAATACCCCCAAAACCCGGAAACAACAGGAACCATCAACACCATTTAACCCACACCATAAAATGCGTGACCTACCGATTCTTTTAGTTTGCATCTTTCATGAAAAAACAACATGGATTCAAACATTTCCCATTCGATAATTTGTAAAAGCCTATTGAAATTTGAAACAAATATGAACAAGCAACCACACAAGTGATCAATCTCATTATCTAAAAACGAATAAACAAATAGCATAGAAAAATTGCATTTCTTATCATAATTCACAAACATTTCTAATATTAATATATGTTTAGCATTCCGTATCAAAATTCTGAATTACAATAATAATAATAATAGAAGTCAACTTCCACAAATCATAGCCAGAAAAATACACTCAACTGCTACTTTAATCATTAATATCATCCGATTACTAAGATCCTTATCTGGGATCACTTCAATAATTTGAAACTAATATGAACAAACAACCATTTAACCATTCAATAATTTGCAATACACCATAAAAATGCATGGCCTATTATTTCATCTTTCATATTTCATAAAATTCAAGAATTCATAAAACCCTATCAAAATCTGAAACAAATATGAACAAACAACCATGCAAACAATCGATCTTATAACCTAAAACTAAACCAAATAAAAACAAATAGCAACCCTCCCCCAACAAAAAAAATGCATTTATTACCATAATTCAGAAACATTTCTAAAACAAACACAAAATTTATCATTCCACATCAAAATTCTGAATTACAACAAAAAGTAATCAATTGATTTCCACAAATAAACTCCACCTGCTATTTTGATCAGGTATATTGTCCAATTACTAAAACCCTTATCTGGGATCACTCCACAAAATCCAAACCGCAACAACCAAAACGAAAATCATAGACCTTTTTTCGACATTAATGAAAATCCGAAACTAATATGAAACAAACAACCATTTAATAATTTGCAAAACACCATAAAAATGCATGACCCACCTATTCTTTCAGCTTGCATATTTCATAAAATTCAATAAATTGTAAAACCCTATTGAAAATCGAAACAGATAAGAACAAACAAACAAACACAAATTTTAGCATTCCACATCAAAATTATGAATTACAACAAAAAGCAATCAATTGATTTTCACAAATAAATTCCACCTGCTATTTTGATCACGTAAATTATCCAATTACTAAAATCCTTATCTAGGATCAATTGACAAAATCCAAACCGCAACAACCAAACCAAAAATCATAGACATTAATGAAAATTCGAAACTAATACAAAACAAACAATCATTTAACCATTCAATAATTTGTAATACACCAAAAAAACGCATGACCCACCTATTCTTTTCAGCTTGCATCATTCATAAAATTCAATAATTTGAAAAACCCTGTCGAAATTCGAAACAAATATGAACAAGCAATCATGCAAACAACCGATCTTATAATCCAAAACTAAATCAAATGTAAAAACAAATAGCACCCAAACCATAATTCACATCATTCCTAAAATGAACACAATTTATCATTCCACATCAATATTCTGAATTATAACAAAAAGCGGTCAATCGATTTCCACGAATAAACGCAATCTGCTATTTTTTATCACGTATATCATCCAATTACTAAAATCTTTTTTTTCTGAGATCAATTTAAAAACCCAAAAACGAAACGATCAAACCCAAAATCGTAAAACCTTTTTCGAAATTAATAAAAAATTTAATAATTTAATCCCAAAAAAAACAACGAAAAAAGAAAACCAGGTACCTGCGGGAGTTTTTTTCTTCCCAAAGAGGAAACTCATGTTTGATCGATACTACGAAAACTGTACCAAAAATGAATCGATGGAGGCTTCAAGGATCCGATCTGATGTTTAAGAAACGAGGGTTTTTAATGGTTGGATTTAAGGAAGAGATTGCTTAATACAGGTGATTTTATGGCTCTGCTTCGAAGCCAATACCGACTTTTATTTTAATTTTTCCTTTTGCTTTTAGTCTTTTACGCGGTATCGTTATAGTGGCTAAGGAATGGGAATTTATAATAATTAAATTTTTATTGGCTAAGGATGAAATTAGAATTTTTTTTTTAAGGTAAGTAATTAAATTATAAATTTTTTAGAGATTAAAATATAATTTTATTATAATGTTTGAAGTTTTTTGGGAAATATAGCATGAGTTATTTCAATGTCATAGCATTTGATACACGAATATTGGTTGGAATTTCTTTTTATATCTTTTTACCCAGAAAAAGTGGCACTTTGTTTCTTTGAATCAATCATTATCTTTCGGCTAACTTAACCTCCTCTCTCTCTCGAGACCAATAAGGGTAGTACAAGAATATTCACTTGTTGCCCATTGACTATACATTTCGATCTGATATTAGACTTTAACTCACCGTTCATGGACGAATCTTAAAGAGGAACCTTAGATTTTTGAGGAATTGAATTTTTACTCAAGTTGGCATTCTCACTTTCGCTTTGTCTACTCCCGCTCACGCAGGTGCTTCCTCCCAAAGCAGAACGCTCCCCATCATTTTTAAAAGGGACTAAAATTTTTTTTAGGTCCTAAAGTGAAATTTTATCATATATAAATTTACAATTTGATAATTGATAAGGCAACAAAATTGTAATTGTTCATTTTTTTAGAGGGGCAGGCGACCCCTAATGGTCAGATTTTGTTTATACAATGTTCGATATTCGATAATCACAATGGATAATAATTATATTCAAAGTTAAGAATGTAAACCCTTAAATAAGATAATAAGAACAATGATGGGTCAAATATATGCAATTTTTTAAATTTTAAATCTATAAATCTATTTTAGAATTTAAATTCGTTTATTATCCACGCTAAATATGAGTATTATTATTTAAACCCTAATCCAAATTAATTAATTTTTCTTCGAATATCCGAATTTGTTAAGGGAAAGATTGAATGAAATAGTAGCATACGTTATCAGATCCTTCCAATAGATTTATGCCACATCATTATTTTTATCCTGAATTTCAGCATTTTTATCTTAAAAAAAAAAATCAAATCCAAATTAAAATCCAGAAATTCAAGATAAAACGCTGAAATTCAGGATAAAAATGCTGATGTGGCATAAATTTATTGGAAATGGATACAGATGACGTGACGTCACTGTTTCATTCAATACTTTCTCATTCGTTAAATATCATAATATTTTTAAAAAATATTATCACAATATTTTCTAAAATAAAATTTTTAGTAAAAAGCTGCTTGATTATAACAACCAACAGAATGGGGAATATTTCCCCCTAAGCATTTCGATGTTGTAAAATTGGTGGAAAGCGAGTGAAGGAGTTCTTCATCTGCACCAATGCCTGTGGGATTGAGATGCTATCTTAGTAATTCAAATTCAAGATTTATCGATAAAGAAAACCCAGAACCACAGACAACCAAAGAGAAAATTAAGGAAAACCCAATTAAGAATTAAACTGAAAAAGCCAATGCATGGATTAAAATCCAGATTTTTTTTTTCTAAATTTTCAACAACAGAACAATAAGCTTCAAAAAGGGTACACAAAAGAACCAAAGATTAACTCAAAGGAAATATAGAAAAAATGGTTGTTTAAAAGGAGGCTTCAAGTTCTTTAGCAAAGAGCTTTACTTGTTGTTCTATTAAGCTTAAAACACCATATTTTTTAAACAAGAAAACCAAAGATGAAGCTTACACAAGTAAAAGGATTTCCGGGAGGGAGAAGGCAAGGAGAGAAGGAGCAACCGCCGGTAGCTGAAAAAGGTGGAGGCTTCAACATGGGTTTGAGGTGGCCCTCAACAGGGTGTGGCAAGATGGCTGACATGCTGTTCGGGTTTCTTGTTTTGGATTAATTATAGAGAGGTAACTAGCTTTACTTAAAAAATAATATAAAATGCTTGGTGTTCATCACTCAATAAATTCATGTGTCACTTAACGAAATTTTTAATAATAGTGATTAATTTAAATAATTATTTTAATTAAGAAGTATAAATTGAAAAAAAAAAACATTTAAAGCGACCAAAATAGGATTTTAGAGTGGCATTGGATTAGAGGTACTCATGGTCAAGGTGGCCGGGTTCAGGTCAGATTCATACAACGTATTTAGATCAATTTTCTAAGTTTGGGCTCGGTTTAAAAAATAAGCTTATTTTTTTTTCAAGCCTAATCTAATTTAAGAAAGATAAATCAAGGCCCGACTCGATCCATCCATATTTAATTTTTTAGATTAATTTTCTAACATTAAAAAGTATTTATATAAAACACTACCACAAATATAATAATTTTTTATATTAAAAACACAAACAAATATAAATAAATATTTATTGTATTAAATATGAATTTTAAAATTTTATATTTTAGGTTGAGTTTATTTAGTTGAATAACTTTTTTTTAAAGTTTTGAGTAATGAATTTAATTGTTATTAGATTAATGATTTAATTTAAATATAACTATATATTATTCTAATATATATGTTATTTTATAACATTATATTCGGATCAAGTTAAATTCGGGTAAAAAATCTTACCTAAAATTTGATTCATATAAAATAAATTTTAAATTTTATCCAAACTCTCTTATTTTTCGAACGAACTTTTAAACTTACACGATCACATGTAGTTTACTTTTTATTTTTTTACATGTTTAGATATTGCGTGGTTGATAAGACCCAATTGAAGAAATTTGATGGGCTTAGTTTAAGGCTTATGAAAACAAACAACAATGGACTTGTACATGCCGAATAAATCATGTTGGCCAGATACCAATCTGCTCGAATAAAATATTAGACTAAAATATTTGAAATTTGAGAAAATAAAATCTTAGGTTTAAAAATAATTTTGAGCAAAAGAAAAATCTATTTAAAATATGAATTAAGCTTAAACTTAGACTCAATCTAACTCAATTTTTAAGCTTACAATATATTAATATTATAACATAAACATTAAAAAATTAAGTTATCTATATATAAATTTAATTAAAAATAATATTTTACTTTTTTTCATTTTTTTAAAAATTTCATGTAAAATTTTAAAAATACAGGTGGATGATGACGTTCCAGCTTCTGATTGGACTAAATTTTTTTTGGACCAAGGGCGTTAAGGTCTGGTGTTAAATGGGTAAGGGAAGAAAAAGTTTAAGGATCTATTTCGGAAAATATGTATAGCTTAAGGGGTAATTTTTGAAATAAGTTTTTTAGTAATTTAATTATGAAAAATTATAAAATAGTCACTTAACAATTTAATTTTATCTTTCTTAGTCCTAATGTGTTAACAGTGGCTTAAAATTGACATAATAACAATTTTAATTTTAACATATACATTGTATTAATCAAATTTACGTGAGAGAGTAAAAAAAAAGCAAAAAAATTAAATTATACAATAAGAGTTAAATTTTTAGAATCAAAATTAAATTGACACATACTATTATGTTTATTTTAAAATTACTATTACTAATCAAATGATAAAAAATTAAATAATTAAGTAATTATTTTGTAATTTATTTTTTAATAAAATCCCGGAAAATAATTGAAACCCAACAAATTATATATATTTACATATATATATATATATATATTAGCATGACGTTATCACTATTACGTAATGAGTAACAAGTGGTGACATAAAGGATGCTTTAATGAATATATATACATATACTATTTTGGTGGATAAGAAAGAAAAAGCAGAGTTCTGTTTTTGTCGTTTTGTGGATTTGTCAAATTATTTAGGTTAAATTTTGCTATTACTCTCTGTACTTTGTAAAAGTCATGAATTTAGTCTCTTACTTTAATTTGATCAATTTTAATCCCTGTAATTTTTGAATCCATCAATTTAGTCCTTATACTTTTGTATTTTGAAATTTTAGTCTTGAGCCAAATAGTAGCAGTTAAATTTAATTGGTTTTAGATGTCAACTATATTCTCTAATTGAATCATTCTAAGTCCCTATACTTTTCAAAAATTAAAATTTTAGTCTTGATGCAGATGATAGTCATTAATCTGTCAAATGAATTTTTAGAGAGAAATATGTGGAAACAATAAGTTGACATGACATTACACATGTGATAATATATTTACCACATCAAAATTTAGAAATAGCTAAACTTAACTTGATGAATTTAACAATTATTAATTAGTAAGGATTGAAATTTTAAAATTTGAAAAATATAAGGACTAAAAATGACCAAACTAAAGTAAATGGATTAAGTTCATAATTTTTGCAAGATACAAGAACTAAGTTAAATTTTACCAATTGTTTAGCTTTGTGAGATGAGAGTCAAAACTCATCACATCTTTCCCAACTACTACCTTTTTCTTTTCTCGGGAAAATGACAATTTAACCTTTTCTTTGTTTTTTCCCTTTTATTTCTCGTCTCACTTATTATGTTACCCTTTATTCTTATATTTTCAATAAAAAACGAAGGTTATATATTGGGCAAATTACATTATTAGTCACTCGATTATGAAAAGTTACAAAATAGTTATATAACTATTTAATTTTGTCTTTTTTGGTCACCAACTAGCTAACGTAAAAAAATAAAAATACCTAAAAATCTAAGATAATTGGGTGATAAAAAATTGAATAGCTAAATGATTATTCTATAATTTTTCATAATTGAGTGACCAAAAAAAAAAAACTATAATTGAATGACTACTAATGTAATTTATTGGATGAGAGAGAAAAGGGTATTACATGCTCAAAATTGGACACTATGCAAAAACTTGAACCCATGGAGGGATCAAAAAATTATTTTAGGGAAGTTTTAAATTGAATTATAAATTTTAAGAAGGTTAAAATACAATTTTATTATTGAATTAAATTGCTATTTGAATTTTTTAAAAGGATTAAATTAAAATATTATCCTCTTGAGGAGGTAAAGTGTATTTTACTATTGTATTAAATTATAACTTCAAAATTTTCTAAAAGAACTCAAATAAAATTTTATCATTAAATCTGTTTGTACATTTTTTCTTCATTATAGGATATTTAAATTTAGATCTCGAAAATTTTGGAGGGTCGAAATTAAATTATATATTTTATAATTTTGTCATTTTAATAGTCCATATCTTTATAATTTGAAAGAATTAAATCAAATTTTCATCATTTTAGGGAGTTAAAATATAATTTTACCATTATTAATTTAAAATTTTATAAATTAGAAAACTACTTGAATAGAACATTTTTATTTTAGGGGGTTGAGCCTTGCCAGCCCTTAGATCCGTCCCCGATGGACTTCAATATTATCTACAAATTAAGATGATACTAATTTAATTTAATTATATAAGGGTGAGATCTAAGTAGACACTAAATTATAAGTGTTTGTTTTGTTTGAGGTTTATTCAATTTGAAAAAATAATAATCTAATGTTTGATTTATTTTATATTAAAATTTGAGTTTAGATTAAAATTTTCAACATCACATAAAAAATTAAACTTGTGGATTAATTAAATAAAATTTGAGTAGTTGGATGGCTTGAGTTTAATTTGATCTATTTTTCTATAAAATATCTCATTTACATAGCTAAACATAACTATCAGTGAATAATAGGGACAAATTGGAAAATAAAACCATTAGTTTGGGGTAATAAGGCAAATTTCCAAATTCTAGAAGGAAAAGAAAAAGAAAACTATTAAGTTGAAAAATAAAATATAAGCAAAGGAATCAAGTGGATTTTAATGGTGGTGGGTGGAATTAGAAATAAATCAAAATTTGAGTTGAATAAGTCAAATAATCATTTGTCATTTAAATATGTTAATTAAAATCTTTATAGTTGATCAGTTGAAGTGAAACGGTTGGATATTTATTTTATTATATTTTTGGTTTAATTATGATTTTGATAGTTTTACTACTGATATTTTAAATAGAGTTAATTTAATATTTTTATTTCGATAAATTATTAGTTAATTATTATTGTTAAAGTGTTGGTGTCTCCAAAACATTAGAAAGTACGAGGATTAAATATCAATATTTTCAAGAGTAGTGTCTCCAAAACCCTAATTTGACCCATACTTTCCAAAAGAATCCATTAAATTTTGGCATGACTCTGGAAATGTTTGAACAAGAAAGAAAAGAAGAGAAAAATAGTATAAATTTAAAGAGAAATAGAGAAAAGAGGAGTTGAAGGCTTGAAGTTGAAGAGTTTTTGAAGAGAAGGGGACATGCCCAATTTATTCCCTACATAACAATCCTTTGCTTCCTTCTTCATCTTCATGTTGGTGCCTCATCAGATCCCCTACCTCTTTCTTTCTTTCTCTACTTCACCAATCTTTAGCTGTACTTAACCCTTTTGTCTTATTCCCCTCATTTCATCTCTTTTCTTTTACTCCTTTATTCGCGCACACACACGCACACACACATATATATAGAAAGTAGGGTTTTATTTATTTTCTTGATCCATGATACGTTGAAGTTCTTTTAGTTGGTAAAGTGGCTGCTGCTACTGTTATTAATGATGTTCTTGGTATTTTATTTATTTTTTATTTTGTTTGCTGTTTTAGCATTTTGGGTGCTTTTTTTCCTCTTTCTTTCTTTAACTTCATATCTAAGATTTTTAGTCGTTACTTGGGGAGTGGTTAAATTATCTGCAAAGGGGTTTATCTTGTCCGTACAACTATTATTGTCCGTACACAATAGCTTTTATATATATATATATATATCTTTTTCTTCACCTGCTTCTTTAATCTTGTAATATTGAATTTCCAAACACTATTTTTCTGCTTTGTGATCCAAATTTTCTTTTTTTTTTTTTTTTGTGTGTGTTGTTGATTGGTTAGTTTCACATCCCACGCTCTCAAATCTGTTTTCCTTGTGTTATATGTGTGTGTATATATATTTATATGGTAAGGGCTAGGGCTTGTTAAGGGATTGAACCCGGAATTAAGTGTCTGTTGAGGGGATTTACGATTCTTTGGAAAGAAATCTATGAAGTGTCGGTCGTCCATAGCCGATGGACTCTTCAACAAGTAGTTGTTATCCCTAGCGAGGTTTTGTCTTCAGACACTATCAAAAGCCTGAGCATGAACATAACCTCATCCTCGATTGTTTGATAAGTCGAACTATGCTCATTTCGCATGGTTGGACTCGGACCCGTACTAACTAAACATTTGATAACAACACAAATCCATTGCTGTTATTGCTTTCTTTTGTTATATATGTTGATTCATGTTGTATGAGTGCATGTCACTAGGAATCCCCTTAATTGTATGCATCTTATGATATGCTGCTTTACTCTTCATTGTGAGTTTTGTGGTTTCTTTGACAACGAGTTTGTGAATCTGGGTTTTGAATATCATTCTCTATGGAATTCGGATGAACGCCTTTTACCTTCGATCGTGTGTGTTAGGAGTCTCGAAACAAACCCCGATTCCATGTTCCCTAGTTGTTTGAACACTTTAAATATATATCTTTTATTGCATTGATCCTGTGTTTTACCGAATCTCGTATCACTATAAAATCCATCTCCGACATGGATTTCTCTCGTAAAGGTTAAGATTTATCTCTGACCGATAGAATTATATGAGTAATGACGCCTTGTTTGGTTTTATGGTTGCATAAATTGTAGCTTACTTACATACTTAAATGGGACCTAGACATCCATAGCTCATTAGACTGTTCTTCTTTTTCTCATTTTAGTGGATAATCTTGGAGAAAAACAATACATTTGTTTATAAGGATCTTCCGGAATTTGCATCGGAGCTGAAGAGGATTGCTGAATTTGGATGGCTAGTCGGGTTCGAATCTTGCCGAAGGAAAATTTACTTATTAGTTGCCCACCGTGGTGGAATTCAAACGAACAGCAATTTGTTGAGATTGTACCACAGAATGTGAGCTTGAAGAAAGCAGAAAATCGCTCTCAACTATATCATAGTGCAAAGCGTTTCGATCTTCAACTACTAGACCACGAACCAACATTAGCTGAAGCAGGTGTCACGGGAGTGAACAATTCGCAATGCAATTCATCGGAATCTGGTATTTGATGCTTCTGAAACTGCTATGTATCGGAAATTTTCGGTTTGGCATCGTTTGCTTTCTCATTTTCACCAATGTTGTTACTAAGTAGGTATATTTAATGGCTAACATTTTCACCAATCGTTTGCCTACCATCACAGATGAAAGAAAAAACCCACTATAAACTTAGAAATTAACCTAGTTCTTATGCTTCCTAGGGTTTAAATACAGGAAATACCCTATGTTTTACCGATCTCTTTCTCACATTCATACAAAAAACCCGTCTCTGGTACAAAGATTTCATAGGAATTACATCTCTTGTAATTTTAAAAGTTTAAGTTCTACCGTATATTTATAAAATCTAGTACTTGACCATCAAGAAATCCTAAACTTAAGCACCAAGTAATCTTCAATCGATAGAATTATACCAGAATCCAACCTGGTACTTTGCTTTAGTTCTTGAACAAGCTGGAAAGGTGTCGTAATTGTTTTCTTTTGCATCAGGTCAGGTTGAAAGTTGCAGGAATGACATCGAAGGTCAAACGGAGCCGGTTTACTTGCTTAACAATCCAAACACATTGTTAAGCCCTTCTCACCCAAACTATAACCATTCAATGGTATGTTTGGTAGTCTTTATTAACTTCATTTTAATTGGTTTTGTGTTAAATTTAGTATTTTCTTGATCCCATCTCAGGCTTGTGCTCAATATCCTTACACCGATGCTTACTTTACCGGGCTATTTACTCCGAACGGGCAACAGACTATTGTAAGATCTCTCGATCGGTGAATTATCATAGCTCGGAATTGTTATGCGAATATAATCTACCTTGTGACTGTTTTTCTTATGTTTCGAACCCGTGATTTAAACTTTGATCGTATTTAGGCCCAGATGACCGGAACTGTACCAACTCGAATTCCGCTGCCTCTTGATCTTGCAGAAGACGAGCCCATTTACGTCAATCCAAAACAATATCATGGGATTCTTAGGAGGAGGCGACATCGTGCAAAGCTCGAGACACGAAACAAACTCGTTAAATCTCGAAAGGTATACGGATTTCATATTTGCTTTTTTATGATCTCCCATTGCAATGGTTGTAACCTAAGGCTGTTAGATATTAATCTACATTCTATTTGGTAATACATTTAGTATGTTTTTTTTTTAAGGGAAAAGATTGAATGAAACAGTGACGCCATGTCATTTGTATCCCTTTCTAATAAATTTATGTCACATCAATATTTTTATCCTGAATTTTAACATTTTTATCCTAAAAAAGATTAAATCTAAATTAAAATCCTGAAATTTAAGATAAAATATTAAAATTTAGGATAAAAATGCTGATGTGGCATAAATCTATTGAAAAGGAATACAGATAACATGGCATCACTGTTTCATTCAATCCTTTCTCTTTTTTTTAAATGATTCTATTAGTTGGAGGTTACTTGACAAGGGGTATATCAAAAGGGGCCAGACAAGTGGTCAAATTGCAATTTTAGTCCTTGAGAAATTTATAAGGAATGTTTGTAGTATAATCCATGCAAAAGTTACAAGTTGTCATGTTTTCGGGTTTTGTTTTTTTCGTATTAATCATGGTTAAAATATACCATAGGTCTCTGTACTCTTCTTAAATTTAAAATTTGGTCCATGTACTTTTATTTTTAGAACTTTAGTCTCTCTATTTTAAAATTTAAAATATGCCATAGTTAAAATCGTAATTAACATTGTTAAGATTATTTTGTTAATGCAGCCATACCTTCACGAATCTCGCCATCTTCATGCAATGAATCGAATTCGGGGATCCGGCGGACGTTTTCTTAGCAAAAAGAAACCCCAACGGTCCGATCCAACCTCCAATTACATCTCGGATATCAGTTGCTTAGACCAAAAGGATAATAATAGATCGGAACTTGAGAGCCGTTGCTCGCATAAAGCAGAATATGGTGGTTCATGTACGAGCTGCTCCGACATTTCAAGTATCACCAACAATGGTGGCGACATATATCGCCGTGCGGTCAGTTCGTGCAATGGAATACAAAACTGTGCTTCGCTTGTCCGGTGAGAAAACGGGCGACAAGAAGTCGGCAACTCATCCTTGGCTTATATATATATATCAATTATAGTCTTTGGTTTTCATGCATAGTGTAAAATGATTGTGGCAGATTGTACGTTACATTTGTTACAAGCTTTTGAGATTTTATTGTTTGGCTCTATGACGACTTTTTTAGTTCGGTTTTTCACCGTCAGTGTATTAAATAATAAACATTTAATTTTTAGTATCATTTTGATTTATTTTTCAATTTAGTTTTAGAGTTTTGGTGTTTTTAATGCTATTATTATTTTTTATTTTAATATTAAGCGCTTTATGGGTTGTGGGAGGACGATGAAGTTGAAGAGGCACCATATCCGAAATGTTTTATTTTAATATTTTGGGTAACCTGCATCCAAAGTCATTAAATAATTCATTCAAATTTATATTTTAATCACTCAATTTCAAAAGTTTATAAAATTGTTATTGAACTATTTGAAAGATTTTATTTAAGTTATTAGACCGTTAAAATCGTCCTTATATAATCTTTTTTATTTGTATCATCTGCACTCATCAAAAGTTTTATTTTTCCTTTTCTTTTATAATTTAATTTTTTTCATGAAACTGCTTTAGACATTAGGAATGTTTTCGATATTGGCCGTTAGATAACTTAGATTTAAGGTATATTCTACTCATCAATAGGTATTGATCTATCGTATCAATCGTTGAATCATTGTTTGGAGCTTGTTAGATAAACTTTAAAAAAAAAATTTAACAACCCAGTGACTTAAATAAAACTTTTAAATAATTTAGTGATTTAAATAAAATTTTAAATAATTCAACGATTATTTTATAACTTTTAAAGTTTAAATAACTAAAACATAAACTTATTGATAATTAATTATCTATAATTTACCTTGATAATTTTTTGATCCGATATTTAATTTTGTAGGAAAACTCGAAGTGGATTAAACCAACCAAAAGGATGGAATTAGAGTATACAACAAGATGTGGGTGACATAAATATATGGTGTCTAGCAACATAAAGCCAATATTGTTATTGATAAGGTGTTGTTAGATTACTTTTGGTACAAAGGAGAGATGTTATTCTCGATGCTTGAATCTTAAAAGTGAAAAGATAATTTTAATTCTTTTAATTTTGAAATTAAGCATATTAACTTTTTTTTCAAAAGAATGTAATTTAATTTTGTCAATTTTAGAAGTGAGTAAATAAAGATAATTAATTATCTGTTAATATTTTTATTAATTGTATATAATTTTGATTAGTATAATAATAAATTTAGCCTTCAATGTTTATATATTTGTCATTTTAGCCTTAATTCTAAAAAATTAACAAATTTGACCTCAACGTTTACATATTTACACAAATGTTACGAGATAAATTTGTTACATTAAGATCAAATTGACGAAATGTTTAAACTTTGAAGGCTAAATTTGTTATTATATCAATCAAAATGATGTATACTTGATGGAAAACATTAATAACGCGATTAATTGTCCTTAGTTACTCACTTTTAAAATTGATAGAGATTAAATTACTTTAATTTTTTTTAGAGGATCAATTTACTCATTTCAAAATTGAAAGAGACAGGGAAGATGTTTTAACCAATCCTAAATCTTAAAATATCAACACAAAATTTCAATTGCATGTTCTTCTAAGTTGTTGGCTCTATTATTACATTTGTATTTGGCCACCATGTCATTAGCTTAGTGGTAAACTTACGTGGATTTGAAATTAATTGATACAAGGTCCAAAATTTGATATATGTGTTTGTGAACTTTTTCTCTCTTTCTTCATGGTAATGTAATCACTTACTGTATTTGGCAACCTTTGCAATATATATATATATAACACAACGACGATGGAGGTGAAAAAATGTATTTATAAAGTTTTATATTAAAAACAAGTGAGGCCTTAGTTTAAATTTAAGTGTCCCAATTTCAATTTAATTATAGTAATAATTTATGGCTGATAAAATATTAATTTAGTTAGTATAGACATTGTTGTTAGTATAGTATAAAAGGACGTGGGTTAAAACGCACTTAAATACGTTTATCCTCCTTTTAAAGGAATAATATGATATGATAGATAATTCTAAATATTATATCAATATATATATTAATAATTTATTAAAAATATAGAAAAACAAAAACACCCTTATATTAATATTTATTAATTTATAAATATAAAAATATTTTAATAATTTTTAAATTGAATCGAATCTTAACTCATAACACCAATCTAATCAAACACTTAATATTAATATTTGCCTGTGCATCAAAGAGAGTCATATTAACTTTCGGTTCTCCATATTGAAAACTTTGCTTCTTATTAATTAAAAAAGTTCGTGGTGATATTTCAAACTTAAAATCCGAATAAAATTACTAACCTTACAAATATTTTTACCGTTACACTTATGGTTGTAAATAATAAGTCTTTATTTTTACCGTTTATTTAAAATCACGTGTTTGTATTTATTTGTCTAATTAAAAGAATTTGTTTATATATAAACATTAGATTAAAATATTCATAAATATATAATTGAACATGTTCACAAACAATTAAAAATATGCTATAACAAATAAACTGTAAATAAACATATTTGTTATTTAAAATTTTCTATAACAAACAAATAAATAAAATAATAACATAAATAAGTTTATTCATAAATATAAAAAACTCAATATGCTTTGTTCATGTTCAATTCATTTAATCAATAAACCTCAAAATTTTAGGTTGATTTATTTAATTTGATAAACAAATAGAAATTAATTTATTCATAAATCATTTATCGAACTTCTATTCATTTACAATTCTAACAATTCCAGTGATTTCCTATTTTCTTTAGTAAAAAAATGAATTTCGTTAAAGAAAACACTATATATATATATATATAATATATATATAAATTTAACAAGTACTTTTAAGCTAAAAGTGCAGTCATTGAATTAAAAGCTTTTAACTCAATTGGATTTACACCATTATCTCAAAACAACAAATAATGACCTAAAAAAATGCAACTATTATTGTAAGCTAATTACACTCAAAAAAATCTCTCCAAAAAATAAATAAAAAGCCAAGCAAACCCCAATCAAAAACCCAAAGGAGCCCCTTGCCCCCAAAAGAAAATTGAAAAGAAATGGAAAAAGGAGGAGGAAAATACCCTTTTTGGGTACAAGACCAAATCTATTTCTATATTTGCCCATTATCACAAAAATGGTGATAATGGCTTTTTAAGAAACATATACCCCGTGTTTATGGAACATGGGGAAAAAGAATCATATTGTAAACCCCTCAAAGACATAAAAAACCATGAAAACAAAAATAAAGAGTATAGACATGATGTAGGTATATGCACAAACTAGTGCAGTGATCTTGATGTGTCTATAATATGTGAGATTGTGACCGTAATTATCATTCTGAACGTGGGAGTAAGAAACCGAACCCGGAATTTTCACGAATCAGTGCCGGAGGATCGACATCGGCTATGTCTATTTGTTGTAGGGACTTAGAGATGTCATCGAGCGTAAACGGGATGCTGCATTGACATATCGATTGTACATGTATAAATCATAAAAGGACGTATGGGGTTTAAATACTCATCTATGTGAAGCTAAATGGAGGAACAAACTTACCTTGAGTCATCGTCTAAGAGGAACGAACTACTAACGGCATTGTTGGTGTCCTCAGTCATCATAACTCTCATATTTGCAATGATCTGTAGAACGAAAGAGTTCTTCGATAAATATTCCGCATGTCTTGAAAGTGGGGGAATTCGAATATTCGACAAGGGCCAGTACTGTTAGCATTATGTATTTGGTAACTTTGAACTTACATCTGATGACACACTATGTGTTCCATATTTGTCATCCCAGTACATTGTGCTGATTCGGTATAGTTGTTGTATGCTTAGTACCTGAAGAAATGGTGACACGAAAAAGAAAGTTGGAAGATTTAATGAAGGAAAATGTTAAAGGGGTTTGGTATCTGAAAGGGAAAGGTATGTACCGGGCAAAGCTCTTTAGTTATTTCGTTCAAGGTCTTTTTTGGCTTCTGATGAATAACCTGAGTCACAGAGAAACGGTCCAGCAGTGAGTCGTATGAGATCATTTCTTAGAAACGGTTATTGGAACAAGAAATGCTATAATGATTAATCTAACCAGGAATCCTATAGCCTGTCTTATGTGTTTCAGTTCATCCCATGCCAAACCTGCATACTGTTTACAGGAGGAATTTGAGAAAATGAACAAGCAAAAGAAAAAAAAAATGGAAGGGTATAACAGTCACTAAAGATCGCCGAGAGTTTACTTCCTTGGTTGCCTCATTGCACCATTGTTCTAATTCAGCTAAACCAGCTTTCACATACTCTCCATTACTGAATGAGCAACATTCACGTCGCAAAAGAAGACTGCACAAATGTTTACGAACAATGCCACATGGTTAACAGAGGAATTAATCATAAACTTTAACTTTATCGTATTAACACATTCATGAACAGACATGCAGAGAGAGATACCTGTTGAATAGCTGAACGTTAATGAATGAGAATATCTGAGTGAACACTTTACGAGCTAAGAAGGGAGGTACCTGCAGAACTAGAAAAGTGAGACTCAAATAAAAATCGGTAAAAGAGCGATTACGATTTTCTTTTCAAGCAAAGTTTCAAATCTTACATGGTTTGCTTTCATTATATTCAAATAACGGTTCAAGCTTTTAACAATACTTTGCCAATGAGCAATTAAAGCTTTCTGAACAACAGCATTTGCATGCGAACGTCCCTTCACCATACTTGCCCGTGATGTCCTAGGAGCCTGCATTTTATTGAAAATAAGTAAATTGTATGTGATGCCTGTATATTTACTAATTATTTTCACTAGTCACCATAAATAAGCAATTACTAAAAGTATTAGCAGTAAGTTACCAAGCTTCATAACCCCACGCGACCACATATCCCCAACTCGTAAAAGATTTCTCATAGTCTCGTTTTAAAAACCGAAAAAGGAACAAAAAAAAGTAGAAATAACCTGAATACACAATCCGATCAGGGGAGAGATCTCTTTCTTTAGATTATCTCTTATCATTCCATATATCTTCTCAAGGAAGGCAGTAAGTTGTTGCTTAAACAATAATGCAGGGTACTTGGCCTCAACTTGCCGTAAATCATCTAGCCGACTAAGTCCATGACCATTAAGAAATGAAAGACCGGCACTCTGGGGAGATGAACGTAGTCCCTAGAAAGAAGGAAAATAAAAAATAAATAAATATATGGAAAGGGTGAGATGAAATTTTCAGCTAAGATAAAACCATTGCTTCTTACTTGGGACATCCTCCCAAAGAGTGAAGCTGATGATGTTCTTCGCCTTTGTGGTGTCCAACTTGCAGCTCCACTTGCTTTAAGCGTGCGTTGGAGCAACATCAATAATGTCGATGAGTTGGATAACCAATATGCTAAGACATCATTATTGTCCTGGACCTTCAGTATGGTAAACATGGCTTACATTAGGAACAGTCTTTTCACCCCAAAAATAGTTAGAAGACAAGACACTGACAACTTGTGGTTGTTCTCAATGCAATAGCTTTCTAGAGCTGATGAATTTTTTCGGCTAATGATGCTGAAAACTTTAAAAGTGGAACTGTAGCTTACCTCTATGGAAGAAGCTATTGTTTGAATGATGCGGTCAAAAACTGTAGTTTTTTCCACTTCGAATGACCTCCAGTGAAGAAGACATTTGTATATGACACAAGCAGCAATTGGTTTGCCCCCAGAGAATCCCAAATTTTGTGATATACACTTGATTAGTATGTCCTGGTTCTCCTACAAGACAAAAGGAAGATTATAAGCAATAAATCAAGAATGGTACATCCATATGAATACGAATCTACCACCACACAAAATTATCAGCTAAGATATGAGAATTGAGTTTAATATTAGTGTCGTGCGTTCCAACGGCCACTAACCTGCTGCTTTTCGTTGAGGCATTTCTGAGGTTTTTCCTCAGATTCAGGCTCACGTACATTTGATATGGCAAGAGTCATGTCCTGAAAAGATATGGATCAGTAAGCAATATAATATATAAATAACAGAACATGTTATATCCTACGTATTTTCAGTTTCTATTGTTGTCAGATTACAGTTTCCTAGTTAGGAATATTCAGTAGAATCCTGTAGATATTTTATACCCCTAACTTTAAGGCTGTGTTTGACAGCATCCCTAGAATCAGTTGTTTCCTAGTTTAGAGTTTCCTAAAGTTAGGCTCACCATGTGTATAAATGTTAGTGTAATTTCTTGTGAAAGAATATAATAGAAAAAGTCTATTTCTATCATGTTATCAGATTAGATAGATTTCTGGGATTTTTTTTTTTTTCTGGTAATCTTTTCCTCCCACACAACCCTTAAGCCTGCTTCTTTTGTTCAAAAGAACTATGTCTGAAATTATCCAAACCAATACAAATGGGGATAGGTCTATTAAAAGGGAGTCTGTATGGTGCACCTACTGTAAAAAATCTCGTCACACAAAAGAACAGTACTGGAAGCTTCATGGGAAGCCACAGACAATAAAAAGGAATTTTTCGACAACAGCGGACACCCAAAGGAACAAGGCGAGCAAATATAGCACGACAGATGGATGCGAATGAATTCTGGTGTTTTTAATAAAGACGAAATTGAGAAGTTAAAGACGTTCTTTGGGAACATTGGAAAAATCTTCTTCCACAGTACTTGCAGTTTGGCACTTTCGGTATTTCCTCTTCTCAAAATTCTAATGTCTCGGACACGACCACCAATGAGTCTTGGGTCATTGACTCAGAGCTACTGAGACCATATGACCCATTCCTCCCACAAATTTGTTTCATATAGCCCTTGTCCTAGCAATAGAAAGATTACTGATGGTGATGGTTCTATGCTAACGGTGGGTGGTCGAGGTGATATTGTTATAAATAAGACCCTTACCCTTAAAAATGTCCTTCATGTTCCTAATTATTTCCCAATCTTCTCTCCATCCAAAAACTTACCAGGATTCTAATTGTAGTGTGGTTTTTATCCCAAACAATGTTTTTCCAGAATGAATCGAAGAAGATGATTGGACATGCTAAGGAAGCAAATGGTCTATACTATCTTGAAGAATCTAGTGGAGAAGTTAGTGCTCAATTCCTCAACATTATCTTTCCTATCCAAGTCTGTTCAAGCTAATAAAGACCTAATTTGGCTCCATCACCTCCGCCTTGGTCATCCTTCGTTTCCAGCCCTTAAATTTATGTTTCCTCCTTGTTCCTAGGAATAAATGTTGATAATTTCCATTGTGATGTTTGTGAACTTGCCAAACATAAATGTACCTCCTTTCGAAGAAGCAATAAAAGAACATCCGCTCCTTTTACTCTTATTCATAGTGATATTTGGGGACCATCAAATATTTCAAACATCTCTGGGGCTCGGTGGTTCGTTTCCTTTATTGATGATTGTACCGTGTGTCTTGGATATTTCTATTAAAACAACAATCGATGTCAAGTCTTTTTCAAACCTTTACAACTGATCAAAACACAATTTGCGGTGCAATAAAGCAGTTTAGGGAGACAATGCTAAAGACTATTTCAATCACTTTCTCTCCTCATATTTTCAAGAAAAAGGCATTCTCCATGAGTCCTCTTGTGTTCACACACCCCAACAAAATGGTGTTGCCGAGAGAAAGAATGGTCATCTTTTAGCTATTACTAGAGCCCTATTGTTTCAAAGCAATGTTCCTAAACAATACTGGGGGGAGGCTGTTTTAACTGCTACTTATTTGATAAATAGGTTGCCTACAAAGGTCCTTGACTCGCAAAGTCCTATACAAGCTCTATCGAAATTTTTTCCTGATTTCCATACCTCAAATCTTCCTCCTAAAATATTTGGGTGTGTTGCCTTTGTCCATGTCCATTCTCAAAATAGGGAAAACTCGATCCACGAGCTATCAAATGTGTCTTTCTTGGTTATTCCCTACACAAAAGGGTACAAATGCTACAATCCACCACCAAAAAATATTTTGTTTCAAATTGATGTCACTTTTGCGGAAGAAGAACACTTTTTACTCGTCCTTATCTTGGGGAGAACTTATTCACGAAGATAAGGGTAGAGTTTTTCTTCTTGATTTTCCACTTCATCCATTTCGCCTAACTTCATTTTCCAACTCCTATTCAAGAGCCAAACACTCATTACTTACCTACCAACCACTGCTCACCTTGACTCTATGCAACCTGAAATTGAGCTTACTACACCTAAGTCACCAAAAGGAATCCAGGACACTACTCGCCCTTACTAGTTTACTCAAGGAAGAAGGCACGGTGCAAGTTCAATCATCTTCTTTGGATAAACAACCTCATTGCTCTACAACCCGAGGTAACTCATCGAACCTACTTTGAATACTCTGAAAATTCAGATCGGAGAGACTATGAGTTTCCTATTGCTATTAGAAAAGGAACTAGGGCTGTACAAAACATCCCTTGTACTCATTCATGTCCTACAAAAATTTGTCCCATAACCACAAAACCTTCCTTACTAGCCTAAATTCAATCTCCATTCCCAAAGCGTATCGAGGCATTAAATAATGAGAATTGGAAAAATGCCATGAATGTCGAAATGGAAGCACTTGAAAAAATAAGACATGGGATTTAGTAGAATTACCGAAAGGAAAGAAAGCAGTTGGTTGTCATTTGGGTGTATACAAGAAAATACAATTCGGATGGCTCTTTGGAGAGGTACAAAGCAAGATTAGTTGCTAAAGGGTACACTCAAAAGTATGGAATAGATTACCTTGAGACATTTGCCCCGGTTGCAAAGATGAACACTGTGAGAGTGTTGTTGTCACTGTCTTTAACAGAGGTGGAAACTACAATGATTTGACATCAAGAATGCTTTCTTACATGGTGATCTTGAGGAGGAAGTCTATATGGATGTTCCACCAGGTTTTGGTTCAGATACAGGACAAGCGGTTTGCAAACTAAAAAAGGCTCTGTACGGACTAAAACAGTCCCCGAGAGCCTGGTTTGAAAGGTTTACCAAAGTGATGCTCAAGTTTGGGGTATAAACAGAGTCAAGGAGATCACACTGTTTGTAAGGCACTTATCTTGGGGAATGACCGCTTTGTTAGTCTATGTAGATGACATTATCTTGACAGGTGATGATTTGGAAGAAATGGAAAACTTGAAGAAATGCCTAGTAAAAGAATTTGAGGTCAAAGAGCTTGGTAAACTAAAATATTTCCTTGGTATTGAAGTGGCACACTCTCGGGAAGGAATCTTTATATCTCAGCAAAAATACATAATTGATTTGTTGACAGAGACGGGCAAGTTGGGATGCAAACCAGCAGAGACACCTATAGAAGTGAACCACAAACTTGGAGATGCACTAGAAGATGCAGTAGTTGATAAAGGTTCATATCAAAGACTCGTAGGGAAGCTCATTTACTTGTCACATACTAGACCGGATATTGCCTATGCAGTTGGTGTTGTAAGTCAGTTCATGCACAATCCTAAAGAATCACATCTTAGAGCTGTCTACCAGATTCTACAGTACTTAAAAGGTACTCCAGGCAAAGGAATCCTATTTAAGAAAGGGGAGAATTTAACTCTTGAAGCCTATACTGATGCAGATTATGCAGGATCTATGGTTGATAGAAGATCAACCTCGGGCTATTGCACATTTCTGGGAGGCAACCTTGTAACTTGGAGAAGTAAAAAACAGAATGTTGTGGCTAGATCTAGTGCAGAAGCAGAATTTAGAGCGATGGCTCTTGGAATTTGTGAATTACTATGGCTGAAAATTATTTTGGAGGATTTGAAGATCAAGTGGGAAGGTCCAATGAAGTCAGATTGTGATAATAAGTCGCTATCAATATTGCACATAATCCAGTGCAACATGATCGTACAAAACACATTGAGGTTGACTGACATTTCATCAAGGAGAAACTTGAGAGTGGCCTAATTTACACTCCATATGTGTCCACTGATGGTCAACTGGCAGATATCTTAACCAAAGGATTATCTGGGAAGACCTTTCGAAACTAGTAAGCAAGTGAGAATGGATGATATCCACTTCCCAGCTTGAGGGGAGTGTCAGATTACAGTTTCCTAGTTAGGAATATTCAGTAGAATCCTGTAGATATTTTATACCCCTAACTTTAAGGCTGTGTTTGACAGCATCCCTAGAATCAGTTGTTTCCTAGTTTAGAGTTTCCTAAAGTTAGGCTCACCATGTGTATAAATGTTAGTGTAATTTCTTGTGAAAGAATATAATAGAAAAAGTCTATTTCTATCAATTGTCACTAATGATATTCCTTACCGATAAGACTTTTGTTTCTCCATTTGTAACATTTCCATTCTCGGGTGTCCTCTGCAAATTAATTAACAAATACTCAGGATATATGTCTCTAAGCTTGTACTTACAATATGAGGATGTGAAATGAACTAATAATATCTAATTTATACCGGAACAATCATTGTTCTTTGTCTTGCAGTCAAAGATTTTCCTGTCGGTGATATTGCCAGTGACTGCTGACGAAGTACTTGAATCTCAGATTGCGAATTGGAAAGCTTCTCTTCCAATCTGAAGCATAGAATTAATCAACTTTTAATAGATTGAATGAAGGTATTAAATCAAAAGGTTCTCAATTAGACATGGGAAAAAGAGACATGAAGAAAAATGGGGACAGTGAAAAGGTGTTTAGTAAAAGCACTGCACTAAGTAAAATGTGTGGCAGATATTGAAGTGCCATTACAAACTAACACCAGACAGGATAGGAAAAGGGAGAATTAATATTGTCACTTATCAGCTTTGAGATGATTTGGTCCCTTTCTCTTTTAATTTTTTTTCAACATTTTGATGCAAAGTAGCACTAGTTTGTTCTCAAAGTTTCTTTTCAACACGGACCTCTGCACAGATTCCTGAAGTTGATCCACTCTTCGCTCTGAATCTTCAAGTTTCTTCACCAGCTCTGCATTTCTGGCCTCAGCATCCGTGCAAGCATTACGAGCCTCCTCTGTGGCTTTTCTTTCTGATTGCAATGAAGCCTGCAGAGACAAATGAAATTTCACCCCTGCTGTTATTGTTGAAATATGTGAAACCCATATATTTTGGGATATATTTTGAAGTTATTTAGGTAGATAAATCTTAGAATAAATCATTTGAGATATTCTAGGAATATTTTATTTTACCTTTTAGTAGTTTATTAGAATTAGGGATTATTTTCCTTATCTTTTAGTTATTAGAATAAGGGAATTATTTTCCCAATTAGGTTAGGACTCTTTTCTCTATTTAAATTCAGTTGATTAGTTAATAAAAGACAGAACAGTTTTATTAAATGCTCTCTTGAAAACTTTCAGTTATATCTAAGTTTCTAAAGACCCCAAGATGATGACAACAATAATAATAATAGAAAGCCAAGATTTAAGTTAACTGCTCAGCAACATCTTGCAAGTTGAATTCGGTCCACATTATGCATCAAATATTATACACAATGGAAATGCATATAAGTAAATAATTATTGATTTGTTGACACCCTTAATGTTTATCCTCCAACTTCATAGATTCATTAACATTAATTGCTTCATTTATTCATATCTTGATTGTCAATAATAATATCAGCACATGGAGCAACGGCCAGGATCATTATATACTTCAAAAAGTAAATAAAATTATTTTGCATCTATTCAAATTAAATTACTCATAGAATATCGTAGGATGGAACTAGACTGTGTAGAACTGATCATAATCATGCAGGTCAGAATTCTTACCTTCAAACTCTCTATCTCAGCAGTTAAGGAATTGACCTTTTCAGTGTCCTGAACTATAACAGGAGTCTCCTTAATGATTGGAGGAGCTTCCTCAATAGCTTTCCGAGCTGCTTCTTGCTCTTTCTTGACTCTAGCATTTGCTTCTTCCACTTGTAACTGCATTGCTTGCAAAGATTCCTGTAACTTGGCAATTTCTTGTGCCTTCTCCTCTTCTAAATCAGTCTGATATACATTTAGAAAGTAAAAGTTTTACTGGTTAAAACAGATGATGACTACGCTTTACAAAGACAGCGACGATTGTAATTTATGGCATAAATTACCCTTAAACGTTTCTCCAACTGCAAACGCCATGTAAGTTCTTCCACGCGCTTTTCCAGTTTGTCTTTTGCTTCTTTTAGAGCCCCTGTTTCTCGGGCAGCCTAAACAAATTTAGAGTAATGGTTATAATGTGACTATAAAATGCAAACTGCATAAACAAAGTTGTCCTTAAAGAATATGCTCAAACCATCTTAAGCTTTCTGAGCTCTCTCCTCGCAACCCTTCTCCTCCAACCACATTGAGTAGTAATTGCAGCTTTCTGGAGACTCTTATAATAAGAGTATGCAGCATGGCAACGCAAAGTAGCCTGAATGTTGAAAAACGGTATTAAGTCAACATTCAATTTTATGAATTGAGTTTGATACCTTTACTTCTTCAGCAATGATGTGTGCAACCTTCATCCCAAAATCACAATAATTTTATAAAGACTAAGAGAACATGTACAAGTAGTTCTAGTAGGACCTGAATGATGATTGCAGCCTTAGTTTGCTTTCTGAATCTGAATTCATTTCGAGCAGCCATTGCCCTTAAGCCAGTCTGCAATGTGATTGTAGACGACCTTACTGTTAAATAGGATTCCCTGGCAGTGTGCCGCCTAAAGTTCTTTTGGATCTTCAAAGCAGCTGCTTCCCTTCTCAACTGCTCATACAATTTGCAGGCTAATATGCCTATTGGCAGTGAAAAAGAAAGGATACAGGTCATAAATAAGAAGAACATTTTACTCTGCTCTAGGCCAAAAAGAAAAGCATCCGAGAGCCATGATTGCATTTCAAAAAATACTTCCATACTATTACTTCTGAAGATCATTAGCTTCATACATTTTTTAAAAACTTTGAATGACAATAAAAAGATACCTCGCCAATGAGATTGCAACATGATGGCAGCTTTACGTAGTGCAATGAACTCCTTCTGTGCAATATATGTCCGAATTTGCCTTTGAATGGTTCTGGCTGCATGTCCAAGCACTTCTGCTCTTCTAGCATCTAACTCAGCCATCTGACCAGCTCTAAGGAAAACTTTGGTCTTACCTATCTGCCATGCAAATTGTGTTAAACAAAGAGTAGTAAACAAATTACAAACCCACTGATAAATGAACACTGATTGTTGTGTATGATTGATCACACAAAATCTTTAATCATGGAGCATAAAAAATGTTCAAGAAATGAGGTGACCCTTCAGCTATTCTCCATTTTAGCTTAGATTTCAGCAGACCTTGTCCTTGTGAATGGAACTAGGACAGGAAAGTAAAATTACATTTCTATGATAGACAAGATCTTCCCTAAATGCCATGACTAAAAAATTAAAAGCTTTAAGGATGTATTTCAGTTACCTGATAACCTTTCAACCCCATCTTATCCAGGATCATTTGACAGGCAACCTTGTCATCATTACTACACATACAAAACACACAAAAGAAATGGTAAAATCATATTCACCGGTAGGGAAAAATTAAACTAGGTGCCACAAAAGACATATTACACAAATAGCAACATAAACCAATATACCATGAAAGGGGCCACTACTTAGTGCAGTGGGCCAACTTTTGGCTAAAAAAGTTCAAAAGCGCATGTTCAAGTTCTGTATCAACCACTTCAAGAGAAAGGATCTTATGCAGAGCATCTATAACATAACCTAACATTAGTAAGAACTATGAAGCATTTATTTTATATCTTATCAAGGTAAGCATCCACTTAAGGAATACCTCTATCTCTGTCCCTAAACTTATTACAGATTTATAATTACAAAATAATAGGATTTAAAACTCACTTTCCCTCCAAAATTTCTGGAGCAAGAACACCAAAACGGTTAAGAAACTCAGAAAATGTTCTTCTTGTTGGATATCCAGCACAGCTGATCCTAATTGCCTCAAGGACACCCTATAAGAAATAAAATGACTGATAAATTCAACTGCCATGGCCATCAAAAGGATCAATTTTGATTGTTTGGAGAAAAATAAATAGAGATAATTATACTCACACCACATCGTAGTTGCTGAATTATATTGGCATTCTCAAAAATTGCAGGCTTGAGTACATTGTTTGGCTTCACGCATCTGATATAGTGAGGTTCTGTTGAGTTCAATGTGTCCATTAAAGATTGAAGTTGAAGCTGCAATTTTCAAATTTCACTCATCATATAAGAAATTATATAAAATTCCAAGTTAAGAAGACAGTAGTTGCAATTGCAAATGAATCAGAGGAACCAACCACTATATCACTGACTCTAGAAATTACTTAAGACCATCAGCTTATATCCAAATTTGGTGCAGATCATTCTGATTCTTATAAGAATGACCAGATTTATGGTTTTTATAAGCTTTGTAATGTGTATGAGCTTCCTTAGTTTTTATAAGGACTTAATGCGTGAAGGCTACTCAATACAGAATCAAGGTTGGTTTGGTCTGACTAGGAACAAGTACACTACTATGATGCCCAAAACATTAGTTATAGGGTCATGTTTTGAATTAGAGATCAAAGAGGTTTTTAACCCCTTTATTTAAGAAGGTTTGAAGCATTTTGAAAGCTTCACTTTTCCAATGAACATTAGTTTGCATTTTGTAACATATGGGAACTGATGAACCTATGTTACCCGAACTCTTCATTTTTTCCAAAGTACTCATGTTTAACACTTGTATCCAACACATATTTGAACATGGGTATGAGCTTATAGCTCTCAAAATATCTGCAAAGTTTAAAAAAATTTGAGTATATTTGTGTCTGACGTCCATAACAAACACTCATCTCAAGTCCGGGTAACATAGGAATCAACCAATTGATTTCATACTTGAAAAAAAAAAAGTTAAATAACACTGATGAAAACTGTAGGCACCTAATTTTGACCGGGCTTACGATTTTGAGTTAATTGGACCCTACGATCGTTGGACGAGAGCTAAAATTGATTTTTATTTGGAGGTTAAGTAAAATTAACTTTAACATTAAAATCAAACTTAGATTTTGAGACGAAGACTGAATCGAACTGATTTTACAAGTTTTGGGCTTCAATTGAATTTTACAATTAAATTGGGATTGGATTTAAATTAATTTTAAATTTATTTTGAGATTATTTTTTTAAGTTTAATTTCAATTTAATTAAATTTTAGAAAATTCCGCATGATTGGTGGATATTAGGATATCTTTATATTGTTTTTGAAGAAAATTATTTTTAAATAAAATTATTCTTATTTTGTAAATAATGGTTTTATTTTTAAATGATTTTGAGAAATAAAAAATATTTTGGGTTTGGTTTTAAATAAATATTTTATTAAAAACCCATTTTATTTAAATTGATCGAAATTGGGTCAAGCCGAAGCTTATGGCTCAAATCGGGTCAAGTCCAAGTCTGAATTCTATTCAAATTGGGTCATGTTAGAAGCCCAAGTCCAATCGGTTCAAGGGAGTTAAAGTGGTATTTATTACCATTTAACACCATTTATTGTATTATTTATATCATATTATTTATTTAGTATTTATTATTTTATTTTCGAAATATTAATAAAAAATAAAAGGGAAAAAAGTGAAATATTGGAAGAAACTTTCCGATCAAGATGTTTTGTTTTTGCTTGAAATTTAATTTAGTTTTTATTTATTTTAATTATTTATCTGGTTTTAAAAAAAGAATTATTTTTTTTATTTTGATTATTTATTTAAGTATTTAAGTTGGTTTGCTTGCTTGCCTTTTTTTAAGTCTTTATTTTTTCTTTACAATTTTAGTTAATTATTAGTAATTTAATATTTTTCTTTTTTAGATTCGATAGTTTAATATTTTATGAAGTCATTAGGTGTAGATTATTTATGATTAAAATATGAAAACCTAATAAAACGTCAAGATCAAGGCGATACTATTTTTGGACAAGCGTCCTAAAAGTGTTAACCTTTCCTTACGCATAACCGTACTCCTAAACCCATACCAGGTAAAGTAGACCGAATTTGTTCTTTTAGGATTTCCCTTAGGTTTTCCCTAGGTTAATTCTAAAAGAGTAGATTCATAGATGGCTAACCACACCTAATCTAGAATTGGTTAGTGGCAACTTCCTATTTTGATAAACACATGTCGGAATCACATTCGACATGTTATGACAAGAACCACAGTTAATTTGATAAACAAAGTTGATAAATGGATCTGTAATACCTTAAAGCGTGATCCAATGGACGAAAATTTAGATGATTTTGAAGACTCCTCGGCCGGAGGAGGAAACAAACTAGCCACAAAGGAGCACGTTGAGGCTGTCAAAAGATCCTGATGTTCAGCCACAACATAATCTTTGTTCTTGTCAAGGAACAAATCAGCCAGATAAGTAACCTGGATAGAAGACAACATAACATACATTTGAGCTATTCTCATAGTCAAAGAAATTTTGTAGATATACTACAGCAAAACATGTTACCTCTCCAGCATAGTGAGAAATAGTAAAACTAGTACGAGATAGCTTCGGTTTGATAAAACGCTTGCTGTTTTTGAATGTCTGGAACAACTTCTGAGCAAATGTTTCATGTGTGGACTTAGGAAACATACTGTATAAAGCAGTCAAGTAAACATGAAATCAACCAAAAGCAAAAATATAGTAAAAAAGTGACTGACAATGCATGTATCTTCTTCATTAAATATGTATACACGTGCACATAAGCAGTAGTGAATTGAAACATATCGAATAGAGCAAAATAGTAGCTGCATACCAAGCTTCATCGAGAAGTGCAATGATTCCTCCAGGTTTCTGCAGAAAGATAGAGCAAGTAATCGTAATTAGGCAACAACATACATGAGAAGCCAGTGACGGATGCTAAAATTTCAAAAAACAAAACTGTCATGTTCTTGGGAAGATTATCTCATATGAATTAACAAGAAACAGGCAAGCAACAATCTTGAACCTTTTCTATCAAATCCAACACATCCTGGTTATCAACAAATTCTATGTAGCTCCAATTGATTTCTTCTTTTGTGTATTCCTCCTGTTCCATTTTAAACACATGCTGGAAAGACAAAGTAACCATACTTTCAGAATAAGCATGGCCAAGGTAGCATCTGAAGGGGAAAAGAACTAATAGAATCTAACAAACCTGATTGAAATGTTGCTGTAGTTTTTCATTAGTAAAATTGATGCAGAACTGCTCAAAACTTTAGATACAAGAAAATAGAAAAAACTTGTTAGCTACAATAGTAATATTCCATTTAATAGTATTTAAAGGCAAATGTCTGACCTGTTAAACTTAAAGCTCTCGAACCCATAAATATCAAGGACTCCAATCAGTTGCTTTGAGTTTGGATCTTGTCCAATTGAAGAATTGATCTTATCAACAAGCCTGATTGAAATAAAGAAAACATTCAGAAGTTCATGCACTATTGTTGGATACAAAGCAGTGATGAAGTTTCTTTACCAATCGAACAAGCGAGAATATATGGTTTTGGCTAATGCATCCCTACTACCAACAGCAGCAACAGGATCCAGAGGTCTTTTAATAATTTCTTCAGGGGTAACCATTACACGCTTTACCAGCGCATCTTCCAAGCTCTTGACATCACACCTGTTATAAATATAGTTTATAAGACAAGTGGATTAAAGAAACAATATATGCAAGGTAAGAAATTAAGAAATGGCTCATACTTGAGTAGCTCAGCTGTCATATTAAGATGGAACCTAGATTTCTCATCCTTGATAACAGAAGAGTCAACCTCAGATCCCTTAGCAAAGTCAACATTCCCAAGATGTAAAATGGCAGCCACAACACCAAAAATTGCCTCCTGAAAGGATCATTCATTGTGAAAATATGAAAACAACAAGAAGTGCACTATTTCTTGAAACTAGCAGAAGAAAAGACTGACCTGCTCTTCCTCACTAATTCCAACTACATCCATGGCCCTTATAGTTGCAATGTACTCCTGAGCATCGTCTACCCCATCCAATGCATAGCAGTCTGATTGATTAAGGTAATGGAAAGATTTAGGGTCACCCAACTTAAACTTTTCTTTAACCTGAAAATTGTCAGGGAACATTATCAGTGATTGCCCATTATTAGCATCAAAGCCAAGACTAAATGCGCATGAAAATTTATGCCCAAAACTGAAATATTTCATGATAAAAGCAAGGTCTTAGTACCTCTGGCGGTGCAGCACAAAGAAGGTAAAAGCAGTGGTAATTTCTTTCAGGATTTGAAATTTGGCAAACTCGAGACCGTTCCAGCAAATATGTACGAACAGCTGCCCCAGATATCCTCCCACTCTTGTCAAATTGGAGCTCAACAAATTTACCAAAACGACTGCATAGCACCAAGAGAAAGTGAAACTCAGATAAGACACATAAAACTAATTCAAAGAAAAATCAAATAATTAATTGGAAATGATAGTTTTTGTAATAAATTAGTCCAGCCAGCACCAAATACCATTGGCTGAAACATGAACTGGCCTTTGATATTACAAATGAGGAGCAGAATAAGCTATCATGTTTGAAGAAGGTTGTGACTTTAACATCCCAAAGCAAACATACACTCACCTTGAGTTGTTGTTCCTAACAGTTTTTGCATTTCCAAAAGCTTCAAGAACAGGATTTGACTGCAAAAATTAAACATCCAGAAGTACCAAGTCAGGAAAATGTTCCCATCATTGGAGGCCATGAGGGTGTTAGGTTTAAGATTCATCTTACTTCTAGAACTTGTTGTTCAACTGTTCGCCCTTCGACTCCAGATCGACCACCAAGGTACGCAAGGTAACGCATAAGCATCTTTGTAGTCTCTGTCTTACCAGCACCACTTTCTCCACTAACTAGAATTGAGTTGCTTTTCCCCTCGTTCATCATTGCCCTGTTTACATGATTAATCAGAGGCAACATTCACTGGAAATTCTGATGTCCAGTAGAACATAGGGTATTTACCTGTATGCAACGTCCGCAACAGCAAAAACATGAGGATTCAGCTCTCCAAATGCAGCCCCTTTATATTGTTCCATCATGTGAGTGTCATACAGGTGTGGTAACCTTTGGAATGGATTTATAGCAATCAAGATATTGCCAGTGTATGTCTGAGGAAAGTGGCAAAGAAGAGCACATCAGCATGCAAGACTAGATGACTTCAAAGATATATCTTTTTTTTCTTCTCTAAATCCACTTCAGCATGTGAACAGAGAGAGAACAAAAGTTATCTTACATAGATTTCATTAAGTTCATATCTCATAGCCAAGTTATGCAGAACTCCAGGTTCATGCAAATATGAGAGCTTTGTCATGTCATCAACACCTCCGGGAGGTGCTTCAGTATCTTTTGGAAAAACTTTTGAGATATTTGCCACAGCCTGCAATCAGTTTCATTAGTAAGACAATTAAGAGTAGAACCTATCCCCCACCCCCAGAAAAAAACTAAGGATAAATAAAAATAGCAGAAAATATAGTAGATTTAAACATCAAAGTTCCACTTTGACATGACTAAATGAACTTTGGTTGCACACTGAACTATACACTGACATCTTGTATTGACCAACTGCTAAGCTATGTATGAACAGCTTAATGTGGCCCTTTCTGCCTATATAACTCATAAGTAGCTCATGTTCCTTAGATACATACCAACAGAAAGCAAAAATAAACTCACAGTTTTTCCATTTGTTGTCTGGACATGGACTTCTTCACCACTGATTTTAAAAACTTCTCCATCAATCCATGCAAGTGTAGGATCTTCGACCCATGCATGAGAACCTACAAGAATGTTAACAGGAGCAGCCTGCACATATATGGAAGTATTAACCATACAAAAGAGGAAACACAGTTTACAAACACAGTCATGACTGTCTGAAATAAGTATGCACAAAAGAATAGTTCAATCAAAGAAAGACAAGAATAAATTAATCTCTCGTCTCCAATCAATGAAAGCTTCCCAAAACAAGCAACATGGAAAATTAAAGGACAATCTAGTTCATAAAGAAAGCATATCAGTTTAAGATGAACAAGAATTAAACTAAGTGTTTGTCGAGGTGAAAATTAGAAGTATGACAAGTGGTTGAAAAATATTTTTTTTTTAAATCAATGCCAATGACAAATGAGCTTAAAATCAATATCATAACAATGACATGAAACTCCATCAAGGATTACAGCTCGAGATTCTTTCATAAGAACATGAATTCGTCATGAACCAATTCTGCAGTCTGTCATATATGTTCCGCATCATCCAAAAGAAATGATAAATTTGGCAGACAATAGCATTTCATCAAACTCACCGGCATAGTAACATTGCCTTACCATGACATCCTCAACCTCCATTTCAACTGCCAACATAAATCTAATTATGGTACTAATAACTACCACCAACTTTCTACCATTCAAAACCCCGAAGACTAAAAGTCATTCATTGCCCTATGGTACTGACTTGGCATTAAAACAAAACAACTAACCTTCTTTCTAGCTCAACTTAATTTCTCTACCATCTTATCAATACTTTCAACATCTAACAAGAGCTAATTATTTTTTTAGTAACATCTCAATCATGTTATTCCAAAAACAAATATAATATGATTTACATTTTACTTGTAAATTGATCCTATACTCTAACTCGATTCGTTCACATCAAATCAGATTCACCGATCTAACATCTACACTGCATTTCGTGTTTTTTTTCTTTTGTATCAAGTAAACATATATATTTAAATTTTCTTATTTTAGAAACTTCTATATTCAAATCTTTTTAATCCACAATTCAGATGAAATTCATCATTTTCAAAAAAAAATGCCAAGGCATGGATTTATACAACAAAGAATTTTCTTATCTAATATCAAGATTTCTAAATCTACAAAATTGAAACTAATAAGTAACTGAAAAGGAAAAGAAAAAGTAAAGTAGAAATCAAATTAACAAGCTGGCAAGTTCAACCGATTCAACTCAGCCAAAAAGAAAAACACTAAAAGCATTCGAGTACCATGAGGATTATACACAGCGATCTTCGTTTTATCCACTCATCCGGTACACACGACCGAGTCGACGAAAAGCAAACTCAACGAGTCAGATCAGACCAAAAAATAAACAATGAACTGATATATAGTTCAAACAAACAAAGAAAAACTTCAACCAAACACACTGGAAAATGGCGGTTGATTTCACAAGCAAAAACAATAAACAACGATAAGCAAAGCTTTATATTTTTTTTTCTCAAGATTTTTGCTCTTCTTTTTCTTTTTTTATGAAATGAAAATGCAAAGAATCGAAGCAAATGGAAATGGCGAAGGTGACTTATATACAAAGCAAAAAGTTCAAAAGTTTTTTTTTTAGAATTTTTTTAAATTTATTTAATAAAAAAATTGGGTTAACAGTGTGTATGCTGGGGTCCGTAAGCGTGGGGTGGCAAAGATGATGGGTCTAGTTGGACAATTCGTGGTCGCCACAAATACTGGGATTTTTGGGACTTTGAGACCGACATTAGTATTGTTTTCTTAGACTAAAATTTGCCTTTTTTGTTGTTTTTTCGTTCGGTGTTTTAAGGCTTATACTTTGTTGGTATTTACGGTATTCGCCATTTATTTGAGTCTCAAGTTTTTTTTAACATAAATATTAAAATTATATATAAATTTTAATTTAATATGTAATTTAAAATGTTAACGTTAATTTGAAATTATTATACTTAAAATTTTAATTTTAGTTCATTCATAAACGTTTAAAGAAATAAATATATTAATTTATTTTAATATTTAATAAATATAATTATTTTTGTATATAATATATAAATATAAAATAATGCTATCAGAGGTATATTTAGGGGACCTGGCACGGCCCTAGCCCCCCTAAAATAAAAATTTTGCCATTTTGATCATTTAAATTTTAAAAATTTTAAATTAATAAAGGTACAATTGTACTTTTGCCCCTCTAAAAATGATAAAAATTTAATTTAATCCTTTAAAAATTATAAAGATATAGACAATTTAATTTCAACCCCTAAATTTTTTCTAGCTTCACCCCAGATGCTACATCAATAATTTATGAGAACTAAATCAAATCAAAACTTTATACATAAAATTACACAAAATTAAAATTCATATATAATTTTAAAATTTATCTCTTTTACATAAAAGAGTGAAATTATGGTTTTAGTCTATTTATTTTAATCCACTATCATTGAAAATCATTAACATTATTAAAAAAGAATTCACTAGTCTATTGATATTTTTTAATTTTTTAACCCAAAATTTCTCATGCCAATTAAAATAGTTATTTTTTATTTTAAATAAAGGGTAGCTTAACTTAGTGATTCTTTTTATCATTAGATAGAAAAGAGATTACAAAATTTGAACTCGTGTCATTTATGTATTAGACGAAGAGATCGACCACTATTACAAACAAATATAAACACTTAATATCATCGATTAATCAAATTTTAATTATATTAATAATTTAAATTAAGACATGCTATTAATAAAGTCTCGTTGTAATTCTAATCCTTCCACTATGCTGAAGTTTAATATTTGATCTTTTTACTCTAATTTGATATAATCTGATCTTTCTATTTTTATAATATTATTAGTAGGTCCAATTTGGTAACATTGTTAACTGTTATCATTAAAGGAATAAGAAATTTTTACGGTAAGAAAGCCATTTGAGCTATCGTCACTGTAAAAAAGTTCGACAACAAAAATCACGTCATCATTTTAATAGCAACAATTAAAAATATTATCAATTTAAACCTACTAATAATATTACAAGAATAGAGTGATCAAATGATATCAAATTAAAATAAAGATCCTAAATTCAACATATTAAAAGGTTGAAATCACAATTAAACCTGTTAATAATGGTAAAATGATTAAATTATGTTAAATTAAAATTTTAAAATTAATCTTAAATTGAATTTAGTAAATACACGAAAATGACGTAAAGAAAAAATCGTAATCGCATTTATCTCTAATTTTTTTTGGCCTTTTTTCACCTTCTTTTCCTCAATTTTATTTTTTTTTTCCACTTTTTAGGCTTCATAATAAAAAGGGTATTTTTGTAATTTAGGTTAAAATATATAGTAGTTTAGTGAAAATTAGGGGAAAAAAAAAAATACCTTTCTGCCCAAAAAGGAAAAGACGGCTTTCGGACATTACACAACGAAATCCGCCAACAACCATTTGCTGGCGCCTAAATATTTTAGCTATATATACGATTGAGAGAATATTTTTCTTGTGTCATGCGCTCATAATAATTTACGGTATGCTTGGATAATCAAACCGACACCGGCCGCATGATCTCACTACATTACGTGGAACTATTTGAATTAGACTAGTCAATTTTGACTTGAAATGGAAAATTCAAATTTATCTAAACTCAAATTAGATCCAATCTATTTTCATTATACAAAAAGTAATAACTCGAATTTGAACCCTAATTCATTGTGACTCAAACAAGTATAGATGAATCTTGAGGTAAGACCTTTCCCTAGAGATGACAACGAGATAAGGTAACACAGGTTTTTTGTCCACCCGACCCTGGCTCGAAATTAAATATTAATTTACTTGTCTTGAACTCGACTCGAAAAATAAAAATTATAATTGATTCCAACTCGACCCTACCAAATATGCCACGATTTTTAATTCTCTTATATTTTTGTTATCAAAATTTCTATATACATTTTACCATTCATATTCGGGGTTCATTGTTGTCCTTCCTAACAATATTGTCTCAAATAATCAAACCTACGTTCTTCCATTGGGAATGCAATATGTTTTACAAAATTAATTTTAGTGTTAAAACTATAAATTGTACATGAACTTTGATTCAATGTGCAATTTGATACATCAACTTTGATTTAGTACAATTATACACGTGAAACTTTAATTGTGATTTAAATGTATACTTGAAACTTTAATTTTAATTTAACTATATACATTTAAAGAAATAAATATATCAATTTATTTTACATTTGATAAATATAATTATTTACGTATGCAACACATAAACGTAAAATAGTGTTACATTGATAATGGTGTTAATTATTTATGAATCAAAATTTTATGTACGAAATTGCACAAAATCAAAGTTTACATATAACATTGCACATTAGACCAAAGTCCATGTACAATTTTGATATTTATCTCTTAAATTTATTCATAATCAACTCAACTCCTCAATAGTAGATATGTTTAGGTGTCGGATCGGGCCTAATAATGATACTAACACACTTTATGTTTGACAAAGTTAGCCCAGTTAAGAACATGAGCCTAAAATGTTGCTTAAGATCATCTATATTTGTAAATGGCTAACTCAAACCCTGCCTGTATTATTTTTGTTTTTAATATTTATATTAATTTTAGTTTAATATTTAATAATTTAATATATTTTTATTTATTAAAATTTCATGTATAATCATCTTAACAATTTTTAATGTTACACTATAGTATTATTATATATTACTGTAGATTTAATTTTTATGTGTTATAAAGGTAAAAGTACCATGAAACCGTTGTACTAGGAGCCAGATTGTAATTTGTCTTCTCTACTCATAAATTGGCAAAATAAGTCATTGTATATTAGATCAATGAGCAAATTGATCATTTTGTTAAAAATTTCATCAATTTTTGTTGTTAAAAACAGACCTTATACAACAACATTAGGTACACATGGCATGTCACATCTCACATGTCACTTCTAGTTATTCTACCAGCCACGTCAGTTTTTAACAATACAAATTGATGAAATTTTAATAAAAATGATCAATTTACTTTTTAATCGAATGTACAAAGTCTAATTTGTTTATTTTTTAGTAGATGGGGCAAAAAATAATCTAACTTCTAGTACAGGAGACCTCCATGATGCCTTTATCGTGTTATAAATTACATAATATAAAACATTACAAACTTAAATAACAGGTCAAGCTAAGCTGAGCTCGAGTATTAAATATTTAAGTAAAAACCTAACTTATATTTTAAATAGATTTATTTTTTTACCCAAATTTATTTTTTAAACTTAATACTTTTACTCAAACTCTCGATAAACTTTTAAACTTATACGAATAACCCCATTGGTTAACATTTCTACTCAATAAACATGCATAATTATAAGATTTTTGTGGGTCTCAATTGAATGTGAATGTGAAGGAAAGCCAGTGAAAAGCTGACACGTAATGAAAGCGATGAGATCGCGTCGGAGCAGATTAAATTAAATAAATTGTTAAAAAGGAGTCTCCAAGCCACAGAGAATATATATACTCAGCATTTGCCATTACTTCTGCTTAAAATCTCAACCAAAATCCTTTATTAAATTAAAATGCAGGTTGAAGGAACTAAAATCACTAATGAGATTTATATTTACTCTAACCATTTGGCCATTATTTTGCAAATAAACTGACTTTATTTTTGTTTAGATATTTATACATTAAATCTTGGGTTACTTATACAAAATGTTTTAAATTATGAGTAAACTTTTAAAATAGTGTTTAAATTTCAAAACATTTTAATTGAATGCTCGAACTAAAGTATCACTTCAATCAAGTTTTTCGATTAGCTTGTTTGCAATTATGGCATTAAATATCGGTTTAAATATGATGTATTTAAAATATTTATTAATTCATGTGTTTAAAAATAAACTACATCATATTTAAATTGACATTTACTGTCAAAGCTAAGATTGATAAAATGACCTAACTGGAACGATGCTTTAATTTTATTTAAAGATTAATTTAAAATTCAACCCATAATTTAGGGCATTTGATGCCGTTAGCCCTTAAATTTTTCGATGTTATTCAAGATTTAGGTCCTTTTAAATTCTAAATATTTTCAAGTCACTTAAATTATTTTATGTTCGGATTATTTAAGAATCATATCATTTTAGGTTCAAATTGTTGACGTTATAACCAAATCAAATTGGATCTATAAAAATTTTAGGTTTAGGTTAGAATTAACGAGTCTAGATTTCCCATTGAATAGATTGCATTTTCAGATAACAAATTTCTGAAAAGCAACATAAGTAAACAGATCCAAACCTAAAGCCAAGTTTCATATTCATTGGATCAATAGCCATAGCTAAAAATGTAACATCTTGTAATGCAAACATATCCTTACTGGTTTTTTATTTCAACCAGCGGCGAAACACTCAAGAACAATGATACAACGATATGCTCTTGTCATCAGACACACTAGCAAGGCGACCTCCTCGCCCACCAGGTCGAAACGCCACTGCCCATACCTGGTCTGTGTGATTGCTCATTACTTGTATAGCTGCTCTCATCTTAAAATCCCATAGTCTAACAGTTTTATCACTCGAGCCAGTTGCAATAGCCTCCCCATCGGGACTTACATCTACACTTAAAACCCAACCAGTATGACCGGACATGGCCCCGATTATGGCTTTCCCTTCAACATCATGGATATGCACATGGCCATCGTCCGAGGCCGAATATAGCTTCTGTGAATCACGTTCAGGAGAAAACACAAGAGACCTTACAGGCATGTAATGGCCTTCAAGGTGATGTAGAAATTTGGCACGAGCTACATCAAAAACCGAAATTGTACCATCCATTGAGCCACAAGCAAGTCGCCTTCCGTCGGGACTCCATGCGACAGATAGGACGAACTTCTTGCTGCCGCTTTTTTCGGAAGGCTTGGATCCTTCAGGACGAGGAATTGATAAAGTTGCAACCAACCTCCACGTCGCAGTGTCCCACAACTTGATCGATGCACTACCCCCTCCGGCAACCGCAAGTGTTGTACCCTAAAATTTGATGTTACTTTTAGAGACACAACCGAAACAAATTCGAGCACCTTAAATCATAAATTACAGTCACAAACAAGTTCATCATAATCATAAGATGTAGCCCTGAACTCACAAAAAACATGATTACAACTTGAAAATTAGCAGAGTCCCCATGAAATTCTTCAAAGAAGACTAGAGGAGATGCATTATATAACAATGAATGTAGCAAAGATGGTCAATTGAGCCATAGGTGAACTAGCAAAAGACTTATGTTCAAATCCTTAGTTCACAACAGCAGGGATGGCGCCAAGGGGACAGGCAGGGGCCTTCCCCCCCCCCCAAATGGAAAATTATCATTTTGGTCCCTTGAAGTTTTAAAATTATTAGTTTAATGGTAAAAATACACTTTGATCCCCCGAAGATGATTTTTTTTTTTTAATTTAATCCCTTTAAAATTCTAAATAACAAGCACATACAAACATAAAATTGTACTTTAACCCCTTTAAAATTTTATAATTTAATTTTGACTCCCCCAAAGGTAAACTTCCGATTTCGTCCCTCCACAACAGTCCTGGGTTCAATCCCCAAACACATACTACCCCAATAAAAGAAATGTAGCAAAGTTGAACACCTAAATAAATTTTTTATACAATACCTACTTCTACACATAACCCATCAAAACCTTAATTTGTAGGGAAAACGCATTCAAACTCATGTCCTCCTAGTTGTTGCAATAGCAAGGGTCCCAACTGAGATTAGAGATTTGTGCTTCTTGGTGAGAGCTTAATTAGCCAAGCTTGGCTTCATTACTAGAAAGTCTAGAATCACAATATCACTTATTGCAAAGAAAAATGAAGGGAAAAAAAATGCTTATTTTTGCGATAACAACATAATTCTAATTGAGGCGTTGGAAAACTATATAATTCATTAGTTTAATTAATCTAACATTAAGAATCCATGATTTATTTGAATTTCTTTCATTTCGATGAACACTTTAGTACCATTTATGAGTGGCCTTCAGATTTTAAAAATTGGCTAAAATATGCAGTCAGTCTCTATACTTGAATAAAATTTATGATTAAGTCCTTATATTTGAAATGTTTAAAACTAAATCCTCATACTTTTCAATTTAAAAATCAGAGTCTAATCATTGACACGGTTATTTTCTGTCAAAATTTGCTACCAATACACCCAAATAATCATACTAACTGTAAAAACAAATCATTATGAACTTTGTACACTAATCATATTTTTGACAGAAAATACTAATATTGTCAACAATTGAATTAGAATTTAAGTACAAGGACTAAATCTCAAAATTTATCAACTTACAAGGACGGATAGCATATTTTGCATTTAAAAATCTAGACAAATACATGAATTAATTGATTTTCCATAGATATAATGAATTCTCCTAAATTTCCTCCCAAAAAAAGAGTCGAACAAGAAGTGTTACCTTGGGATCGAATTGCATTTGCCAGACCTCAGACGGAGGAGATTCGAGAGTGGCGATGGTAGCGTTGGTGTCAACGTCGAACACGCGAACAAAGCTGTCGAGCGCGGCGGAGGCGGCGATCACGCCGGAAGGATGAGCGGCCACCGAAACGACGCCGAGGCAGTGGCCAGTGTTGGTGCGCACGAGGTCGAGCTCGTCAGGCCTCCACACCTTAACGGTTTCGTCGAGGGAACCTGTTAAAAGGAGCGGCGGGCGGCTGCCCGTGGCGGGAACCCAAGTCGCCGTCCAAACCGACTCGTCGTGGGCTTTTTCAACGGATTTTAGGCCTGCCAGTTTCATTGATTTTGCCATCTTTGTAACAATTAAAAGAACCCTAGCTCAATCTGCGATTTGATATTACAAATAGAGATTGTTGGTTAAGTTTGGGGTTTTTGTTGGGGTTTTGAAATTTTGCTTTTCAAGAGCTCTAATTCTGCTAGTGGTCCTTAAACTTTAGCTAAATTTTAAATTTAGTCTATGTTTTGTTTTTATAGGTTAAATTTTGTTATTAGTGTCTGTACTATGCATAAATTGTGGATTTAATCCATATAATTTAATTTTGCTATTTTTAGTCCTTGTACATTTAAAATTTTAAAATTTTATTCTTGACCCAAATGATGGCTATTAAATTTATTAAGTTTTGCTAATTCTAAAATTTTATAACGATAAATTGTATTATCATGTAAAGATAGATTATTTTATGCAAATATTGACAAAAGATGAAGCCTCGTAAATCATTTTATACTACAAAGCAATCTTAAGCAAATATTCATATTTGAGGACGAATATAAATTGAGTTTTAAAGACAACATTATTGGAGTCTATTATCATAATTAAAAATATTTAATAGATTGCGATTGACATTTTTAACTTTACAAACAAGTTTAAAGAGGACACACAACTTTTGAAGTTTAACTATTATCTCTTTTCAAAAAAAAAAAAAGGAAGAGAGAAATATGATAATAGTTTAACCATTTTAGTGAACAACTTAATGCTAATTTTTGGGATTTTAAAATTTAAGTATAATTATTAGTATTGTTAGAATTAACAAAAAAAAATGAAGTGATGTATTTGAATTTAGCAAAAGAATTTTAATAGTATTAGTAATTAAATTTACATTTTAAATATAAAAAACAAAAGGTTAAATTTTAAAAATAAAAATAAGTGGACTAAATTCTAAATTAAGAAAAAATAATGTTGTAATCAATTTGAATAAAAAATTTTAATAATATTAACAATTAAATTTTTAAATATTAAAATAAATAAATTAAATTTCTAAAATTTAAAATAAATAAACTAAATTCTAAATTCACATTTTAACGTTACGTATTTACATATTTCAACTAGGCCTCATCTTTTGATTTAAAAAGCCCATTTCACCGTTAGTCTTAGTAGTAGCTCATACGCTGCGTTTTAGCTCCTCAATCATCTCGAATATTCCATAACAACAATGAAATCAAAACAACAAAAGCCCTAAACCCTAAAACCCCCTAAGAAAGACAACCATCATCTTCCTTCTGATTATTTTTCCCATCAATTTTCCCGGAAAATCACATAAAGAAGGAAAAAGTACCAAACAAAAAAGATGGTCTGGTTTCAATGCGAGGATTGCGGCGAGAACTTGAAGAAACCTAAGTTACCAAATCACTTCAGGATTTGCTCTGCTTCAAAGGTCTTCTTCTTCTTTGTTTAGAAAATCATTTTTTTCTTTGGTTAATCTCTAATTCTCGGCTAACCCATTATTGTTTCGGTTGATTCTTTAGCTTTCGTGCATTGATTGTGGAGTGATTTTTGGGCAGCAAAATGTTCAAAGCCATACACAGTGCATGACTGAGATGGTAAGTTCCTTAATCCCTTAAAATCTTATTTATTTAATTTCGGTGTAATTATGTATTTAGTCCCTTTACTATGTTAAATTTTAAGATTTAATCTTTATTTTGTTTTAACATTATTTGATTCATTATTTTTATATAATTTTAGTAGTAGGTCCAAATTGTTTTCAACAATGTAGGTTTGAACTTCGGAGATAACATTGTTGGGAGTAGCATTCATGAAATCCGAATATAGACCGTTAAACGGGAATGGAGAATAAAAAAAAAACTTAGTTGACATGAAAATTTATTATTGGTTGAACATTTTTTGATAGTCTGACTGAATAATAGATGAAAGAAAATTTTACGTCATTACTTAAATGGTGGCACGTTATTATCAAGTTGGACCTACTAATAAAGTTATAGAAAGTAGGAATGACCAAATTATGTCAAATTAAAGTAATGGCTTAAATCTCGAGTTTCTGCATGGTAGAGGGACTAAAACCATAATTAGACATTAATTTCTGATAAGTAATCTGACTGACATTTTTTTTGGTTTCATATTTAGGAAAAATATGGTCCTAAAGGACAAGGGAAAACACCAAATGGTTCAAATTCAAAACCCAACAAGCAAACAAAGGAAAGACCTGATATTGATATCAATGTCGGGTTATCTCAACGTCCTCCATGGTTTTGTAGGTAAATTTTTACTCTTTTTTTATGTTTAAAATGATTGAATATATATTGATTATGGTGACATGTAAGATATTGTTGAGGACCATATGAGTCAAGCGATTTCCTTAGGATCGTATTGTAATCTCTTTGTTGACAGCTTGTTTTCCGTTGGTGGAAACTAGAAACATTTAACTTAAATAAGCTCAATTCTAACTGAAAAGTTGTGAAGGGTGTTAGATTAGAATCTTAAATGGCTTTTGTTCAATGAAGAAAAAAAATGGGAGTGTTGCTTTAATTATAAAGTATATTTTGGAGAATTCTCTTCTTCGGATAAGTAGTAAGAAGCAGTTTAATTGCTACCGTAAATACAGTCAGCGAAAATTACAAGCAAGTTATGTGAACATGGCGGATTACAAAGTGCAATGTTAATATTGTCCGCTCTAATTTTGCGGCAGTAATATGATTGTTATCAGTGTTTTTCATATGATTATGTCTACTAATGCGTTGTTTGGGAAGGATATAGTTTTGACATGGTGAATGTATCTGAGAGGTCCCTCTATTATAGAGATCTGATCAAATTAGTTCCTCTACTATTAAATGGATCAATTTAGTCCCTATACCATTAAAAAGAATCAAATTGGGTCAAAATGGAATAGAATTAACATTTATTGTTAAAAAAATCATTTACTGTTTAACAGAGATTTTTAAAGTTTTTATGGTTATGTAAATGAAATTTTTTGTTTGGAATTAAACTGCAATTGAAACAAATAATTTTCTAGACATTTTGTATATAGTAAAAGTTACTTTTGTTACAATTTGGACTTATTTGATTCTTTTTAATAGTATAAAGACTAAATTGATCCATTTAATAATAAAGAAACTAATTTGCTCCCGTCCTTATAATACAGGGACCTTCCAAGTACTTTAACTGTTTTGACATCGATAGTTTTGTAAGTTGAAGACTGCCGCTTGGTTAAGTAGCATTATACCAGCATAGGATAGTCGCCTTTTGATTTAAAGGCTCACGATCCTTCATAGGGAGCTTTCTAGTAATCGGTGGCATTCCTAGGTATTGAACAGGCAATGTGCCTAGCCTGAAGCCAGTAGATTTCTGAATTGGTTCAGAGCTTAGAAAGCCGGTGGAGAGGATTTCAATTTTTGAATTATCGAGTTACTGCCCTGATAAGTATTGCAGAGAGTTCCAAACCTATAGTTTGCAATAAAGGTTTTTCTTGTATAATGCATCTCTGTGGTTGACATGGGGTTTTCTTGTTTCTGGTTAATGTTTTCGTCCTTTAGCAGTAAATTTCTAGGGCCAATACTCAAGAATCTGATCTTTTTAAGTTTAAAACACCAAACTTACTGGAATTGAATTTTCTTGGGTGTCTCATTTGATGAATCGATTAATAATGTTCTGGCTAATCGCCGAATATAGTGACTTTGACATTTCATTTCTCGAGCAGTTTGTTTTGAGCTCTTGATCTATAGTCCAAGCACTATCACTGTGTAAAATGTTGCTTGTGTATTAATCCTTGTCTTTTTGTTATTTATCGTTCTATAGCTCGTGATCTGAGGAGGTTCTCGTCCTTATCTATGTATTTGGCAGTCTTTGCAATACCAAGGCTACCAGTCAGCAGACCTTGCTTCTTCATGCTGACGGAAAGAAGCACAGGGCAAAAGCTCGGGCATTTCATGCTAAGCAACAACCTAAACAGATGGAAGAATCCGCTCCGGATTCAAAGGTTTCAGCTGAAAATAAAGAGAATGGTGAGCTGCCAGAGAATAAATCTGTTGGAGATGCCAAATCACAGGATCTGCCTGAAGATGGTCAACCCCAAATCAACTCAGAAGCAACAAAAGGAGATGTACCTTCAAATAAAAAGAGACAGCTTGATGCGTCTGTGACGGATGGTACTAAAAAAACTAGTGCGGGTGACAGCTCTGTTGAAACGGGCAATGGAGAAGTAGATGATGCAAAGGGAAAGGCAAAGAAATCCAAACATAATGTCGTAAAAGAAGATAAAGTAGAATCTGCCTCTACGAAAGAAGACAAGAAAAAGAAGATAAAGTGGAAGAAGTTGATCAAAGACACCTTGAAATCCGTACGTCTCCTAATTAAGATTCATTTGATTTCATACTTTTTTTCTCGTTATGCTTAAATAGAATCCGTACCATAGCTTTGTTAAGATAAACACAGTGAAAGATTGATCGGGAACTAAGCAGAGGCACATTGATGCAAAGTTGTTTCATGATTGTTATATTTACAACCATCTTTCCCTCAGTTTGTCCATGCATTTGCATTTATGCTTTCTTTTCGATGCATGTGGCAGAGTCCTGACAGAGTTTTAAAGATGCGGAAGCTGGAAAAACAGGTTCTAAATGCCCTCCAAGAATCCGGTGTAGATGAAGACAAGTCTCAACTAAGTGAAATGTTGCAGCACAAGGTGAGAGGAGGTTCTTTCTCTGTGTTAAGGGTCTTTCTATGAGATTTTTTTTTTGGGTAAACTGCATTAGTTGTCACCCAACTGTGAAAAGTTATAAAATGATGACTTAACTATTCAATTTTGTCTTTTTTGTCACCCAACTATCTTGGATCTTTGGGTGTTTTCATTTTTACGTTACTCGGCTGGTGACAAAAAAAGACAAAATCGAATAGTTAATTGATCATTTTGTATCTTTTCATAATTTGGTGAGCAAAAAAGAAAAAAACCATAGTTGAGTAACCCCTATTGTAGTTTACCCATTTTTTTTTGGTATAATTCACACACCTTTGGTTGGAGCAAATCACTGCTATCACACACATCACGGTAGGCAACACTCTTGCGACACCTGACCAATGAGCCACAATTTGGGGTTCTCGTTTATGTGAATTTGGTTAGGAGTTGAGGCTCTTGTTTCGTTCATCACAACACAATCTTCATTTTTCTCTTGTATGCAGATTACTTCGAATGACAGATTTTCGGTCGATGGCAAATATGTCCGTTTAGCAGCTAAAGACTGAAAATCGAGCTTTTGATGAAAGCTCTTTTTGTGTGTGAAGAACGGCAATGTCGCCGGTAATCAGTTTCGATGGCAGGTTTGCTGTCAATTCATTCAATTTTGCTCATCTTAATGAAAAAACCAGTAATTTATTAGTAAGTTTTGCTTGAGAATCAACTTTGTAGCTGGCCCTTCAGTTGAGGCTTAATCTAGTAATTGTTGCAAATGCTTCAGAAACTGTATTTTTTTTCTCTTTGTACCTTGTTTATGGATTCATTTGAAATTAATGCCACCAAATTCATTCCATCTCGTTTTACTTTGATTTTTGCTTATATTTTTTTTTTAGAAAAATCAATCCTTTTAAAAGCTATTATATGTTTGAACATGACTCATAAAAATAGTTAATATCCTCAAATTGACAATGCTTTCTAAATTAGTTTAGTGGTTGAATTGATAAGACTTGATCAAATTATTGATTTGATCAATAAATAAATCAAATAATTAAATTTAAAATTATTTTAAACCTAATAGAATTCGATTCAATTATTTAACTTTTGGTTTAATTAATATATTTTTTAAAATTTTAGAAGGGTAAAATTATAATTTATTTAAGGAAATGAGACAAACAGCTCCATAAATACTAAAAACAATAATGAAACTCATCAACCATTCAAGTTTTATTGCATTAATGAAACTCATCAAATTACTTACAAATAACCATAGCCTCATACATTTTCATGGTTCTCTAAAATGGCAATGATAAATTTCTTGTATAAATTTTCTATAAACAAACAAACCCAGTTGTCTCAAATATTTGTTTTCTTTGCAATGATCCTCTAAGCAAATGGCACAATGTTGATCCAGTTCCTCCATTGCACCTAATGCATTTGATATTTTCGATTTTGCATGCATTTTCAACATGTACGAACGCACTTTGGTTCCGCATAATTAAGTCGAAAACAAAACAAAAACTATTACGATCAACACTACAACAGAACACGCCATTGCCTACAACAAAGTCGGACCGCGTATGTTTGATCAATACGAAAGTTATTTATGAGAGAGGAGAAAGGGAAAGGTGATGGTCGGGTGTACTTACAGCGATAGCAGAAGCGGCAAGGCCAGCTCTCTCTCTCGGATCTTTACGGTAATGATTTCGAAATAGAGAAACGTAGCATAGTACCACATTAATGGACACATAAATCCTACAAGGAAGCTGTTAAGAAATAGAGACGACATGAGAAAACGGAAAAAACTGAAGAAAGGAACACAGAGAAGAGTTGAAAAGTACTCACGAAAACCATCCAATCCCACAACCAAAACACGGAAGAGGTTTGTCGAAAATCCCCGTTTGGAAGTCTTCCTCGTCTTTGATAAGCGTATACTTGCCTTTCCTCACTGCATCCGGTGCTTGCCCTAACACGATTTATTCGTTAAGACAAAGCTACAGGTACACGTCAAAATATCCCCAATTGAACATGTGATTAGCTTAATGGAGTTCATACCTTTGAATACCGAATAGTACCGAGCAGACGGCCTTAAAAGATCGAGATGTTTATCAGAAAGTGATTTTGTAACCTCGAGGCTGTTTCCCAGACTCCCAGACTCCTCGACAGCAACACCTGCAATATTACGAGGTAGTGTCGTAGTTAGGAAACTAATTAATAGATTCATTCATTTGCTTTATTTTCTCTCTAAAATCCACATGAACTGCTCGTTTCTATTGCCATGATGGAATGTCTCCGATAATGGGTTAAGACAACCTTTTTTCAAAGAAGAGGAATGAACATAATCAAACAGCATTGCACCAATAGAAATGAAAACAGTGGGCTCAAAGTATTATAGAAGTCTCTACACTAAGAGTCAGATTGCATTTTGGCCTCTCTTCTCAAAAAATGAGCAAATTAGTCTTTGCATGTTAGATCAAAGAGCAAACTGACCCTTTTTATTGAAAATTTCATCTATTTGTACTATTAAAAACTGGCATAACTAGACAGACTAATCAGACAATAATACATGGCATGTCATATGTACTTCATGTTGACGTACCGGGATCTAACCTATGTGGATTAATTTACCTTTTTTAAGTAGAAGGTACAAAATAAAACCGACTCCTAGGCTTTCATTGTACTTTTACAAATAAAAAAAAAACATATTTAGGAGATAAATTTAGTAAGCATGGAGAAGATTACTATGATCCATGTGTTCGGAGCCTTTAAACTCCTCGGCCTACACTCCAAAGGACAAATTCCCTGCTTCAAATGACAAAGAACTATTCAGTCACATGCTTTTGTTTCATATTTACAAGAACAGTCAAAATTCGATACAATCCGGCTGGGCATTTGAACCGAACTGCAGTGATGATGATAACCGCATATGCCGACGGGTTTAACCCAGTCGACAGATGCAAATCTTTATCATTATCACTAAGCTTGACTACATCTTTGAGCTAAGTCGAGTTCGGGCATTTGATCTACTATCGGGATCATATAAAAAATTCCGAATTAGCTATACTATCACCAAAGCAAATTAAGAACTAAAAATTAAAAAAAAAAAAACATTTTTTTCATCAGAGTCAACTTGTTCATAGAATTTCTCAAACAATAAAAATTATAGGGTTTTTTTTTTTTTTTGGAAACTTCGCTATAATCAGTCCTAAGAATTCATGAATTCAACTAAAATTGGGAAATTATCCATCGATAAACTGAATATATATATATACATATTTATCAACTGGGGAAAATAAAGAAACAAAATTGACACCACCCCCAAAAAAATTGATTACAAATCTAATATATTTCAATGATTCGTTACTCCAATTTGCTTTAATTGGATCAATAATTACTAAATAAATCCCAAGCTAATGATGAACAAGAAAAAAAGATTAACAATAAAAAAAATCATCAGCACTAAAATCCAAAAATAAATAAAAAAAAAAAGAGAGGAACTTGCCTGTGAAGAACTCGAACTGGAGTGAAGCTTTTTGGACCGATTATTCTTTATGTAAATCGAAGAAATTAATAAAAGAAATGTAAATTTAAATGAAGAGTGTTTGAGATGAGAAGCAAAGGCCGAAAAATTATACTTTTCGTGATGAAAAAAAGAGCGAAAATTTGACTTCTGGTTTGTGTCTTTTGGCATTGAATCCGTGATAATGGTGGAAAATTACGGAACAAGATTTTTTTTTTTTTTTTTGCCGGTTGTCTTAATTTGTTATTTATCCTTATCATTGCTTGTAATAAAATAAACATATTTTAAATCTCTCTTTTTTATTTTCTTAGTTCGATGGCTACCGTGAAATGACAGTTAAACCCTTAATTGGAGGGATAAATGTAACTTTTACTGCACCTTTCCTTGAATTATTTTTTATTTGTTATTTATCTTGAAATTTCACAGTTGCTTTTCAATTTAATCCTTAAATTTGCATTTTATTAAGCTACGATGAATTTATACTATGCAAATCAAAGTTGTCACTATCGCATCTGCAAATGTGTAGTTTTTTATTTATTTATTGAAATTGGTGTATTCTAGTATCAATATATTTCAATATCGATTTTTTAAATGTGTATAAAAATATTTTAATTCTCAAATAAATTATATTAAATAATATTCAAATATAAAATATAGATGCATCGGTCGGTGCACAATGTTCCGGTAAAATTTTTTATTATTTATTATATGCATCAACTAGTGTATAATGTTCAAGCTAGTGTGATTAGAATTGGGCGGAATAGACCGGTGCGACCGGTACGGATAGAAATTTTAAGTGGTGCGAGAAAGGAAGTTGGTTGCACCAGTTTATTACTAGAATTGTGCGCATCAACCAAAACAATCAAAACTAGTGCAGAATCGGCTATAATATTTAAATTTTGTTTTTTAATATTTTTTGGTATTTTTATAGATTTTATATAAAATTTTAGGTGATAATATACCATAATTTTAAAGTGTCACATCATTGTAACTTAGCAAAATTCAAAGATTAGGCACTAAAGTGGGAAAGTTTGTCAAGTTTCAGGCCTAATTTGAAACAAAAAAGTATAGGACCAAGTTAATAAAAATGTCAAATTTAGGGACTAAAGTGTGTTTTATCTCATAATTTGACTCTCTATTCTCCGGTATTAGGGTTTTTTACTGAAATAGGATAGGAAAAAAAAATCAAAAATACGATGGGTTTCTGGTTATTTACCGAAATGGGTGAAGCAGGGTGGTCACGCCACTCCCATAGGCGATACCACCTTGCTGTCAGCTTCCTCTTGCCGCATGCAGGGAAACAGTGAGGCATGCAGGACAAAACCTGAACAATGGTATGGCGAGGTGGCACTGGACACGGAAAATGGGTGCCAGAGGCGGCACCAAGCTAGGGAATGGTCTTTTAAAGGCGGCACCTGCAATGGATTTTGGCGCCTTCTGCAGCATGGGGACCTTAAAATGGTCCCCTCCTCCCCCCCCCCCCACACCAGAAGGAAGAAGTAGCGAGCGAGAAGGACCAAGAAGTGGTGGCACCGGAAGAAGAAAGAAAGAAAGAAGGAAGAGGAAAGAAAGAAGAAAGAAAGAAGGAAGGAAGGAAGGAAGGAAGAAAGAAAGAAGGAAGAAGGAAGGAAGGAAGAGGGAAGAAAAATAGGGAAAATTAGGTATAAATTTTTTTAAATAATGTTTGTGTATTTGATTTTTATTTTTTATTATATATTAATTTTTATTTTATTACTTACTTAGTAGTTTAGTATTGTTACTTAGTTAGGATTTGTAGGCTAAGTAGTAATCTAGTTATATTATTATTAGTAGGTAGTTAGAATATAAACTCTAAAAATATTTATGTTAGTTAGTTAGTATGTTAGTATGTATTAATATGTTAGTTTTTAACTCTAACCTTATTTTAGTTAGTATATTGTTATTAGTTAAACCTTAATGATTAATTTAGTTAGTATATATATAAAACAATTATTATTATTGTTAGTGTAATATTGTTGTTTTGTTAGTAAAAATGGTAAATGTTATTTTATTTAGTATTATATTATTATTGTTAGTAATATAATATATTATAATTATTGTTAGTATAAAAACATTAAAATAATATATAAAACATTATGTATTAAAATAAATAATATAAAATAATGAAATACGACAATAGTATATTTTTTAAAGTAATAGAATTTGAGAAAAGGAAAATACGAATAAATGGTTAAAATAAGTGGTTTTTACTAAATTGATATATAGGAAATAGTGAAATACATTTAAAATATTACGTACTAAAATAAATAATATAAAGTAATAAAATACGAAAATAGTAAAATAATAAATTTGAATTATTCGTACTAAAATGAATAGTTAAATAATATATTTGAATCATTATGTACGAAAATAATATAAAATAAAACGGACAAAGGCTCGTAATATATATATATATATAAAAGAAATTATGTACTAAATTATTATTTGTTAATCATTGGTTTATTAGAAAACGGTATACGTGATACGTAATATTGTTATTAAGGAATGCTAAAATTATTATTATTATTATTTTAGCTATGTTAATATAATATTATTATTATTAAGAAATCGTAAATATTATTAGTTATCATTGTTTGTAAAAACTCTAAATATTATTTTACTTAATATTATGATGTTTATATAAATAATGAAATATTATATTTATTATCGTCGTTTATATGATGTTCTTGTTATATTATTAGTATTGGTATGTTAATTGTTACTAATTTAATATAGATTTATTGTTTTTATGAAGGTAAAAATTTTATTTGAGATGGAAATGGCTTCATTGATTAGTAAAGTTCCTCACATATCCGATCTTCGCTAATAATATGGTAATGTATTGTTATTTATTAATCACGGGTTATATTAACAAAATAGCTACATAATAAATTATGTTATTAATCATAAGTAGTAATTTTTTTTTATTTAACACTGTTAGGACTCGTACCGTGTATTAAGAGGCCGGGTGAATGGCTTAAGAAATCTCCCGGATGAACGACTGATGCTGTATATAGAGCAAGCTAGATTCGGGTTTGCAGCACTGATCCGGAGGTTTGACTTGCGGTATGATTTGATATCCGCACTAGTCGAGCGTTGGCGCCCGGAGACCCACACTTTTCATTTCCTTTGTGGAGAGTGCACAGTCACTCTAGAGGATGTTACACTGCAGCTTGGGCTCTCAATTGACGGGAGTCCCGTTACGGGCGTCAGTGCGATAGCTGACCCGTTTACACTTTGTCAGAGCCTACTAGGGGACTCGTACGGCAGTAATGGAGAAAATTTTACAGAATTGAAATTTACATGGCTGAGAGCGAGGTATGAACATTTATCACCGATGCCATCGAAGCGAGTTGATGTTCGCTAGTCCATCGTACATTATGCACATCATAGGAAATCGATGCCCGGTGCAAACAATAATAGGTTCACATTTAGTACCTACCCTTATTGGTGATTTGAGCAATGCTCGCTCGAATAGTTGAGGCTCCGCAGTTCTTGCGTGGTTGTACCGTGAGCTTTGTCGGACGACAAATCCATCAACCGTAGACATAGGCGGATGCCTTACACTATTGTAGTCCTGGGCTTTATATCGGATGCCATTCTTGGCATCAGTTACCCACCAACCATATGTATATCCATTAGTAAATAGGTGATAAAATATAACTTGTTATTAATTGAAAATTTATTTATATTGATACTATTTGACTTAAATATTATTTTTTTGTAGGTGGAGTATTTATCCGGGTATCGGGAGGTCGTACACTGTCTCGATATACCGGCTTATGATTGAGCAACATGTCGGGGAAGGGGTAAGCGATTCCAATATTAGTTACGTGGTAGTTTGTATATCTTACGCATACCGTGTTTAATTTTAACAATGTTATTAATCGTGCAGTTTATATGGATGCCATACTGTAACACCCCAAACTCGGCCCAAACACCACAACCGGATCTAGTATGTCACTAAGAAAAAAAAGTTATAAAACAATTCAGTTTATTAGAAAACCCAAATAAAATAAAATAGGTCTTTACAATTGAAAGCCCAAAACTTAAAGAGAAAAAAAAAACCTTAGTTTAAACGAAGTAAATATAAAAAAACAAAGTAAGCCCATAATAAAACCAAAAAATAAACTAGTGGCCCATGGCCTTATTACAACGGGGTTTAAAGTCCATAAAATAAAACATCTTATAAACTATTTAGTTGAGACTTTCCGCCGGATCCACATATTCTTTTGCATGGCCACCTTGTGCTCCTCTCCAGCCGGGTCCGATGCACTATGAGTTACCTAAAATGTTAATTGAGTCGCGAGACTCAGTGTGCAACCCTCATGCACCATTAGATTTGGGTCTTAACCCTATAAAATAGAATAAACAGTTTAATATACATAGTAAAAATTAATATGCAAGCCCAACCCATTTGCTTAGGTTTCCATCCGCTACACACCCCCGTACCAACCGTTCACACCATTGGGGATTTCTACAATCGACCCACACCGCTACACACCATAATGGCAGTCATGCTGCTCATCCGCATATGATGGCCGAAGCCCTTATAACATATAATGGCCAAAGCCCGTATAACAGTTCACGGCATTAGCCGCTACATCATATCACGGTAAAAACCGCTACACATATAACATATAACTTCCTCCTTTCATCAATCCTACCCCATGCAATCACAAAAATCAATACACTTATAACATATCATCAGAATATTCACTGACCTGGTGATTCGCTTTTACCCTCTTTAGGCTTCCATCTTTATGCCAGGATTTTGATATTTATCACAACATATAATACTTATAAATGTATTTAATGCAGATCTAAATGGTGGGAAGTATTACACACGATATCGCGAAATCTACTATCCTTAGTCGATGTCCTTGCTATCCGAATCTATTATCCTCAATCTATAGCTTTGCTTAAAAGCCGAAAAAATTGTAAAAATTAACCTCTCCTATATCCGGCCATGGTTAGTATTCTACCTGATTTTATAGATATAAATAAACAAATCCTCTTACCTTAAAATCCCGAAAGTAACACGATTCTATAACTTAGAGATTTATGCAATTGGCCTCCTTCTTCAAATCCCGGAATGCCGAAAAGAAGTGTGAAATAAGAGATTAGTTTCTAATAGCCATTCGACTAAGGACTTTGAAAAGCCTAAAGAACAATGAAATCCCGAAAAAGATGAACTGATGTGGTTTCGGCTTAAAAGGAAAGTGAAAAGAAAACAAAGAAAGGCTTGAAGATTCGGATATGCTAGAGAAATAGATTTAAATGCCAGAAGAATAAAGCTTACAAATAGGATGAATAAAAAAAAACTATGGAGATTTTGGCTTTTTTTAGAGAAATCGGCTCAAGGGAAAAAAGAATGGAGAAAAAGTTTCAGCTTTTGAAGAAATTGAAGAGAAGAATATTGGATAGGGAGAGGCTACGAAATTCGGCACAGAGAATGAGAGAAAAGAATAGGGTTCCAATGCTGGATTTGAAGAGCTACTATCCTATTTATAGGAAATTAAGACTTACTAACAAATCTCGAAAGTGCCCTTCCTAATAGCTAATAATTAACAATTAATGGGAAAATTCGCACCTCCTCAGGAGATGGAATTTCGCCAACTCTGTACTCGAAGATAACTCCTATCTTTTCTCCTATGTCTTTTATCCCTTATCCCTATCAAAACATTCATCCATAAGAGGCCACATTTGCACCAACTCTCCCTTTATTTTATCACTTATTATCCTCATTAATTAAACAAAATAATCCTTAAATTATAGCCTTGTCTTTGTCCCCCTTAGCTCACCTTGTCTCAGAAATTTTGACCCAATTCTTTGGGCCCAATCGAACCTCAAATTAACATATTAAACATAACATTACACATAAATGCATAGGCCCACATTTAGGATGTTACACATACCGTAGACCAAAAATTACAATCGTTATACCCCCGTCCGCCTATATCCACTCATATATGTGGTGCACAAACACACCAATTGTATGTTTCAATGTAGTTGAGTGGTATCACGGGGACCGAGTGCTGCGACAATTTGGTTGCGTCCAATATATCCCGGATCCGCCATGCCAGGTGGGAAAGATTCATTGCAAAAATAAGAGAGGGAACCAAGACTTAGATTGGGGGGTTAGGCATGGCCAATTTATTGCGGTGTGGAATGATCGTATGTCCCGAATACCCCGGATGGATATGGCTTCCGGTCTTCAGCCTCCATTAGAGTACATACAATGGCTCTCTATTATGGGGAAGCCATATATACTCGGAGGGCAGTCGACTGTAGTCCCCCCACACATGCAACGACATGGGGCATACGAGCCAGTGGCAGATATGGAGGCTGAGGCAGCTGCAGATCCTGATCCTGAGCCCAAGACCGAGCCGGAGCCCGAGCAATCACATTCATATTCAGATACACATCCGTATCATCCATATGTATCGAGCAATGACTACTTTTTGGGCCCATCAAGAGGTGGATACCAGTACTGGTTTGATATGTTCAGCTCGTATACACTGCGAAGACAACACTCCTACCAGATCTGCTGGTCGTATCCATTACAATGAGGCACTCCTTTTGGCTCGAGTTCATCTATGTCGTTCGAGCCACATGATTTTTCAGCTATGTTTAGCACACCCCCACCTGGACCCCCACCCGGACCCCTACCGGAGACTGAAGAGGATGTTGGTAGGTGCGGACACCCACGACGTGAACGTCGACCACCGAAGAAGTACACACCGAGGACTACACCATCGAACCATCAGTTTTAGGTGTTTATTGCAGTTTTTAATTTTCTTGTATTTTTATATTCGTAAATATTTCGATGTTTGTAATTTATTTGTATAAAATTAACTTGATTATTTGGAGCTTTAAAATTTCGTAACAAGATTTGACTATGCGATAAATGTTTGGATTTTAACTATGGTTCCGAGCAGATAATTTAGCAAGAAGTTCCATAATTATGATCGTATACAATTATATATATCAATCAAATTTATCAAATAACCAAGCATTCAAATATTTGATCCAATGGTTACCTTTATTCATTCGAATCAACAGTCTCATACATTACTTATTTCCATATAGCACCATCATATATTGACAAATAGCACATGAAATATGCATGATAACAATCTAAAAAATGTTAAAATTAAGGAAAACTAAGCTTAAATACCAACCTTATTTGATCATGCATAAACCAAATTGAGAGAGCTTGAAATCGAATACAAAACATGTTAATATTAATAAACTCAATTCCGATCGCCGTGACGATTGTCCAACATGATAGTTTCATTGCGGGCATTTACTTGATTATGACCACCTAATCGCATATTCCACGGCGCTTACCGTCAGATTTCTCCCTAATATCCATTTCATTATGGATTTTGGATAATTGCGGATGACCTTTCGGATTTCTGCGTAGCGCTCTGTCTGGGACAAGCTCAAAAGTCATCCGGGATACCTCCCATGTAGACAGGTCGGGCAGGACAGGGAACTCATTTTCTCAGACACGCAACGTACGCTCTAGCGTGTACACATCATTCACAAAATGTTCAACACTAAGGTTCGCTTTAGCACATGCTGCCACAACATGTGCACACGGATAATGAAGTGTTTGGAACCTCCTGCATTCGCACTGTCTGTTTCGAAGATCGACTCCATAAGAACTACGTGGCAAATCGGGTAGACGACCGATGGACTCCGTAACTCAAAAAGTTTCCATTCGTCGTGGATATATTTCTACAGTCATCGACCTCGCAATCTGACGGTTTGCAATCAATGCATCCCTGACATCTTCCACAAATACGTGTCCCGCATCCATCTGGTTGACTTGTTGTTCACCCATTCTTGGCATCAAAGTTGCCAACCTGTAGAATGTTGCTGAGAAGACAGATAAAATCAGAAGATGTCGTGTTTTCAACAACACAGTGTTGACCCCCTCCACCAAGTTTGTGGTCATTTGACCATAACGAAAGCCCTCGTCAAAACTTTGAGCCCATTGCCACAGCTCCATTGTACCTAACCACTCCCGAAAAGATTTGTTCGCTTGACCTTCCATGTCACTCTCAAGTTGAGTCATCATTTGGCAAAAAATATGTGGCTCTAACTCGTGCGCTGTACATGTTTTAAAAAATATAAGTTACGGTATCTGGATAACATAAAAATATTAAACTTATATTGAAAATATAAGGTTATCCTTTACCCATTTTCACCACTTCTCTCTTCCAGTTTGTATTCTTATACTATCGAAGAAAGTTAGCGCAATGTGATGGATCTGAAGCGGATCTCCATGGCACAATCAAATGCCTAATTGCGGTAATTAATCCTTTCCCTCTATCGAAAATGATGCAAATATTATCGTTGCTAATAACATACCTCCACAGGTTGGTAAGAAAGAATTCCCAGGATTCCATATTCTCCTTATCTACTATTGCAAACGCTATTGGGAGTACATTCCTATTGCCGTCTTGAGCAACCGCAATAAGTAAGATCTGTGTATATTTTCCGTATAGCCATGTCCCATCCACATGCACAAATGGTTTGCAGTGTGGAAATGCTCGTACACATGGATCAAAGATCCAGAACATCCGATGAAAAATTCTTTTCCCCGGCTGTAATTGGTCATTTGGGCCGTAAAAAGGTCGTGTCTGTAACTCAATCACAATTCTCGGTATGTACTCCCGCATAGCAGTTATCCATCATTGTAGCTCATTATACGATGAATCGTAATCCCCATACAATTGTTCCATTGCCATCTGTTTAGCTATCCACGCCTTTCGATATGATATTCGATACTGAAATCGTGCTTGTATTTGATGAATCGATCAAACTTTAATAGTCGGCATGTCCTTCACTATTGGCATGATACATGTACATATAGTTTTGGAATCAAGTTTTCGATGATCTTCTGTCATACGTGTCGATCTGCATGTATGAGGCCCAACCAATTTTCTTATCTCCCACATCTGCGATTTTTGAATGAATGTAGCTCGTATCCGCCAATTGCATCCGTCCACGCCTTCCAACACTCTGCAATATATACTGTCGATTTAGACTCTGCGACTTTGTAATCCACTGATATATCCATGCTATATCGTTTAATAGCAGATACGCACTCTTCTTTACTTCCAAATCTACTGGCCTACGAATAACTCCTCATGATCGAAATTTACGGTGAGCCGGTGAGCAGGATATATTTCGGTGGTACTGAAACTTCGGTTACATACGCCGCGGGGTCTATGAGTGACATGTGTGGCCCAAAATTATTGTGTATCGTAATACATCGCATATGGTTCCCGAAAGAAGACGCACTAATGTTCCCATCATCATTCACGTCTTCATCGTCAATATCATCAAGTATATCATCCATATCGGGATCACTGTCAATATCAACCTCTTCCTCACAATGATCACTACTGTCGTGTCCATCATCACCAACCACATCAATATCGAGTGTAATATTAAGATCGATATCGATCCGACGTATATTCGATTCGTCATCAACATACGATATTGGAGGCACCATGCACGGTTCTTGAGCTTCATGTTCTTCACCATATGCATTGGTGTCTTCATTTGCCTCAATACCGGCTAACTCAGCAAATAAGTGAATCGGTGCATTTCTGTTACTCCTATTCCCACAGTAAAGAGCGATCATTGTCTCCACGTCTTCGTCGTCTACAAGTTCCATTTCTGTGAATTTGATCGGATCTGCCAAAATTGGAAACTTGTAGAAAATTCTTGATATCGTTCTCTCACACCGTCTAACGATTTTTGCGTTTATCCTTCGCTTCATATCATCCAACGATACATTTCTATTAAATCTCATTGCTATTTGTTGCCGACATTCAAATATGCATCCAACGATTGTTGTCAAGATGATTCCATCGAAATAAACGCATACGAAAAACTGATCATCCATCTTCAATGGTCAATCTGTTCAAAAATAAACAAAATTTCTCGAACAAAATTTAAAACATAACATTCACAATAAAAAATTAATTAATATAAACACATAAATTACTAACAAATCAAAATAAACAAACAAAATAGCTTTAAAACAAAACTAAAAAATTTGGCACTATTTTGGCACTATGTTCGTTCTTATTTCTTAAGTGTTCAAATCCTATAATTTTCAATAAAATACTATTAGATTTAGTAAAATCACTTCTTTTGACCATTTACTTGTATTTTCCTTTTCTCAAATTACATTACTTTCAAAATATATATTATTTTCAGTATTTTATTATTTTATATTATTTATTTTAATACATAATGTTTCATGTATTATTTTAATTTTCTTTTATACTAACAATAATTATAATATTTCTTTACTAACAATAATAATATAATACTAAATAAAATAACATTTACCATTTTTACTAACAACAATATTACACTAACAATAATAATAATAGTTTTATATACTAACTATAAAGTAATCATTAAGGTTTAACTAATAACAATATACTAACTAAAATAATGTTAGAGTTAAAACTAACATATTAATATATACTTTACTAACTAATCAAAATAATTTTTAGGGTTTCCAACTACCTAACAATAATAATATAACTAACTTACTTACTAACTAACTAAATTACTACACTTAACCTACTAATCCTAACTAACAATACTTATAATATAAACTAAACTAAAGTAACTAACAACAAATAATTAATAAAATAAAATTAATATATAATAAAATAATATAATAACAAATCAAAAACAACACAAATATTATTTAAAAAAAATATACCTAATTTAAAAAAAAAAATTTCCCCGTAACCTCCATTTATTCTTTCTTCCTTCTTCCTTTCTTCTTTCTCTTTCTTTTGCCGGCGCCACCACCACCTCCTCCTTCTTATTCTTCTTCTTCTTCTTCTTCTTCTGCTGCTACTGCTGCTGCTTCTTCTTCTGCTTCTACTTGTTCCTTCAAGTTTCGGGGGGGAGGGGACCATTTTAAGGTCCCCATGAGCAAAGCATGGCAAAACCATAGTCTCACTTGTCATGCAGCCATTGTTTGCTTTTGTGTGCGCTTTGTATGTGTATTGTTCAATCTGGTGCCACCTTTGCATGAACATTATTCAGTCTGTCTTTTTTTACTGACAGCAGGGTGGTGCCGCCTATGGGAGTGGCGTGACCACCATGCTTCTCCCATTTTGGTAAATAACCAGAAACCCATCCTATTTTCGATTTTATTTTTTTTTCCTATCCTATTTCAGTAAAAAACCCCCGGTATTATTTGTAGTTACTCTATTTTTCTTTTATGTTTTTCAATTAATTGTCTTTACTAATTTTAAAAACTTTAATCAAAATAATCATTAAATCTTAAATATTTTTTGAATTTCATATTAGAATTTGTTAAAATTTAAATTTTTTACCAATAAGAGTTAAAAGGTGATATTTTTGACCAAACCAACAAAACTAGTAGTTGTTTAACAAGGAATTTTTTACTTAAATTTAAAATTTAAGAAATGTTAATATAAATAATTTATTATATTATTATATTTTATTAAAAAAAAAAGCAAGTTTATTAAAATCTAAGGGTTAGATTAAAATTGACAATTTCATGTATTTATATTGCTATATTTTAGGAAATTACACTCGTATTTAAGGTATTATATATTAATTTAAATTATATTAAATTTATAGTACATTCATTAGGTGAGTGAAAAATATAAATTAATATAAAAATATTTAAATAATACTTAAAAAATATGATTGATAATATAATAAAAAAGGTAAATAATTGGGGTTTGTGTTCAATTTTAAAAGTTATTGTTTTTAAAATTAAATTACACATATAATTTTATTAATATTTTACTTTTTGTTACATAAATTTGACTTATTAGTATTTTTGAATTTAGTTGTTGTTTTGTTAATTTATGAAATCAATTTAATTAAATAGGTTTTAAGAAAGAAAATTAATTTTTATATTGTGAAAAATTTTACCAAGAATAAACCAAATTTTTATAGGATAAACTATACTCAAGGTCATCAAACTATGAGTAAGTTTATGTTTTGGTCACTTAACTTTAAAAAGTTACAAAATGGTCACTAAATTATTCAAAAGTTTTCATTTAAGGCATTGAGCTATTAAAATTGTTGTTGTATGACTTTCTCTATTTGCACCACCCGCACTAATCGAAAGTTATCCTCTTTCACTTGTTCAAGTTATTTTTTTTATGAAACAACTTTGAACGTCACAAATTTGCAAACCAAAATTCAAACAACTTTCTTCTCCGATCTCCGACACTAACCGTTAGATCAACTCAAATCTAATATATATTTTTCTAATCAGTAATGGATATTAATCCACCGTACCGGTCGTTAAATTATTGCTTGGAACTCACTAGCCGGACTCTAAAAAAAAACTTAACAACCCAATGACTTAAATAACAACTTTCGAATAGTTCGGTAACAATTAAAGTACCACGGAGGCCCTTGCGCTAAGAGTCAAATTGCATTTTGGCCCCTCTACCAAAAAAGGGCAAATTAGCCCATATACATTAGATCAAAAAGTAAATTGATAATTTCTATTAAAAACTTTATCCATTTGTACTGTTCAAAGATGGCGTGATTAATAGAATAACCATATTGTGACACGTGGCGTGCCACGTGTACCTCATGCTGATATACAATGACCAATTTTTAACAGTAGAAATGGATAAAATTTTTAAAAGAATGATCGATTTGCTTTTTGACTTAGCGTACAAAGGCTAATTTGTCTATTTTCTGAGTAGAGATCAAAATGCAATCCAACTCATAATATAAGGGCCTCCATAATACTTTTACCGTTCAATGGCTTAAATTAAAATATTTGAATAATTTAGTGACTATTTTATAAATTTTTTAAAATTAAGTGATTAAAACATAAAATTATTAATATTTTAATGATATTGAATATAATTTATCTAAAATATTTTAAGACGAAACTCGATCCCACCCACTATTCCATCCAATACCCATAAATAAATTTAGATACAATCAATTTCAAAATGGACCACTTGTTGCCATGCCGACCATGATTGCATTTTATAGTACCAACTACCAATATACTATTTGTTGTTTTTCTGCCCTTTTTATTCCTATGTTTTTAAGGGAATAATTATTTAAATTTTGTCATACATAACCATTGGAGGAGTTCATAGTTGTACTTAAGGGAATAATTATTATAAATTCTTTTATTTATAATAATATAAAATGAATTTCATGTAAATATTTTTATAATTAAATTTTAAAAAATATATTATTATTATTATTATTGTTATATTTAATTAGTAAAATTGATTTTTTTAAGTAGCTTGATTTCTGGTCAAGATTTTTTTAAATCAAGCATCGATCCAATCCATGAATATATCTACTTACCACCTAGCTTCAGATAGAAGAGTGCATTATCACTTTTCCTAAAAGGAATATTGGTAGATTAAAGAACTCGAAAAAAAAATCACCCGCATGAGATTTTGTCATTCTAGGAAGCAGGGGCGAAGCCAGAAGAATTTTTTAGGTGGCGGATAAAATTTTAATTTTTTATAGTTTATATTTTTATAATTTGTAAAGGATTAAATCGAATTTTTATTATTTTAGGGGAGGCCAAAGTGTAATTTTACCTTTACTAATTTAAAATTTTTAAAAAATTCTAAGAGCTAAAATAGTAATTTTATATTTTAGGGGCCAAACCCATGCCAGCACCCCTGACTACGCCCATGCTGAAGCAACATAAATAACCATTGAATTTCAAGAAGATCCACCCGAGAATGTCTTTAGTCAAATCCTATAACTCCAGAATCAACTCTTCGGACCTAGACCTGTCCAAAAGTTAAACAACCCACTCAGCTTGGTGGCCTGGCTTGAATTCAACTTTAACTTTTTAAATTTTAAATTTAATTATAAAGCATATAAATAAATAAAAATATATATTTTAGTATTTTATAAATTTTTAAACCAATCAGATGGGCTCAAAAACCTGCTTGAACTTGAAATAGGCAGTATTAGTGTACTATTGCATCGGTGGCCCGTTACGCATAGAAGTTGAACAATATCCATAATTAAACTACCCATTTGTCGGAGAACGGAAGAAAAAAGAACCCTAAACAGACACGTTTGGTTGGAGCCCACCGCCCATCGTTATATTTAATTATTTACAAAAATAATTTATAATTAAAAAAAAGAAAATGAAAATGAGTGAAATAAATCCAAATAATAAGCAAAACTCAAACTAATGAATGAAGAAAGGGTCCGCTACGAATTTGCTTTTGGTCAGTCAAAACAATATATTTCGCCATAATTTAAGGATGGACACATATGAGAGGACTTCCTTTGCTTAGACTTGGACTGCATTATATTCCAAGTTTTTAACCCTAAAGTTTCTTTTTCACTAAATTAAACATATGTATATATTTTTTAAAATTAAAATTACATTAAGTGAATTTTTAAATTGCTAGACGTGCTCCGTCGACCCGTGTACCTTATAAAATTACTATTTTACTCTTCCATTTATATAGTTATTACAAGAATAAATTTGTAATAATTTGTTATAAAAGAAACTCATATGTTTAAATATTTACTTTCTCTTTAAAACTATCAAAATGTTAAAATAGTTAATACAAATTAAATTAAAATGGAACGACGCAGGATGAAAATTGATGCATTCAACATCCATAAAGATAATAGTAGCTTTTAAAATTATATATGTATAATAGAGTGAGATGAGTGGTAGAACAGTATGCCAACTATAGAGAGATGGTAAATTTGGCAACATCTACCTCCCGCTTCTCTTCATTGCCATCCTTCCTCACATTGTGATACCATGAAGATTTCTCCAACTCCAAACAAGCCCCACCTTTAGGAATTGAAGCGTCATTTGAGTTATCAAATCCTACCCATTTCACCTCATGGGGCCGACCATCATCGTCAATCCATTTATATTTGAGAACGACTAACATGGATTAAAAAAAAAAAGATATTGTGCCGACTAGGTATGTATTTAGTTCGGTTCAATTCGATTTTTAGACAAAAATTAAATCGAATCGTTCCATTCGGTTTTTCACTTTTGAAATTGAAACTGTATAGAATAAAAATCGAAATATTCAAAACTAATAATTGTAGTTCGATTGGTTTTGATTCGCGATTCTTTTCAATTTTGGGTTTTGTGAAAAACAAACAAACAATATTACCTTGTTTTGGCTCAAAAATTCTAATATTACAATTTTTTTTTTTTTTTCACATCCATCATAATATATACCCTAGATTCATTTATACATTTATAAAGTGAATTAAATAATTAAGTTAATATCATAATCATCTATAAGACTATTTAAATAATCATTTTAAGTTGAGATATTAAATTGATAAATAATTAAAAGTTGTTAAAAGAAAATCTAATACATAAATCATCAAGTATATCTAATGTTTTTCCGTGTCATATTTTTATTAGTTTAATTAGTTTTAGTGAGTGATTACAATATTCGATATAATTGATTAAATTCAAAACTATCAAACATATATAATTGTGAAAAGTTGTTTTTTTATAAATAAAATATTATAAAATTTGATAAACTATTTTCCTAAAATTATAATTATGTTTATAGTTATAATTATTATATTTAAGAAACGATTCACTTACTCTAATATAAAACTATATTTTTATGAAATATTTCCATAACTTTATATTTTTGTATGATCGTATTTAGTTAATAATAATATGGTTAAATGAATTAGTCCATATAAATATTGAAATGGTCGGTTTATTATTCTATTAGGACTATCCTTTAAACATAGGTTTTTTTTTTTTCCATTCGGTTTGATTTGGATTAAATGGATTTTATGTGAAAAAATCGAACCCAAATCGAATTGTGCGGTTTGAGTGATAACACCAACCCGAACTGAATCAAACAATACAAAGGTTAAACCGAATCGAACTGAATACATTAGTTCGAATCGATTTTTCGATTTTCTCAAATTTTTTTCTCAGCCCTAATACTAACTCCCCTTGTAAGAGACCTTAACCATTGAGTGGATGTTGGCTTCGCTCTTAGTTGATATAAGGATCTTGGCAATGTCCTTCTCTCCGATCTCTTGATCAAACTTAATCAACTTGCATTACCTTGGGTTAATGTTAATAATGTCGCCTCCTTAAGTAATCTTATATTACCTTGGTAATGTCATATTTTTAACAATTTTGTCATCATTCTTAATGACTATTTATTCCATGTAAACGAAAATGAAATAATAATAATAATAATAAAACGAAAATGAAATAATAATAATAATAATAAATCTTAATTCAACTACATCTTTTGATTAAACAAAACAAATTAATTTATAATGGTCAAAAATATTAATTTGTACTATTTGATCATAATCAATGGCGTAGCCAATGAGGCTGGCATGGGCCCCGACCTCCCTAAAATATAAAATTGCTTAAAAAACATTTAAAATTTTTTAAAAATTTTAAATTAATAAAGGTAAAATTGTACTTCGGCTCTCCTAAAATTATAAAAATTTAATTTAATCCTTTATAAAATATAAAAATATAGACTATAAAAAATTAAAATTTTATTCACCCTTAAAAAATTATTCTGACTTCGCCCTTGATCATAATCCATTTCATATTTCAACTTTAAAGGAAAAAATCCATGCGTCGGATGTAGAGTGAGCATGGTTAGCCACTGCCCTACCAAGGCCCGCCTAAAAATGGGAGGTTCGGGTAAAATATAGGCCGAAAAATGGGCTTAGGAGAAAATGAGGCCTGTTTAAAAAAATGGGCCTCGAGTAAAATTTCTTGGCCGGGCCGGCCCAAATCATTAAAGGCAAAAAAAATATTTTTAAATATTATTTTCTTATTATTTTCTCTTTATTTTGCTACCATTTTACTATTATGTTTCTATTATTTTGTTGTTATTGTTTATATATTATATAAAACTTATTTTATTGTTAATTTTGTTATTATTTTAAAGACATTTGTTAATTTTGTTATTATTTTAGAGGCATTTCCTTGTTAATTTGCATCTATTTTAGTGTTATTTAAGTTTACATATTTTTTAAAATTTATTTTTAATTTGTTGAAAAATATTTATTTTGATTTTTTAATATTTTTGATGTATTATATATATTTAAAATTATATAAAATAATATAAAAATTAATACTGAATTGGTAAAGGCGGTTTCGGTTTTAGTATTTTTATATAGGGCTGGGCAAAATTTTAGGCCATTTTTGGGCCGACCCGCCCGAGCCCAATGAATGGGCCTAAATTTTAGTTGGGCCCGCCCGAACCCGCCCGGCCCGCCCATGCTCACCTCTAGTCGGATGGCTATTAGAGAAGCTTAGCCCATAGGTTAAGAAATAAACTAACCAAGCCCATACATATGCCGCCACGTACACAATCGTCTTCCACATTTTTCTTTAGCTTTTGTCGTACCGCCCATACTTACCTCGTCTCGTAATGGAAAACAGGTGTTGTTTCTCCTATACAAAAACGCCACGTTCCAACACGAAACCCACCCCTTTTATTACCGGACAAACTAAACAGTTAAATGAACGTTATCCAGTTTTACGACAAATTTCCACCAACTTCTTATCTCTTCCAATTAATATAATAATCCGCCGTCGTTTTCATGTTTCTTTTCTTTATAAAAGAAATTATCCCTAAATTACTCCTTTTGTGGAGATTTAAGAATATGGGAGACGATGATGAACATAATAGTAGCAGTGATGAAGGAAGGAAAGAGGTGGATATTTACCCTTTAAGTTGTTACTATTTTGGATCTAAAGAAGCCATAGTTTTCAAGGATGAAACGGTGTCGGATCGTATTACTAGGATGAAATCCAAGTACTTCTTCTTCCCCCCTCCGGCCTCCCCCCACATCTTTATATATATATGTTCATTTGGTTTGCTTTTAACTTTTTTTTTTGTTGTTGGTTCTCAGTTATGCTGCTTATGGATTGAGGACATCGGTAGAAGCTGTTCTTCTGGTTGGTTCTTTTTATCTACTCTTTTTCTGGGTTACTGTTTTTATTAGGTTAAGTTATGATTTTGTTGATTACTTGAAATACTTAACGGTTTAAATGTTGATACATATTTTTTACTGAAATATAGGTAAAAGTATCATAAAAGTCCATGTATTAACCTCTATACATTAGATTAAAGAGTAAATTAATTTTTTATTTAAAATTCTATCCATTTATATAATTAAAATTAATTTATATATGTCAAAGATAAAATCTGCATGATATGTCATTGTTTGGTTTATTTCATCAATCATGTATATGTGGATGAAATTTTAATAAAATAACAAATTTACGTAAAGTTTATCAAATTTTATTAATTTCCATTAATGAAATACTTTGTTGTTATTCCTAAATACATATTGAAAATAGGGTTGGGCTTCAATTTTTTTAAATGGGGTCATAACATGACCATGGTGAGGTCTAGGCGTAGCTCTGTTATGACAAGTGTATTAAGCAAAACTGGGTTGAATCAGGTGGAGTTGTTCAAACACCCTCATTTGTTGCTGCTCCAACTTAATAACTCCATCTTTAAGCTTCCTGGTGGCCGTTTAAGGCCAGGTGAATCGGGTAAGTTGCTACATATATATATATATGTATAACAGAAGCTTGACTTTGATCAAGTGAATCTTTCTTGGGCGACAAGGCAATGTTCTAAGGGTTCATTGAGCCAAAAAAATTGAGCTGAATTTTGCAGATATTGATGGACTAAGACGTAAGCTTTCCAACAAGCTTTCCCCGAGCAGGGATGGCAACGAAACAGAATGGGAGGTAAATGTTAGATATTGAATTTTGCAGTTTTATTTGATATATAATTGGTATAATGTTAAATTTAACCTCCAATTTTTATTTTTTTCAATTTGATTTTATTTTTTCAAATTAAATTTGGCTTCAACCTTTAGAAAAAAGTCAAATTTGACCATTAATATTTTAAAAGAGTTAAATTGTTGTTTTTTAATGGAAATACTAACTAAAAAACATTGTAGCCCACATGGCAATCCACGTGTACTTCATGTTATTTTTTTGAATTTTAAAACTTCTTATATATTTTTTCAATTTCAAATTTTTTATAATTTTAAAATAAATAATATTGTGTTAACATGAAATACACGTAGGTTGTCACGCTAACATCATTAAAAACTATCAATAATTTAGTCAGTATTTTTTGTTAAAAAGGTAATTTTATTCTTTTAAAAAGTTTGAGGACTAAAATTTGCATAAAAATAATAAGGGTCAAATTAACAAAAGATGCAAACATTAAGGACTAAATTTAACATTAGGCCTTGATAATATTTAGTTGGATTTTATTAAAATTCGATAATATTGATAAAGTATAAAATTGAATTGTAATTTTGGGGGCTAAAACACAAATTTTACCATTTTAACTTTACAAATTTTAAGAGATCAAAAGGCAATTTTATCAAAACTCAAATTTTACCATTTTATTAGTTGTAACTTTACAAATTTTAAGAGATCAAAAGGCAATTTTACCAAATTAAGGAGGCTAATGCCTATATATGAAGTGATTCTTTTGTATTTTCTGAATCGTGAATGATATCGTATTGATCACATTTCTGCTCACAAATTTTCAATAACAAAACCAGTTCTCCATTCCCCCTTTATCAAAGCATTATTGAAATAGGTAAACTACATTGCTAGTGACCATTTATGATTTTATTTTTATTTTTAGTACCTAATTATGAAAAATTATAAATGATTACTGAACAGTTAATAATTTTTATTTTGGTCACTCAATTATAAAAATTATAAAATAATCACTCAATTATTCTATTTTATCTTTTTAGTCATCGATCTAAAATAATTAAATGTCAAAAATTAAATTTAAAATATTAGACAATAATTTTGCAATTTTTCATAATTAGATGATTAAGTGAATATTAGTTTACCCACTGGGATATGCTGTGAAAAAAAATCTAAATATTGTTAAATATTTCTGTTCACACACTTAACCAAAATGTTAGTCACAAATATACCAATATGCATAAATGAGCTCACCATGCGATATTCAAATTCCATCTCGTACTTATCATGACATATATGTATTTTATCTGTTGAATCATTGAATTTCCGATGGATATTTTAAGTAGTACACTCGAGGTGTACAATTCTATTATCCATCAATTCATGTACAGTAGTATCTTATAGGTACACTCTCGAGCCACATATTACACAGTAGAATTACCATTTCTGTCTAAATTCTAGCTGTAACAAAGGGCTTTTTCGAATTATCAGTCCAGATTAAATCTTTTATATGATAAAAATTCCTATAGAGTCCAATCTGAATTATCAATCTAGGACAAATCAAGTTAATTAAGATTACCAGTTTAAGCTAAATCCTAATTAAAACATATATTCTCGAGAGACTTATTTTGGATTACCCGTGTTATAGGTTGGAGAGTGTCTAGGCATGTGGTGGCGACATGATTTCGAAACACTGTTGTGTCCCTACTTGCCACCCACAGTTAAAAAGCCCAAGGTATTTTGTTACTACATTATTACACAGACCCTTATTGCATGCAATGTTTAATGTCCTTTTTCACAGTTTTTAGTGATGAATCTCATTTTTTTTTAATTGCAGGAGTGCACCAAACTCTTTCTTGTCCGGTTGCCGGAGAGTCGGAAATTTATCGTACCCGAAAACCTTAAATTGCTTGCGGTTCCGTTGTCCCAGGTTCATGAAAATCACAAGGTAAGAGGTTCAAACTATAAATTGTCACTCTAAATTGGTGCTTGAACATAAGGGGTGAAACTAGAGAATTGTTTTAAGGGCTAAAAACTAATAATAAATTTTGGGACCAAAGAGTAATTTTATCATTATATTAATTTGTGATTTTTTAAAATTTTAAGAGATTATATAGAAAGTTTTCCATTTTCAGAGTGAACCCGTCTCTCTGGCCCAGAGATGGCAACAGGGTCGATTTTTGCTTACCCGAACCCAACTTAAAACTTGAACATTTGACCTGACTTGACCTTAAAGAAAAAAATTTACTCAAACCCAAACTTAAAATTTAATAGAAGATCCTACTCCAATCCAATCTGACTCAAATTTAATTTAATTATTTTATTTTTATATTGAAGAAAATAATAATAATTTTTAAGTATATACTTAAAACTTAAAATATATTTATTTATTGTAACAAAAAATTTAATATACATATATTTATATATATAAGGGGTTTTTTGTAAATATCTCAAGGCGGGACAAATTTATCTTAAACTCGACCTTGACTCCGACTCAACTATTTTTTGTAATTTCATCCAACCTGCCCCAAATTCGTTTTTTTTTTTTTTAAATCTAACCCTAACAAATTAGGTTGATTTGAAATCCGTCAAATTCAGTTTTTTTTTTTTTCCATCCCTGATGCTCCCTTGCTTCGACATTCAATTAAAATTTGCTGCAATTTCAGTGCAATGTTTTAGGGTTAGCTTTAACATATGTAATATTTTCGGTCAAATTGTCGTTTTGGTCAATTTATAATGTTTGAATTCGAGATTTAGTCATTGTATTTTAATTTGGCATGATTTTATCTATTTACTTTATATCATTAGTTAATCCAAATAATTAAGGGATAAGACAATATTCAGCCCCTGAATTTGGCATCTATTCACAACTTGGTCCTTGAACTTTTATTTGGTCAACATTGTTCTTGGAATTTAGCAAATTTCCCCAATTTCAGTCTCTATTATGATGTGGCACTTTGAAATTGTGCCATGTCATCAACTATAAAGAATATATTTTTTTAAGTGATGACGTGGTACAATATCATGCCAAAACTGAAAAAAGTTACCAAAGTCCAGAACTACTATGGAATTTTGCAAAATTCAGAGACTAAATATTACTCTATCCCAATAAATAACAACATTAACTATTATTGTCAAAATATAGACCTAGATTATTTTTCTTAAAAACACCCCTTCAGTCTCGTTACGCCAATTTGGATTTTTTGTGTTGAATGGGGGTATTCTTAAATAAAAAAATCAATGTCGTATTTTGAAAACTAACTAATAATATTATAAAAATAGAGATACTAAATTATGTGAAATTAAAGTCTATGGATTAAATATCAAATTTAAGTATAATAAAGGGACTAAAATCACAATTTTCACCATATTTCTTGTGTTTTTTTTTTTTTTTTTGTAGACATATGGACCTGTAATACCAGGAGTGCCACAATTGCTTTCCAAATACTCCATCAACATTATTGATATTTAGAATATGAATATATAGGAACAAAAATTATAAAGGCAATATAGTGTTTTTGTAATTATCATGAAAATACGAAAAACACTTGTGTTTGTGTATATGTGTATATATATATATATATAATAGTTTTATATTACAAAAAGAAATACATAAAATTAAGCTCAAACTATACTAATTTTGATGTTCATGTATAGGTTAAGGCTCGATTTTAAAAAGAAATTATATTGTCAACGACAGTCTTGGGAGAATTAGTAAAGACGAAAGTTTTGAGCCCTAAATACTTAAATCTCAAAATTCACCATGCACAATTAAATATGTAGGCTTCTGGATTTCATCATGAGTTGTTGTCGTGTGTGGGTTTTAGTTTAGTTAATCAGTTTGTAGTTTAGATTGTTCCGGTTTGTAATTTATTTATGTTGTAATAATTTAATTATTTCTTTAAATTTTTAATTCGTTTAAGCTATAATAATTTGATTCTATATTCGATGGTTACTCAAACATGTATTTGTATTAGAGGTGTGCATGGGCCGGGCCGGGTCGAGCTTGGTCGGGCCCAACAAAAAATTTAGGCCTGTTTATTAGGCTCGGCCAATTGGGCCCAAAAAATGAGCCTAAAATTTTACCTAAGCCCGACCCATAAAAAAAAACTAAAACTCGAGCCCGGACCGGCCCGCCCGTATTAATTTTTTATAATATTTTATATAATTTTTAAATATATATAATACATAAAAAATACTAAAAAAATTAAAATAAATATTTTTCAACAAATTGAAAATAAATTTTAAAAAATATGTAGACTTAAATAACACTAAAATAGATGCAACTTAACAAGCAAATGCCCTCTAAAATAATAACAAAATTAACAAATGTCTTTAAAATAATAACAAAATTAATAATAAAATAAGTTTTATATAATATCTAAACAATAACAACAAAATAATAGAAACATAATAGTAAAATGGTAGTAAAATAAGGAGAAAAACAATAAGAAAATATTATTAAAAAATAGTTTTTTTAATTTAATGAATTCGGGCCGGGTCGGGCCGGGCTTGGGCCAAAAATATCTTACCCGAGCCCGGCCTATTTTTTAAACGGGTTTTATTTTTTTGTCCAAGTCTATTTTTCGTGCCTATATTTTTGCCCAAACCCTCCCACATTTCGGGTGGACCTTCGGGCAGGGCCGGGTCGCCCGGCCCATGCACACCTCTAATTTGTACTTGTAAACTTTTAAAAAAATTAAGTTTAGGTTCAAATTTAAAGGTATAGATATTAAGGATTATATATGAGATTTTGTTTAATGTGTAATTCTATACATTAATTTTCATTCGGTGTAACTATGTAAATGAAACTTTGATTGTGATTCATAAGCACACTATGAAATTTTAATTTTATTCAACTTTACACGTTTAAAGAAATAAAAAATATATATTTTTATATTAAATTAATATAATTATTTGTATACATAATATATAAATGTAGCACGCAGATAATGATGTCTTGTGAAAATTAAATAGAATTAAAATTTTATGTACGGTGATTAAATTATTTTTAAAACGAATCAAAGAAAATCCATTTTTGTCGCTTTTTTGAGAGTTCTATTTCAGACTAAATTAGGTGTCTAGCAGAGAAAGGATTGTATGAAACATGGATATTATCCATTTCCAATAGTTTTATGCCACATCAGTATTATTATCTTGAATTTCAGGATTTTAATTTGGATTTGATTTTTTTTCAAGATGAAAATGTTGAAATTTAGGATTAAAATGCTGATGTGGTATAAATCTATTAGAAAATGGATATAGATGACGTGGCGTCACTGTTTCATACAATCCTTTCCTGTGTCTACCATGAATGAAAAAAAAAAAACATTAGTTGTCCAAAAAAGATTTTTTCCAATTTTGTCGTGATTCTGGGTGCATTTATTTTAGTAAATTATACCATTAGTTACTAAATTGTGGATAAGTTTTTGTTTTAGTCACTTAATTAAAAAAGTTATAATTTGGTCACTGAACTATTCAAAAAAATTTATTTGAATCACTAAGTTGTTAATTTTTTAAAAAAAGTTCCATTGCAAGCTCCAAGTGATGATTTGATGATTGGTACGGTGGATGAATTCTCATCAACAAGTAGAGGAACATACCTTAGATCTAAGTCAAGCTAATGATCAGTGTCGGAGATTAGAGAAAAATGTTGTTTGAATTTTGGTTCACAGACTCGTAACGTCCAAAATTATTTCATAAAAAAACTGAATTCTAAAAGAGAAGGGGAAAGAAAGCTTTTGATTTGTGCTGGTAATGCGAACAGTGAAAGCCATAAAGTATTGATTTTAACAACCCAAGGACTTAAATGAAAACTTTTGAATAGTTTAATGCTCAATTATAACTTTTTTAGTTAGGTGATCAAAATGAAAACTTACTCATAGTTTAGTGATTAATAGTGTAGTTTACTCTTTTTCTCGAAAAATAACCAATTTTCTTATGGCTCATCAATTAGATAGATGAATTTTTGAATAATTTAAATTTTGTTCAAATATTCTATATTTATAATTGAATAACTTAAATCTCCATTTAAATTCCTTAGTATTTATTTTAAATGTTAGATTTTATTTAATCTTAATAATTTCAAATATTTTTCTATTTATTAAATTTGTAAACATAATATATTTTTAATATTTAATGTAATATTATACTTTTACTTTTCATATGAAATAAATTACATAACTTGTATGCATAAATTCATAAATTACGGGATAGGAAAATCAAGTCGGGGCCTGCTAGACTTCAACATTGAATATACTCTTGGTTAAAATATGCCATAAGTCTATGTAATTTTCAAAAGTTAAAATTTAGTCTCTAGACTTATATTTAATGGAATTTAGTTTATTTACTTTTAAAATTTTAAAATTGGGTTTAACTGTTAACATTGTCAATTTTTTTTGTTAAATTCGTTGTTGTGATATTTTTCAAAAAAAATCACTTAATAGCTATGTAATTAAAAAAAAGACTTTGTAACAAAAAAAGTTAACAGTGTTTACAGTTGGACTTTAATTTTGGAATCTGAAAAGTAGAGAGATTAAATTTCATAAAATAAAAATAAAGGGACTAAGTTCCTAATTTTTGAAAAGTAGAGGGACTTGTGGCACATTTTAACCTATATATATATATATATATTTTATTCTTCATGTTTGTTTTATGAGTTATGTTCGGGATTCTTGGCTATCGCTTCTAACAATGTTGCCTTCAAGATTTAAACATGCATTCTTCCGTTGGAAGTACAATGTAGAGGTGTATTTGGTTCGATTTTTGGATAAACATAGAATCAAACCACTTCATTCGATTTTTCATTTTTGAAACTAAAATTGTATAGAATAAAATCGAAATATCCGAAACCGATAATGGTAGTTTAGTTTGACTTGACAGTTTTTATCAGAATTGGGCTTTGTAAAAAAAAAAACAATATCACCATGTTTTGGGCCCAAATAAAAAATAATAATGCATTTCTTGATTTTTTCTTTTTCACAACAATCTCTAGATTCGTTTATACATTTATAAAGTGAATTAAATAATTAAATTAATATCATAATTATCAATAAGACTATTTAAAAATTATTTTAAGTTAAGCTATTAAGTTGAAAAATCATTCAATGTTGTTAAAAGGAAAGCTAATACATAAATCATCAATATACCTAATATTTTTCTGTGTCTTTTTTTACTTAATTTAATTAGTTTTAATTGATTGATTACAATAATACCTTTTAATTGATTAAATTCATAACTATCAAATATATATAATTGTGAAAAGTTGTTTCTTTTATAAATAAAATATTATAAAGTATAATTAATTATTTTCTTAAAATTATAATTATAATTATAACTATTATATTTAAGAAATCATTCACTTATTCTAATATAAAACTACACTTTTATTACTAAATATTTCCATAATTTTATAATTTGTATGATCCTATTTACTTGTTGTTTATAATAATAATAATAATAATAATAATAATAATAATAATAATAATAATAATTGAAATGGTTAATTTATTATTCTATGGGATTATTCTTTTAAACATAATTTTTTTCATTCAATTTGATTTGGATAAAATAGATTCTATATGTAAAAATCGAATCTGAATTAAATTGTGCGGTGTGGGTGATAATACTAACCCGAAATTGAACCGAACAATACAAAATATGAACCGAACTGAATATCTCGGTTCAAATCAGTATTTCAATTTTCTCTATTTCTTTGCTCAACTTAATACAATGTACCTTACAATTATACCTAATCAGTCATTGATCGGACATTAAATATTAAAACACAAATTCAACCCAACTTTTAAACATGCCTAAACTCAAACTTAATATTTTATATATACCACCTTCTAAATTTAAACGAATAATCCGATTTATAAACTGAATTGAGGTTAAAAATGTGATTTAACATTTATGTTACACCATTTGTGGGCAATCAGAAAAGTGTAGCTACTAAATATCGGGTGGACCACCTCCAGCTGGTGGGGAGTAATGCCGGCTAAGCCCTGTTGGTGCAGCAAGGCCAGTCACTTGGTACCCTTTCCAACTCTAATGCTGTGGTGTGGGCAGTCAGAAAAGTGTAGCTACTAAATATCGGGTGGACCACCTCTAGCTGGTGGGGAGTAATGCCGGCTAAGCCCTGTTGGTGCAGCAAGGCCAGCCATTTGGTACCCTTTCCAACTCTAATGCCCTTTTTTTTTTTTTCTTTATAAGTGCAGATGAGAATAAGACCCACGCATGTGAATCGCCATAAATATGACCTTTCCCTTGTTGACCGAGATTTCCTTAATCCTTGGCCCGATTCCGAGTTTGATAGTATTTGTATTTTTTGCAATGACGTTGAAATCCATCGGTATATCAATTTAGAGTAAAGGAAAGAGTTAATAAATTATTTAATTGGAATTAGATCGATGATCGAATTAGTTGAATTAAAATTGGTGATTTAATCGATTTAATTACAAGTTCAATTTCGAAAAATTGGTTTTTTTATCTGATGTAATATTTATATTCGGTAAAAGTTATACATGTTGATATTTAAAATATCAATCTTAATTTTTAGTATTTAATTTAGATTTTAAGATTCATTTTAGAAAGTTAATTGCTAATGGGACTGGATTGACTAGTCAAATTGGTTAGATCAAAATTGATTGGAGCATCGATTCAGAGCAAGAGAAAAAATTGGTGGATTGGAAATCAAACCGGGCTAATTTTATTTAATAAATTATTTAGTTGAAACCGAATTGATGGTCAGACTAGAAATCAGTGGCTTGACCGGTTCGACCGCCTACCTGGTTCCAAAAACATTGATATTTTTATCCAATGTGATATTTGTATTTGGTAAATTTTATACATTTTGATACTCAAAAGTATCGATGTTAATTTTTTAGTATATAATTTAGATTTTTAGGGTTAATTTGATGAAAGCTAATTATTAATATTATTAATTTTGAATTTTTATGATTTTTTCGGATTTTAGAGTTGATTTGATAAAAAATAATTACTAATATTATTAGTTAGTATAAATCTTCATCAAGTTAACCCTAAACTAGAATTAAACAATATCAACTCGAATTAGTTAATATAATTTTTGCTAAATGCATGTACCACGTAAGAATAAAGTGTCAAATTGATATACCAAATGATGTATTAAACTTTTTATTTTATTTTAACTAGAGTACGTAACTTTTGGTACTCTGTAGTTATATTGGGTTGTGATTAAATATGGAGTTGAATTCGATTGAACTTTTAGATAGCAGCAAAACTCTCCCAACTAATTTTTCCATTCACAAAAATAAAACTCGAAATCTTACCTTAAAAAAACATCTAATCCAGTAGTGACCCTTCATTGTAGCATAATATAATCCATTTAAAATAGGGTAAAAGTACTATGGAGGCCCCTGTCATAAGAATCAGATTGAATTTTGCCCATTCTACTTAAAAACGGACAAACTAGTCTTTGTACGTTAGATCAAAGTGTAATTTGATTTTTTTTGGGTCAAAATTTCATCCATTTGTATTGTTTAAAACTAACGTGACTAACGAAATAACCCAATAGGGACATGTGGCATCAGTGGAGGAGCCACATGAAATGTGACGAAGAAAATGTAAAAAATATTAAAAAATTATATAATTGGTGTATTTATCCCATAAAATATTTAAAAACTGATTTATAAAAAAATTGATTCCCCAAAAATTTTGAAAAAATCTTGTCAAAATCATTGAAAATTAATCATTTTATATAAAATTAAATGAAACTCTCTCCACCTACTAAAATCTAAAATCCCTAATCATTTTATTTTCTTCGGACACTTATCACTTTCATTTTCTATTTTTCTTATTTTCTTACACTTTCAATACTTTCAAATGGGCCTCTCTAATTTGAAAATAACTCTTATTTTCAAGCTTTATTGATTAATCTTTAGAAAATTAGGATTAGAAAATTAAGATTATAGCTTTTCTCGTGATAGATTAGGATTTTTATGTAACATTTAGTTTTTATATATTGAATGATTTTGGGACATTGATTTTATATACTATTCCTAACATCGTGATTGATTAATAATTTTAGAAGTTGATTAATACAAATACTTGAAGGAATTATGTTTGACTGTATTTATGATCTTGAATTATTTAAATATTGATTAAAAATTAATATTTTATTTAGAAATTGTTATTGTAAGTGTGATTATTGTAAATATTGTGTTTGAAAATATAAATATATAATGCGTTACATGACATAAAAAGCACTTAACTATTATTTTAAAAAAATTACTAGTTATATATAGTCTTTGTAATTAAACAGTTTTATGCATTTAAGGATTAGATTTATTATAAATATTTTAATAGGAATAAAATATATTTTAAAAATATTTACCGGTGAAGTAGAAGAAGAACAAAAGAAATATTATACATTAGATTATATAATTTTTATAAAGATTTTAATTTTAAAAAATTTGACCCCACAATCTAATTTTTCTAACTTTGCCCCCTGTGTGGCATGCCACATGTATCTCATGCGGTGTACAAAAATTAATTTTTAATTATAGAAATAAATGAAAGTTTTAACAGAATAATTATATTACTCTTTAATTTAACGTATACAAATTAATTTATTAATTTTAAATAAAAAAGCAAAATAAATCTACTTCTACCACAAAGACAATATTTTTACTTAAAAAGCCTAAAAATCCAAATCTCTTCTTTTATTGACTTGGACAGGCGGGCCAACTAACAAGTATTTAGATTTCTAAACAAATTAAAATTTTATTTTATTTAAAAAATTAGCTTAATTATTAATATTTTTTTATTTTCTGTCAAAATTTAATTATTAATACACCACGTAATTATACTAACATAAAAACATAAAATCTTAACAATTTCAATAGTTAAACTATTATTTAATTTATTTAAATATTCAGAATCTGAATTGATTAATTAATTAAGTAATTAATTAATTATTTTCGTGTATCCGAATCCATTAAATTTTTTCTTTTAATTTCCCTTTCACCAATTGAACTTTGTGGAAATAATTATAATTTTGTGTAAAAAGACAGCAATGCTAACCTAGTTATGTCTTCCATTGGTTTTATTGTCAAACATATGTTTGATTCAACTGACTTTAGTTAATAATAATAATAATAATAATAATAATAATAATAATAATAATAATAATAATAATCCAACTTAATAAATTTGTGTTATTTTCAACTACTACTTTGCATGCATTATGACTTTTTTAAGGTTGGTTTTACACTTATAATTTATGGTGTTTCACATTTACAATTATAATATATTTCCTTTTAAAAATTACAAGTAGTAAACAAATTATATTGGATTTATTTTCAAGAAAAAACATTATTTAGTTTTTTGGAATGAAATTCGATTGACTTGTTAAATCGAGAATTAATAATTCGATTGGTTTGACCAATGATAAATAATCGAAAATAATGCAAAATATTATAAACTTGTGAAAAAGCTTAAATTGTTGGTTGAATCGGATTGATTAAACTAATTACGAAGAGTAATTTTCAATATTTAAATTTATATGAATACAAATGATTTTCTAAAACAATTGCAAGAAATAATAAAAAAGGCATAGTCAACGTTATATATTTTGAGTCAACTCAATTAATATAAATTTAAATTTAATTCAATTTAATTTCACCTTCAAAAGTTAATAAATTTTAATTTGCTCAATGTGAACATGAAAATGACTTGAATCAAAAATATTACGAACTTAAAATGATCATAAAAAAGACTCAAAAATAAAATAATTTGAACTTGAAAATACAAAAAGAAAGCCACAAACCCAAAATAATCCCGACAACTAACTCATGATCCAATCCAAAGTGACTAGAACCCGAATTAATTTGACTCGAAAACTCGACTCAAAACCTAATTCAAACCATGTATTTTCTTTATATATTATAAATTTAAAATTATATATTATTATGTTTTAATTTTGTAACCGAGGTTACAAATTTTAAGAAAACTTTAAGAAATAATTAAATATAATATAATTAATACATACAATAAAAAAATAGTTTATATATATAATAAATATATTAGGGTAAATTATATTTAATGTCACTGAACAATTAGTAAGTTCATGTTTTGGTCATTAAACTATTCAAAAGTTTTCATTTAAGTCGCTAAGTTGTTAAAATCATTGTTGTATGGCCTTCGTTGTTTACACCGCTTGCACTATTTGAAACCTCTCATTCCCTTCTATTCTATAATTCATTTTTTTCATGAAATATCTTGAATGTCACAAATCTACAAACCAAACTCTAAACAATTTTCTTCTCCGATCTCCTACTCTGATCATCATATTGACTTGGATCTAATGTATATTATTCTATTCGTCGATGGATATTGATCCATCATATCGATCGTTGAATTGTTGCTTGATTCACTAGCTGGATTTTTAAAAAGAATTAACAATCCAGTGACTTAAATAAAAACTTTTAAATAGTGCAGTGATCATTTTGTAACTTTTTGAAGTTGAATAACTAAAATATAAACTTATTAAACGTTTAGTGACCTTGAGTGTAGTTTACCCTTAATTATATATATGATATTAAGGATAAGATAATTGAAAGAAAAAGAAACGAAGAAAAAGGCGCGGGGAAATTAAAGAAAAGTAAAAAGGGAAAATGAAGTCAAGTCATCTTCCTCGTGGATGTTCTATATGTTGAGGTAGAGACTGGTCCTCATCATCAGCCATGGAAACACTCTCCACCTTCTATTTTTTTTTTAAAAAAATAAAAATTCCAAAACACTAATTTTTCTCTTTTTTCTTTTTTCTCTTCTATGTAAAATCTAAGATCATTTATAAGAAAGGAAGACTTCATTGTCACCCACTCAGCTAACAAAGAGCAATCAGAAAAGGAAAAAAAAAGGGGCGGAAATGATGAAGAAAGGAAAGGGAATTTTAATCCCTAATTTGAAGCTCTCTCTTTCTCCTCCTCCACCTGACGATTCCTTCGCTAAATTCTTGTAATCTCTTAATTTACTTATTACGACGTCCATTTATTTGTTTTGTTTTTTTTCAAATTTGATACTATTTTTTGTAAAAAAATTTATTTTGGAAATGAATTTTGTTCATTTCAGAACACAAAGTGGTACGTTCAAAGACGGTGATCTCCTCATCAACAAGGACGGAATTCGAATTCTCTCCCAATCCGAGCATGAACTTGTATGATTCTTCAAAACGAAATTTGGTTAAATTATGCTGTTAGTCCCTCTACTTTTTTACAAATTCTTCCGGTTTCAAAATTTTGTAACTTGTTCTTTTCTTTTCTTTTCTTTTCTTTCTTTCTTTTTCAAAGCCTTCGCTAATTAAGCCATCAGAAGCTGAAAATGACAATCGGTTGAATTTGGAAGATATGGATACTATTAAAGTTGTTGGCAAAGGTAATGGTGGAATTGTGCAATTGGTACAACACAAATGGACTCTCCAGTTCTTTGCATTAAAGGTATTTGTCAAAAAGCGTGGTTTAACACTTTCTGTTGGGGTTTTTAGAAGCAAAAATTATTGCCCTTTCAATATTATTCAATTTGGGATAGGTGAATCAGGGATTGCTTCATTAACCTCCGCCCTGGTTTTGCATAGAAAGCATTCATGTCCATAGATTTCTTTTAGGTAAATTCAACTAGTAGTCCCTCAGTTATTTGTAAATATTTTTTTTACTCATTCAACTATGAAATGTTATTAAATGGGTAGTCAACTATTCAATTTTGTCTTCTTTCAGACTAATGGTGGTAGCTTTTAAAATAGGCATAATAGTAATTTAAACCCTCAACATTCTTATATTGTGTCAATTTAATATTGATTCTAAAATATCTAACACTCAACATTTACACATGGTATAATTTGGGTGACCAAGAAAGAAAAATTGAATAATTTGATGATCATTTCGTAATTTTTCATAATTAAATGAATAAAGAAAAATTTTATTAATAGTTGGGTGATTACTAATACAAATTACCCTTTCTTTTATATATCCATAACAGCTCCATACTGCTCCCACCTCACTTATTTTACTAATGATTTTTCAATTTAATATTATGAAATTATGTTTTTAATTTATTCATAAACATAATTTTGATATATAATTTTTAGTATATATGTATAATATAAATATATAAAGTATGTCTAATATATTCACATATCTATGACTCCTATATATGTATACTAAATATATATAAAAAAATACATTTAAAGATTATAAGGGGTAAAATAGTGATCTTAGAAGTCCGACAGGGCGGATGAAGTAGGCATTTATCACAATTGTCCTACTTAACTGTGAGCATACACCTACCATTCGAAGTGGATTGATGCAAAATACGTAGAGTGATTTGGGTTACAGAATTGATGTATTTCCTGTTATAGAAAGGCAACTGTTGTTGGTTTTATTACCGCTATGAATTCTTGATATCATAGAAGCCATTCTTCTGAAGCAGATATTGTTGTTCCATTGTTATCAGGTTATTCAAATGAATATCGAGGAGTCGGCCCGCAAGCAGATAGCAAAAGAACTGAAAATAAACCAATCCTCTCAGTGTCCATATGTTGTTGTTTGTTACAAGTCTTTCTTTAACAACGGTGCCATTTCGATCATCTTGGAGTATATGGATGGAGGATCCTTAGCAGATTTTCTGAAAAAGGTTAAATCTATTCCCGAACCCTATCTTGCTGCAATATGTAAGCAGGTTGGTACACTCGAAACTTCGAACTATATCAAGTTATTTCGGTATGCATTTTGAAGATGGCTCTCGCTAACGCAGGTGCTCAAGGGCTTGATCTATCTTCATCACGAAAAACACATTATCCATCGCGACTTAAAGCCGTCTAACCTGTTAATAAATCATAGAGGAGAAGTCAAGATTACTGACTTTGGTGTTAGTGCAATAATGACAAGCACCTCGGGACTAGTAAGCTCTTTTGTTGGAACGTACAACTATATGTCGGTAAGTAACTTACCTTTTAAGATCAATAAATCCCATCAAATTGATTATGGCTGTATGTGTAATAGCATTTACTATGTTATGAACCTGATTCTTACACTTGAACAGGATATTATTTAAAGCTTTTAGTATATTAGTCATTTCAATTAAAATTTTTTATTGTTAAAAATTGGTTTATATATGTCAGAATGAGTTACATATGACACGTTATGTTTAACTATTTGGTTATTCTATCAACCAACCATGTTAGTTTTTAACAATAAAATGAATAAAATTTTTAATTAAAAAGTCTAGTTTGCTCTTTAATATAATGTATATAAATTAATTTGCTCATTTTTTTTAGTAAAAGGGATAAATTTTAATTTAATCCCTAGTACAAGAATTTCCGTGGTACTTTTATCCTTCTAAAATCTATTCCTTAATTCAAGGTTCTCTTTGCTAACCGGAATCAAATTATTAGTAGATCAGTAATGTTATTTTACTATAATTGGTTCAAAATTTATGTTAGCTTGTTAATTTCTAATATACTTAATTTGTTAGCCTGAGAGAATTATTGGTGGTAATTATGGCAATAAAAGTGATATTTGGAGCTTGGGGCTAGTGTTGCTTGAGTGTGCAACTGGTGAGTTCCCGTATTCCCCACCCGACCAGGCGGAAGGATGGACCAATTTTTATGAGCTCATGGAACAAATTGTTCAACAACCACCACCTTCTGCACCTTCAAATGATTTTTCTCCCGAGTTTTGCTCGTTTATTTCTGCATGGTTAGATCATTTCTCCCGAATTTTGCTCGTTTATTTTCTTTTTCACTTGGATTTTATAGAATTTTTTTACCATACGAGTTTACATCACCCGGCCTTGGGGTTCTTTTATCCATGGCAGTGTACGAAAGGACCCGAAAGAAAGAAAGTCGGCACCTGAATTGCTGGTATTTAAACATCCGGATTCCTCTATGGCACACCATTGTTTCAAGCATCAAGAAATTCATTACATATATGTTTACATGTGAGTTTCAATGTGAATGCAGGCACTTCCATTCTTGAACATGTACAATGACTTGGACGTGGACCTCTCGTCTTACTTCAACAACTCCGGATCGCCACTCGCACAACTTTAGAACTTAAGTGGTATGTCTATGCTTAGGTTTGGTGGTATAAATTTTCTAAATATGGGATTGTTCTCCTCTACTTCAGGACTCCGCCTTCAGAATTAAAAGTTCAAATGCTTTGATCTGGAACCGGTCATAAGGCTTTCGTTTCTTATTGTTGAAGAACTTGTTTTCACTTTGATGAAATGAAAACTATCTTGTGTTTGCTTCATACATGAATGGTATTAGCTTAGGATACAGATAATGAAATTGGTGATAAAGAGCTTCATGCCTTTTAAACCGGGCCGGGGGGGGGGGGTTGGAGTCTTGTTAATTCTTTTTTTCCCTTAAAAGGGGTTAAAGTATCTTAGAGGCTCTTGTACTAAATATTGGATTGCATTTTGCCCCTCTATTAAAAAAAAAGGTAAATTAGTCCTATACATTAGATCAAAGAACAAACTAGTCCTCTTGTTATAAAAAATTTATTTATTTCTATTGTTAAAAATTGGTTCATATATGTCAAAATGAGGTACACATGTCATGCCATGTAAAATTATTTGATTGTTCTGTTAGCCACCCTAGTTTTTAATAATAGAAATGAATGAAATTTTAAAAAAAAATGACAAATTTGCTCTTTAATCTAATGTACAAGAATTACTTTGTCCATTTTTTGAGTAAAGAGAGTAAAGTGCAATTTAACTTTTAGTATAAGGGCCTTCATAGTATTTTTACCTTTAAAAAGGTATTTTTTGAAAATATTTGATCTTTGTGCTTGGAAAACAAGAGGAGCTATTCATGCTTCGATTGCAAGTAACTGTTCAAAGCAAAACCAACAGTTACCTTCTTCTTGACAGAGTTCAGGCTGCACAAATAGCCGATCGGACTTGAAAGAATGTCAACAAAACCCAAAGTTTTAGAGCTACAGACGATTTTTAGTTCTCGTTGTCACTAAAGTGCAGGACTTATTCGAGCAGCCGTCATGATGGCAAGCCCCGAAGTTAGCATCAAAGAAAATAAAAAAAGTTCCATTGCTAGATGTTTCGAATATCGGATCGGAGGTAGAACTTATTGCTGTGTGTTAATATTCCCATATTTGAAAGATAATGTTGTGTGTTAGCTATATTCTGGTTGATTCTTGGATGAAGAATAAATTTGACAATTTTTTTTAGCAACAATGTGTATGAATGTATTGTTAGGACTTAGGGTTTTAACCTCAAAGAGCTGCTTGACTGCAAAACATGTATAAATCATCAAATCCATAGTATTATATGCCAATCAACTTGGCCCTTGATTTGGTTCCTTTGTTTGCCTTTTCTTCCATCTAATATGTTCGGTAAAACTATTATGGAGACTTTTGTATTAAGATTTGAATTGTATTTTGCTCCCTTAACTAAAAAAATTATAAATTAATTTCTATATGTTAATCAAAGAGTAAAATAATCTTTTTGTTAAAAATCACATCGGTTTCTAAGGTTAAAAGTTGATATCTATACGTCAGAATAAAGTACACAAGGCATACCATGTGTATCTGTCTGGTTATTCTATTAGCCATACCAATATTTAATAGTAAAAATAAATGAATTTTTTAATAAAAATGACCATTTTACTATGCAATGACTAATTTGTCCCTTTTTTTTAGTAAAAAAAGGTAAAATATAAATTGACACTTACTACAAGGCCTCTATTGTACTTTTACCCATATGTCCACTTAAATTCTAAAAAATAAAACTAAATCTAAAAAAAAAAAAAGCTCAATTAGACTGAACAAGCTCATTAATCATTCAAGTTTGCTTGAATGTAACGAACCCGAGCTTGAAACGTCATGTGTATCTTATTCTGATATACAAAGATTAAATTTTAATAGTAGAAATAGATAAAATTTTAACAGAATGATCACTTTACTCTTTAATCTAACGTATATTTTTTGAATTGAGTGAGCAAAATATAATCCAACTTTTAATATAAAATCTTTTATGATACTTTTACCTGTATTTTCACTTAAATTCAAAACATTAGAGGCAAATCCAAAAGAGTGTTTAGTAAATGCTTGGTCGGATTGACCAAGCCCGTCTATTATTCGAGTTTGCTTGAATCTAACCCGGCCAATCTTTGACAAATCAAATACTCAACCTTTTTTAACAAAGTTTATCTTTGCTTGAATATATATACTCAACTCCATTCACTTACAACCCTTACAACTCTACCCCGACTTTCCTGGTCATTAAGAAGTTAATTGAGTATATATATATATATATATATATCAAGATTCAGTATACAAAGATAAACTTTTTTAACATTACAAATAAGCCAAGTAAAAAGGTTAATTTGGCTTAAATCATATGCATTTGTTTCGATCATTTGAACAAAAGAAAAGCCTTATGATATACAACACAACAATGTCAAGAGAGTCTTAGAGATTTTTAAGGTACCCTTTCGCCGTCATGTTTTCTTCTTAAATTTTCTCTGTGCTTTTAAGTCCAAGACAATGACTGTAATATTGTCTTTGCTTCCTTTACTAAGAGCAAGCTTTGAGAGATAATCTGCTGCAGATTGAGCAGCAAGGTCAATTCCTTCACCTCTTTCTGCAGGTAATTTATCACCATGCTTTTTATGCCAAAGGAGGATCCGTTTCCGAGCCACTTCGCAAGCTTCCTCGTTGCTTATTACGTCCCATAACCCGTCACTGGCTAGGATAAGGCACTCATCTTCTTTGACTCGAGGGACGAACATTACTTCCGGATTGGGAATTATCCATGGTTTTAAGTATCTGTCACCTGATAAAAAAGGATTCGGAATTAGAAATCGAAATGTTTTGAGTCCAGTGAAAGGGGAAAAAATATCATGGAGGCTGTTGAGTTGAATTACTCCTTTTTGTTAAAAATTTCATCCATTTCAATAGTTAAAAACTGGTGTGATTAATAGAATAATCAAACAGTAATCAGTTTTTAATAGTAAAAATGGATGGAACTTTTAATAAAAAGACCAATTTGCTCTTTGATCTAATGTACAAGGACTAATTTGCCCATTTTTTTAGTACAAGGGCTTCCATGATACTTTTATTGATTGTAAACACGTACCAATGGACCTTGACATTGCTAGAACACCGAAAACACGAGATCCGTTCCATTGTATGACCTTGCCTCCTGCAGCTTCTATCCTTGCATGTTCATCTTCTCTATCAGGCTGTAGAAAAGGCTCAATATAAACAACAATGTCTTTGAAAATTGTATGTCTTGCGGAAAAATAACTTGAAATAGGCATGCCTTACTTTGTGGTCTACTGATAACGGCATCGGATGTTTTCCCCGGTATAGAACTGCCCTCGAATCGCCACTATTGGCGACGATTATATGAGTTGGACTAACAACCGCAACTACAGCGGTTGAACCGACAGTTTCGGCGGCAATAGGTTTGTTAGCGGTATCATTCACACCGTTACAAACTCCTCCGATCTCAGCATCGACTTTGATGAAACAATTGGAGAACGCTTTCTTCCATAGCTCCTGCCAATCGTGCCTGATATTTCCCTCGCGGATACATGATTTTGCCTTTTCTATCTCCTCGGCTAAAGCCAAATGCATACGTTCACGACAATAGTTCGCAACCTATGCAAGAAATCGTCTCCGTTTAGATCAACCAACTCAGAATAACACATAGAGTTCCGATATAGCAATGGATCATATTTCCTACATGCATATTACGTGCAAGATACATAGATAGATAGAAACCGAAGCATACCTGACACCCACCATGTCCATCGTAGACACCGTAGAAATGAGCCGTTAGGTCACGGTTCATCCCGTTTGTTACACTTTCGGATTTGAGGATTTGACTAGGGGCTTGCAAAAATCGAGGTATAGCCACAAAAGCATCTTCCATCTCTGGCCTCCTACCACATCCGGATGTAAATCCCCAAAGGGGTATGTTTCCTAATTCAAACCGACACTTGGTTTCTGTTTTTCTTACCTTCTTTTGTTGCGGTACGTCAAGGAACGAGTCCGATTCCGATGATTTCTTATCGGATCCATCGGACTTGTTGCTGGAATTAACCTCTACGCCCGAAATTTCCTCAACAGATATACTACTAATATCACTAGCTACAAATTGAGTTGATGATATAGATCCATCTTCCTCATTTCCTTGATTATATTCTCTAGAAATACAACTATCATCCGACTTGACTCGATTCAATTTAACGACCCTATCATCCCCTCTATTACAAGTTTGATCCGATTCGTTTTCCGATAACAAACTCCCTTTCTCCGCAACAAGCTTACAACCATTAACGCCGGCGGCGGCGCGTGTCGTCGTTCTCGAATTATTTCGTATCACTTCACCTAAACTAACAGCACAAGGACCAGATACTTCTTCCATCATTCAAATTTATTTACTCCTCGAGTCACTTTTAATCACCCTTTTCTTATTCAATCATATACAATCCCTAATAATGAAATTACAGATTGAAATTATAAAAACCTACAAGTTGGATGTCTCTAGATTCTAAAAAATACACCTTTCATATCTTTTAGTAAAAAGATCGAACAGATGGTGGGTGACTTCTTTTTTTACCAACTACAACGGGAAATATATGATGAAAAAATCCAAAAAAAAAAGGACAGTTCTTTAAATCCTAACTTTGAACAAATTCGAAGACCTAAAAAGCAGACGAGAGATCATGAAAAAGTGGGAAAAAAAAATAAAAAAATTGCATTTCCTGTAAGGAAGGCAATTCATAACAGCCTCATGCAAGGTTTGGAGTGTTTCTTATGCCTAAGTCAGCCTTCGTTCCACTCCAAAAAGCAAAGATGAGTCACTAACTAATCTTTTCACCTGTGATGAAAATTTCTTTTAAAGAACAAAGGACACGTAAAAGAATTTAAGAACAAACAAAGTGTAAGCTTTTATGAAGGGGAGAGTTGCTTGATTGTATGAAACACTGAAATATATCAGAGCCTAAAAAAAATTAAAAATAAATATAAAAATAAAAGAAAAAGAAGAAAGTGAAAATGATGGATGCCAGAAAATGGAGGAAGAACATAATGACGAAGAACACCTGTCCTATATTAGTCGACAAAGAAACATTAGATAATGTTAGAGAAACGAATTAAACTACCTAAAGAATCTACACGTATGCTCATGAAGAAAAATAAAAAGTTTGAAATATCCCCAACAATTATTTTAAAATGGTTATTTTTCACAACAGTCCTCTGAATTATGGTTGAATTTTGGATTGGATACTAAATTTTGAAATATTTCAATTGAATCATGAAACTAGATTTGATCATGGGTTGAGCCACCTGGCCCGAAAAATGGGCTTTGGTAGAAAAACGAGACCCGTTCTCTAACAGGCCGAGTCTTGGATAAGCTTTTTTGGTCCCAGTCCGACTCGAATATCTAAAAAAAAATGTTGTTTTGTGTGTTTTGGTGTCGTTTCGCTATTATATTGCTACTATTTTATTATTATCGTTTGGATATTATATAACTCTTGTTTTATTGTTAATTTTTGTTACTATTTTAGAGGTATTTGCTTGCTAAGTTGCATCTATATTAGTGCTATTTAAGTATAAATAATTTTTTAATTTATTTTTAATTTGTTGGGAAACATTTATTTTAATGTTTTTAGTGTATTTATTGTATTATATTTTTTAAATTTGTTTTTATATAAAAACAATAATATAAAAAAATTTAGTACGGGCGGGCCAGGCTCAGATTTTAGCATTTTCATCCGGACTAAGCTTAGAAAAAAATTTAGACTCATTTTTTGATTAAGTCTAGAAAATAGACCTAAAATTCTATTGAGACCTGATCCATAAGCACCTCCGTATGAATCTGATGTATAGTTCAATTTTTTTCCTTTTATATGTAAATCATGTCTTCACTTCAATAGAAATAAGTAATGACGTTATCAATTTAAACTTACTAATAACGTTATAAAAGCCAAAGGATTAAATCACGAAATTAAAGAGATCGAATCCCAAAATTCAATATAGCAAAGGGATTCAAACCATAACTAGACCCGAAAGATAATTTAATTGAAGATTCAATCGAAAAGTTTTGAAATTTAAAGGACCAATTTAGAATTTATACAAAATTCAGGAACCTTTGGTGACAATAACCCTTATATAAATTATTTAAATACTAAATATATAATCATTAAATGTTTGAAAGGAAAGAGAAAAGCATCAAGTAATTGTCTGGTAGCAATTAAATTAAAACAATTTTTTAAAAATAAAAAAATAAAGAACATGTGAAAGTGAACAAGTCCAATGCAGGATTTTGCCACGTAAAAAGATATGGAAAATCAGGTTGGTGACCAAAGAACAAAGTGATAAAGAGAGAGAAAATTAAAAAATTGAAAAGAGTGAGTGACGTGCAAAGTTTATGTTTAGTATTTTAGATTTTTTAATTTTTTAGGCTCAAAAAATATTATTGTATTTATTATTTAATTATTTAATTTAGAGAGAGAAAATGGGCGTTGGGGAGATGAATGTAGATCAAATTCAAAGGTGGGTTTAATTATTTTTAAATTTTTTTGGTAGGGTTGATAAATGGATTCATGAACTGACAAACCCTAATTTTTTTTTTTTTTTTTCAATTAGGTTTTTTTTTCTTGGATTCTTGGTAATTGATTTTTTTGCCACCCTCTTATTTCTCACAACGTGTTTTTATTTTTTTATAAAGCTCCTTTTTTCTTTTTACTATTAGATTATTTGTTGGATGTAATGTTGAAATAATATATCAATGTGTTACCAGCCAGGACACGAGCTTAAATGTTATTGGCTGACACTTTCCTGCATGTTATTAATAATAAATTTATATTTTAATCAGGTAATTTTAAAAATTATAAAATAATTATTAAACTATTTTAAAATCTTCATTTAAATTACTGAGCTATTAAAAGTATTGATGTATGAATTTTTCTATTTATATCATCTGCACCAATTGAAAACTCTTTTTTCTATAGTTCGGTGTATTTTTCCTATGATATAGCTTTGAATGTCATGAATATTTAAACCAAAATCCAAATAATTTTCTTCTTTGATTTCAGACATAGATCATCAAATCAACTTAGATCTAAGTATGTTCTACTTATCGATAAGTATTGATCCACTATACGGATTACCAAATCATTATTTGGATTTCTCCTAATTGGACTTTAAAATGTAAAAAAAAAAAAAAAAACCCAATGACTTAAATGAAAATATTTGAATAGTTTAATAACTACTCTATAATTTTTTAAGTTCAATAATCAAAATGTAAACTTATTAGTAATTCGGTGACCTTAGAGTAATTTACCCAAATATTTAAATAATTGTACATTTAATTCAAAAACAAAAGGAAATGGCATGTCTTGTATCTCAATAAACGTGGCATTTTAGCTTGCAATGTTACAATAATTGTTGCAATATGAGATAAGATATTTGTATGTGAAATTTTATTTGTGAATGTTGACCATTTTTAGTTGTAATATTTTATTATTATTCCATATTTACTTTGAGATTGAGCAATAAGATAAACTTGTAAAAGAAGAGACTAGGATATTTTGAAGACTCCTCATGGGTTTAGTATTTATTTTAAAATAAATAGGTGTTTAAGGAATTTGGATATACATTAACATATAATAGTTGTTCTAGATGTAACTATTAATCCTTTAGAGTTGATTATTGAATGATAAATTTTTTACCTAGAGTTCAATAATTATAATAATTGGTTGAAAACGAGAAGATAATTTAACTGATTTAATCGATGACATATAATAAAAATAAATAGAATCGTTTTGAAATGGCAAAAAATCGAAAACTAAGAACTAAAAGACCAGTTAAAAACAAAAAACTAGACTTCCAAGTTTCAATTTTTGGGGATTTTTTTATTATATTTTGTTTCATTTTTTATCTTGCAATATTGGCCAAGTAAATTAGATTATTATCAAATGTTGTACTGAACTTTGTGTAATAAAACTTAGTGGTACAACATTAGTTGTTACAGTGAATTAAATACAGTTTCGAAACCAAGCACTTCCAATGCACAAAAAGTAGATGAAATAATGCTATTTGTGTGGCTCAGGTTTTACCCTGAAATGGCATTCAGAAATACCCCTGGTTCACAATTAATGGCGCCATAGTATGATGCTATTTTCAAGATGATTTTGCTTACTTCGGTATATATATGTATGCATGCATGCGTGTGTGTATATATATGCATGTATATATTGGATCTATCATTTGATCCAAACTCGAAATTCCAATCCGAATCTCAACCTGAGTCAACATAAATTGTCAACAATCATAACTTGCTCAACTTGAACCTGAAATTACCCGAATCGGAAAACCTGACAACCCTGAAATAACTTGAACTTGAAACTATCTCGAACCCAAAATGATTTGAGCCTGCAATGACTCAAAAATATAAATCCAACCCAAATTGACCTAATCCAAAACCAACCAGACCGGCGAGGTCGGCTAGATCTATATGTGTAGTATGCAAAACGGAGGATAGTCACTCAGTCTCCGAATTATCTACTGAAATGATCGAAGAAAAACAGACCAACGTTAATAATTTCATTCCTTTGTTTTGCAGCTTGATTCTCGAACCATAACACACTGGATTTATCTCAAGAATCTAAACAAAATTCATTAGAGACAATAGTCAGTCATCCTATGTATATGTGTGTGTACATATAACACATATACAAAATTCTGATGTTTAAGCATTGAAAAATTTCATTCGAAATTCACGACTCTTTCTCATAACATGCTAATTGAGGACTAGCATTGTGCTGAGAACCAGCATAAGCATTAAATGCAAACCTGTTACATGAAGTGAAGCATCAGAGGACATTTGAAATGTTATTTCTTTTGGTATCTTCCATATTCAGGGTTCGTGGTTGTCCCTCTCAACAATGTTATCTCCAAAGTGAGAACCTGCTTTCTCTCTTTGGGAGTGCAATGTGCCTTATTACTACACCCAACACTTATTTGGCAAAGGACATTTGAAATGCTATGGAGCATTAAAATTTTGTAATATGAAAACAGGGAAAAAGAATTAAGTAATTGGGATATAGCTCTAGAGTTCCAAACTGAAGACCTTGGCCAGGATGATAACAACAAAAGCAAAGGTATACTCGAGCCTAAAATATGTTCTAAGGAAGAAATTATATGGGAAGTAACTCTCAACATGAACGAGACAAGATTCTTGATAGGCCCTGTTCTATACGTTAAATCTTTTATATAAAGCAAGTTGAGAATCATAAACACTAAATCAAATGTAAACTTTAAATCGTGGTGGATGAACATTACAGGACATGAGCCTTTGCTACCAAGCATTCTACACTGTAGAAGTGAAGCTTTTCCTAGTATAATATATTCTCTCAGAAAATAATAGTAAACAAACGATAAATGCATGGAAAAGTCTATATCTAAGACTAGAACAAGGTATTCAGGGTTTACCTCAGCAGTAATGCAAGTTTATCACAATGTCACAAGTGGTATTGCGCTTGATCTAGATCAGAAAATCCAAGAGAGCAATTTTACCTGCAACCATCTTAGAATGAGGTTATCAATAGGACACTGAGAAGTTAGTACAGAAACACAGCAAAAAGATGCTTGAATTTGATGCAACTTTCTAGAATGAGGTTAATAAATGCAGTAGATAAAGATCTTACTGTAGTTCCTGAGATCATTGAAGTTTGAACCAGCAAATTCATGTAATAAGGCAGAGAACATCCAGAGCTAATAGCACCTACTCGTGCCAAAATCATCTTTTCTAAATGAAAAAACATAGCCAAATTTATTGTATCGAAATCTTCATTGAATATTCTTACCTCTTAGTCTCAGAAGAAACTTCTTCATGAAAAAACCAATGGGGAAATTATTACACCTGTACGATTTTTAACTGCAGATGCAGTTGGAAAAGTGAAAATAAAGATCCATAAACCAGGAAAGAGAACCCTATTTTGTTATGTTCACAAGTATAAATAGTTACACAGAACAAAAACTAATTTTATTCGGAATATAAATGTATGTACATTGCTCTCAGATTGTAAACGCTACAGCCAGGATACAGTGTTTACTAAGATATAATTGCTAAGACATACAAACTTGTAGGAACAAAAAAAGATCTTTACAGCCGAAGTCACCAACTTGAGAGAAAAATTCAAAACGTCCAAATGGTTCACTCAAAAGTCAACTTGTGGATGAGTCTACAAAGAATCTATCGTAACCTAATTGGGGACAGGACAGCCAAAGAACTATCCATGTACCGTCATTTCTTGATGACAGAGATTATGCTTTTGTTTTTAACTGTATAATGAACAAGACTATACAAAGAAAGCAACTCAAACCATCATATTCAAGTCGGAAAGATCATCCATGGGGATTTCAAGGCCCATGAAGTCATGATCTTGTAAACCATCATCTTCTATGTTCAACCATGAACCCAGATCTTGTCCTGGTAATTGTAAGTCATCCAATACATCCAGGGCAAACTCATCTTTATCTTTGGCATTATTATTTGCAGTTATCTCACTTGACTTTGATACAGAAGTTGATGTTTTGGGTTCTGACATCTTGCCAAGAAGGCCATTTACAGAAGCAGATAGCTGAGTTGTTTTCTGCTTAGGCTTTGTTTTTGATTTCCTTTCCCCCTTTGCATTGGATACTGGTCGACCAATCTTATTAGTTCCATTTCTAGATAAAACCTCTCTACTATGTCCGTTTCCTTCTCTATCTCTCTCACTCCTCTTTCCTTTTGTACTACTTGACAAAGAACTTCCAATGCCTGGCTGGGCACTAGACGTACCACCAACCACATCCTCCAGCAATAACTCTCTCCTTTTCCCCCTGTTAGACCATGAGTCATCTTTAACAGTAGTTTGATCGGATGACCGATTTGTGGGTAGAAGCAGATCAGAAGAATTAACAGCATAGCTATCCCCATTTTGACCTGCCAGAAGTGACAATCCACTATTAAATTTGCACCATAAGACCAAAAAAAGAAAAAGGAGAGAGGATAGAGAAAGTTCAACAGACTGCAAAAAATTACCATCAAGAACATTTGGCAGATGAATACATTATATGGGATCAAACACATACACACAGACACAACTACATGTGGGAATTTTACTCTCTCCATAGGAATCAAGAGCATACCTGAAGCTCTAGCTTCCAGAAAGCGGGTTGAACTTTTGCTGCATGGCTTTCCAGATTCAGTATCTGTAGGCGAATCTACTGACTGCGCCCCATTTAGGTGGGAAGACCCAGAAAGAAACATGTCTCTAAGCATGGGCTCATCAAAACAGCTCCTGCTTGTATCTTCAAATTTATGACATCGATCTAATGTCCGTTTAACAAATGCCAAGGAAGCTTGCTTGATCATTTTGTTGCTGGAACTCTTAGTAGCATTAGGACCCCAACAAGTCTATTAAAAGATTATGAATAGATAATCAAAATAGAATTCCAGAATCATATCATAATATATCAGCACAGGATAAGGAATGGGTAAATAAGCATTCTTAGATAATTAAAAATTCTCAATGGAAAATGGAAAGCTGTAACACAGAGGGAAAAAGCAGATTTATCCACCTTTAAATAAAGCTCTGGAGACAACTAGGGAAGCAAACTCAAATTTCGAGACAATATCCCATTTACAATATAAAATTTGCAACAAAAAGAAAAGTACCCTGTTACTTATCCACTTTAACTACCCTCGTCATTAATGCAACAAAAGAGAAAAAAAATGAGAAAAACCTAAGAGTTATTAGATAAAAATCTCTGTTGACCACTCTTCACAAGGCTTTAAATACTTTCCGCTATCAAAACCCAGAGACTCAAAAGGTTACATGTGATTATTTCTTGAGAGCATCAAGGAGAAAACCTAAGCATATGTACCAGAAAGGAGAAGGATTAAGTATCCAGCCTCAATTTAGGCAACATATAACCACATTATGATCATGGTGAAACAGATTCCATATATAAGATCAAGGAGAACTGCAGAAGCATCATCCATTTGGGACTTAGTGAGCAACCCAGACTTTGTCTACATTGAGATGGTGTCTCCTCACTATCTGAATAAAATGAGGAGTTTGAACTGCCCAATAGGAGGTATTTCTCTCCTACGACATTGAAGATTTTCACCAACTTTGGCACTTCCTTTTATATTTGGACCAGTTGGTTAATATTAAAATATTGCTATCCTGTCCATTTGCATCTGATTATTTCTATTTTTATGCAAGTTTTAGTCCACACAATCAACTAATTCCTTGAATACCTTTGACTTTTCCTCTGGACCAGAGCTTAGTTTCTACATTCTCATGCTAAAGGGATTCCCTAGATCAATTTGGCAAAACATGCTTGGCTCTGGGTACCCAAAAATTTAAACATTATGATAATAGGCGCATGCAATTGAAAACCAAAACAAAAAGGAGAATGAGAATTAAGAAAATTACCATGTACTTTTCATAAGCCATCGTGACAAGTTTGTCAAGAGCACATTGTTCAAATTCCCTAAATAAAAAAACGATATGGTTATAGATGCACAAGGCACCAAAGATTTTTATGTTAAAGGCAAATGAATATAAAACTCCATGAAGAGAAAGGGTAAAACAGTACTTCTCCTGAATTGTTCTTGTTTCCGAGGCCGCTTTCAACAGTTTATCAAGTACGCCTTTCTTTTTTGAAACCTATGCAATTCACAACAATATTGCAAGTTGAACTTCTCAGAACACGCTCTGAACTTTATGATGGAAAATCCAACAATAATTAGCACAGCCAAGAAGAAAGAGCTTGTTGAATATTTAATGACAGTTATCATGAGACAAAAGGGTGGAAACAATAATGCAAGAAGAAAAGAGAAAGAAATATCAGATTGTATAAGAGCTTCAATCATTCCATCAAGATAGTACCTGTTCCTTGTGCTTCTCCTCTAGCTTACTAATGTCCTCAAGGATCTCAACATCCCCCATCTGTGTTATGTCAGGCTGCAAAATAGTGAAACATATGAAGTTAAATGCATTAACAACCTTAATGTCAAGGGAGATAGAGAAGAAACTAGAAAGACACAAGCATCTGAAGTAAACCATGACAGAGTCATGAAAAAAAAGCCCTTCAAGATAATAAGAGTGGACACACATGCACCACTGGACAACCAACAATTCAGATAACATAGAAGCACAGACCAGACTGCTAGATCATAATAGTTATTGATTTTGAAACAACAAAGAGAAAGGGAGAAAGTTATCAACTGCCTATGTCATAATATTATGTGACAAAACAGACAATTCAGCAATTCATATAAATATACATGGAGAAGAAGACCAACCAGTGGTTCTAAGAAAATTCCAATACTCTGAGCCTCCAAAATGAGTTTCTCATTTGTCGTCATACTCTCATACTGGAGTTCTGAACAAACGATGCTGGGCATCTGTTGGTCTGGGAAACTGCCATTCCGGGAATGACTAAAATTTGAGTTAGTTCCTATGTTTCCCAACATATCAAATTCAGGATCATCATGTTCTGGCTTCTCAGTTATCCTATAACCATAGAAAGAAGCATGCCCAGTAGATTGGAAGTTAATACGAGTCAAACCATTGCATTCCAATTCTCCATCCATCTCAAATCCAGTTTCATAACTATCAAATGGGAGGTCGTCATTTCCACTGTCAATATCTTCTTCTGGAATTAATGCTGATAGAAACCTTTGACAAAGGGGAATCACATTATTGTCCCTTGTATCCAGGAGCAACTGTTGTGAATGAACTTCATCAACTGATGCTACAGCACAAATTCCAACATATCTTTCATGTTCAAGCAATTCAAACCCATTGATGGGGGTACTACAACCATCTGTAATAGAAGGAACTGGTGTTGATCCCAATTTGTTAAGTTCATAATTTCCCTGAAAGATATGGAAAGAGTTTAGAGGGACTAATATACTCGTGATAAAGATGAGTTCTTGAGACTAAAACTTAAATCATAATGTAACAAAAAGCATTTTATGAAATTCAATATTAAACAGTGTTGTAAGTAGATCCTCACTAAGTTACTTTTACAATTTTCAATGAAAATAGTGCATCCAAAGAAGGTGTAGGCACACTGTTGTCATCCACTTTTTGAAATGTTTACAAATGTGTTGCAGTGTCACAAAGAAGTGTGGTTGAAGACAAGTCCTAACTATTTTTACCTGTTAAATATATAAATTTGGCATGGTAGCACAGGATTGCAAACTATTCATTCCAAAATCAAATAATAAGATGAGTTCTAGAAAACTAGTCACTTGGTTTGACAACCATTCATATAATATATATCAGCAAGACAACAAGAATTAATTCATTTATCTCATGCCTTGTTTTAAAAGATTTTGATGAAAACAATAACCCATGCATGTTGTAGTGACAACGGAGGGTCAAGGTCTAGGTTCAATTCCACTTTTCATCGTACCATGTTGAAAAGAAATCACCCTATACTGACCAAAAATAAAACACAAATGGCAACCAATAATTCATGTGTAAAGCATGTCAATAAAAGATTTAATCAAAATGATTTCCCAATAATCCTTTCTCCCGAAAAGGGAATACCTTAAGGGGTTTTGAGAGTCACACAAGATATTAATTAAAATATGCTAAGGTCTTATGGTAACAACAACTATCAATCTTAATCGGAGGGACAAGCAACAATACCTGCTGCTTCAAATAGGCAATATCTGCATCAGATATGAAACCAAGAGAAGGCTCCATATGCCTCCAAAATGTATTCGGAAAGGCACGAGCTGCAATGACAGTAAAATCAACCAACACAAAAAGGTAGATGTTGAACCAAAGAAAATAACATGATTTTGAACCAAAAAAAAAAATTTCTGAATACACTACCAGAACTAGTAAGAGCGTTTACAGCAGCCACCAATTCTTCATGTCCATCCTCTGAACCAACTAAGAAAAGTGTACAAAATGTATTAGAAGCCACGAACACGCAGCAGAGATTTAGAAATTCAGAAAATTTTGTTAAGCATTGTTATATAAATCCCAAGGAAAAATTAAATTTGTTAGCTTGAAGTATAACTACCAAGAAGATCTGCAGCTGCATTGATTGCTGCATGCTTCTGGCGAGCATAGGGCTTGCGGTCAGTGAGCTTCCTAGTTGGAGGACGACCAGCCTTGCTGAGCAAAATATTCATCGAAATATGAGATTTCAATCAGAAGGAATGGTGGTTGTTCAAGACCACAATAAAAGAAATATTATTAGTGAAAGAGGTAACAGGTGGGCATGTAGGAAGAAGTATTTAACCTCTCAGCCTTATCCAAGCCAAGCCTAGCACTTCTGAGCTGTTTAGCTGTTCCCACATTTCCATACTTCTCAACCGTCATTGGCATAATAGATCTTGTAGTAGTAATACCCCGCCCAGTCCTCCCTTGTCGACGCACACCATCGCCAATGTCTTCTCCATTTATCAGCTTATTCTTTCTTGATGGAAGGATCAAATTTGAAACTTTTTGAACATTCTGTCCAGCTTTCTCATCTATTTCATCAAACTTTGTCACCTTCCCTTTACATTTAATTTCAGCAGCCCCAGACTCCTCACTCTCAGAAAGAGCAGCTGAAGATATGGCATCACCTTTTAGTTTAACTTGTTGGGGAGAACTGCTTGACAAGCGTCTAGAATATCCTGAACCAATTTCGTTTCCAGGCATATCAGATACTGTGTCCAGTAATGGAGTTTCATCATTATTTGAAAGAACAGGAACAAGATTTGTTCGTCTAGCACTTCGGGAGCTCTTCTGTGGTCTCTGACTGGCCCAGTGAGCAACAGGTGGTGATGAAGACTGAGTTGATATTGTGCGCTTGCGATTATTCACTCCACCAGCAGTGGGTGGTTTATTTGTACAGTGAGAAAGCTCCCAGTCATTTGATGCCATTCTATGAACAACTGGTGACAACTTTGGGGCAACTCCAGAACCTGATCGTGGACCACGAATAGATGCATTCATTTTGGTGTTTGAAGTAGGACTAGCTGAATTAAACTCATCGCGAACGCTCATCCTGAATATTGTAGAGAACAAAAGGCATGCAAATAAGTACACATACTGCAGAAAAACCTTAAAAGAAGCACACCAAGACACAGAAATATTTTTAAATAGAATAGAGCCAGCAAAAAATGCAAATCTGTATTAGGAAAACGATGCATACTTGTTAACAGCTCTTAGATTCACTCTCTCTTTATCAGAAGCAACAGGACGATCTCTCTTATCATTGCGAAGGGAACTGTTATCCAGATCAGTCCTAGGGACAGATGATCGTGGACCCAGGCCTGTCGGCAGCGAGATACCTTCTGATTTTCCAACTCCAGCAGATCCATTAGAAATTCCTGACCTATAACAGGTTAATTTATTTATTAATAGAAAATCGAGAATAGGAGGCATCAAAAGTTTAAAAAAAAATGTAAGGCAAGGTTCAATACATGGAGTATTCCAAATACAAGATTTGAAGAAAAGGCACTCAAGAAAGACCCTAACACAATTTCCCTACGGCCAACATTATGACAGTCTGTTATGGAAAGTGCATCCCTCTATAGTCTGATCCAAAGGCTCTTATAAAAATTATTTCGTTGTATCTCTCAAAGTGATGTGCTTGGATCTTAATCAGAACTTAGAAGGTGAGATCAGGTCATGACTGAAGTACTAAACAATTTCCCTATTCTCTACAACCACCACAATAATCATCTATTAAGGAAAGAGCATCCCATCTATAGTCTGAGGCGAAGACCCCAACAAAAGTTCTTTCTTTATGTGTCAGAATATCATGTGCTTGGATCTTTAATCGATAGGTTAGGTCTAATCATGACTAGTACTCTACCTCTCAAACATTACATGCAAGATCGATTAAGGCAATTTGTTAGATGTCCAAAGCACCAAGCCAGAAACAATTTCGCTTAATCTAAAAGCTCCATACCATGCATTTAGGTGATTTTAGATCTCAAGCAGAACAGCATGCCAAATAAGGATAGTACAGCAAAGGAATATAAAAGTTCAGTAAAGCAAAATAAATTAATACAAGAATGTACAAGGGTTACCATAAACATAGTGTTACGCAGATAGTGTCATTAATACCATACTCAACATAGAATAAGAACCTCAAAAATTAAAAGTAAAACCAGGAACTGGAATAGAAAAGGACCTCAGAAGCACAAAATACAAGCTTGATATCAGTAATTCATTATATTCTCCACAACAAAGGTAATTAAAAACAAAGGAACAAAGAATCCAGTAATATTGAAAAAAAGCTGCTACTGCCATCATAATTATGATTGAAGCCCCTTATTCCTAAAACTCTCTGGGCAGTGGGCTGAAAATATCGATCATACCATCATATCAATGTTAATAATCAGATCAGAGGTTGAACAGGAGGGTTGCTGGTGCAAGTCTTTCAACCTGCTGCTCTAATGTTAATGCTAAAAGCATTAAATAAGTATCAAATACAGTGTACTAAACCAAAACATGCATTAATTTTTTTACGAAAAAACCAAACACGCATTCTACTCGATGGGTTCACCCATCAATTGAAATGGGAAGTGGTCAAGGGTTCAACTCTTAGAACTTACAAAAAAATCAATAATAAAATAAATACCTAAAACTTATTTCACACCTAGCCCTTAACAGATGTTATTAAGCTAACCATTCAATCACCATGGCATATGCACAATAGCATAGATTTCAGAAGACCTACCTGAACTCATGGGAGTCATTATTTAATCTTGATCGAGCATCAGAAACAGGTCTTTGTTGTATTCCCTGTTTAGGTTCCCGGTAACCTTCGATGGGTTTAGTTGATACCATACTTGGAGATACATCAGGTTTTATCCCAGATCGTTTTTTCTTCATCTTTGCCTTTTCCCATCCATCAACAGCACCAGCTAAAGTTCGATCTTCACCCTGAACTGCAGCACTATTTGAAACTCTGAACATTTCCCTATCCCTATCTGCATTACCAGGCTGCCTGACTAGAGAATTATTCTGCAATATCCATCTAGATTCATTAGAACAAATGTTAAATATTCTTTACAAGAGATAGCGAAGCACAAAGGGCGCACACATGTAAATTGGGCACCAAGCACCAAGATGAGACCAAAGATACAAAAACTAAACAAAAAAGTAAGAAAATGCAATGAAAAACCAAATTCATACCAGAGCATGTGTAAAACAGAATATTATGTAGGCTTGTGTAATAGGAAATGGTTTTCCAATCACTTATATATGTACTAACTCAACAACTGAAATACATAAGAAAATCTTTTGAAAAGGAACAGTAAAGGGAACAAACCACCTATTATCATCTCACAGGATTGAGAGAAAGAAGCAAGGTTTGACTCAGTGACAAATGGACAAAAAAAAGAAATGAACTAATATAGAAAATTGAAGGGAAAGCTAGAGAGAGAAAAAATAAGCAATAATGACAGCAGTAATTACACACTAGGATATGGCACTCTTCGATTGCAATCATACTTAAATATGGCACGTAAAACAGCCATTGCACAAACTTACTAAATATCTTGTATCTAGGCACAATAGAAGATATAATATCATCATGACAGAAAATGCATAAAGATGAAAGATATAAAAGATACAAACCCTAACATCCAGCAGAGAAGTTCGAGTACGTTTATTAGGAAAAGCACTTTTAGGCCTTTCTTCTGACTTCTGCTGTTCAAATTCAAAACCTCCAGCAATGGAATGATTATGTATTCCCATCTTACCAATGCTTGGCCCCAAGACTGACCGATCACTAGATAACAAAGCATTAGACCGGTCACTACTAAAGCTTTCTGATCGAGATCTCTTCTTAGATGGAATGGTTGGGAAAAACTTGTTGAAGACTGATAAGGCTTCATTGAAAGTTTTCATGCGCTCCCTGTTAACCAATTACATTAAAAACTAAAGACAACTACAATCCAAAAAAAAAAAAAACAAAGAACTACCTCGCTTTGACAGAGCAATCACGTAGACCAGCCTTAACTCGTTTGATTTCCTCAGGTATGGGAGAAGGCAGCAGCTTGCCTTTTGACAACAAAGTTGGAGCTTCATCAGCAGAAATGCCAAGAGCAGCATTAATGTGCCGCTTAAAGTCTCCTTGGCGACTACACTTATGATCAGCAGCAACCACCTTGGGATCAAAACGCAAGCACTGGAAGAAGTTGGATACGTCTCCTTGGGCTACTAAGGAAGTGCTCCTCGACATACTTGCCAGAGAAGATTGAATTTGATTATCCAATGTCTCACGAAAGCTACCTGATCTGTCTAATTGAGGAGCTAAGTGGGCTCCACGCTGCCCACTAGTGTACAGTGGCCTATCTGGGCTATCAGAAGGCAGATCAAACTTGCTAGACGTTGCCATTGCATCAGGTTTTGAAAATCCACAATCTTACAAGGCCAATAAATAAAGTGGTGCATGACAAATTTGCCGTACAACAGCACATAAAGGCTGATTTAAACTCTTAAGGACCAAAAACAACCTATCTGCAAAGGAGAGAAAACTGAAGATGAGCATATAAATTTTGTATTAGATCCCAAATCCACCAAATACTACTTCAAAATTCATGCTTTTTTATGCATAATGCACATGTAAAAGTACAACTAGAAGCAGTAGGTTAAAATTAAGTCGTAAAGTAATCCCCAGTAGTTATAAAGAAATATCACTGGCCATGGAACTAAAATGGCATTCATCACCTTCAACAGCCTGTGCCATAAATCGTTTGTGGAGTGCAAGTAGCAAAACAGCCACATCATGTATCATTTATCATAGATATGTGCACACACACGAATCAGAGTGTAAGTGCTGGAAAATTTTTTAAAACCTTACATTATCAAATTAGAACTAATTAAACAAATATGGAAAAGAAAATAAATGATCGTAAAAATACGGGGCTGGCTTCATTAACTATCTCACCTTGATTCATGAGGGTGCACACATCACCTCATCATGAAAAATTATATAATTAAATAATTTACCTTGTTTTATCTGATAGAATCATAGTTCGCAAAGTTAGCCCCAAGTCAATTTCAGCAAATTAATTAAACTCGAACCAAAGAAGGCTGCCACTAATTAACTAGCTGCTCCAGCTGAAAATATTCTATATATCATATCACTAAATATCTATCTCACCCAAATAAGATCTAGAAGGACAAACATTATTTAACTAATGAAACTAACTTTGATTTCAACTGCCAGGGACATCTAGTACATAGCAATCAGTAATAGCAGTATTCCCATTTTAATTATTTCCTAATCAACATTGCTTTTCTGTTTCTCCCTTTTTTTGAATAAGCCAGAGATAACATATACAATTGCATTCAACTTAACTTTCCTTACTTCAATCAAACCCAATCTAAAATTCAGTCACATAGCAATCCAAGAAAAAAAAATAATTCAGTGAAATTCCACAATATTGCTTCATTATTCAACTAATTAACAAACCCAGCTTCATCAAACGAAAAATGCTCTATCTTACACAGTAAAAGCCACTCTAAGCTAAAAATTAAAAAAAATTCAAAATCGAATCCTCTAAACTCCACGATTTTACATCTCAATCATACTTCATTAATCGAACCACAACAATTAGAAAAAAAATCGCAGAAAAACCCTAAAAACTAAACCAAGATGAATATCATAAAATAAACAGAAATTTCAATCAAACAAAATTTAAAAAAAAAAAACAGTGAACAATTTTTTTAAAAAAGAAAACCCTAGAGCTTGTAATCAAAGAATGTGAGTATATAGAAATAATATACCTTCAATGAATCACAAACAAGATTCGATGGCGGAGGCTATACTTTTTTTTAAGCAAATAATTAAAAATTTTCTTTAAATTAGGGATACAAAATTTGGCTTTTTATTTACGTAATTTTGATTGAAAGCTCTAAATCGAAGAGTGGGAAAGTTCGTACATGGCCATGGAGGTCGAAAGCGTTCCCCCTTTCTCTGTGTTTTGATCGGCAATGAAAATTTGGGATTTATTAAATGACGATTATACCCACCCTTGATGAGGGAGGTGTAGTGTTATTGAATGAGGAGTTTTTGGTGAATTAGAAGTATGTTGAGCCGGCTCTTATGAGACAGCTCGTGGTTTATGTAATGTGGGAGAGTCCTTTTGGGTATTGGTTTTTATTTTCTCTTTTAGTGAAAAAAAAAAAAACTTAAATTAACCATAAATTGTATAATTTCAGACTTTTTCAGTTAAAAGAAAATATTTGGACTTTTAAGATCATAGAATCTATGGGTTCAAAAATATTCTCTTCCTTTATTTTTTGAGTTGGCAATGTAATTTACTTAATCCACATCCATCATACTCAATTCTATTATTTAAGTATTTAATTAAATTAATGTTATTTTATCACTAGAATTCTTACTCAATTCTAACACTATTAAAAATCTATTCATTTTATAAAGCAAACGAATTTTATTTTAATTTATATAGAGCGGTAATTAAAACTTTTATCAAACACGAGTTTATTCCCCAATCCGAATATTATTATAAAAAAAAAACAAAGTAACAAATATTAGGCTCAAATATATCACAAGTCCCCATCCTTTTAAAAATTAGAATATAATCCCTATATTTTCATTTCTTTGAGTTTAGCCCTTTATTTTTTAAAATTTAAAATTTTGATTCAACCATTAACACTCTGAAAACATTTTGTATGTTTTCTTATGTTTGTTTCATGGAAGACAGATTGTGTCAATGAAAAATCACTTATAGATCAATGAAAAATAAGTCATTTTTCTTGTAAATTTACTTACCTTCCTCTAAAAGTACAACTCATATTCCTGAAAAGAACTCATTTATGAGTAATTTAATTTTATATAAAATTAACTTAAATCAAGCTTATTGTTATTATATTAATAATAAAATATTAATTTTATTTTAAAAATATAAAATATTATACTTTTCAATATTATTAAACATACATATTAATTATTTATATTTAATAATATAATAATTTATTTATAAATGATTAATATAATTTATTGTTTTAATATTATAATTTTATTTTAATAATAATTTTAAAATAATAATTAATATTCTTCATATATTAATATTTTAATAATAAATATATTAATAATAAATGTTTTATAGTATAAATGTTAAAATATGTCATAAGTCCATGTACTCTTCAAAATTTGAAATCTAGTCTTTATACTTTTATTATCGGGATTTAGTCCTCTACATTTTAAATTTGAAAATCAAGTTCGATTGTTATAGTGTTAACATTTTTTCGGCAATTTTATTAATGTGACATATTTAAATAAAAAATAAGCACTTTGTAGTCATGTAACTAAAAATTGCGTTTGTAATGAACTTGAATTTAATGAACATTTTTAAAAGTGGCAATAAATGAACCTAATTTTTAAATACAAAAGTATGACTAAATTCCCACAAAATAGAAGTACAATGACTAAATTTTAAATTTCTGAATCGTACAAAAACTTATGATGTATTTTAACTTAGTATAAAATATGAATATTTTAATTATATAAACATGAGTATTTATTTAAATAATACTTAGCTTCATTTATCCATTGCAACTCTAATATGATAATATGCACTCTCATATATGTAATATATAAAATTAAAATTAGGTTTTAATTAAACATTATTTATTTTAAGTTTATATATGATATTGATTATTACAAAATATTATATTGTTATAAAATAAATTTCGATTGTCAAAAAGAAATTGTACTATAATATTTTGTAACAAATATATTTATGTCATGTTTGTTTCACAAATAATAACATTTAGAAAATGATTTCAATAAATTTTGCCAAATAACGGAAAATATTTTACTGTGAGAATATTTGAACACTAGAAAGTAAAAATCTTTCCAAAAAATCAATCTATTTTTTAGAAATCATTTTCGATAATTATTTTCAATGAAATAAATGCATGTAGCACCTTGAGGTTATGTCGTACTAAATTGGACCTAATTACCAAATTTAGGAATAAAAATTATATTATCCCAACTAAGTTTTATGACAAAATATTTTATTGTCTCATATTAAAGATTTAATTGCACTAGATATCCTTAAACTATGACCCTTATTTTAAATTGGTCCTTAAAGTTCAAAACATTTAATTACATCATCGATCTATCAATGTTATATCAATTAAGTCATTCTATTACTAAAATCGTCAATTTATCATTAAATAAAACATCAAATATTTTGTGACATAATTTAAAATGAAATGGATGTTTTAAAAATATTGGTTTTGAGGTTTTTGAAGCTTTTACAAAATTTTAATTGTTGACCATCTCTTTATTTTTTTTGTTTTACTTTTTAATGTTATGTAGCACCTCTATACTTTTCTTTATTCATTTTAAATTACGCTACATAATATTTAGTATATCATCTAATGGTTAAAATAATAATTTTAATAATAAAATAATCTAATTGATATAACATCGATAGTTTAGAGATACAATTAGAATGTTTTGAAGTTTTAGAACCAATTTAGAACGAGAGTCATAGCTTGGGGAGATCTGCTGCAATTAATTCCATACTAAACTATTTTAGTTGACTTTTTTTTTTCTGAATTTTGTTGCTTTAAATATTTTTATTAGGGTAAACTATACTGATAGTCATCCAACTATATATAAGTTTTCATTTTGGTCATTTAACTAGAAAAGTTATAATTTGGTCACCAACATTTTGGAGATTTTTTTTTTTGTCATCCGACCGTTAAGTGACTAACGGAATGATAATATGCCACTTTTTAATTGGTATAATAATAAATTTAATCAACAATTTTGACATTGATTCTATATAAAATATAAAACAAAAAAAAACAATATTCATTTTAGAATATTTATAAAAACTATAAAATTTAAAAATATATAAACACATAAAAATTAAGATATAAAATATCCATAAAATCTCATCCAAACACTTTATAAGACCTTCTTTACAGGGGTGGATACAAGGGGGGCAGGCAGTGGCCTTGGCCCCCCCTAAAATAGAAAATTTATAATTAGGCCTTTAAATTTTTTTTAAAATTTAAAATTAGTAAAGATAAAATTTTACTTTGACCCCCCTAAAATTATAGAAATTCAATTTAATTCTTTAAAAATTATAAAGATATAGACTATAAAAATTAAATTTTCATTCGGCCACCTAAAAATTTGTTCTGGCTTCGCCCCTGCTTCTTTATATTTCAATTCAAAACAATTGTTCTTGTTCCATAGATAGCAAAATCTCTAGGTGGTTAATGGCATAATGAAGCATGCAAATGAGTTTGATTGATTTAGCTGAAAATACATGCAAAGTGTTTGTAAAGTGAAGTCACTTGCACTGCTTAGGAGAGATGATCCCAAGTAGGAAGAGTTATCCTTATTAGAATCATCCTATTAACACACCAAGCATCGACATTGATAAATAAAGTATGTGCTAGCTCAAGATTGTGAGAGTTGAGGGTTAGAAGTGACAGTTATACTGGACGTGTATCAAGAGAGTACCAGAGTATAAAGGCTAAAGGGTGCATGAATCATTGTTCTTATAGCTCTATTAGCATACCAATCAACTCATTAGTCACACATTTATTACTTTATGCATTCAATTACCGTTTGCATCAATAATTAACCCACAAATTTTGTTGGTATTTTAGATTGATAAATCACTAATATTTTCCTTTTTTACAGTTTTAGTTTTTATTTCCTAAACGATACATTCAATTCTCTGGGTTTAATCTTTGTAATACTTTCCACGAGTATTTCATTATATTAATATTTAAACAATAACTATATATTTGCAAAACAATAAAGTTCAAAATACTTTTTAGATTTTTTTTATTTTCCATATTTATATTTATCGTCTATAATTGAGATTTGTGACTATCCCTCTCAATAATGTTATATCCAAAGTTCAAACCTTCATAAATATTCCTAAATTGCTTTGATGGCCTTTGTTCTCGTGTTGTTTCTTTTTCATGTTTTTATGTTTTTGTCTATGCCTTCTATGGCATCATTGCAACCATTACTTATGCAATAAATAATTAGAACGTAAGGCTTGAAAATAATCAATAATAACACATGCAATATCAATGATATTAAAATGAAGAAATTTATATTATTATTTGTGTAGCAGTAAATAATTTATTTATAAATTCATTAAACACATGTTCAATCTCTATCTCTCTCTCTATATATATATAGTTTAGTTATTTTATTTAAAAACTATATAAAAATATGAAAAGATAAAATGCCATAAAAATAATAATAGTAATCATTTAATAGAAAGAGTAAATTCGTCTGTTCCTAATCAAGTTTGTACCGGTTAACAAGTGATGCCAACTTAATTAAAGATTTTATTAATAAGTATAGATACACAAGTTTGGTGAAATAAAATATTTTATGTTAAAATTTATTTTTTTAAGTTTACTCAATAGTTATTATTAGTGTAACAATGAATAATTTATTTACCGTGTAACGGTCTGAATTCGGCCCTAGTCGAAACTGTGGTTTCGGGACCACGAACTCGACTTAGAAAATATCGTAATATATATATATTTACTTTAATGTTATGTGTGTGTTGAATTGTGTGGAAAATATATGGTTAATATGTTGAATTTAGAGAAGGGACCGAATAGATAAAATCTAGGAATGACTTTAATAGATTGAGAGGGACAAATTTTAAATGTGACATAAACAAAGGGGATGTGCATGTCAAATTTGTCCAAAACTTTTAGTAGTGGACGGTAATGATGAGGAATAATGTTAATTATAATAAAATTTGGATAGTGGGATGTAGACTTAATATTTTATGTGATTAAAATAAAAGAAAATACATATTTTTCTTATTTTATTGTCTTCTCCATCGTCTTTATCTTCCTCTCACGAAACAAGAAGAGGAAAGAAGCCATTTTTTTTCCTTTCATGACCGGGCTTTGCATGTTATTCTAAAGTGAGGTATCAAGCTCCATTCTTGATAATTTTTACATGGGTGTACTGGTAATCTTATATATTATCAAATTCATGTGCAAAATTTGAGCTTAAAGTTTCCCCTAGATTCGGTCATGATCTAGCACTTTGAATTGCTCATGTTTGATAATAAAAAAAATGTTGGTTATGGTTAGCATATTAGCTTATTAAATAGGAAACAGATATATATTATGGCTTGAATATTTTGGGGAAACAATCGGTTGGAAGCTATATGCTTGATGAATGGCTTTGTGAACCTAGGAGGGGAGGTATAGGCGTCGACAATTGAGTGAAACTAGTCTAAGTTTAGTGAATGTTTAATGAAATTGTTTAGGGATTGAGTTAGTAAGGAAATCGAACTAGGGAGGGGTAAATGGCTATTCAACAAATTATTATTGAATAGAAATGTTAGAACCGTCGCTATGAGAGGTGAAATTGCACCTAAAATTGAATTTCAAGATGGATATAATAAAGTAGGGCATTCGGTCTTGGGGGGAAAATTTGAATTTTGACCATATTTACTTAATCGAATAGGGTGTGAACATGTAAGGAAAAAAAAATTAATTAAATGATTGTATAAATTTTGAGTTTGAATTTAATTGAGTAAAATTAAGGGGAAAATATATTGAATAAAGGTTGCTTGATATTTTCTTAGATCGAGATCAAAAAGAAAAGGGGATAGACCGTGGAAAAGCCAAATTAGACGAGTAGCAGGGAAATTCTAAATCGTCTTTCTCTTCGAGGTAAGATTTCAAGCTAATTAAATAATTGAATTTATTCTTTATTCGATGTTAATGTTTAAAGGGGATGTGAATTGTTGAGCCATGAATGCCGAATATGGTGTATAGATTAATCCAATTTATTGCATAATGTGAGGCATGTTGGGATGGGTAATATAGTAGTATGGATTTGAGTATGCATAAAAGGTCATAATGCCAAATGTGAAGGGAGATATTAGGTGTTAATTATTATTTGGTTTAATGCTTATTATTTGGCACTATGATTCGAATTTTTGGATGAATATTTGTTGTTGGAATGCCAATGTTGATTATAATTTGAGGAGGGTCGAATTATGGCTTGGTAGTATATAATTATGATTCTATTGCATAATCTAACATTTGGCCGAATGCAAGGTAACAATTTGTAGTATGGATTCATTTCATTATATCTACATGTTGGAAATTTATAATTTCCAAGTTAAATAATTTGTAAGCTTATTAAACGACATTGAGGATATGAGTACATATCCGGGCACTAAGTGTGCGATACCGGTAATAAGGCACTATGTGTGCAGATTATTAAGTAACGACTCTATGTGAGCGATACGTTACGAGATATTGGAGTAACGGCTCTATGTGAGCGATACGTTACGAGATATTGGAGTAACGGCTCTATGTGAGCGATACGAGCGATACGTTACGAGATATTGGAGTAACGGCTCTATGTGAGTGATATGTTACGAGATTTTGAGTAACGGCTCTAAGTGAGCGGCGCGTTACATAATATGATTAGCAAAGGTGATAAGTACGTGATACATTGTTAATCTTATCTTTTTATGTACAGGTAATGGTTCGCTTGTAAAGATTTTAATATAAATGTGACTTAGTAATTAGTATTAATGGGAATTGGTATCTTAGAAATTTTGGATGGATGACTAAGTTGAGTGGTAAGTATTTAGGGGTAAGCGCCAATCTTATGGCATTTGAAGATTGATTTGAAACCTTGACTATTTGGTTTTGTTGATGTAATTGAGATATCTATCCGAAAAGTTTTGTAAGGTAAATGCTTCTAATATTTTTAGCTGAAATCTTACTAAGTTATAGAACTTATTTTTCCTTTTCATTTTTTCATGTGGACGTTGTAGACCACTCTTTGAAGGTTCAAATTAAAGCTCGTAGATCTATTTGGGCGACTCATCATACTATCATCTATTTTGGTATCCCTTTTTGCGTTGGGTAAATCAATTAGAATTATGGCATGTATAAGCTATTGTGTCCTTTGTAGCATTTTTGTAAGATGATTTATAATGTGTGCTTGTTATGTGAAAAGGGCAAGTATTATTGAAATTTGACTATTTATAATCGGCTATAAGGAAACCTTTATGAAAGTGAAATTACACATATGTGTGGTCGATGTATAAATTGATTCGAAATAAAACGATTAAGTGTTCAACAAAGTGAGTAAAGTGAATACATACCAAATTATAGATAGGTTAACAATCAAAGGAGTATAAGTTGATTTAATGATAGATGCTTGAATTGAAGAATTGATATGTATATATGTATGTGTATGTTTTTAAAACTTGCATTTTTGGTAGTCATCGACATACATTTGAATGATAGGGGTGTTACAATTTTATTGGTATCAGAGCTAGATTCAGTCGGTTCTTGGACTAACGTAGCGTGTGTGTGTGTGAGTAGCTATACATGCCATAAGATGAGGGATAGTATGATGACTTTTGGCTGCTGAATGTATGTCTTTTCTTTTATATAGTAATAGATCCGGATCCCGAGCAAGCTTTGACGGATGATGTCGAGAGTGTGGCGCCTGCTCCCGCTCAAGGGACTGCGTCGGAAGAACCTCGACCCGCCGCGAGTGGCCCTGATGAGAGGATAAAATAGGCCTTTCAAAATATGATGAATGATTGGTTTAGTCACTACTTACGAACCACCTCGGCTGAACCCCCAAGAACACAAGTGGTACCTCTGGCGGTTAATCTTGATCGAGCAACTAAACCCCCGATTGATCGTATTAGGAAGCATGGGGCTCAAGAATTTAGAGCCGAAGATGATGATGATGCGGAACGAGCCAAATTTTGGCTCGATCGAGTATTTGACGAGCTGTCTTGTACTCCCGATGAGTGTTTAAAGTGTGTTATATCACTACTGTGAGATTCTGCATACTACTGGTGGAACACGCTTGTGTCGGTTATCCCGAAAGAGAAAGTTACCTGGGAGTTCTTTCAGGTGAAATTACATAAGAAATATATAAGCCAGCGCTTTATCGATTCTAAGCGTAAAGAGTTCCTCGAGCTCAAACAGGGCCGCATGACTGTATCGGAGTACGAGCGTAAATTTCTGCGACTCAGTCGCTATGCTCTAGAGTGTGTTTCATCGGAAGCTGCTATGTGCCGGAGATTTGAGGATGGCTTAAATGAGAATATAAAACTTCTGGTCGGTATTTTGGGAATTGACGAGTTTGTAGTACTGGTTGAACGAGCTTGTAAAATTGAATAGTTGGGAAAGGAAAAGCAGAAAGCTAAGTTCGAATCCAAGGACATTCAAAAGAGGATCGCAAGCAAATTTGCACAGATGTCTACGAAAAAGTTTAAGAATGACGGTGGTCGATTCAAGCCTAATGCCGGGATTTTTATTAGAGAATGGCCGCCGATGAGTTCATGGGCTACATCGCCATAAGCGTAGGCAATGAGAAATCGGGTAAACAGTGCCAAAACAATGTGGCGAGCGACATCATGGAGAGTGTTGGGGTAAATCTAATTCCCGCACTTGTTATATGTGTGGCTCCCAGGACTACTTTATTCGAGATTGCCTGGAGAATGCTGAGAGGTGTGATGTGCAGAGTGTGAGACCGAGTGGTAACACAGCTCGAGGTAGACTATTCCGTCCTGGAGGAGGTAGAGGCGGTACACAGAGGGGAGCTTCAGATGCGATTGTTTGATCAGATGCCCGAGTACCAGCTAGGGCTTACGCAATTCGTGCTAGAGAGGAGTCCTCATCCCCAGATGCCATTACCGGTATTTTCCTTCTCTTTGATACTATTGTGACTGCTTTGATTGACCCCGGCTCAACTCACTCGTATATGTGTGAAACATTGGTATCTAGTAAAACTTTACCTATCGAGTCTACTGATGTTGTAATACGGGTTTGCCTAGGTAGATGTGTGCTGGTCGATAGAGTGTGTAAAAACTGTCCATTGATGATTAGAGATATGTGCCTTTCGGCTAATCTAATGCTATTGCCGTTCGATGAGTTTGACATCATTCTCGGTATGGATTGGTTGACAATTCACGATGCAGTAGTAAGTTGCCGAAGAAAGGCTATTGATTTGAGATGCCAGAATGATGACATAATCAGAGTCGAGTCTTCAGATTTGGGTGGACTATCTGCGGTGATATCTTCAATGTCGGCCCAGCGGTATTTGAGAAAAGGTTACGAAGCCTACCTTGCATATTTGATTGATGACAAAATAACAGAAAAGAAGATTGAATCAATATCGGTTGTTAATGAATATTCAGATGTATTTCCGGAGGAATTACCCGGATTACCTCCAATCTGAAAGGTAGAATTCGGGATTGAGCTAATTTTAGGGACCGTCCTGATTCCGATAGCCCCGTATAGAATGGCGCCAGCTGAACTAACAGAATTAAAGGCTCAGTTGCAAGAATTGACGGATAAAGGCTTCGCCAGACCGAGTTTTTCTCCTTGGGGTGCACCGATATTATTTGTGAAAAAGAAAGACGGAACTTTGAGAATGTGCATAGACTATCGACAGCTTAATAAGGTGACGATAAAGAATAAATGCCCATTGCCACGTATTGACGATTTATTCGACCAACTTAAAGGAGCTTCAGTGTTCTCAAAAAAATCGATTTAAGATCGGGATATTATCAGTTACGAGTTAAAGATACGGATATACTAAAGACTGCGTTTCGGACGAGATATGGTCACTACGAATTTTTGGTGATGCCGTTTGGGCTTACTAATTCCCCTATTATTTTCATGGATTTGATGAATCGAGTGTTCAGACCTTTTTTAGACTGATTTGCTGTTATTTTCATTGACAACATACTGATTTACTCCCGTGACGAAATTGAACATGTCGAGCATTTGAGGGTGGTGTTACAGATTTTACGAGATAATAAATTATTTACTAAATTAGATAAATGTGAGTTTTGGTTGAAAGAAGTCGATTTTTTAGGTCATGTCATCTCAGAATAGGGTATACGGGTCGATCCGAACAAAATATCAGCTGTACTTGATTGGAAACCTCCGCGAAATGTTTCTGAGGTTTGTAGCTTTCTGGGGCTTGCCGGATATTATAGACGCTTTGTAAAGGGATTTTCTATGATAGCATCCCCGATGATGAAGTTACTACAAAAAGATGTGAAATTTGATTGGACAGACAGGTGTCAGAAGAGTTTTGATCAACTGAAGACACTATTAACGGGGGCTCCGGTACTCATTCAGCCAGAGTCAGGAAAGGAATTCGTTATTTTTAGTGATACATCACTTAATGGGCTCGATTGTTTATTAATGCAGGATGGCAAGGTGGTAGCTTATGCCTCGAGACAGTTGAAGCCGCACGAAAGAAATTATCCTACACACGACCTTAAACTATCCGCTATAGCCTTTGCTTTGAAAATATGGCATTACTACCTTTTCAGTGAGAAATGTCATATCTATTCGGATCATAAAAGTCTAAAGTATTTAATGACTCAAAAGGATCTGAATCTGAGACAGCGTCGATGGTTGAAATTATTAAAAGATTACGAACTCGTGATCGATTATCACCCGGGAAAGACTAATGTGGTTGCCGATGTACTTAGTCGTAAATCATTATTTACTCTTCGTGCGATGAACGCTGATCTAGCTATGACCGATGATGGAGTAATTATTGCAGAATTAAAGGCGAGGCCGTCATTCGTTCACAGATCCGAGAAGCTCAGGAGGTCGATAAAAATTTAAAGTCAAAAAGGAATTGTTGTAGCTCTGGAACGGATTTAGATTTTCCGATAGAAGCAAAATGATGCTTAAGGTTAAAGGATCGAATGTGTATACCAAAGAAAGCTGAGTTGATTCGAATGATTTGTGACGAAGCTCATAGTGGTAGATTGTCGATTCACCCGGGTAGCACAAAGATGTATAATGACTTGAAACAACATTATTGGTGGCACGGCATGAAACGAGATATCTCGGATTATGTATCAAATTGTTTGATATGTCAGCAAGTAAAAGCTGAGCATCAGATGCCTTCGGGACTTCTTCAACCGATTATGATACCTGAGTGGAAATGGGACCGAGTCACCATGGATTTTGTATCGGGTTTGCCTCTAACGCCGAACAGGAAAGACTCGATCTGGGTTGTTATGGATAGACTGACAAAATCGGCCCATTTCATCCCCGTACGTATGGATTTCTCACTTGATAAGCTGGCTGAATTGTATGTGTCCCAGATTGTGCGATTACACGGAGTACCCATTTCTATTGTTACCGATAGAGACCTAAGGTTTACGTCGCGGTTTTAAAAGAAATTACAAGATGCTTTAGGTACTAAGCTACACTTTAGTATCGCCTTCCACCCTCAGTCAGATGGACAATCTGAGCGAGTCATTCAGATACTCGAGAACATGTTAAGATGTTGCGTTCTTGAGTTTGAGGGTACGTGGGAGCGATACTTACCCTTGATTGAATTTGCATATAACAACAGCTTTTAGTCTAGTATCCAAATGGCACCTTACGAAGCTTTGTACGGTCATAAATACCGTACTCCGTTGTACTGGACGGAATTGGGAGAAAATAAGATTCATGGAGTCGATTTGGTTAAGGAAACTGAGCAGAAAGTAGTAATAATTCGGGATAGTTTGAAAGCAGCATCGGATCGTCAGAAGTCTTACGCAGATCTGAAACGCAAGGACATTGAATTCCAGATAGGTGATCGAGTGTTCTTAAAAGTATCGCCGTGGAAAAAATTCATAAGATTTGGTCGTAGAGGCAAGCTGAGCCCGAGATTCATTGGACCGTATGAAATCGCTGAACGTATGGTCCAGTTGCTTATAGGTTACAGTTACCACCTGAGTTGGAGAAGATCCATAACGTTTTTCATGTTTCAATACTTCGTAAATATCGATCTGATCCATCACATATAATTTGCTCGGCTGAAGTGGAGATCCAACATGATATGACCTACGAGGAAGAACCGATTCGTATTTTGAATCGTGAGATAAAAGAACTAAGAAATAAAAAGATCCCCCTAGTTAAAGTACTATGGCAAAAACACAGAGTCGATGAAGCAACTTGGGAATCGGAGTATACGATAAAAGAACGCTATTCGAACCTCTTTTCTGATAAGATTTTCGAGGACGAAAATCCCTAAGGGGAGAGTTGTGTGATGCGAATTGACCCTAGTCGAAACTGTGGTTTCGGGACCACGAACTCGACTTAAAAAATATCGTAATATATATATTTACTTTAATGTTATGTGTGTGTTGAATTGTGTGGAAAATATATGGTTAATATGTTGAATTTAGAGAAGGGACCGAATAGATAAAATCTAGGAATGACTTTAATAGATTGAGAGGACAAATTTTAAATGTGACATAAACAAAGGGATGTGCATGTCAAATTTGTCCAAAACTTTTAGTAGTGGACGGTAATGATGAGGAATAATGTTAATTATAATAAAATTTGGATAGTGGGATGTAGACTTAATATTTTATGTGATTAAAATAAAAGAAAATACATTTTTTTTTATTTTATTGTCTTCTCCATCATCTTTATCTTCCTCTTACGAAACAAGAAGAGGAAAGAAGCCATTTTTTTTCCTTTCATGACCGGGCTTTGCATGTTATTCTAAAGTGAGGTATCAAGCTCCATTCTTGATAATTTTTACATGGGTGTACTGGTAATCTTATATATTATCAAATTCATGTGCAAAATTTGAGCTTAAAGTTTCCCCTAGATTCGGTCATGATCTAGCACTTTGAATTGCTCATGTTTGATAATAAAAAAATGTTGGTTATGGTTAGCATATTAGCTTATTAAATAGGAAAGCAGATATGTATTATGGCTTGAATATTTAGGGAAACAATCGGTTGGAAGCTATATGCTTGATGAATGGCTTTGTGAACCTAGGAGGGGAGGTATAGGCGTCGGCAATTGAGTGAAAGTAGTCTAAGTTTAGTGAATGTTTAATGAAATTGTTTAGGGATTGAGTTAGTAAGGAAATCGAACTAGGGAGGGGTAAATGGCTATTCAACAAATTATTATTATTGAATAGAAATGTTAGAACCATAGCTATGAGAGGTGAAATTGCACCTAAAATTAAATTTCAAGATGGATATAATAAAGTAGGGCATTCGGTCTTGGGGGGAAAATTTGAATTTTGACCATATTTACTTAATCGAATAGGGTGTGAACATGTAAGGAAAAAAAAATTAATTAAATGATTGTATAAATTTTGAGTTTGAATTGAATTGAGTAAAATTAAGGGAAAAATATATTGAATAAAGGTTGCTTGATATTTTCTTAGATCGAGATCAAAAAGAAAAGGGGATAGATCGTGGAAAAGCCAAATTAGACGAGTAGCCGGGAAATTCTAAATCGTCTTTCTCTTCGAGGTAAGATTTCAGGCTAATTAAATAATTGAATTTATTATTTATTCGATGTTAATGTTTAAAGGGGATGTGAATTGTTGAGCCATGAATGCGAATATGGTGTATAGATTAATCCAATTTATTGCATAATGTGAGGCATGTTGGGATGGGTAATATAATAGTATGGATTTCAGTATGCATAAAAGGTCATAATGCCGAATGTGAAGGAGATATTAGGTGTTAATTATTATTTGGTTTAATGCTTATTATTTGGCACTATGATTGAATTTTGGATGAATATATGTTGTTGGAATGCCAATGTTGATTATAATTTGAGGAGGGTCGAATTATGGCTTGGTAGTATATAATTATGATTCTATTGCATAATCTAACATTTGGCCGAATGCAAGGTAACAATTTGTAGTATGGATTCATTTCATTATATCTACATGTTGGAAATTTATAATTGCCAAGTTAAACAATTTGTAAGCTTATTAAACGACATTGAGTATATGAGTACATATTCGGGCACTAAGTGTGCGATACCGGTAATAAGGCACTATGTGTGCGGATTATTAAGTAACGGTTCTATGTGAGCGATACGTTACGAGATATTGGAGTAACGGCTCTATGTGAGCGATACGTTACGAGAGGTTGGAGTAACGGCTCTATGTGAGCGATACGTTACGAGATTTTGAGTAACGGCTCTAAGTGAGCGGCACGTTACATAATATGATTAGCAAAGGTGATAAGTACGTGATACATTGTTAATCTATCTTTTTATGTACAGGTAATGGTTCGCTTGTAAAGATTTTAATATGAATGTGACTTAGTAATTAGTATTAATGGGAATTGGTATCTTAGAAATTTTGGATGGATGACTAAGTTGAGTGGTAAGTATTTAGGGGTAAGCGCCAATCTTATGGCATTTGAAGATTGATTTGAAACCTTGACTATTTGGTTTTGTTGATGTAATTGAGATATCTATCCGAAAAGTTTTGTAAGGTAAATGCTTCTAATATTTTTAGCTGAAATCTTACTAAGTTATAGAACTTATTTTTCCTTTTCCTCGTTTCATGTGGACGTTGTAGATCACTCTTTGAAGGTTCAAATTAAAGCTCGTAGATCTATTTGGGCAACTTATCATACTATCATCTATTTTGGTATCCCTTTTTGCGTTGGGTAAATCAATTAGAATTATGGCATGTATAAGCTATTGTGTCCTTTGTAGCATTTTTGTAAGATGATTTATAATGTGTGCTTGTTATGTGAAAAGGGCAAGTATTATTGAAATTTGACTATTTATAATCGGCTATAAGGAAACCTTTTATGAAAGTGAAATTACACATATGTGTGGTCGATGTATAAATTGATTCGAAATGAAACGATTAAGTGTTCAACAAAGTGAGTAAAGTGAATACATACCAAATTATAGATAGGTCAACAATCAAAGGTGTATAAGTTGATTTAATGATAGATGCTTGAATTGAAGAATTGATATGTATATATGTATGTGTATGTTTTTAAAACTTGCGTTTTTGGTAGTCATCGACATCCATTTGAATGATAGGGGTGTTACATACCGTTTCACTAAACACGAGTTTAATCCTTAGACATATTAATTCTTAGTTATTTTATTTAAAAACTATATAAAAGTATGAAAAGACAAAAAGGCCCATCAAAATAACAATGGTAGTTATTTAATAAAATGGTATGTTAGTCATTTCCTAATTGAGTTGCACTCGATTAATCGGTGATACCAACTCAGTCAGAGATTTTATTAATAGTATACATATAGAACTAATGGAGACAATAGGGTGTGCATAATAAGATCAAAATGTATAAAAATATAATAAATAAATAAATAAAAACATTTAGTTGAGTGATAAATTAAGGATTTTACTAATACAATTGGCATGGGTTCAAATTCTATTGTATGCATTTTTTTTTTAAAGTGAAATGGCTAAAATACCCTTAAATTATATTACTTATTTTAATTACAAAAGACATTTTATAATCTTCTAAGCGAGTTGAGTCGATTGACTCGTAACACTAACTTAGTTAAAAGTTTAAATAATAGTATAAATTATGACACATTTACGATGTGGGTGATAAAATTTATATAAATAACAAATAAGATTTTAGTTGAAATAGTAAAGTATAAATGTTGGAAACATAATGTCTTAAGTTCAGATCTATTATATGTATATATATATATATTTTATTTTTATATAAAAGATATAAAAGTCAAAACACTTTTAAAACAACATAATTTTCTTTATAAAGTAATGTTATTTTAGTAATTTCTCAATTAAATTTGTGTCCTAATGACTCGTGATAGTAACTTAATTAAGAGTTTAATATATAACACATATATTAAAATAAGTTGTTGATGTCCTTTACAATGAATCACGTTTGAAGTTAACTCTAAAGTTAAAAATAGGATGAAAACCATAAATTACATCTTGGATTGATATGAGATTAAAAAGTTTCGAGGGCTAAAACTAAACATTTTACATTAAAATAGTTCAGATTGAATTGTAATTTTTTAAGGTACTTAAAAGGTGAATACTTTTTAATAGATTAAAAATAATTAAATTGAAGTATTAATTTTAAGAGAGGTGAAAACTAGAGGTGTGCATGGGCGGGCCCAAAATTTTTTGGCCCTATTGGTAGGCTGAGCCCGACCAACCCAAAATATGGGCACGAAAATTTGTCCAGCCCAAACCGCTTTAAAATTGGTAGGCCGAGCCCGGCCCGAGCTCGACCCGACTAGTATAATTTTTTTATTTTATTAAAAATAATAAATAATAAATTCAATACATTTTAAAAATAAAAATAAATATTAAAACAAAAATAAATAAAAAATAGAATAAATCAAATACATTTAAAAATATAATAAATCAAATACAAATAAAAACATTTAAAATAAATCAAATACAATTAAAATATAACAAATAAAAATATTTGGGCGGGCAGCCCGGCCAACAAAAAATCATACTCGAGGCCCGGCTCGTTTTCTAAATGGGCCTCGTTTTTTTGCCCAAGCCCATTTTTTGGGCCTATATTTTTGTTCAAACCCTCCCACATTTCGGGCGGGCCTTCGGGCTGGACCGGGCCGCCCGGCCCATGCACACCTCTACTGAAAACCCAACTATACCATTTAGATGAGTAGTATGAGTTCTTGCAAGACAAGGGTAAGCTAGATGCATAGGAGCTTGTGTTTAGGAATGTTCTTTAATACCCAAGTCATCACATGGTGTAATCATAGTAAGCAAGCAAGATAAATTAGGGAAGTATTAAAATTGAAGCAAAACAACTAAAAATTAAATGTCTAAAATTCAACCCCAACCTATAAAATTATTTATAAACACTTAATTAATTTATTTATAACTTAATTATTGTTTTTAAAAATATAATTTTAATATTTTATGTTTTTTTAATTTAGTATTGATTGAAGTGATTAACTTGTAAACAAGTTGATTGAGGTCGATTGGAAGTATGATGATTATGTGTGAACTTGTGTAATGGCCTAAATTTAAGGTTATCGGAATAATGTTTATAACCATAAATCCGATTTAAAGAGAAATTTAATTTAATATATTTGCATGAATATTTATATGATAGGAAATATTTTATAAATATTTATAAAATGTTAGTAATGTGGTATTAAAATTTAGTTAGAAAATTTTAACGTTTGGGTAGATAATTAAATGAAAAGACTAAATTAAAATAGGTGTGAAAGTTTAATTAAAGATTAAAGAAAATAAAAGGACTAAAAGAAAATTATGCCATTTTTAAATGTTGAGGTGGCATGTGTTAAAATATATTATTATTACTTAACTTTATTAATATAATATTATATTATATAATAAAGTAAATAGGATAAAAGAAATAAGAAAAGAAACAAAACAAAGAAACAGAAAAAAGAAACAGAGCATTCGACACAAGCAGGAAAGAAAGAAGAAAAAGAAGGAAAAAGGAAAAACTGAAGATTCAAGGTTTTAAGCTTTAAAAGGTAAGTCAATTAAGTCCTATTCTCTTAATTTTTGTTGTTTTAGAAGCTTTAAAGCAAGATTTTGATGAAACTAAGTTGATATTTTGAGAGTTTTTAGGTTTTTAAGTATAGTTGATGTTGAAGAAAAAGATGAGTTATGGATTAAATTAAATGAAATCTAAGTTAGAATTAGAAAAGGATTAAATTGTAAAGTAAACTATAAGTTTCCTACTATAGGGATTAATTTGGAAGAAATTATAAATTGGGGTTTTAATATGAATATTAGATAGTCAAGTTGAAGACGGAAGGAATTTAAGTAGAAACAAAGTATGAATTAAGTTAAGAAAATAAGTAACTTAATTAGGATTAAATTGTAAAATGAGTTATAAGAAAACAGTTTTGGGACAGCAGCAGTAGAGTAAGTTTGAAAATTCACCAAAAATCGTAGAAGTGGAATTAGAAGTTGAGTGAGATGTGAAATTAAATCTTATTGAGTCTATTTTAATATGAAAGAAACAGGGAAAGAAAAGAAATTCTATATTTTGAGATATTTAGATTTTTGTAAGACTGGTTCAGAATGAATTCGGGTTCCTCTGTTTTGACTTTAGAAAATCATCAAAAATTGAAGAGAAATAATTAGGAGCTTAAATTTATAAATCTGGAATCCTGAATGAATCTATTTTCAATAAAAATAAATGAGAACATCATCTGAATTCTGTATGAGGAGATAATTAATATTTAGTGAAGAAGGGTCAGAACTGTTAGATAGCAGAACATGGGTGACTTTAATGAATAAACTGCACAAATTGGCTAAGCCAAAAATTCTGGAAATTTTATGATATGAAGACATGTGAGTCTAGTTTCAGAGAAAATTAACTGTTCTTCATTTGGAGTTCTGTAGCTCAAGAAATAAATAATTTAGTGACTATGACTCAAGTAGACAGCTTTAAATAAACTAAAAAAGTAATAATAGAATTATAGAAAATGCTACATGTGGACATGAAATGTATTGAATTGATGATTGAATTTATTTATTTAGATCCGGAAAACTCAAATACGAAGCTAGATCGAGGAAAGTAAAAAGTCCCGGATTAGTAGATTTTGTATACGAACTAGTATCGAGGTAAGTTCATGTAACTTGAATTATCTTCTTAAATGCTTGAAATGTATGTTATTGATGTGAATATAATTTAAATGTTCATTATATGAAAATTGATGAAACATTGATATATTTGATAAAAGGAAGAAATCCGGTTGAATGAAAGGAAAATTCGATGGATCTTTAAAAGGAATTGACGGTAAAAAGATCTAGCGGACGGGTGATCCTATCTGATATAGCCCTCCAGAAGAATATGTGGAAAATGGATTTAGCCGGACGGGTAATCCGAATTAGGGTCTGAATTTAGCCTGGATGGTAATTGGATCCAAGCTCATTAGAGTAATTGTCGTTCGGGATTTAGCTCGACCGGTAATCCCGACAATACTCTATGAGTTTATATTACAGGGGATTTAGCCTGGATTGGTAATCCCGTTGTAAGGATGAGGTTCGTGGGAGTGTGCTCTCTGAAATGAAAATGTGCGCACATGAACATAAATTGACAGACCTGGATTGTACACTAAAAGTGTACTTCTGAAAATCCATCGAAATTCCGAGTAATTTAACGGGATAAATATGGAAATATAGCAAAGAAACGGAAATCATGGTATTGATGAGCTCATCAATCATAGTATATATATATTATTGATACATAGAAATTATTGAACTAACTTGAATGTTGAGCTTGTGTATGTTAGGGTAATAATGCATTGAATGGATATATGAATGTTTATTATATTGAATTGAAAAATATTAGGTAAGTATAATTCTTGTTACACGGGCTTACACAAAGTGTTTACCCTATTTCATTTTTCCCTGTTTTGTAGTGTTAAGAGCTGGAGATCGGATTCGATGGAGACATATCACACTATCAACCCCAAGACTTTGATTTAAAGAAACTTTTTTGAAAATGAATGGCATGTATAAGCTAATAAAATAAATGTTAATATGAAATGAATATAAGGTCAGCCATTGATATGGCTTATGTGTTGAAGTTATCTTATAAATATGCATGAATTTTATTTTGAAAATATGTTGAATTGGAATGGTCTCGATTTAAAAAAAATTGTAAACTCCGGTAGTGCCTTGTACCTTATTCTAACAATGAATACGGGTAGGGGATGTTACAACTTGTGTTTTGGAATATTCTTTGATACTTCGATCAATAAATGATGTAATCATAGTAAGTAAGATAAATTAAAAAATAGTAAAATCGGGAGTGGAAAGAGAAAAGCTTGAATATTTATTATTGATTTATTAATCCTTCGAGGAATTACTTGAAGATTATTTATGAGTTAATCGATTGGTCACGTTAGTGTGCCAATTACCTAGTGATTAATTTGTTGATCTTATAACATCGTAGGGACGACGCCAAAGGGATAGATAGAGGTCTAGCACCCTCAAAATGACAAGTTGTTATTTTAGTCCCTTGCAATTTTTAAAATTACAAGTTAATTTAATGGTTCTCCTAAAGATGAAATCTTGTACTTCAATCCCTTTAAAATTATAAAATAACAAGTATATACAAAAATAAAATTATACTTCAATCTCTCTAAAATTTTATAATTTAATTTTGACTCTAAAGATAAAATTCTAGATTTGTCACTTGATTTTTTCAAGATATTTTTTTTCTATAATTGAATATGTATGAAGAACACTGACTAAGGGTGAGTTTGGATGGGCAGGAGTGCGGTACGTTTAGTTTACTTTTTGTCTTATTTTATAGTATCGCTATAATATTTAATCTCAGCGCTACCACTGTTTTTACATTAACCTTAAATAAACGCACTGTTCATTCAAACCAGCCTTAGGTCGAGTGTTTCAATTTTCTATAAAATAAATATGTAGAAATTTAAATTTATTAACTACGAATAAAATCATGTGAATTATTATATAAAAATTCTAGTGGAGTTGAATATTTAAAAAACAAAAATGAATGATTAAATTTTAATATAATTAAGCTAACAAAGGCTAACTTGCTATCATAGTTCCACCTTTTTTTCACTAAAAAGAAACTCCTAAAGGCAGCAAGATCACGTGACAATAGATTATAATAAAATCACAGTCGGATAACAAGCACGTGAGGCGGGGCCCACTTGAGACTGGCGCCAAAAATACTTTACTTCTAGAGTAATTTTGCCTCAGCCCTTGTATTCTTTGAACTTTACAAATTTAATCCACTTACTTTTAATTTTAACAATTTAATCATCAGGATATCTAATTTAAAATTATGCTACATTTGAAAACTAATGACTTGGGTGCAACTACTTATAATTATACATGGAGGAATGTTTAGATAGTCATTGTAATTAATAGGTCTCATTAATTTGAGTCTAATTTAAACACTCAAATTACATTCCCCAATTTTATGAAAATATTGAGAATTAGGATAATTATACGGATAATTATAATTAATCATATTTAAATTCAATTAACATCATTACTTTTTAAATACACTCAATTTAAGTAAATGAAATTAATTTTATATAATAGAATATTTTAAATTTAGAAAATATATTTTATTTTAAAATATAATTATATTTCCATGTATTTGACTTACTTTATATTTCCATACAGGTTTTATTACTTGTTTAGAGAACTTTGTTTTCAAACATTATTAATAATTTTTATGATAATTAATATTTTTCTGATTATATAGTGGTGTAATTAGGGTTCGCACTAAAAATTATTAATTATTATTAGCCAAACATATTTAAGGAATTAAATTTTTATAATTACAAAGTATAATTATTAGTCTAATAATTTCTTTTTTAATTTACTCTATGGTGTTTAAACACACTTCTAATGAATACAACTTTTAATTTAAATTCAAGCCCTTTGAATATTAAAATTTAATGAAAGTTCCTTTAATAATGATTATAAATTTTAAAGCAAACAAGGCTAAAATTTGAAATTAAAACTAGAAAGACTAAATTTCAATGATACGAAAGATATAGGGACTTGGGGAAAAATAAACCTTTTTCCTTAGAGGAACCTTCGCATCCTTTACACGCGTAGTAAAAACGCGTGGCTTACCCATTCCCATCTCTGTCCTCTCACTTTCTCGACAAAGAATTTTATTTTATTAATATTAAAAAATAAAACAAGAATTAGAATTTAGAAAAAGCTAGGGAAAAAGAGAGAGACCCAAACATCATTCAATTAAGGAAAAAAAAGAAAAAAGAAAAAGCACACACATCCATCTCCGTCGTTTAAAGCAAGTTTTTAATTTTTTTTCTTTGCTTCGATACGATCAAATCATCAGAGTGGGAAAACATTTTTTTTTTTGCTTTTTTAGAGATTGAAAATTAAGCTATTTTTTTTTAGATAGTGATAGGAAAAAAAATAGAATTATGATTTCGTAGATACTTTTCCTTCTTCTTCTTTTCTTTCTTCTTCGCATTTAGATTAACCTAACCTAACCCTAGGTTTTTTTTTTTTTGGTGTTCTTGTTAATTTTGTATTTTATTTGTGGTTTAAGGTAAAAGACGGAATTCTAGTTTTTTTTCTCCCTTCTTTTATTTTATTTTATTTTTAGATTTTTTTTACTTGATTGATCATCTGGATGTTTATGGGTTGTCGATGCGGTTGATTTGAAGTTTAGTGTCGCCGTATAATTTCCTCGCTTTTTTAACGTGAGGGGATTTTTTTTCTAAATTAGGGTTTCGGATTACAGTTTAGGGTTGTGAATTTCCTTTTTTTTAATTACTTATTTGAAGTTGATTGATGGAACCTTGTGTTGGTAATAAGTTTCGACTTGGTCGTAAGATCGGCAGTGGCTCTTTTGGAGAGATCTATCTGGGTTCGTTCCATGCTTCCTTTTTTCCCTTTGCTTATTTGAGTGTAAGTTGGTGTTTTTTTTTTAATTTTTTATAATCTCCCTTTTCAGGTACGAACATTCAGACCAACGAAGAGGTTGCCATTAAGCTTGTGAGTAGTTTTTGTTTAAAATTTACTTTCTATTTTTGTTGATTTTCTTGCTTTTTGGTTGTTTTCTTGTATGGTGACTGTAGTTTGTTGCTTTTAAGTTTTAAGTTTAACATTTTAAAAAGTAACGATGTAGTTGCTGCTCTGTTTAGGTTTTAACCTGAGCTTGTGTCTATTAAATTTCATGTGTTAACTAATGTTTAGAACTTAGTGATGCAGTCGAGCCATAGGATAATGTTAAGGTAAGGAGTTGTGGAAATCTTTTATTCATTAGTTAGTTGGCTTCTAGCCGAGGTGCATGTGAAGGAGAAATTCTATTCCGATTTCTTTGAGGTGGTTCAGGGGAAGCATGGAAATTGTGCTGATGTTTGTAGCAACTTGACATTATGCTTATGGTTTTAACAAACTCCGGGTAAAATGGAAAGCATATTATTAGTTATGGTTCAAAATGATAGGATCATCATATCTCATCAGAAAGAGGATCAAATTTGTTAATCATAGTGGACAAGAAGAACATGCTCTGGATGGTTATATCCTGAGATAAATAAGGTTGAATGGGGTGACTTCCTTTTTAGTGTTGATTACCGATTTATCATTCTATGCATGTTATTCTCATTATTTTCTCTCACTTGGTCTGAATTCATTTAATGTTTATCAATCAATCAATGATGCTTATAAGTTTCTGTCAGGAGGCATTCAGTTTCAGTTATATTAATTTTCTGCTCGAGTTATTGGTTTGTCTTAATTACTTAAACTTTAAACTTTTGATGTTCTGTATAAGAATTGCTTGCTTATATTTAGTTTTGGTAGTGGTTTCTCCTATGTTGTGGTTGTTTTAGCTATAATAAATTCTTTTTGGTACCTGAGGAAGTTAATGACCTTTTCTTTAATGATCAGGAAAATGTGAAGACAAAGCATCCTCAGTTGTTATCTGAATCGAGTTATACAGGATCCTGCAGGGAGGAAGTATGATATGAATTTTCTTTGTCTTTCTAAAACATAAAATGTTTGTTTCAAATTGTGGTTGTTTCTGAATTTCATGTTTATTTCTTTTTCACTTTTGTTTCTTCTGACTGCAATTGTTAAATATCCTCTTCTCAATAAGCTATGGTAACGGGCGCTACTCATGACATTTTTGTCTTGGCAGCTGGGATTCCAAATTTGAGATGGTTTGGAGTTGAAGGAGACTATAATGTCCTGGTTATTGATCTGCTTGGTCCTAGCCTTGAAGATCTATTTAATTTCTGCAGTCGGAAACTCTCATTGAAGTCAGTTCTAATGCTTGCAGATCAAATGGTAATACTGTAGACTCATAAATTTGCAACTTTAGTTCCTCTTCCGATAATGTCTTGTCACTTCGTGCCATTTTATTTATTTTCTCTCCAGATCAACCGTGTCGAATTTTTTCATTCAAAAGCATTCCTACATCGAGATATTAAGCCAGATAATTTTCTTATGGGCTTGGGAAGGCGTGCGAATCAGGTGTCTGATTTCCGTGCAAAATATTAATATGCATATATTTTGTTGCAGGAGAATTAATGTGTTATTTCTTTTCACTTTCACGTAGGTATACATCATCGACTATGGTCTAGCTAAGAAATATAGAGACAGTTCAACCCATCAGCACATTCCATACAGGTGAAAGAACTTAGCTTGCATGCAATCTGTTGTATTTTACGTATGGTTTTAAAGACCTGGATTTGTTTCATCCTCCCCCCCTCCCCAAAAGAAAAAGAAAAACCCACATGACTCCTAATGATTTGTTTTACACATTGCATATTTGTTGTAGCAGTGGTAATGATGATATACGAACTTATTGACACCGGCATGTCTATGTTTCAGTGTTCCCTTGCTGATTTATTCTGTGATAATTATTGATGTTCCTAGCCATTTATATATATTTACCTGGTCATGTCTGTTTCAGGGAAAATAAGAATCTGACTGGAACTGCAAGATATGCAAGCATGAATACACACTTGGGCATTGGTATGTACGATCAATCTTTATTTCTGTTCTCCTTTCTTCAACATATAGACCTTACTTGAAGTCTTCTTAATTTTGATTCTTGGCCCTTCTATACCATCTAGAGCAAAGCCGTAGGGATGATTTAGAGTCTCTTGGATTTGTGCTTATGTACTTCCTAAGAGGAAGGTGATTCTTGCCATCTACACTACTATTTATTTATTTATTGTCTTGCGTTCAATTCCTTGGTAATTTTCAATATTAATGCCTATTCTTTTACAGTCTTCCTTGGCAAGGCCTGAAAGCTGGCACCAAAAACAGAAATACGAGAAAATTAGTGAGAAGAAAGTTTCTACATCAATTGAGGTAATGGTCTCTTAAATCTTGCAGTTGCAATAGGTTTTTTATAAAGAGAATTTGAGGTAATAAAAACAGGTAGAGTTATGCCTTAGAGGTTATGATTTTTATGTGAACTTGTGACTGAAGATTGACATTGTTGCAGGCCTTATGTCGAGGTTATCCTACAGAGTTTGCCTCATACTTCCATTATTGCCGTTCACTAAGGTTTGATGATAAGCCAGACTATGCTTATCTCAAAAGAATCTTTCGTGACCTCTTTATTCGTGAAGGTCGGGGTTTACTTTTTTAGCAGTCTGTTTTGTTAACTTGTATTAATATACGAAGATCAATTTGACACAGCATTTTCTCTGTACTGTTTTTGTTCCTTGCTAAAATAGGCTTCCAGTTCGATTATGTATTTGATTGGACCATTTTGAAGTATCAGCAATCACAGTTGACCAATCCTCCAGCTCGAGCCCTTGTGAGTGCTTGCAGAGTATTTACATCTTTTAGTAGTAATCACTGTGGAATTCATCTTTTGTAATGCTTGTCTTTGTTAGGGCCTCGTGCTGGAACAAGTTCTCCCTGCCACCTGCCATTGCGAATGCTGACAGACACACAGGTTACTTTTCTCCTCCACATGATTGTCTTAAATAGTTTTAGTTTTTACTATCTATGTTTTGGGTTACTCAAGTGCGTGTTACACACATACATGCATGGTTTGCATACCTGGCATGCTATTCCTTTTCCCGTGTTTTCAAATTCTCTTTGATATTTGATAAGGAACTTGAATTGCTGTTATGTTTCTTTCAAGCTAAAAGATCAAGTTATACTTGGAACTAGATCATTTACATCTCTTGCTTGCAGCTGCGGAGGACACACGAGCAGCTGGTTTGTCATCCTTGGATTCTTCTCGGTGGAGAGCATCAGGACCCTTGATGAGTTCTGGAAATTATGCAAAGCAGAAGAGTCCAGTTGCAAATGATCATGTAAGTACTTAAAAAAGTATTATAATTCTTTCATTATACGGTTGTGTGCTTATGCATATATAGTTGTTCAATATTTTTTTGTCAATCTTTCATTTCAATTACTGTCTTGCTTCCTCTTTATATTTATGATATATGTATTAGGAGTCGGATTGCATTTTGTCCTCTATTAAAAATATTAGTAAACTAGTTCCTGTATGTTAGATCAACGAGCAAACAGGCCCCTCTGTTAAGTTTCATCTATTTTTACTGTTAAAAACTAGTCCCTGTACGTCAGTATGAGGTACACGGGACATGTCAATATCACAGTCTGGTTATTTAGTCAGCCATGCTAGTTTTTAACTGTACAAATGGTTGAAGTTTTAACAGAAAGGATCAATTGCTCTTTGAACTAACATACTAGGATTAATTTACCCATTTTTGAGTAGAGGGCAAAATGCAATCTGACTCTAGTACAGGAGCCTCCATAGTATTTTTATCTATATCTGTAAGGTTTCATTTGTGTTAGTAGTTGAGACCAACATTAACCTAAATGCTAATAATTTTCCATAATTTCTCTGGCGCAAGCTTGTCACCTTTTTTCATTAAATCAAGAAGCACGTTCCAAAGTTGGATATGTGCTTTTGATACCGTTTAATTCAATTAGCAACATGTTTTTGGTATTGTTTTGAACTGTTCCTATGAAGTAGTCTCATTGCTGTTTTATATTTTCGTTATTATCTTTCAAGTGCCAGCTAATTTGGATTTTACTTCAACCAAGTTTATTGGGCAGTCAGGTGGATCATCTTCAAGGCAAGTTGGTGTTTCTAGCAGTCGTGATGCATTTGCTGGTAGCGATGTTGACCCACAACGTTCTCGTACAGCCTACGCTAGCCCCGGAGCACTGCAAAAGAATTCAAGTCGACAAAGAAGTCCCATTGATTCTGCCGACCCTAAGTGGTCAATGTCTGCAAGAAACACCAGTCATGTCAAGAACTATGAAGCGGCCCTCAAAGGAATCGAGGGCCTGCAATTTGAAAGCGACGAGAGAATTCACTATTAAACGCTTGGATATACAAAATTTGTTGTAAAACCGTGAAAATGGTTGATGTACTAATACATTTTCCAACAGAGTATTCGGGGAAGATCCGAGTTACCGAAGGAATTTGCAACTTGGAGCTCTCCTTGATTTGGACTAGTGGGGTGGGCAAGTGCACACCCGAAAAGCATAAAATTTGTGATCCACTTGGATGATGGAAAGCTTTGTGAAGTAAACAAACATTTTGAGTGCTTAAAATTTTGATGGTGTTGGGCTGTCAAAAGTTTTTAACAGTGCTTGTGGTATGGCATGTCTTATTTTTGTTGTTTTAATTAAATGCTATTGCTTTCCTGTTTTTAAAGATATATATGTTTTGTCAGTCATGTGGTTGTTGACTATTTGAGATGTGAAATTATATGTCATTGTAAATTATTTACTTGTATTCATATCTTTTCTTTATTTGTGCTACATCTCTTTGATGCATTGATGGTATATATATATATATATATTTGCTTGAATTCTACTTGCAAAAATTTTGGATTTAGCCTTTGTAATTTAATCTAATCAGTTTTGTTTTTGTTTTGTATTTTTGAATTAGTTAATTTTAATTTTTGTATTTTTCAAATTTTAAAATTTTAGTTTTGATCTCAACAACAGTAATGTTAAATTCAATTATTAGTGTTTTATTATGTGTAGTTTTAAATTTAGTTAGTATTTGAATCGTTATATTTTTGAAATTTAAAATTTTAGTATTGATGTAAATGATTGTAATTAATTTATTAATTATATTTTAATGAATAATGTGTGAAAATAACAAGTTGATAAAGTATTACAAACGATAATTTTTTTGTAAAATGAAGTCTTGAAAATAGTAAAATTTGAAGAAGTTAATAGATATGATGAAGATTGAATTAAAAATATTAAATTACAATATAAAGATTAAATCTAATTTTATAAAGCATTAATAGTAAATTTTAACTTATATATTTTAATTTTGTATTATTATCTGTTTATAAAATTTTATTTTTATAGTCAATGTGGAATCTGAATTTAATTAGTAGATTTGTGATAATTTAAAATTATTTTAGGCTAAACTATCAAAATACTTTTGTTTGTCTCAAGTTGCATTTATTACTTATGTTTTGAAATGTTACGTTTTAGTCATTTACTGATGTCGTGTTGTAACATTTAAGTCATCGGCGCGTTAATTGCGTTAACTGTATAACAATAAGCTAACGTGGCAAGTTCAATTATCATATTAAACTAAAATTTTAGGTTAAATTATACCATTGTTTCTTATATTTTTTTTGTTTTGAGCAATTTAATTCTTTTTTTTTTTCGTTCTCTTTTGTTTCTTACTCTATTTTCATCTCTTTTCCATTTAGTTTTTCTACGTTTTCCATTTGTTAAAACTAGCCTCTATATTACTTTTTAATAATTTATTTTTCTTTTATTTCTTTATTTGTTAAAGTCAAATATATTTGATTACATACTAATTGTGTAAACCCAAAGGCTATTTTCAATCACTCCAAAATGAATAAAATCGATCTTATTGAATTAACCAATACCAATTCTTCTTCGATATATAATAGAACACCAAGCTAGATTCTACCAAAGGCATTGATTTGCTTACCAAATTTATGCCAAGAACTAGAAACTAAGCTAACCCTCTGGAGATCAAAAAGGTTAACCAGATTAATGAAAATCTCCATTGAAATATCAAGTCCAAGCAATTCTATAAAATCACTACAATAATATATTTTTAGATCATTTGCATAGCTTCAGCAATAACTGTAAAATATCATAAAATCTCAATTCACAGTTGTCTATAATAAGCAAAAATAAAAATAAAATAAAATTATTATTCTAGATTTTCATTGAAGATCAATACAAAATTGTTACCTAAAACTGAAAACATATAAAAACTAACTAAAAAGAAGATTAAATAGAACGATGGGAAATATTTAATACCAAAATTAAAGTATAAGGATTAATTTTAACAAATGAAAAAATAAAAATTTATATTAAAAAATAAAAAAGGAAGAAAAATAGAGGAGAAGAGGAAGAGAATAGAAAAAAAGTAAAAAAACATAAAAAGAAAATTAAATTGCTCAAAATAAAGAAATATAAAAATTAATTGTATAATTTAACTTAAAATTTTTATTTAAAATAATGATTAAACGTATCACATCAACTTAATGTTAAACTGTTAACAACAATTAATGGCTCAATGACTAAAATATTACGACATGATAACGTAAGTAATTAAAACATAACAGTAAATAAAATGTAACATAAGTCGAATAAAAATGACTTTTTTAATAATTAAAAGGCATTCAATTGATAAAATAATACGCATTAAAAAGATAAAATTAAAAAACATGAATTAAAACTTACAATAACACAGAAATTAATTACTATCCTACCGTTTGGATCAAAATTTCGAAAACTTCTATTAATCAACATTCCTCAACTTAAATCCACCAACCAAATTGTACAAACCCCGAAAAAAGAAAAACGAGAGAATTCATTTCAGTGAGGCATAAGAAAAACAAAACAAGATAAAACCAAATCCAAATTTACTAATAAATTATTATTAATATTACCACCATCCATAAACAACCCTAACATATCTCTCTTTAAGCCATCTAAAACTCTTCTTCAATGACCCTTTCGCTTTCCCTTCAACACTATAAACCCTATAACTAGCTACCCTTTTTTTCCTCCTCAACTCTGGGTCATTGAGATTCCAGCTTTTCGAACAAGACCCATTGCTGGATTTGCTTTTCTTGAACTTATCGACGTTATTCGGGATCTGGGTTTGTCCATTGTTCATCGTTGAACCACCATTGGAAGCACTGTAACACCTTAGATCTTGCATGCCATTGATACCATTCTTGCTCTCTATTTGTTGAGCCTTTCCTTCCTACATGACTTGGATCTAAAATTTTCCATGGAATGGCTCTAAGAGAAGAAGAAGGAATTGAAATTTGAATACCTTTGTTCTTTCTATGGGAGCATTTAGCTTTTCTTTTTCATTTTTAGTTTTTATCTACCTACAGCTGTGTGAGCTGATATGCCCAATAAAATGAGTGGATTTTTGTGGTTTGGAGCCTTGTGTGTAGGGAATTAAGGAAAATTATAGTTTTAATCCCTTTATTACGTCAAAATTTGAGATTTTAATATATATATTTTTTAATATATATATTTTTCTTAAAATATAATTTTCTTATTGATTAAAAATAATTAATTAAAATTTTGAGTACTTTTGACTCTGTGACTGAATAAAACCAAATCATGTGTCTAACTATGAAAGTTTTTCCTTTATTATGTTAAAATTGATATAATTTGATTATTTTACATTCAAATTAATAACATTGTTAGTAGTCTATATTTGAAGTGATTACATGTTTTTTCTAAACAATCTTAAACATTGACGGGATAAAGAAAAACACTGCCATTGCCTCTTTAATGACAACAGCTACTGGTGAGAATCAAATCTTGCACTTCAAAGTAAAGGAACTAAAATCAGAAATATACCATGTTGTTTCCTCGTTTTCATCGGGATTGAGGTGACCATTTTTCTTGTTGTTGAGTTTTTCATGCCCTGACTTTAAATAAGATTAAATTTAAATGACAGAACTAACCAAGATTGGGTCCTTGTCATTGATGTTTCTGTTCGGTCAGATTTTTGAATTTTTCAATAACCACGTTATTTTTATTTGTATTGAAAAGATCATTCAAATATTACGATTTTAACCAATTTTCGGTTCTTCCATTTTTTTCATCTTTAATCATGGATGTAAAATAAAATCAAAATCTACTTCTTCAAATGATTGGTTCTACCTTATGTTGTTTAAATCAGATCGATCAAACCAATTGTAACCAAAATCAATAGAAATTAGATTAACTGAACCGCAAATCAGAAACCAGTTGAATTGCTTTTTTATGTTTTGAGGCCAAAATTCTTAGCCCATACCAGGGAAAAAGCCAGCCCAAATCCAAAAATAAAATGAAAAAAACTAAATATTTGATACGCATGGAAATTTCTAATTTTGTAATATTAATATTAAAAATACATTTATTGGATTTTTGGACTTAGGACCACATTTTGACAAAAATAATTTTTTTTTTTTAATTTGAAAACCGACCAACCAAGAAACCTCTAATTGTTAAAACTGCAAAACTAAATTACGGCACAAATCTAAAAAAAAAAAAAAAAAAACACTAAACAGAAGACAAAGAGGCTAAGCCTAAATCATCATCTAAATACTGATATAACAAAGTAAGAAGGAATTACATTTTGACTTTGCAAGTGCTTTATGCTTCTCTCTTTCTTTTCTCTTTTTTTTTT